>WOVY01009310.1:0-1231548 GCA_013436015.1 Rhipicephalus annulatus | reverse complement strand
TTATACTCAATTCTGTCGACTTCTTGCTCTCGAAGCATTTGTTTACCGGAGTTATGTGCAGGAACATTCTTTAAGGCACCGCTCCTTCGTGCGACCGTATTCCCCAGTGGCGCAATTGGTTAGCGCACGGTACTTATACGACAGTTCTCGTGAGCTATGCCGGGGTTGTGAGTTCGAGCCTCACCTGGGGAATGAACTTTTTATTAGTTTTCAGATTTATCCATGAGGTTGTATGCTCAATTCTGTCGACTTCTTGGCTCGAAAGCATTTGTTTACTGTAGTTATGTGCTGGGCACATTCTTAAGGCACCGCTCCTTCGTGCGACCGTATTCCCCAGTGGCGCAATTGGTTAGCGCACGGTACTTATACGACAGTTCTCGTGAGCTATGCCGGGGTGTGAGTTCGAGCCTCACCTGGGAATGAACTTTTTATTAGTTTTCAGATTTATCCATGAGGTTGTATGCTCAATTCTGTCGACTTCCTGGCTCGAAAACATTTGTTTACTGGAGTTATGTGCAGGGAACATTCTTTAAGGCACCGCTCCTTCGTGCGACCGTATTCCCCAGTGGCGCAATTGGTTAGCGCACGGTACTTATACGACAGTTCTCGTGAGCTATGCCGGGGTTGTGAGTTCGAGCCTCACCTGGGGAATGAACTTTTTATTAGTTTTCAGATTTATCCATGAGTTGTATGCTCAATTCTGTCGACTTCTGGCTCGAAAACATTTGTTTACTAGAGTTATGTGCAGGGAACATTCTTTAAGGCACCGCTCCTTCGTGCGACCGTATTCCCCAGTGGCGCAATTGGTTAGCGCACGGTACTTATACGACAGTTCTCGTGAGCTATGCCGGGGTTGTGAGTTCGAGCCTCACCTGGGGAATGAACTTTTATTAGTTTTCAGATTTATCCATGAGGTTGTATGCTCAATTCTGTCGACTTCTGGCTCGAAAACATTTGTTTACTGGAGTTATGTGCAGGAAACATTCTTTAAGGCACCGCTCCTTCGTGCGACCGTATTCCCCAGTGGCGCAATTGGTTAGCGCACGGTACTTATACGACAGTTCTCGTGAGCTATGCCGGGGTTGTGAGTTCGAGCCTCACCTGGGGAATGAACTTTTTATTAGTTTTCAGATTTATCCATGAGGTTGTATGCTCAATTCTGTCGACTTCTTGGCTCGAAAACATTTGTTTACTGGAGTTATGTGCAGGGAACATTCTTTAAGGCACCGCTCCTTCGTGCGACCGTATTCCCCAGTGGCGCAATTGGTTAGCGCACGGTACTTATACGACAGTTCTCGTGAGCTATGCCGGGGTTGTGAGTTCGAGCCTCACCTGGGGAATGAACTTTTTATTAGTTTTCAGATTTATCCATGAGGTTGTATGCTCAATTCTGTCGACTTCCTGGCTCGAAAACATTTGTTTACTGAGTTATGTGCAGGAAACATTCTTTAAGGCACCGCTCCTTCGTGCGACCGTATTCCCCAGTGGCCGCATTGGTTAGCGCACGGTACTTATACGACAGTTCTCGTGAGCTATTGCCGGGTATTGAGTTCGAGCCTCACCTGGGAATGAACTTTTTATTAGTTTTCAGATTTAGCCATGAGGTTGTATACACAATTCTGTCGACTTCCTGGCTCGAAAGCATTTGTTTACTGTAGTTATGTGCAGGGAACATTCTTTAAGGCACCGCTCCTTTGTGCGACCAGTATTCCCCCGTGCGCAATTGGTTAGCGCACGTACTTATACGACAGTCTCGTGAGCTATGCCGGGTTGTGAGTTCGAGCCTCACCTGTGGGAATGAACTTTTATTAGTTTCAGATTATCAATGAGTGGTATGCTCAATTCTGTCGACTTCTGGCTCGAAAGCATTGTTTACTGAGGTATGTGCATGGGAACATTCTTTAAGGCACGCTCCTTCGTGCGAACCGTATTCCCCATTGGCGCCAATTGTTAGCGCACGGTACTTATACGACAGTTCTCGTGAGCTATGCCGGGGTTGTGAGTTCGAGCCTCACTGGGAATGAACTTTTTATTAGTTTTCAGATTTATCCATGAGGTTGTATGCTCAATTCTGTCGACTTCCTGGGCTTCGAAAAGCATTTGTTTACTGGAGTTATGTGCAGGGAACATTCTTTAGGAAGGCACCGCTCCTTCGTGCGGACCGTATTCCCCAGTGGCGCAATTCGGTTAGCGCACGGTACTTATACGACAGTTCTCGTGAGCTATGCCGGGGATATGTGAGTTCGAGCCTCACCTGGGGAATGAACGTTTTATTAGTTTTCAGATTAGCCATGAGGGTATATGCTCAATTCTGTCGACTTCTGGCTCGAAAGCATTTGTTTTACTGGAGTTATGTGCACGGGAACATTCTTTAAGGCACCGCATCCTTCAGCTGCGAAACGTATTCCCAACAGTGGCGCAATTGGTTAGCGCACCTGGTACTTATACGGACACGTTTCTCGTGAGCTATGCCAGGGGTTTGTGCAGTTCGAGCCCTCAACTGGGGAAGGAATGAAGCGTTTTTATTAGTTTTCAGACTTTATCCCATGAGGTTTGTTATGCTCAATTCTGATCGACTGTTGTTGGCTTGAAAGGCGCTCTGTTTACTGGAGTTTATGTGCACGGGAACATCTCTTTAAGGCACCGCTCCTCGTGCGGACCTGTATTCCCCAGTGGTGGCAATTGGTTAGCGCACGGTACTTATACGACAGTTCTCGTGAGCTATGCCGGGGTTGTGGAGTTCGAGGCCTCACCTGGGGAATGAACTTTTTATTTAGTTTTGCAGATTTATCCTGAGCTTGTATGGCTCAATTCTGTCGACTTGTTGGCTCGAAAGCACTTGTTTACTGGGAGTTTATGTGCAGGGAACATTCTTTAAGGCACCGTCCCTTCGTGCGACCCTGTATTCACACCAGTGGCGCAATTGGATAGTGCGCACGCGGTACTTATACGACAGTTTCTCGTGAGCTATGCCGGGGTTGTGAGTTCGAGCCTCACCTGGGGAATGAACTTTTTATAGTTTTCAGATTTATCCATGAGGTTTATTGCTCAATTTGTCGACTTCTTGGCTCGAAAACATTTTTTTACTAGAGCTATGTGCAGGGAACATCTTTAAGGCACCGCTCCTTCGTGCGACCGTATTCCCCAGTGGGCAATTGGTTAGCGCACGGTACTTATACGACAGTTCTCGTGAGCTATGCCGGGTTGTGAGTTTCGAGCCTCACCTGGGGAATTGAACTTTTTATTAGTTTTCAGATTATCCATGAGGTTGTATAGCTCAATTCTGTCGACTTCCTTGCTCGAAAGCACTTTGCTTAATGTAGTTATGTGGCAGGGAAACATTCTTTATTTAAGGCACCGCTCCTTCGTGCGACCGTATTCCCCCAGTGGCGCAATTGGTTAGCGCACGGTACTTATACGACAGTTCTCGTGAGCTATGCCGGGGTTTGTGAGTTCGAGCCTCACCTGGGGAATGAACTTTTTATTAGTTTTCAGATTTATCCATGAGGTTGTATGCTCAATTCTGTCGACTTCTTGGCTCGAAAGCATTTGTTTACTGGAGTTATGTGCAGGGAACATTCTTTAAGGCACCGCTCCTTCGTGCGACCGTATTCCCCAGTGGCGCAATTGGTTAGCGCACGGTACTTATACGACAGTTCTCGTGAGCTATGCCGGGGTTGTGAGTTCGAGCCTCACCTGGGGAATGAACTTTTTTATTAGTTTTCAGATTTATACCATGAGGTTGCTATGCTCAATTCTGTCGACTTCTTGGCTCGAAAGCACTTTGTTTACTGGACTTATGTGCAGGGAACATTCTTTAAGGCACCGCTCCTTCGTGCGACCGTATTCCCCAGTGGCGCAATTGGTTAGCGCACGAGTACTTATACGACAGTTCTCGTGAGCTATGCCGGGATTGTGAGTTCGAGCCTCACCTGGGGAATGAACTTTTTATTAGTTTTCAGATTTAGCCATGAGGTTGTATACTACAATTCTGTTCGACTTTACTGGCTCGAAAGCATTTGTTTACTGTAGTTATGTGCTGGGCACATTCTTTAAGGCACCGCTCTTTCGTGCGACCGTATTCCCCAGTGGCGCAATTGGTTAGCGCACCGGTACTTATACGACAGTTCTTCGTGAGCTATGCCGGAGTTGTGAGTTCGAGCCTCACCTGGGAAGGAACTTTTTTATAGTTTTCAGATTTAACATGAGGTTGTATGCTCAATTCTGTCGACTTCCTGGCTCGAAAACATTTGTTTACCGGACCTATGTGCAGGGAACATTCTTTAAGGTACCGCTCCTTCGTGCGACCATATTCCCCAGTGGCGCAATTGGTTAGCGCACCGGTACTTATACGACAGTCTCGTGAGCTATGACGGGGTTGTGAGTTCGAGCCTCACCTGGAGAATGAACTTTTTATTAGTTTTCAGATTTAGCCATGAGGTTGTATACTCAACTTCTGTCGACTTCCTGGCTCGAAAATCATTTGTTTTACTGTAGTATGTGCCGGGCACATTCTTTAAGGCACCGCTCCTTCGTGCGACCGTATTCCCCATGTGGCTGCAATTGGTTAGCGCACGGTACTTATACGACAGTTCTCGTGAGCTATGCCGGGGTTGTGAGTTCGAGCCTCACCTGGGAGGAATGAACTTTTTATTAGTTTTCAGATTTACTCATGAGGTTGTATGCTCAATTCTGTCGACTTCTTGGCTCGAAAACATTTGTTTACTAGAGCTTATGTGCAGGGAACATTCTTTAGGCACCGCTCCTTCGTGCGACCAGTATTCCCCAGTGGCGCAATTGGTTAGCGCACGGTACTTATACGACAGTTCTCGTGAGCTATGCCGGGGTATGTGAGTTCGAGCCTCACCTGGAGAATGAACTTTTTATTAGTTTCAGATTTAGCCATGAGGTTGTATACACAATTCTGTCGACTTCCTGGCTCGAAAACATTTGTTTACTGTAGGTATGTGCATGGGAACATTCTTTAAGGCACCGCTCCTTCGTGCGACCGTATTCCCCAGTGGCGCAATTGGTTAGCGCACGGTACTTATACGACAGTTCTCGTGAGCTATGCCGGGGTTGTGAGTTCGAGCCTCACCTGGGGAATGAACTTTTTTATAGTTTTCAGATTTAACCATGAGGTTGTATGCTCAATTCTGTCGACTTCCTTGGCTCGAAAACATTTGTTTACCTGGAGCTTATGTGCAGGGAACATTCTTTAAGGCACCGCTCCTTCGTGCGACCGTATTCCCCAGTGGCGCAATTGGTTAGCGCACGGTACTTATACGACAGTTCTCGTGAGCTATGCCGGGGTTGTGAGTTCGAGCCTCACCTGGAGAATGAACTTTTATTAGTTTTCAGATTTATCCATGAGGTTGTATGCTCAATTCTGTCGACTTCTTGGCTCGAAAGCATTTGTTTACTGGAGTTATGTGCAGGGAACATTCTTTAAGGCACCGCTCCTTCGTGCGACCGTATTCCCCAGTGGCGCAATTGGTTAGCGCACGGTACTTATACGACAGTTTCTCGTGAGCTATGCCGGGGTTGTGAGTTCGAGCCTCACCTGGGGAATGAACTTTTTATTAGTTTTCAGATTTATCCATGAGGTTGTATGCTCAATTCTGTCGACTTCTTGGCTCGAAAACATTTGTTTACTGGAGTTATGTGCTGGGCACATTCTTTAAGGCACCGCTCCTTCGTGCGACCGTATTCCCCAGTGGCGCAATTGGTTAGCGCACGGTACTTATACGACAGTTCTCGTGAGCTATGCCGGGTTGTGAGTTCGAGCCTCACCTGGGAATGAACTTTTTTATTAGTTTTCAGATTTATCCATGAGGTTGTATACACAATTCTGTCGACTTCCTGGCTCGAAAGCATTGTTTACTGTAGTTATGTGCATGGGCACATTCTTTAAGGCACCGCTCCTTCGTGCGACCAGTATTCCCCAGTGGCGCAATTGGTTAGCGCACGGTACTTATACGACAAGTTCTCGTGAGCTATGCCGGGGTTGTGAGTTCGAGCCTCACCTGGGGAATGAACTTTTTATTAGTTTTTCAGATTTATCCTATGAGGTTGTATGCTCAATTCTGTCGACTTCTTGGCTCGAAAGCATTTGTTTACTGGAGTTATGTGCAGGGAACATTCTTTAAGGCACCGCTCCTTCGTGCGACCGTATTCCCCAGTGGCGCAATTGGTTAGCGCACGGTACTTATACGACAGTTCTCGTGAGCTATGCCGGGTTGTGAGTTCGAGCCTCACCTGGGGAATGAACTTTTTATTAGTTTTCAGATTTATCCTATGAGGTTGTATGCTCAATTCTGTCGACTTCTTGGCTCGAAAACATTTGTTTACTAGAGCTATGTGCAGGGAACATTCTTTAAGGCACCGCTCCTTCGTGCGACCGTATTCCCCAGTGGCGCAATTGGTTAGCGCACGGTACTTATACGACAGTTCTCGTGAGCTATGCCGTGGTTGTGAGTTCGAGCCTCACCTGGGGAATGAACTTTTTATTAGTTTTCAGATTTATCTATGAGGTTGTATGCTCAATTCTGTCGACTTCTTGGCTCGAAAGCATTTGTTTACTGTAGTTATGTGCTGGGCACATTCTTTAAGGCACCGCTCCTTCGTGCGACCGTATTCCCCAGTGGCGCAATTGGTTAGCGCACGGTACTTATACGACAGTTCTCGTGAGCTATGCCGGGGTTGTGAGTTCGAGCCTCACCTGGGGAATGAACTTTTTATTAGTTTTCAGATTTACCATGAGGTTGTATGCTCAATTCTGTCGACTTCTTGGCTCGAAAACATTTGTTTACTGGAGTTATGTGCAGGGAACATTCTTTAAGGCACCGCTCCTTCGTGCGACCGTATTCCCAGTGGCGCAATTGGTTAGCGCACGGTACTTATACGACAGTTCTCGTGAGCTATGCCGGGGTTGTGAGTTCGAGCCTCACCTGGGGAATGAACTTTTTATTAGTTTTCAGATTTATCCATGAGGTTGTATGCTCAATTCTGTCGACTTCTTGGCTCGAAACATTGTTTACTGGAGTTATGTGCAGGGAACATTCTTTAAGGCACCGCTCCTTCGTGCGACCGTATTCCCCAGTGGCGCAATTGGTTAGCGCACGGTACTTATACGACAGTTCTCGTGAGCTATGCCGGGGTTGTGAGTTCGAGCCTCACCTGGGGAATGAACTTTTTATTAGTTTTCAGATTTATCCATGAGGTTGTATACACAATTCTGTCGACTTCTTGGCTCGAAAGCATTTGTTTACTGTAGTTATGTGCTGGGCACATTCTTTAAGGCACCGCTCCTTCGTGCGACCGTATTCCCCAGTGGCGCAATTGGTTAGCGCACGGTACTTATACGACAGTTCTCGTGAGCTATGCCGGGTTGTGAGTTCGAGCCTCACCTGGGGAATGAACTTTTTATTAGTTTTCAGATTTAACCATGAGGTTGTATGCTCAATTCTGTCGACTTCCTGGCTCGAAAACATTTGTTTACCGGACTTATGTGCAGGGAACATTCTTTAAGGCACCGCTCCTTCGTGCGACCAGTATTCCCCAGTGGCGCCATTGGTTAGCGCACGGTACTTATACGACAGTTCTCGTGAGCTATGCCGGGGTTGTGAGTTCGAGCCTCACCTGGGGAATGAACTTTTTATTAGTTTTCAGATTTAGCCATGAGGTTGTATACACAATTCTGTCGACTTCCTGGCTCGAAAGCATTTGTTTACTGTAGTTATGTGCTGGGCACATTCTTTAAGGCACCGCTCCTTCGTGCGACCGTATTCCCCAGTGGCGCAATTGGTTAGCGCACGGTACTTATACGACAGTTCTCGTGAGCTATGCCGGGGTTGTGAGTTCGAGCCTCACCTGGGGAATGAACTTTTCATTAGTTTTCAGATTTATCCATAAGGTTGTATACATCAATTCTGTCGACTTCTTGGCTCGAAAACATTTGTTTACTAGAGTTATGTGCACGGAACATTCTTTAAGGCACCGCTCCTTCGTGCGACCGTATTCCCCAGTGGCGCAATTCGGTTAGCGCACGGTACTTATACGACAGTTCTCGTGAGCTATGCCGGGGTTGTGAGTTCGAGCCTCACCTGGGGAATGAACTTTTTATTAGTTTTCAGATTTATCCATGAGGTTGTATGCTCAATTCTGTCAACTTCTTGGCTCGAAAACATTTGTTTACTGGAGTATGTGCAGGGAACATTCTTTAAGGCACCGCTCCTTCGTGCGACCGTATTCCCCAGTGGCGCAATTGGTTAGCGCACGGTACTTATACGACAGTTCTCGTGAGCTATGCCGGGGTTGTGAGTTCGAGCCTCACCTGGGGAATGAACATTTTTATAAGTTTTCAGATTTAGCCATGAGGTTCGTATACTACAATTCTGTCGACTTCCTGGCTCGAAAGCATTTGTTTACTGTAGTTATGTGCTGGGCAACATTCTTTAAGGCACCGCTCCTTCGTGCGACCGTATTCCCCATTGGCGCAATCGGTTAGCGCACGGTACTTATACGACAGTTCTTCGTGAGCTATGCCGGAGTTGTGAGTTCGAGCCTCACCTGGAGAATGAACTTTTTTATAGTTTTCAGATTTAACCATGAGGTTGTATGCTCAATTCTGTCGACTTCCTGGCTCGAAAACATTTGTTTGCCTGGACTTATGTGCAGGGAACATCCTTTAAGGCACCGCTCCTTCGTGCGACCGTATTCCCCAGTGGCGCAATTGGTTAGCGCACGGTACTTATACGACAGTTCTCGTGAGCTATGCCGGAGTTGTGAGTTCGAGCCTCACCTGGGAAATGAACTTTTCTTAAGTTTTCAGATTTAACCATGAGGTTGTATGCTCAATTCTGTCGACTTCCTGGCTCGAAAACATTGTTTACTAGGACTTATGTGCAGGTAACATTCTTTAAGGCACCGCTCCTTCGTGCGACCGTATTCCCCAGTGGCGCAATTGATTAGCGCACGGTACTTATACGACAGTTCTCGTGAGCTATGCCGGGGTTGTGAGTTCGAGCCTCACCTGGAGAATGAACTTTTTATTAGTTTTCAGATTTAGCCATGAGGTTGTATACACCATTCTGTCGACTTCCTGGCTCGAAGTCATTTATTTACTGTAGTTATGTGCTGGGCACATTCTTTAAGGCACCGCTCCTTCGTGTGACCATATTCCCCAGTGGTGCAATTGGTTAGCGCACGGTACTTATACGACAGTTCTCGTGAGCTATGCCGGAGTTGTGAGTTCGAGCCTCACCTGGCAAATGAACTTTTTTAAGTTTTCAGATTTAACCATGAGGTTGTATGCTCAATTCTGTCGACTTCCTGGCTCGAAAACATTTGTTTGCCGGACTTATGTGCAGGGAACATCCTTTAAGCCACCGCTCCTTCGTGCGACCATATTCCCCAGTGGCGCAATTGGTTAGCGCACGGTACTTATACGACAGTTCTCGTGAGCTATGCCGGAGTTGTGAGTACGAGCCTCACCTGGGAAATGAACTTTCTTAAGTTTTCAGATTTAACCATGAGGTTGTATGCTCAATTCTGTCGACTTCCTGGCTCGAAAACATTTGTTTACCGGACTTATGTGCAGTTAACATTCTTTAAGGCACCGCTCCTTCGTGCGACCATATTCCCCAGTGGCGCAATTGGTTAGCGCACGGTACTTATACGACAGTTCTCGTGAGCTATGCCGGGGTTGTGAGTTCGAGCCTCACCTGGAGAATGAACTTTTTATTAATTTTCAGATTTAGCCATGAGGTTGTATACACCATTCTGTCGACTTCCTGGCTCGAAGTCATTTATTTACTGTAGTTATGTGCTGGGCACATTCTTTAAGGCACCGCTCCTTCGTGTGACCGTATTCCCCAGTGGTGCAATTGGTTAGCGCACGTTACTTATACGACAGTTCTCGTGAGCTATGCCGGGGTTGTGAGTTCGAGCCTCACCTGGGGAATGAACTTTTCTAAGTTTTCAGATTTAACCATGTGGTTGTATGCTCAATTCTGTCCACTTCCTGGCTCGAAAACATTTGTTTACCGGACTTATGTGCAGGGAACATTCTTTAAGGCACCGCTCCTTCGTGCGACTGTATTCCCCAGTGGCGCAATATGTCAGCGCACGGTACTTATACGACAGTTCTCGTGAGCTATGCCGGGGTTGTGAGTTCGAGCCTCACCTGGGGAATGAACTTTTTATTAGTTTTCAGATTTATCCATGAGGTTGTATGCTCAATTCTGTCGACTTCTTGGCTCGAAAGCAGTTGTTTACTGGAGTTATGTGCAGGGAACATTCTTTAAGGCACCGCTCCTTCGTGCGACCGTATTCCCCAGTGGCGCAATTGGTTAGCGCACGGTACTTATACGACAGTTCTTGTGAGCTATGCCGGGGTTGTGAGTTCGAGCCTGACCTGGGGAATAATTTTTTTATTAGTTTTCAGATTTAGCCATGAGGTTGTATACACAATTCTGTCGACTTCCTGGCTCGAAAACATTTGTTTACTGTAGTTATGTGCTGGGCACATTCTTTAAGGCACCGCTCCTTCGTGCGACCGTATTCCCCAGTGGCGCAATTGGTTAGCCCACGGTAGTTATACGACAGTTCTCGTGAGCTATGCCGGGGTTGTGAGTTCGAGCCTCACCTGGGGAATGAACTTTTTATTCGTTTTCAGATTTATCCAAGAGGTTGTATGCTCCATTCTGTCGACTTCTTGGCTCGAAAACATTTGTTTACTAGAGCTATGTGCTGGGCACATTCTTTAAGGCACCGCTCCTTCGTGCGACCGTATTCCCCAGTGGTGCAATTGGTTAGCGCACGGTACTTATACGACAGTTCTCGTGAGCTATGCCGGGGTGTTGAGTTCGAGCCTCACCTGCGGAATGAACGTTTTGTTAGTTTTCAGATTTAGCCATGAGATTGTATACACAATTCTGTCGACTTCCTGCCTCGAAAGCATTTGTTTACTGTAGTTATGTGCTGGGCACATTCTTTAAGGCACTGCTCCTTCGTGCGACCATATTCCCCAGTGGCGCAATTGGTTAGCGCACGGTACTTATACGACAGTTCTCGTGAGCTATGCCGGGGTTGTGAGTTCGAGCCTCACCTGGGGAATGAACTTTTTTATGTTTTCAGATTTAACCATGAGGTTGTATGCTCAATTCTGTCGACTTCCTGGCTCGAAAACATTTGTTTACCGGACTTATGTGCAGGGAACATTCTTTAAGGCACCGCTCCTTCGTGCGACCGTATTCCCCAGTGGCGCAATATGTTAGCGCACGGTACTTATACGACAGTTTTCATGAGCTATGCCGGGGTTGTGATTTCGAGCTTCACCTGGGGAATGAACTTTTTATTAGTTTTGAGATTTATCCATGAGGTTGTATGCTCAATTCTGTGGACTTCTTGACTCGAAAACATTTGTTTACTGGAGTTATGTGCAGAGAACATTCTTTAGGGCACCGCTCCTTCGTGCGACCGTATTCCCCAGTGGCGCAATTGGTTAGCGCACGGTTCTTATACGACAGTTTTCGTGAGCTATGCCGGGGTTGTGAGTTCGAGCCTCACCTGGAGATGAACTTTTTATTAGTTTTCAGATTTATCGATGAGGTTGTATGCTCAATTCTGTCGACTTTTTGGCTCGAAAGCACTTGTTTACTGGAGTTATGTGCAGGGAACATTCTTTAAGGCACCGCTGCTTCGTGCGACCGTATTCCCCAGTGGCGCAATTGGTTAGCGCACGGTACTTTACAACAGTTCTTGTGAGCTATGCCGGGGTTGTGAGTTCGAGCCTCACCTGGGGAATAATTTTTTTATTAGTTTTCAGATTTAGCCATGAGGTTGTATACACAATTCTGTCGACTTCCTGGCTCGAAAGCATTTGTTTACTGTAGATATGTGCTGGGCACATTCTTTAAGGCACCGCTCCTTCGTGCGACCATATTCCCCAGTGGCGCAATTGGTTAGCGCACGGTACTTATACGACAGTTCTCGTGAGCTATGCCGGGGTTGTGAGTTCGAGCCTCACCTGGAGAATGAACTTTTTATTAGTTTTCAGATATAACCATGAGGTTGTATGCTCAATTCTGTCGACTTCCTGGCTCGAAAACATTTGTTACCGGACTTATGTGCAGGGAACATTCTTTAAGGCACCGCTCCTTCGTGCGACTGTATTCCCCAGTGGCGCAATAAGTTAGCGCACGGTACTTATACGACAGTTTTCATGAGCTTTGCCGGGGTGTAGATTTCGAGCTTCACCTGGGGAATGAACTTTTTATTCGTTTTCAGATTTATCCATGAGGTTGTATGCTCAATTCTGTCGACTTCTTGACTCGAAAACATTTGTTTACTGGAGTTATGTGCAGGGAACATTCTTTAAGGCACCGCTCCTACGTGCGACCGTATTCCCCAGTGGCGCAATTGGTTAGTGCACGGTACTTATACGACAGTTTTCGTGAGCTATGCCGGGGTTGTGAGTTCGAGCATCACCTGGGGAATGAACTTTTTATTAGTTTTCACATTTATCCATGAGGTTGTATGCTCAATTCTGTCGACTTCTTGGCTCGAAAACATTTGTTTACTGGAGTTATGTGCAGGGAATATTCTTTAAGGCACCGCTCCTTCGTGCGACCGTATTCCCCAGTGGCGCAATTGGTTAGCGCACGGTACTTATACGACAGTTCTCGTGAGCTATGCCGGGGTTGTGAGTTCGAGCCTCACCTGGGGAATGAACTTTTTATTCGTTTTCAGATTTATCTATGGGGTTGTATGCTCCATTCTGTTGACTTCTTGGCTCGAAAGCACTTGTGTACTGGAGTTATGTGCACGGAACATTCTTTAAGGCACCTCTCCTTCGTGCGACCGTATTCCCCAGTGGCGCAATTTGTTAGCGCACGGTACTTATACGACAGTTCTTGTGAGCAATGCCGGGGCTGTGAGTTCGAGTCTCACCTGGGGAATAAACTTTTTATTAGTTTTCAGATTTATCCAAAATTCTGTCGACTTCTTGGCTCGAAAACATTTGTTTACTAGAGCTATGTGCTGGGCACATTCTTTAAGGCACCGCTCCTTCGTGCGACCGTATTCCCCAGTGGTGCAATTGGTTAGCGCACGGTACTTATACGACAGTTCTCGTGAGCTATGCCGGGGTGTTGAGTTCGAGCCTCACCTGCGGAATGAACGTTTTGTTAGTTTTCAGATTTAGCCATGAGATTGTATACACAATTCTGTCGACTTCCTGCCTCGAAAGCATTTGTTTACTGTAGTTATGTGCTGGGCACATTCTTTAAGGCACCGCTCCTTCGTGCGATCATATTCCCCAGTGGCGCAATTGGTTAGCGCACGGTACTTATACGACAGTTCTCGTGAGCTATGCCGGGGTTGTGAGTTCGAGCCTCACCTGGGGAATGAACTTTTTTATGTTTTCAGATTTATCGATGAGGTTGTATACACAATTCTGTCGACTTCCTGGCTCGAAAGCATTTGTTTACTGTAGTTATGTGCTGGGCACATTCTTTAAGGCACCGCTCCTTGATGCGACCGTATTCCCCAGTGGCGCAATTGGTTAGCGCACGGTACTTATACAACAGTTCTTGTGAGCTATGCCGGGGTTGTGAGTTCGAGCCTCACCTGGGGAATAATTTTTTTATTAGTTTTCAGATTTAGCCATGAGGTTGTATACACAATTCTGTCGACTTCCTGGCTCGAAAGCATTTGTTTACTGTAGTTATGTGCTGGGCACATTCTTTAAGGCACCGCTCCTTGATGCGACTGTATTCCCCAGTGGCGCAATTGGTTAGCGCACGGTACTTATACGACAGTTTTTGTGAGCTATGCCGGGGTTGTGAGTTCAAGCCTCACCTGAAGAATGAACTTTTTATTAGGTTTCAGATTTATCGATGAGGTTGTATGCTCAATTCTTTCGACCTCTTGGCTCGAAAGCATTTGTTTACTGTAGTTATGTGCTGGACACATTCTTTAAGGCACCGCTCCGTGATGCGACCGTATTCCCCAGTGGCGCAATTGGTTAGCGCACAGCACTTTTACGACAGTTTTCGTGAGCTATGGCGGGGTTGTGAGTTCGAGCCTCACCTGGGGAATCAACTTTTTATTAGTTTTCAGATTTATCCATGAGGTTGTTTGCTCAATTCTGTCGACTTCTTGGCTCGAAAACATTTGTTTACTGGAGTTATGTGCAGGGAACATTCTTTAAGGCACCGCTCCTTCGTGCGACCGTATTCCCCAGTGGCACAATTGGTTAGCGCGCGGGTACTTATACGACAGTTCTCGTGAGCTATGCCGGGGTTGTGAGTTCGAGCCTCACATGGGGAATGAACTTTTTATTCGTTTTCAGATTTATCCATGAGGTTGTATGCTCAATTCTGTCGACTTCTTGGCTCGAAAGCACTTGTTTAATGGAGTTATGTGCAGGGAACATTCTTTAAGGCACCGCTCCTTCGTGCGAATGAATTCCCCAGTGGCGCAATTGGTTAGCGCACGGTACTTATACGACAGTTTTCGTGAGCTATGCCGGGGTTGTGAGTTCGAGCCTCACCTGGGGAATGAAATTTTTATTAGTTTTCAGATTTATCGATGAGGTTGTATGCTCAATTCTGTCGACTTCTTGGCTCGAAAGCATTTGTTTACTGTAGTTATGTGCTGGGCACATTCTTTAGGGCACCGCTCCTTGATGCGACCGTATTCCCAAGTGGCGCAATTGGTTAGCGCAAAGTACTTATACGACAGTTTTCGTGAGCTATGCCGGGGTTGTGAGTTCGAGCCTCACCTGGGGAATGAACTTTTTATTAGTTTTCAGATTTATCCATGAGGTTGTATGCTCAATTCTGTCGACTTCTTGGCTCGAAAACATTTGTTTACTGGAGTTATGTGCAGGGAAAATTCTTTAATGCACCGCTCCTTCGTGCGACCGTATTCCCCAGTGGCGCAATTGGTTAGCGCACGGTACTTATACGACAGTTTTTGTGAGCTATGCCGGGGTTGTGAGTTCGAGCCTCACCTGAAGAATGAACTTTTTATTAGTTTCTAGATTTATCCATGAGGTTGTATGCTCAATTCTGTCGACTTTTTGGCTCGAAAGCACTTGTTTACTGGAGTTATGTGCAGGGAACATTCTTTAAGGCACCGCTCCTTCGTGCGACCGTATTCCCCAGTGGCGCAATTGGTTAGCGCACGGTACTTTACAACAGTTCTTGTGAGCTATGCCGGGGTTGTGAGTTCGAGCCTCACCTGGGGAATAATTTTTTTATTAGTTTTCAGATTTAGCCATGAGGTTGTATACACAATTCTGTCGACTTCCTGGCTCGAAAACATTTGTTACCGGACTTATGTGCAGGGAACATTCTTTAAGGCACCGCTCCTTCGTGCGACTGTATTCCCCAGTGGCGCAATAAGTTAGCGCACGGTACTTATACGACAGTTTTCATGAGCTATGCCGGGGTTGTGATTTCGAGCTTCACCTGGGGAATGAACTTTTTATTAGTTTTCAGATTTATTCATGAGGTTGTATGCTCAATTCTGTCGACTTCTTGACTCGAAAACATTTGTTCACTGGAGTTGTGTGCAGGGAACATTCTTTAAGGCACCGCTCCTACGTGCGACCGTATTCCCCAGTGGCGCGATTGGTTAGTGCACGGTACTTATACGACAGTTTTCGTGAGCTATGCCGGGGTTGTGAGTTCGAGCCTCACCTGGGGAATGAACTTTTTATTAGTTTTCACATTTATCCATGAGGTTGTATGCTCAATTCTGTCGACTTCTTGGCTCGAAAACATTTGTTTACTGGAGTTATGTGCAGGGAATATTCTTTAAGGCACCGCTCCTTCGTGCGACCGTATTCCCCAGTGGCGCAATTGGTTAGCGCACAGTACTTATACGACAGTTCTCGTGAGCTATGCCGGGGTTGTGAGTTCGAGCCTCACCTGGGGAATGAACTTTTTATTCGTTTTCAGATTTATCTATGGGGTTGTATGCTCCATTCTGTTGACTTCTTGGCTCGAAAGCACTTGTGTACTGGAGTTATGTGCAGGGAACATTATTTAAGGCACCTCTCCTTCGTGCGACCGTATTCCCCAGTGGCGCAATTGGTTAGCGCACGGTACTTATACGACAGTTCTTGTGAGCTATGCCGGGGCTGTGAGTTCGAGTCTCACCTGGGGAATAAACTTTTTATTAGTTTTCAGATTTATCCAAGAGGTTGTATGCTCAATTCTGTCGACTTCGTGGCTCGAAAACATTTGTTTACTAGAGCTATGTGCTGGGCACATTCTTTAAGGCACCGCTCCTTCGTGCGACCGTATTCCCCAGTGGTGCAATTGGTTAGCGCACGGTACTTATACGACAGTTCTCGTGAGCTATGCCGGGGTTGTGAGTTCGAGCCTCACCTGCGGAATGAACGTTTTATTAGTTTTCAGATTTAGCCATGAGATTGTATACACAATTCTGTCGACTTCCTGGCTCGAAAGCATTTGTTTACTGTAGTTATGTGCTGGGCACATTCTTTAAGGCACCGCTCCTTCCTGCGACCATATTCCCCAGTGGCGCAATTGGTTAGCGCACGGTACTTATACGACAGTTCTCGTGAGCTATGCCGGGGTTGTGAGTTCGAGCCTCACCTGGGGAATGAACTTTTTATTAGTTTTCAGATTTATCGATGAGGTTGTATACACAATTCTGTCGACTTCCTGGCTCGAAAGCATTTGTTTACTGTAGTTATGTGCTGGGCACATTCTTTAAGGCACCGCTCCTTGATGCGACCGTATTCCCCAGTGGCGCAATTGGTTAGCGCACGGTACATATACAACAGTTCTTGTGAGCTATGCCGGGGTTGTGAGTTCGAGCCTCACCTGGGGAATAATTTTTTTATTAGTTTTCAGATTTAGCCATGAGGTTGTATACACAATTCTGTCGACTTCCTGGCTCGAAAGCATTTGTTTACTGTAGTTATGTGCTGGGCACATTCTTTAAGGCACCGCTCCTTGATGCGACCGTATTCCCCAGTGGCGCAATTGGTTAGCGCACGGTACTTATACGACAGTTTTTGTGAGCTATGCCGGGGTTGTGAGTTCGATCCTCACCTGAAGAATGAACTTTTTATTAGTTTTCAGATTTATCGATGAGGTTGTATGCTCAATTCTTTCGACTTCTTGGCTCGAAAGCATTTGTTTACTGTAGTTATGTGCTGGGCACATTCTTTAAGGCACCGCTCCTTTATGCGACCTATTCCCCAGTGGCGCAATTGGTTAGCGCACAGTACTTTTACGACAGTTTTCGTGAGCTATGGCGGGGTTGTGAGTTCGAGCCTCACCTGGGGAATCAACTTTTTATTAGTTTTCAGATTTATCCATGAGGTTGTGTGCTCAATTCTGTCGACTTCTTGGCTCGAAAACATTTGTTTACTGGAGTTATGTGCAGGGAACATTCTTTAAGTCACCGCTCCTTCGTGCGACCGTATTCCCCAGTGGCACAATTGCTTAGCGCGCGGTACTTATACGACAGTTCTCGTGAGCTATGCCGGGGTTGTGAGTTCGAGCCTCACCTGGGGAATGAACTTTTTATTCGTTTTCAGATTTATCCCTGAGGTTGTATGCTCAATTCTGTCGACTTCTTGGCTCGAAAGCACTTGTTTAATGGAGTTATGTGCAGGGAACATTCTTTAAGGCACCGCTCCTTCGTGCGAATGAATTCCCCAGTGGCGCAATTGGTTAGCGCACGGTACTTATACGACAGTTTTCGTGAGCTATGCCGGGGTTGTGAGTTCGAGCCTCACCTGGGGAATGAACTTTTTATTAGTTTTCAGATTTATCCATGAGGTTGTATGCTCAATTCTGTCGACTTCTTGGTTCGAAAGCACTTGTTTACTGGAGTTATGTGCAGGGAACATTCTTTAAGGCACCGCTCCTTCGTTCGAACGTATTCCCCAGTGGCGCAATTGGTTAGAGCACGGTACTTATACGACAGTTCTTGTGAGCTACGCCGGGGTTGTGAGTTCGAGCCTCACCTGGGGAATAATTTTTTATTAGTTTTCAGATTTAGCCATGAGGTTGTATACACAATTCTGTTGACTTCCTGGCTCGAAAGCATTTGTTTACTGTAGTTATGTGCTGGGTACATTCTTTAAGGCACCGCTCCTTCGTGCGACCGTATTCCCCAGTGGCGCAATTGGTTAGCGCACGGTACCTATACGACAGTTCTTGTGAGCTATGCCAGGGTTGTGAGTTCGAGCCTCACCTGGGGAATAAACTTTTTATTAGTTTTCAGATTTATCCATGAGGTTGTATGCTCAATTCTGTCGACTTCTTGGCTCGAAAACACTTCTTTACTAGAGTTATGTGCTGGGCACATTCTTTAAGGCACCGCTCCTTCGTGCGACCGTATTCCCCAGTGGTGCAATTGGTTAGCGCACGGTACTTATACGACAGTTCTCGTGAGCTATGCCGGGGTTGTGAGTTAGAGCCTCACCTGCGGAATGAACGTTTTATTAGTTTTCAGATTTAGCCATGAGATTGTATACACAATTCTGTCGACTTCCTGGCTCGAAAGCATTTGTTTACTGTAGTTATGTGCTGGGCACAATCTTTAAGGCACCGCTCCTTCGTGCGACCGTATTCCCCAGTGGCGCAATTGGTTAGCGCACGGTACTTATACGACAGTTCTCGGGAGCTATGCCGGGGTTGTGAGTTCGAGCCTCACCTGGGGAATGAACTTTTTATTAATTTTCTAATTTTTCCATGAGGTATGCTCAATTCTGTCGACTTCTTGGCTCAAAAACGTTTGTTTACTGGAGTTATGTGCAGGGAACATTCTTTAAGGCACCACTCCTTCGTGCGACCGTATTCGCCAGTGGCGCAATTGGTTAGCGCACGGTACTTATACGACAGTTCTTGTGAGCTATGCCGGGGTTGTGAGTTCGAGCCTCACCTGGGGAATGAACTTTTTATTAGTTTTCAGATTTAGCCATGAGGTTGTATACACAATTCTGTCGACTTTCTGGCTCGAAAGCATTTGTTTACGGTAGTTATGTGCTGGGCACATTCTTTAAGGCACCGCTCCTTCGTGCGACCGTATTCCCCAGTGGCGCAATTGGTTAGCGCACGGTACTTATACGACAGTTCTCGTGAGCTATGCCGGGGTTGTGAGTTCGAGCCTCACCTGGGGAATGAACTTTTTATTAGTTTTCAGATTTATCCATGAGGTTGTATGCTCAATTCTGTCGACTTCTTGGCTCGAAAACATTTGTTTACTGGAGGTATGTGCAACGAACATTCTTTAAGGCACCGCTCCTTCGTGCGACCGTATTCCCCAGTGGCGCAATTGGTTAGCGCACGGTACTTATACGATAGTTTTCGTGAGCTATGCCGGGGTTGTGAGTTCGAGCCTCACCTGGGGAATGAACTTTTTATTAGTTGTCAGATTTACCCATGAGGTTGTATGCTCAATTCTGTCGACTTCTTGGCTCGAAAACATTTGTTTACTGGAGTTATGTGCAGGGAACATTCTTTAAGGCACCGCTCCTTCGTGCGACCGTATTCCCCAGTGGCGCAATTGGTTAGCGCACGGTACTTATACGACAGTTCTCGTGAGCTATGCCAGGGTTGTGAGTTCGAGCCTCACCTGGGGAAGGAACTTTTTATAAGTTTTCAGATTTAACCATGAGGTTGTTTGCTCAATTCTGTCGACTTCCTGGCTCGAAAACATTTGTTTACCGGAGTTATGAGCAGGGAACATTCTTTAAGGCACCGCTCCATCATGCGACCGTATTCCCCAGTCGCGCGATTGGTTAGCGCAAGGTACTTATACGACACTTCTCGTGAGCTATGCCGGGGTTTTGAGTTCGAGCCTCACCTTGGGAATGAGCTTTTTATTAGTTTTCAGATTTAGTCATGAGGTTGTATAGTCAATGCTGGCGGCTGCCTGGCTCAAAAACATTTGTTTACTGGAGTTATGTGCTGACAACAATCCTAAAGGCACCGCTGCTACGTGCAACTGTATTCCCTAGTGGCGCAATTGGTTGGCGCGCGGTACTTATGTGTCAGCCCCACCCTGGGAATGACTTTTTATCAGTTTTCGAATTGAGTCATGTGGTTTTACACCTGTCGACTGCCTGGTTGAAAAATATTTCTTTACAGAAGTAATCAGCTTGCTCCTCAGCGCACCTGCATTGACCAGTGGAGCAATTAGTAGTATTGGATTTCAGACTGCCGAAGGGTACAGACTTGTTTATCACGTGCTTTCAAGAGATGGTAAAAGCCGCGATAAAAGGAATTATGAGCGATATTGCGGCGGCTATGAAATTATTTGGCTACGCCAGTGTTTCGAGGTAATGTTGTTTTGAATACTTTATTTTTGCATCTGCACGTGAAAGCGAGACCTCACCGAGAAGAATATTTCCGGGTTACGCTGGCACGTCTGTCACTGCTGCTCGTATACAGCCTTGCGGGCGTCACAGGTTAGTCATGTTTGGACAGTGACATTCAATAGCACGTAAGATATGCAGGAAGCTGGAGCCTGTGGCGAAATGAAAGTGAAAGGCCAGTGATGTTTGGTCGTGGCAACATCTGTGTAGTGCACGCAAGCAGCCTGTTTTTGCTCTGTGGGTTGAAACTTTGAGGCAGTGTCGGTCTCTGATGTGGACAAATAGAACCCGACTGCTCCTTATACACCACTTCAGAGCCGGAAACTATCTCAAGGTTTTGCGCCGCGGAGCAAAAACTGACTGCTCTCGTGCTCCACACAGACGTTGCGCACTGTCAGGGTGAACACACGAGCATGTGGCCGCGCATCGAAGCGTCGCGATGCATGTGCGCATGGACACACGGGAGCTGCTTTACGTCGTCGGCTACATCGCTTGGGCGTGCAAATACATAATAGCCAAGCGCCGGTTTCGCTTGTCTGTAGTACAGCAAGAGCGGCAGACTCGTGTGCGCCTGCGCCACTTAGATTCGATGCGCGGCCGCACCAGCTGCACTGGCGCTCCGCAAAGCGCTGCCATGCTGAGCCGTCTTCGTTGTAATTGTGCTCGCCAGTGTACAGGCGAAATCACACCTGTCTAGAGTAGTCGAGCGGCCGGCTGCGGACTGCGCAAGCGCCGCGTACCGGCGTTCACTGGGTGCGATATATGTTGGATGCAAGCGCCAAAAGCCCGCGTGTGGCACTTATACTTGCGGGCTAAATGCGATGTGCAGCCTGTGACTTGTGACGCAAGAGAAATTCAGTTATCTGGGTTACTTTCTATTCCTTTTTCTTTGCGTGCTATCGCCTGTGGAACACCCGCTGTTCGTGATAAGCGTGGCTGTGCACCGGAATTTCCGCCATAGCTTTGACAACCACGCGTGATTGAACAGAAAAAGTAGCAATGATTTATCAGCGTTCCAGTAAGCGATGACGTCAACACCTGTGAGCACGTGAAGTTACAGACGCAAATGACGAGTGACGCGAAGACACTTTTTTTTGCGATGGCTCCACGGCGGTCTAAAGAAGAGCGGCGAGTGATCGCCATAATGGGTTGCACAATGATTCATAGAGCTATCCGTTGATTGATTTGTGGGGTTTAACGTCCCAAAACCACTTCTGATTATGAGAGACGCCGTAGTGGAGGGCTCCGGATATTTTGACCACCTGGGGTTCTTTAACGTGCATAGAGCTATCCGTGATGCTACTGGATGTCTGGTGGGAACTGTGAGCAGAATCTTGGAGGCGTACCGAGAAAGAGGTATCTTTGAAGACGCTCCACGGGGTCGCCTTGCAAGAGGTACGTCGCATGAAGAGGACTTACTGATTGTGGCCGCCTCAGCAGCAGACCCCTTTCAAAGTGCGAAGAAAATCAGGGATGAGTTCGGCTTGAGAAGTGTCAGCCTGCCAACAATAAGGCGGAGCCTCCACGAAGCTAGAATTCATAGCAGGCTAGCGTCCCAAAAAAACTCTGCTGGAATAATCGCACAGAATAACTCGACTTGAATTCGCCTCCGTGTGCGAGTCATGAAATACCGGCAACTGGCGGGAAGTATATATATTTACCGACAAAGCATCGTTTTGCACCTGGTGGGGCGTTGAGAGCAGGATCCGAAGTGGAGAAAAGCGCAGCAGGGGCTGCTATTGTCATGAACTTTTCTTTTCTCGTTATGTAAACAAGATGCAGCTACGAAATTTCCGCTTTCCATCACCAGTATGATGTACAGTTACTTGCTGTATTTCTTGCATGCTCTAACTGTGGTTAGTTGTCATTTGCTTTGTGTATTCGGCTATTCCTTCGTTTTTTGCGTCTATTATATCGTTTGATTGTGTATTTTATGCAAACTTACTAGCCGCCAACATGCTGCTCTGCAATTCGTTTGCTAAATTACGTCGGGCCTAGTCAAGTAGCAAAAGCCGCAACACGTATGCTAAATAGTGTGACTTGATTACTTGGAATACAGCTGAGCCTTCACCTTGCACTACAATGTGGAAACATTAAAGGCGGTCGTTTAGGGCTACAGATGTGGAATCTAGGCGGAGAACCAGTGCAGTGCAGCCAATAAAGCCACGTTAAAATCGTTTCATCAGTGTGATCGTAACAGTCTATGTTACTCTGCTCGCTGCCGACAGGGTTCGATAAATTCGTGTGCTCTTCGCTGTTTCGGTAAAGAGGATTTCAACTTTTGTGCTGCAGGTTCGAGGATCGATACATATGGAATGTCCGTTCCAATGGACGCTCAAGCGTACATGCGTGGGGTGCTGTCAGCCACACAGGCCTCGCGGACCACTTCACCGTATAGCAGGCCCAATGATGTCCGATGTTTGCATGGACATCTTGCAGTATACTTTGGTCCCGTACGTGCTTGTTGGGCCATTTCCCGGTGGCCTCTTTTGGCTACAGCAAGATGGTGCGTCCGTACACACAGCCAGGCATGTCGAAGAGTTGCTGGATGACTTGGGCGTATGCTCATTTGAATGACCGGCACGAAGCACAGACATAAACATAATTGAAAATATTTTGGACCTTATGAAAAAAGGAGCAGAAAGTCCGGCTTAACCATTGCTACAGCCGACGAACTCTGGGCAGCTATTTAAAAGGAGCGGGAGAGAATTCAACTGCTTCCTGAACATGTGAACTCCCTCTACGATTTTCTACCCAGAAGGATCGCGTCTGTGGCTGAACGGCAACGAGGACCCATTAATTATTGAGTGCGTGCATTTCAGGGATGCACTCGAACCTTTCTTACTTTCACTTCATCGAATTGAATGAACGTGTTATTTCAGTTTTACTTACTTTTCTCTTCACAGATTCAATAAATCATATGAGGCACACACCCAGCTGAATCATGTGAGCAGCGCTATTTCGTTCGTCAAAGTAACTGCCCGATACATTTTCAAGATAGCGAATCGATGAACATCTGGAATTTTCCTGCGGCAGGAGAATAAAGCTTTATGATGATGATGATGATGATTGCACAGCCATGGCTCATACCCACTCAGGGTGATTTATCGAAGGTCGAACTCCGTTTTCCTCATTCAGTCCTTTGAATCAACACTATGCTTTCAACAAGCTAAACATGTAGTATTTGCAAATGAAAGCGCTATCCTGCTGGTAGATAAGACCTTTAGCGTCAGGGCCTCCAGTTTTATGAAAAAATTGAATTCAATACATCCCAGAACTATACTAAAGTTTTGGGTAATGTTAAGCATCTTGCTGCATCATTACAGTCATCTTTGTTTCGCAAAATGCGTATTTTAGAGCATCTCAAGAGGATAAATTTTAATGAAATCATGAATAGTCTAATCGATATTGTTGCAGAGCTTAGCTGTATTATCCCAAAGCTATATTCTAAAATTATTCTTTTAATTCAAAAGTCCATGCGGTAAAATATCATTCACTTCGTCTGTGCCCATAGATGATCTTATTCAAAATGAGTAAAATAACTGCATGCTTTATTGTTAACATCAGTTTCCTAACCTAGAGATTTTATATTTTAATTCATAAAACCGCACGAAGATTGGAATGGTAAACACCAGATAACCAGGTTCAGGCTTTTAATGTGCCTCCCCGAAAGTTATGCTTGCCTTACTGATTCGGGCGTTTCATATTTTGTTCTATTTGTGGCTGTTACAAGCTGCCACTCTAGCGTCTCCAGCGCGAAGTCGGCGACGGGAATAACAGCAGGTTGGTTCGTTCCGTACGCAAGCAGAGAGAGTGAAGAGATCAGAGACGTGAGAAAACAAAACAAACTTTACTCTAGTGATATTGCAGCACACGGGGTCTAATACAACACTTCAATACAACTAACAAAATACATCAACACTTGATACAACTAAAATATATAAACAAAACAATAAATCATCTTACGAGAGAGAACTATTACAAACTACACAAACTAACAACAATAAAACTACGGAGGAGAAAGTTCGAAGATATAAACAAGTGAAGGCATACGTGTCATGAACGGCAGCGTTGCGTCCCCGACGATCGGATGCGAGAAGTCGAAGAGAGTTCTGGCACGACTGCGATGGCGGCGGTTTTGCAACGCTGGTGGCTCCGGGAGGCTAGTGCTTGCAGGTGACTTCTAGCAGGTTGAGCTAACTCGAGGCGAAGTCCCGATGTCTACGTTGCAGACGTTAATATCGCGTCACAACTAGACGAACGGCTAAATTTAGGTGGCCAGCCGATACAGAGTCACACTAAAAACTTCTAGAAGAGATGCTTGTTGATCTGTTTCTACACCATGTTGGTCAGCGACTAGTCTGCCTAGCAGGGCAAAATCCTGCGCTTAAGTCCCCCTCGTGTCTCCTCGCTCTCTTCTTTGGGGACAAGAGACATCTACATGGGTCCAATCATGCGCGTTTAATTGATGGAAACGCCGCCCCAAAATATTTTGACCTCACCCTTTTTTATTTGGGAGAGGGCCCTCAACTAGCGAGAGTGACAACCTGTTGGGTTGTTGTCATACGCCTTGGCCACCAGAGGGTTTCCCACGCTTTTCCCCTCGGGAAACGGTCAGACTGTTTGGCTCTCAGCCGGTGCGTCCCGTAGCCTAATCCTTGTTCGGGGTACATTACATCGTGGCCTTCCACGACCTTCTATCCAACATATCTCGAGCCCAGCTACGGCTGGTACACAGCCGACCGCTCGACTGCTCTAGACAGGTCTGATTCCGTCTGTACGTCACAATTTTCACTGTTTTTTGTTCAGTGTGTCGGATGAAGACGTGCGTGTAGCACTAGCCCTGTGTGGAAAGGCGACAGCCGTCTTGAATGAGAACTAGAGGGCTAAAGGAATTCGGGACAAAGGGTCGACGACGTGCATAGTGCTGCTGAAGCTCCACAGTGGCACAAAGGTTGCAGACCTTCCGCGCCAGCTGAACATCACCAGAGATATGGCCTTTTGCTCCAGGACGACCGCCAGAGTGTTTGCGCCGTCTCAGCAAGGGCAACATTCGCCGTGAGTGTAGGGTTTCATGTCGCACACATTGCCACCGATTAGGCCAAGAAGACAGTGGGATGCTGGGCACACTGGAGGAGAAGACACCGCAGAACTGGTCATGGACGAGGAAGACGCCAAAAAAGCCACGAGCGAAGTGCTGCCGAAGTATCGGTGGACGTGTAGTCGAAAATCTAATTCCACTGGAGAAGAAACAAGAAAGTCAGAAAGAGGAGGGACGCTTAAAATACACGAAGGCAGTAGGCGACGACACAGGCCGCATCGAAGGGGGATGACCGTGCGGCTGCGCGGTCACCATGTGGAATCGTGACGCAACGCTGAATGCGAGTGAAATCCTAAACACGGCCGAAGCGAAGGGACCACCGCCAAAAGCGGCGGCCTTCAGTCGGTTCAACTTCAAGCCAAAGCCGAACCTGCCACCAGATCTAAAGGTGGCAGGGCCACCACCCGCCATTGGTCATTGTGTTTCGCGGTGCGTCACGAGTCCACGGTGAGGACTAAGCTTCTGTCGACGTAAGAATGGAGAGCTATGGCAGGTACGTGAACTGTACTTTCCCAATGAGGCTAAGTTAGGCTGCATAAACCTCCAGCAAAAGACGTCATCGTAGTGTTGAAAGCACACGTACGAAGTATTTGCTGTGCTGTCCGTTCGTTCTCATAAAAAAATATTGCCATGGAGAATGACGGTGCACTTCGTCTTACGACGCTAAATGTTCGAGGGCTGTATTTCAGAAAGCAACAATACAAGCTTAATCACCGCTACTTCCTAACGAGTATTGATATAGCGGCAGTGCAGGAAACAAAAGTTGAACTTGAAAAGCAGATGAACCGCATGGTCCTGTTGTTTCATAATAGATACAATACAGTGCTCGTTGTAGGAACATCAGCGGATTGTGACATTTTCGTTGGAAATGATTTGACCAGAATATAAGAGAAGCTTGTTTCATGTCAAAGGGGACAGCTACTGCTAGCTAATTTTTATTTGTAGTTCTTTGAGTCGCGTGCACATGTGTTGTTTGTTCACACGCCGAATACCGAAAAGGAACGCTCGGCTTTGTGCAAAATGTACGCCAATATTTAGACTGTTCAAAAACCGTAGTAAAGCTTGGAGAATCGACTTGTATGTGTTTTGCAGCAGATATAATGAGCAACCGCCCAGTATGAGATAAAAGGGCTCTTCTTTTAAGTGTCATTGTACAAGAAGCTGATCTTGAGGATGCTGGTCTCCTCTTGTAGAGTTATGACGCATCTCGCTGCCTTCACACACTTTCAGGGCGAAAGCCATGCTGGATTAGACAGAGCATGTCTCGTATACTTTGTACAAAAGTGCGGTGACGATGGCGTGAGACATGTGTCGTTCAACGATCATAGTCCCGTATTTTCCAGTATAGGCAAAAAGCAACTGAATTTGACATTCCACTAAAAGGCGTAGATCTTCAACGATGAGCAACTGCAGAGTGAATCATTTTGTGAATATGTGAGAGGAAAGCTGCATAAATTGACTGGAACTAGCCGAAGGCACCGTGCATGAATTGTGAATTTTTTAAGCTGGAAGTAGCGATTAAAGAAATAAAGGAAGCCACGATGGCTACGTATTACAAAAGGACGAAACCAAAACTATATAAGGCCAGTTTTTTTTATGTTGTGCTGACTTCACACTGAAAGCCCAGGCAGTAACACCAAAGAAACAAACTAAAGAGTCGGATGGAGCTGATCGAATACAAGTTCAAAGTCGTAGTCAAAAGACCATGATTTGAAAGGGGCCCCACTGCGGTGGTCTAGTCGCTAAGGTACTCGGCTGCTGACCCGCAGGTTGCGGGTCAGCAGCCGAGTACCTTAGCGACAAAGTACAAAGTAGCCGAGTACAAAGTAGCCGAGTACCTTAGCGACGAGTACCCAGCGGCTGCAGGCTGCTGACCCGCAACCTGCGGGTCAGCAGGTTGCGGGTCAGCAGCCGAGCAGCCGCTGCAGCGGGATCGAATCCCTGCTGCAGCGGCTGCATTTCCGACGGAGGTGGAAATGCTGTAGGCCCATGTTGCCAGATTTGGGTGCACGTTAAACAACCCCAGGTGGTCGAAATCTCCGGAGCCTTCTACTACGGCGTCTCTCATAGTCTTATGGTGGTTTTGAGACGTTAAATCCCACATATCAATCATCAATCAATCAAACGATTTGAAAAAGTGTGGCACGAGAGGCCTACCAAACGTTCTCTATCAGACAAAAGTCAGGTGCAAGGTAGAATAAAATCAGGCGAGCTATTTACATCTACCTAATAAAAACGGCGAGCTACTTACATCTACCACGGGGAAAATACTTGTTGTCAGCATTACCAGCGAGATGGCGCGATGAGCACGCTCGGCGTAAAGGCCGGCGCCCAGCTCTCCGGAGCCTTCTACTACGGCGTCTCTCATAGTCTTATGGTGGTTTTGGGACGTTAAATCCCACATATCAATCATCAATCAATCAAACGATTTCAAAAAGTGTGGCACGAGAGGCCTACCAAACGTTCTCTATCAGACGAAAAGTCAGATGCAAGGTAGAATAAAATCAGGCGAGCTATTTACATCTACCTAATAAAAACGGCAAGCTACTTACATCTACCACGGGGAAAATACTTGTTGTCAGCATTACCAGCGAGATGGCGCGATGAGCACGCTCGGCGTAAAGGCCGGCGCCTAGCTCTTCGCGATGCGCCGATGCGCGCTCATCTCTCCCCACTCGTGCTTTGCACACCGGTGGAAGTTACAAGCCCCGTGTACATGGACGCGACGGGGGCGGGCTGAGTTGAGTGGCGGGTTCAGCTTACCTCGACGCGCCCGAGTTTATATGAACTCGCACGGACGAGTTGAGGTGAGCGGTGATCGCACGACGCTTTGCATCGAGGCGAGCCGAAAGCCCGTCTTCCGGTACCGGTTTCCGCTCCTCCAAGCCTGCGCTCTCGCCGCTGTGGGCTGCGATTGTTTACGCAGTTGTCGCTCCGCCACCACGATGGCTGTCTTGGTATATATAAGTATTGGATTAGTGCATTTGCCATAGGTCTTCATTGTAATCAGGGACGGAAATATTGACAGTACAACCATGTGCATGGTCAATTCATGACCTACATTTATCCTGCGTAGCATTCCTTGCCGAGTACCCCAGCACCTTAGACTGTGGAATGCCCTGCCTTCAAACAAAAATGCGTGACGGGCGGAGTAACACATTTATTTGTTAAAGCCGAAATGAAGATAATTGGTCAAACAGAATTTTATTGCCATAAGGGCGCAAATTCCCTAATTGGTCATACGTCATCATCAATAAAATACAAGAATAACCAAAATTTAAAAATATCACAACAACGAAGTACGAAATAAATACATGGCTCATTCCACGCTAAACGTTCCAGGCAGTACGCTCGACCATCTCTGATAAGAATATAAAAATTCATGGTCGATCGTTTGACTACACTAATCGCTTCCATTTTGGTTTTGAGACCAGTCTTCGGAGGAACTTTTTTCTAACTCTCAGAGCAATTTAAATATCGTGGCAGCGCCCAATAACTAGGTTGTGAAAAAAACTCGTGGGTAGGAAGAACACAGCGTTTCCTTGGCACAACGCGTTCACAGCTACTAGGCTGTCTCAAGATGTTCTTTGAGGGGAAGCAATGCGTTGTTCTTGGGCGATATTTAAACATTTTTTACAGCTCTTACAACTTTTTATGAGATAATGCAGCTGCATAATTTGTTTCTATTACTGGCGGTAAGCGCAGTAAAATGGAGCACGAATCAACAAGCCGGCTTTGGTGCATTTAGAAGGCTGCCGAGGAACCCTCAGTGCAGTGAAGTGCGCTTACGGTCCGCCGTTGACAGCCTTGGGGGCAGCTCAATATAAATAATATTTTCTCGCGTAAAACAAAGATTCGTATTAAACTTACAGAAATAAATATCGTTTCTGCACCCTTCGAAATGATCTAAAGTGTGTATTTTTATATGGAGCACCACACAGACCGATAAGTGCCTGAACTTGAGCAATATTGCAAATTTTTCAAAGTTTATGTGCCAGCGCTTCCAAACTACTGTCTTCGCGACTCGTGTTTTTCCCCCACTTACCGTCGACAATGAAAGCAAGCTATGCAGCTGCGTTGTCTCTGAAAAAGTTGAAAAGCTGTAAAAATTTCTGACTTTGGTCAAGAACGCTGCATTGCTTCCCCGCAAAGCACATTACCATACACTAGTGGTGAATGCGTTTTAACAAGGAAATGCGGTTCTTTTCCTACCGACTGGAATCGTTTTACCGTGCAGCGTATAATATTTCACTTTTTTGAAGTTTTGTCGCAACCTAACTGCCACCATATTTAGCTAGCAACTTCGTTATTTCATCATCTGTCCACATGGTGCGTGGAGCCCGCGAGGATGTCATCGTGCCTAGCGCGCGCGTACCGGCCGACAGAGAAAGAGCAACGTCGGAGTGATGGGGAAGCGGAGACCGCGACGGGCGGGAGAGGTCACGAGCCGTCAACTCAGCGCGACCGGTTATACATGCCCTTTCTGAGCGCGGCGAGTTCGGTGAACCTACCCCTGTCTCCGGGTCGACGGGACTCGCCGCGACGATTCTCCGCCCCGACGCGTCCGCTTATACATGGGGAGGGCGAGTCCAGAAAACCTGTTTATTTCGACTCAACGCGCCCTCGTCGGGTCAATGTAAACGGGCATACAGTCTCTTCGATGGGCCAGCGTTCCACAAAAAGCCGCTTATAACCGGGCGTGGAACTCGCCAAATTTGATGCGGTTGTCGTTCGCCACACCGTGCTCAGCGAATGTACTCTTAGAGTAATGGAGAGCTGAGCTAGAGCGTGTTCATTCTAGAAAAGACGTTAATGACAAACTCGGACACAAGAGGGAAGTCGGGACTTTTGTTGTGTTCTGATTTCCTTTTTTCTGTCCGTGTTGTCACGCCCTGTCTTTTTATAACACGTGTAACCTTTGACACTCAAACTTGAGGGTATCGTGTTGATATGACCGGAGCATCTCGGGAAGTTCTTTGCTCCCCCCCCCCTTCCGATGTGCCACAATCAGCACGTGGTATGCAGTAAACTAGCCTGTGCGCGTTCTCTTTGGGTGGCCTGTCTTTTGGGTGCAGAAAGGTGGCAGCAATCTACCCACTTCCATTCATTTCCATGAAAAAGCACGTCTGGCAGTTTCTTACAGCAGATTCCGAGGCTTTCTTTAAAATTTTTGAGGTGATAATCCAACCAATCACACAGAGAGTTGGCGCGTCATAAGACATTTCTAGCCGCTCTTTCCACAAGCAAAAGCGATTGCTATCAGGCTTTCTTTGTCCATGCGTGGTAGGCCAACAGCAGTCCGACGCTGTGGCAAAATAATTCACCTGAGGGAGTTCTGAAAAAATGGCACCTCAAGACAAAAAAGTAATGAGTTATGTGACACTACACGTTACCGAATATGATAAGGCAAATAGGTTACTCATTACAGTTCCGAAATTGTAACACGTATGTTACCAAGCTATCAAAAAATGTCACGCTCCACCGATAGCGGCGTTACTTATAATGCGTATTCGGCGGTACTGTATGTGTGTAGTAATAATTCTCCTTTGGTTGTATGTACTGCATTGGCTAGTTTGCTTGGACTGTATTACTTTTATATTATACAAGTTTAACCGACTGGCTTTGTACCTTGTTGAAAGCCTTCTGCGCCCTTATCCAAGTGAGTATTATGACCGGAAGTTCTGGATTGCTTTAGTATCGGAAACTTCACACACTTCAGAAGAGGCACTGAAAAACCTCGCTTGTTCTGCTTTCTTTCTGTATGCTTGACGTACATTAAAAAGCAATAAAACAATCATTGTCCCATAACAAAAATTGCAGATACCACGTACACTGGGAATCGATTATATGTGAAGCATTAATGAGGAAATGTGATAGGTCACTTTAAGATCAGCACAACGTTAAGAGGCGCAGGTAAATTATGCCGTACATGACTTCCATGTCATGATTATCATGTTTGGACGTTTCATTTACATTCTTCATCTGTTAATGTCACCTGACACAAAATGTCATCTGATACCAACTTTGGTATATATGGAGCTACCGAAACAGCCGCAAGCGTGCTATCAGAGTAGCATGAAGTCATGTTTTACATACAATTAATGCCGTGATTATCATATTTGGACGTGTAATTTACACTCACCGTCCGTTCACGTCACCTAATACGAAATTTGGTATATGTCGAACTAGTGCATAGGCCGCGAGAACGCTATGAGCGTAGCAGGTAATCATGTTTTACATGAAACGCATATTGTGATTATCAGGTTTGGACGTGTCACTTACATTCGTCATCTATTCACTTCCCGTGATAATAAAGTTGCTACATGTGAAGCTAGCGCAACGGCGGCGAGCACGTCATGAAGAGCGCAATGTACTCGGACGCAGCGTTTACGCACGCGCAGGCTGGGCGCAGTGACGCCACGTTAACAAAACGCGAGCACTCTATAGTGTGCCGCCAAGCGCGACCGGCGCGGATGGATGGATATCCCTAAACCCCAGATGGATGGTCCCTAAACCCCAGTGCTTTGGAAAACTCTGCGCCATCATCCTGAGCTATAAAATGAAGCCCTTTACAGAACGTTATCAAGTGTTCGGAAGTTTCTCCTTCCTCTCCACGCGCACTGCATACTGTGTCTACCCCTTCGTATTTGGCCCGATATGTCTTGGTTTGCAATACTCCCGTTCTGGCCTCAAACAGTAGAGAACTACCCCGAGTATTATCATAGAATTCTTCCTTGGCAATTTCTTGTTTAAAAATTCTATAGATCTCTAGTGCGGACTTCTTAATCATGCCGATTCTCCACATATCAGTCGATGCTTCCTTCACCTTCTTCTTAACCAATAATTCTCTTTGGCTTTGCCCCCTGCTGTTTTTTTAAGTACCAGCGTCCGCCGGCGTGGCCTGGTGGCAACCAGTGCTAAATGCGACATGCTGTATTTTGCACCGATGACGTTACTTAGCACCGCATCTGCTTCTCTTCGTGGTGATGGGACGCCTTGTGCGCTCAAACGCGCATGAGCCAACACAACGGGGCGGGCGTCTGCGAGTATATGGCATTCAGATCCACAATGAAGGTCAGTGGGTAGATCCACTGATCTCTACTAGGGGAATATCGGCGCCTGGCATGGCACCCCCGCCGTGACGGGGTAAAACAAACGCCGGCGACCACGCACGCTGGCTCACGTCGAAGTGTATTGGCGCCTTGATTGTGACGTATAATAATGTTCTTACATGACACGCATCTCATAATTATCATGTTTGCACCAGTCACATACCTTCGTCATCCATTCGCGTGACGTAATACCAAACTTTGGCATATGTGAAGTTAGCGAAACGGCCGAGAGCGCATCATGAGTGTAGGACGTATGTTGTTAAATGACGCACATGCAAAGAACGTCATGTTTGGACGGGTCATTTACCTATGTCCTCCGTTCGCGTCCCGTAATACCGCATGTGGTACATGTGAAGCTAGCGAAACGGCCGTGAGTGCACCATGCGCGTAGCATGTGGCCGAATGACAATAGATGCAGTTATAGTCGGTGGCACATTATGATCAAACTATTCAGTGCTCCCCGACTAAAATTTAAGTACTACTCAAAAAATTTTCTGGCATCGTGATTGATACAACACTATGCCTGGAAGAAAAATTATATGGAATCTGCGGTTGAAGTTCACACATTACTCTGCTTATTTCCCACATAAGATGCTTATATTCATGCATATTTCGGGTTACCTTCAGTGTTTCACACATAACTAATTACGTGCAGCCATTCTTTTTTACAGCAGTCACTACCACAATGTTTCCTCTCAAATGCCAGCTCGGCGACTTAGTCTAGAACAGTCTTTGTTGCTTTTATTCTCCTTTTAATATACCTCTAAGTTGAAGGGTCACATGTCTTGCTTTACATCACGTGAGCCTTTCTGTAACACATATACAGGCAGAAAATATGACTAGTGATAGCCGAGCAATTTGGTAGATTTCTTCTATTCTTTTTACAGATAATTACGCCGTAGCACAGCAGCGTGGTATACCATTGACATACATATGCACCATGGGTCCATTTACATGAGCCAAAGGCTATGACTGGCAGCTGCGCTTTCTGTGTACACATAAAAATAGCCGCAGATATGCACTTCGGTGCTACAGAAAAGGGCATAACTCACCGCAGGACTAAGTAATTGAACAAGTTACACAGAAAACGTTCTCCCTGTACCTTTTTTTTTCTTTTTTTATTGTGTCACGTCACTATCTTTAACTATTCCAACAACTTTGTTAACGTATTCTTCAATGTGTGCACACTTTTTTATGCTGATGTAGCATTTTTTTTTCATATGTTTACCCTACCTATAGTCGTACAATGCGTTTTTGCATCCTATCTATACTTTAAGCGTGCTTGTCGTACGCATTCCTGAGTTGATATTTCACAACAGCAGCATTTTGCAGCTTTCCTTTCTTGTGGTTAGGACTAATATAAATACCCAGCTATTGCCTAAGCTTGCCCTTATTGCCATTTCCTTCAATAAATTTCACGTGAAAAAAATTATTCGCCCTTTTTGCTTTTCGGGCGAGAACCGAAAGCAACTGCTAAGCAGCCGCGACGACACAGCTCGGGACCATTCGTTACGCTACAATAGGGTCCACAATGAAACAGAAAAAACAAACATGCATCATGTACGTACATCGACAATAACACGGAGCCCCGCATGAGCATCTGCTTAGCAGGCGTTTGGTGTGTAGCGACACCATAAACATCAGCTAACGGGGGGCTTTTGACTCCCTCCCACGCCTAGCCATGCGTGGCTGAGCCGTGACCGGCGAAAAGGGGATCCTGATGGTTCAGCTGACGCTGGGTGTTTGGACCATTAAGGCCCCCCGGCAGAGGCAACACACTCCTTTGGTCCCGGCTTCACGTAGATGGCACCCCTGGGCTGACCCACCCAGGGGAAATCGGCAGTCGCCTTTTTCTATCTCTTTCTCCCTACATCTTCGTCTTATCTCTCACTTCTTATCTGTCCTGTCATCTCTTTTACATTTACTTCCAATTTCCTGGCCGCGAGGGTTAACCCTTTGCAGTTACCCAACCTTGGGTAGTTATATTCGGTTGTAGCGGCGATGCATGGCTGCCGTCTCCAAGTGTTTACTATTCAACCTTGTAGCGTCCCCTGGTTGGGCTCGTTGATGGGTGGCCATCATCGTCGCCAAATTTTACACAATCTGTACGGCCAACTTTTTGCCCCCTCTCCCTGATCGCCGCCCGAAAAGGTGGCGCACCGAAGAACAGTTCTTTTCGTCAAAAGCAAAGCAGTCTTTCCCGAAGTTTCATGTTGTGCATAGTCAGAAACAAACAAAAAACAGTCCGAGCAATTCCACCTTTTCTTGTCCCAAAAACACTCACTGAAGCAATCGTCGCAGGGTATCGTGTAACCAAGTTAGGAAGCGGTGGCCTCCTTTTGGAGGTTCGCGACAAACTCTAGTGTGACAACCTATATAAACTAGTAGCGTTCGTGGGTGTCCCAGTTTTCATAGGCCCCCACAGATCCTTGAACACAGTTCGCGGTGTCATTTCTGATGACGACCGTCTTGGATTATCAGAGAGTGAACCATTGGAAGGCTGGCAAGACCAGTATGTAGTGAAGGTCCAACGAATAGGGATACGATGAAACAAAAAAAGAAACACCAACAGAATATATAATTATCACCTTCGGTACCAGTGACTTACCCGACTCAATTGAGACCGGCTACTGCAGGCTTCGTGTCAGGCCCTACATACCAAATCCTCATAGGTGTTTCAAATGTCAGCGCTTTGGACATGTGTAGCAAAGCTGCAGAGGGCGCGCTACTTCCGCAAACTGTTGCTCTAACGAACACCCATCAGAAGACTGTACTGCTGCAGCCCGCTGTGCGAACTGCGGAGAAGACCACCCCGCCTTCTCGCGAACGTTCTCATCCTGGAAAAAGAAAAAAAAACAAATTGTTGGACCCAAAGTGAAATTCAATCTCACCTTTCAAGAGGTGCGCCAGCGCTTCTCTCTCCATAACAAGTCTAGTGGCTAAGGTACTCGGCTGCTAAACCGCAGGTCACTGGATGGAATCCCAGCTGCAGCGGCTGCATTTTGGATGGAGGCGGAAATGCCGTAGGCTCGTGTGCTCAAATTTGGGCGCACCTTGAAGAACCCTAGGTGGTCGAAATTTCCGGAGCCTTCCACTACCGCGTCTCTCTTAATCATATGGTGGTTTTGGGACGTTAAACCCCACATATCCATCAATCAATCTATCAGTAATAAGCATTCTCCTTCCTTTGCAGATGTTACACGCCAGGGCGCCGCATCACATTATTCCGCGCCCACGATTGTTACACAAAGTGTGACCGTGGTCACGCCGTCTGCGCCCAAGGAGGGAGTAGCCTGTGCTGCTCCGCCTCCTGCTAAACGTGTTTAGCAGACTTCAGAGTGCCGGACTCCGGACCACTCTACCTGCAGTTAGGCCCGAAACTTCTGTGGATGTGCCTGCTCACCAGGCACCATCGGCCACCTAGAAGGAGGTGATTGATACAAGTCCCACTCCTCCAGCGCTAAAGACGCCAAAGAATAGGTGCAATTCCTTGGAGCGCGCCGAGAAAAAAAAAGTCGAATTACGGGGCCACCAAAAGAACCTGTAACCTGAAGTAACACTTTTTGTACACACAGTACCACACATCTTTAATAGGACACGGATAATACACTGGAACGTCAGAGTAGTGCCGATCAGCCTCGAAGAATCCAGAAACTTTCACAGATCCACCAAAAGTGCTGTGTGTGCAAGAAACGCACCTAAAATCTTGACACACTAACTTTCTACGCAATTACGTTATCTTTTGAAGAGACCGAGATGATGCTGTCGCCTCATCCGGTGGTGTTGCCATAGTAGTTAATCAGGAAACAGCCTGTACACATTTACCCCTTCAGACACCCCTGGAAGCAGTAGATGTCCGAGCTGTCATCTACAACAAATTGGTAAAGATTTGCAGTATTTACATACCGCCACACCATCAATTGACTAAACATGAGTTTCAGTCACTGATAGCTGAACTTCCAGAACCGTATCTCGTCCTAAGGGACGTTATTGCTCACAGTAGCCTACAGAGTGACTCTTGCTGCGACACGCGAGGCCGCCGTATTGAACAGTTCCTTTTGTCTTCCGGTGCGTGTCTCCTCAATCGAGAAGAGACAACATAATATAGCCTGGCTAAAGATACCTACTCATCGATAGACCTCAGAATTGTCTCACCATCGCTCCTACCAATACTCACATGGAAAGTCATAAATACTCCTTACGGAAGTGACCATGTTCCTATCATTTTCAGTACACTAACATCATCTAAATGTCTTGCACGTGTTCCCAAATGGTTCATAAAAAGCCGATTGGGGCAAGTTTTATAAGATAGCTAGCTTAGATTGCATTGAAATATGCGGTTCTAGCATAATTGCATCTGTATAGTACTTTACTGCTTCTGTTATTTAAGCTGCGGCTAAGTGCATTCAAAAAAATCTGTACTACCCAGAAAACGACGCGTTTTCTGGTAGAACTGTGAGTGTTTCAATGCGCGCAAACAGCAAAACAAAGCATGGAAGCGTCTTCAAGAATCCCCAGCCACCGAGAACCTTGTAAATTTTAAAAACAGTCACAAGGCAGAAGAACGCGTCGGCAGGCCAGAGGGGAGAGCTGGCAGAAGTTTCTATCTGGTATCAACTGATATACACATGAAGCAAAAGTCTGGAGCACGGTCAGTTGGGTAGTAGGGCGAGAAGCACATCCTCTTCCTTTAGTAAGCACACAAGGCTACGGTTTACAAGACCAAGCGAACTCGCTCAGTGCACACTTCGAACAGGTCTCCAGCTCAGTCCATTACAGGCCAGCGTTCTAACATCAAAAGCAAGAACAGAAAAACAAAAAATATATAGAACGGAAATCCACAAATAATGACTCATACAATGAACATTTCGTCTTGGCAGAACTAAAAGCATCGCTAAATTGCTGTAACAGGACCTCCCAGGCTCCGACTGTATAGTGTACAAAATGCTGAAACGTCTGCCCCTAGACTCCTTTCCTTCTATAATGCTCTTTGGTTTTCAGGAGAGATCCCTTCCGCCTGGAAAAAAACCATCATTATTCCTATCCTTAAACAGGGTAAGAACCCATCTTCAGCATCAAGTTACAGGCCCATAGCATTGACGAGTTGCCTTTGCAAGGTCTTTGAGAAAATGATAAACAGGCGACTGATGCGCTTCCTTGAAACAAGTAGCCTACTTGACCCATAACAGTGCGAGTTTCGGGAGACTAAATCCACTACTGACCACCTTGTCCATATCGAGGCACAAGTTTGGGATGCTTTCATTCACAAATAATTTTTTTCTTTCTGTGTTCCTAGATATGGAAAAGGCCTATGACACAACGTGGCGCTTTGGCATACTTCGAGACCTGTCACACCTAGGTGTGCGGAGCAGAAGGTTGGCTATAATCGCAAACTACCTGTTCAATCGGACATTTCGTGTACGAGTAGACACTGTATTGTCCCGTTAATTTGTTCAAGAAACAGGAGTGCTGGAAGGAGGTGTACTGAGTAGTACACTATTTATAGTCAAAATGAACTCCTTGCGCCTCGCTATACCATGAAATATGTTTTACTGTACATATGTTGATGATGTGCGGGTCGTTTTTCAGTCCTGTAATCTCTCAGTGTGTGAACGTCAGGTTTAATTAGGTTTGAACAAGGTCTCCCAATGGGCAGATCACAGGGACTTTAAACTGAACACGCAATAGAGTACCTGCATCCTGTTTTGCCGGAATAGGGGCGTTCATCACAATCCTGAGATTGACCTACATGGCAAACGTCTGGCTGTAATGTCTGAGCATACGTTTCTGGTCCTAATATTGGACGCAAAACTAAACTTCGTACCACTTATCAAGTATTTAAAGAACAGGTGCTTAAAGACAATGAGTTATGTGAAAGTGTTGTCCCACACTGCGTGGGTAGGGACAGGACATACCTGATCGATTTGTATAGAATCCTCGTACGCACTCGCCTAGATTACGGTGCTAACACCTATCAGTCTGCATCCCCATCAGTCTTAAAGAGGCTCGACCCCGTCCACCATCTAGACATTCATCTTTCTACGGGTGCCTTTCGAACTAGCCCCGTAGAAAGCATATATGTAGAATTAGATGAATGGTCGCTCCATCTGCAGAGATGTTACATGTCATTCACATACTATCTCAAGGTTAACGCTGACGAGGAACATCCCGCTCAAACCATAATTAATGATGTGTCCAATGCTGCCTTGCTCAACAACCATCCTTCACAGAGACAGCCCCACTCGATCCGTGTAAGGAACCTCGCTGAGGAAACAGCCGGAGTTGATGGCTCCCGCAGCATATCCACCGGCGTGGCAGTGGCAGATAATTGACTATGATGTATCCTTCATGGAGCTTAGTAAACACGATCCTACTGCGCACATCCGCACACACTTCCTCGAACTTCAACATAAATACACTTGCCCGGAATGCCTTACAGATGCGCCAGTCTCATACTGGTGTGTCCTATGCATCTGTTGGCTCATCCTTTTTAAAATCGGTATTCTGCACCCGAAAACCAATATCTTCACTGCAGAAGTTCATGCAATATATGTGGCCGGCAAGCATATTAAAGAATTACAACTTCAACTTGAGGTTGAGTACACAGATTCGTTTAGGGTCGTAACAGCTCTGAAAACGCTGAAAAAACATAAGTATCATGTTCTTATATCACTTTACTCTCTTTTATGCACAATTAACACCCTCAAACGACAGGCTGTGGTGAGTTGTATGCCACGGCACCGCGAAATCGTTAGAAGCGTATGGTGGACCAGCTGGCTGGGTCCGCGCACGACCATGCACCCGCCAATACATTCCTGACCATCCCTGCAGTCGACATAAAAGCCTTCCTACGATTGGAGCTCAGGGCGTTCTGGCAACGCCTGTGGGGTATGCATACGGACAATAAATTGCACGTTATCAAACTGAGACTTGAAAATTGGCCAACAGTATCCAGATTTTGCTACACACAAGGCTACAAATAGGACACGCTCACTAAACACATTCACACATTTTGTCTGGTGGTGATCCGCCATTGTGTGAGAGATGTTTAGAACAACTTACGGTTCTCCACATCCTTGTGCAGCGCAATGAGCTAGATGCCCTGAAAAACAAGCACTTTTTTGATTCCCTGCCGACAGCCGCTGCCGCTACATCCGGCCATGCTCATCGGTAGGTATCCGCTTTTTAAAGTCGAATCACTGTTTGCATCTTTAAACGATATACATAGCTTTCAACCCATATACCGAGCTGATCCGTAGCATGACCTTACTACTGAGTTCGCGGCTGCCGTGGCTACGTTTTCAGCATAGTTTTATCGTCACGTCGTTTTCTTTCAAGTTTCACTGTACACATTTCACGACACTGTCATGCTTTTAATACTTCTTTGTTTTCATCCGTGTAAGCGCGAGTAATTTGAAGGCCCCTTTACAGCCCCATACCATATCATTGCTCACATCTCCTGTCTACTGAAATGGCGCTCTTTGGCCATCAATTGGCCCTTGCACCATTAAGTTCTACACATCATCATCACAACAACACGGGAAGACGATGTTGCAGCAAGAAGTACACAGAACGCTTGAACCAACGTCGCGGCCGATTGTTGTGACCAGCAAAATCACAAGGAAGCAAACAGGTGCGGCCATGCTGTATTATTTTTATTGCCTTGCCTCATAATAATTTTATAAATACAGTCAACGACCGCCGCTTCCAAGCACCGCCATGATTACCAGAGAGAAAAGGATAAAACGTTCTCATTGGCTCTGTGGCTGTGCCTATCGCATATAGTTAATGTAACAGACTCTAGAGGAAAATATGGGCCGGAAAAGTTGTTACCACCAATGCACAAAGCGCTAATATTTTGAAACGTAGTCATTGTCATTACAATACTTCGAATAGGCGCTAAATATAGCCGTTCAAAGAACTCAAATATTATCAATATAAGTTATAAACAAGCATGTTCATATATCATATGCGGATGGAAATTGAGAACTATTTATATCAATTACCTTTAGAAAAGATACAATGGTCATTTATGCAATATACCCCGCAGGGGCGTCTGCGCAAGTACGTATTTGGTGCGTAGCGACACCACGGACCCGAGCTAACGAGGGAGTTTCGACTCCCTCCCACGCCTAGCCGTGCGTGGCTTTGCCGTGTTCGGCGAAAAGGGGATCCTGGGGGTTGAGCCAACGTCGGGTGATTGGACCTTTAAGACCCCCCGGCAGAGGCAACACACTCTTTTGGCTTCACGTAGCTGGCACGCCTGGGCTGATTCACCAAGAGGAAATCAGCAGTCACCTCTTCCTGTCTCCTCTCTCTCCATCTTCGTATTTTCTGCTACTTTTGATCTTTCCTGTCCTCTCCTCACTTCTTTTAACTTCCACAGTTCTCGGCCGAAAATGTTTAACCTGGTGTATATATCCAACCTTGGGTAGATATATTAGGTTATAGCGGCCATGTATGGCTGGCGCTTGCGTCTCCTTCGCGTCTAGCAGCGTCTGCTTGTTGGGCTCAGTGGTGGGTGGCTGGCATGGCCGCCGAATAAACTTTCTTTTTTATGGAAACTCCTAGCCCTCTCACAACCAATCGCCCCTGCAAGAGGTGGCACACCGATGCAATTTTTGAATTTCTACCAAACAAAAAAGATAACTTCCCGAAATACAACATCATCCACTGTGAAAGTACAGAAGGGAAAGCTAGAAGCATTTCACCTTTGCTTGTGTCCAAATGCTTTATAGAAACGCTAGGCGCGGGCTACAAAGCCACAAAGACCACAAATGGTGACCTGCTACTCAAAATAAAAGACCACGCACAGTACCAGAGACTGCATAACAATACATCATTTGGTGATCAGCCCATCACAATCACACCGCATCGAACCATGAACACTGGGAAGGGTGTTGTATCAGATGGAGATCTGATGGACCTCTCTGATGAGGAACTTCCAACAGGCTGGAAAGACGGAAATGTCATTCAGGTGCAGCACATCAAAATGAGAAGAGAAAAGAAAAACCCCTACGAAACAGATCATGCTCACTTTCGCATCTAGCACTCTCCCCCCTGAAATAGCAACAGGATATCTTAAACTGCCTATCAGACCATACATACCCAACCCGCGGCGCTGCTTTAAGTGTCAGAGGTTTGGTCATGGCTCCCAGCACTGCCGATGACAGCTTATTTGCGTGAAATGCGACACCAATGGTCATACCGCTGACGATGACTGTTAGTTACAAGTCCACTGCGCAAAGTGTGAGGGTGACCATCCCGCATATTCCAGGTCATGCGTGACCTGGAAAAGGAAAAAAGAAATAATATTCACAAAGTTTAAATTGAACATAAGCTTCCGTAAAGCGCGGCAGCGCGTTTCCCCGCCTTTTGCAGAAAATACCTCGTATGCCGAAGTGGTGCGAGGGGGGTCAGCGCCACTTTTGTTTTTGGCAATGCCTTGGACCACGCCTAGCATGCCGAGGCAAACGCCTCAACCCCCCACGGGAGAAGCAGCCTCGGCTGCCCCACCTCGACTGAATACAGCCACACCGAAGGTCTCTGTGAACCTTGGCAGCAGCCAGGGCACCACACAAGCTAAAGAGGTCCGCTCGACCTCCAGCTCGGTGAGGTCAAAGGCTACGTCTGTCACGACGACACCTACAATGAAAACAACACTGTCTGTCGTTTCTCCTGGGGTGATAGACACATCAAGTGCATTGGCACAGATTGCGCCAAAGGAGCGGCGAGGTCCCCTCGACCGCTCTAAAAGACACACAACAGTAAATACAGGGTCTCCTAAAGGCTCTGTAAGATAAGAAACTTTTCTCTTAAGACACCAGCCACACTCATTTCGTACACACAGCACTTCTTTACTCCCATGATAGAAACACAAATTATACAATGGACCATCAGTGGACTACTTCGAAACCTCGACGATGTCCAAGAACTTCTACACAAGCATTCTCTAAAAGTGCTGTGTGTACAGAAAACACACATAAAATCCAAGAATACAAATTTTTGCGTCAGTATTTTGTCTTCCGAAAGGACAGAGATGATGCGGCGGCGTCATCTGGTGGTGTAGCCATTGTTGTTAATAGAGGAGTAGCATGTACTTATGTACCACTACTAACATCTCTAGAGGCAGTGGCTGTTCGGGCTCGTCACCATCTCATCTCTATACATACCGCCGCAACACCGCCTGGAAAAACATGAATTCCAGTCTTTAATAGTTGAGTTACCAGAACCTTATCTGGTTCTAGGGGACCTGATTGCGCACAGTGGTTTATGGGGTGGCTGCCAATGTGATGCACGAGGTCGTCTCATCGAACAGTTCCTCTTTTCATCAAGTGCTTTTTTGTTGAATAGGAAAGAGTCAACATAATACAACGTTGCAACCGAAACTTACTCCTCTGTAGACCTTAGTATTGCATCTCCTTCACTTCTACCACTACTCCAATAGAAAAGTATAAATAATCCTTATGAAAGTGACCATTTTTCAGTCGTTTTGAGTTCACCAACATCATATGAATGTCCTTCGCGAGTTCTCAAATGGCTGACATACAGAGCCGACAGGGAACAGTTTTATAACATTACTCATTTAAGTTCGACAGACATATGTGGGTTTAGCATAGATGAAGCTGTGCAGTACTTCACAGCTTTCCTTATTGACGCAGTAGCCAAGTGCATCCCGCAAACTTCTCGACCACCCGGCAAGCGACGCATCCCATGGTGGAACACTGAGTGTCGTAATGCGCGAAAGGAGCAGAACAAGGCATGGAGGTTGCTTCGAAATTTACCGACCGCCGAAAATCTTGACAGCTTTAAGAAAATAAAATCTTAAGGTAGGAGAACGCGTCGGCAGGCCAAACGAGAAAGCTGGCACAAGTTCTTACCAGGGATCAATTCATATACACAAGAGGCTAAACCCTGGAACATGGTTCGTAGGGTAGCAGGAAGACAAGTACATTCATTCCCACTCATTAACACGCAGGATGACAGCCTGGAAGATCTGGCGAACTTCCTCGGTGCCCACTACGAGCAGGTGTCTAGCTCATCACACCATACTGGAGCTTTCCAAAGATATAAAGCAAGGATAGAAAAGCAGAAACTAGAACACAAGTGTACAAACTACGAGACATACAACCAACCTGTCAACTTAGCTGAGCTACAAACATCACTAAACTCCTGCAGTAATTCTGCCCCAGGCTACGACCGTGTCGTGTATGAAATTTTGAAAAACCTGCCACTCAAAAGGCAGAAAACGTTACTCTCCGTATACAATGCTACCTGGCTTTCTGGCGCCATCTCTGCTTCCTGGAAAGAGGCTATAATTATTCCCATATTAAAGGAGAGCAAGGACCCTTCCTGAGTTTCAATTTATAGGCCCATTGCGCTTACAAGCTGTCTTTGTAAACTTTTTGAAAATATGATAAACCGCCAACTTTTACATTTCCTTGAAACACATACCCTGCTCGACTGATTCCAGTGTGGATTTCGAGAGGTTAGATCCACCACCGACCATTTGGTGCGTATTGAGGCAGAGATCCGAGACGCTTTCATCCACAAATAACACTTTCTCTCTGTGTTTCTCGATATCGAGAAGGCTTACGACACAACATGGCGTTTTGGCATATTAAGCGACTTGTCTTATCTGGGTTTGCGTGGTAGAATGCTTTCCATAATCGAGAGTTACTTGTCCAATCGGACATTCCGTGTCCGTGTGGGCAGTGTTCCCTCCCAAACATTTGTCAAAGAAACGGGACTACCACAAGGTGGTGTACTTAGTTGTACACTTTTTATTATCAAAATGAACTCGTTGCACCTGTCCATCCTACACAATATGCTGTATTGTACATATGTCGACGACGTCCAGCTTGGCTTCAAGTCATGCAACCTGGCGATGTGTGAGTGGCAGGTTCAGCTAGGTTTAAAGTAGGTCTCCAAATGGGCAGAGAAAAATGGATTCTGACTGAACCCACAAAAAGCACGTGTGGCTTGTTCTCTCGAAAGAGAGGCGTGCACTCAGAACCTGACATTCAACCGAACAGTCAACGTCTGTCTGTTAGTGCCGAGCATGAATTCTTAGGCCTAATCTTGGACAACAAGTTGACCTTCATACCGCACATCAAGAATTGAAAAACAAAATGTGTAAAAGTCATGAATGTTCTAAATGTGGTGTCACGTTCTACATGGGGTAGTGGCAGGCAACGTCTCGTGAATTTGTATGGAAGCCTCATTCGCACCCGCTTAGATTATGGGGCCGTTGTTTATCAGTCTGCGACTCAAAGTGCTTTGAAGATGCGGGACCCCGTGCATCTTTTGGGCATGCACCTTTCTACAGGCGCTTTCCGCACCAGCCCTGTGGAAAGCCTGTATGCGGAATCGAATGAGTGGTCACTCTACTTACAGAGATGTTGCGCATCTTTTGTGTACTACCTCAAGATGAACGCCGACAAAGAACACCCCTCTCTTTTCACGATCAATGATCGGTTTTACTCTGCCCTGTTCCACAGCCGTCCTTCGTTGAGGCAGCCCTACTCACTTCGTGTGAGAGGCCTCGCTGAGGAAACCGATGTGCCACTTCTAGAACACTGTTTGATGGCTCCTGCTGCATATCTACCGCCGTGGCAGTGGCAGCTTATAGACTGCGACATATCTTTTGCGGAAGTCACAAAGCATGCGCCTGTTGCACGCATCGGCACATACTTTCATGAACTCCAACACAAATAAAGTTGTCCCGAATACTACAACGATGCCTCAAAAACAAACATTGCTGTCTCGTACGCTGCGGTTGGTCCATCCTTATCAGATACCAGTACTCTTCATCCTAACACAAGCATCTTTACTGCAGAAGCTCATGTGATACTTGCGGCCGGTAAACATATTAAACAAACAAAACTACTAAGCGCAGTAATATACACAGATTCCCTAAGCGTGGTAAAAGCCATCAAAACCCTGAAAAAACACAAAAATTCCGTTCTTGTATCTCTTTACTTGCTCCTATGCACAGTATACTCGCTCAAACCGCATGTTGCAGTGTCTTGAGTGCCAGGAAACCGCGAAATAGAAGGAAACGAATCGGCGGACCACTTGGCTGTATCTGCCAAGCCAATCAATGTCAATACAACAATGGTGATCCCTGCACTCGACCTGAAACCTCTCCTCAAATGAAACCTCGGGGCTTTTTGGCAGCGCACATGAGATATGCAAACACAGAATAAACTGCATGTTACTAAGCCGCAACTCGGTCAATCACCGGCAGTATCGAAGTCATGCCGCACACGTTACACTGACATGGCTAAGGATAGAACACACATACACGGCACACTCACACTTCCTGTCTGTAGACGATCCACCATTGAGTGAGAGATGTGGTGAAGCACAAACTGTGCTTCACAATTTAATTGAATGTAAGGAATTAAACACCTTTACAAAACAATTCTTCCCATTACGCTATCAACAAAAAAAACCATTCCACCCTGCAATGTTCATTGGTAGGGAACCACTTTTCAAACTCGAGTATTTCTTGTCAATTTTAAAACAGGTGCAAGATTTTCCCATTTTTTACCCAGGGAACTCATAGCACGACCTCTAAAGACAGGTCGCTGCTGCGGTTATTACAAAAACACAGCACATGCTTCCCGACCATTCTATACAAGGGAGTCCAAGAGGCAATTGTGCTAATGCTAATTATCACCACAGTTTTATCATCAAGGTTTTTATTATCAAAACCTTTTCTCCCCCATTTTAATATACGTATCACGCCACTGTCATGGTTTTAATACTTATGTTTTTACCCGCGTTAGCACGAGGAATTTTAAAGCCCCTATACACCCATGCATGTTATCATTGTTCACATATCTATTCACTGAAATGGCGCTCTTTGGCCATCAATTGGCCCTTGCGCCATAAAGTACCACACATCATCTTCATTTATGCAATTTATTGTGCATGGAAAGAAGCGCTTGAATTTTTCTTTACTAGATGACGCCACCATTCTCATGCCGTACCAATATTTGAAGGCGAGAGCATGGAAATCAGGCCGAGTGTGCCGGCTTGCTCACGCGTCGTATGAATGGTAGTGCTCCAGTGTACTAGAATTAAACTAGTATATTCTGGTACACTAAACAGTGTTACAGTACACTAGAATACGCTATAGTAGTGTCTCGTCGTCGTCTCTTTTGCTGCCGTGAGCCACCAACTCGGCTTTGTGTAGCAGTCTCTAACTGCGACGAAATGTTGAGCCACGAAACAAATAAAAAGGCCAAAGTTGATTGCAGCATGCACTGGCGAGTGCAAGTGAAACCAACTGAAAGCTCAGCATCGTTCCATCACGGCGGCACTCATGCTGTTATAAGTATTAATGTGAGGGACCTATGAAAGCTCTTTCTATAGAGTCTGTTATATTACTATGGTTCACGGAGGAAAGAAAAACGAAAAGAGGGAGCATGACGTCACGCAGCCAGCCTTAGCAAGCCATTTCATTTTAACTTGACAGCGTTAAAAGCTCGTTTCGAAGAATTTCCGGCGTCGGTGTCGGTATCGTTGGTTATGAGGGAAAAATCATCTTTTTGCGTGACGGAAATATCGAGAAAGATGCAATTAAAAATATACAGAAGTTCTAGGTCTGAGCGGGGATCAAACTCGGGTTCTTTCCATGGCAAGCGTGTGTTCTATCACCCAGCCATACATCGCTTTGTGAATAAACTGAAAGTATTTTCCTCTGCTTGGAAATGCAGTGAAACCCAAGAAACACGCAACGTCGTAAAAACTTCTCAAAACGACTACAAAGGTATGCGGCCATCTAGTAATATCATGTGACATTGAATAAACGTTTTTCACAAGTTCTTTAGAAGTTGTTGAGAAAACGTTCTGTGCAAGAAGTGTTTTTCAAAAATTTTACTTGACGTTATTTTTCCGTTTTTTTTTTGGTAGAATTCGCGGATGAAATATTTATTGTCCATGCCATATATGCAGGGAGGTTTCTACGTTTCTTCCTTTTTTAAAAGCAAAGGAATATTCGCTTCACATATATATGTAGTATCAATTTTACATACTTTTTACATATTTAGCTGTACTAACAAAGCTCTCTAGTCAGCATTATGAAACTAAGATGCGCAAATGTGGTGTGCGTCTCGCGGCAAGAACAATTTTACTGGCCTGAACGTGTTATTCGCCGTTATAGGCACTATACCGCCGTCTAGCCCGCTTCTTGAAGGGATGGGTTTGAGTCGATTTCTCTCGTGTTTTTTTGTGTTTTAAGTGTGCTTGCACTTTGCCCTTACAAAAGCTCTTATTGAAAACAACAAACAGAAGCTATTGAGCAATGACAACTTATGAGATCGATGAATGGGCGGGCGGGTGGGTGGACGGACGGACGGGCGGAGCTAACTTATCTTTTTTTCTAACTAGATTTATCTTTTTTCTTTAAATAGAGAAGTTGAGGAATGGTACTTTGCAGTGAAGGGTTTAATTTTAACTCGTGCCTTGACTTTGGCCACCAATCACATAACCTCCTTCTAGTTAATTCTACCCGCTTAAAGTCTATTTTGCCCTCACTGTCCCTAAACCCCAGTGCTTTGAAAAACTCTGCGCCATCATCCTGAACTATAGGGTGAAGCCCTTTACAGAACATTATCAAGTGTTCGGCAGTTTTCTTCTCCTCTCCACATGCACTGCATACCGTGTCTACCCCTTTTTTGGCCCGATATGTCTTGGTTCGCAATACTCCCGTCCTGGCTTCAAACAGTAGAGAACTACCACGAATATTATCATAGATCCTTTCCTTGGCGATTTCCTGCTTGAAAATTTGATAGATGTCTAGTGCGGACTTCTTAATCATCCCAATTCTCCACATATCGGTCTCCGTTTCCTTCACCTTCTTCTTAACCGATAGTTTTTTTTGTTTGGCCCCTGCTGTTTTCTAAGTACTTACCCGTCAATTTTTTGGTTCACTTCCTCCATTTTTTATCGACAATCTTCATGTATAAGCAGCTGAATACCTTCCTAGCCCAATGCTCCACCCCCACTTCTCTCAATCGCTTCACAAATTTTATTTTGCTGCTAGCTTTCCTGCCCTTAAATGATGTTCGATTCAAATCACCTTGTACTTCCTGATTCTATGTATTCCCGTGAGCTCCTAAAGCAAGCATACCTATTCCACGTTGCTTAATTTCTAATCTTGCTTGAACTTCTGATCTCATGCACAAGACCACATTGCCGAACGTCAGACCAAGAACCATGACCCCTTTCCATATTCCTCTTACAACATCATACCTATTGTTATTTCACAGTGCCATAGTTTTCATCACTGCTGTATTCCTGTTACTTTCAGTCGTTACGTATATTTCGTGTGCCCTTTTGTACTCGGTCCAATTGCTTATTCATACGCCCAGATATTTGTATTCCTCTGTTATCTCTAGGGTGACCTCCTATATTCTAAGCTCACTACCTTCATTATCATTAAAAATCATGACTGCTGATTTTTCCTTACTAAATCTAAAATCTAGCCTATCTCCCTCATTACTGCAGATGTCCAACAATCTCTGCAAATCTTTCTTGTTGTCGGCCATTAGCGCTATATCATCTGCGCACATCAATGCTGATAGTGCCTGTTCAATTAGTTTTCCTTGTTTGATGAAAGAGAGGTTGAAGCCAAGTCCACTTCCCTCTAATTTGGCCTCTAAGCCTTGAGGTACGTCATGAATAAGAAGGGTGACAGAGGACACCCCTGCCTAAGCCCCCGTTTTACCTCTGTGGGCTTGGACACCTGCTTTTCCCCCTTTACAACTACCTTGTTACTTTTACAGATATCCTTTAAACGACTAGTGACTTCATCTTCCACATCCAGTGTGTCCAGTATTCCCCACAAGTCCTCTTGAACCACGCTATCGTACGCTCCCTTGATATCCAAAAATGCTCACCACAGGGGCCTGTGTTCCTTTTCTGCTACTTCGATGCACTGCGTCAGTGGGAACAGATTGTCTTCCAACCTCCTGTGTTTCCGAAACCCATTCTGCAGTTCCCCCAGCACCCCCTCATCCTCTATTCATGCCTGCAGTCTTTTCATTATAATCTGCATCACCAGCCTGTAGATTACTGATGCGACTGTTATAGGACGGTTCTTGTCAGCTTTGTCCCCCTTTTCTTTAAAATCATGCTCATCCTGCTAAGTTTCCATCCATCGGGGGCTTCACCATCGATTATTATCTTGCTCACTGCCTCTCTCAAAGCCTGCTTAGTCTCCAGACCCAATGTCTTCATCAGCACAATTGGAATGCCATCTCTGCCTATTGATGTACTACTAGGAACCCTCTTCTCAGCCCTTTCCCACTCTCGTTGTGAAAATGAAGGCATTGCGCCACTTTATTCATCCTTCTCTATTGTGGTGCATAAGGCACTTCTTTGTTGAAATTTCTCTGTCACCGTTGTTCTTTTATATTCAATAGCTTTGTCCCCATCTAGCCTAGCACCTTCAGCTGTAGTTATAAACCTCTGCTCTAGGCTCGTCTCATTTTTAGGGAGTTTAAATGGTTCAAAAATTTCGCAACTGCCTTACTATCTTTTTTATGTATTTCTGGCAGCCCCTGAGCTCTTCTTCTTATAATCTTTTGATTGATCACAAGAGATGCATTCCTTCTACAGATTAGAAAAGTTTCCCTTTTTTTTCGACATCATCTGTTGGTTCACCCCACTGCTTAGCATTTCTGTGTTTCCTAGAACCTTCCTGGCGTTTTTCTATGGATCTCTTAACTTCCTCATCCCACCAACTCTTGCGTTTGTGTCTTCTTTTTCGGGGTGACTTGTCACGTGCCTTAGCAAACTGTAGCTCAAACAGTCTAATTAGATTCGTGTATGTCCACACTGTTTTAATATCCTCGGGGATTACTTTCTCAATTTGTTGAGTAGCTATTTCTATTTGCCTTTCTGAATAAAATATTTCCTGTAGTTGCTCATCTTGTCTCCTTTCCACTTTTACTGCTCTTCCAAAACTGAGCTTGATACGTTTGTGATCACTACCCAGACTTCTGGAGCCACATTCATCTATGTGCATTCCCCTGAGCCTATCATACATCCTATATGACGTCAGTGCATAATCTATTGTCGACTGCAGCCTTCCTACCTCCCAAGTTATTTGCCCCTCACACTACTCAGTACTGTTGTAAATGATCAAATCATGCCTTTCACACATATCCATTATTATTTTGCCTGTTGGGTCAGTATACCTATCTATATTTTTTATGTGCGCATTCGTGTCTCTTAATGTAATTATCTCGCACTCTCCTCCTAATTCCCTTGATATACACTCCACTATTGCCTGGTTTTCCTCTCTGGCCTTTTCTCCCGTCCACAAGTACACCAAACCAAGGAGTGTCATCTGCCTAGCTACTTTCCCTCTTAACCACAAATCTTCCATGCATCCCTGCTTGACTCTTTGCCAACCCATATTTTTATGTATGAATGCGCCATCCCCCCCCCCATTTTTTTGCTGCCCTATGTTATATTGCGATACTCCCATACGTTGTCCGGATTGTAAAGTGGTTGCTCTATGTCCCGAAGATGTGTCTCGACAACCTCATATACCATCAGCTCCTCCTGCCTCAACTGCTCTTCTATCTCTTCCCCCTTTAACCTTTTCCTGCCACCCTGCATGTTGATATAGCCTATGTCTGACTTAGCTCGGTCCTTGTGCTTACGTCGATTTCTTCTCCGACGGCCTCCGTGTAGCTTGAATATTTGTGCCCCTTTAGAACCATCTTTGGCTACACTGTTGGCATCAGGGCTCTGGGTCTCCCTAAAAAAGCTGTGGCTTGACTAACCACCCTATTACCAACCCTCCTGCCCTTTGGACCACTGTACTGAATGCCATCCTGTGCAAAGGGGTGAGCGCTGGGCTCGTACACGTCTTGGTTCACCTCCATTACGATGTATTCGAGTTGCCGACTCATACTCTTGATCACACAAATGGCCTCCACTACCCTCCTATCAATCTCACGAGACTTCCCCCAGACCTCAGGGACTGTGCATATGGTCACATTCACACTCCCAGAGGCGTCTCAGAGCTTACACACCCTATCCTCTAACTGTCTCTGACGGTTCTGATCCTTGCTCTTCAACGCATCATTGAGCCAAGCTTGAATAATGACGTGATTTTCGCCCTACATGCTGTCCTCTACAACCTCTTGAGCTTTGACCAGTGCGTCCACAATGCTCTTCCCTGACTGGGTCTCTACCCTCGCTCTCCCATCTTCTTTCACTGTCGTGAAGACGCCATCCCTAACCCTGGCCACGTTAGAGTCCCCCACCACTAGGACCGTTCTATGCTGCAATCGCTGGCTTCTTGTTTGGCCTGGACTCTCATACCCGTTCGAGTCTTGTCAAGGAGAGTAATCTTTACAGATTATGCCCTTGGATCCCTGCCACCGCTTTCGGTGACCTGAGCCCTGTGACAGCGTCCTCTGCTCCTGCGCGTCGCTGGGGCAGCTGTCATCCCGACTACCATGGCAGAGCAGTCTCCTCCATTCTCGGCTACGCCATTGGAACGCCCGTCGCGTTCCCTGGTTCCTACATCGTCACACAGACGCTCAGCGAGCGTCGCGTGCACCCGCGTGCTGTGGAACCTCATCTCCAGTGCCAAAGCGGTGCGGTTGCATCATGAACAGGCACAGAAACTGTGCAGAGTCGTCAGCGAGAAACCGACATCACTTCGCCTACCGGTGCTTGCTGCCGACGTCGAGACAACTGCAAGGGGCCTGACGTCCTCGGCGGCCTCCAGCCCTACCACTAGCATCACAGCATCTTCGACCACTGTAGCGGCGCATCATACAGCCCAACTCGAAGATGCCGGGTCAATTCTGTGCGTGAACGTCACCGATCCGCAGAACGTACCACTGCCGTTAGACGAGGAACCTGATATTGCAGACATGGACACTACGTCAACGCGAAAGCGCTCGCGTCCTAGCGAGTCGGGCAGCGACGGTGAGGGTGGCTCGCGGAAGATGCACGCAGTAGCGCCTGAACGTGCCACAGTTGCGTGTCTTACCCCAACGTCAAATGATGCGGTTGCCCACGAAGACGCCGTCACTCACGCAACTGACGAAACCAGCCAGTCTGAGTTTCAGACCGTCCTCTCCAAGTCTAAGAAGCGCCGACAGCGAGCCTCGACATCTCAAGGACCCGCTGCCCACACTGGTCCTCGTCCCGCCACTGAATCGACGGCTATGCTTGCCCACGTTGCTCCAGGGACTTCTAATGCGCCCACTGCGACTCAGACCGCTCCTGCAGGGGTACGCGCCACTGAATACACCATGCCGGCTTCTGCTTCATCGTCGCTAGACTCGGGCACTATTCTTTTTCGACCAGCAAACGCCAGCGCTTCCTTTCACCGCACCTCTCGTCTTGCCATTGCGCAAGCTCTCTCTGCGCTGCCCGGAGTCAAGGAGGTGCGAGTAAACACGAAAAAGAACATCGTGGCAGCAGACGCATCTACACCAGAATGGATGAATCGCCTACTAGCAACATCGGAGCTCGCAGGAATACCCGTGACTGCCCGCCTCCCTGCTGACCGTTCACAAAGCAGTGGCGTGGTGCAAGGCGTCGATGGCGACTATACCGACGAAGCCCTCCTGGCCGCCGTGACGTCTGATGTGCCGGTGATTGCAGCCAGGCGACAAGGGACATCACTAGTCTTGCGGTTCGCCTCTCCCGTGCCTCCCACCCGGGTCCGCCTTTTTCGCATGGTGTTCGAAGTGAGGCCATCCCGACCTCGCCCGCTTCAGTGCCGGCGGTGCGGACGCTATGGGCATATCGCCGTCACTTGCCGAGGACCAGAGCGGTGCCTGCGATGTGGTGGCCACCATGGGAAAGACGCCAACTGCACCAACAAATTAAGATGCCTGCACTGCGGCAGGCCACATTCAGCTGATTCCGCAGACTGTCAGCTCTGGCAAAGAGAGCGGCGCCTGGCCACCATCAAGGCGTCAGCTCCCACCTACCTGCCTCACCGCGAGGCTCAAGCAGTCTTGCGGGCAAGCCCTAGTGTAACTGATAGTCCTCAGCTGAAGCAGACCATGGGCAAGAGCTATGCTGCCGCAGTGGGATCACCATCCAAGATGACGGTCAGCTCGACCCATCCAGGCCAGACAGGCGTACAACAACGGGGCCCTTCGGCTGGTCTCAAGCACCCAGACTCTACCACGACTCGTCCACCCGCGAAGGTACCTTCCCAGCCCCGTGTGGACCAGGAAAATGCAAACCTGAGGCTCCTGTTAAGAGCAGTTGCGGACCTGCTGCCTCCTGAAAACCAGCTGCGCTCCATCTGCCTTCAGGCAGGTGGCGCGCACCCTCATAGCAGCCACCATGGCTGACACTCATCCGCATGCTGCAGAGAACCACCGCCGCCGCCGCCCGTGTGTGCTTCAATGGAACGCTCACTCGTTGCGGCGGTGGCATGCAGACCTCTCCTCACATCTCCTGCAGAGCGAGTATGATGTGCTTGCTTTGCAGGAAGTGTACGTAGCAGCGACCGACTTGCGACTTCCCGGATACATCGGTTACCAAAGTATCACGTCGTGTACTCTAGACACGTGCCAGGACGCGCCGTGCATAGCGAGTGCACATCCCCAGGGACGACCACGTTGTGCAGTGTACGTGCGACGAGAACTACCACATGTGCACATAAACGTGGCTGATGTCACTGGAGGGGCTCTTGAGTGTTGTGCCGTGACGGTTCGGCTTCGCGGTGTGGACACGACAGTGGCCTCTGTGTATGTGCGACCTGGACAGCGGTGGGACGCCTCCATGCTGTTACAGCTCACGGCTAAATTCGGAAGAGACTACCTCATATGTGGGGACATGAATGCTCATCACACCATGTGGGGGAGTAGCACCTGCTCCTCTCGAGGAAGGGATCTGGTGGACGTTATCCATCAACTGGGCCTACAAGTTTTGAACACCGGATCCTTCACTTTCGTCCGCAGAACAGCACGACCGTCATGCTCCGCCATTGACGTCACCTTGGCCAGCGAAGGGGACCGGTACGATTGGGCAGTGGAGCCTGACTCCTGGGGTTCAGACCACCTGCCGATCGTCATCTCACCTGTGGGCGGAAAGATCCCAAGGAGGAGGTTGTGTAGTACGATCGATTGGCGGGCTTTTCGAAGGCAGCTTCGAGACGTCCCAGAGGATCAGGATTTCCTGAATCTGGTAGCAGTAGCAGCGCAGGCGGCAACTATCCAGACCAGGGTGCCAGAGCACCATCCTGTGCCAGACCTCCACCACTTGAACTTACGGGCTGCGAGGCGCAGGGCTGAGAGAAGGTACCTAAAATCCCATGACCCAGCTCAACGTACACTCTTCAATCGTGTGGATGCGGTATGTCGGCGACATGCCAACCGTCGCAGGCGGCAAAGCTGGCAAGGCATCTGCCTCTCCCTGAGTCAGGCAAGAGGTGGCGCAAAAGCATGGCGACTTCTACGATCCCTCGTCACTGGACCAATGGTGCGGCAACCCGTCATTGCGGTGGCCATCTACTTGGGCATTAGTGAAAAAGAACTGGCAGAGCGACTGGCCGATCGCTTCACAGAACTCCCACCAGCCAATCCTTCAGCCCTCATCGCCACGCCTGCTCCCAAGCCACCGCAAGGTCATCACCCTGCCTGGACGGCCAGCCAGATCGCATCTCTGTGTCAGGATCCTATTTTCGAACACGAACTGAACGTTGCTCTAGCCAGAACCAAGCGCCGCAGCTCCCCTGGTGCCGACGGCATCACATACCAGATGCTGCGCAACCTGGATATGGCCTCACGACGACACCTGTTGAGGACTTTTAATGAAATATGGCAGAGCGGCAACCTACCTGAAGCCTGGCTGACCGCTGTTGTGGTGCCGATCCGGAAACCTCGCCGCCCTTGTGCCGCCATTACGTCCTACAGACCCGTTTCTCTCACCTCTGCTGCCTGCAAGCTCATGGAAGCCATAGCACTGGCACGCCTAAATTGGATTGCGGGGGCAAAGGATTTCCTACCAGAACAGCAGACGGGCTTCCGACGCCACCGATGCACAGCAGACTCGATCGCGGACGTCGTCTCTACCTTGGAGGAGGCCAAGAGCAACGGCGAAGTGGCCCTCCTCGTCCTGCTGGATGTACAGAGCGCTTTTGACAGCTTGCCTCACATAGCGATAGAGAGTGCTTTGGACACACTCGGCATCGTGAGCTGCCTACGTACCTTTATCAGTGCCTTTCTGGCAAAACGCACCCTCCGGGTTAGAGTACGACGCGCGCTCAGCGATCCACGGCCAGTGACAGCAGGCGTTCCACAAGGTTCCGTCCTGAGCCCCTTTTTGTTCAACCTGGTGCTAGCGGGGCTGCCGACCGCGATGCCCGCAGACAAGCGTTACCCCACGCAGTGCTCCTTGTACGCAGACGATGTGGCACTGTGGGTTAAGGGGCCTAGGCAAAACTTCACGGCCATAAGGCGTTCCCTGCAGCGCTCCTTGGATGCCGTCGCCTCTTTCTTCAAGGCAATCGGACTGAACGTGTCGCCCACGAAGACGGAGGCACTGCTGGTTCACCCCAGAGCCACTGCGCGGAGGGCCGTCCGAAGGCTTGTGCTAGGTGACCGACCTATCCCGTGGAGCGATGCAGTGACGTACCTGGGGCTAAGGATCGACCACCGCCTTACCTGGATACCAGCCGTTAAGCTCGCCGTCTTCAAGGCCACCAGGGTCGAGACTGCCGTAAGCAAACTGCTCAGCAGGGGCCAAGGGTGCACCTCACGGCTGGCTCTAAGACTCTACGAAGGGGCTGCAACGACAGCGCAAACTTATGCACTGCCCTTGGTGAAGCTGGCGCCACACCGCAAGGAGCAATTGGAGCGGCAACATCGCATGGCAATTCGGCGCTTCATGGGACTTTCCCGTCAGTCACCCATAGCTGCAACCCTGGCGGAGGCCCAGACCTGGCCTCTGTCACTCTTGATGCTACGACAGGCGCTGCATCATGTGGATCGCCTTCACAGGGCCCTCGGGGGCGCTGCCCTCCTTCGGAGACTGCGGAGCCGACCAGCGTCACGGATGGCACAGATCTGCGCTCTCTATGAAGAGCTGGTCCCCGATCCCCCCAGTCCAATCCAACCCCCTCCACCACATCAGCAGCCTCTGGACGTACAATTAACTCTGGACAACCTCAGAAAAAGGCGCACACCGGCATGCGAGCTCCATCAGGCAGCCGTGGCGAAACTTCATGAAAGACTTAAGGGGCAGCTCCTGGTATTCACGGACGGGTCCGTTCGGGACAGCCCCCATTCGGCCGCGGCTGCCTGCGTCATACCATCGACTGGGACAACCATCCGCTGCCGACTTCCCTTTCACGCCAGCTCCACTGCAGCTGAATTGGCCGGCCTTCACTTGGCAGCCGACCACCTTGCTGCCACGTTACCCCAGTTGCCTGTGGCGATTCTGTGCGACTCCCGACCAGCCTTACAAGCGCTGCTCCAACCAGACCAAGCAGGCATAACTGTGGCGTTGCTGCACGCAAAACTGACCGCCATCAAAGAGAGTGGTGTGCGCCTGTCCCTCCACTGGCTTCCCTCGCACGTTGGAATAGCTGGCAACGAGGAGGCTGACGCCGCCGCTAAGGCAGCACACCACTGCGACACGCCAGTCACTAAGGCGGTAACCCAGTCGGATTACTCACGGCAGCGTCTGCGGAAGCTCTTACCAACGGCCCACCCTGACACACGGGTGTCAAGCGGCAAACCTCCACCATCCCTTCCGGAGACCGGCCTGGACAGATGCGAGCGGCGGTTGTTGCTTCGCCTGCGTACTGGCAGCGTCTGGCCTGCGGCACGCATGTATTCCGCGGGTCGCTCTTCATCGCCAGCGTGCCGAAGGTGCGGTGATGACGAAACGCTGCAGCATATTGTTTGCTCCTGCCCTGACCTGGCCACTGAGCGTTGCACACTGGTAAGCCGCTATCGTCTGCTTGGACTACCTGCCGAAACAATGGAAGACATACTTTTTCCCGCGCGCTCGAAGACGAAAGCCCTCCGAGCCTTCCTCGAATTCTGTGCTTGCGCGGACCTCGCCGCCTTATAGACGAACTCTTTTCATTCGCACTACTGACTGTACTGACAAGACGTTCTCTTGCCATGCCATTCACTTTTTCTTTCCCTCCTCTCTTCTTCCTATCATCTTTACTTCCCCTTCCCCGATCCCTAAAGGCGCTGAGCCGTGCCCCCGCGACGGGAGGCAGAAAATAGCGTCCTTTTTATCTCTTCCTCTATCATTAACCTCTCTCTCTCTCTCTCTCTCTCTTGTTTGTGATGGCGACTCTGCTTGCTTGACTTGTTTCTCTCTTTGCTATCTGTCATGTGTTCCTGCCCTCTTCGAAGACTGCCGAGCCACCGAGCTGTATGTTCTCGGAGTCTCCGTGCTGCGGCCACACACTGGGGCCCCTTGACCTCCCTTCTAGCCAGTTCCTTCTCGCCTGTCGCCTTCTCCGCCACCCACGCCTTCCGTCTCACACCGCTCGGGGCCGGGGCAAAGATCTCTTAGCTCCTTTACCCGCTGCTCGAGCTCGGTTCACCCTTGCTGTTCTTTTCGAAGGTCGCCCTTCATTTGATCTAATAGGCTGGCGTAAGCCACCTCCCGCTCACGCGACGCTCCGAGCTGTTTTTGGAGTTCTATCCTCTGATCGCGTTCCGCCCTAAGCTCCCCCTGAAGCCCGTCGATGCTATAGCCTCAATGCGCTGCATGGCCGCCTTCAGTGCCTCGCACAGCCTGCACACGAAGCTCGTCTTCTGCGCGTCAGCCAAACTCGTGAATGCTGTCTCGTGCAAGTAGCACCATCACTTGCATTCTTCGCACTGCACCAGCTCACTCTCGCCCGTGGTTTTCCTAGCCTCCTTAGCCATCGTCCACCCGACCATCGGACCGAGCACCCGACAGTTCTAAGTTCAACCCTAATCCCGCTATCCAGCTGCCTCCGCTAACTCTCCTACCTCAACAACTGTTAGAAGCTGCTGCCTACACCGCACACACACGTGTTCAATTTGGCTAGTGAACTCTCACTGGGTCCACTTCGTGTTCGGCTCTAGCTGTTTAACAACTAACTGGGCGCACCGAACTTCTTCAAAACAGCCGCCTACCCCATTCACGAGGTCAACGTCACTGCAACGTTGCCCGTGTCCCACACCTACAATACTCACAACGCGAGTTATTGATTAGGAGAGAAAAAATAATAATGATGTTCACAAACACAAACAAATAAAGGAAAACTTATTTCCCGCTGCACGCTGCCCCTGCACCAACTGACCTGCTCGACCTTGCGCGACCTTGGGTGCAAATTCGCGGGCACCAACGCGACGAGGCTGTGTTCGGCTGTCGAAACCTACGTATGTTCCTCGCACGTGCGTGTGCTGTAAGCAATTTTGCCTATTTGAGTCGCGAGGTCCACGCGTGGCAGTGAGGCAGCCTATTCTCAGATGTTTGAAGACAATGCACTTTCACACGTAAAAGTTGCATGGGTATTATAGCGTACCTACTCCAACATTTGCATTTCGTACGCGCGAACTGCCACGAGCTGCGCGCTGGGGCAGCAGCGCCTTTTTTTTTATTTCGACAATTACTTATTTCCGCAATTATAATTTGTGTGCATTGTCTCGCAATATAGAGTGGTTTTTACTTATTTTCAGTCGTTACTTGATCCTATTTATGGGGAGTGGCTACTCTTACCTTCATTAAGCATCACACCGCTGTTCAGGTGAATGCCGAAACGCGCACTAAGCTCAAGTATGACGTACACAAATTACTGGCGGACAGGTATAGTCTCCCTCCAAGTAAATAATTCTTCACATCTCTTTCGAGAATTTCCGCGTGCAGATGCGAACAAGAAATGGCGCAGAACGAACCTCAAAATCTTTATTGTCACTGCATGCTGTGGCTCTTTAGAAAATGGGGATTTTCGCAGCTGGTACATTATCTCCACAGAAGTGCACTGGTTGTTTTGTTCGTGGTTCACTGTTACAAATCCATGCTGGAATATGATAACTGTACTTAATATTCAAAAGAGTGAGGAGGCGTCGGTGGCACACGCTTTCCTGCTGACTTCTGCACATGACTCCTGTGTACTTGATTTTCAAGTTCATCATCAAATTACGCAACCACTAATCAAACATCAACCAACCGAATTGACAATTTTGATCTTTGTCTCGCTGCCGTCCGTTTGTTTCTTTTGTGCCATGCTTTCCTAAAATCATCATTTCAATTTGTTTTTTAGAACACGAGCATCAACATATAGCCCAGTGTTTCAGTACTGTCACGTATGCACTATAGAGCGGCGGCATCGCGAACATGAACCTGCTCAGCTTCCGTGGTTCTCGCCTCTGTTTCCTTTTTCTCCCCCCCCCCCTTCACGCGCGCGCGCAGAACATGAGCAGACGCGCGTCTCAATTTTTCTTATGAAATACTGCTCACGAAATATTTGGTTCATGGTTTTTCGATAGAACGGAGACAATGAAAATTTTATTTCAAGGTGCTCAACAAAAATACTGTTTAAGAAATATTTACTCCATGGTTTTTTGAAGGAAATGAGACAATAAAACTTTTATTGCAAAGTGCTCAACAAAAATATTGTTTACGAAATACTACCTCAATTGTATTTCAGTAAAGATGAATCAATGACATTTTTATTAAAAAATGTTCAACAGAAATATTTTCGACGAAGTATTGAAGCAAGTCAATGAGTATTGCGGAACCATTGATGATCAATAGAGTCAATCATTCGATCACAGTCCCACAATAGACCATCAACAGCCATTTTAATAAGGGTGTGTTCGTGTTTTGTGTTATGCCAGTGCTGCTGATTACGAAGGTGCGCTATACTCAAGCGAGGACGTGTGGCTTCTTGTCGCGGAGCAATCGCCAGGTATGTAGCACATTGCTGCTGTCGGCGCTTTGTTAGCACCGCGTTCACCAAGTTTTTCCTACCATGTGCACGATAAGTGAGCTTTTGTTTACGTGTTGACCCAGTTTTTCCGTAGTATTTCAGCAATGTAAAAGCAAAAATGTGCGAAGTTAGCGTGGGCAAGTTTTTTTTATCTTTCGTGTGGAGTGGGAAGCGTGCGGTATATTTGAGCAGAGTTGTGGCGGCGGTCGCATCTGTCGGCAGTAATGTTGGAGGGGACCCTGCTCGCGAGTGACCACTATTTTTCCTTAATAATTCTGGAGCGTTTTTTAGCTCTAAACGTTGATTATGCCTAGGGCGCGTAAGCCTGTCTGAGGGAATTTCATCTGCTGTACGGTCCATATTAAACAGCTACCGTACCGTTATACGTTATGACTGCTATCAGTGATGTTTTCCTTTCGGGTGGCCGAATGTATGCCGGTGTATGCATCCGCGCTGGCACGCGTCTTTATAAATTACCGTGGTACGCGAGTTGATGAGTGTTCGTGTGCAGCGTGTTGCATCGTCTTGAATATGGCTCGCAAAGCTTGCACTTATGCCTAAGTGTTTATGGAGCTCGTTTAGTAAAACTCGAACTTACGGTATACACCAATAACATAGGTTGCCTCATGCGGCCAGAATCCGCGCCTTTTAAGCCATTCTTTCACCTTGAACTGTATTTTGGAACGAATATTTCATGGCTAAACGTGGCCGAATTGCTGTACGTTACTGTTCGAGTCAGTCATTAGTCATTCATACATAAGTCCACGCGTTCGAGCACCATCGATTTACTCCGCTTGTTTCCACTTTGTTTGGGTTTTGTTTTGGTTTATTAAGTATTCTATGCACCTCGCCCAACCTTGGTGTTGAATCTTTGCTAAACAATTTTATGTGTACGAACCGTAAGAATCGTTTAGAGCACCAACTCCATTGCCATTTTCTGAATAATGAGAAGCTTAACGGTATATTGGATAAAGTAAACTCTCTAGGCATGCGCCGCAGATGTTAACGGGATCTGTGCTATGTGCAGAATGAATATTTAATTTATCATTCAAAACTCGCCATAATGCTATAAACCACGGTAAGCATGCATACGTCATGCACGTATTGCCATTAAAATGAAAAATTGGACACCCTATTTATTTCAGAATGATAAATATAGACTGCAAGTTTTCAAGCTATTGGTGCTTGAAGGAAATATACAAATTCAGAAATCAGTTTCATTAAACCTTGCTGCTAAATTGTCAATAGGTTCCAAGATTCTGATTTCCGGAGATTGTTGCAGAAGCTTGCATGCTTTATTCGGATGGTTTGTAGTTCAAAGAGGGTGCCTTGTGTCTTAGTATCTCAACGTTGTTTTTTTTTATTCGACAGCCTGTCATGCTTAAGTGAGAGGTACTGCCTTTTTATCCAACAAGAATCATTGAAACTGATGACCATAATTTGGCAGCACACAATAGTACCTCAGTGACACCATTTTCTCACATTATAGGTGTAATCGTCTCAGTGTCAGCAGCCTGAGGAGAGCTACATTAGTTGTATTTGAAATCAAATTCATATTTAATAATATAGGTTACCTGGAATGGATACTTGATGAAAGTGCATACCATCATGTTTGTGTTGTGGTATCATTGAATTTGCTGTCAATGCACAATGCATGAGCGCGATTCAAGCATGGTTTTAATGCATCTGCAATGTGGAAATAGCATTTTATTTCATAAGGTTGCAACTGTGTTCGCCAAGAACATCAAAAAAGTTTTGCTTGTAACATCTCTAGTTTGTGTACGTCCTGCTTCTCTTAAAACACATTGTTTCAAATCATTTAATATAGACTGACAATTTCAGTTTTGCAAAGAGACACATGTCACAATTGTTTTTTCGGTGTTTCCATCGCAGCCTATGCATACACCTCGTACGAACTGAGTGTGAAAGAATTCCGAACAAGCCTGTCGTCAATGCTGGCTCGCGGAAAACTGAGCTACTGACTGTACAGCAGCTGCGCACGGCTTCTGTTTCCTATGAAAAGGGAACTTCACTGAGCCACCTGGTTGCTGTATTCAAGTAGATCGCATGTTCAGGATGTTTAAAATTAAGCCTTTTTTTTAAGTGAGTGCTCTAAGTTGTGTGTGTAAAAGCAACCTTTTCAGTGTTCAGGGGAACACAATGTGCAACAATAATTATCACTGTCAGCCGTGCCCTTGAATAAGATTCAATAATGAACTTATTAGTTCATTAAACACAATCATCTGCAAACAATCTTATTTCCACACTAGGGTGAATAACATCAACAATATCATTGATATACAATAGAAAAAGCAAAGGGCCTGACATACTGCCCTGTGGTACGCCCGATGTGACCGGAAGACAGTCCGAATATTGGCCCCCTACATCAACGTACTGTTCGCGATTATTTAAATACGCAGCAACCCAACAAACGAATATTTTGGGTATACCTATTGTTCTAAGTTTGAAATAAGTTTACTATGGGGAACTTTATTAAAGGCTTTGCAGAAATCTAAGAAAAGCATATCTATCCTACCGTGTCTATCGATGTTTAATGCAAGAGAGTGAAACAGTGTGACGAGTTGAGTTACGGTGGATAATCCTTTCCGAAAACCATGTTGATACATGGTTAATATAGAGCGTTCTTCAATATACTTGTTTATAGTAGTAGCTATGATGTGCTCAATAATTTTACAACATTGTGAAGTTAGTGAGATTGGACGGTAATTTCCTAGTGCTAAGCGGTCCCCCTTTTTAAAGATGGGTACAACGCGGGCTGTCCTCCAGTCACTGGGCAGCTGGGAAGACAACAAAGAACAGCGAAAAATAATAACCAAAATCTTTGCTTGAGATAAAGCATATCATCGTAGAAATACGTTTGGTATGTTATCAGGACCACCGAATGCCTTAGTTTTTAAGTTTAGCAACATAGACACCACGCCTGGATAAGAAATAAACAGTGCTTCAGCACAAGGAAAGGCTGTAGCATTAGATATACAGTTGAAATCAGAATCGTTGAACACACTCTGGAAATATTGATTAAAATGCCTGGCAATGTCTCTCTGACCGGTGACGTTGGTTCCATCCATTGATATTTGGGATACAGGTCTTTTCGTTTCACTGATAAAACTCCAAAATTTACTGGGGTCATTTGCAATAAAGTTAGGTAATGAGGTTTTAAAGTAATACTCCCTAGAGCTGCGGACAGTTTGAGCGAGACTGTTGTGCGCATCATGTATCAAATCAGCCGTTACCCGCCTTTTTTTCAGTCGCTTAACTTTTCGCTTCATATGAATGATGTTGCGATTTATCCATGATGTTTGTTAACTTTTTTGTGCTTGGAAGGCACAAAATTATCGAAACAAAAATTACGCATTTGTTTCAATCGTGTTCAAAGCACGCTAACAATTACGTCACCAAAATTTGTAAGACATGTTTCTAGGTGTTCAATTATGTCTGCATCATTAGCCCTGGAAAAATCTTTAAAGCAGAGAAAAACCGGGGTTTTATTGCCAGTTAGTGGAACAAAAGGAAAGGAAGTGAAGACATAGCTATGATTAGAAAGACCTTCTCCTACCTCTACTGTATATTCGGAGATTTTGCGGTTCAGAAAAACACGATCTAATATTGAGGTGGAATCCCTCTGTACGCGCGTAGGTACCTGAACTACCTGCACTAGGTCATGTATAAGCATGATGTCAAACACTATGTTAACATGTTTTGAAAGGTTAATGCCGGCGTCAAGGCGCTCCCAGTCTACTCCAGGTAGTTTCAGGTCACCAATCAGTAAGACCTTTTTACTCTCAAGTTTGGCCATATAATTTTTCAGTGTGCTAAGGTATTCTGGAGTAACGTCTGGGGGTCTGTACAACCCAATTACAACGAGACAATGACCCCAGCATGTAGCCCTAATACATAAGCATTCTATGTCAACAAGATCGTCCAACAAAACAGCATCGATACACTGTTTTACCAATATAGCCACCCCTCCTCCCCTAGTGCGTCTGTCCCTACGAAAAACTGTATAGGATGGGGGGAAGACATCGTCATTAGGCAAATGCTCATGTAGCCAAGTCTCGGTAACAACCGTATTATGTTGATCATGTTGCAGCAGAAGCACTTCGAACGCTTCAGTTTTATTCACAATGCGTCGGGTATTATTATTTAAGCCTTAACTGTTTGTTACATAGTGCTGGAATAGGTCACGAGTGCGGCTTGGAAGATTGACGGTCTCCTGCTTTTACTCGCCTGTTTTGCAATTTATCCCAATAATATGTATCTTTATCTACTATAAGCCTGTCGTTTACTCAGAATACTTTTTTCCTTGTCGCTTTTCGTTCTTAGCACTGTCCTACAGCATTTTTCGTTTCTTAAGTGTCAACTGCGAATAATCATTCGGAATAGATACCATCGATCCTTTCAGTTTTTTGGCATTTTCTAATATTACATTCTTTTCATTAAAATTTTGAACGTGGAGGATGATAGGCCTTTTACCGGTTTCTTTTCCTAGTTGGTGTATGCGCCCGATGGAATCACATTTCACACCAAGCTTTTCTGTGAATAATTCCTTAACCACTTTTTCTCTCGGGGTTGAGTCAGTTTCATTAGGGCACTCGGGAATACCGTGAACAATCAAATTCAACCGTCTAGAACGGTCTTCGGGGTCAGTAAGCTTTTTGTTTTGAAAGCGTACCATATTTTCCAGTGATTGTAACGTATTTCTCACCTTTTCATTGGGAATGCTGCGTTCTTGGGAATCCTTTTGTGCCGTAATGAGATCATGTACCATATTTTTCAATTCAATAAACTGTTTCTTTAGTTCAAGCACATCATCGCGAATTTTCGCTTGGCCGTTGAGCACTTCTTCATATAGTTCTGTCTGGTGGGGCCAGGGTTTGTTTCCACGTCACCGCATAAAAACAGCCGACAAGCACGAAAACACTCATATGCTATATTCCGACAACGCCGATGGCACGGCAAGACCAAAATACAGCGATAATCACTACAAAACGAATCCACGTTGGAACTAACCTGCATGAGGCAGAACATGGACGTAAGTGCCATGGTCGCGCCGGGTCCGCCGTGCCCACGAGGGTCGAAGGCTTGCGGTGATTCTTTTATAGCGATGTCCAGCGATGAAGTGGCTCTGCGCTGTGCACCGGTAGCTACCCATAGGTGGCCTCCTGTGCTGTGCGCAGTAAATTGCGCTGTCGTGCTTGCCGTGTCATTCAGTGATAATGGCTCCATGCGATGACGCATTGACATCCGTTGGTCCGCACCGCTGATACACAGTTTGCTGATTCGCAGACGGCCGGCTGTTGGGAATGTGGCGAATCCGAGAATGCCCTGCATGAGGCAGAACATGGACGAAAGTGCCATGGTCGCGCCGTGCCCGCCGTGCCTGTCTTCCGGTCACGTCGGGCGTACCACAGGGCAGTGTGTTAGGCCCTTTGCTTTTTCTATTGTATATCAATTATATTGTTGATGTTATTCACCCTAGTGTGGAAATAAGATTGTTTGCAGATGATTGTGTTTTGTTCAATGAAATATGTTCCACTAACGATTTCAACGATCTGAGCACTAGTCTTTGCAATATATATGAATGGTGCAACAAATAGAGAATGTGTCTCAACGCGAACAAATGTATGTGCCTTCCAGTGACTCGCCAAAAGAATCCACAATCGTATACATACATATTATGGTCTTCACCACTGCAACAAGTAAACTCCTACAAATACCTTGGTGTGACACTCACTTCCAACTTATCTTGGAATCTCCATATTGATAATGTCTGTTCATCTGCCTTTCGTAAATTATGTCTTATTAAACATAAACTTCAAAGGGCTCCCACGAATGTTAAACTACTTTGTTACACAGCCCTTGTGTGGCCACAACTAGAGTACGCAAGCATAGTATGGGATCCTTATACAAAATGTAATATACGCGCTCCTGAGCGTATTCAAAGAAAAGCTGTTAGATTTATGTTCAACAAGCACTCCAAGTTAGACTCACCCTCACATTTAATGCTAGCCAACAACATTCCCTTACTGCAGATGTGAAGACAAAAAGCTAGATTAGAATTCCTTGATCAACTTTTGAACAAAAAAATAGCTCTAGACCCATCCCCGTATTTGACACTTCTTAGTAGCCGGCCCACCCGACACCACCACCCAAAGGCCTTGATTCCATATTTTGCTCGCACAGACCTACTGAAGTATTCGTACTTTCCATGAACCATATGTGAATGGAACTGTCTTACTAATACATGTGATGAATGAACTAACCTACCAAACAACCTTCTTCGCCCTTTATTGTTTCGTTTCGCAATTATTTTATTTGTATGTGTATTACCACCTTGCTTGAACCTCGAGTCTGCAGTATTGAATAAATAAAATAAATTAGTGACTGCAGCAGGTGTCCATGCACGTATCAAAAATTTTAGCTAGTCACATTCCTACATAGGTCCAAAGAATTCTGGCATGACTGTGCTCAGATATCCCGCTGCAAAGTTTAGTTGTGGCTTGCATCATTATGCATGCAGGACAGTGAGCACTAGCACGCAACTATTACTTCCTGAGCTGCTGCATATAATCTGACCATGGGCCGAAGCCACAGACAAGCATTATAATGGTTACCTTTTTACTACCGGCTGGTGATAGCAAGCACTGACTGCTCGTCCCACCAAAGAGTAATATTTTGCTGATCCTCACAGCCTTGCATGCGTATCATGAAAAGCACAATTAAACCTCCGAGTGAAATATCTCGCAGCATAGACATGCTCAAAGAATATTTCCAAGTGGGAGTGTGTAAAAACATGACTGCCATAAACTTTCCTATGCAAACATACCCATTTATTGTAGGCATCAAAATTTTGTTATTTCTTAGTTGATTGGGCAGCTGACAGCATTGTTGTCTTACTTTATGTCCCCCTGGACACGTAACTTATCTAAAAAGGCGGTTTTATGTTCCTAGGGTTGAAGTTATTGCAAGCACAAAGCACATCTCTGAATGTAAAGTGCTGTTTCCTAAGATTTTATGTCAGGTTAAATTTTTGTGTTATGTGCTGTCAGTCACTTCAAATTGAGGAAGAAGGAGGAATAAATGAGGAAGGACAGGGAGGTTGAAATTGAACTTTTTGCATAGCAATAAGGCTGTAGCAGATCAATAATTTTATTTTCACTGTGATATTGGCTGAACATTTTGTTTTAAGGTTATTGAAACCTTAGTTCATTGTCTTGATATGTGGGGTTTAACTTCCCAAAACCACCATTGATTATGAGAGATGCCATAGTGGAGGGCTCCGGAAATTTCGACCACCTGGGGTTCCTTAACGTGCACCCAAATCTGAGCACACGGGCCTACAACATTTCCGCTTCCATCGGAAATGCAGCCGCCGCAGCCGGGATTCGAACTCGCGACCTGCGGGTCAGCAGCCCAGTACCTTAGCCACTAGACCACCACGGCGGGGCTAGTTCATTGTTTTCTCGAATTTAATGCCGTAGGTGAAATCAAGTGATTTTCTACTGCCATACTTAATCATACCTAACTTTGCTAATACATAACCATGTGTGGTATATTACAGCGATACATAACCATGTTTAACATTGTTAATGATGACTGACAGAAGGCATTCTGGAATACTGTATCGTTTTTTACTTCACTGTGTCTTTTGTGCGAGTATTTTGGTGTGGAATTAGAAGTTGGGTTGTTGCCAAGAGACAATTTATTTATTTATTTATTTATTTATTTATTTATTGTTTTATTTATTTATTTTTAATACTTTCAGGGTATAAATACATTACAGAGGGGGTGGGGGTGTGCATAGTAAATAGAAGAGCATGAACAATAACAGCAAGAAAGTACAACTGGAAGCATTATACAAAATAATCGCAGAAATCTAGTAAAGTGCAATACGTTGAAAAAATAAACATGTGGTGCTACAGTACGCTGGATAAGACATTTTTAAATACAGTTCTATTAGTTATATCACTTATGAAGGCTGGTAAGTGATTCCAATCACCTACTGCCCTGGGGACAAATGATTTCGAGCCTGCCGTAGATGAAAAATAGGGTATGTCAACCTTGTGATGATGATCAAGTCGGTGTGAGCGAAATGGAGCTGAATGCATAAACAAGGAACGAAGAGCAGGGTTATGGTAGCACATTTAATGAAAAAGACAAATGCGTGATTGTTTTCAATGTGTTGCTAAGGGAGGTAGATTAAGAGCAGCTTTCATGTTTGTGACACTGGCATTGCGATCGTAGTTAGATGAAATGAAGCGAACAGAGCGATTTTGTACTGCCTCAATGCTTTGTGATAATGTAGAGATGTGCGGGTCCCAGACAGATGAGGCGTATTCTAGTTGAGGTGGTGAATTTAGGTGGTATAAAGCAATATTTTTAGTGGCGGTGGGGCAAGATAGAACTTTTTTTTCAAGTAACCTAAAGTTTGGTTTGCCTTAGACAATATGTAAGGGACGTGGAGTTTCCATGACAACTTATTAGATATGTGAACGCTAAGGTAGCGATAAGAAGCTGTGGTTTGCAGTGGTGAATTGTTAAGAGAAGAGGACGGAGAGGTGACGTTGCACCTAGTTACGCGCATGCTTTTGCATTTAGCGACGTTCAGTTCCAAATGCTACGAGCGGCATCACTGAGATACGGTATCTAAATCATTTTGTAGTGATGTCGCATCTGAGTCGCTGGCTATTTTCCGGTAAATGACACAGTCATCTGCAAACAAACAAGCTTGGGATGAAACGATAGTAGGTAGGCCGTTAATGTAGATCAGAAATAACAGCGGACCAAGTACTGACCCTGAAGTACATAGGAACCGACTGTTTCTAATGGAGAGTGAAAGCCGTTGGCCGCGGCGTACTGTACACGGCAGGAAAGGAATTCACGAATCCAAATGAGTGCTTGGGGATCAATATTCAGAGCACTTAGTTTATGCAACATTAAGGAGTGGTAACTTTGTCGCAAGCTTTCGCGAAGTCGAAAAATATACAATCTACGATAAAGCCAGAGTCAACATATACGTGTAGGTTGTTTGTGAATGTAATTACCTGAGTATCACTCGAGAAAGATTTCCGGAAACCATGTTGCGAGGTCGAAAAGAAGCTGTTATCCTCTAGATAGTTGACAAGATGCATGAAGACGATGTGCTCAAACATTTTACATGTAACTGACGTAAGTGAGATAGAACGAAAGTTTGAGAGATCACTCTATTTTCCAGATTTTAAAATCGGGACAATTTTACCTGTTTTAGTCTTCAGCTAAAGAACCGGAGTCATAAGATTGGGAAAAATACACCCTAGAATAATTGAACAGCATTCTTTCGTGTTTTTGAGGAATTTCGAGTTGATCTGATTGGTACCACTAGTGGAACTTAGTTTTAGTTTGCCGATTATATTTGCAATTCCTACGGAATCAAAAACAATCGAGTCCATGGAAGGATAGCTGAATCGTGGGACGTTGGGCATATTATTGGTTTTCGCAGATGAAAATGATCGAACAAAGGTGTCATCCAACACATGGGCAGTAATGGCTGTCGGCACGGGGTCACGAGATGGATACGATAGCGAAAACGTATGGTAATTTTTGTCCTTGAGTGCATTCCAAAAGCCTTACGAGTTAGTTTTAAGCATGTTTGGAAGAGTAATATTGAAAAACGAAAATTCTCTGCATTTCAAAGCAGAAACGTATCACGAGGCGGCTGGTTTGTATGATAACCAATGAGACGCTTTTTGAGAAACTTTTGCTCAACGGAAGTAACGTTTCTTTTTATTAGCAAGTAGGTTGAGGTACCTATTGTACCAGGGTGCCTTACTGTTGGCAAATATACGACGACTAGGTATATTTCTGAACTAGTTTTGAAACAATTGATTTAAGCACGTTCCAGTTACTTTGTACTGAGTAATACACCAGGTAGAAAAAACGTCAAGAAATAATGTAAGCACTTTATTAATAGCGTCGTAGTTAGCTTTTTCGTAATCTTTAATAGTTTTGAACCGTTTGCATGTTTTTGGATGTGTTGTAACTAGGCTGAAAGTCAAGATGTCATGGTCACTTGGGCCAGGCAAACGGGTGATCGAAGAAGCGACATCTTCAACTGACGTTAGAACAAGGTCTAAAATTGACGACGAATTTTGTATGACACGAGTAGGCGAAACAGCTAACTGCGATAAGTCGAAATCAGCACAAACCGAGATAAAATTGTTGGACTCGAATGATGATGGACTTGAAAATGGGCATATGACAGACCAGACCATGTTGGTAAAGTTAAAATCACCCATAGGAAGTATTTCAGCACCAGGATGCCGTACAGTAATTTGATTTAAACAGTCATGAAGGTTTTCACTGGATGATGCTCTGGTTGACGGTGAGCCGTAACAAACACCAATATTTATTTTCTTGAAGCTCGTAGCCAAACAACACCACACCGATTCCACATCGCTAGTAATGAGAACTACAAAACTGCTAAGGCTTTCAGTAATTGCATGTAGCACACCACCATCAACAGATACATTGGGGTCATTGCGATATAGTTGATAGTTTTTATTGCAGTACAGCAGGTCAGCGTTGCGCACATTAGCGGATAACCATGTTTCAGTAATGGCTACTTTGCAACATCGCAATCATCGATTAGGCTACATACTTCATCTCTTTTTCGCATAAGGCTACGTATATTAGTAAACAGTACCGCCAAGTTAGTCCGCCTAGCACTCTTTAAGCCACAACCCCTCTCGTTTCTCTATCGCTTTTTTTGTGTACGCCCCTCGTTTCGGTCTAAAGGAAGGAGTAGGGTCTTCACTTTCGTGGTTATCTGACAGTTCATTTTCATGGACGGAATCGTCGAACTTGATTGTTAAACACAGATTTGTGGTAAAACCCATTAATTTCAGCCATGGTTCTACCATTATAACACACCTGACTTTAAGTGCACAGGGAGAGAAAAAAGTCAATTGTTCGACTGCTGATTTTTGGCTGTAACAAATCTTCTGCGTTCATATATTTGCTACTAGGCCTATAATATGTTTGCTAAGCTAGCCTGCAAATTTTCATTGCACTGATACAAGTCTGCTCGAAAAAAACAGTTTGTGCATGGTGTGTATGTGCGGGTTCCTGGACCAAGTATCTGGCAAGCACCTCAATTGCTTTGTAAATTCATAGTTACTATAAAGCGAGCAAGTTTTGAAACAAAGTGTGTAGTCATTGTTATGTATAATAAAGTTTACAAGTACACAACAAGATTTGTTGAAATTTCGCATCTACTTTTGGATATTCAGTACGATGCATTCCAGGCAACACCAGAAACGAAAATGAGTTGTCGTTTAAAAGTTTGTCTTGTCTCCAAGCAAAACAGAATATCGTAATGATAGATGACAGTCACTAATTCGTTTTTAAACAAATGTGGCACAAATTTTGCTAATAATACTAGTACCAGCAATAATTTGATGCCAAATTATGTTGATGTCCCTACTTGTCAATCTCAACAGCATACAGCTAAATGCACCGATTGCAAAACGCTTACATGATGCAACAAATTAACCACGGGAAACGCTCAACAAGCTGGTTTGCATAAAAAATATATGTCTAAAGAAGTGTTAAAAGATCTAGCAAAAGGCTTTTTAGAATCATGGCAAAAAGTTTACTATGCTTATAATATTATAGGTATAGTGAACGTTTACAAAAGTTGTTTAAAATAATCTAGGAAGAAGTTTCTTAGAATTCTTGCTGGAAGTTTTCTAGCAGTATAGTAACGTGGTGTGCGCAGATACAGGAGATTTTCAAGCTGCTTAGGTTTAAATACCATCTTAACAAGATTTCATATATACTTTTGGACTATTCTTTTTGGAAATTTACTAGACGTTTTTTTAGTTTTTCTTGTTTTTCGTGGGAAGTAACTCGTGCTTTACAACCACGCGTCCTGTATACAAGCTTCACAATACATCATGAAATATTGCAGTAATAATGTGTGGTACAAACGCACATTGCCATCAGAACCTGTGATTTTCCTAATGACACCACGGCTTAATTAAAGCTGGTCACCCACTACAAAAGGCACACACGTTACTGCGGCTATTCCCTTAAGGCCGCGTAGTTGGTGCATAGCGAGTTCGAAAAGATTTCGAGGGGTAAATGCTTGAAGTACGCTATGGGGAGCGGATATTGCTTTTGCGTTCAACTTTTAAAGGCGAAGCTTTAATATCCCCAATGCTTGAAGCCAGCAGTGTCGGCTCAACACGTGCACTTTGTGAGAAGATTCTGCAAGCAACAAACTTTTCATAAACTTACAGGTCTCAACATAAATACGAAAAATTCTGAAGTGGATTGCAAACTTCTTAGCTAACCGGTGCCAGTTCGTCTTTGTTAATGACCATTCGTCTCCGTTAATGCGCGTCAAATCTGGCGTACCACCGGGTTCCGTACTCGTGCCTATTTTGTTCTTAGTTTATTTTAACGATACCAGTAAGGGTATGCATTCCTCAGTAAGATTATTTGCAGTTGACTCTCAGTAAATGGTGCAATGACTGGCAAATGCATAATAACAGTAATTAAACAAAGGCTATCAGGTTCGAAACGTTGGTAAACCCGGTATTATACAACTACACATTGAACAACATACCCATAGAATATGTATCCACAATAAAGTACCTTGGTGTTCATTTATCATCAGACCTGTCATGGAACGCTCATATAGACGCTATTGTTAGCAAAGCATCCAGATCTCTTGGCTTCATGAGGCGAAACTTGCATCTGGTGAACTCAAAGACTAAACTCATCGCTTGTAAGACCCTAGTACGTCCACAAATAGAATACGCCTCCTTATTCTGGAATCCGCATCAGGCCTACCTCATACAAAAGATGGAGTCTGTCCAAAATAAGGCTGCCCGTTTCTTCTCAAAAAGCTACTTACGCACATCAAGCGTAACTAGCATCAAATCCTCACTCAACTTAGCTTCGTTAGAAAAGCGCAGGATGCTGACACCGTTGTCCTTCTTTCATAAGCTACACTACAATCAGTCAGCCCACGATACTTTCAATATCAGGTCAGCTCGACATATATCTTCACGACTATAGATCACCAGCTTAAAATATAACCCATTTTCGCTCACACTATATAATCAGCTCTATCACTCGCCACTTCTCTTCGCCATTCGTGTATGAAACGTCCTGCCTACTGACATCGCTCACATTGTGGTTCATGGGACATTTGTTAATCACGTTAAGTCATTCCTCAGACTCTCAGCTAATCGTTATCAAGACTTGTGTTTCCCCTCTAATGAAAATCTTTATTGTTGAATGTTTGAATCGTGGTTGCTTTTTTGTTATGATTGCTTTTCTTTAGCCATTGTTTTACTTTCAAATGTTTCTGTTTTTACTTACTATTTTCATGTATTTCTATTATATTGTTTAGTGTTTTGTATATTATTAGCCCCAATCACTGTTACCTTCACCCCCACCCCCACCCCCATGTAATGCATTCTGGGTCTTTAGGGTACCTGAATAAATAAACTTGTCGATACTTCGGGGTATGATGCCCGGCAGCTTTTATTCGAAAGGCGTCAGTTCGGCTTACACCAGCCGGCTCACACAGGAGGTTGACGCGCTGACGTTTTGATTACGTGTTGAGGCTACACGGTGGTTTCACTCGTGTGACTCACTGATTCCTTCTTTTTTTTTCCTCCTCTATGGGTGTGCCAAGGTATGTGTACACTGGTAGCGTAAACTCTCTAGAAGCCCATGTATCCCGTTATCGGCGGCTCGTTTCCATCGTCAACATTCATGTATGGAGAGGACAACTAAGAACAACCAAAAAATATATAATAAATCTGACGTCACAACCAGGAGTGGTAGCGACGTCGTGAATTCGCATGCCTGACCTTTTACGTAGCGTTACATTTGCACCATTTTATTGCGCCATAAGGCTCGCTAATTGCATGCGTGAGAGGAAAGGAGGAAAGGACGACCAACGAAAAAGATTGCGGAAGCAAGGTTGTTTTATTAGCCCAATAGTGCACTGGCTGTGTAGATTGAAAGCTTTGCAGATGGAATTGTGACACAACTCTTCCCGAGCGCAATAGAATAATAGTTCGAAAACTCACGTTTTCCAATCGTGGCGAATCACTGCATCGAGACATTCTTGAGAATATCGCTTTGGCAACCGTACAGCACATAATCTCGTTGCTTAGCGTGTCGCACTCACCTCCAACGGCTTGCAAGGTCACACCGGCCGTGCGAGCGGAGGCCCTCGGCGGTCACAAGAGGGGCTACCTACATATTCTGTGAGCTAGTTCAGATCTAAGATGCCACGCCAGTGAACAGCGCATACGCAAATAAAAAACTACAGAAGGTTACCACGCTAAAGTGAGCAATGTCTCGTGTACCCTGCAATGCGCAGGAATAAACAAGCTCTGATGGCAGATTGCCGGGATGCGTCGACCTCATCTATGGCACTCGACCAAAAAAAAAAGAAGCAACCAACCATTTTGCCAAGCGTCAGATAAACTGTAAAGTAATTTTACAGTTAATTTTGGCATATAAAAAATACGACTATTTCAAAAAATATTTTATTTAGTTTTTGGTCAACTTGTGTCGCTTCACTCGTCGGCGGGCGTTGATGCCCATGGCGATAGGTTTTCGACGCTTTTCGTACCAAGTTTCGGGACGAATATTATTTAGTTATGGGTGTGCCATGCCGTTTGACTACGTCAAAGCAACAAAAAGATTGCCGTGGTAGTCTATCTTTAGTTATTGACATTCTTACGTTGTAATTCGTTGTTATGTCTATCAATAAACAGAGATAGTCTGACCGCTTGCTCAGTGAGCATTTTTACTTATTCGAATCTTTACATCTAAACAAATTTTTCATATGAAATTTAGTTTCTCAGTTAATTAAATTAAGCTCTTTGCCACCCTATCTTTGGCGCATTCACCCTTGTGAGTGAGCCCCATCCTTATAAGGTCTTCACCATTTCGCTGGCTCCTAGGAGGCAGCGCCTCCTAGGAGGCATTGCTCAAACGGCCAACGCCTCCTAGGAGGCATTGCTCAAACGGTCGTCGGCAGTGGGCGATTGATTACACGGCTCTTACACCACCGGGTCTACGTACCACCTACGTGAAGAGAACTGAAGGTGAGCTAAGGAGTTATTAGGCATGTTAAGGTGGCGGCTTCGAGAATCCTAGCATGCGTTTTAAAGTAGACCGTTTTAGTGCATGTGGCAAAAACTGGCTTCTGTACGTTACGCCTAGCATTCCTTTGTTTGTCAATGGGTGTGGCTCGTCAAACAAAAGATTGTGACAGCGTATGTTAAGTGCCAACACAGTAAAGTTTACTAATGGTGCGCATTCGCACAAATTTTTACGTAGTAACTGCTGCAAAATTAACTTTTTTAAATTCACAGACACACGTTATTGAAATATTCTTTTTTGCCGGTGAACAGTATATATCGAGTTTTGTCACGTAAAAATAGAGGTCACCTTGCAGAGTACACTGTAAGCTAATCACACGAAACGAATTGCGGGACATTTTACACGGCATCTGGTCTTCACCCGTTCTTTACTCTCCTTTCTTCGACGCATCCTACGAAGTTACACTCCTCGAATGCATGATCAAGCAGGTGTACCGCATCATCGGAAGCACGGCTTTCCATTCTTTCGCACTTCTTGCTATGCAGGCCTCGTTTTTTTTCGCCGATTATCTTTGAAGTGTGCCCAGGTAGCCCACTTTCCAAGGCCGATATTGGTTTTACGGTAGATGTGTGGAACCCATTCTCGAACCACTGTTGCCTGAAGCGAGACATTATTGGCTGAGCCAATGACTTGAGCAGGAAATTCAGGGCCGGAATCCTATTCCTTTATTTAATTTATTTTGTTTGCAATACTGCTAGCCCCGCATGATGGCCATAGCAGGGTGGATTGACACTACATACCGAAATAGCATTGAAAAGAACAAAGCTTGAAAGGGACGTCGTTTTTGCTACTTACAAAGTAGAAAGTACAAAGTGCCTATCAAAAAAATATTATTAATAAAGAACTTCTCATACTATTTTCAATGAGCGTCTGAAATTTGTTTACGTCGTCAATTGGCGCCCATGTTTCATGAATCTCGTTCCGCTCAAATACTGAGAGAGTGAAAATGAGTACTTGAAAATATTGACTTTTGTTTGAAAAGAAAGTAAAGTGAACGGATTTCTGCGTCTTCTGGCGTAGCCTGAAAAAAGCGTGACGCATTCATGAGTGTTGCTTTTTAATTTACCTTTCACAACTTCAAACAGAAACCGAAGGCATGTAATATTATTTCAGCGAGACAGTGTCTGTAAACTTGCTAGTGATCACACACTGTTCAGTGAGTGACAGACGTAATACCATACTGATTGAAGGTAAACCTGACTGCTTTATTTTTCACCCTTTCCAATTTATTTATATCAACAGTGGTGAATGCATCCCATATTATATTTCCATGTTCAAGCAGAAGTAAAACCAGAGACGTGTGGGCTAAATGTTTATTATCACCAAAAGAATTACGAAGGCATCGCTTCAAATATTGTAATTTTGTCATGGTGATAATAGCAATGTGGTTTGTTCATTCCAACGCCGACCATTAATGAAGTCATGTCCTTGGTACTAGTGTTCGGAAACACGGAAACGTTGGTTACCGTCAGCTGTATTGTGAAATATTATTGGGCACTCCTTATTTCTAATGATCAATACAACGCCTTTATCATAGTTCACACACATTTGCCTCGTATCGCACAACCTCACTATCTGATTTGTGGGAATTGAGGCAAGCCCGCTGCCTTTGCGCGGGCTTTGCCGTTCTCATGTCCCGACATGTCTGCCTTCCTTTGCTGTCTGCCGTGGTGGGAGAGCGGAGTGACGTTTAACTCCCTCACCCGGAAGCGGATGTTGACTGTGGCGCCGCGCGCGGAGACCCTAGGTTTTAGCGCGCTGCGTCGGGAGCGGTCACATACTCTCCGGGACAGCAAACGGTAAGCCACGCTATCTTTTCCGTCCGTCCACTCCCGTCACTCGGGGCGCCTCGCGCCCTAAGCGAACGCTCACCCTTTTCTTGCCCCGCTGCGTAGGCAAGGCCTAGGGGTTGTATGGTGTCCTAGTGCGTGGCCTAGCTACGCCGACCCGTCTCCCTTCGAAGCCAACGCGAGCGCCTTTGCCCTCACTCGAGCAACCGGGCCTTTGTTCCGGTGTCTCCGTAGATCACCTTTACCGCTGAGACGTGCTCGTGGCACCCTGTGTAGTACTTTGTGCCCGTGGCGTGGATAAGCCTACTTGCTTTCCCGCCGCGCCTTTTTGCAACGGGCTGTACTGTGTTTGGTGTTGCCACAATAGGGAGTTTTAGTGCTGGGTACGCATTCTCTTGGGGCGATGCGGGCTTGGGAGCACGTGGCGTTGCGTGCCCAACCCGTACCCAACAGGAATGCCTTTTAGTTGGCGCCACGGTGGCACGCACGCAAACGCAAGCCGCACGAAGGTCACACGCGCTCGCAGAGCCATAGCGTCTTGTCGCGTAAGTATCATTTAGGTTTTATTTTATGATATAAAATGTTAAGGGGGGACGCGGCCTTTGAAAACCGAAAAATCGCGAAAAAGTCGATTTTTGGCAAACCACATATTCGGGCAGTATGTGTCATAAACTACCTTTTCTGTAAATATCAACGTCTAATTCGTCGCGAAACCATTTGAACTAAAGTTTAGAACATGCCGCGGCGGCGCGCGAGCGCTCAAAATACCCCAAATTGGCGTGATTGCAGTTTCTTGACCGCTCGACGGAGCGCCGCCATTTTGGTGTTGTTTTGTTTGTGAATTCTTGTTCTTTCTTTCCCTGCCACCTGCGTCGCCGGTGGCAGCGCAGGAGAGGAGCAAGCCGCTCATGATTGGAGGGCTCGCGAGAGCTTTCAAGTTTCCCGCGGCTGAGGCGCGCAGCTAGGATTGGGCGAAGGGCGCGCTCCCCAAAGACGCGGGGGAGCCCGCGACTGCCATTGGTTGCTGCGCGCGATGACGTAGCGTTCATGCGCATGATGCGGCCGCTCGTCTGCTGCTCCTTCGTCCGGCGTCTTTGTGTTCCGCTCGCTTCCGTGTATCGTTGCAGCCGTTCGCATACTCTCCACGTTTCAACTGTCTTCGAAACGATTTTCAACCGTCTATACGAGACCGTTGTTGTGTTCGCTCACGATGCGCCCAACGAAAAAGAAGCTACAATCGTTCGGTGCAAGGAAGCGAGCTATGAGGCTTGTCCGCGCGGCGAGGCTCTCCAGTCGCACGTGCGCCGACGGTGATCGCCCCGACGGTACCTGTGGGGCAGCTTCTGCTTCATCTACGCAAGAGAGTGGTCGCATCGACGCGCCTAGCAACGGGACTCCTGCTCCGCCGGTGCAAGAATTTGTCGTTACAAGTGCGCCTGGTGTCTCGTGCTCATCGACAGTGGCTTCCGCATTGTTGTGCCACAGACATGTTCCTCGTTCGGGAGCACGTCTCACAAGATCGAGCCCTGTTTCGACGAACTGTCTCCCCCCCCCTCCCAGCGCAGCCTTCTGTGCAGTTCCGGGGATAACGTCGTTTCCTCCACCGAACCACTTTGCAGTTCCGGGTATGGCTACGTCTCCCCCTCCGAGCCCGAGAACTGGTCTGAGAGAATGGACCAAAGACGCTATTTAAGGCCGAGCCGGCCCCATGTTAGGAGATTTTTTTGCCCCAGCCGACGTTGTCGTGCTTGCCGGCCCTGTACAAACGACAACCTGCTACAGTAAACGCTCCTTTTGTTGCTGTTTTCCAAACGGATTGCCTCCCTGTTTCACCTTCGGGCTAAGGCTTCATCGAAGTCCGCTCGACGGCTCGCCGCTCTTCGCCACCGCTACCATCGCGACAGAGCAAATTCATAACAGTGGTTGGCAGCTTAGGGATACGATATCCTACGTTTGGCACGCCGGATCAGACCCCTGTCCTCAACGTTTTCCTGCTCTGGGACCCGCTACCCCGATCTCAATGGCTGAAAAGTTGGATCGGATCCCTGGAAGCCCGAGGACGACCACCGTGATATCGTTTTGCTGCCCTGGGACCCGCTACGCCGACTTCTACGGCTGGAAAGTTGGAGCGGATCTTGGCAGGCCCGAAGACACCCACGACACCGCTCGACGGCAACGACCAGATGGCCGAAGTCACCCGCTCTAGTTGGGTGAGTGCCTGACGTTCGTCTTTTGTCGTCAGACCCTGTTAGCACAGAGTAGCCAAGTATGTTCTTTTAGATCTTTAGGTGGCTAGTGCTTGCTGGTTCTCGACTTGCTTCACGTCGAAGAATATAGCTTCTGAGACAAAGCTATTTCAGAAAGGAACGTGCACGAGTTGCGGTGCACAATGGAGAAGCTCAGAGTGAGCGACCTTCTCGATGTTTGTGAGCAGCTGGGTGTTTCTGTTGCTAGGACGAGCCGTAAAGGTAATATTCTTGATGTCATGAGAGCGGAAGGAATAACTGAAGAGGAGGTGGAAGAGGCTATGGAGACAATTAAAGAAAAACAGCGGGAGGCTGAGGAGCGTCGAAAACGCGAAGGCGAGGAGGCTGAGGAGCGTAAAAAACGAGAAGAGCGTCAACATGCTCTTAGAATTGCAGAGCTGGAACTTGAGCAACTTCGCACAACATCGGCGCAGTCTAGTTTGCTATCCCTGGCAGACGAAATGCCAAGACAAAAAATCCAAGATTTGATTCTGCCGTTTAGGACGGGTGGAGACATCGCGCTTTTTTTAGTGAACTTTGAGCGCACGTGCGAGAAAATTGGGATAAATGAGGGTGTCTGGTCCCAGAAGCTTCTGTCAGTCATTCCGGGAGAGGCCGCGGAAGTAATCGCACGGTTGTCTAAAGAAGACTCTGACGACTACGCTAAGGTCAAAGCGGCCCTCCTTCGTAAGTACCGCTTGTCTGCCGAGGCATTTCAGCAGCGACTTCGGTAAGCAAACAGGGGCAGTGAATCATGCACAGAGTTTGTGTATCAGCTTAAATCTAATTTGAAAGAATGGCTTAGAAGTGCGGATGCTTACGATAACCACGACAGGGTGATTGATTGTGTGGCCCTCGAGCAATTCTATTGTGTGTTGCCTGAAGATGCCAGACTCTCGCTTCAGGACAGAATGAAGGGAACAGACATTGACAAAGCTGCTGAGCTAGCTGATGAGTATTATACGCGAAGGAATTTTCAGTTGGATGGCGAGGATACAAAAGAAAAGACGGACTCCTCAAGGCGGCTTGCTGCTCAAAATGCAGCACAAAAGATGGCTCCGCCGTGTGACGAATTCAGTCAGGGAGCGACTAACAATGAGAGGGAAAGGAGAAAGCCAGGAGAGGCACCTGAGTCGACAGCAAGTGCGAGGGAACGCGTCGACACCGCTCGAGCTTTTGAATCAAAACGACCAATTGTATGCTACAATTGTAAAAAGGAGGGTCATATCTCATCTAGCTGTAAGCAAAAGTTTGTTTTCGCTGGCATTCGTGAGTCGGAGGAGAGCTTGAAGTTACTCGAGCCTTACATGCGCGAAATTGTGGTCAACGGAAAGAAATGCCGGGCACTCCGTGATTCAGCTGCGACGATGGACATAGCACACCCATCTTGCATCTCCCCTGGCGACTATACTGGCGAATGCGCCTGGATCAGACAGGTTGCAGAAGAGCAAAGTGCCTGTTTGCCAATTGCTGCGGTTGTTCTAGAGGGAAGTTTTGGAAAATTGCGCACTGAGGCGGCCGTGAGCCTTAATTTGCCCTAAGATTTTCCGTACCTTTTGTCCAACAAATCAGAGCAGCTCCTTAAAGAAAAGGGCCAGTCATTTTCATCTCCCCTCGCGTGCATGGCACTCACGCGATCGCGGTCCCGCGCTCTCGCGGGGAGACTTCAGGTCTCGGTTTCGAACGAGGAGGCGGTCGAGTGTGACACAACTCTCCAGGGAGACTCGGGCCAAGAGGCGACTAGTGTATCACAGGACATCGAAGACAGTAGGGCTCCGGATACGGTATTGGCTGCCGAACGCGACGAGCCTGTGGAGGTGGATGATGGAGGCGCTTCAGGAGAGCGTTCAGTCGTCCCTGCTTGGTCCAACATCCACTTGTTGGGAAGAGCTCAGTAAAGTAGACAGAAACACACTCGTCACTGCGCAGGCAAGTGATGATACCATTAAGAATCTGCAGCATAACGGGAAAGAAGGAGTAGCCCGAAAGAACATCTCATTCTACACGAAGGCAGGGCTCATGTATCGAAAGTATCGGGACGCTGAGGCTAGAACGTTCGACCAGCTTCTAGTGCCAGAGAAGTACCGACGACAGTTTTTAGAACTGGCGCACGGAAATGTCTGGGCGGGCCACTTTGGCATCAAGAAAACAAAGGCGAAGCTCGCACAGGATTTCTATTGGCCTGGATGCTGGAAAGATGTAGAAAACTTCGTGCGATCGTGCGACACGTGTCAGAGAGTAGGCAAATCTACTGACAAACGGAAGTCCCCGATGAGATTAGTGCCTGTTATCACAGAGCCGTTCCGGAGGCTCGTAATTGATATTGTTGGCCCCCTTCCAGAGTCCCGTTCCGGTTGCCGCTACATTTTAACTGTTTTGTGCGTGGGAACGAAATTTCCCGAAGCGGTTCCGCTAAAAGAGCTCACCTCTCCCTGCATTGTGGACGCACTTTTGTCCATTTTTGCTCGCGTTGGCTTTCCAGCCGAGATTCAGAGTGACAATGGGAGCGTATTTACCAGTTGTCTCACAACAACGTTTTTGAACGCTGTGGAATAAAAATAATCCATAGCTCTATAGGACATTCACAGTCTAACCCCGTGGATAGGATGCATGCTGTACTCAAGCGAGTTCTGAGAGCTCTTTGCTTTGAACATAACAAAGATTGGGAGGCATGCATACCCGCGGCACTGTTCGCCATACGGTCCGCTCCCCACGAGACAACGGGATTCAGTCCCGCCAACTTGTCTATGGAAGAAACTTAAGATCTCCATTTCGGCTATTGAGAGACTCGTGGGAAGGATATGAAGAAGACCCGCGCGTAGTCAGCTACGTTTTAGATCTGTTGGAAAAACTATCTAAAACCAGAGAGCTAGTTGAGGAAAACATGAAGGCGGCTCAGAGTTTAGCGAAGACTTACTACGATAAGTTGTCCCGGAAGCGCACGTTCAACATCGGCGACCAGGTAATGCTGCTACGACAGTGTAAAAAGAACAAAATGGACATGCAGTGGGAAGGGCCAGCTAAAGTAATGTCCAAGCTTTCAGATACAAACTACGAGGTAAAACTGGGCCGAAAGAAAGGTAAGGTTTACCACAGTAATTTAATGAAGCCTTACATCCAGCGCCATGCCGTGGTTAACATGACACTGAATGCGGCGAACGAAGTGGAGACCGACCTCTTAAGTTTTCCACGTGAAAGCGACGCGCCAGCTAACAGGCTCGTACAGCTTATTGCCGAAGAGCAAAGTCTCACGGAGAGTCAGCGTGATGATCTCACGAAGGTAGTTAGAGACTACGCAGACGTGTTTTGCGACAAACCAGGGAAAACCTCTTTGGTAGAGCATGATATTCAGTTATCAAGTGAAGAACCGATCTCTAGCAAGGCTTACCGCGTATCGCCGAGGCAAAGAGAGATCATGGAAGCCGAGATCCGCCGCATGTGTGACATGGGGGTCATCATTCCAGGTGAAAGCGATTACACCTCCCCACTCATACTAGTCGAGGTTCCGGTAAAAGACCCTAGGCCATGCGTGGACTACCGCCGGCTAAATAAGATCACTTTAGATCAGACTTATCCGATACCTAATATCGAGGAGAGAGTAGAAACCGTGGCAAAATCCACATATATCTCCCTCTTAGATCTGGTACGGGGATACTGGCAGGTCCCGTTGACGGAGCGAGCCTCTCGTTACGCCGCATTCATTTCCCCATTGGGAACATTTCGCCCTTTAATGCTTGCTTTCGGCTTAAAGAATGCTCCCTACTGCTTCTCAAACCTCATGAATCGGGTGTGGCGGGGTTTAGGAGATTTCGCCCTGCCGTATCTCGATGATGTGGCGATATTCTCTGATACGTGGGTCGAGCATGTGACTCACTGGAGGACCGTTCTGGCTCGACTACGTGATGCAGGCCTCACCGTGAGAGCGCAGAAATGCCACTTAGGGTGCGCAAGCGTATGTTATCTCGGCCACATCGTGGGTCGTGGCCAGCGTAGCCCGTCCGAGCTGAAAGTTGCGGCCGTTTTAGAGTATCGTCGTCCCACCACAAAGTCAGAATCGAGGGCGTTTGTGGGACTGGCGGGATATTATCAACACTACGTCAAAGGTTACTCAAACCTCGCCAGTCCGCTGACGGACTCTCTCCGCAAACCCGAGCCCACCGTCATTTCGTGGGACACAAGAAAAGAGAATGCTTTCAAGAGCCTCAAGAGCGCTCTCGCAAAACGAACCGTGCTAGCGGCACCGGACTTTTCTCAGAGTTTTATTATTCAGTGTGATGCCAGTGACCGCGGCCTAGGAGCAGTTTTGTGCCAAAAGGACGCCGAAGGGTACGAGCGGCCAGTTTTGTATCTCAGCAGAAAGCTCAGTGTCACAGAGGAAGCTTACAGCACTTCCGAAAAAGAGTGCGCCTGCCTTGTTTGGGCAATTGGTAAGCTAGCATGTTACGTCTCAGGGTCGAGCTTCATAGTAGAAACTGATCACTGCCCCTTGAGTTGGTTCGGCAACATGTCGTCTAAAAGCGGTCGTTTACTTAGGTGGAGCTTGACGCTTCAGCACCATAACTTTAGTGTGCGCTATAAGAAAGGGAAGCTGCACACAAATGCAGATGGTCTCAGCAGAGCTTATTGAAGTGCAGCCCAGCTCCCTCATACAAGTTGAGGCACATCCTTCTGGTTTGACGTGTTTTGCATAATTTTGGCGTTTATTATTTCGTTTTGATTTAAACTGTATCAACAATGTCGCATTGCACTAACAGATGTAATTTTGTTTAAAGTGTACTCTGATATGTTACCAGGAAGCCCAGCCTCTACCATTCTGGTAAAATTGTTCAAAAAAAATTGCACAGAATTCGTTTTGGGCTGCTTCAGCGGGTTCCGACCCGGTCGTATGGCATTGGGGATGGTTTCGCGTGGCCTTTCTTGGCATCGGGACTGCGCAGTGTAATCACAGCATTCGTGAGGGCTAGTGTTTTGAGGTCTCTAAGGGATACGTTTCTCGTGCTTTTTAAAACGTACAATAGTAGAGACTCAATAGATCTCTTTGCTGCCTTGGTCTGGCGCTATGAGAGACGTTCAGAGGGTGCTTGCTTCCACGAAAGTGGTTTGGCTTTGCGTTCAACTCCGTCGTTCCAGTGATTCCCTGCAGAGCTCTGAAGATCACCACGGAGTGGCTACAGTATCGATGGTCAACCAGCATCCCTCCTTCTGAGCCGCGCTGACGGCTCAAAACTCCGGATGCATTGTATGGTGGTGGGGGTGCTGTTGTGCCACAGACATGTTCCTCGTTCGGGAGCACGTCTCACAAGATCGAGCCCTGTTTCGACGAACTGTCTCCCCCCCCCCTCCCAGCGCCGCCTTCTGTGCAGTTCCGGGGATAACGTCGTTTCCTCCGCCGAACCACTTTGCAGTTCCGGGTATGGCTACGTCTCCCCCTCCGAGCCCGAGAACTGGTCTGAGAGAATGGACCAAAAACGCTATTTAAGGCCGAGCCGGCCCCATGTTAGGAGATTTTTTTGCCCCAGCCGACGTTGTCGTGCTGGCCGGCCCTGTACAAACGACAACCTGCTACAGTAAACGCTCCTCTTGTTGCTGTTTTCCAAACGGATTGCCTCCCTGTTTCACCTTCGGGCTAAGGCTTCATCGAAGTCCGCTCGACGGCTCGCCGCTCTTCGACACCGCTACCATCGCGACAGAGCAAATTCATAACAGCATCTTCTCTTTCATCGGCCTCGAGTGCGATCGCGTCGTCAACTGTGCATTTGCGAACAAGTTTCCTGACGTGCGAGGAGAAAGAGGCGGCGGATCAACAACGCGCTGCTTTGCAAAGAGAACTTGGCGCTATGCCAGCGACGGAGCGGAAACTTCAGGCAATGGAGTGCGATCATGAAGCTGCCACCGCTACAAGTGAAGGCGAAAAATTTTTCCTTGTGCAAATGGATGCCCTAGACGACCTGCTATCTCGGACCCCATGCCACCGGTGCACCGCGATTGGGATGAAGGTACGAGGAGGCAGCCAACGTGGACTTGCTGCAAAGCTTGAGCTAGTATGCTTGCATTGTGGAGTAGTTTCAAGCTCATGGAGTTCATCTCGTCAGGATGACACAAAGGCCTTTGATGTGAATGTAAGAGCCATTATGGCAACAAAACAAATAGGCAAGGGACAAACAGCTCTCAACGACTTTTGGGCAGCGATGAACGTGTCCCATCGTGGCCTCCATCACAAGACTTTTCAGAAGCACCTGAAGAAATTCAGGGAACCGCAGACACAATGCATAGAAAATGTCTATGCAGAATCTGCTTCTGCTGTAAAAGCCACTTACAAAGAAATGGATCAATATTTCACCAGGGATATAACAGTTTGTTATGATGGAGCATGGCACAAGCGTGGGCACACATCCCATATTGGAGTCGGGGCAATTATCGAATACCATATGGGCCTTATCTTGGACGCCGTTGTTCTGTCTAATCAGTGCCTTGGTTGCCAATTAGGGCCAAAGCCCGGAGACGCAGATTATGCATGCTGGCTGGAGAATCATGTGTGCCAGAAAAACACCGACTCTAAATCAGGAAGAATGAAGGTTGAGGCAGCTATCATCCTCTTTTCACGCTCACTGTCGAAGCACAACCTCCGTTACACAACGCTCGTGTCTGATGGAGATAGTGCCACCTTCTCTGCCCTTGTACAAGAAAATGTTTATAGACTGGTCCCCATTTCAAGAGAGGAATGCCTGAACCACGTTCAGAAGAGGATGGGGACTGCACTTCGCAACCTTGTGCAGAAAAGTGACAAGGCTTTGGGAGGGAAGGGCAGGCTGACAAAGGCCCTCATCGACAAGTTGACAGATTATTATGGCTGGGCCCTACGGAACAATTCCGATGATGTGGCTGCAATGCGGTGGGCAGTGATGGCATCGTACCACCATGTGACGTCGACGGATGAGGAGCCGCACCACGACTTGTGCCCAGAGGGTGCAGACACCTGGTGTCGTCACAATGCCAGCAAGATTACCGGTGTTCCACCTCCGAAGCATTCGTACAAGCTGCCACGTTATGTTGCAGATGCACTTCTACCCATTTATGAGAGGCTCTCACAGGCTTCTCTTCTGCAACGCTGCCTGGGAGCAAAGACGCAGAATGCATCAGAGTCCTTTCACTCTGTGCTGTGGTCCCTCATGCCCAAAGAGCAGCATGCGTCACTGATTGCTGTGGAGACAGCACTTCATGATGCAGTGCTAAGATACAATGCTGGCTGCTACAGGGCCACCCAAGAGCTAGCTTCATCAGTGGGGCTAACACCTGGCCACCTGGCCATTCAACGGGCAGCCGAGAAAGATTCTCTGCGCTTGAAAAAGGCTAAGAAGCGATCCCTAGAGAAGATAGAAAGGCGGCGAAGAAAGAGAGTGCCAAAGGACACCTCCAGTTACGCTGCAGGTTCATTTTAGAACTGCCTATGTGCTCAAAACTTTCAAACGTCGTTTTCTCAAAATGACTTTTTTGGCTAGTGAGGCTGCTTATTCCAGCCATATCTCTGGAACCACTCATTGTATTTCCATAAGTCTTTTTTATTATGTACATGAATAAACTTCTGAGGAGGTGACAAGCTCAATTTTTTAATATAATGTGTGTGCTATTTATTATATTTAATTAAAATTTGATTGATAATATCCTAATCACGAACACAAAGTTTGATGGTCTGCTAAAACTTTTCAGCAAGGAAATTCAAAAAAAGGGCTCTGTTACCCCCTGGAGTATCAATCTGAAAATCATCATAGTTAATTTCACAGTTCCAGCACCTTTTGAAAGTTCTCCAGGCCTGGAATAAAAAAACCATGTGCACTACCCTGATATTCTGTTGTAACTTGAAAACCAGTGAACATAACTTGATGAAATTTTGTAGTTCTTCTAATGTTTTTGCTACAAGTCTATCCTGAAAATTTCATTAAGATATCTCAATAAACAAAAAAGTTGGTATCCGATGGTTGCCTCCCCCCTTAAATTAAGCATGCATTGTGATCAGTACACTTTTGTTAATGTGTACAGTAATCTGGTATACGCAAAAAAGTGAAAAATACAAGGTTACTGTAACGACAGTGTCGACATCTTGTGATACTTCGTGCAACCGCAGTCATGAACATGTTAGCTTACGCGTAATGTTTTTGAGGTGAAAATGAATAAAAAGGTTACTCATTTGTAATATTGTCGCTGCGCAGTTTTTGCACCAGATGTACAATGCACAATGTTTCTGCAATAACAAAGTTGTGGTTGTCTGTTTCACTATGGCCGCGCTAGATGGCGCCACCTAATCAGCTTGTCGGGGGCCGGCATATGTCTTTTAGTTTCTATATTCTAGGCCATTGTAGCTTTGGAAATCTGGCTGAAACCGTGTAATCGCTGTAAGTGCTCGCACTTTGGCTTATCTAAACTCGACGGCTAGAGTATCTGCAGTGCGGATACCGTAAGTTCTTGCGAAGGTGGACCACGCGGACGATGGCCCCATCGCCCCAGCGATCTTGCGACGCATTTGTTTGGGGTTTCGCGCATGCGCAATACCACCGCCCCAACGTCCTGCGTACGCAAGCCGCTTGGGTACCCAGCACTAAAACTCCCTAATAAATTGTTGCGACATTGAGCAGTATCGTGTTCTCGCCACGGCGACGGTTAACGCGTGCCCTGCGGCTCATGCAACCCATGCAACCAAGCACACTTAGATGCACGTGTTCTAACTGAATATGTTTGCTTAGACTATTACTCGATATCGGCACTAACAAGGGACTGGGGCCAGACAATATACCTAATATATTCCTATAAAGATATTCCTAATGGTTAGCCAAATATTTGCGCTTAATATTCAATAAGTCATTATCGACCTGCACATTACCACATGACTGGAAAGTCGCAAAATCATTCCAGTACATAAGTCTGGTGACAAAACTGAAGTCTCTAATTACAGGCCCATCTCCCTAACCAGCTCAGCCAGAAAACTCCTTGAACACATAGCGCTTAAAAGCATAACCACATACCTTGAGAGAAAAAGCATCCTTTCACCTTTTCAACACGGCTTCCGAAAAGGTCTATCGACTGTCACAGAGCTTGTTGAGCTAATCCACAACATATCACTTGGCATTAATAATCAAAAAGAAATGGGCCTTCTTTTACTAAATTTTTCAAAAGCTTTCGATCGGGTCTCGCATTGTAAACCCATGACTAAAATAATCAACTCTGGGAAGCAATAAAAATTAGAACCATTGAATTTCTTAAGCTTAAACAGAACGAAGAGCCTTCAGTGATGACCTGTGGTCTATTAAGGCGGTTATTCAAACACCTCCCGGTTTGACCTAATATAGCACTTAGTAAATGACAAGGGGATGAGATACACCGCACCTTTCCCACATACATTCGACTAACGTTTCCCGGTGATTAACCTCACAGTCATTCCACTTCTTAAATGCGAAGCATTTCTTGGCGAACTGCTGTAACTTTGAGCGCGTCCGTCCGTCCGTCCGTCCACCAACCCACCCACCTACCCACCAGTTCGTCCGTCCATCCATCCATCCATTCATCCATCCGTCTGTCCGCCCATCCCTCTCTCCGTCCATCCATCCGTCCGTCCGTCCGTAAGTAGGTGAGCTGGCTCCCCCAGTGATACTGAAGACACTCATTTGTACTCTACGTCTGAAGACGACACATCTGATGACAGCTTTATACCTGTATGGGTTAAGAGGGCAAAGAGAAGGACTGCAAATACATCAGCATCAGCTCCTGCAAGTACAGCGACTGTACAGTCAAGGCCTGCGCACTGGCTGCACGTCATCATATTCATGCCGGAAGATCCTTCAAGCAACCTAGAACGTCTGCACAGGCAAGCCCTTTCCATTGCTCTGTAATGTGTGGTGCCAGATGAAATTAAGGACGTAAGAGTAAACCCAAGAAAGAATATTCTCGCCATAGACGTGCACGATGTAAGCGCGCTAGGACAGCTGCAGCAAACTACTAAGCGAGGCGGCATTAAAATGCACCCCTTTATCTCGATAGATGATAAATCAATTTCCGGTGTAATTTATGACATCGACATTGCCATTCCTAATGTTGACTTGCCTACTCTCATCCAGCCTGCAAACGAGAGAACTGTTAATATGCAAGTGCGGCGCCTTGGAAATACGCGCTGTGAAAAAGTGATTTTCAAGGCAGATTGCATACCGTTTACGTTAAAGTTGGACATTTCCGACATCTGGTTCGACCATTCATCTAAAAGCCACTTCAATGTCATCGGTGCTTCAAGCTAGGACACGTCAAGGGCGTATGCCCCAACCTACGACTGTGTCCCCGCTGCGCTAAACCTCATGCTGAAGACGCCTGTCGGGCGACTACTCTGGAGTGCGCCAACTGCAGCGGTTCTCACGCTGCCTCGTCGAAAGACTGTCCTCGAATCCAAAAGGAGCGCACGGTTCTCAGACAAATGGCTCGAGACTACTCGACAAACAGGGAGGCAGCCGAACTAGTCGACGTCGGCATCATCGAAAGTCTTCAAAGAAGGCGCATTTTCGAAATGCTAGTTCCCACTCTTAAGCGGTTCCACTAAGTAGCGCCACGAAAGGACCCACCACTTCTACGAAAGAAGCGGAGAAGCCTCCTTCTCTGGAAGAATGGCCCACGCTCCCGACCCGCTCTTCCGCCAAGTAACCTCAGCAGATTGCGGCCACACCAGAGCCGTCTTCAGCCATGGAAGATTTGCCTAAAACACGCCGTCAAGTGATCTCGTTGCTGTGTTCCCTCATACAAGTCATCCGAGCGATATTAGTCGACATGAAGACAGCATCTTCTCGAAGCGCACTTGGAGTGTTGGACGCCCTAAGCCCAGTGCTTGAATCTCTCAACTTGGAATATGGCTACTCACGCCTCATCATTTCGTAAAGAAGTCAAGGCTGCATCCGTCATCCAATGGAACGCCAGAAGACTAAATTCACGCCTTTCAGATTTTCATCAGTTTGTGTTTACCAACGTGTTTCCACTCATCGGCCTTTGTGAACGCGATTCGTCGAAACTAATAAGAATTTCAAGGTACGAAGCTGTAACATCTTCAACAAACGGTGCGTGCAGCAAAACAGTCTCTGTTCGCCTTGAACTGACGTATGTTGTGCAATCAAATGCCCCTCACGATGACAATCAGTATGTCTGTATCACTGTGAGAAAGAACAAACTCATGTTTACTCTCATAGGCGCACATATATCGCCATCGAATAATCTCGATTCCAGTAAATTTGCGAATATTTTGAGAGTGTGCCCTGCACCATAGGTCATCATAGGGGATTTCAATGCACACCATCACGCATGGAGAAGTACGCGGCAAGAGGACGCAGGTTATCAAACGTCACCTACAACTATGGCCTTACTCTCTTGAACGACTGTAGTCCCACTATACTTCTAGGTGTGACGTACGGCAGCTGTCTCGACCATGCTTTTGTCTCCAACTCCCTCGCGAGATACGTCAAGTGGTTTCCAGATGTTAAGACACGAGGAATGATCACATTCCAATCTACCTTAACATCAAAGGCTTGTCAAGTTGTGGTCCACGTACGACCATTCGAGCAGTCTAATGGGCCAACTTCAAATCTGACATGGAAGATACTTGCAGCGATGGCCTACAACAATCTGGGCTAGAGCAAACAATTAGGAGCACAACACAAAACGCCACTCGCACTGTGACAATATCTTCCACATGAAACGACTTTGACATAGAGTTGGAGTGACTCCGAGCACTTCGACGCCGGGCGGAGCGTCGGTATAAGCGTGCAAAATCAATTCACGATCTTAGAGCAGCTAGGAGGATGGAAAAGAAGGTTCGGCGTCGCATGGATAGAGAATTGTAAGAACGATGGACAACGTTTTTCCAGTCACTAGACCCTCGCAAGGCACTCTCACACACTTGAGAAACGGTGAAAGGTCTCTGTCACCCCACGGGAGAGCGTTTTCAATTCAAAGTGCTCGCACTATTTCAAGGCAGGCAAGACATCAATGTCGCAGAAGATTTGTGTGTGCAGATCGCCAACCGAGCCACTCGTCCACACTCTCTGGTGAGAGGTGACGTCTCCCGTTCCTATGACTACCACATGGACCTCCCTTTCACAATGGATGTGCTCGAGGCGGCACTAGCTCTCTGCAGGCGTTCAATTTCTGCGCACCTAGATGATATTCCGTACCGAGCTTTGTGCAACCTTGGGAAAGGTGCAAGGAGAGAACTGTTGAGCCTTTACAACATCTCGTGGCAGGATGTAAATGTTCCTGACGACTGGAAAGCACTAGCTCTCTGCAGGCGTTCAATTTCTCCACGCCCAGATGGTATTCCGGTATTCCGTACCGAGCTTTGTGCAACCTTGGGGAAGGTGCAAGGAGAGAACTGTTGAGCCTTTACAACATCTCGTGGCAGGATGGAAATGTTCCTGACGACTGGATAGTAAGCCGCTTGTTACCCATCTTGAAGCAGGGCAAATCCCCACTCGAATTTGCCTCATACCGCCCAATAGCACTGGCCAGCTGCGTATGGAAGATAATGTAACGGATGATACTAGGCCGCCTGGAGTGGTATCTTGAATACTACGAGATTTTTCTGAATTCTATGGCTGGTTTCCGACGCGACCGCCCTTCCATTGACAATGTCGTTGATCTAGTTTCGTACGTTCAGCACGAAAGATCCCGTAAGCGACTATCTACAGCTTTGTTTCTAGATGTGAAAGGCGCGTATGATAATGTACAACATGAAACCATTTTGGGTGCTCTTGCGGTGGTTGGCCTTGGTGGTCGAGTCTTTCGGTGGATTTCAAATTACCTGGCTACAAGATCATTTTTTGTGTTAAGAGATGGCCCAACAACTCGACGCTATACTTCCAAAGGTGTTCCTCAAGGCGGAGTTCTTAGTCTGACGCTATTCAATCTTGCACTAATTGGCCTTGCTGAATACTTGCCCAGCACCATTAAGATCTCAATATACGCAGACGACATCTTTGTCTGGACTTCGGCAGTCACACGTCCTCAGATACGTTCCCGACTTCAAAGAGCAGCAACTATGATTGCCAACTACTTGTTAAAACAAGGTCTCAGCATATCACCGGAAAAATGCACGCTAGGGTCCTTAACTCACAATGACCCCTTATGTCAACTCAATCTGCGGGCGACCGATTCCTTACGCCAGAACCCACCGGTTTCTCGGCATCATTATTGATAGGGACCTCTGTTGGAGTCCGCATGTGGCCTACATGAGGAAGCGCCTGACCGCTATTTCCCAATTGTTCAAGTTCCTGGCAAGAAAGACGTGGGGGATGTCAGTAGACGCAATGATGGAACTCTACAGAGCCCTGTCTCTCGGTTTCCTGAGATATAGCTCTGCCTTTTCGAAGTAACAATGTTTGTCTTTTGCTACTGCCTTGCCCCATTGGTGTGAAACGAGCGTTGTCTTCTTTCAGTTTCCGCGCATTTGTTAATCTTCTTTTGAGATGCGGTTACATCGAGCAGAACCCAGGGCCGGTCTCGGGGAGCTCGGATGATGAAGAGCAGCTTCATTCTAATCTCACTGACCGTGAACTGATTCTACACGTACTTAATAGCCAAAAAGAAATAGTGAAACAGATGAACAAATTTGGTGATGCGCAGAAAGCCTTAACCAACTCTTTCGCGCAGTTCAACGATAGGCTCGATTCATTAGAAACTTCAGTCGCTTGTCTTGCTGGTTTCATAGAAAAAATTCAGTCCCTCGAATCAACTATCACGAAGGTTCAAGACGACGTTACCTTCGTCTTAGATAAAATTGACGATCTCGAAAACCGCAGCCGGCGAAATAACATCATCATTCACGGCTTAAAAGAACAACAGAACGAAACCCTGGAATCCTTGCACGAGAGTGTGATTAACACATTCTTTAAGGAAACCTTAAAAATTAGTGTTTCAGGAGTAGAAAGTTGCCACCGGTTAGGAGCTAAAAAACAGAACAAAATTCGCCCCGTAATTTTGAAGCTTGTCGATTTTCGCGAAAAGCTCTTAATATTTAAGAACTGCCCTAAACTAAAAAACACAGAAATGTATATTACAGAAGACTTCTCCCAGAATGTTCGTGAAGTCAGAAAGAAACTTTGGGACAGCGCAAGTGAAAACCGTAAGCGGAAAGAGGACGTAAAGCTGGTTTTTGATAAGGTGTCCGTGAATGGGACTATGTATGTGTGGGACAAAGAAAAAAATGATAAAGTGCCTCTTCGAAAACGATCAGCCGTATGACAACCTTCCGTATCCCCTTCTATTAAGCTACTAAATGTTAACTGCCGTAGTATTGTAAACAAGTCACTTGAACTAGAACATCTGATATCGATACATGATCCGGACATTGTTGCATGGACAGAGACCAGGCTTCACCATGGAATCCACGATTGCGAATTTGTTCCCCCAGATTATCGTGTTTATCGCAAAGATCGTGATTCCAGGGGAGGCGGTGGGGCATTGCTCTTTAAAAATAACATACAAATTGCTAGAATGGCTGACCACATTGGCGTTGAGGCCTTATTTTTAAGATGTGTCGCGACAAACAGTGCATGGTCATTGGCGTTGTTTACAGACCCCCCTGGTACCAGAATTGATGCTTTGCAGAATTTAAAGGACTACATTGGTCTCCAGATAACGAAAGACACGAAACTTGTGCTCTGTGGTGACTTCAACCTACCTGGTATTGAATGGCCCACCTTCTCTTCTGGTACTAATGATACTTTCAACAACGAGGAGTTGATCGATATTGCATTTCGGTTTGATTTGGTTCAACTAGTTCATGAGTATACACGTATTCACGGAGAAAGCAAATCAATACTGGACCTTGTTTTTGTTCGGTCTAATATTGACGGTCACTATGAGTGTGAGGTACTGGATGGTCTCTCAGATCATAAGTGTGTCTTAACTCAATTTCGTTTCTCTCTTCCAAAGACAAGGTTGAAAATGACTCGTGTTCCAATTTTCTCTGCTGCTAACGATGTTTGTATACTAGACAGATTGGAGTCTGTGTATGATCCCTTTTTGAGTACTTTTATGGACACTATGTGCGACGCTAACTCTCTCTGGGGGAAATTTAAGAACACAGTACACGCATGCATTGACCTCTATGTTCCCTTACGCTATCGACCAGCAAATCCCTCGAATCCATGGATCACCCGTGACATCATTCATTTAAAAAGAAAAATTAATCGCTTGAACAAACGGTTCAAAAGAAATCGTAATACGAAGCTAAAGGAAGAAATTTCCCAACTCTCTCGTAAATTAAAAGACCTACTGCAAACAGAGCGGCGTACATTCTACACTATGCGCTTGAGCAGCATGATTGAAGAATCGCCCTCCAAATTTTGGCGAAGTATAACCCCTAAGCACTCGGAAACTAGCATTTTCGTAATAGATAGCATCTGTACCTCAGATCCTACAGAAATCTCGAATTCATTTAACGAAAACTTCAAGTCCGTATTTACAGTTGACGACGGAACTATCCTGCCTTTCGATAAATATAGAATGCTGCCATCTGTTGAGAATGTTATAATTACCGAACCCGGTGTACTTAATCTGCTCCTCAACTTAGATGAAAAAAAAATCTCCAGGACCTGATGATATACCCAAGGCATTCCTAAAAAGATACGCGGAGTGGTGCGCCAAATTCCTTGTTATTATTTTTACTTTGTCTCTTTCAACTGGCGTCCTGCCGGAAGATTGAAAAGTGTCCAAAATTAAACCCCTATTTAAACAAGGAGATAAACAGTCAGTTACGAATTACCGTCCTATAGCTTTAACCAGCACTTGTTGTAAATTATTAGAGCATATCATTCGTAAGCACATATCTACTTTTTTAAGAACGCATTCGATTCTCTCTTCAGCGCAACATGGTTTTAGGTGCGGCTTTTCCACTGTGACCCAACTCGTCGAAACCTTACATGACTTCACCGTGACTATCAATGACCGTAAGCAAACAGGTGTGATATTTATAGATTTCGCGAAAGCGTTCGACAGGATATGTCATGTAAAACTAATGATCAAACTACGTGCCATTCTTAAAAATGATAAACTTTGCACTTGGATTAAATCATACCTTACTTCTCGTTACCAATATGTCATCTTCAGCGACACTCCTTCTAAAATAGTACCTGTCACTTCGGGTGTACCCCAGTGTCCGGTTCTGGGTCCGTTGTTATTTCTTCTTTATGTTAACGACATTGTTGGCGAGCATGACATGAAAATTAGGTTGTACGCTGATGATTGTATGATTTATTCTGCTGTACACTCTTTGGATGACCAGATTAACCTTAATTTGAAGCTGAACGATGTTATTCAGTGGTGCAACACATGGCAGATGTCTGTTAATTAGCATACGTGACTGTTAATTAGCATACGTGAGCATACGTGACTGGTCATAACATGAAAATCTTGACATGTATGTCTAGAATCTCATTAATTACATTCCATGATTTTGCTACCCACGTGGTGGTTTCGTTCCCATAGCATGTTTAAAAACTGGTATGGTATGACATCAATGCATGGTGAACAAAAAATAAAGATCCTAACGTGTAAACCATCACATGCATGTTATGTAAGTCATGAGTCATGACTACACGCCATGCTTATGGTGCGCTCACGGTCGTTTCGCTAGCTTCACCTATGCAGATTCAATATTTATATGAGGGATCGTCCCAAAACCACCATATGATTTTGAGAGGTGCCGTAGTGAAGAACTCCGGAAATTTGGACCACTTGGGGTTTTTTAACGTGCACCCAAATCTGAGCACATGGGCCTGGAGCACTTTCGCCTCCATCGAAAATGCAGCCGACGCAGCTGGTATTCAGTCCCGCGATCTGTTGGACTACTGCCGAGTACCTTATTCATTACACCACCGCAGCGGGTCAGCTTCGCATATAGCAAATTTTGTATTACGGGACGTGAATGGATGACGAAGGTATATGACTAGTGCAAATGATAATCATGAGACTCGTGTCATGTCACAACGTGACTACATGGCACACTCATGATGCACTCGCGGCCGTTTTGCTCACGTCATTTATACGTGAATGGACGGCGAAGGTAAATGACCCGTCCTAACGTGATCATCATGACATGCGTGTCATTTAACAACATGACTACATGCTACACTTACAGTGCGCTCGGGGCCATTTCGCTACTTTCCCATATACCAAATTTGGTATTACGTGACCTGAATGGACGACGAAGGTAAATGGCACGTCCAAGCACGATAATCATGAGATGCCTCTCTTGTTAGAACATGACTACATGACACGCTCATGATATGCTTGCGGCCGTTTCGCTAGCTTCACATACCAAAGTTGGTATTACGAGTCGTGAATTAATCATGAAGCTAAGTGACTGGTGCAAACATGATAACCTTGAGACGCGTCTTTTGTAACAACATGACTACATGCCACACTTATGATGCGCTCGTGGCCGTTTCGCTAGCTTCACATATACCAAACTTGGTATTACGTTTCGTGAACGAATGTCAAAGGTGTGTGACTGGTGCAAACATGACAAACATGAGATGCGTGTCATGTAATAACACCACTACATGCCGCACTCATGATACGCTCACGGCCGTTTAGCTAGCTACGCATATACCAAATTTGGTGTTACGTGACATCAATAGATGACGAATGCATATGACTGGTGCAAACATGATAATCATGAGATGCATGTCATGTAAATAAATGAGAATATACCACGCTAATGATGCGCTCGCGGGCCTTTCGCTTGCTTCACATATACCAAACTTGGTATTACGTCATGCGAACGCATGACGAAAATCAATGACACGTCCAGACATTATAATCATTAAATGCATTTCATGCAAAACATGACTACATGCTACACTCATAGTGTGCTCGTGGTTATTTCGCTAGCTTCACATATATCAATTTTGGCGTTACGTGACTTTTATGGATGACGAAGGCATATGACTGATCCAAACATGATAATTATGGCATGCGTGTCACGTAAGAACATTACGACATACCGCGCTCATGATGCGCTCACGGCCGTTTCGATAGCTTCACATATATCTATTTTGGTATTACTTGACGTCAATGAACGACGAAGGGGAATCACATGTCCAAACATGATAATCATGATATGCGTGTTATGTAAAGCATAACTACCTGCTACGCTCATGGCGTGCTGGTGGCCGTTTCACTAGTTCCACGTATAACAAATTTGGCATTACGTGATGTTCAAACATAGTAATCGTGACATTGGTGTCATGTAAAACATGACTGCATGCTATACGCTCATAGTGCACTCGCAGCAGTTTCGCTAGTTCAACATATACGAAGCTTGGTATCACTTTACGTGAATAAATGAAGGTAAATGACACGTTAGAAATAATAATCATGACATTGAAGTCATGTACGGCATAGTTAACGTCCACCTCGTAATGGTGTGCTGATTTTAAAGTGACATATCTACCTTCCTTATTCTTACATCGGATATCATGGATTTCCAATTTACGTGGAATCTTCCTTTTTTTCTTTGCCTTCAATTTTTCTATTCACCGCTGCGCAGACTCGACCCAACTTATTCCTGGACGAAAAAACTATGTTAACCCCAGATCTGTTTCTCACCTGCTCTTACGAGGTGTGAGAAGGCAGGAAGATATGAAATGCACGTGAAAGGCACGCCCTTATCGATGCTCACCGTGTCACTACTGCCCTGTTTGGGTTTATTTATACATCTTTCGCTGAGAAGTCTCAGCTTTCCTTCTGGAAACTCTGATGACCTAAACCTAGTGAGCTGGCCATCAAAAGCCTCCGACGTTTCATGCTGGCGCGACTTGCACGAGGTAGATTCCAGACATGAAGACGTGACACCATTCCTGACTAACGTTGAGTGACAGAAATGAAAATTAAGAATGGGCTTAACCGACCCAGGCGAATACCGCCAGCACGTGTGCTCTTGCTTAATCTTAATTTTCAAATCCGAATCACCTCCTTATGCATGCGCTACTGATTTATGTGTTCGGGTGTGTGGAACTCTTCAATTTAACATTCAGTTGTAAGTCCAGTGGTTCTTCTTTTTCGCTGTCTTTGTGTCGTTTTTCGCTTGTTCCATCTCCCTTTTACTAAGAACCCACACGCCCAAAAAGATACGTTACGGATTCCACAACGCCTGCAATATCATCCTGTTTTAGACATATTCCGTAACGCTAAGTTGTCTATGTACAGTAGGAACTTGTGGAACATGATGTTGTCGATTTACTTTGAGATTTGCACTACGGCAAATTTTGTATAAGATGCGCATGTTTCTGTTTGGCTATCAGCTTTTTAGTACACTACGCCGACTTTTTGGATTTAGTGGAAGAAGCATACACGCCACGGACCCGGCAACTATCATGCTTTAAGCAGACATATCCGAAATTTATTACAAGCTGCAGCATGTGTGCTCAGAGGGGCAGGCCGCATGACATCCTTCTGGAAATTTCGCATCACTTTGTGCGCATATTTGTGCACTGCGTAATAAAGCCGCTGAAAAAGTGGAAACGATTAGGCGAGCAAAGGAAAAAAAAAGACTATAGAATATCCTCGCTTCCATTGATAGGCGACACTTGGCAGGGCCGATCATGCGCTTAGCAACTGATCTGGAATGCATCGCAGAAAAAAATATCGAACGAAAAAAAGAAAGGCACATACATTTTACCTGGGTTGGTGGAGCCCGAGTAAAGCACTTCTACTGAATGGAGCACACTGCCAGTAAAAGTATTCTCACGTTTAAAAAACCATTGATAGCGTAGGGGCATTGTTTGATTTTCCTGAGCATACACTGTCGAACACAGCATTTGCAATTTTATAAGAATGTCTACCCAAACGTAACGTCACGTTAGAGAAAAAGTGAAAAATAGAATCGCATGAAACATTGTAGAAAACTGGTGTGCATAAGGAATTCTTTAAAAAAGAAATGTTCAGCCTTCAAAAGGAATTCATATTTTATTGCTCTTATACCTTCAAAGTTTGCGCGATAGCCATCAATGCATATATGTTCATTGATTACCTTTATGATTATTATTGGATTACCCAGCTGGTAGAAGACCCACGGTATCAAAAGTGTTTCCCATTGCTTTTATTCATGGTTAGTACAAATATACACAAGCAGGTGGTCATGATCTGCAGTCAAACCCTCTCTTGATGCAAGCACTGCAATGTTGCTTCAGCCAGTATATTGTGAGTTTATAGCGTGATTTTTTTTATTTATATGCGAAGCATATCTTAGCGAACTTTGGCGACTTTGAGCGTATCTATCTATCTGGACGTTTACGATTGGGTGTTCTCGTGGTCACTCCCTTAATTTGGCGTAACCGAAATTAGCATTGGAGGGTGATGGTTTGACGAATATGACGTGCTGTTCAAGACATGAATAAAGCCACAATCCCATCGTGTACGTCTTCAAACACTACACTGCAGACTGTGGCACATACCCATGGGTGGGTATGTGCCGCGGGTATGTGGGTATGTGCCACAGGTGATTGACACTTAGTATCTGATCAGGAACAATGAGAACACACATTAGCAATTTTTATGCGTGAGCGTTAAGTAATACCCGACATCGGTGCCGGTACGAACGTGGATGCGGCCCGCCTCGGTCTGAAAAGACAGGGCTTCAAGACACAAATAAAGTTTTGTGAATGAATCGGTGGTGTCAACCCAACGAATGCATAGAATAAATGTGAGTGTTAAGAAAAACCTTACGCAGGCAGCGTTTACCCCCCAACGAATGCAAATAAATTTCAGGGTCCCAGGAGGAATCAAACCCAAGCACTCTGCTTGGCAGTAATGCATTCTACCACAGAGAAACGCCAGGTCTCGGAACTACTTTTCAAACAGACGCTAATCTTCGTGAAACGTCCGTAGTGGTTGCACTGCTGCCTACCCAATTTTATAAGCATTACATATGTACTCCTTTGATACAGCCATCACGTTGGGTTAACGTCATTTGTGGTTAGGTGTCATGCGCTGAAGTTGATTAATGTAGCAGTGCCCAGGGCCAGCATCCTCGCGAGCATCAGCGCTTATATCAGCTTCTGATGTTGCTAATACGCATGTTCCAGTTGGCATCGTTGCGCAAGTGCGAACAACTGGTTATATAAACATCTGCAACTCTTCGACATATGTCTGTGTGTGCAACATTTGTACATATATTTAGCACCAATTCATGACATTTCGCTCAGAAAAAAATTCCAACACGCTCATTTTACCTCCGCATGCTTCGCATTGCGTCGATTTTTGGGTAGGCCCCACCACGGTGGTCTAGTGGCTAAGGTACTCGGCTGTTTACCCGCCGGTGGCGGGATTGAATCCCGACTGCGGTGGCTGCACATCGAAAAGATAAAGGCGAAAAGATAAAGGCGAAAATGCTGTAAGTCCGTGTGCTCAAATTATGTGCACGTTAAAGAACCCCAGGTGGTCTAAATTTCCGGAGCTCTCCACTACGGCTTCTCTCATAATTCTATGGTATTTTTGGGACGTTAAACCCCACATATCAATCAATCCATCCATCTATTCCCTGGTACGTGAAATCTGACAAACTTTTTATTCTCTTGATGTATCGAGCGGTTGGCACACAAATAAGGTACCAACTGCTTCTTATTTTTTAAGTATCTATCTATTAACAAAGTTCTCGTAGGGTCCAAGTTTCCAAGCGTAAGAAGTCCACAGCACATGGTTAGGAACAGTAATGATACGATGTTTCGTAACAAGTATTTAACAATCACATATATGTGCATATACGGTGATGTTAACAAATTGAAGAGCACCCACTGCATACAGTCAGCAATCACATAAACGTCAACAAGGCAGTCAACAGTCGCGTAAATGTGCGCTATCACATAAAAAAAGAAAAACACGTGATTTCACTAGTATCGGCCAATAATGCCAATGTCTTGAAAAAACCTCTCAACTCCTTTACGGCGCGCTTCTGTAAATCGGCCACTGGCCCAAAAGTTTCTTTAAACTGAATGGCCTGTGATCTTGTGATAGCAGCATGAACGGAGTGAAACAGTGTGTACTGCGCATGTCTTGTGTTCGAACTAGCACCACCAAGTGAATCGATAAAGCAACGCACCGTACCTACATATACTCCTATAGTTTGTGCAATAAAGCATTCTTGCAAAAGCTGCTGCGGCGTCCACGTCGGTCATTACAGATCTATATTAATTAGGGATGATATAAGTCGGTGTCTTTGTGTTTCGTGTTGTGGTCATTCTAGCAGGAGGTAATGTGTGTCTTCATCTACAAATCCGCAATAACAATCAGAATATTTAGCGCGGCCATTTCTGTGTCAGAAAAGCTTGGTGTAGGCAGTGCTTAATCTTTCTTGATGAATGCACACTTCTGTCAAATGATAATTCAATTTCTAATTCAATTAGTGGATTAATATGATCTAAATCGAGCTTTTGGAGTTTTGGTCAAACCACGCGTTTTTACACAGATTCAATATCTGTCTCTTTAAAATTTTCGCTAGAAAGAGTATTCTAACAGGAGTGTGCCGTTATTTCATTCTATGAAAATGGTCACTGCACATTACGCGTAACTGTTAACAAGTTGACGGTAAACGACATCCTCTCCTCACTCAAAACAGAGAGGGAAAAGGGCTTTTACTTCAACAATGCATGAGATATGCTAAAATATTTTATCATATACAATGCGTTTATTGGAAAGCGAAATTCCTCAATTCACAATTTCCATCAATTCAAAATGTCATTTGTTTCAGTTTAGCTCAATTAAGAGTCAGCAACACAATCATGTTTGATTTTATGTTATCGTTCAACCTTTCACAAACAGTAACTGAACCTACACGTATACAGGGATCCAGCTCTCCCATATTAGACCTAATATTTCTCATCCATCACTTCATAAGCGAAGAGCCCCGCCGTGGTGGTCTAGTGGCTAAGGTACTCGGCTGCTGACCCGCAGGGCGCGGGTTCGAATCCCGGCTGCGGCGGCTGCATTTCCGATGGAGGCGGAAATGTTGTAGGCCCGTGTACTCAGATTTGGGTGCACGTTAAAGAACCCCAGGTGGTCTAAATTTCCGGAGCCCTCCACTACGGCGTCTCTCATAATCATATAGTGGTTTTGGGACGTTAAACCCCACATATCAATCAATCAATCACTTCATAAGCGAAGAAACTAATTTATGTCTTCTTGATGATATTTCCGATCCCAAAGTCACATCTTGCACCGTACCCCTTTATGACACTGTTACCCCTCAAGAAATAGTCGCGTACCCTGACTACAGTAAAGCTGAGGACACTAATATACTTGATCACCTTGCTGATGTGTATGAATCGTTTGTTGAACTTTCCCGTAACAGCAGTACCGACATCGATGCCTTGTGGCTCGCGCTAAAAGCGATCATTTCTCATTGTATAAATAAGTACGTGCCGATTAGAAAGAAGCAGCCTAATAAGCGTAATCCATGGATTACGTGCGATGTTATACACGCCAAACGTAAAGTAAGGAGGATGAGAAAACTGCTGAAAACCAACCCATTAAAATACACACAGCACGATCTCAGCACGGCTATTGAGTACATGAAATCAAAAATTAAGACAGCTAAGCAATTTTACTTCACAAATACACTCACTAACTTTTTTAAATCAGCTCCAACGAAATTCTGGAACTACATTAACCCGAAAACTCACAATGATGACGGAACAATAGATGTAGACAACCGAAGGTCTGCTAACCTGCTTAATGACTACTACTGCTCTATCTTCACGGAGGATGACGGCACACTACCACAGACACGTCCGTCGGAATTAAAGCCTCTAGATCAGCTATTAATAACCGAAGCAGGCATACTTAATTTGCTGCTCAAACTAGATTCTAAGAAATCGTCAGGACCTGACAATATATCAAACGCATTCCTTCGCAGATACGCTGAGTGGATGGCCAAGTACCTATTAATAATCTTTAACAAATCATTGTCATCTGGGACCCTCCCTAACGACTGGAAAACAGCTAAAGTAAAACCTATTCATAAATCAGGAAGTAAAACTGAACCCTCTAACTACAGACCCATCTCACTGACATGCACAGCCTGCAAACTGTTGGAACACATAATCTTAAAGCACATAACCAAACACCTTGAAAAGGAACAAATGCTAACACCCTGTCAGCATGGATTTCGAAAAAGTGTCTCCACAGTCACGCAACTACTTGAACTTGTACACGATGTATCGCTGAATGTCGACCTACAGAAACAAATCGATCTCATCTTTTTAGACTTTTCAAAAGCTTTCGACCGGGTATCACATGACAGACTAATTTATAAACTCGAACTAACCTTGGGGAAAGGGCCCATTGTCGATTGGATAAAAGATTATCTTAGTGACCGCACCCAGTTTGTAGAAGTCAGCCGGCAACATTCCCATAAATCAAGCGTAAGATCCGGAGTTCCACAAGGAAGCGTTCTGGCTCCAATTTTATTTCTTATATACATTAATGATCTGCCTTGTAATATTCCTGTCAACGTCAGACTTTTCGCTGATGACTGCGTTTTATACAAAGTAAATGACTCTTATAGTGACCATGTTGCATTAAACAACTCTTTCTCTTTAGTATTCGAATGGTGTAAAGAATGGCAAATGACACTGAACGTTAAAAAATCAGCTGTCCTGTCAATAACGAGAAAAAAAAACACACATCTGATTTTAACTACACTATTGGCAGCGCCACACTCAGCGCAGTGAAAGAATATAAATACCTTGGCTTAACACTAACCGATGACTTTAGATGGGAACGCCACGTAAGCAACGTCACCTCGTCTGCACTGAAAAAATTGTTTTTTTAATAGACGTCTGAGACTAGCCCCCCCCCCCCTACCACAAAGCTATTAGCATACCAAACTTTTGTCAGATCAACTCTGGAGTACGCTAACGTTGTTCCGTTTCCTTCCACTAAAGAACTCAATTACAAACTCGAAGCAGAGCTAAGGAAGGCACTAAGATGCATTTATAATAAATATAGGCTAAAATATTCACCCACAGAATTGCTAAAACAGGCCGGTATCCTCACCTTACAAAACCGAGCCAAGCTTGCGCGATTAAAAATTATGTACCAGCTAATTCACAAAGACATAAAGATTGACAGCTCCAAATACTTATCTTTAGCCCAAACACGACAAACGCGGCACAAACATGCATTATCATTACATGAGCATGTCATCCATACGGAAAGTCATAAATATTAATTTTTTTCCTTTAATGACACGTGAATGGAACAGGCTGGATCCTAGCGTAACAACAAGCGCGACGTTATCTTCCTTTTTAACATTGCTTGAAGATCAGCTACATGCTGCCCAGTTATGAGCCTCCTGTATCATCCTTACTTCTGTATAACTTTTTTTTTACATCAGTGCGTTTTTTGCTCCTGTTTTCCCTTTGTATGCCTCTTTGTTCACTTTTTTCTTGCTGTTACACTGTACGCATAATTTAGTTTATCCTACATACTGTTACTTCGTTATTTTCACAATTTTTACGTAAATCTATTTTTTACTTCAGTTTTGCCCTTATACACCTCTTTGATCACCCCTTTTTTTTACGTATTAGGATGTACTATTACGTCTTCTCGTCTGCCTTTGTTAACCGCCAATATTTTTTATGTATAATTGAATATTTGATATCTGTATCGTCATATTGTAACAATCCAATATGCCCTTCCTGTAAAAATTCCTGATGGGATCGATAGTATGAATAAATAAATAAATAAATAAATAAATAAATAAATAAATAAATAAATAAATAAATAAATAAATGTGAGACGGTTTTATACCAGAAACACGATATTAGGATTTTAAAAGTAGAAATGTTAAAGGAATATTTTTATGATCACATCCGGGGTTTGACATCTCAAATGCGTGATATATGAATGCAAACAACGCAACTGTAGTGAAAGATTCCAGAAAGTTCGACAGTCTAGCTTTCCTACAAGCGCACTGGCATTGCACAGTACACTATTTCACCGCCATTAAAATGTGCCTAGCCATTTTGAAACGGTTTGTGAGGTTCCGAATAAGCCGCTTTACGAAAGACCGGCTTCTTCAGAACTCGACAAGCTGAACAAGAGACAAAACACAGTAAACAAAGTCACAAGTGTGTTAAAGTCCCAAGCACAACTATAGAAACACATGTGAACCTTCATCATTTCTATGGTGACTGTATGAAGTCGCAACGCTTTCTTATTTCTGGTATTCATCGCGTGAAACACTCTAAGCTACAAATTTAACTTACGCTAAACACTTCAATGACAACAGTTCACTATGGGCAGGAAACTGAAGCCACGCCCTTACAGCAGCTTCTGTTTGTCGTTCGAGATGGAAGCCAGCCGACAAAGATAAATTTTGGTTTTGAAAGTCGCAGACTCACCGTAACCAACTGTATAGAGGTGAAATACTTCCGACATACGGAGCTGGCAGAGTTGCGCCACAGCATCACTTTGTGCCAGAGCTTCAAGGGTTCATCAAATCCGGCCAGTACCTTCGTCGCTACACGCACACCAGGAATGGCTTTGGGATTATCTACGGAATTTAAAATCTGCGCCCTTGAAACGGAGCATCCGTATACGACGCTTTATTTTGTCCGTTCGTATTTACCCTCCGTAAAAAACCTGTTGCGGGGTTGGGGTATGCAGCTTTGCTGCAATATAAACTCACACACTGAACAAAAAAAAGAAACAAATCGCACAGAAAACTGGTTCTGATTAACGGCGGTTCATCGCAAGGGGCGCAATAGCGTTTGCAGGGCCTCCTCCGGCAAGGTTTTGATAGCGATGGCGTACATTTTCTTCTTCCGACCGAAGTTGGTTATCTATAAGTCGGTGAACGCCTTGCGTAAAGGTAGTCGCTGTGTCTATGCAAAAGCAGGAGCAAAAAAAAGTCTAACTGTTTCTTCATTGCAACCGAAGTCACAGGCTGCTCATTCAGCTATTTTAATTCTGAACGCATAGACTTTGGTGTACGCAGACGCACAACCATATAGTCTTCACAAAAAGATAGTACCTACTGGGTGGAACCTCTTCTTTCAATGAAAAACACTTAAGCACCTGTCCGCACTTTTTAAGAAAGTCGAATTAAATCAATTGGAGGTGGCAACAAGAACCTCAAGTCTTTCTGTCAGCCTACATTTGCCTTAATTTGACTTTATATGTTAACACAGCACCTATACTAGTTTTATTTATTAAAAAATAGCTGCAGCGCCCTAGGTCATTATTGCAAAGGGAAAATACGCAACGTAAAATGCGCTTACACAAAAATAAGTATTTACAGCAAGATGGTCACGAAAACAGATCATAAAAATGCAGCTTTGAAAGTAGGAATATGTCCGTGAAAAATGTTTCAGTGCGGCAGTCTGCAGCCTCCTGTGGGAGCCGATTCCACTGGGAGATTGTGAGCGGAAAGAAGGAGTTCTGATGAATGTTTGTTCTGCAAAAAATTTCTCCTATTTTTAGGGGGTGGTCAGTTCTCTTAGAGAAAAAATGGGGAAATGAAAAGTAAGATTCTTTATCTATTTTGATCAACCCATGAAGTACTTTGAATAGCATTTCTAATCTCAAGTGTTTCCTACGTAACACCAACAAATCCCACCCTAACCTATATATAAGAACAGTGACACTGACACTAAAGTTGTAGTTGCTAGTCACAAAACGAGCTGTGCGCTTTTGGACGATCTTAAGCATGTTAGACAACGTTCTTGTTTGCGGGTCCCACGCAACAGAGGCGTACTCTGAGAGATGCCGGACATTCGAAAAGTAGAGTAGTTCTCTGATTTCGGGAGGAGCTAACCGGAAGTTTCGTTTAACAAAGTTTAACATTCTGCAGGATCTCGCTGTGACATATTCAACCTGCTCAGTCCTAGTAAGATTCGATTAAAATTAAACACCTAGGTATTTATACTTAGTTACTCGCGTTAGCAGGATGGTGTCTAATGTATAATGAAACAGGCATGGGTCGCGCTTATGAGTGAAGGAGACGCACTGTCAGTTCGTAAACAGTACTATATTGAATTCAGAAAGCTACAGTCTCTATGAACGTTGTCTTTTCGTGCATGAAGTTCTTCCGCAGTGCCTAAGCGATGTTGAATGCCCTAATAACAAGACATTATTAATTCACATTTTAATTGTCAACTTGGGGGCCATTGTTTACATGAAAAATTCCAGGTCATCACATTGAACGAGGTGACGAAGCGCTATTAGCTCAGCAGGAGGGTCTATTTCCCGCCAATCGCCAAGCTCTCCTGGTCTCAGTCTTCCGCCCTTTGCATGTTGCAAAATGGGTTCTATTCTAGCCTAGCCAGGGTCACCAAGCACGCGAACTTCTACGAGGCCGGTTATTGGAATTGCGGAGATCCATTCTGCACTTCGGAGCGAGAACTGTGGCGGTGTCCCTCGTTGCAGGACAACAGTTGTCACACCCAGAAAGCGCAGTGGGAAGAAGCGCTCAAGAGCTCCGGCCTCGCCACTGAGCTAAGGGCCGTTCAAAGAGCCCACGGAGCCTCGGTTAGGCACGGCCTACCTGTTCCGACATAGTAGCTGCCAGCGGTGGCTAGTCCCTCGCAAAGGGACTTTGCTTGTCGCCCGCCAGGGTTATCATACAGTTCTTTGTGTTTGTCTGTTACAATGTATCGTATGCAAAATTATTGTACGCCAAAAAAAACATCACACACATCTTCACATATTCCAAATAAAGTTTCGAAGCCCTGATGCGGGTGATATCTTTCTTTCGTTTTATGGAGCGTTATTATGTCTCATAGTACCTCTATGTGTCCACTCCTGCATGGGCCCGATTAGGGCCTGCAGTATGTACAAGTAAATAAATAAATATCTAAAACGAGTGCGCTGTGCGAGCTTGAGTAACACCCACTCGCTTCGTCACATCAAAAAGTGCAGAAACAAAGAAGAGATCAAGAGCAAATAAATCCACGTCGCTAAACTTCATTGCCCCCCAGCGAAGCTGGTTGCCTGGTTCGGTGCCTCTGTTTCAGAAACTTAGCCAGCAAGCTTCAATAGTTCGCGCCATGTCCAACGGAGGCTGCCGGTGTGTAAGTGAGTGTTGTCAGTGTACTTTCTTCCGGTTGCTGCTCAAGGTCGGTTCAAGGGTCGCGCAGACATGGAGCTGCTTCCAGGACAGAGCACTTCATTCTCCTATTCCTTCGTTCACACGTTGCCGCTTCCGCGTAACATTATTATAATTTACCTCACTTACTGCTAGTCGAAATAGTGTTTTATTACTCCTATTGTAAGCTCGTCCACCATAACATTTCTTTAAAAAGTCAAAGTTTGTGGTATTAGAGCTCAGGTCATTGTTTACACTCGTCGAATTGGAGGGGGGGGGGTGAAGCTCCTCATGGTCGAGGGTTGTCCTTTCCCCCCCCCCTTCCCCATCGCCATAGCCAGTCGCTGTTACTCGGAGCATTCACTTGGTGCGCAGCTGCGCTCTCGCGTCTATAGTTCTAATAGGGACCTCTCGATGGCCCTGCAGCATTCGCCCCACTCCGGCGCGCCCTCTAGCTTGATAGGACACCGATGGAGGGCCAAAACTACGAACCACGTTCGATCTCGGCACGCTTTCTTTTTCTACTATATAGTACTTTCGTCAGACACCACTCAGTTCACTTCAATATTATAAAGACAAGGTGTCGGAGCGGTGGTCTCGCAAAGCAGCTGCAGCACGGGCTCGCCAAGAACCGAGCCAGAGCTTAGGGTTCGAGAAGTCGAAGGGAGAGGCCAGTGTTGTGCCGACCAGGAGATGAGAGCTCGAGCAGCCGAAGGGACACAGGCTCGTCGGCAAGCGAGCCCGGAGGCGGTGAGGGCCCGCGAAGCAGAATCTAGACAGAAGCGCCGGCAAGCGGGTCCTGAGGCGGTGCAGGGGTCAATAATAAACCAAATGTAAGAACGCATCCTTGACACTGCCGGGGGATTCCAACATAGACCTCACGGAGGATAAATGGCTCATTCAACATGCGACATCTAGATATACTGTAAGGTGCTTATCATTCGATCATCTGCAGACAACGATGACTGGGGAACCTGCATCGATCTAGTTTTGGCCAATTTCACACTGTATTCGACCCGAGGACTGTGTCGCTTCACATCACTATAACCAAAAAGTGGTCATAATGAAGGGTAAACGGAATCCACCTCTCGCTACCATCTCGCTAACACTTTACCACGATGTGCTAAGCGGAACGATGAGAGAATCAGCAAGGGAACGATCAATACAGCCTCAGCACTGTGAATTTTCTACCTAAGTACATAACCACACGAAGGTACATGTGCCTGAAACGAACATTTCAAGTGCATAGTTTCCTCCCCAACTCTAGGAGTACGAAGTTGAATACCTTAACAATGATTGTAACTGCAGCAGTTATTGTTTTTTGATAAACAAAAAATTGACAAATATCTATGCACGAGTTGTTCATCTCAATTCTTTACACCTGTTCGAGAAACACGACTCTACTGTATTGGTTTATTTAGAGATTTCTTGCTCTTGCATATCAGCTTAATTTTTGCATTGCAGCTATATTATTAAATTTTCAGACAGATGAATTATCAATTTAAAACTGAGAACAGTGAATTTCACAATTTATTCAGTGTAAAAATAAGTTTTATACACGGAAAAAGCTCCAAATGTGAAAATATTTACGATTAAGAACTCGAGGCGGAAATATAACCTAATTCACTGATTGTTTTATTTATTTAACAATATTTCCAATCTCATGAGAGTGGGAGCACATATGAAAACATATTTGTTTATTCGAAATCATAATCATTGAAATAAAAAACTAAACTGCTAAATCACATGCAAATAATACATTATCCATTGCTATAATAACAGACAATCAAACAAATTTGAACTACTTGTGGCAGACTTTTAAAATTGTCGAACATATGCAACCTTGCTTATCCTACAAAAGGTAAAAACAAACTTAATTATAACTTCACAGCATGATCTGAATGAGTATCTGAAACCTAAGTACATTTTATTGGTGAAAATATAATGTATCTTACAATGCCACTTTAACCGAGTTCGCTACACTATGATCCTATGTGACTCCACGCATTTGAGTGCATCGTTTAAAAAAATAGTATTAATCTCGCGTGTTTACTTAACAATTTTGCTAGGGCTCGTCTACTTGTAAGAGCGTTGTATGTTCTTATACCAGTTTTCCTCTCTGTGTTCATGCAATTTTCAGGACTAAAGAGGCAAGGATGTTCGAAGGAAAACCAGCACAAACAGATTCCTCGCAAGAAAAGACGGGAACGACAAGCTCCAATGATGGACCCCTGGTGGCCACATGCATTGCCACTGGCATATTGCTGCCGGCGGCCGCGGTAGCTGCCCCGTTTGTGCCGGTGGTGGCAGTTGGATTAGGAGCAGCTGGCCTAGGAGCACTTACCGGATGCATTGCTATGGCGCAAAAGAAGTAGCAGGTCTGTCATATGCAAATACAATGTTACCGTTTTGAACGAAAATTGAAATTTGCTAGCTTAAAGCGCCACAAGCATTAGAAATACCGTTTCGATTCTACAGGAAAAATTGTAGCGCAATGCAAGATAACAAAAAAGAAGGGGGGGGGGGGGGGGGGGGGACTGACGCTTTCAAGGGCGAGGGAATGGATGTGATAGCAATACACGCGCACGCACACAAGCAGAGTGTGAGCTAACAACTGTGACAGCTCGACACTTTCAGTGCACTCCTCCAACACAAAGGACGTCCGAAAAGAATTCACGGGTATAGACTGGACAAGTGCGAATTAACAACTGTACCAGTTGTTACTTTGTGTTTGTGAAGGGCGCTGTAATTGTTGACTGCACGTCTAAAGAAGCTATAAGACGGAAAGAACAATATACATTTTACAAGATCTCGTATAATAATGCATAATGAATGTTCCGCTGCATCTCTGAAAACACGTTTCACTTTCGTATTGTACTGATTTGTATGACGGAAGGATCAGGCATGTCATTCTATTTTTTAAACACACTCGACGTTTCATCAAATGATGCTGTCAATACGCTATCCGTATGCAAAATTTTCTGCAAAGCAATTCCAAACAGTGGCGTTATAATCCACCAAAAAGCAACATATTAAATATATACCAATGATGATTTTACAAATACTGCTCTTTATTGTTGAGGTGGCATCATTATGATAGGAGTGTTCATCAGTCCGCCACATGCGCACATATATCTATGGCGATGACTGCGAAAATAAACGATTCCACTTTATCTTATGATTCATGTGTGAAAAGTAAACCTCGGTGTTCAACATAGTCATGAAGCTTGGTGCCAATGCTAGCGCTTATGTCTAGCTTTGCCATGATTGTGTGAGCCACTTGTACTTCTTGTGAACGCGAAAAGTTCTTTAAAACGAACAGAAAAAAAGAACCTCCGCGTAATCAGCGACAACAAAAAAAAACACTTTATAACCTCTTTTTACATGTTTGCAGGCCCCAGTATCTGCGACTGGCACGCCAAGCCTCCCTGTGCCAAAAAAGGACTTGTGGCTTATTTTGTGGAACTGCACAAAGTACTTTACCAATAGTAGTCGTTAGGTGTTGGTCAAGAAGGGATATCTTCTTGAAATAAAATATATCTTTCAGCAGTATTTACATGTGCAACATTTTTTTAGCGGATGCTTGTTGTCAATTACTTATTTTGGTGTCGACGGCGTTGTACGCAAAGAAGCCAGAGTCGACGAGTGGCCACAAACGAGAATCTCGTGGGTGCACTGGTCATATGTCTATCTGTATGCACTTTTTTCAAAAAAGAAAAAAAAAGATTTTCAATAATAGGTTTTCCGGCAATCAGCTCTTTCTGGTGTGACAATATATCTAACCCGAATCGGTTCTCATTTCACCCTATTCCAGAAACAATAGCCAGCGTGAGGTCGGGCGACTGGCGTTGGCGTGTGATGGACGTGTAGCTGTCGAGGCTATCCAAGGTGACCTTGGATGATCGCGTTATGAGGCACGCGAAGGAAGGAGCAAGGCGGCCTACGAAGGCAGTCTTTGCCTCATTAGCAACCAATTGTGGGCCCGTCGTGTGTTTAGGTATATAACTATCAAGGGCATGAGCACACCCTGACGCAGGTGTGCCTACAATCTGTACACCCTGTACACCTCCTGTACACCTTGAAGTGCCGGGAATATACAAAAAGGCTAGCCTGCCACCTGCAGCCCTCAAGCAGATTTCATTGAACCTTTTGCGTTCATCATATGCAAACCGAACTCTTATTTGTATGGACGGTTCAATCTCGGGAAGTTCGATGGGCGCTTTTGTGATTCCATCTTAGTCAATCACCATCAAGTTCAGAACTTCACACGCCACATCTACGGGCTCCGAGCTCACCGCCCTTCCAGCCACAATTTGGTTTGTTATGCGAGAATCCCCTGCTAAGTGGGCTATCCTCTGCGACTCCAAGGTGACCCTTCAATGTATGCGAAGTCTACGACGCGGGAACTACCATCAGACAGTACCCCAAATCAATGAAATCTGCCATCGCGCCACTAACAAAGGACATGACATAATCTTTCAATGGCTGCCTTGGCACTGTGGGATTAGTGGTAACCACCTCGCCGACAACGATGCCCGTTGTGCCCACGACGGAACGCCCACACTGCTCATACCCCTGTCAAGGGTTGATGCCCCAAAAAAAGTTCGTCGCATCGCGCATAATACCACACTTATGCATTGTAATCTTCTACTGAACACCACTCGACGCCCACGACACCTCGTTCTATTACTCCAATTACAGCTGCCATCAAAGTCTTCTCGACAGGATGCTACTTCTTTTTAAACAAGGCATTTTCTTAGCACTGAACAAACAGTGCACCTACAGTATGCCTTTAGGGCACCTTTAAAAGGTTTCATACATTTGTATACTTAAGCATCTAAAAAGGTTGCAGCATGCTAAGATGCTCATGATCCCTAAAATATACCACAAAAATAATAACTTTCTGGCCTGCATTATATACACAGTTCATTTTATTGACCGATAGGCGTGACAATTTATTAACTTTTCCTCAAAACACTTAGTTTTTAAAAGCAAGGTGCATATTGTATAATGGTTTGCATTATTTTCTGAATAAATAACGCCTACAGAAAGTTATCTCACTGAATAACACGGACCAAAGAATGTTATTTTAAAATTCTTTGTGGGGCAGAAGAACTTGAGAACTGTGCTTTTGCAAAAAGTTGAAAAACGAGGTTTAGAAAGCACTTATTCTTGATTACACAGCAGCAGGAGCACTTCTAAATGACCTTTGAAATTAAGAAATGCTTTGGAGACCCAGCAACGAAGAAGAAACGTGCCGAGCAGACGTTGTCGCAGAGGGCTCAAGTCACCGGTGAGACATGCAGAACCTACATTGAAGAGATTCTGAAGTTGTGCAAGTCGGTGGATGCCCACATGACGGAAGAAGACAAAGTGGGCCATATACTCAAGGGCATCGCCGATGACGTCTACCACTTCCTCATTGGCAAGGAGAGCCTGGAATGCGTGGCCGACGTGATTAACCACTGCCGAACCTTCGAGGCTCTTAAAACTCGTCGCATCACATCGAAGTTCGGACGTCTGGCCAACGTCACGACTGTTGCCACCGTCGATGTCTGCCAGAATTCTCTACCTGCCGACCTTTCCTCCACCATTCGTCAGATTGTACGGGAGGAACTGCGTCGCCATGTCTCTGTTCCCATGCAAGCTGGAGACCCGCAGTGTGATACTCTATCCCCAAGCATCAATGCTGCGAGTTTCGACGAGCGCAGTTACTCCACCCGCAGTCCACGGCTGAGGGCTCCGCCACCACAGGCTACTTACGTCGAGTCGTCTTATGCGCCCCGCAGCAGTTATAGCTACGACAGCCAACCGCCTCCGTTTGTGTCCGAGTGGCAACAGTTCCCTGAGCATCCTCTCCACACCGCAGCATTCAATGTGCCTCGGGAACGCCCCGTGTGCTACCAGTGCGGTGTTCGCGGACATATCGCCCGGTTTTGCCCATCGCGACGTCGCCCACGCACGACGTTTTTTGACCGACCAGCGATGCTTGCACGGCGAAGTCAACAGCCCGATTACGCCTACTGGCCTTCGGATTCAACTGCCCAGAAGCACGGGCACCGGCCGAACATACGCAGTGACTCGCCTGCCTCTGTGAGGAGCTTGACGCCACCTACCACGCGCCAGCGACGGTCCCCATCTCCCCGTCCCCGGCCGCGGCTTTCCTCTCCGCCACCGGGAAACTAGCCGGCGCGGCCGATGGAGGCGAGGTCGCTGGACGTACCGCTTTGCACACAAGTATGCCTCCATTAGTTCACATGCTTCACAACAAGGTTCATGTATTCATTGACGATGTTCCCACGATGGCTCTGGTAGACACCGGTGCAACAGTTTCTGTAATGAGTTTAGTTTTCAAGGAGAGACTTGGCCGCAAGGTTATGTTTTATTGGGATAAATCTTCTACTTTTCGAGCAGTCAGCGGCACGGCTTTGTGTCCAGTAGGTGTGTGCACTGTGTCTGTTCGTGTTGCTGGCAAAGCGTACAAGGCAGAATTCGCAGTGCTCGCTCATTCCACGCATGACGTTATCCTTGGAATTGACTTCTTGCAAGAGTGCCGTGCGACTGTCGACTGCGGGGCAGGCGAGGTTCTGTTGTCCGCCCTCGCCCAGCAGCCTCAGCGTAGCGGAGACGACAAACTCGTTGTAGTTAAAGACACTATTCTACCAGCTTGGTCTACTGCCAGCGTGCCCGTTGCTGCTTCGAATGCCGACTCGAGTTTCAGTTCTCCTGATATTGTGATTGAGCCGTTGCCTTTGCCTTGCATGAAGAAAAACATCTTTCTGCCGCGCTGCGTTGTGTCTCTCACCGAGGGAAAAACTAAATTATGGGTAGTTAACTGCTCATCCGAGTCTGTTGTACTACCAGAGGGAATGCGCCTTGCCATGTTTGAAGGGCAGTGCAGTATCTGCATAGGAGCTCTCAGCAATGCGGCAAATTCGAACTATGCGGATGTATCCGGCACGGAATACGAATTTTATAAGATGGTTAGCAAGTCTATTCCCTCGCATAAGCGCAAAGTGTTGGTTACACTGCTGGCCAGGCACGCTAAAGTATTTGATTTTGCACGGAAGTCGCATAGACCTCAGACGCCCAGCACACGCACTCGTCACAAGATCGACACCGGATCTGCGCACCCCCTCAGACAGAAACCTTATCGAGTTTCCGCGTCAGAGCGCAAGGTAATTTCAGAGCAAGTCAGCGAGATGCTAACCTCTGGCGTAATTCAAGAATCGTCAAGTCCCTGGGCCGCGCCTGTTATCTTGGTCAAGAAAAAAATGGGTCCTGGAGGTTCTGCGTTGACTACCGACGTCTCAACTCTATAACTAAGAAGGACGTGTACCCGCTTCCTCGCATCGATGATGTCATCGACTGCCTGCATTCAGCGTCCTATTTTTCATCGGTGGACTTGCGATCCGGGTATTGGCAGATCCCCATGGATCCGGCTGACAAAGAAAAGACGGCCTCTGTTACACCCGACGGTCTGTTTGAGTTTAATGTTATGCCATTCGGCTTGTGTAATGCCCCCGCCACATTTGAAAGATATATGGACACCGTTTTACGGGGCCTCAAATGGGAAATTTGCCTGTGTTACCTGGACGATGTCATGATTTTTGGCCGAACATTTGAAGAACATAATCATCGCCTTGACCTCGTTCTAACCTGTCTCGAGGAAGCTGCGCTTACACTGAACTCAAAAAAATGTCGCTTTGGAGAACGTGAAACCTTGGTTCTGGGACACCTGGTGGATAAAAATGGCGTGAGACCGGACCCGCAGAAAGTCGCCGCTGTCAGCAACTTCAAGCAGCCGCAGTCCCCCAGGGAGTTGCGTAGCTTCCTGGGCCTGTGTTCTTACTTTCGTCGATTTGTTCCGAATTTCGCTGATAAAGCACAACCACTGACCGACTTACTGCAAAAGGATGTCCCTTTCCACTGGACACCGGATTGCGAAGCAGCCTTTAAGCAGCTTCGGTTCATACTGACTTCAGGACCGGTACTACGCCATTTCGATCCTTCTGCTGAAACGGAAATTCACACAGATGCCAGTGGAATCGGCCTTGGTGCAGTGCTCGTTCAGCGTCATGACAATGCTGAACACGTGGTCGCTTACGCGAGTCGTTCGTTGAGCAAGGCAGAACGAAATTACACAGTCACAGAACAGGAGTGCCTCGCAGTTGTTTTCGCCGTGCACAAGTTTCGCCCATACATCTACGGTCGTCGCTTCTCGGTAATCACCGACCATCATTCTCTATGCTGGTTGGTAGGCCTCCGAGACCCATCTGGACGACTGGCGCGATGGGCTTTGCGCTTACAGGAGTTCGACTTCACAGTACGCTACAAGAGCGGTAACCGGCACGCAGACGCCGACTGCCTATCGCGCCTTCCTCTACCGATGACGGAGTGCGACGCTGACAACTTCGACCAGTATATCGGCGCTATTGCCTCTGAGTTCCCTGATCTCGCGACTTTCCGGACAGCCCAACAAGAGGACCGCTCCTTAGATTCTCTATTCGCCTCCGCAAATGAACACGCAAACCAAAGCTCTTTTGTGGTTCATGACGGCGTCCTTTACAAGAAGAATTATTCCGGACAAGGCGCCCGTCTGCTTCTAGTTGTTCCACGCACTTTACGGGCTCACGTCTTTCGGTCCTTACACGACGACGCAACCTGCGGCCACATGGGCTTCGCCAGAACGCTTCAACGAATCCAGCAAAGGTTCTATTGGCCCAAGATGCGACACGACACGGAAAAATACGTTGCTGGATGCGAACAATGCCAACGACACAAACGTCCCACGGCTACGCCGCCAGGACTTCACCATCCTGTTCCACCTCCTAACTCTCCCTTCGAGACTGTTGGTGTCGATCTGCTCGGTCCATTTCCACGATCGAGCAGTAACAATCGATGGGTCGTCGTCTGTGTTGACCACCTAACGCGCTACGCAGAAACTGCTGCAATACCTGCTGCAACGGCCATGCACGTGTCGCAGTTTATGCTTCGTTGTGTAATTCTCCGCCATGGTCCTCCACGCGTTGTCATTAGCGACCACGGACGTCAGTTCGTTGCCGACGTCGTTGAAGAGATCCTGCGTCTGTCTGCCTGCAATTTCCGCCATGCCACACCATATCACCCGCAGACCAATGGTCTCGTAGAGCGCACGAACCGGACTCTCACGAACATGCTGTCTATTTATGTCGATTCTAAGCACAAAAACTGGGACGAAGTGCTACCTTACATCACGTACGCGTACAATACCGCGAAGCATGAGACTACAGGTTACTCTCCATTTTACCTGCTGTACGCTCGCTCCCCACGATTTTGTCTCGACACTATACTACCTTTTACACTAGACGTGGAAACCTCGACAGCCGAGACGCTCTGCCGCGCAGAAGAAGCCCGTCGCATCGCACGCCTCCGAACCTTGGCATCCCAGCAGCGTTCTAAGAAACGTTACGACGCCTGCCATCGCTCCGTATCTTATAGCAAGGGCGATCTTGTGTGGTTATGGACACCAGTCCGCAAACGTGGTTTGTGCCAAAAGTTCTTGGCTCACTATTCCGGTCCATTCGTCATTCTTGACCGCCTCAGCGACGTCACGTACGTAATCTCGAGCGTCACAAGCAATGGTCGCCGCTCTAGCAAAACACAACTGACACACGTTGCGCGCCTTAAACCGTGCCATCATCAACCATCTGAGTGACTCGCCCAGAGGGCATCGTCTGCGAACCGGGAAGTGAAACGCGCTAGCGAAGATTCGACGAAGAGGAGGAAGAGACTCGACTGGCTCGCGAGCGACGCTGTGGATCCTTGGCTGAGCTACACCTCTGCATTACCCATATTGTAAATAAACGCGTTCCATCGTCACAATATGCATGCCTTTGTGAAGAGATGAAAGAGAGTGAACAGTATTCAAAAACTTGAGCGATCGCCTGTGGCTTGAGTGGGCACATATACGACAATAGTGTGCAATACATATGAGTGAATGGACCTTTCTAGAAATTGCAGTGCCGCGCCTTCCCCTGGCGGATCATGGCTGGAGCATTATGAGAAAGCGGAGCGCCGGGTGGGCTGAGCAGACGACGCTTTCCCGCTTTCGCCTGCTTTCGTCGCGTACCGCGAGTGGTTTTGGCTGGCGTAAGGTGCTGCTCTTGAGAAGAAACTGCTACTTTTGAATGCTCCGACTTTCATGCTCGCCAACTAGGTAGTAGTGCTCGCCACAAATATCCAGAATCATCACAGAACATGCGCAAGAAGAAGAAAAGCGTTGGACAAACTTGCTCTGTTCGTGGGTGTCATAAGACGCTCACGAACAGAGCCACAGAGAACAGAGACGTGGGTGTCATAAGATCGGATGTTTCGTTTCATTGCTCAGTGATACTTTGGGATTTGAATGTTTGGTGATGCTGCAGCTAATTTTGACCTTTGTCAAGATATTTGAGTTCTCATTCACTGTGATTACAGAGCTGGGGTTTTACCGTTGAAGCATACCATGTAATACGCGAAGCTATAGAGGCGACACGGTTATATGCCTCATTATAGAATCACAGGGTCTCTTGCGCATTCATCTAAGACGACACGAAGGTGAACTCCATCTCGTTTCAGGGGCGAAGCTCCTTAGGGCGTGGGCTGTGCGTCCCCTGTAGCCTGTATGTAGCCACCTCTAGTTTAGTTCTTGCAGTGTTCACTAGATGGCGGTACCATCCCCTGTATCTAGCCACCTCTAGTTTAGTTCTTGCAGTGTTCACTAGATGGCGGTACCGTCTCCTGTATGTAGCCACCTCTCGTTTAGTTCTTGTAGTGTTTACTAGATGGTGGTACTTGTAGCTGATGATGAAAAGATGCAAGATGTTATAAACTAGAAAGCGGTACTTGTAGTTGATGAAAGACGCGAGATCTTATAAAATAGGAATGATGTCACATATGGCGCGTGCATTGGTTGAAGGCAATCGTTCGATTTAGTGCGGCGACGCACGCTAGGGGGAGCGATGTAATAAAATCGAGTGGGCAAAATGTACAGAGGATTCATGGTTTACCAGGTTTACCTCCAGAGCTTCGCCCACTCATCATCATTCACTTCGTGGATATGGCGGAATTTTTTTTATAGTCATTCGATCTGCAGAGTATACCCCGCCAGTTCATGGGTGTCGGCAGGTTGATACCATGAGTGCGAACCTGTCTTGCATCGCGGTTGGCGGAGAGCACTGGTGTAGCTTGGGCAAGTGCTGGCGTGCTTTGAGTTGGGTACGTGCCCATTTTGAACCCCCTGCCGAGGCCCATGCCAAGGCCCACGACCACCACCATCCACACCACCCTTCTGACAAATGCTGCGCATAATGAGGTTTTGCATTGCCTCCATGATCAGACCACCTTGATAAATCCCGGATATCACGCGATGACGTGATCACGCGAAGTCGCATGACGTTTTAATGATGTCACAATTCTTGGAGGTGTTTGACGCCATATATGTTGTCATCACCACGTGATGATTTTTCGGATCATTCAACGTCGTCGACGCAGGGCGCAAACGGTCAAGTCTAACGTTTTATGACGCACCTACAGTTCTCGCCTAAAAACAAAAATTTTTATTCGGTGGCTATGGCATACCGTGGCGGTGACGTAAACGTCATCGCGTCACTATAGGACGTCATTGTGACATCACAGATCACAGAATGTGTACGGTCACACACTTTACACATTCTGTAACGATCACGACGATGACTTTACTCATAATGTGTAAAGCCATCATGATGATCTAATGATCACGTCATTACACGACATCGTCGCATTGCACTGCCTGTGTGATCGGCCCATCAATCACGGAGACGGAGAAAAACCAGGTGAGGTACTAAATGTTTGGAATGCCTCCGCTCATAGAACCAGCGAAAAGCCGAATTAGGTGCAGAAAACCTTCGGATGAGTAAGAAAAGGACCAATAAGCCGACTGAATAAAAAAAAACAATTACTGCTTTCCCCTTCAAGTCGTCTTGGGTGAATCCATAAAAAACACTGCGAGTTTCTTTACTGCAGCCTTACTTAGTGTTTATTTTTCTGTTTACTGCTTGGTTATCTTTGATCGTATCCGCTTGTTATTCACCACAAAACTCGAGGCCTCACCTATTGTGGCTTCGCGCTCCTAGATTTTTTTTTTTTGGGAAGGCGGGGGAGGGGGTTCCTTGTGTTAAGGCAAAGAGTGCTAGTTGTAGTTTCATTAGTAGAAATACAAAAAGCGACATTCGCAGCCAGGTAACCTTGCCAACTAATGTAAGCGCCACTGCGGTATTCTATACTTTTTCCACACTGAATGAGACCTCCACCATTGCTTTTAAAGACACAGTCTCACCATTAGCAATGAGTGACCACTGTTGAAAGTAGGGGGCTCAGCCCCCCAAGTTTTCTTAGTGGTGGGGCTCGTGCCCCCTTGCCCCGCCCCCCTCTGTTGATAAGCCTACGTCTCTCTGGGACATTTGCAGAAGTTGTTCTGAAGCTTCATGTCATTTAAAATTACTACTGTACAAAACATTAATTAAACCCAGCTGGAATATGCTGATCATCTGTGGAATCTGGTCAAAAAGTATTATCAACTATAATTGAATCAGTTCAGAAACATTCAGCGTGTTTCACACACTCACACCATTTCCACTCAGCTAGCATTTCACTGACGAAATCAGACCTTGGACTAACAAATTTGAAACTTCGAAGAAAAATTTCTTATGTATTTCGTTTTCAAAAGATCAGCTACCATAAATGTTCACTTAAACAGGAACTCATCTCGGCATCTTCATACGTATTATTGCATCTTCATTCCTTCTTCATTCAATATTTTCATTCCTTTTTACTGCATTAACTTTTTTGAGACTCCTTTTTAGCAAAAACGAGCACTGAGTGGAACCGCCTTCCGCCCTCTATCACCTACATGGAGGATACGTCATCATTCAAGGCTGCACTAACGGATTACGTCTTCAGCCTATTGTAACTTAATTTGTTTGAGCATGTATTTTCATTAATATGTTGTATTGCTATGTTGCGTTTGTTGCCTTTTTTTGTTTTTGTATAACCCTACTCCTTCTGTAAAGCCTTTATGCGCCCAAAGGTTAAATAATGAAATGAACCGCATGTGCCCTTCGAAACATGCCACGCTCTGTCCGTTTTGCAAAAGAGAAAAAGGCTTCCTGCCACATATCTTGGCAGAGTACTCAGAACTCAAGACCCCACTTCCTTCCCTTTCCCTTAACACCCTCAATATCCAACCTCTTTGGCGTGGGAAACCTTGATATCCAGCCCCCTTCTACCAGCTCGGCTTGCACTGACGAACAAGGGCCAGGATCTGCTGAGAACATATGGGTCCTGTAATCAGTCAACCACCTCGTCTGTTGCCCGTGTGCACCGCCATAATAGTTGGGCTCAATGAAAGTTGATTCATCTCTCTGATTCTCATAATTTAATTTTGGTGCTATGTGGACTCCCCAGTATTAGTTTCTTGTGATGTGTCACACAGCATCCCACAACAGGAATTTCTTGTAACCCATTCTTACACACTTGCTCCAAATAAATAGCAGTCCCTTCCATGTTGTTGGGCTAGTTTGACTTTCTCTTCAGCACATCGGCATTAATACACCTTTTTACCTCTCCCATGTGGTATATCTCGTGCCGAAACAATATGCATGCAGAAAAAATCAAAGAATCGCAATTGGGTTATTCTATGCCAAATGTCCCAGCCATTTTGGCGACCATCTTCAATGTATTCGAAAAAAGATTGTGCTCATTCACTGCATTGAAAACAGTGAACTGCTAAAATTTTTGAGATAAAAAATATTTGGTCACGTGGCTGCTTTCGGAGTTTCCTGGAATGCCATTTGGGTGTTGTTTGTGGAAAAGTTTATTTTAAAAGTACCGCTCCTTCTTTCTATACCAACATTGGTCTACATGTTGAACAAAGGTGCCTGTGTAAGGTGTTTGAAGCTCAGTAATATTAGTGCAATGTTACTGGCGCGTACGCCTACAAGAATATAGCCGAAATGTCTTACGTTTGTAGTTTTTTATTGCAATACTGCAGTTTGTATGAATACATGAGTAGTGAATACTTTGTCGACAAAAGGTATATCTTTAGAAAAAAAAATATTTTCAAACCTTTCAAGCAGCTGAACTTTACAAGAAAAAAAACACAAATTTTCCAAGTCGTCCTTTTTGTCCATATTGAAACTCAATTTGCACCTTCTGGTGCTATGCCCCGCCGCGGTGGTCTAGTGGCTAAGGTACTCGGCTGCTGACCCGCAGGGCGCGGGTTCGAATCCCGGCTGCGGCGGCTGCATTTCCGATGGAGGCGGAAATGTTGTAGGCCCGTGTGCTCAGATTTGGGTGCACGTTAAAGAACCCCAGGTGGTGTAAATTTCCGGAGCCCTCCACTACGGCGTCTCTCATAAGCATATAGTGGTTTTGGGACGTTAAACCCCACATATCAATCAATCAACCTTCTGGTGCTATAATTAGGTCACCTTTATACCTAATCAAAAGCAAATAAGCAGATATTTTATATGCAAATTTCATCATTACATTTTCTTTGTTTTAAGGCAGAAAGTAATTTTTTGAACTTTCCCATTGGAGCCCATCTTCCCATCTGGTCATACGACAGCTGCAGCTTTGAAAAGAGAGAGAGAGAAACGAGAAATAAGGAAGGCAGGGAGGTTAACCAGATGCTAGTATCCGGTATGCTACCCAACACTGGGGTTGGGGAATAGGGGGTTGAAAGAGAAATGGAGAGTAAAAAATAAATTAGACAAAAACACCGACACACACACACGCACAAAATCAGTACACTCAGAGGCGTTCCGACAGGCCAGTAGTTCGTAAGAAGCCCAGTAGCGCTTGCATGGCTTTCTTCTGTGACGATGAGGCTTTGAAATTCCACATTGTCGTCAATAGGAAAGTTCCAAAATTATTTTCTTTCTTAGAACAAAAACTTTAATGATCAGCTTAGGCATTTGAAAAGTGCTTATTTGATTTTGATTTAAATGTAAAGGTGAATTTCAATTTGACCAAAGCAAGGTGCAAATTGCATCTGAATATAGACAAAAATGACAATTTTGTGAAATTTATGGTTCTTTTTAATTTTATCCGCATGTGGGAAACTCCAGTATTGCAATAAAAAAACAGCAAGCGTAAGACATTTTGGCTAAAATTTTGGAGGCGTATGCGTTTGTGAAATTGCACTAATATTACTGAGCTTCAAACACCATGCACAAGCACCTTTTTTTTAATGTGTAGACCTAATTTGGTATAGAAAGAAGAAGCCCGTACTTTAAAGAAATTTTCACAAACAACACCCTAGCGACATTTTTAGGAAACTCAGAAGGCAGCCACGTGACTAAAAATTTTTTTCTCTCAGAAAAATTCTACCAGTTCACTGCTTTCAATGCAGTGAATCAGAAAGATTTCTTTTTTTTCGAATACATTTGAGATGGTCGCCAATATGGCTGGGACGTTCGGTGTATAATGACCCATTTACATGGATGACTTGCAGAATTTTCCCTTTATATATCAAATTACTGCCCCGTTTTGCAAACAAGTAAGACATGTCAGAAATCTAATTTTCAGCATTTCAATTAAGAGTATAAAATAAGCTAAAATGGGTTTGATGAAATATGACCTGTATTTATACCAATAACAGTAATAGTAGTATTAATCTTTCCTGTGACGCACAATAGAGCATTCACAATTACACCAGTCGCTTGTCAACTCATGGCAGAGATAATGCACATAAGAGAGGTAACCTCACTGGCCTCCTTAGTAGTTCTTGTCATCTTGCTTATTCTGCAATTCTCAGTAAGGAAGCTGCTGCTGCAAAGGGCTGTGCACCCGAAACAATGGCGGCACCAGTAAGCTTACCTGTTGGCGCCTCTCAAATATACCGTGGTAATGAACACAGAGTAAAACCCGCTTATATCATTGGTTGCCAAAGTCGCAAATAGTCCCACTGTACGCGTCATTTCACTCTAATCAAATCATTCCAGAGGGCTTTACATGTGCAAAACATGACCAACAGGCAGCCGCTCGATTCCGATACTCTAAGCATGTAACTTATGTTCAAAGGTCGTCCGTGGATCTGCAGTGCCGACATAACGATATAACTCGGAGGAAAAAACGAAAAAGGCCGTGGCAGAATGCCGCGAACAAAATTTTCCAACGTCCACGTCTACGTGTCCTTCGCCATGCGGTACCACACTGCACGAAAATGATAAGTAGGACGGCTATCACAGCTACAAACGCCTAATTTCGCCTAATTTTATCTTCCGCGGGCACTTGCGATGAAGCACGTGCACTGTAGTGCTGCAAGCACGCCTGCGTTTTTTGGAGGTTTGAATTCGTCCCTTCTAAATGCAACAATTGCAATATCTGTCGTTGACTTGTCGCTAACCCGTAACTTTGATCGTCCGCAGCTGCTACCGACTAGGCAGCTAGCGCCTATGTAACATCCACATTAATTGCTTACCTGGCTACCACGTTTCGTCGGGTGCACGCCTTCAGGCTTCAGCATCCCCATCGACTTGCGTGTGCCGTCCACGAAACCGTAGCCGTTCTTGTGGCACAGCGCCTGCAAAATGGGATTCGTCTCCCCGGCATCCGTGTTGAACGCCTCCAATTCTCCGACAGACAGCGCCCACTGACACTTGCGCAAACTCGCTTGTCTCGGCAGAATTGCAGACACTACCACACGGATTGACATCAAGAATTCTGGAGATCAGTGATCGGAACCTGGCAATCAGCGCGAGGGGTTCTTCGCCGACATTGTTAGTGCCAACGTGAAGAACGACCATGTGCACCTCTGCCAGAGAATGAGCAATTATGGAGAACAATTTCTCGATCCACACACCGCTGAATGAGCGAACCTCGAAATGTGTCCTGGAGCTCAATTCGAAAGACCATGCGATGTCCTTCAACATTGAGCCTCCGGCAACGAGTGCACGGGTCATGTTAGGGTTGGCTTTTCAGCAGCTGCACACGAACACTTCAAGCACATAGACAGACAAATAAATGCGAACAAACTACAATGCAAAAAGTGCAAAAGAACTGACAGGCGCAGCTGGAAGATCACATGCAAACTCCAACACGATACGGTAGCAGAATCCGCCGGCTGTCAACGGTTAGAATGGTCCGCACAGTCAACCGCACAAATGACCACCACTGAACAACAAGGGCACAGTGCTAGGCAGCAAAGTTTCGAAATGAGAGCTTTTGCCCTTATGCTTTCTGCGCACGCACCAAAGGCGGGCGCAAGGCAGAATGGGAAGGCGCAGCACAAACCGCTACCGGGCTGCGGCCGCCGAAGTTTCGTCTGCTCGACTTGCACCCTTGCTTGCAGCGCGTGGGAGCGTATTGCGCTGTTGTAGCGTGTGCATGCGAACGTGTTGTTGCAAGACTAACGCGGGTTTGTGAGCACGCAACGTACACATACCGATAGCTCCGCCGACCATAAACAGGATGCAGTATATTTGGTTCCTAAATGAGTGTTAAAAAACTCCTTAAACGGGAATGGCTGTGCAGCTGGGCAGGGTCGTCCGGTGCTTCCTTGGTAATTTTTCATGGCAAATTCTGGTATCGATGCGATGTCAGCAATAAATAAAAGCCAGCGTTGCGTTGGGTGTAACTGAAAATTCCAGGTAAGAGCTAGCCGAAAACGTTTGCACCTTCATGTTTTCCTTGCGGCACACAGCCCCTGCAGGAGCGAAATAGGCTATCAATACGCTCCAAGCGGCTTGCGTACGTGAGCCCTTGCGTTCTTTTGTATTCTCCACAGGTGCGGCGGTGAGTACAAAGGAACGCGATAGTATGCGCGTGCTACGGGCAGCTAAGGGTACCCGGCATTAAAACGTACCTGTGCGCGCACGCGCACGCCCGAGTGGATGCGGATGTTGCTATCGAGTTTGAAATGCGAAGCATTATTTAGCGAACTTCGGTGACATTGAGCGTATCTATCTATCTATCTATATATCTATCTATCTATCTATCTATCTATCTATCTATCTATCTATCTATCTAGCCGCTTACGTCTGGGTGCTCTCGTGATCACCTCCTTAACTTCGCGTGAACCAAAATTAGTATAGGAGGGTTCCATAGTTTGACAAATACGACGTGCTGGTTAAGAAATGAATAAGGTCACAATCCTGTCACGTGCGTCGTCAAACACTTTTTGCCAAATAGCGACACATACCCGCGGGCGGGTATGTGCCACAAGTAATTGACACTTAATTTTTTTTGCATCTACCCAGGAACAACGAGAACACAGGTGGAAAATTTTGATGCGTGAGCATTACAAAATTATGAATCATTTCCCGAAGTGAACCCTGCTGGGATGCGAAGCAGCAGTGGTGCGCACAGCGTTGACCCAGTTGAAATGGGCGTCGACGCGGGTGCTGGAAGAACGGCTTGAAGCGAAACTAGGTGTAACATTTACTCGAGTAAACGTTTTGTAAAAATACTGCTAGACGCACGCCGGGGTAGAGCAACCGTTTACTGGGCCTAACAGCACCGAGACAGCAACCAGCAGTTTCAGCAGCAGCTGCAGTAGCACGACCCTCCGCCACAACAAACGTCTTCTTCGTCGTTCTTAGAGCCCGTATTTTTCACTACATCGACTCCCCGGTGCGAAAGGAGCCATCCTGGCGAGCTATGGCACAGACAGGACTGGTGGGTCGTAGTGAGATTTTAGACGCTCGACGTGCACGGTCTCGCGCCCGCGGCGCCGTTGATCTGTAGGTGGCTGAATAGGTTCAATTATGTAGTTGACTGGTGAAGTCTGGCGCAGGATCCGGTACGGACCGTCATACTTGGGTATGAACTTTGAGCAAAGGCCTGGGGCAGACGATGGCACGCGGAGCCACACGATTGCCCCAGGCGCGTATGACGAAGGGGATGAGCGTCGGTCATGCGAGTGCTTCTGGCGTGCCTAATCGTGCGTTGTTAGCGAACGTGCAAGCTGCCGACATCTTCGGCATATGTGGCGGCTTCGGCCAAAGTTGTCGATTCTGAAGGGTCTGAGCGGTACAGAAGTATAGTGCCCAAGAACGATGAAGGTTCTCGACCATAAAGAAGGAAGAATGGGGAGAATGCAGTTGTCGATTGAATTGCGCTATGGTAAGCGTAAGTAACGAATGGCAATATGCGGTCCCAGTTCGTATGGTCATCAGAAACATACATGGAGAACATGTCACCAAGCGTGCGATTAAATCGCTCGGTCATCCCGTTGGTTTGGGGGTGATATGCGGTCGTTGTTCGGTGCACTATGTTGCATTCGCGTAGGAGGGCTTCTACAGCTTCAAACAAGAAGGAACGCCCACGGTCACTGAGAAGCTCGCGGGGTGCACCATGCCGAAGGACGAGGTTGTGCAGCATGAACAGGCCGCCTTCACGCGCAGTGGCCTCGCGAAGCGCCGAAGTTTCGGCGTAGCGCGTAAGGTGGTCCACGGCTACGATGACCCAGCGGTTTTTATTTGGTGTGTATGGTAGGGGACCGTACAAGTCGATTCCGATGCGGCTGAAAGGACGAGAAGGACAAGGCAGTGGCTTGATTGCCCTGTAGATGTGCGAGGGGAGCTCTTCCGGCGTTGGCACAAGGAATATGAACGGACGTACTGCCTAACAAAGTGGTACATTCCGCGCCAGTAATATCAAATTCGTAGGTGAGCATACGTCTTCACCACACCTACGTGGGCGCATTGCGGATCCGCGTGGAAGGAGGCACAGACGTCAGAACGTAGGTGGCGAGGTATTTACCAGCAACAATTTGCGGCCATCAGATAGGTAGTTTCGCCGGTACAGAAGACCGTCACGGATGGTAAATTGGCGAACAGTTCGTCGAAGTAAACGGTTGTCGGTACGTGGAGACGTCTGAGACAGGTACTCCAAGAGAGACGCTATCCATGGATCCTGGCGTTGCTCAGCGGACATGTCGGCCTGTTCAAGTGAGGAACATTCGCAGCTTGAAACAGACGCTGCAACATATTTGTGAAGAAGTGGCGAGTGAGAAAGAGCGTCGGCGTCCAAATGCTTGCGGCCTGACCGGTAAATTACACCAATATCGTAATCTTGGAGACGTAGTGCCCCGCGAGCTAGGCGACCAGATGGGTCTTTTAATGACGACAACTAACACAATGCGTGGTGATCAGTCAGGACATCAAATGGGCGGCCATATACGTAAGGTCGGAATTTTGTGATTGCCCAAACAATGGCAAGGCATTCTTTATCGTAGACTGTATAGTTCTTTTCCGCTTTAGTGAGGGTGCGACTAGCGTAGCGAGATTTACGCTGAGCAAGAATAGCGCCGAGGCCAACTCCACTAGCGTCCATATGGATTTCGGTTGGAGCGTCTGGATCAAAGTGGCGTGATAGGTGGTGACGTCAGAAGATTGCGCAAAGACCTGAATGCTTCGTCGCATGCTGGGGACGACGCCAAAAGGTCTTGGTTGTCGGCAAGTAGCTGCGTCAGGGGTGCGATTATGGTGGCGAAATTGCGCACAAAACGGCGAAAATATGAGCAGAGCCCGATGAGGCTTCGGAGTTCTTTTAGTGTAGCCGACCTGCGAAAGTCGGCGACAACGCGAAGCTTGGCTGGATCAGGAGGACACCATGCTTGCTAACAACATGCCCTAAGATGGTAAGCTGGCGGGCAGCGAAGTGGCATTTCTTCAAATTCAGCTGCAGTCCAGCGTTCGAAAGACAAGTCAGGACGCTTGCTAGACGGCTGAGGTGGGAGTTGAAGTCCTTCGAAAAAACGACGCCGTCATCCAAATAGCACAGGCATGTGTTCCATTTAAAGCCTCTAAGGATGTTGTCCATGAGACGCTCGAAGGTGGCAGGCGCATTACACAGGCTGAATGGCATGACGTTAAACTCGTACAATCCGTCAGGCCTTACAAACGCAGTCTTGGAGCAGTCGGCTTCATTCATAGGGACTTGCCAGTAGCCGGATCGAAGATCTAAAGAAGAAAAGAACTCTGCTCCTTGCAGGCAATCGAGGGCGTCATCGATTCTGGGCAGCGGATAAACATCTTTTCTGGTGATCTTGTTAAGACGCCTGTAATCAACGCAAAATCTGATGCCGCCGTCCTTTTTTGCACCAGTACAACCGGAGAGGCCCAAGGGCTGTTCGAAGGTTTATCACACCACGTCAAAGCATATCGTTCACCTGATCGTCAATGGCGTGGCGTTCAGCGTGAGAAACTCGATATGGGCGCTGGCGCAAAGGTGCATGGCTACCGGTGTCGATTTTGTGAACGATGGCAGACGTGCGACCCGAAGAAGGTTGGCTATGGTCAAATCACATCTTGAAGCGATCGAGTAAAGCCAGGAGTAGGGTGCGCTGAGCAACGGGAAGATTAGGGTCAATGGATGGGGAAAAAACTTCCGGAGATGAAGTGGGGGTGGTATCAGAGGTAATGGTGTTTAAGTGAGATGACAAGTCTTCAGGTAGGTGACTGGATGAAACAGAATCGAGTTCCTCAAGGTGACCGAGGAGTTCGCCACGGAATAATATGGCCGGGGAAGGAAGCGAGTTCGTTATATAAATGGAGCCATGTGAGTTTTGTACGGTGACAACTGCGAATGGGAGAAGGAAGCTTTTGCGAGAGCCGAAGGTGTCGGAGGAGATAAAGAGGGCGGTGACAGAGGGTGAGTCGTCGCAGAAGAGTGGCACATGAACACGGGATAGAGGAGGGATGTGAGTGTCCGCGGCTACGGTGATACGGGAAGATAGCGGCTTGAAACAAGGTCCTTCAGACGTCGGCGCTTCAAACAGGGACAGTTCACACATCGCCGACAACTCTAGTTCAGCACGCGCACAGTGAACGACGGAATGATGAGTGCAGAGGAAGTCCCAGCCTAAGATGATATCGTGTGAACATGGGGAAAACACAACGAATTCGACTACATACAAAATATTTTGGATGACCAGTCGAGCTGTGCACGCCGCAGAAGGTTGGATGTGATGCGCAGTGGCCGTGCGGAGAGAGACATCGGTAAGCGGCAGCGTAAGCTTCTTCAACTTGCGGCACAGTTCACCACTTAACACAGACACGGCAGCATCAGTATCAACGAGCGCTTTCGCAGGTACACCATCAATATGCACAGTTATTTCATTAGCAGGTAAAAACGGAGGCCTTGAAGGTTTCGATATATGCGCAGCTCTTGCCTCGGGAACTGCGATGGTCAGTTTTCCGTTTGGGCGGGTGGTGATCGAGGAAGCATCGGAGAAATAGAGCGGCGCCGTGGTGAGGGCGACCGATTCCTGTCGAAGCCACGGCGACGTGGCGGCGACTGATACGACGTGGGGTGGAACGAAGACGGCTGTGGTGGCTCTGAGTGATAGGAGTCGTAAGTCGCCTCACCAGCAGCTGGGTTGTAATCCCGACGACGGCAGTAGCGTGCTACATGACCAGGAAGCTGGCAGAAATAGCAAATTGGCCTATTGTCTGGAGTGCGCCAAGGGTTTGTTGATGGTGGTGTGGAGTGGCGAACAGGGGGTGGGTGGCGACGGGTAGGAGGACTTGCTGCGTAGAGGTGACGGGGCTGTCTAGCAAGATCCGTGACGGTTGGTAGCAACGGCGGTGATCGTCTGGCGGCTTCAGCGTAAGTGAGAGGGGCGGAGATAGGCGGAGGATTGTATGTGGGAGACAGGGCGTCGGAAACTTGCTCTTCGATTGCCTTGCGGAGCGTGGGGTCAGCATGTGCTCACTGGTCGGGACGTACGGCACAACAGACAATTGGCGCGAAACTTCTTTTCGGACAAACTGCTGGTTTTGCTGCAGTAACGTGGTTTGTTCAGAGGAAACGGCGCCAATGCTTAACCCAGATGTAGAGGTCGTGTCGAGGTTTGGACGTCCAGTAGAAATCCGCTCTCTCCGCAGCTCGTCGAAACTCTGACAGTGCTGAATAAACTGGGCGACGGTTTGCGGGTTTTTCGCAACGAGCATGTGAAAGGCATTGTCCTCGATATCTTTCATGATGTGCCGTATTTTGTCAGTGTCAGACATTTCTGAATCGATACGACGGCAGAGGTCCAAAACATTCTCAATATACGAGGTAAAGGTCTCGTCTGAGCGCTGTGCGCGGCAGCGCAGGCGCTGTTCGGCGCGGAGCTCGCGAACAGCGGGTCGGCCAAAGACTTCTCCGAAGCGCGTCTTGAAAGTAGGCCAAGAGGGTATTTCCGCTTTGTGGTTGTTAAACCACAGTTCTGCCACACCCGCGAGATAGAAATTGAGGTAAGCGAGCTTGTCTGTGTCATCCCACTTATTTTGGGCGCTTACCGCTTCATACTGCGACAGCCAGTCTTCGGCGTCTTGGTCGTCGGTCGCGTTGAAAATCACTGGATCTCGCTCTCGTGGCATTCCGGAATAGGTGACGGATGGGATTATCACTGCATGGGGCTGGGTCATGTTGTCAGGCATTGACGGGGCGAGGGGCTGAGGTAGAGTCCAGGAACGGAGTTCCAGTTTGAGACAACCAGCACCTCCACCAAATGTAAGAATACTGCTAGACGCACGCGGCGGTAGAGCAACCGTTTATTGGGCCTAACAGTACCGAGACAGCAACCAGCGGTTTCAGCAGCAGCTACAGCAGCACGAGCCTCCGCCACAACAAACGTCTTCTTCGTCGTTCTTAGAGCCCGTATTTGTCACTACAGTTTGTTTGAAACGCAAAAACATGAGAGGCGGGTTGGGTTTCGTGTACGTTTCATCGCAGATAACGAGCTGAAAGGGTATTTCCACTTGACGTGCAGTCGAGTGTTACGGGCGGTGGAAAGAGTGAAGCAAGAGAAATGTGTGTTGCGAGTGGGTGGAGGAGCCGGCAGCTGCTGCGGGTGAGACGTTAACGCGCAGCTGCGACTTGACCTACTTGGCACCGCTCTAATACCTGCGGCGAGAAAAACGCGCTGCGGTGCATTCGCACGGACGTACGTACAGCGTTGCACATGTGAGTCAAAGATATGCTTCGCATCTAAAAAGCCTTACATCGGAAGTGCTAACACGACGAATGCCAAGACTAAATGTCAAGGTCCCAGCGGTAATCGAACCCAAGCATTCTGCGTGGCAATCAAGCATATTCTACCTCAAATTCATGTCAGATCTCGGACCTACTTTTGAGATAGCTTAATACTTTAATATGCTCATTAAATGTCAATTGTGGTTGCAAGGTTTGCCGTGCTAACTATTCAAATTTATAAATATTACATATGTACACCTACGATGCAGCTGTGACGTCGGGTTAACGTCAGTTGTTGCTAGGCCCATGCGCTGAAATTTACTTATGTAGCAGCGTCCAGGGCTACCATCCTCGCTAGCCCCAGCGCTTCATATCAGCTTATTGCTTTTGGTGTTCCTAATGCTCAAGTTCATGTTTTCATCATCTCACAAGTACAAACAACTGGTTATATAAACACTTGGAACTCTTCAATGTATGTCTGTGCATGCAACACTTGGATGTATATTTGGCGTAATTTCATGACGTGCCACTATGAAAAAATTACAACATGGTCATGCTAAGCATGCTTCCGGGGTCTTCGCATAACGTCAATTCCTAAGCTACGTGGAATCTGCTGAATTTTTCAAATATATCCTTGGACAAGACATACTTTCAGCACGAATCCTGACATAGGTATGCGTCAGTTTTCTACAAGAAAATGTAACTCTTGAGAATGCCGATTACCATATTTTTAATCGTATAGTCAGTGTACTTAACATTTCAAGCGGTACTCTCTTTTATATTCATACAAAACACAGCTGTAGTGCATGGCTCGTAGTTGAAGAATATGCTGGCAAAGCACGTCTTCCACTTCTGCAGTTAACACGACATAATTTAAGGGCCCACTCAATGCTTCTATTATGCATGGTGTACTGCTAAGTTGTTACCGTTACTTCGTGCGATCAGGCTTACATTATGATATGCGCATGATCCAGCTCCTCACCCGTATGATAGTGATTTGCATCGCAAAGCTGTTTTCTGGCACAAGAGGCATGAGAATTTTGGGACAGGATGTGACAACAAGCAATTAGGATAAATCTGAGGGCGCCATCAATTCAGTCGATCTGTGCATAGGAGCGAAAATTTAGCCAGGTAATAGTATTTTTAAAATGATGCATTTGGAAAAAACTAGGAGCCCTCAAAAATGAGGGCGAGAAAAGTTCGGTGTGTGTGCCTCCTTCTTTCTCTCTTTTCCTCTCTCTTTCTTATTGAGAGCTGGCCTTTTTTTGTTATTTTCTCTGTTTTATATTTTCTCTTTGTTTTTTTTTCCGTCTTTCGATGCATCACTTTCTACATTCTTTCCTTTCCAGGTGAAAAGACTCCACGGTTTCAGTTCACTTTAACTGGAACCATGGCTGTATACAGCTGGGACCAAGTGGAAGCCAACAGGTTAGCAAGATGTTCCAGTTGGTCCCAGCAAGAACCACTCCAGACTGAAAATGAAACCAGCTGGCCTAGAAATAGAATCACCTGGAATCATTTCTTATAATAAAACCAGTTGGTGTGAATTATTATTATTATTATTATCATCATCATCTTACATATGGTCATTCACTTCATCCCAGAATACCTGTAGTGCAAGGCAAATAAGTGATAAGTGCTCACTGCCTTCATGATGGTTTTTTTTGTACATCTTATTCTGACAATATTAAGAGTTCATTGTATGCCAGATCATTTGGCAGCAGTGGTTGTGGCAGCGTGACTGCTTCTAACTATCGACTTTAATTCTGTACAGATCTACTGAACCTGTTGCCTCCGGCTGATTGTCGTATGCTGTTAGCGTGTATTCAAGTAATACACGTGTCACGTTTGGCTGCTTCGCTCTCGTGGCTGACTTGCTCGGCTGGCTTGGACTGCACTTCTGCGCCTGCGTAGTCTGCACTTCCGACACCTAGCGGGGCAAGAGCCTACATAAGGACGTGCTCCTGGAGGACGGCGATCATTTGGCAGCAGTGGTTGTGGCAGCGTGACTGCGTCTAACTATCGACTTGAATTCTGTAAAGGTTGGTGCTTTGCCAGTCTTTTCTCTTTTTTGTGCTCTGTCATAGCCACTGCCGCAGCTGCCATTTTGTGTTGTGATTGCATCTTGTCACTATGCCTACAAATGCTGAATTGGCAAGGGAGATAGAAGCTCTCCGTTCTGAGGCTTCAGACATGCGAAACAGCCTTGAGGCATTCAATGAACTTTATGAATCAGTCAAGGCAAGAAATGAAGCTCTCGCGAAAGAAAACAAGGAGTTGAGGGATGAAAACAAATCACTGAAAGATGACTGCAGGCTGTACTTGCAGCGGCTTTCTGACGTTAAGCAATATTCACGGACGAGCAAAGTCGAGATAAAAGGTATTCCAAAGACAGATGGGAGAGCTGCCTCGCTGTTTGCAGGCCATTGGCGATAAAGTTGGCTGTGTGATTGCCCCAAGTGATGTAGATATAGCGCACCGTGTACCGGGAAGGCAGGTCACGCATATTATTGCGAGGTTCTGTTCAAGGTCGAAAAAAACAGACTTCGCTGCTAAAGCAAGAAAGGCAAGACTTAATACAACAGCTATTGGGCTTTCACGGAATTCAGTTGCACCTATCTACCTCAATGACCAACTGACACCAGAGAATAAGTGATTTTTTGCGCAAGCCCTTGAGCTGACAAGAGCAAAGGGATGGAAATTTCTCTGGACAGATAACTGCATTATCAAGGCCAGGAAATTGGAAGCTAGTCGAGTACACCACATCTCTGGCGTGGGAGATCTTACCGTATTTAAGTATCTTGTGATTGTAAGCCCCCTTTTACTATACTATAGTCCGTTCAAAATGGACGCCACCATATTTTCACTCGAACGCACCAAAGCACTTCTCAAGGACAATACGTCTGCACTGTCCCTGATTCATTTTAACATCAGGAGCCTTCGTAAACACTACGATGACCTTAGCGCTTTCTTTTCAGTTGTATACGTTTTCACTCATATGCTTATCAGAAACTTGGTTGACTTCACACGACGGCGCCCTATATGGAATCTCTAACTACACATCAGAATATTGTCATCGTAAGAGTAGTCATGGAGGCGGTTCAGCTATATTGGTTGAATCTCCTGTGCCTTACCGGTGGCGACTTTATTTGTCCTTAAGCACACCACTTTGCGAATTCTTTCGCATTGAAATTGACTGTCATTATTTGTCGATGAACAACCGTAACACCATCATTATGTCCCTTTACCGAACCCCTTTTTCATGATATGCAGAGTTTTGCGCAGAACTTGAGCTATTGTTAAACAAACTAATTGAAGAGAACACGAACGTAGTTATAGGTGGTGGCATAAACATTAATATCGCTGATCAACAGAGCCAATCCTGTTCTGAATACGTAAGCTTTCTTGGTTGCGGCTTTTCGTCAGTAATACGTACTCCAACTAGGTACGATTCCAATAGACTGATCGATCACATTTTGGTCGGCCTGTCTACCGATGACATTATAGCAGGAGCATTTGATTTTGCGATCACGGATCATTATCCGATATTTTTGTGTTTCGGTTCTAAAGAGATTCGCCGCAGTAAAAATAACGTGTGCACTACTTTTAATTCAAAAACCTTTGTAGACACCATTCAAAAAACTAACTGGAACGAAACATATGACGAAAGTAACGCCGAAACTGCATTCAACTTCTTTTCAGCTAAGGTGAGAGAATGTATTAGTCAGTCGTACTTTGAAACCACAATTAAACAATGGTTCCGTGCACCTAGGAATCCTTGGATTACTAAGGCACTAATGCATTCGACAACGAAAAAGGACAATCTTGGCAAAAAGGTCAAGGCGGAACCATTCGATCATTCACGCAAATGTCGGCTAAACGCTTATTCCAATATTCTGAGAGCTGCCCTAAAACACGCTAAACAGGAATATTATCAAAGTAAGATTAGAAATAATAGTGTCAACACAAGGCATATGTGGCAAGTTTTAAAAAATTTCTGAACAGCAATGAGCCTAAATCGCACCCAACTGCTATATCTGTTAACGAAAACAGATACACTGATTATGATTCTATTCACTGATTCTATACACTGATTATGATTGATTTGTTTGCTTTCTCATGCTTAAAGGCAAACAATGCTGGCAGGACTTCTTCAAGGTGTTAGTAAGGAACATCTTAACAATCCCTCGCTTGACGAGCACAGCACGTCCTGACATCTGTCGCGCAAAGCCTTCTGAGGCAGTCCGCTCCGACGGAGCCACGGAAACGCATGCTACGCCTGCAAGGAAAGGATTAGCTGTAATCAAATATATTCAGGGTGTTTCACATAACCTGAAAAAATTAGCAGAACATTGCAACGTGCGAGTAGTTTTCTCAGCACCTATCAAGCTAAACAGTCTTTGCCGAAAGACGAAACCGGAGCACCCAGAGAAAGGCATGTGCGAAAAGAACCACCGTATTAGGTTTGTCGCGTGCATCACAGGAGTCATCCACCGGATCCCATTAACGTGTGATGCATGCTATATAGGTCAAACTGGTAGATGAATCAACGATAGGCTGAATGAACACAAGAACAATGTGGCCAAGGCATAGCCTGAGGGTTTTCTTGCAATTCACTGCAAAGAATGCGGGTTCCAACCCCTCTTTAATCGCACCAGCATAATCGGAAGAAGCACTAACCAAATGACACGGCTCATCATAGAAGCAAAATTCATTGCTAAGTTTGGGGACGCGTGTATAAGCAAGCCATCGATATCATTATCATTGAAAGAATTGCATTATTTGGATGTCGCATGAGTTGCAGTAGACCAGTTTTCTGGTTCTAGCACGTGGTTGTGACGCGCCATGTTTGGGTATAAGTATTGCTGTTTCTCGGATTAAACCGCATTGTTGAAAGTTAGCGCCGTGTATGTGTCCTGTGTTTTCTTCTCTGTCCCGTCCTGGATGCGCTATACCTCGAACAACAAGAAGGTAATGAGCTTAGAATACAGGAGGTCACGCTAGAGATAACAGATAAATACAAATATCTGGGCGTATGGATAAGCAATGGGGCCGAGTACCTAAAGGAACACAAAATATACGTGTCGACTAAAGGTAACAGGAATGCAGCGGTAATGAAAAATAGGGCACTGTAGAATTACAATAGGTATGATGTTGCGAGAGGAATATGGGAAGGAGTCATGGTTCCTGGTCTGACGTTCGGCAATGCGGTCTTGTGCATGATATCAGAAGTTCAAGCAAGATTAGAAATTAAGCAACGTGGAATAGGTAGGCTTGCCTTAGGAGCTCACGGAAATACACCAAATCAGGGAGTACAAGGTGATATGGGATGGACATCATTTGAGGGCAGGGAAGCTAGCAGCAAGATAAAATTTGAGAAGCCATTGAAAAAAATGGGGGAGGGGCGTTGGGCCAGGAAGGTTTTCAGCTACTTGTACATGAAGAATGTTGATACAAAATGGAGGAAGCGAACCAGAAAATTGACTGGTAAATACTTGGAAAACGGCAGGGGGCCAAACCAAAATAAATTATCGGTTATGAAGAAGGTGAAGGAAGCTGACACCGATATGTGGAGAATTGGCATGATTAAGAAGTCTGCACTAGAGATCTTTTGAACTTTTAAGAAGGAAATTGCCAAGAAAAGGATCTATGATAGTACTCGGGGTAGTTTTCTACTGTTTGAGACCAGGACGGGAGTATTGCGAACCAAGACATATCGGGCCAAAAAAGGGGTAGACACGGTACGCAGTGCATGTGGAGAGCAGATGGAAACTGCCGAGCACTTGATTATGTTCTGTACAGAGCTTCTCCCAATAGTTCAGGATGATGACGAAGAGTTTTTCGAAGCACTGGGGTTTAGGGACAGGGAGGGCAAAATAGACTTTAAGCGGGTAGAATTAACTAGAAGGAGGTTAGCTGATTGGTGGCTAAAGTCAAGGCACGAGTGAAAACTAAACCCTTCACTGCAAAGTAGGAATCCTCAACCTCACTATTTATGGGGGAAAAAATCTAGTTTTTGGTTCATTAGGTATTACGGCTTGGTGGCGCGAGCCACCACTCGATCTAAAGGGTACAGCCATATCCATCCATCCATTCAGCTGGAGTGATTAACATCACGTACCCTCTACAGCTATCATGCAGAGTGTCTGTTGACACTTGTTGTTCTTCAACACTAACGCCACGGCTCGCATGCTGCTGCTCAGATCTTGTTATACGTAGCTGCTCAAAAAAAGTTCTTTCAAGTGTTTATTGCCTTCAAGTGCTCCGAACAGCTCTTCGAGTGAATCACGCATCTTAACGTAGAGCGTGAGCTTCCTCAGACAGCAATTCAGTTCAAGAGCTTTGGCGATTAGAAGCTGTTGCGGAAGGACTGAATTGACACTTGCTTCTTTCAAGGTAGTCGAACCACACAAGAGGCTCACCATTCAATCGACGTCCGGCGTTGAGATATCGCCGAGCTCTAATGACCTGAGTTCCAGGAACTTGCAGGCTTCCAGATGTTCGACCGTTTGAAGTTTGTTCTGATCCTGTCAAAACTGGACGATTTTAACATTTTTCAGGGTGTTCTAGTTGAGCTCCAGGAGCGCATCGAGTTCGGCAGGGAAACACTGGCTGCACCGGTCCAAATCGACGTGCAGCGTCTGAAGGCCGGTGACAGCGTCCATGTCCCGCAGATCTAGGTGAATGCTGGCTTTTGCTGGACAGTACCGGAATAACAAATTGCTGTTCTTGCTGATGCGCAATGTGTGAAAGTTATGAGAATCCCGCCTCGATGAACAACGCCGCATGGAGATAGGGAAGAGAGGCTGCGGCACGGGAGTGTTAGTACTAATGACGCATTCCAAGTGCACCTCTTGGATGCAAAGGTGTACGCCCAAGAGCGACGAGAGTACAATCGACGCCTCACGAGTGGCGGTCACCAGGTCTTCCTTCCGCGAGTTTGTCTGGAAGAAAACTTCTTTTGGGTGGAAGCGCAGACACAGCGTTCCTGGTGCTGTCTCAGCCAGCTCCAACTCAATTGCGTGGATCACCAAAGTTCCATGCCGAAAAGTCCTCGCACAGTCAGGATGTTTCCTCAGAGCTCACTGCCCTGCACGGTCTATCCAGGTCGAGTAATTCCACTGAATGACCAGTGAGAGGTCATAATCGTCGCTGTGTTACATATTCGTCCTTCCAACAACGTTTCTCACGTAGCTGCGATGGCAAACGTTGCTCTTGATGCTCGTCAAGTCAAGATCTTTCACGATGTGGCGCACACTCACGCTGGGAGATTGCCCAAGAACCAGATAGTTTTTATGAATTTCTTCCTTAATAACATGTTAAGATTATTCTATTTTCGAGAAATAAAAAAAGATGCAGCAGGACGAATTTGATGATTTAATTGTAAATAATCTGTAATGCAATGAAGTGGCGTATTTGATAAAGAGTGCTTACCAGCGCAAACAACAGGGCAGGAGGGGACAGGAGAAGAGGCGAGACAGAGCGCTGAACTGATTTACTGTGAATTTGGAAAAGTCAAAATTTAGCGAAGAATTATTTCAACACTTAAACCTCTTAGAGCTTTTGACGAACTCCTGCAATGCGTCAACAATATTCCCATTGCTGTAACCAAGAAACGAAGCCCCAAAAGAAAGCACATTTTGAGCATTTAAATCTATTCTGAGAAGGTGGCAAACGGCAGCTAAAGTGTTTTTTTCGTAAGACAGGGAATCTATTACAGTAAATGAGATAATGTTCAGTTGACTCATTTACTCCACAAACAGGACAATGAGTGGAGGCTGCCAGACCAGCTCTGGGTATATATAAATTAAGCTGCGGAATTCGACAGCGCAGTCTAGTGAGGGGGACTTGCGTTCCTCGCATTTGACATATCTACTATTCCAATAATGTAACAAGTGCTTGAAATCTGGTGTGACTGTTAGTGAAGGTGTAGAAAATTCCTCTAACAGCAGTTTCCTTGTTAATCTAGTGCCTATTAACAATTTTGATGCCGGTAATACCTCAATAACAGACCCATTTAAAGAAGACTTTGCCAGTGCATCTGCCATAACATCATATGAGTGCCCTTATGTCCTGGAATCCAGATCAATTTCATCATATTGAGATGCGAGGGAACTAATTTTTTGAAAGAACTCTGAGCATGCAAGTTCTCATTTGCATTAAGGGAGGCACATACTGATAGTGAACCCGTTAAAATTACTGCGGAACTTACTGAAGCAGTTATTTTATGAAGAGCTAGAATTGTTGCAACAAATTCTGCTTCAAAGATGGGCACAAAATTTGGAAGGCGAAGTGAAAAGGACCAGTCAAGGGCAGGAGAAAAAATAATCCCGCATTTTTCTTCACTTTGTGACGCATCAGTCGCTATGACTGCTTGTATTGACGTATGTGCCAGGTAATCTCAATATAGTTTCTAAAAAACTGAGCGGCATCAATTTTGAATTTTTTGGAAATATATCATCAGACTGTAATTTAATAGTATTGTTAATGGTACCGATGAAAGAAACAGCATTAATTTGAATGTCTAAATCTAGAAAGCGCGGTATAACCAGAATTTAAGGTATACGAAATCTCGACCAGTATTGTCCAAAAAAAAAAGTCAGGGCGGTCAACAAAAACTGTTTCTAAGCACCTTACCGGCGATTCATACAGCCTGAGAAATGACTATGTAGCTAATAATTTAAAACGGGTAGCAAATGAGGGAAGCTTCGCTTTCAGATACAAGATCTTAATTGCAACAAACTTAGGGAGACCTGAGCATAGTCTCAAGGTTTGTCTCTCTGTGACTACCAGAGGATGCATCGTGTAAGCAGGCGCCCCCACGTTTAACACGTACCCAAACTCAAGAACCGGGCGAACATGCATACCATACACTGAGATAAGAGTATTTCTCTGCATACCCAACCGACTATTAGTGATTTTACTTAATATTCCCACTGAATGACCTCCCTTTGCTGCAATGTACTCAATATGTGTCTTCCAAGTCATTGATTGGTCATAAATCACCCCCAGGTATTTCACATTCACTACTTAAGGGATAAGATCCAGATGATAGGAGAACGAGTTCAAAAGGGTCTTTCAGTGTAAATGTTAAAACAGATCATTTTTTGACATTTAAATACAGATGTAAACTATCAAGCCACATTTCTACGGCAGATAGGTATGAGTGTAATATTTTAAATAGTTTATGAATGTCCTCTGCTGCTGAAAAAAATGCAATGTCATTTGTATACACATAAGTCTGGACGTGTTGGTGCCGTGGTACAGAGCTCATCAAGATATTGAACAATATTGGGAAAAGAACGGCCCCTTGTGGGACACCTCTTGTTTGCACATATTTAGAAGACGAGATGCTGCTTTTGTAACAGTAAAACGTTCTATTGCATAAAAATTCTGCTATTCATGACTGTATATAGTTTGGGAAGTTAAGGTTGTGCAGCTTGTTTGATTAACACTATATGCTCAACGTTGTCGTACGCTTTTGCTATATCGGGAGTGACGAGCGCAGCATATTTTCCTTCATGCTTAACTAATTTTATGCAACTTTCAGGGTCTCTATGAACCTGTCATATGGAGCATCTGGATCTGAAGCCAATTTGGTATGGATTTAGAATTTCTCTCTCAGTGATGAAATTTGTTATTTGAATGTTTAGGATTCTCTCAATTAATTTTACGAAGTTTGAGGTTAACGCAGTGGGCCTAATGTTATCCTAAACGTATCCTTTCCCCAGAACTTTCAGAATTGGTATTACCTTTGCTATTTTCCACTCCAGTGGAAGCCATGTCATTCTTAAACTATAGTTGATTATATCTAATATATAGGTACCCTTGCCACTCCTTATACATCATTTTCAAACGCCGTCGGGGCCCGGAGCCGCTGGTGGCAAGTTAGCTAACACCTGCAACAATGCATACCTGAAAACTTCCGTGAAGTCATCATTCCTCATTGCATGTGAAGAAGGTGGTGATAGTTGGCAAAAAAAACATTGCTCCAATCCCTTACCAATTATTTCTAACGAATCTCTTATTTCTTTGGTCAACAAAATGATAGAGTCTGTATCTATTGATTGCAAATCATTTTCTTCTTACGTAGGAATCTATATAACGCCCTTTTATTGTTGGATCCTTCTGCCTGTCGAAATTTTTGTTTTACTTGGCATTTGTATGTCTAAAAACACCTGCAACAAACTGGTAATCTTTCCAATTTTGAAGGCACTGATTGTACAAAAGCTTTTTTCATGCTGCCTTCCTTTGCCTATAGTCTTTCGAGCAATCGTCGTTCCACCAAGGAGAATTCGAGCTATGATTAGCTGACGACACCGCGAATTCAGATTTCTCTCAAGAATTCTTTAATAAAGAATATAAGCTCTGAGCCTTCGGCATCATGCTATTATCTGACAGAGAAGACAGCGAAGAAAGGAATCCTTTAATTTCGAGTATTTTATATGCGTACGAGTATTAGAGATTGATGAGGCTATCTGAATTTCTATTTCGAAAATTATCGGTAAGTGGTTGCTATTTGTTGTGCAATCAACGACTGACCAAGATGAAACATTAGGTAGAAGCTTGTAAATTTAAATGCAGTGCTGAAGAAGTATGACTGCATAGGCATGTTGAGCTCCCCTGTGACATGATGGGAGTTGAAGTCACCTGTTAGTAAAACATTTCCTCCACTCGTGCTTATTAAAACATCTAATGGCCAAGTGTCGTGTACACCTGAAGGGAAGTAAGCATTTACTACTGACAAAACCTGTCCAGTCATGAGAGTTAAGCCTACAACTAACATTACGTATGCTGAAGAGAGGAGCTTTAGCGTTAGTTTGGCTTTGTGCATGGCAAAGTTTGTTCGAAATCATTGTCACTATTCCGCCACCTCTCGTAGGGTGGTCTAGTCTGAATAAACACTAATTCTTAAAAGTGAACATTAATATTGGGAGCAATCCGAAATTCTTGAAGTAAAACTATATGAAGATTTAGTTTATCACACAGGAAACGTAAGACAGTAAGAGCAGCAAATTGAGAAAGACAGTTTCACTGCAGAACTCTCAGGGACGCAATTTTGGTGTAAGAATTTTCGTGGAGATAACTTTCTCCAAAATACTTTCTTTGAATATTTCACTGGACGGAGTCTTTTTGGGATTAGACGGAATGGAACTTGAAACGTAATGGTTCAACGGAGACCGACTGCATTTCTGTGCCCGAGCATCAAGCTCGATATCAGTAGACACATTTAGGTCTACACTTGTTGGTCAACGTTTGTCATGCACTCTGAGGAGCCCTGGATGTTATCCGCGTTATTCACCACATCATTACATACTGTACTAGCATCACTGGCACTAGGTATTTTATTGGGCTCAGAATTACCCATAGCAGTTGGAATCAACAGCTTAGTAATTTGATTACTGAAAAGTTGTGCTATGCATTAGGAGATGCTAGCTACCGATTGGTCCATAACTGTAGCCATAGCTCTTTTTACCGCTACCTCAACTGCCTGCGCGATATTAGTATCCTGACATGAATGACGTGCTGTAACGCCAGCATGGCCATAGGCTCTCCCCTTAACAGCTGCAATGGCTTCCTTTCTAGGGCATCTCCTTTTGTCTAGGATTTCTAGAATTTGTACTTCTTCATGGCATATTGGGCACTCAGCGAAATAAGCTCCGTGATGTCCACCGCACAAGCAACACAAGTCATCTTGGGCTTTACAATCTTGATCTGAGTGGCGTTCACCACACCTACGACATCGATTCTCCAATTTGCAGCCACAAGAGCTATGCCCAAACCTTCAGCAGTTCTGACATTGCAATGAGCGGGACGCTAACTGATCTACTCTAAATACTAATGGCCATGCTTTAATTTCTGAAGGGCACGACGTACCTGCAAAAGTCGCAATAACTGACTGTGGGATGTCGTCTGTTGTCAACCAGTTGATTGCACCGATAAACTGCCACCACGCGTACCACAGACAGCTTCTCGAGCGTCTCCGCAGGGCTTAGTTGAGCGTCGACCCCACACACAATGCCTTCAGTGCATGCGAGATTTTGCGGTATATACGCACTCGCCAGGATCGAAGCAAAGGAAGAACACTTAAGGAGATTTTTTACACAATGCTGATTTGGTGTTCGACATACAATGACACAGCGACCAAGCTGCCGCACGTCGGTTATGCTCTGGTAGTTTGGGGTCATGGCATGGAGATGTTGTTGTGTGGCCTTAGGGTTATTCAGCTTATTGAAATGTCCACCCAAAGGTACCAGAATGACGGCAATATTGCTTTCGCCACTGCAGAGAAACAAGTCAAGACGTAAATCATGTAGAGAAACCATCCACAGGGATTGATCCTGACCCGGAGAATTCCTCGACTTCAGTACAGCCTCAAGACTAGATGAAAAAAACAAAAATGATCCTGCATGAACTAATGAAAAACACACCAAATACTAAGGAAAAAATAAAAACTATCCGGTACTTAGCCACTCAACCAACCCCGAGAACCGCCTAACCAGATCGAACGCCGCTTGCAGGTCAATTGTAGAACGGGGCAGGAACCTCGGCAACCAGCACGCCTTGGATAGAATGTAGCCTGTGCCGATTGTGCAGGCATTTTTTTTAGGCTGAAATCTGACAAATACATACTCGTTACTTATTTTTGCCATTAGTAAATTTTATATATTCTTTACTATAACTGTTACTTTTAATATTTTTTCTATAACATTTTATATTAGTCTGTTAGCACAACTGAGGCACCCCCCACCTATTCTATTTCGTGTCGTGCTGGCTTACAAATTAAGTAACATTGTTTTGATAATTTACATGCTATGTAAATTTCAAAAGGAAAATAATCACCACCCAAACAAAGCGGAGCGGCCGACAAGCTTGGCCTGGCGTTCTTGATGTGCGAGTCAAAGTGTGCGCTAACGTGCGTCTTGCCGTACAACAATAAAGTTTTGCACCCACCCAATCACAGCATAGGCACTTCGTACAGGTGATTAACGAGCGAAGTCAAAATTCGCGACCATAGGTGGTTGCAGACGTTGCAGCCGAAACTGCCCGCAAAACTCACGCCGCAAGTGGTCCTTTCGGTCCCAGCAAGCGCGTTTTCTTCATTGCATTGTGCTCCGTGTATAATTTCGTTCCCTCGACTCCATGATGTTCCATGCAGGAAATTTTTCTGCTTCATCGGGGAATTAGCATCCGTCATTCTGGACGATGAAGATAGATCTCCCAGCGCAGAAAGATGAAACGCTGAAGCAGCAACACACACGTACAGACAACAAACAATTCATAACTGTGTTATCTTTTTGCGCTGGTAAATATATCTTAAACATGCCTTGCCCAAGGAGCAGTTCTGACAAAATTATGGACAAAAAAAAGGACATGATTGTGATATTACAGGGAACTGTATTAATGGTTAAATTCACATATAAGCGCCGATACGTAGCTCTCACAGAGCGCCATGGTCTTGAAGCCCGCTATATGCTATAGACGTCATGCTTTCGTTGTACAGGAGCGCAGGCATTACGCGTGTATCAATTGTCGGAAGCACGTCGCGCACATTCAATTATAGCGTGTATGGAGTTGCGTTTGCATATTATTTGTGAAGGGGAACTTGTGAACATATGCAGAGGAAAAATACCTAAATAGGGAATGTTCATGTCTCAGAATGGGATTTCGGCTTGGATATGGCTGCGCGATAATTCGGTGTGCAGACGCTGTTTGCGCCTCGCTACTCGAGTCTCTCAATACGCCCTGGACTGCTGCATCGCTTCTCAAAAGAATGACGAAAAATAAAATAACATAGCGAACTCTGGTCTACTAGCCAGAAATTATCATTATTAATGCCGTAGAGGGTACCCAGCAAGTGTGCTTGACTATATAAGTGTTTAGAAAAGGCTCTGAAAGGCCGCTTTTCTAGCTTTCGCAGTGACAGTGCTGCGCCTTCAGCACAGGCTTGGCGTTTTTTTTTTACAGCAATTTGTAGCTTTGAGTCTCGTAGTGCCAAGATCATATTGGAAATGCTTTAATGCATCGCACAATTAGTACTGCCAAGATCATATTGCAAATGCTTCAATGCATTGCATAATTAATGCTAGCGTAGCGGCCTTAATTCTGAACGATTTTGCATCAGTTCGAAACTCCCGCCTAAATACCATCAGAAACTAGCGCCCCACAACGGAGCAGTGCCAGAGACTATGTGCGCTCAAGATTCAGTGACACCGAAACACGCTGTTTTCAAATAGGGGGACCCGCGGGCATTGAAGTATGAAACGATGTGTGTGCTTTTAGTGCCCGCTCAGAAAAAGAAAAGCATTCCTGGTGTGAGAAGCCTAAAGCAGCTCGAGAGCCGCCTGACAACATAGCCAGGGGGGTGACGAACAATAGTCCTCACCCATCGGGGTATTTTGCGTGCCCCGCAATTGTTCTTGACCTCTGCAACGTCACAAGGGAATCCCCGATCTACGTGACACCACATAAAATCATGATTGTACCTGAATACTCGGAGGAGCACCCACCCTTCCTTTAAAACCAAATTAAAATATTTTCTAGGCAACCCTTGCCACTAATAATTGGTCAGAGGTGGTTCGTGGTCCCCCTTGCACGACTACCAACCAACACAAGCCTCTCTAGTTTCCAAGTTTGGTGTCATGGGGGCTTCAAAGTATCCAATTTTAATGCAGGTTTGGGGCAGGATATTAAATCACAGGCCCACTTTATTTTTTTGATGTGCAATGCTGAAAAAAATAACCTAAATAAGAAATAACAAGACCGAAGATTTTCATGCAAAGAGAGATGACTGGCACTTATAAAACGTCATTAAAAGCTCCGATTGCCATATGGCCCACCAAACTTGACTAGTAGTCAAAATTCATCTCGAAACAGTGCATCGAAGAAAGTAACTGGATGAATGCTGCTTCGCAGCTACGAAGTTTTTCAGGAACAACTCACACTTTTAGACATGAAGATCCCACGTGCACACCAACGCCATATAAAAGTGTGTGTTGTTTTCAATAAACTTCTTAGTTGCGGGTCAGTCCCTGTCACATTGTATCCTTCCTCCTCCTTGTGTTGCTCCGCTGTTTTCAAGACGAATTCCAACCAACTTAATTGCTCAAATTTTTGTTTTCTTGAACTTCGACTAGTAAAGGTTTTTGAAGATTACAAATCACTTCCCCTTCCGCCCAATAGTATGTGCTGAAATGATTACCCAAAATGTCGAGGAGTAGTTGAAGTTGGTACAGTTTCTAGTACGAAATCTCGTGGAATGTCACAGTCTTCGTTATTTCCTACTTATTCATTTTTCAGATGTTGCAAATAAAAAAACAGAATAGACAATTAAATTTTTATCCTTCGCTAATATTAATCTGCAACCACAATAAAACCGATTAATTTGTAAGAAATAGGTCACTGTAGGAAGAATCCCCTTTACAATCCGATTCCAAAAGCAACACAACGAATAAAGCAGCATTCCAAAAAAAAGCACACATTTATTGGCATGAAAATCGAACTAGAACACTGCTCGGTTGTAAACAAGTGGGCATCAGATTGCCTGCTATCCTTGGCCCAACAAATACGACACGGAACGTTACAGACACATGTAGGAATATGCATTAAAAAAATGAAAACAAGATGAATACACACACAACTAACACAGTCATGAGAATCTGGTTAAATGCCCCACAAAAATGAAGTTACATTGTGGCCACACAGACTTGCACATCAGTTTGCAAAATGCAGTATTGTAATTCATTTTGTAAAACATGACAATGAATAAAAAGCATTATAAAAATTAAATCACTCAATTGTGCAAACATACTGTTAGCATGTTCTACTACCTTATGAACCAGTTCATATATCACAACTTGATACACCCAAGCCATGAGATATTGAACCCAGATATAACAAAATATGGGTTATAACAAAGTAAATGAAAAGCAGTCTTGCAATAGACTAGTGCTAAGAATAAAACTTTTAAAAATTTACGTTAAAATGAACTTATTTTTACAGAAGATGCAAGTTTGTTAAAAGGAGGTTTGACTGTATTTATTGTGTGTACTCTTTTGGCACAACAAAAGTGACATGTGAATTACAGCAGCCTGCAATAAGTGAACTTGAACAAGAAATGAATATGAAATAAACTCATTTATAATAGATATAGCCATGACAATGAAGCTATAGAAAACAAATACAAAATGAGGCTGCATTGTCACTACGACGATGTTCATATCCAGTAACTCGATCACGGAGTGGTTCCCAAGCGCTGATGGAATAGCAGGGAGGAGATGGCTTTTCGCAAATCGCATTTGTTGGTGTCAAATTGCGATAATGTGTAGTCTGCAAAGAATAAAAACCCATCAAATCACCAAGAAAATTAGTAAGCCACAATGGCGTTATACCAGAACGTCACCTTTAACTCTTCACAAGCTGTAATATCATACAGCTGCACAACAAAGTGATTGCTCAACCACTCTACACATTTTGAGTTGACACAATATAAAGTTGTTCTGGACTCGCAACGTGCATATCTTCACAAATAGAACAACATATTCAGCGCTAGCAAACAAGGATGTAACGGAGATACCACAATGCGCTAACACGTGTGTGAAAACAGTAATAGTGAAACGTGTGCGTGTGCATCATCAAATGACCTCTTAGACAGGGAGACGGCCTTTCTGGTCAGCTAGTGAGTAGACCGACGGCAACACTATGAATGAATAAATAGTTTGTTGTTTCCCAAAAATGAAATTGCCGAAGTTAGTTCATCGTGGTGTCGTCTCCCTTACGACTTTGTTTGGAAGCGCTGAATATTCTTGCGAGTTTCGTTTACTAACATGCCCAAAAATGGAAATGCTTTTGAAATCATTCTAATTATAATTCAGGGGGCTTACACACCAAAACTGCAATATGATCATGAAACTATAGAACATTGTTCAATGGAGAAGGTTGCAGGAGCCAATTAACGTCTCCGTTAAGGGTACGACAATAAAAGTGTCGACCTTTGAAATGCCATTCAAGAAATGTTACAGTGCCTGTTTTGTGACATGCAAACTTCTTAAAATCTTGTTCTAGTAGTCCATATACTGTTACCACAATTGAACCAGGCTGCTTTTGAAGGACTCGTGACGTAGTCGCACACTAAAGCCGTCTTTAGCAGGTACTAGGCCAGCACCTTCCATTATCTGGCAGCACTGTCTCTCCACCGGAAACACATACAATAATACTTTCTATTATGCTAGTTTTGGTGTACCTTTCTAGCCACTGCAGCTTGCATTGTAACATAAAGTTTTGCACTGATGGATTACTTAAAATGAAGTGCTTGAAACTCTGAAAGTGCTGTGCTGTCTCGTGATGCTGCATGCCATCCGGAAGCCTGTGCGGGAGTATAGCAGGCGCGTGTGCGTGTGTATACTCAAACCTCGCTATGTATAACAAAACCAGATATAATGAAGCAAATTAAACGTAGTCCTGCAACAAATATAGCGTTAGAAAAAAATGGGTAAATCCCACGTACAGTGGGAACGATGATATGCCAAGCACGAATGAGGAAGGCTCAATTGTCAAATTCAAATCTGCTCAACGTTACGAGGCAGACGTTAATTATGCCGTACATGACTTCCATGTCATGATTATCATGTTTACGCCTGTTATTTGTGCTCGTCGTCCATTCACGTCACGTAATACCAAATTTGTTATATGTAAAGCTAGCGAAACGGCCGCGAGCACATCATGCATGTGGTATGTAGTCATGTTCTTACATGACATGCATATCATGATTATCACGTTTGCACCAGTCATATACCTTCGTCATCCACTCACGTCATGCTACGCCAAATTTGGTATATGTGACACTACGAAATGGGCGCGAGAGCACTATTGGCGTTGCATGTACTCATGATTTACATGACACGTATGTCATGATTATCATGTTTGGACGTGTCATTTACCTTGGTCGTTCGTTCGAGTCACATAACACCAAATTTGGTATAGATGAAGCTAGCAAAATGACCACGAGCACATCATGAGCTTGGCAGGTAGTCATGTTCTTACATGACATGCATGTCATGATTTCAACTTGAGGGCCTGTCACTTATGTTTGCCATGCAGTCCATGTCTTACGACACCAGTTTTGCTACATGTCATGTGAACGAAACCACCGCAGGAGCAGCAAGACCATGACATTTAAATCGTGACATTCATGACATGCATGCAATGAATTTCATGTTATGATTAGTCACTTATGCTCGTCATACAGTCATGTTATGCCATACAAATTTTGGTATAGATCCTATAGTGCAAATGGCCTGGATAACTAGAAGTCGTAAGCGGATAGATAGATAGATATGGTCAAATTTGCTGAAGTTTGCTAAAAATGCTTTGCATTTAATAAACCTTTATAACAAGTTTTTGGATATAACAAACTCATTTTCGCGTAAAGTGCAACTTTGCTACAATGAGGTATGAGTTTACAAGTGCAGACAGCTAATGATGAGCCTGTTTATGCAGCAATCGTGACGTGCCACCAAAGTGTGTCATTAGGAACCCATGTATACCATGAAAATCTGTGTGCCCAGCCCTCACTTGTATGCTCCAAAGAGCACCAATGATCATCCTTTCCATGGAATCATGCAGCAGTTGCCTAACGACTCATTTGGCTTCAAGGCACAGGGAAAGTCCACGAAAAACAGTATTGATAGTAATATGTAGCCATTCGTACTTATAGTCTCTTTATTTGAATAATTGAAACGATTTTTTAATTCTCCCATTTCCTTTACATGGCATGCAGCATCCTGACAAGATTAACAAAACAGCACTGCTGAGAAGCATACTTTGAAGAGTATCATTGTGACTAGCTTACATTGTGGTTGGTTTTGTCATACTCCACAGAAAATGAAACAAGTCTACAAGTACACAAAAAGTCCAGCATAGCAGCACCAAAGGAGAGTGGAGCTCCGCAGTTCTGCACTGCAGAACTCCAAGCTCTCACGTCAAGTGTGGGGTGTCCAAAGAGTGCATAAAACGGCATTGAGGCTTGGCCTTCTGGTGCTAATGTCAAGGCGGCCCACAGTTTCATCACCTTCCTGAAACGGGGGCACGGGAGCCCCTCAGGACTACCAAACTTGCCTGTTTGTCACAGACTAGCAAGGAACTTGTCCCACTGTTGCAGAAGAGCCTTATTTCAAGTGTAGAAGGCATCACCTTCTTGTATAAAATGCACACACAACTACCCCACTGTAATACAAGTTCCTTAAGTACAGAGACGGCACCAGAATTTGTTTACTGGGTCAGCACCCATGACAAGCGAGTTCTTCCAGGGGTGCAGCAAGCAGCATTGCTAACTGTGGGGTAATCGCCCTACTCGTAGGGTAGTTTTTGAATTTTTTGGCCAGTGTAGGGTAGTATTAGGGCAGTAACATTGAGTTATTTTGGCATTTCGCTCATCATTGATCAGGAAATATTGCAGGTCTACACGACATATCAAAAGGTAACATTCCTGGAGAAATTTGAATCGGAACTGTCTTAATTCCAATGTCACCAGCACAAAGGATAATACATCAGACATTGCTGTGCTAGGTTTATTGTTTCTTTTCTAGGGATTTTTTTTTCCTCTTTGTCATTTTCCACCTGTTTGTTGTGTGGTGAGACTTTTAAATTTTGCTACCTTGTCAGCTTCAGTGACTAAAGGGGCAGTGCCATAATATTTATGGCTTGCACGTACTTTGCTGCAAGCATTTCTTATAGTAGCTGCAACCAGCATGATGCACGCACCAAGATTCATTTATTCTCACAGCTAAATAATTTTATGTCGCCTTGTTTATGAGAGCAAATTTGGTTTCGGTTCCCGGGCACTGGGTTGGTCACTGACGTGATAGTGTAAGTGGCTTGGTCACGCGAAAACACAATGCTGCGATGCACGTCTCACTGATTACCATCTGCTCTCGCACACACGTGTCGCACAAGCACTTACTTACCCCTGTAAGTGAGTGCCAAGCAATGTGCAGTTATACACAGTGTTTATAGGACGTAAATGGTGTCTTGCGTTGATTCGTGAATTTTGTTTTGCATTCATTATTACTGCTTTTTGGTATCGGATCCAACCCGAAGTCGGCAAAGACGAGGTCTGTGCACATTCCCTTGTTGCTGGTTGGTCGTTTCGAGTCGTGCGAAATGAATCATAGAACATTTCGTGACATTATACACTGCACAAGCCAGTGGTTGTGCGCAGTCATCATTAGCGTCATCGTCATGGCTTATAGTGGCTACCTTGCATGTGCTGTGTCGTGATGGCAGAAAGATAATCTGTGGTCTAGAATGTGCTTGTTCTTGGTCATCAGAGTCGCCGTTAGCGGCGGCTACGGTGCACAACGTTCATGCCGATACCAACAGACAAGCCTCTACTAAAAGGAGCTTCGCCCCTCCTATAGAGTTGTGTAGGGTAAGGTAGGGTATTTTTTATCTTGGCGTAGGGTACTTTCCAAAAATTGGTTGGCAACACTGGCAGGAAGGTAGTAACTCATGCATTCTGTACACTCTGGACGGGATCTAGCCTCCTGTGCCAACCCTTTTTATGTAGGCTCTCTACCACCTATCACTATGCATGCACAGCTGCTTTATTTTTTTGTGCCTCAGATGAGAATTTCAAAAAGATAAGCTGGAGCAGCGGGTGTCAGGCAGTGAAGGAGGTTAGTGGAGAGAACCTTCCCTTTGATGGTGCTGTTTACATGTGCAACACAGTTTCGCCAACCAAATTTTGGAAAATTTCCTACGACACAGTAAAGATTACCCATGCAAAGATCAGACAATTTTTTATATTGCCCTACATTTAACCCCAAGTCTAAAAACAGAGCAGTCTAATAATAAGGTACAGACTACACTTGTGCAAATGTGTGGTAGCCCTGAAGTCAGTATTGACTTCATCAATTGGAAAATTACTTTCTAGAGGATACTACCATAGAACGTCAAGCAAGCGCCCCCCTACAGTGAAGGATAATCCAAACAGGTTTGGGAGAGGTCACTTTCTCAATCGCGGACCAGTCATTGGCGCTTATTTGGTGCTCATTTCAGATCTGGGGGTGCTTGCACGGCGCTTCAAGCGGTTTTCACATGAGGGAGAAATCCCCGGCGGAAAGGCGAGGATGGTGCATCACGTGATGACGGCGTTACAGGTTAGTGTGCCGACGCGACCTCCTCGCGGGAGGCGGGGACTGTTTCTCCGACCAGTGAAACAATCCCCGTGCTGTGGGGGATAGAGTCGAATTTCGGGTAGGTGTCTTGCCATGTTGTAGCCCTCTCTCCAGCAGAACGCAGCGGCGGCAGCCTTTCCAAATTGCGTTCCGGACTTGCGGGCACAGTGATGGCGAAAATGAACAATAAAGCAACATTTTTTTTTTCACTCGTGGAAGAAAATTCTTGCTTGTGGGACATCCCTTCGATTGACTAGAGTAAAACTAACTGAAAGAATGGTGTGTGGGAGATAACCAAGCCGATTATGGAGCACTACCCTCTTTATGGAGTGATATTTAGTTTTGTTTTAAAGTGGTTATTCTGATATGAATTGTGACATCACCTGCTCTTGTTGTTATTGTTTTTGCTATTGCTGCTACAGTTCTGCTTAATCAGCCTGATGGAGATGTCTTACTTTTTAAAGAGTTTGTTTTAATGGGCCTCTTTATTTAAGATTAGACGCTTAAAATATAGACAGTCATGGAATCCAAGGGGTTGTTTTTTATATTTAGAAACATGACGTACTTCACATTTTACTTTATCGGCTGTATAGGCTGAATTCGCGAAGTGAAGACAAAAGTGGCCTTCTATTACCTTGTGTTTCGAAATTATAATTAAACGCATGAACAGATATGTGTCAAATATCAATAGGGTAGATCACTTCAACCCTCGGTTGTTCTCTTGAGAGAAATGCTATGATAGCATAATTCCTTAATTCACAGAAAGCCAACCTACATTTAAAGATACTTTATTGAAATTTCTATCTTTCTTTCTTTGTCTTTGACAAGTCAGAGAGACTGCGAGCAATTTCGCAGCTGAAAAAAAAAAAAAAGGCCGTTGTCAACGACGCTGCCAGGAAAGTCACTTTGGGCGGTCTTTACAAAAAATGAAACTTGTGGTGGCGAGTCAAGCCAAGGCCAATGCCGCGTCTGCATTGCATAAAAAAAAAAAAACGTATAAACAAGAAAGTTCAAAAGAAGCAAATGGCAGGGGTGGGGGGGGTGAAAAGGGGGCACAAACCACACCAGCACTTTCCTTACTTAAGATACACCAGCGCTTTTCTCCTCCTCCAGTCGAAACACAACACGACTTTGACCCCCCCCCCCCTCCAAGACGAAAGCTTTCGGACATCTATGGCTGGGGGTAAACCGATTCTTCAGTGTTCCCGCTCCATTGCATGGCGGACGCTCTGGCCACACTGATCTCCCCCACCATTCGTTTCGTCCATGTGAGTGAGGGACATTAGGAGGCACTTCTCCTCGCCTGTTGACGTCACTAGGCTCAGCCTTCATCCCTGGTAGATTTCTCCCTCGTGTGAATACCTTTTTACAGTAGTGGACATAGCATACTGCAAGAGAAAGTGTTCTGGCAGAGTACGTTTTAACTGAATGGGAAAATATCTACCCAGGTATATCTTGCGACCCTAGCCTAAGTGGAAGCCTTGGGTTTTAGGCACAACATTGGAACAGTAGAAGGTCAACGAGAGAAATTAGTAAAAGACAACCAGAGGATTAGTCTCAGAAAAGTAAGCAGAAAAATTAGTTGTGGGAAGTTGGGCTGCGAATTAACAAGTATTTTTATACAGGAAGAAAAGCTTAACCGAGCTTGACAATGTGATGATGGTGATGAAGATAACAATAATATTATTAACAATGACAATAATAATAATGACAGTAATAATAACAATAATAACAATAATAAAAATTTTAGCTTGGTGCAAGACAGGTCCCCATCTCGCTGTAAAGGGGTCACACTTACCATCCATTAATCCACTATTACAAAAAAAACTAGCATTTAAACGAGCACTGACACAAAATTTCGAAAGCAAGATAATGAGCGAGATAGATTTATGTGGAGACATACACAAAACTTACAAGATATCAAGGATAAATATAGTCTAGAACATAACTAAAAACAATTTTGAAGAGCGCACCACTAACTGAGCGAGATGCGGAGCCCCTTGCGACATTGACGTCGACACAGCGCCACCATACACAAACCGAGCGATTTCCTTCTCTGTGCCTGCAGCTTCGTGTGTGCTGGTTGGAAGTCGCGGTTTCGCACGGTCACTTGGCCAGCTGCGTTTAACTGCCTAGCTCCGTGCTCTTTGAAACCGAAACTGAGACTGAGCGCTCTAAAAACATCTCTGAATAAATACCCATCGCGCACTCGCGCAGACGAGGTTTCCAGCCCTGATAAGTGGGTCATAAGCAACATTGCAACGAAAAAGAGACAAGGCGCCGAATCTTTGAGCCACTGCTCTTTTAACTATTCACCTCAGGTGACTTTAATGCAAAAGCCATCCTAATAATTACTTGTCCTAGGGCAAGTTTGTGATTACATAACATTGTGATCTAAGCACTACACGAGAACTACACATGTAAGAGACAAAGGACAGGCTCTCACATGTGTCTCTCCCATATGTACGTCTCTTGTAGTGCTAAAATTACCATGTTATAAAAGCCGTCTTCTTTTTCCTTCTAAGTTGAATGTATCGATCATCCGCCGTTCAAGAATTTTTTTTTTTTTTTGCTCCTAGTGTCATTTTGCACTGGCTCCTCGATCCGAGGCCTTTCAAACATTCTCCACCTCACGTGCCTGCTATATCGGCCCCTAGCGACGCCATCGTTTAACGCAACGTTAAGCGCTGTCATAGAGGCAACATTCTGACGGCACACATTCTAGCAATCTGTGATGTCATGACGTGATGTCGTTATGTGACGATTATTTTACCCACACTCGGTCGGTCTTGCAGAGTTCTTGTCTTGAATAAATAACCAGAGTTCTTATCTTGAATAAATAAACCCGTGTTTCTTGACGACCTGCCTCGAGTGCCATCTCTGCACCGTGCCGGAAAGTCGATGAACCCGGCCACAGCATCCTTGTGCGTGACAGCACTGAAGTACGTCGCGTCCCTTTGCAGTTGCTTCATAAGATAAACCTCCTCAGTGGGAAAAAACAACAATCTTTACCCAACATCTTATAAAAGAACTATATTATGGCTCGCGCGTTGAGTTACACCTCAACGCCACCCCCTCCAGTGCATGAGTATAATGCACCTTCCAAGCGGGTTGCCTTGTTTACACGGATACATTGTGCTAGAAATTGATGCAATGTGCGAGATGTCGCATTCTTTGGTAATTGCATGTTTTGACACGAAATGATTCAACAATCTCTGGTACTTGTAATTCATACATAATTCTGGCAACCATGGCAGCAGAGGCGGCAGCGAGGCGGCAGCGAAGCTCGAGGACTAAAACGCTACACATCTTTCACGCAGGGCTGTGGAATATTCCGTTCCGGCATCGTGCGGCGGTTTGGATGCGCTGATATCAGCCCAGCCATCTTCATCTATTTCAAGAAAGGCCATTCCACGTCAGCCCTCGTGTGATTGTGACGCTGCCTGGACCATCGACTCGCATTGGTTCCTCAACCCCGACGAAAAACTACAAATTGACTGAACAACGCCCCCGTCCTTCACATGGCAGCAGAGGCGGCAGCGAAGCTCGAGGACTAAAACGCTACACATCTTTCACGCAGGGCTGTGGAATATTCCGTTCCGGCATCGTGCGGCGGTTTGGATGCGCTGATATCAGCCCAGCCATCTTCATCTATTTCAAGAAAGGCCATTCCACGTCAGCCCTCGTGTGATTGTGACGCTGCCTGAACCATCGACTCCCATTAGTTCCTCAACCCCGACGAAAAACTACAAATTGACTGAACAACACCCCCGTCCTTCACATGGCAGCAGAGGCGGCAGCGAAGCTCGAGGACTAAAACGCTACACATCTTTCACGCAGGTTTGTGCCCAAATTCCTGCTTGTTTCTTGAATTTTCGCCTGTTTCGTTTTGCTGCTACTGGTGCTGCCACAAGTGTTCTGTTGTCTGTATTGACTCATTGAGATGGCGAAAGAGATAAGAGCATTTTTCGAGGAACTTAAGCGTGAATTACGGGCTGAATTTAAAGGCTTCAAGGAAGCACTTGAGCGAGACTTTCGCAATGAGCTGAGGGAAATTAAGTCCTCTGTAGCTTCCTTAAATACTGATTGTGAAGAAGTAAAGGCTGAAAATGTAAAGCTCAAGGCGACCAACGCTATGCTAGAGGCCACGTGCGCTGATCTTGCTCAAAAGGTGAAAGATCATGAGAGTAGGCCGCTACACCTTGAGCAGTATTCTCGTAATGCAAATGTGGAGCTCAAAGGTATCCCGTACAACGCCACTGAAAACCTTATAGATACAGTGATCAAAATTGGCGAGAAAGTAGGTGTACCACTTGAGGAAGCCGATTTTGAGTCGGTGCACAGAGTACCAACCTCCAATCTAACAAAAAAGAACGTAGTAGTTCAGTTCGCACGGAGGCAGAAGAGGGACTGTTTCCTCGAGAATGCGCGTGCTGCCCGGCTCAAGTGCTCTGACGTAGGCTTTGACTCGGAGGAGCCGTTCTTTGTTAACGAGCACCTATGCCCAGAGCTGAAACGTCTACTAGGTCAGGCTACTGCACGCAAACGCGAAACTGGTTGGAAATACGTTTGGGTGCAAAATGGCAAAATTTTCGCACGGCACATGGACAACGCTCCAAAAATAAAGATATCATGCAGTGGGGACGTTGCTAAAATGGTCAACCCCTTATGAAAGCTGGAAAATAAGACCAATGTTCCAAGCTTTGAAGGAGCCCTTTGTGGTGCTATGGCGTATCTTATCATGCCGTTCATATGTGTTAAGGAGACACATAGTTGTATATGTTGCGACAGTCTACCCGGAGCAAAGGCCATATGCGCATGCGCTGTTCGCCACACATTTGTTCTCTTTCCGATATTTGTTGCCTGTTTTTTTATTTTTTTTGTCTTGTGTGCTTTAATTTTGGGAGTACTGGTTTGTAGTTGCCGCTTTTGCTATTTACTGGATTGTTTGCGTTTATGCCTGTATCGCGACATGAGTTGGGAAACAACTTGGCTGCGTTTTTCTGCCCTTGTTGATGAAATCTGTAGGCACACTGATATTTTTTGTTGTCTGTTTCTCTTTTGGAAGTATGTCACTACTTGTCTGCAAACTGACAGCACTTCTATGTTGACCCATAATAATCAGCAATGACTTTATCTTGTATTAGTCCAACCACACTCAAGTCGGATATTGTTGAAAAGTGTAAATCACCATTAACTTTTTTACATATGAACATGCAGTCATTACGCCAAAAATATGATGACTTTTGCATTTTTATAAACGAGTTGGGATTTTCCTTCTCGGTTATTATGCTGACTGAGACGTGGTACTCTGATCTTGATACCATACATTTAGATGGCTACAGTGCCGTTTCTTTGAATAGGAAATTAAAAAGGGGAGGCGGCGTATGCATGTTCACAAAACTGGGATTTACCGATGACCTCCTCGATGACTTTTCTTGGTCCACAACGGATATTGAGGTAATTTGTACAAAATGCGATAATTTTGTATTTGCTGTCGTGTATAGGCCACCTGATAGTAACTTGAGCGAATTTTTCACGTTTCTAGAGGCTATTTTCTCGTTTGTAAACGTAAACCAATACTCTTTAATTTTAGGAGGTGACCTAAACATTGATATGCTGACAAAAACTCCTAAACAGGGCGAATTATCTGCGATTCTCGATTCCCATTTTTTGTTTAATGTAATAACCACCCCCACACGTATCACTGCAACTAGTGAAACTCTTATCGACCTTTTTATTACTAACCTAGCAATTATTGACCTATTTTCTGGTACCATTAATGTGACACTTAGCGACCACCTGCCTATCTATTTAGTAACTGATACGTATAATACGGCAAAAAAATTCACTGTAAATATAATATATCAAGACATCAACGCGGTTACACTGTCGCAGTTCCGAGATGAACTCGCCAGAACAAGCTGGAATGCAGTTTTTGCGTGCTCTACGGCTGATACTGCATATGACCATTTCATAGAAATTTTTTCTTCGGTATATAAAAAACACTTTCCGTACAAAGAAATAACTAAGCCAAACCGCGCACGTAAGCCTTGGGTAACGTTAAGTATATTGAAAATGATACGTACGAAAAACAGACTGTACCAGGTGTTCTTGAAAAATCGTGATTTGAATGCACTGAAAGCGTTTAGGGCCTACAGAAACAGTCTTTCAAAAACTTTAAGGCAAGCCAAACGCGACTATTACCATACTATTTTTAATGTTATTGTAGATGTCAAGCAAATGTGGAAAAAACTAAACACAATTATATTTTCAAGTAATAGGACGCCTGGTGTCGACGAAATTACAATTGATAATCATATATTTAAAGGAAAAGCATTAGCCAATAAATTCAATGGGTACTTTACTTCTTTGTCAGAAAGTACTTACGACAGAAATGCATTAAGTTACATGCCAACACCTATAGCCCCCTCAATATTTATTGACCCTACGGAGCAAACTGAGGTAAACAACGTTTTCATGAAACTTAAACAAAGCAAAAGTGAGGACATTGACGGCATAAAAATGGAACCGGTTATCTTTGTTATTGATTTATTATCACCCTGCCTGACGCATATTTATAATATTGTTTTAAGCACAGGCATGTTCCCTAAGCGGATGAAAAATGCCAAAGTTGCAGTGATTTATAAAGGTGGTGACAAAAATGAAATGAGTAATTACCGGCCAATATCGGTATTACCTATATATTCAAAGGCTCTAGAAAAAATCATTTTCACTAGAATGTATAAATTTTTGGATTCGCATTCTGTGATTACAACAGCACAATATGGGTTCAGGTCTGGCGTATCGACGGAGACAGTGCTGTTGCATCAAAAAGAGTTGATACTGGGCAGCATTGAAGCAAGAAAGCTAACATTAGGCGTATTCATAGACTTTTCGAAGGCGCTCGACAGAATTGATCACCAAACCTTGTTAGAAAAATTGTTTTATTACGGGATTAGAGGCATCGCGCTCGATTTAATAGAAAACTACCTTAGTGATCGGTACCAGTGTGTGTCTATAAATAGGCAAACATCTATGCCCAAAAAAATCAAACGCGGTGTACCACAGGGAAGCATATTAGGACCTCTTCTATTTAACCTTTATATCAATGATATTGTAAATGTGGATCACTCAATAACTTACATTATTTATGCAGAAGATACAAGCTTATTCTTTACGGGAACAAATATAGACGATTTGATAAAAGCAGCTAATAAAACGTTAGTCAATTTTTCGAAATGGTCCAGCCAAAATTCGTTACAGATCAACAGCTCTAAAACCAAGGCCGTTCTTTTCCGTGCGAAAGGAATGACATGTACGTACACACAAAAACTGATGCTAAATAATTTCAATATCGAACTTTCAGAGACTGTCAAAACTTTGGGCGTCATCTTTCATCAACATATGTTCTGGAATTCTCATACTGAACAATTGTGTATTAAGCTAAGAAAAGCCCTTAGGCGCTGAGAAGGTGTCAGTCGTTTCTACCGCTCCCCCAGAAACTTCTTATCTTCAATACGCTTTTTTTGTTCTCATCTACGCTATTGTCAGTTGGTATGGGCTTCTGGAACTGAAACATCAAAACAAAAGTTGTATACACTTCAAAAAAGCGCTTTACGGGCTGTTGCAAATATAGGTTACAGAGAACACACATCCCATTTATTTGTCAAGTTTAAAGTTTTAAAATTTTGTGTTGCATATGAACATAACTTGTTGTTGTCTTTGAGGTCTGAAATTCGAAAGAATTGCACAAACCTGAGAGGCTTAGCACATTTACAGCCGAAAATTTTGTTGCGTCCGATGCGGAGTTCTGAACACTGGCACATCCCCCGACCACGAACAAATTACGGACTCCAAATGCTAAGGCACTCTGTTCCCCATATACTAAATAAGTTCAAGCTCACAGAACAGCAATTGCGTCTCCTTTCGAGTAGTGATATATTAAACCTGTTTGTATAAGGAGCTATAAACCCAGAAAAATTGCACCCAGTACTTGTAAATGCATGAAATTTTAAGTGTACCCTTTTCTGTTATAGCGTCTTATTTTGGTTGCCTTTTTCCCAATAATTGTTTGTTTGTAAACACCCATGTGTGCATCTATTCTGTACTTCATAAACAACCACTAGAATGTTATTTTCTTTTCTTTTTTCTTTCAATCATACGTGAGCACCGTATGGAGTTTGGTGTGCCATTGTTTCTGTTGCCTTGTACAAATGGGAGGTGGGGCTAGTCAAGCTGCTATAGCGCAGCTTTTTTCCTACTTTCCATGCCACAATTGTTTCTTGTTTGTGTAAATCACGGTGTATCGTTGTGGTGAAATAAATTTCAACTTCAACTTCAACTTCAACTTCAACCCCTCATGAAATAGTGACAGCCTACAGTGCCCTAAAATTTCAAAATTTTCTCAAGTTTGTGCCAGAGCGAATTTGACTACGATAACATTCATTCGACTATTCAAACTATTTGAATATTCACACAGGCTCCATAAAATGCTACATTTTCTCCGATGAGGTGTGTTTTTCGTGTTTTCATGTGTGGTCCCCAAAAAACTCAATGAACTCTAGTCGACGTAAACTCACCAATAATGGTTTTCAGCCGAACCGGATCCAAGATTTCTTTGTTCCTGTTCCCACCCTTTTTTTTTAGGCATTTGCCCTCAAGGCCCGCAGGTGTGAACACAGTCAGGCACAGGCTGCGAACAAACTTGGTTGCATTGAGGTTAGGCGTCTGCCAAAGTTTTTCCAGCTCCTCCTTCGTCAATGTCACACCTTCACCAATCGTCACCTGAAGGAGCAAAGAAATGAAAAAAATCAATCCACAACGTGAACACCGACAAACACTCGGCAAGAACGAGAAGTTCAGATTGGCTAATCAAATGCGGAGTTTTGCCACGTTTGAGTGTATAACTTTTGTTGCATTAGAGGAGTGTTGCCCAATACTTATGCCACGAAAGTGGTGCGGCATATGTGATGGGCAACACTCCTCTAATGCAACAAAAGTTATACACTCAAACGTCCCGATAAAAGACGTACCTGCGTGAAAATATTGCGTTCTATCCTGAAATTCGTAATAAAGGATCATTATTACGTTATATCCTGAATTTGTGATAAACGATCATTTGTAACACTATTGCTGATAAAGCTAAAAATCAATTCGTTGTAACCAGTAATTCAATAAAACTGAACTAATTATATCCGGGTTTTAGTGTACTACATCAGTCAAACTGGTAAGTGCACAAAGATTACCAGAGCACAAAATGAGATGTGAAAACGATGATCGATTATCGAACGTGGTAACTCATTGCATACAGCATCAACGCAAGCCACTGTTTAACAAGATGAAAGTGTTAGATACGCCCAGTAACGCGAACTAGAAACTTATTGCGAAGAAGTGGCATATTAACAAATTTTGAGAGACGTCTTTAAGATTAGGTAATAAAGAAGTTGAATTCCTGTAAGTCATGCATACACGGTAAACAGATTGAGGTACTTCTTGTCTTTGCTTCGTTTGCTCACGATTAGTTTTTTTTTGTGCATATCCTGTATGCACTAAACCTCAGTTGAGAGTCAGCGCTGTCCCTGTCTGCTTCTTCGAGTTTTTCGTCCTGTATTCTGTGCTGTGCGATTCTATATGTTAGGAACCACTATACATTTAGGCACTATTGTGGGGTCTCTGGATTCATTTCGATCATGCGGTGTTTTGTAACAAAAACCTGAATTTAAGTGCATAGGCTTGTTTAGATTCCAGTTTCACCAAAATGCAGTCACTGTGGCTGAGAATGAATCAGAGCGTCTTGACTTTTTTCTACCTGCTAGTGAATCAACCAGAGTGTTTTGACATTTTTCTAGCAGCTAGTGTATGAGGAGGTGGGCGGAAAGGTAAGACACGTTAATGCAATAAAGTGCGAATTCAAGTGACACGTACAAATAGTGTAAATAGAAATGGAAACGACGACCTGCCACAGACAATTGAACGAATGCCCCCTGCATTACAAATCCCAGCCATAACTGTTGGCGCCATCTGATTCTTTTCAACTGTCTCTGAGTATGAACACATGCACTATTTTTTTTATGAATGTTTACCGAATACCTATGCTTTACGCCATCGAAAGCTCTAAGAGGCGACAAAAAATTCGTGGCCGATTTTGGTGAAACTTGGCGACTTCACAAATGACACCCGCACAATACAATCGTGGCTGGTACAAATGTAAATGCAATACAACTTTGTAATATATCCCAACTGAAATGCATTTGCCTGCTAGAGATGAGGGAATATCCAGAATATTGAATATAAATTGGATATTTTCCTTATTCAAAGGGTGTTCGATTAGAAAAATGCATATTTGACTTTTCTACTTGGTCATAGCCAAATGTGATTAAAAAGGCAAATATTTAAACAGACAAATTCAAATATTTGAGCAAGTAATGTATGACAAGTTTGGGCGAATATTCGAGCACTTCAAATATTCTAATGAATACTGCAGTATTTGTATATGCCTTGACGAGAACTTGAGAGATCGCTAGTGGTGCAAGGCTAGAACCATTAGCTGAGCTAAAGTTCGCCGAAGCCTAGTTTAGTTAGTAATGCCAAGCTTTTGCTAAAGATGCTAAGTTTTTGCTAATAGCACCATATATAGCTAGACTTGGCTATTCTTCTGTTTCAGTCAGTTCCCCACATTATGCACTAGACACGTCGCTAATTATGGGATGTTATGTCGTTTCAGTTGAATGACTAGGTTTATGTGATATTACATGACTTGAGTCACCTGGCTATCTGTTCGATGATTCGTAGTCATGTGAGTATTGTACCGTGATGATAGATGACACGACTGGCAGAATAACTGAAATATTGGCTGAATTAAAAAAAGGAATTCGCAGTAAGACGGCCACCCCCGTCTTATACACCAGTTAGCTGAAAAACTTCAGAAGTCTGGCCGCTATGGACAACTGAAATAACCGACTTCCATTTCCAACGTAGTTATCTGCGTCACTTTGTTTACCCACGGCTTTGTGCTATGGACGGCCTCATTTTGCATTTTGTACTTGTCTAGAGAATCTATCTGGGCTCTGAACTACATTTTGTCTCACTCTCGACCAGTCACTGACAACAGTTCACTGTAGCGTTCAAGAAAAGAGCAATGGAGTCCATGAAGGCACGTGAAAATCTGTTAGTTAGCACACTGCAATGCTGAAGTGTGTGAGGATACGTTATGATGCTTACGCAGGCAAATGCCAGAGTTGCGAGTAGCAAACTATGACCGAAATTTTGTCTCTGCGAGGGTCGTTCTTGCTGCTCTATCTCGCTGTACTCTTTCTTCTGTTGGTTCCAACAATGCTGGCAGCTCTGGTTTCAGTGACATGCACGGCTATAATCACCTCGCTGGGCAGGTGAAGTGCACCACAGAAGCAGTCACTAGTGGCGGGCACTAAAGGATAACATCATGGCTTGCAGAAACCAGAAGGAAATGTTTTTGTGCCAGACCACAGAGTATCTAGAGCTGAAGATGAAGCTTGCAAAGACTACGTTCGTGTCATGATTGCTACTAGTTACCTTGAGTGATTCTAAATTGGAACTGTCCAAATGATTGTGGCATTTTGCAAAGATGATGCTGAAGCCCATATTTTTGCTTTCTGCAACATTAAACTTGATGTATCCGTGACGTCACACCAGCCGAAGTCACCGTTATCACCACTGCTTCTTCTCCTTCCCTTCCCATAACCCCTCTCGCACAATGCTACATTAACCCGCACCATGGCAATAAACGTTTATCTTGGCCCAGCCACGGTCCCGGCGTGTTTGTTTCAGTGGCCACGAAGATGGAATGAAAGCGGTGCATCAACTTTGTCCGTCATGACCGCCACACCCACGGGAGAATACGCCAGCCTGCCGCAGTTCGACGAGACGAGCGACAAGTAGCCCGCGTACCAGGTTCGGCTAGAAGCCTTCTTTGAGGGAAATGGCATCACGGAATATTGATTGATTTGTGGGGTTTAACGTCCCAAAACCACCATTTGATTATGAGAGACGCCGTAGTGGAGGGCTCCGGAAATTTTGACCACCTGGGGCTCTTTAACGTGCACCCAAATCTGAGTACACGGGCCTACAACATTTCCGCCTCCATCGGAAATGCAGCCGCCGCAGCCGGGAATTGAACCCGCGACCTGCGGGTCAGCAGCCGAGTACCTTAGCCACAAGACAAACGGCATCACGGAAGACAACAAGAAGCGGGCCCTGCTGGTTACGGCACTGTTTACCCACACCGTCGAGGTACTGAGCAGACGTTGTGCTCTAGATAAGGTGAATGAGCTTCCGTACCCACTAGTGATAGTCTTGCTTAAGCAGCACTTCTTGCCGCAACGGAACGAGATAGCACAGTCCCATAAGTTCTTCACCCCCAATCAGCTGCCCGGGAAACCGATCACAGATTTTATCGAGGCGATTCGACAGATAGTGGACAGCTTCAATTTTGGTGCTTCGTTAGACAGAATGCTACGAGATCGCATCGTGTGTGTTCTTCACAACGTCGGAGTGCGTCCGCAGCTACTCGCAAAATCACAGCTGACGAGGAGCAAAGCGGAAGAAATTGCGATACCTACTGAAATGGCCGAGGCTAACGTGCAAGAGATAGTAAGCCCCACTGCTGAGGCAAGTGTGCATGCGCTGGAAGGCCAGTCCTATCGCCCACGAAGCCAGCCACAGATTGTTGTGTGTTACGGCTGCGGATAAAAAGGGCACAGACCCGAGGATTGCTGCTTCCGCTCGGCGTCATGCTTCAAGTGTAAACAACAAAGTCATATTGCTCGAGCCTGTTGCCGCCGTGAGAGTGGGTTCAGGGTGATACCACCAGAACGCCAAGTACACGCTTTGTCGCGGGAGGAAGACACTGGCACGGACGGTATCAAGCAGCGGACAGTCACATCGGCCACGTCGGCATTATGCAAATGTCGTGCGCACCTCGGACTGCGGCGGGGTTCCAGTGAACATGTAGGTCGACACAGGCTCGCTGGTTTCGGTCGTCACGTGGTCCACATATGAACGGAGCAAAACAGTGTGGCCGAAGCTGCATGGTTCGCCATTGAAACTAACCTGCTTCCTGGGACGGCTTGCAGTGCGGGGACAACTTCAGCTCAAGGTTTCGTGCGGAAACAGGTCGACGGCTGAATCTTTGGAAGTCCTTGGTTGCTCCGGCCCAAACCTCTGCGGACGCAACCTGATTCAAGCGTTCCACATGCTCGAGGCACCGGTAATGAACGTGAACACGTCAGGTGCGCAACCGCGGCTACTCGGTGCTGACGACATTAACGTGGACCGGTTGCAAGCGGAATTCGCTGATGTGTTCACGTCAGGTTTAGGGCTCATAAAAGCTTCCGTTGGATGAGGAAGCCATGCAACTCACGACCATAAACACGCATAAGGAACTGTTCAGCTTTACTCGCCTGCCTCTTAGAGTGGCGTCCGTGCCGGGCAAGTTCCAACGGCGAATGGAGACCACTTTGCAGGGACTTCCGGGTCTACTGGTAGAACTCAAAGAATCAAGGACCGACTGATGACAATAGAAACTATACTGGGATGGGTACTGCAAGGGCCATCGGAGCAAAGCAAGACAAAACATTATTAAGACACTCGAGATCAGGGAATGCTTCGAACGAATACGATTTATTAGAAGCGAAGTAGCATGCGCTCGCTCCAGGCTGCAGCCTTCTTTCTTCTTCTTCCGGCGTTTTATGATAATATTTTATAAGCTCCCGCCCGGCCAAGTTGAAATGTGATAAGCTCTCGCGTTCTATTTGAAACAACCTTCCGCAGGGTATATGTGGTTCACTGATCTTCTTAGAAGCTCTTTTTTGCCTGTGGGAAAGAGACAAGCTTTTGTTATTCCGTCTCGCCCAGGGTAGAGTTTTTCAATCTGGCACATTTTCCAAAATGTTCTTGGAGCCTTGTCCTCAACCAACACGATGTCACCCAGTGAGAGTGGTTTTGCTTGCCGCATTTTGGCTTTGACCGTAGCTCCTATTTCCTTGATGTATTCTTGATGCCATCTTTTCCACCAAGCGCGCACGAGTTTGCATCTGCTTCGCCATGCATCTTCAATGTCACCGTTGTACAGTCTTGTTTGTCCGTCTTGAAGCTGTCACCGTCCATCTATGTATGATATCTGCCGGCGTTAGTGGCATTGGCTCGTCAGGTTCTCCATATACGTAAGTGAATGGCCGATTGTTGAGTGTTCCTTCAACTTCTGCTACATTAGTTCGTAGCTCCTCTACTGAAGCTGTGCTTTTCGATATTATTTTTGGCATTGACGTCTTCAAGCTTCTTATGAGGCGCTCGTAAAATCCTCCCCACTATGCCGCGCACTCTGCTATCGTTTTCCACTGAATTTGTTGGCCACTGCAGTAATTCTTTAAGACCTCGTTTTTAATTGTTTCGAGCATTTTATTGATTTCCTTTCCAGCTTTTATAAATGTTTTGACGTTGTCCGCGTAGATTACTGCTGGCATTCCCCGTCGAGCTGTAAATCGTCGGAATGCTTGCAGAAAACTTGACGCTGAAAAATCGTTGGTAACTTCCAAGTGTACTCCTCTCGTTACCGCGCAGGTGAATATCAGTACGTATTGCTTCACAATCTGGTACTTGTCCTTTGCGTAAAGAGGTCCTGTGAAGTCAACTCCCGTAATTTTGAATGGCTCTGCTTCAGTGGCTCTGTCTGCCGGAAGTGGAGGTATGTCTTGAGTCGCCGGTCTGGAGCTATGCTTCTTGCAGACGACACATCTGTTCAGAATTCTTTTCACTGCTTGTCTACCCTGCAAAAGTTGCGCTAGCGTAACTTGAACTCCTCCGTGTAATACCATTTTATGCCCGTGACGAATTAGCAGTTCCGTGAAATGCTCATCCTCTGGAATTACTATATCGTGCTTGTTGAATTCTTGGCTGCACTGCAATCATCCCTTCTGTCTGATGATTCCATCGTCATCAAGGTAGACTTCGTGTCCATTAATTTCAAATGATTGAGTGTTTGAAAAGGCCTCACCCTTTTTTTGTCTCAGTGATATTTGGGTCTGTCTTATCCAGTATTTCTCAGCATTTGTTACCTCTTTTCCTGTCAACGGCGCTTTGTGATTTTCCTTTCTTGTGTTGTCGAATCTCAACACCCATGCTGTCACTCTTGTAAGCCATCTGTATGATAAATACCTTTTGCTTTTTAAGATTGGCTCAATTTCAGCTCTTCCCATGCATTGGTGACGTGTTTTATGCTGGGCTTCCACGTCTGTATTCGTGCCAATTATGCTTGCTGAGTTCTTTTCCAGTGATGCTATCCATTCGGGACCGTTCCACCATAACTTTGGCGTTATCAATGCCTTTGCACTTATTTCTCATGTAAGTAGGTCAGCAGCGTTGTCGTCACTTTGAACGAATGACCAGTTAAGTGTTTTTTCTCTAATTTCTGCGATCCTGTTGGCAACAAACGAATCCCTTTTCCTTGTTTCCTTGTTCCCTTGATCCAGTGAAGCACAATCATCGAGTCCGTCCCGCAGTGTATTACCTGAAACCTATCGTTGAAGTGACCTTTGATGTAGTCACATAATATTGATGCTACCACTGCTGCCATCAGTTCAAGTCGTGCCAATGTTAGCTCTTTAATTGGAGCTACACGGCTTTTTGCTGTTACCAGCCTTGATTCTTTGCTTGCATCGCGATATACTGCTATCATGTATGCTGCCACTCCGTATGCTAATGGGCTCGCGTCGGCAAATACACGCAGCTTGTATGCTTGTACTGGTTGATTCTTGCTTGCGTAGCATCGGGGGATTTCTAGAACTCGAAAGTCCTCTGGTTCAGACATAAGGTTCTTCCATTTGTCACATTCATCTTTAGGGAGCTGGTCCTCCCACGTGACGTTCGTTTTCCACAGTTTCTGCAGTCCTATTTTCGTGCATATTGTGAATGGCGACAACAAACCGAGCGGGTCGAATATCTTCGCTGTGGTTTGTAACATGGCCCTTTTTGTCAAGTACGTTGTATCTGTTAATAAATTCCACTTTTCCATAGGGAAGCAAATCATGTCCTTTGAGTGTTTCCATATCAAGTCCAGAAGCATTGTAAATCCTCTAGATAGAATATCTATGTGAGAATCGTCCCTTTCGTTTTCATTTATTATTTTGTTATATCGCTCTTCATTGGATGTCCATTTTCTCAAATTCATCACTGCTTCTCTGAACACTTGCTTTGCCTCTTTGTACAACTTGACTGCTTCATCAAGCGTTGCTCCTCCCAGAATGACATCATCCACGTAGACCGCTTTCTGCAGTTTCCTTGTCAGATCAGGAAACCGGTCTTCCACTTGTTTCAAATGGTGTTTAATTGTAGCTGCCAGTATAAACATGCTCAGTGTTGTTCCAAAGTTACTCTTGTCATGCGCCATGTTTGCACTTCATTCATTACCTTCCTTCAGCATCATGCTTCCACCACAGAAATCTCATTGCATCTCTATCCTCTTCGTGTATAGAGATTTGTAGAAATGCCTTTTCAACATCTCCTGCTAATGCCACCTTTTCTTTTCGGAAATTAATGAGCAGCGATAGCATGTCCTCATTCAAATTGGGTCCTGCCTCTAGGTTCTCGTTTAAAGACATGCCTTTTTGAGAATGTGATGAGGCGCCAAACACTACTCGAACCTTTGTTGTGGCTCGGTCCTTTCTAATGATCGCATCATGTGGCATGTAGTAGAAAAGTGCATTTGGCTGTTCTGATGGCTCTTGGACCTCCTCTGGGACTCCTAATGCTATATACTCTGATATAGCTTTGGTGTAGCGATACAGTATGTCTGATTTTTCTGCAGCCTTTTAGCCAGTTGCTGTAGTCTTTTTATTGCATTTTCCTTGTTGCTTTCCAAGTGTACGTCCTGTTTCCATGGCAAGCTGACTTGATAGCGACCGTTTTGTTGTGCAATCTTGCGCTCGAATTCTTCGACCACTTCATTTCCGATGTTATCCAAACCATTTCTTGTGATCCCCATTGACTCCAGGCTCCAGAACTTCTGTAGCTCTTGCTGGAGTTCTGTCTCCGCAGCTTCGACCTTCAGAACCATGACTGCTTGATTATGTGTTAGTTTTGTCTTGCTTTGCTCCGACGGCCCTTGCAGTACCCATCCCAGTATAGTTTCTACTGCCATCAGTCTGTCCTCGATTCTTTGAGTTCTACCAGTAAAGAATTCCCAATAATAGTCTGAGCCGATCAGTAGTTCTACAGAATTTGTTGCAGTCGTCTCGGTCCTGTGATCAGCCACTTGCATCTTTAGCTGTTTCATTTTCTCGCTGAGTTTCTTAGTTGGTTTGGGTATACAACTGTGCGAGATAACGTCGACTTGTAACGCTTCAATCACTGTTGTCGTGCTTGTTTCTCGTGATCCTATAGTCACTTGCACCACGTTCATTAGTTTGACCTTTTCGTCTTCTCCAAATGAACCAATCGTCAGCCTTTCCTGTCGCAACACCTTCGCACCTATTTCTTTCGCTAATCCCGCTTCAATAAATGAATATTGACTTCCGCTGTCTAACAACAAACGGCAATGTCGGCCACATGTTTCTCCTTCTACGCATGCTACAGCCATCTGCAAAAGCACAAACTTATGCTTGATATTTTCGGTTGCGTGTAGAGTAGACGTCCTCGCTTCGGCTTGCGCTGTTGAGACCAGTTCTGCTCTTGTTTTCTGCATCACCGTTCTACCCACTGATGTGGCATGTCATCCCTTACATTGCTTGCATTTTACTTGTGCCTTGCAAATGCGTGCAGTGTGGTTTGGTCGCGTGCATCTGAAGCATGCTCTATTTTCGGTAAGCATAGCTTTCTTTTCATCCATTGGAATGCTCCTCCGACAGTTTTCGGTTGCGAGGGTTTTTTGCTTGCAGATTAAGCATATTCTGTTCGCTGAGCTATAGACGCTTAAAGTTGTGCTTATCTGTCCGCGGTTCTCCCTTGGTTTTGCAGTTATCCTCTCTTGTTCACGTTGTGTTTCTTCACGAAAAGCCGCTTGCTCTTTTAAGAATAACATAAGCCTGTCATGCTTTTCCTCGCACGCTTTTCCCGTTGCGTTGTTTTGCTCGCCGTTTTCTGAAGCTGAGCTGTTTCTCATAGCCTCTTTTGACTTGAACTGCACTGATAATTCTGGTGGAATCGCTCTTTTCAATACCGGTAACAACATCGGTGCATAGCTCTCGGTTTCCACTTTTAGTGACTTGAGTGCCAATATGTTAACTTGCACTTTCTGTACTAGCCTATTTAAGTCATCGGTATCTTGAACAGACCTCACTTTCTCCAAACTCAATAGCTCATTCATGTGCATTTCAATGGAATGTTCTCGATTGCCGAACGTTTTTCGCAGTATTTTGATTGCATCCTCACAATTTTCCTCTGCCGAGTACTGAAGTCCTTCAATAGCAGCCGCCGCTTTTCCGGTTAGTGATACTAACAAGTAATTGAACTTTCGTCCCTTGCTCATGTTCGGTCTCAGGTGAACTGCTGACTCGTACTGAGACCAAAAGTGGTTCCACTCCAAAGGTTTTCCCCCAAACTTTGTCATTTCAAGCTTTGGTATCTTAACTAGTTCCGTTGCTTCTTGTCCTGTACTTGACGGTGTCATCTGCCTTGTCCTATCGTTTCAATCCGAATGTGCAGGCTTTCGAAGTCTGAATTCTATTGCAGACAAGGTCGTTGTTAATTTCATGTCGTGCTCTATGACCCTTTCGAATTCAGCTTCGGCATTGTCTTCTGTCAAAAACTTTTCCATTTGCTCGTTCGCGCTCTTGAGACTGTCGCTTATTCCTTCAATCTGCGCCTGCGTTGTAAGCAGCTGATCCCGGTTAGCTCCATCATTGATTTCCTGCTCGGCTGCGTTAATCAGTCGCGTGATCTGGGAGCGAAGCGCTTTCCTTTTCTTCGTTATCACTTCCTTGCTCATATTGAGGCGGTTAACAATGACTCCTTACTTGTCAATCGTTCGTTCTGATGCTCGTACTGTCCACCGTGGTCTCGTCGCTCGATCCAGGTCGATCCTCTGCTCCTCCGCCGTTTTCTTCTCTGCTGCTCTGTGGCAGGTTGACCTGTCTGTCTTGCCAGCGAGGAGATAGTATCCTGGTTCACGGCACCATTACTAAGTCGATCGAAACCAGGGACTACTTCGAACGAATACGGTTTATCAGAAGAAGCGAAGTAGCACGCGCTCGCACCAGGCAGCAGTCTTCTTTCTTCTTCCGGCGTTTGATGATGATATTTTATATCCGGGTGTTCAGGTCTACCTAGACGACGTCATCGTGGCAAAGAAACCCAACGCCTGTACTACCCTGCACGAAGTATTCAAGCGTTTCCGGGAATACGGCGTGCGCCTGAACGCAGACAAGTACAAGTTCCGCTAACCAACAAAAGTGGATTTTTTGGGGCATCGAATCAACGCTCGAGGTATTCAACCAAAGACAGAAAACATAGACGCCATCCTTAAGGTTCAGGCACCACAGAACCCTGCAGAATCAAGGTCCTACCTCAGCATGGTAACATACTACCACAAGTTTCTTCCCAATGCATCGACCGCCATGGCAACCCTATATCAACTACTCCGGAAGGAAACTAAGTGGGAGTGGGGTACCGCTCAACAACAGTCATTCAGCAGTGCGAAAGACTTCTGAAATCCACGAACTTTCTGGCGCATTTTGATCCACACAAGCCGCTAGTCCTGGAATGCGATGCCTCCCCTGACGGAATCATCGGTGCAGTGCTTGCAAACAATGTCGGGGGCGGGCTACTTCGGGCCACAGGGTTCCGCTCACGGTTATTGACTGAAGCTGAGAAAAATTACTCGCAGCTGGAGCGTGAACTCTTGGCACTTGTGTTTGGTGCGTCGAAATTTTGACAATACTTGCTCGGCAATACTTTCACATTGATGACGGACGATACGCCGCTTGTTGGACTTTTTCACCCGATGGACCCTCCTGCTCAGCGCATACGATAACGTCATCAAACACCAGCCCGGGAAAGACAACATTCCAGCCGATGCCCTCAGACGACTCCCCACGTCAGCAACTTCCCAGCCAGAGACGCAGAAAGAAACTGTAGACGGTGAGTATGTCCTGCTCACGGAGAACCTCAATGATGGTGTCATGTCTGCAAAGCAACTGGGCACTCTCACAGAGCTTGATGACGATTTAGCAAAGGTGCAAAAATTGGTGCAGGAGGGATGGCCAAAAAATTTGGGGCCTAAGGACCAGCACTTGATGTCATACTTCAACCAAAAAGCTGAGATAACGGGGAGTTATGGGCTTCTCTACTGGGGCCATCAAGTGATCGTCCCTAAGAGTGCCCGAGCAGTAATGTTACATCTGCTGCATGATACTCATCAAGGAATTTGCTCAGTGAAGCAGCTAGGGCGCTTCTTAATGTGGTACCCCGGATCGATAATGACATTGAGCACATGGTTAAGTCCTGTACCAGCTGCATCCAAGCTGCCCCTTCCCCCAAAGAAACCCCCTGTTGCATGTTGTTGGTCAAGGCTGCATATCGATTTTCCGGGGCCGATAGATCGTCACATGCTACTGATTGTGGTGGATTCACATAGTAAGTAGATAGAAGCGATACCTATAAAGAGTTCCACCACACACACCACTATAGAGGCTCTGCGCACCTTGTTCTGAACATTCAGGTTGCCCCGGACACTGGTATCCGATAATGGCCCACAGTTTACGAGTTGGGAATTTAAAACCTTCATGAAGCTGAATAACATAGTACACCTCCGAACAGCACTGTATCGCACCCAGTCCAATGGGCTCGCGGAGCGGGCTGTTCGTACTGTCAAGTATTCATTGAAAAAGAATATACAAGGGTCACTGAAAACCCGCCTGGCTAGGATTTTTCACAGGTACCGCAGGACGCCGCAGGCCCGGGGCAGGACACCAGCGCAACTCCTAATGGGCTACGATCTTAGTTCCAGGCTGGACAACGCAGTGTCCATTCCGCCCTCACCAGTTGACCATCCCCCCCCTCGATGATTGGCAGCCCAGGGAGCGAGTCTGGGTGAGGAACTTTGGGCGAGGCGAGCCGTGGACTCCAGCCAGCATTACATGGACAGAAGGAGCCCGGGTGGTGAATGCCGATGGTCCGGAGAGAGAAACCATTCGGCGCCACAGCGACCAGGTGAAGCCACGGGAGTTGGAGCATGACCAGGGAGAGGCCGGTGACTCTCTCGGTGCCTCGAAACTGCAGACGGGGCCCTAGCAGAAGGAACACCGAGGCGAGCGCCAACAAGAAGCGAGATTGCCGGGAGCCCCTCAACTCCCGCGTTGCGTCGCTCGGGCCGGCAACGCAAACCCCCAGACCGTTACTCACTGTAGGGGGGGCGGAATTATGTATCCGTGACGTCACGCCAGCCGAAGCCGCCATTATCACCACTCCTTCTTCTTCCCTTCCCCATAACCCCCCTCGCACAACGCTACATTAACCCGCGCCATGTCAATAAACGTTGGTCTTGGCCCAGCCACGATCCCGGCGTGTTCGTTTCAAAACTTGAGGGCAAACACATGTGTAGAAAAGTACCGTTGTCATTACATGCAGCATTTGAAATCACATTTGTTTCAGGGTAAAGGTGCCTTTTAATACTTTGGCTGTTCCATATACTTTTGCCCAGATTTTTTCGTGGTTTGAAGTTGGGGGGTTGACCTATATACCATTTTTCATGGTAGTTGCATAATAAATTATCTTAGAATGGTACGGCTAGTTATGTGGTTTTTAGTGCAATACCTGTTCATGTGACTTTTTCTTCATTTGTGACTTTTTTTTATCAATTTAGTGCCATAACTACTAGTTATTACATGACGTTTTATGCAATATTTAGTCTCATAACCAGAGATGCAAAATTTCTAAAAATTTTTTGGACATTTTTTTTCTCGAAATTTAGGGAAAATGGAAAAGAACAAATTTTCTTCAGCATGAGAAATTTTTCATTGCCAAGTGTCAAAAGCAATAACTTTCATCATGTGAACAACAGAAATGAAATGCTTTTTCCCTTTTAACGAACAAATACAGCATTTAACAGATCACAGGCAGGCCAGAATATTCACCGCAACCTCATTCAGCTCTCTGTGAATGGTTGCGGCTTCCTAGAATTGTTATGGCAGTTAAAGCAAGCAATACAAAAATGTATATTTTGATGTGGCTTCGACAATGAAAATATTAATCAAGATCATAACAAACTGAAGTTCTAACTCATATTCAGAATCAGTATTACTAGCATCATCTCTAGCTTTTTTTCATCATGTTAAAGATGTTAGATTGGGAAAAGCATAGGTGCTGTTGCAGTGCTTACAGACAGCAATCCCCGTTTCCCGCTAACGCTCTCCTTGACCGTAAAGTGCATCCACATGCCAAAGAAACTTCACTCGGAGAACTCTAACGCTTTATGCTCCACAATCGTAAGTTCATTATTAGTGGAGGAATTCAAGGTTGAAGTTTGAATTTTTATATTTCAGCCGAAATCTTCATGAGTGGCATTGAAAATTTCAAAATGTATTACCTGTATTTTCGTAACATTCGCTCGAAATTTTCTGCAGCTTCATATGGTAAGCCTGTGGCACACCCAGATGACAATGTATTTTGCTTAATACTAATCAGAAGCCACGGAAGACCTAGTAAGCACTTTCAAAATGTATGCCATCGCTGTGTTTGCTGCGGGAATTTCAGCGTGGTGTCTCCAACTGTATACATATTTTTTTCGACCGTTTTTTCTCTTACAATGCGCTGGGTCGCAATAAGAGTGGTGTTTTCGGGATTGTAAAATTGTGCTTTATTAATATGCAAAAAATTGTTTTGCTCTTTAGTGTCCCTTTTAGTTCGAATGCATGTTATTTGGGCCTTTGTGTCCTATTCGCAACTTGCAGACTCTATTGAGCTGATTGAAGTTTTGGACCTGCTTCAAACAACAGTTGTTGCTGCTTGTTTTTCCGGTGTTTGTGATCATTTTGCAACGTTGTGAACGACCTCGATATTGCCGGAACCATTTGAGTTGCTCAAGTTAAGGGAAAGTAGAAAGCAAAAGAAAAAGTCCGAGTTTTTCTGTCGACAAAAGTTGACTGATTGCGAGCCTTGATGCTCACAGCCTGTACACACCATAAAGAAAAGCAAGCCTTCCGTTCAAATTAGCGCCCCAAAAAGCCATGAGTGGTTAAGAGGGCTTAAGATTAACAGGCAAATAACCAAAGCCCGTAAATGTGTACAGCACTCATTTTGTGTACGAGTACAGCAATGAAGGTGGTACAGGCTTACGTGCCTACATCCAGCCATGATGACGCTTCAGATGAAAGCTTCTATGAAGATGTCGAATCGGCAATGAGTAATGTAAAAACACAGTATACAATATTGATGGGAGACTTTAATGCAAAGGTAGAGAAGAAGCAGGCTGGAGACCAGGCGGTAGGAGATTATGGCATCGGTACTAGAAACGCCAGAGAAGAGCTATTAGTAGAATTCGCAGAACGTAATAATTTACGGATTTTGAATACCTTCTACGGAAAAAGAGGAAACCGCAAGTGGATATGAAGGAACCCTAATGGCGAAAATAAGAACGAAATAGACTTTATAATGAGTGCACACCCAGGCATCGTGCAGGATGTGGAAGTGGTTGGCAAGGTACGATGCAGTAACCCTAGAATGGTACGGTCTCGAATTCGCCTAGATTTGAGGAAGGAACGACAGAAACTGATACACAAGAAGCCAATCAATGAGCTAGCACTGAGAGGGAAAGTACAGGAATTCAGAGTCTCGCTTCAGAATACATAGTCGGCTCTTAGTGAGGAGACCAACCTTAGCATAGATACAATGAATGCTAATCTGACGAGTATCATTACGGAGTGTGCAGTGGAAGTTGGAGGCAGGGTAGTTAGACAGGACACTGGCAAGCTTACCCAGGAAATGAAGAATCTCATTAAGAAGCGTCGAATCATGAAAGTCTCAAGTACAACAGACATAATAGAACTAGCAGACCTTTCGAAGTTGATTAATAGGCGTAAGGTATCCGATGTAAGAAGGTATAACATGGAGAGAATTGAACACGCTCTGAAAAATGGAGGAAGCGTCAAAGCAGTGAAGAGAAAACTTGGCATAGGCAAAAATCCGATGTATGCACTAAGGTACAAAGAAGGCAAAATAGCTACCAATATGGATAGGATAGTTAAAATAGAGGAGGAGTTTTACAGAGATCTGTACAGTAGCTGAGACAACCACGACTTTAATACTATAAGAACTAGCAGTAACCCAGATGACACCCCACCAGTAATAATAGAAGAAGTCATAAAAGCTTTGGAGAGCATGCAAAGAGACAGAGCTGCTGGTGAGGATCAGGTAACATTAGATCTGCTGAAAGATGGAGGACATATTGTATTAGAAAAACTAGCCACCCTGTTTACGAGGTGTCTCCTGATGGGAAGAGTACCAGAGTCTTGGAAGAACGCTAACATCATCTTAATACATAAGAAAGGAGATGACAAGGACTTGAAGAACTACAGGCCGATTAGCTTGCTCTTTGTAGTATACAAGCTATTAACAAAGGTTATTGCTAACAGAGTAAAGAAAACATTAGAATTCAATCAACCAAAGGAACAAGCAGGATTTCGAACAGGCTACTCAACAATCGACCAGATTCATACTATCAATCAGCTAATAGAGAAATGCTCAGAATATAACCAACCACTATACATAGCCTTCATAGATTACGAGAAGGCGTTTGATTCAGTAGAAATATCAGCCGTCATGCAGACATTGCGGAATCAGGGCGTCGATGAACTATATATAAACACCCTGGAAGAAATCTACAGGGGATCAACTGCTACCATAGTGCTTCATAAAGAAAGCAACAGAATAACAATCAAGAAGGGTGTAAGGCAGGGGGACACAATCTCCCCAATGCTATTTACCGCGTGCTTACAGGAGGTTTTCAGAAGCCTAAAATGGGAATAGTTAGGGATAAGAGTTAATGGAGAGTACCTTAGTAACCTGCGCTTTGCCGATGACATTGTATTGCTGAGTAACTCAGGGGACGAATTGCAAATCATGATCACGGGTTTAGACAAGCAGAGCAGAAAGGTGGGTCTTAAAATTAATCTGCAGAAAACGAAAGTAATGTACAACAACCTCGGAAAAGAGCAGCGCTTCGAGATAGGTAATAGCGCACTTCAAGTTGTAAAAGACTATGTCTACTTACGGCAGGTAATAACCGCGGAGCCGAACCACGAGATTGAAGTAACTAGAAGAATAAGAATGGGGTGGAGCACATTTGGCAAGCACTCTCAAATTATGACAGGTAGATTGCCACTACCCCTCAAGAGAAAGGTACATAACAGCTGTATCTTGCCCGTACTTAGCTACGGAGCAGAAACCTGGAGACTCACAAAGAGGGTTCAGCTTAAATTGAGGACGATGCAGAGAGCAATAGAAAGAAAAATGGTAGGTGTAACCTTAAGAGATAAGAAGAGGGCAGAGTGGATTAGGGAACAAACGGGGGTTAAGGATATCATAGCTGAAATCAAGAAGAAGAAATGGACATGGGCCGGGCATGTAGCGCATAGACAGGATAACCGCTGGTCGTTAAGGGTAACTAACTGATTCCCAGAGAAGGCAAGCGGGTTAGGGGGAGACGGAAGGTTAGGTGGGCAGATGAGATTAAGAAGTTTGCGGGTATAAATTGGCAGCAGCAAGCACAGGACCGGGTTAACTGGCGGAACATGGGAGAGGCCTTTGTCTTGCAGTGGACGTAGTCAGGCTGATGATGATGATGATGATGATGATGGTGACAGAAACTTCCAGGCTTTCAGTTTTCGCGCTTAGATTGTCTGTTCAACACACGATCACCGTGTAAACAGTTTTGGAAATAAATTGGGAATGCGTTTCGCCTCTAGAATAGAATGAAAGGACCGGTGTCAAAATGTTCATTGCATCATTACACATCTGAGGCGTCTGCAAAATGCCTCCATGACCTTTAGATCTCCAGCAATTTGTGTTCGCTCTTACTTGCTGATGGCGCTTTTTCTTTTGTCGTTTCTGCCCCGTACCATGCTATATTTTGTACTTCTCAAACACCAAAACATAGAATAGTAATGGGAACGTCTCCTCTTAAACGTGAAAATTGTATATTACCACTGGTCCCGTTCGTGCAGCTTGCCGAATTCATTCTCTTGATATTCTGCTGTTATTTTAGTCAGGGTGCTTGTGCTTTGGCATTAAAAAACTTTTTTTTGTCATCTTACTCTGCTTCGTGCTTTTATGTGAGCTGAACAAGCATTGTGCAGAATACAATGCAAGCGAAACTGTAAGACAAAGCGCGTCTCCGAAAATGTTTCTGACATTGCCGAGAAACTTGTACTGAGACTCCTAATATAATTGATTTGTGGGGTTTAACGTCCCAAAACCACCATTTGATTATGAGAGACGCCGTAGTGGAGGGCTCCGGAAATTTTGACCACCTGGGGTTCTTTAACGTGCACCCAAATCTGAGTACACGAGCCTACAACATTTCCGCCTCCATCGGAAATGCAGCCGCCGCAGCCGGGAATCGAACCCGCGACCTGCGGGTCAGCAGCCGAGTACCTTAGCCACTAGACCACCGCGGCGGGGCTAGACTCCCATTATAATACATTACAATATGACATCAGGCATTGCGCGCGATTACGCACAACGACTGGCGAAGAGCGTACGTGTACGCCTTATTTGCAATTTCGCACATAATTATCTATACCCAGTGTGCTACCCAGCATTTATTTACTTAATATATTATGCTAGCCCTCCCCTACTTTCTCAAAACATAAATCGAAGGGCCACCAAAGCACGAAAAATTGCTCTCTTCACCAAAAGTGTACTTTCCAGTACCGTCTATTTCGGGGCCATAGAAGACCTACACGTCTGGGGCGATCATCTCAACGACAACCATGTTGGATGTACAGTTCCGCCACCTATAGGTCGTGAAAGTTGCAAATAGCAAATTTATAATGTAAACTATTTTGTCATATCTAACTTCCTCTCGGTGGGTATTGAAATCCTGCTACACTATTCAATTTTGCTTCCACTTTCATTTCAAACCCCAAAAAAGTGGTATTTACACCAGCCCACTTGTAATTCTTAAAAACATCATGCAAATTAGTTGGGTCAAGACAAAAATTTTTATTTCTTTTGATGTGGTGTAAATGTCCACAAAAGCAGGGCACCTTTGAGTGTTTATTGAGGTCACCATCTTCCCATCTTCCTCCATTTGTGTTCTTACAGTCCTCTTCATACTTGTCATCATTTGGTCACGGCGGGGTCAAGCGTGGGGAACACTTTATTACGTCACAAATACTATTTGAACTATTTGACTTGAAATGATTCTGCCGAACCAGTATTCACTTTAAAATTCAAGTTTGCCAGCTGCCCATCCCTACGTTCAGTGCACATGCTGTATTCCTGTCAAATCACAACGTTTCACTCTAATCGCCGAGAAATACCTGTGATGCCTGCATGGCCTTCAGCTTTGATCTCTTCACAATAAAAAGTGCGGAGGGGAGAGTGGCTTTATCCACAGATATATAATCTTTGTTTGCGATTCCGTTGGCATCAAGTGTTCTAGGCCCGAAACAACTGAGCACTGTTTTGACCGGCCCCTGCAGGTTCCAGCGACTCCGGAGGAAGATGTAGAGGCTAGAAGACGGCAAATTTAAATGATTTATTACATTCTTTACATGGCGAGAAAATGTTGGGAGAATGAGATTGGTGGCTCATCATAAAGAGTATCTTCTCCCCTGATTCCTAGGCGGGGGAATGGCTCTAGATAACACTGTCCAATCACAGTGCAAACACCCATTCCGAGGGGGTACCCACACCTGCCCAGGTCAGCGTCCTCGACTGTGGCTCCAATAGTGTGGCGTGTCAAGGCCACAGGATGAGGAGTCCCACACTCGGACACCTCGGCGCATCAAAAGGTCTACTACTCGTTGCACAATTAGTGGGATGGTTCGTCATCCGCAGCGACGCCGCTGTCTCTTCAACAGAGGATGTCGCAACAAAAAACTACTGTGGTCATCTCGTTGGACACCCTGCGGCATCGGACTGCATGATGTCCGACTTCCTCGCTCGGAAGGACAATAGCTGTTCGCAGGCCAGCAGCCCTTCGGCGATTTGTTCCATGATCAGACGATGCCGCTCCCCTAATGGCCGAGGCGCCGATCATTACAACACGCGCAGCGTGCTTGCACAACCACCACAAGGAAAATCGAAAGACGGCGCAAGAAGACTGTGAAAAGCAGGAAATATGGATCCACACCACCGTAACAGCATCAAGGCAAAGAAGATTTCAGGGACTCTATTATTGCTGACAGCATGGCATCCCAGCCGTTAAATGCAGCTAACACAGATCTCGGAGATCTGTGCTCTGGCTCCCAGGATTTAAAAACACATAACAGGTGTAGTGCATCAGTACTATAGCAAACCTTGGCCAAGCAGCTTGGAAAGTCACTGTGGCTGCTCTTCATGGCCACCCCAGCCAGCTCTGGGTGCTAATTACAGCAGCGACCTCACGGTCACAAGCAGCAGGCTGACACCCTTCCCCATCTTTTCGGCGAAATTCTAAGTGCCAACTACTGGCACGCGTCTACGCCTCAGAAGCGTCAAATGCGCCTCTCGGCGTTGGAGGGGCATAAGCGAGGAGGTGCAAGGGGTCAAGCCAGGCTTGATATTGTTATGAGACAATGTCACACAAAAGCGGTTAGATAGGGGCAGAGAAAGACGACGTGATTTTGGTGTAGGGCACAGCACTCGTCCTCCATCTTGGCTTGCGCATTGGCGCTGTGTAAATACATCTTCAAACGCTTAGTTTCGCGTGTAACTTCACGTAACATTTTGGGGGAAGGTGCTGGGTTACAACGCATGACAGAGTTACGCAGTGGATGCCTAGACGCTGCTTCCGACATGTCCACCGGCAGCAACGCTTCGTTAACTGCCGCGCCCAATGCATCAACGGCGCCGACCTCACCTGTTTTCCTCGTGACCGCTCCACCCCGCGATCCCGGCAACTTTTTGGAAACGGAAGGCGAGGCCATGGATAAGTGGCTTAAACTCTATGAGCTCGTCATCGAAAACCACAGATGGGATCCAACCTTGATGCTGGCAGACATCTTTTATTTGCAAGGAACGGCCAAGGCATGGTTTAATAACAATGTGGACGCGATCACGAGCTGGGACGTATGCAAGACCAAGTTACGCGAGTTGTTTGGTCGATCGGCCGGCTGCAAGCAGGCCGCTAGAAAAGAACTTGGCACACATGTTCAGACGTCCACGGAGTCCTACCTGGCATATATACAAAATGTGCTAACCCTTTGCCGTAAAATTGATCGAACCATGGCTGAAGCAGACAAGGTAGCACACGTGCTCAAGGGCATCGCAGACGATGCATTTAACCTCCTTGTGTGCAGAAGCTGTTCTACCGTGCAAGATGTTATCTCGGAGTGCATCTCTGAGTGCCAGCGCTTTCAAGAGGCTAAAAGCCGTCGCATTGCCCACCACTTTACGCGCTTTCCCAACACTGCTGCGACATCAACTTGCAAGCATCTTGGTGTAGCGAGCCAGCCCAATTCACACTCCGGTGACATCACGAGAATCGTACGCCACGAAATAAAGGCCATATCATCTGCACCCTTGAGAGCACTAGCACCGAGTGATCCTCATCCGACCATTTCGCTAATACAGACCGTTGTTCGCCAAGAACTAGCAAACGCAGGTATTCACATGATCTGCTCTGTACACCGTCCCGACGCTGTCAGTTCATCTACCTCCAGCCACCCACAGCATTATTGCCGCCCTGCTCCGCGTAATCGTGACCCAAATGCGTGAAGAACGCCTGACGACAGGCCGATTTGCTTTCGATGTGAACAAGTGGGACACATTTCTCGCCATTGCCGAAGCACGTGGACCTCACCGTATCGGGCAAACTCAAGCTTCTCCAACCTCCACTCACCAGCCCATCTCTATGGCCAGGAACTACCACGGCGTGATGGCTCAGCTAATTACGACCCGGCCTCTACGACCACTGCCCAGTACAGTCGCTCACCTTCAACTCGACGTAGATTTTTCCGGTCTCCGCCGCCGCCCTATTCTCCGTCCCCGTCCTCTGCCCGGCGGTTTTCTTCTGAAAACTAACGACTGCAACTCCTGGAGATGATGCTGCTAATACGACTTGCTCTCCGATTCCTCTGTTGAGGCTGCCGACCAATGAGAACCTGATCGACGTTGAAGTGGACGGTTTATCTGTTAAAGCCTTGGTGGACACTGGCACCCATATTTCTGTGATGAGCTTCCACATTCGTGACCACTTAAAGAAAGTCCTTACTCCAGCTCCTTCACGCAGTGTTCGTGTTGCTGATGGTGGTACGGCTTCTGTTATTGGCGTCTGCACTGCACGCGTCACTATCACTGGCCGTCTAACTTCAGTTCTCTTCACTGCTCTCTCTCACTGCACCAATGATGTGATCCTCGGTCTTGACTTTTCGTCCACTCATTTCGCCCTCATCGATTGCTCAGCTGGTACTGTGCAACTTGACCTACCGTATCCGATTGATCCGCCCAGTCTACCCCAAGCTCGTATGTGCTCTGCTGAGCATGTTCGTTTGTCACCGCAAACTGTGACCCGCATCACCGTAATGCCCTCACCACCTCTATCCGATGGCAACTATGTGCTCGCGCCCATTAAATCCATTCTTTTGACTCACAGTGTTACCTTACCATACACTGTTATTCAGTTACGGGCAAACCGCGCCTTGATTCCTGTGCTCAACTTTGCTCTGTGTCCACAAGTGCTCCCGCGTGGAATTGCCCTCGCCATGCTGACTCCTTCTGACGAATGCGTCATCTCAGCTCTGTCTTCGAACGATGCCGGGCACTGTAGCTACACGCATGCTCGATCTTTGCAAGCAAGCCCGTCTGCTGACGTTAAAAAAATGATCGCGCCAGACCTTTTGTCGCATCAAGCTGACAGACTTCACGTCCTTGAGTCATATTGGGACGTATTTGACTTTTGTGATCGTCCGCTAGGTCAAACCACTGCTGTAAAGCACCGCATTGACATTGGCGATGCCTCCCCTGTCCATCGACGGCCGTACCGCGTATCTCCGACCGAGCGTCACATAGTTCAAGCAGAAGTCGACAAAATGCTCGCCAGAGACATGATTAAGCCATCATGTAGTCCATGGGCTTCACCTATAGTTCTTGTCAAAAAGAAGGACATCACTTGACGATTCTGTGTTGACTACGTACATCTGAACAAGATTACTAAAAAGGACGTCTACCCGCTACCGCGCATAGATGACGCCCTGGATTGTCTTTACGGCGCTAAGTATTTTTCGTTCGTTGATCTAAGATCAGGGTACTGGCAAATTGCTGTCGACGACATGGACCGCGAAAAGACCGCTTTTGTCACGCCCTATGGTCTTTACCAGTTTAAGGTCATGCCCTTCGGGTTATGCAACGCTCCGGCCACCTTCAAGCGGATGATAGACTCTCTTTTGCGTGGGTTCAAATGGTCAATTTATCTATGTTACCTTGACGACGTTATCGTCTTTTCTCCGACCTTTGAAAACCACCTCGAACGCCTATCCTCAATACTGGCTGTTTTTCGTAATGCCGGTCTCCTAATGAACTGGTCAAAAAGCCACTTCGGACGCCAGCAACTAACCCTGTTGGGCCACCTTGTCGACTCCTCTGGTGTACGCCCGGATTCCGGTAAAGTGAGAGCCGTGCGGAACTTCCCCATTCCCACCTGCACCAAGGAAGTCCGCAGCTTTCTCGGTCTGTGCTTGTACTTTCGACGTTTCGTGAACAACTATGCACAAGTAGCCCGTCCTCTCACAAACTTACTGAGAAAAGATGTCTCATTCACATGGGCTGCTGCGCAGGCTACGGCGTTCTCAACACTTATTGCATTGCTAACAGAACCACCTGTTCTGGCCCATTTTGACAATGCCGCTTTACAGAAGTTCGCAACGATGCTAGTGGCCACGGAATTGGTGCTATTTTGGTCCAGCATCAAAGCGGCTGCGCCCGCGTTATCACCTATGCCAGCCGTCTCCTCTCGCAGGCGAAAAGAAATTACTCAATCACCGAAAGGGAATGTCTTGCTCTCATTTGGGCAGTAGCAAAATTTCGGCCCTATTTACTCGGTCAACATTTCACCATCACAACCGGCCACCATGCAGCACTTTGCTGGCTCGCATCCTTGAAGGACCCAACTGGGCACCTTGGTCGATGGGCATTACGACTCCAAGAGTATATCTACTTGGTGTCCTACAAATCTGGCCGCTTACACCATGACGCTGACTGCTTATCTCGGAATCTAGTGGACTCACCTCAGGTGTTCGATGAAGCGCCATGTGTCCTGTCTCTCTCCGCTTCAAGCAACATCCGTGAGGAACAGCGCCGAGACCCTGTCTTACGTAACGTCATCGAGAAGCTTCATTCTGCGGCACCCGATGCGTCTACTCAACTGTTTGTGCTCAAGGATGGCACATTATACCGTTACAACGTCCGCCCTGATGGAAACGAACTGCTCCTTGTGGTACCTTCCCATTTACGTGCGAGCGTGATCGGCCAGCTCCACGACGCTCCAACTGCCGCTCACCTCGGACTGTCTCAGATGTGTGAACGTGTACAGCATCGATTTTACTGGCCCAGTCTTTATCGCTCGGTCCGCAGCTACGTCCCCTCATGCGACCAGTGTCAACGCCGAAGAAAACCTTCCGTGAGCCCTGCTGGGTTCCTCCAACCACTTGACGTTCCCTCTGATCCGTTCTTTCGACTTGGTCTTGACCTCCTAGGCCCTTTCCCTGCATCCACTTCTGGGAATAAGTAAATAGCTGTTGCGACGGATCACACAACCCGGTATGTCATCGCACGGGCTCTACCAACCAGCTGTGCCAAGGACATTGCGGATTTTCTCCTGCACGACGTCATACTTCATCATGGCGCACCACGCCAACTCCTTACAGATCGTGGGCGCTATTTCCTTTCCCGAGTTATGGACGACCTGCTTCGCTCCTGCGAGACAAAACATAAATTTACAACAGCCTACCACCTGCAAACTAACAGACTGACTGAGCGATTCAACCGGACTTTAATCAATATGCTTGCCATGTACGTGTCGTTTGACCACCAGGACTGGGACGTTGCATTGCCTTTCGTTACGTTTGCCTATAATTCCTCACGCCATGATGCAGCTGGTTTTTCACCTTTCTATCTCGTGTTTGGTCGTGATCCAACTTTACTGTTTGACACCATTTTTCCGACAGCTGTCGACTCGACGACCGAATACGCCCGGGATGCTATCACCAGAGCTCGAAAAGCACGAGAAGTTGCCGGTCAGTGCCTCTTAGCATCGCAAGATCAGCAGCGGCAGCGTTACAACTACCATCATCACCAAGTTTCTTTTACTCCGGGTTCTCTTCTGCTATTGTGGACTCCGATCAGGCGCGTTGGACTTTCTGAAAAACTTCTTTCCCGCTACTCGTGACCCTACCGCGTATTGCGCCAGGTGACAGATGTGACCTACGAGATAGCCCCGCTCGAGTCTTCCTCCTCCTCCCCTTCACTGTCTACAGACACTGTTCATGTATCTCGCCTTAAGCTTTACCACTCGGCAACATCAAGGAAAGCACCGAGACGGTGCTTCAGCACCCGGGGGTTATATTATGAGACAATGTCCCACAAAAGCGGTTAGATAGGCACGGAGAAAGACGACGTGATTTTGGTGTAGGGCACAGCACTCGTCCTCCATCTTGGCTTGCGCGTTGGCGCTGTGTAAATACATCTTCAAACACTTAGTTTCGCGTGTACCTTCACGTAACAATATTTTTGCCACGCGTACACTACGTCACCATGTGTACAGCGGCGCCAACCAACCAGGGGCCGCCCGCCAACCAACCAGAGGCCGCGATGCCTCGGAACGTTATGCCTAATGGCCGCCACTTCGAAGGCACAACCGAGTGCTGGAAGCAAGCACGGAAACTACTCCAAACGTTCCTGAATGACTGCTTCGTAATCTAGAACGACAACGACACGACAAACGACTGCGAGTGCTACCAGCGTGACGCGGTTTCGTGTCAAGTTCAAGCAACGCCGACAAATCCAGCGGATGCCAGCCGGCTATGCTTGCGCCGGTCCCGAGTGCGATCGTCGGCTGAGCGAAAACATCGCATAGACTACTGGAGCATGTCGGTGTTCTTGTGCTTTGAGCTGTGATTTTCTGTGCTAAAAACGAGTGTAAACAGACTTCGGAGGTTCGAAGCTTTGAGCATGAGCCCTCGCCTACCGCGGAGGCAATTTCAGAGCGGTGTCATCTGCATCCAACGTAGGCCTCTACCCTCTAGTTCGTATGAACCAGCACATGCGAGGAACATCGGCTGAAAAAAATCTACGGTACTTTCCGTCGCAACATAGCCACCACATATGACGCCCGAAACATTGCGTAGTGCACACGAAGGAGTTTTTATCTGCACTGTGTTTGTTTTCAACATCGGTATTCATCATCGCTGAAAGCAAACCTTTAGAGAATACTTTGACTAAGGACAGCGTCCAGAAGTCTTCCGTACAGGGTTCAGTTCCAATATTATGACCGATATCTGTGACTTCATGAGCAGTTGGGTGCGTTTTAAGCGCTTTAGAGAATACTTTGAATAAAGACAACGTCCAGAAGTGTTTTATACGGGGTTCAGTTGCAATATTATGACCGATATCTGCCACATCATGAAGTGTCAGGCACAGCTAGTTGCATTACAGCACATTTCGACTATGGAAAATGCCCAAAGGCATTCTACGCAGTATTTGGTTCTTATCTTATGACCAATATCTGTTGTATCAAAAAGAACCAGGTGTGCTTTGTTGCATTAGAGGATATTTCTAAGGCACACATCAGCCGAAAGCCTGCTACTCTGGCCTCAATTGTAGTCTTATGACTTAAATCTGACAGATCATGAAGTTTTAGTCGTGATTATTGAGTTGAGTGCTATAAAGTATGAAGTGTAAATGTACTGAAGGTACCAGCATATTTACGATATTGTTAATAAATTTGGTAGTGGAGGTATAAAACCCGGTGGTTTGTAAACCTGATCAGGAGGGCAGCCACCACCTCATTCACCGAAGAGAGGAGGGGGGCTCAATATCAACTCCATATATTAACATAATAGGGAGGGGGCACCAAGTCAGCCCCTACATGGACATAATAGGAAGGCGAAAGATTGATTCGTATACAATGAGGCGAGGCCTGAGCGATTGAATAGGAAGGGGGCACTGCGACGAACTTTTGTTCCCCTCCCCCCCAAGGAGAACCTTGATAGACGTACACTATCCCCCCCCCTTAAGAAGCCTATGATAGACTTACAGTATCCTAGACGCAAATGTTCATTCGCGGGAGCGGCGCACGCACCGACATTGATTTCTGGTACATACCGCTGTAGTTACTTCGGGCACTGGAATGACAATTACTTCTAAAATAGTCTAAACTATGGTGGGTGAAGCACTATCAATTTTTAACGTGTTCTTATATTCTCTAAAACATACAAACCCGCTCCAGTTAAGAACGTGCCATTCTGTGCTTAACTTGGACAGTTCTAAGCCAAAAGATCAAGCAACACTGTGCATCGGCCTTGGACGCGTGGGCGTCAACGCGGTTGACGCGTGCCAGTGGTCAACGTTACTAGAATAGCTCCAGTTGTAAAACTTTCCGCCGGCACCCCTGCTGCCGGTGTCTCCACTCCTCTGCCCACCACCAGATGGCGGCACCGCTCCATCTTGCTCCGCAGCAGACGCTTCGCCACAGCCGGCTGCGGCCTAAATCTCTCGCGGACGGAGTGTTTGTGGCTGTTTCACGCGTATTTTTCAAGTCTTCTGGCGTTCTGCGTTAAAGAATTCGTGATACCAGGCGAAACCGGTATTTACCCACAGCGGCTTGGTATATTTCCTTGCGTATTTCACTTCAAAACTGGGTCTCCGCCGCTGTTTCAGGAATGTAGCAGTTAGATACACGGGTACTTTTAAAGGCGATTCGATGATGCCCGCATAAAGTTTGTGAAAGTGCCAGAGGCGCCCGAAAAGTGTTTACACTCTGGCCAATTCACACTTCATTCTTTACAGGCTGGTATCGCGTGCCTGTGAAAGATGTGCAGCCGTTCGCCTGTTTCTGCCACTATCAAATGGTGGCTAATTCACTCCTGAGAAGTAATGGGAAAATATCTCCGTCCCGATTTTTTAAAGCGGACATTATATGGCTACGGTTTTATGTACTTTACGTCTTTGAAAAAAGCCTGAATCGACTCCAGAGCAACTTCATTAAAACCATTCTCACAAGGCAACCCAGACAGAATTTGATTTAGGCGACTGGTCGTTGGAAGGAGAAGCAGCTTTGTATTTCGCAGAAGGTTGTACGCTTTCGGGCTTGCAATGCGAAGTAAAAGGCCGTTTATTACCCACACTCTAGTGTAGCGGACACCTCGTGGGCTCTTTGCCTTCACCTGTTGTAGTGACGTCTGAAATGCAAGCCTTTAAATGGGTGGCAGTGAGCTCAGTGCCTCCTCGATGGCCACAGATTTTCGGTTTTGCAGCTGCTTCCTTAGGTCAGCCACTTCAGCCATGAATGAAACTCTTGCAGATGCTGCTCTTATTGCTTTCTTGTGAAGGTTTTTTACCTTTTTCTGTCTTTGCGACGCTCTTTTTTGCTTCTGGAGCATTTGAACTTGCTGCTCTTTCATTCTCTTGTGGCACGGCTTGCACCTCGCTTGAGAAGAAAGCACCTTGCACTTGCATGTATAGCTCACAGCTTTCACTCTTTCCACCCCGTGACAGACATTGAGCTCGTCAACTCGGTCTATGAGATTGGCTAGGTCACCTAATGTGCAGATGCTAACGTTCTTCAACGCCGTCACCACGAGGCCAAAAGCACTTGCGGTGGCTATGTTGTCAGTCCCCACCACAACACATTTTTCAATTTGGGGAGCCTTCGTTGGGCTGTAAGCGTGAAACACACCATATACTTTCCATCCCTGTCCTCGAGAGTAAGCATTCACCACAAAGACGGCAGCTGAACGCTATCCAGGTCACCCAAAGTAACTTCCTCAAAATCTGCGCTCCAAGCGGTCTGAGTTTCTTGCGCATCTTCACCCTGAACTCCATCAGAAGGCGAAACCGAAGGGCTAACTGTTTGGCCTGTACTACGTTCCCTTCTTTTCCATTTTTTGTCTGGCGGCTTCGACAGGTACGAGGGAAGATTAGGGAAAACTTTCGGTACCGCACCCTCTACTAGCGTCCACTTGCCCCGTGGCACCTTGACTGTTTCTCCATTGATAGTGTGCACATAACACTTTTGTATGTCCTGGTCATCAAAATGCAGATCACACACCTTTGATTTTTCCGCAAGTGCCCAGTCGGCACGCGGAATCGCTTTGTTCCACGCCGAGAGAAGCGTCGGGTCGCTGGGAGCAGAAAAGAAGTGGCGTTCTGACTTATTCGCATCGTTCCGGTAGCCGCTCGTGCAGCCAGGAACGTAGCACGTCGGCATGGATGTCGGGAACACAGCACGTCGGCTGGTGTGCGACGAAGGCTGCAGTAACGGAAAACCACGTGCGAGCGAGCGAACGCTGCGCTGGTGCCGCCCGTCGACGCGGCCGGCGGCAGGGGAGAGGTGAAGCTCGATGCGACTGCAGCGCCACGAGGCGCACGGACAAGTGGCGGTTCCACGCAGCTCCGCAGAGTTTTACAACTGAAGCTATTCTAGTAACGTTGCCAGTGGTTGCGGGCCCTTTTCCTCCACAGGCGCAAATAGACACTTTTAACGTTTAGGCGCGTGCATACGCATGCCAGTGGTTGGCACTTTATTGCGTTGCCAGCAAGAAAGGGAAGTCACGTATGAGATGCCACCAAGCCGTATGGGCTGCACAATCACAGAAATAAAGTGAGGTGTTCATTGTCCTTCGGGGATGCACTACTCGCTCCTCTGTGGTGATTTTCAACTGCGCTTGCCTTCCACGCAACAATGCTGTAACCATAACAATTGCTATAAGCAGCGGAGGTTTCAGTGCATTGAATCCAACCGGAGCTATGGCAGAGCAAGTCAAAAACAAGAGGCAAAAAAAAAAAGAAAAATGTTGCACTCAGAAACACATTGTGTGCTATGCAGCGGAGTTCCACTGTATTGTTCGATGTACACTGCTAATAAACAGAAAGCCTGCTAGTTCGAACTGATTTTCTATTCCTTTGAAACTCGTATTAAAGAGGCTTAAAAGTATCTTTAACTACAGACCATATCACTAAAATACCTGCATATTTGAATGACAGCACAAATATACAGTCGATCTCGGATATATCGAATTCGAATACAGTTTAACCTCGTTATAACGAAATTGGAGGTTGGCCGCGATTTGCTCATTATAACCAATATTTCGTTATAGCCGCAGGGAGTATTTACTGCAAATATTATGCACTGTACTTACCCGAAATAAATAACGGGCAAAATAGCATCTCACCTCACGGTGGTACGCAACAAGATAACCACATTCCGCAAAGAAAAACGAAATGACACGCACTTATTTTATTGCACTTCAAACAGACTTGGCTCTAAATAAGTCTATAATCGGATGCTGGTGCATCTTTTTAATGCAAATGATGGCTAGCTCAGCTGCGGCCGCAATGTTCAAGCCATCTTCTCCGCCCTCGGAAGCGCTGAAGTAGCGGCGCAGTGCGTCCACCGCGTCTAATGCCTCCAACATTGCCAGAACGTTGGTCTCCCGCACGGTGGTCAACAGAGTCATCGTTGCTGGTCTCATACAGACCATTGACAGTGCGCACAGTGTCATCATCGGGAAGCTGTTCCGTAACCATCACTTCCGAGTCCGCACTCACATAGTCGCGGAACGACTCGCTGTTGGGCATGGCACCGGCCTCGGGACCTGTGGTCCATGATGCTGTCCAATGTGGCAAAACCGTCCGGCGCAGCGGGCTTGTCTAATGATGGCTCATCACTGGCGTCTGGTGCGGCGGAAAATGAAGCGTGTCGAAAGCAATTTGCAATCGTGGTCCCCATCACACTCATCCACGCCGCTCGAAGCATTTCGAGAGCAGCTGTACGTACAAGTCAACATTGGTGTCCTGCTTCAACCTCATGTTGAGCAGATGCCTGTCAATCACGTGCTTGCAATAACCTATCTTCAGCGACATAATCACGTCTTGGTCAAGCGGCTGCGATTTCGCTGTGCAGTTGACAGGGAGGAACAGCAGCTCGATGTTATAGAGCGCGGCAGCGGTGTGGTGGGCGGTGCAGTTATCTTAAACAAGGCACACCTTGCGGTTCGCCTTCTTGTGCCATTTCAAAAGCCATTTTGCAAAAATCTCCCTGGACATCCAGGCTTTGCGATTGGCCGTGTACTTGACCGGGAGCTGCTACTTCCTCTTAAAGATGTAGGGGATGTACTTTTGCCAATTACGAAAATTGGCAGCTTCTCAGAACCAGTCATGTTGGCACAATGTAGTGCAGTGTTCAGCAGCTTACTTTGCTTACTGCCATGGCACAGCTGACCTCTGAGGGCTAAAGTCTCATGCGACAACATCTTGAAAAAGAGAGCGGTTTCGTCCGCATTAAAGATGTCCTCCGCGTTGTATTTTTCCAGCAGTCGCGCGATGTTATCTTTTGCCCACTTCGTAGCCTCTGCTTTGTCGACAGATTTCGAGTCGCCGTAGACCACTTTCTCGACGATGTCATGGCACTCCTTGAAACGTTGGAGCCAACCCTAACTTCCAACAAAGTTGTCATAGCCCATGATCCAGGCAAAGTAACTTGCTTTTGTTTGTAGCATGGCATCACTCATCAGCAGATTCACAGCCCATGTGTCCGAAAACCACTTAAAAACAGCCCTTTCGACCACTTCAAAGGCAGCAGTCCTCATCCTTTTAACCTCTCCTTTCACGCCACATGCAGCAGCGTCGATGATGAACCACAGCTTGCTCAAAAGCGTGGACAGTGTACTGGTCGACACGTCAAAGCCTCTTGCCACTTTGCTTTCCTTTGTTCCCGCTTCAACGGCTTTTGTCATCGCCACCTTCTGATCCAGCGTTATACGCTTTCGCTTCCCGCCTGGCACATTCATGTTGCTGGTATCACGAGCACAGCGCGATAAAGATAGGGCAGAAGCACTAAAAAAATTGGCCCCGTAACTGCATGTTAATCTGCAAATGTCGTCGAAAGAGTATAGTCTTGCCTCTGGAGAGAGTGAACAAATTGTTTATTTGATGTTCTATGCAAGAAAATCGGTGAATGGTAATCTGGAGGTGCTGCGTTAGAGTGCCTCGAGCGTGCAGCGGAGGTTAACGAGCGCATCAAGTCACGTCACACGTGAGAATGAGCGCTATCTGGCAGTTATCTAGGAAAACGTAAGTGTGCGGCTCTGAGACAGTTGTGCGTGCCCGTTCCAAAGGTGATAAGGAGTAGAAAGTAAGGCGACGGGTAAGTGCCACCACCATGCTGTCTTAGCAAAACGTTGGAAACACTTGCATATACATGTTGTTACGGTGCCGCAGATATGTGCAATAATTGCTTTTTAATTGACAATCGCAAAAGTATGAACGCTGAATCTTGAGCAACATTGGTGGGCACTGCGGATGGGGTCGGCCGTTTGGAATATCAGCTGGTGCCGTTTGAAGTACCTGGTATCGTTAAAGGTAGACAAACAGACAAACGGGCAGACAGACCAAAATTTTTGCATCAAAGGTCTTCAAGAAAGACTGTCGTCGTTAAAAAACCACGCACGCAAAGACAACACAACTAATATCGGCGAGTGACAACACTTGCAGTGGTTGCAGACAGGCATGCCGCGGCCATGGTTACTGAGAAGAAGTGGGGAAGTTGCGAGTGGGCTCACGGATGCAGAGAGAAAGAAAGATTGGAGGGGAAAGGGTGCTTTTCTCTGCAGCTTGTTAGGAAGCACGACTCAGCACCGTGAAGAAAGGGACAGGAAGAATATGAAGAAGACACAAAAGAAAGAAAAGGGCGAGACTTTCACAGAGTTGTGGAGTCCTTGGCTGTCGGCGGTAGCCAAGCGACGCATGTGCAATGCCCGTGCAACACCCTCACTTTCAGAAATGACATGCGCTTGGCGCACCTCAGCTTTCACGTATTGCTGGAAGATGGGTGGCGGGAGTTTTGAACTGTTGTAGTTGCCGCGTAACACCATCTGAAATTCGCGTTGTGCACTGTTGTGACATCAGCTCAGAATTTTATTTCCTAGCGAAATTCATTCATTATATCCCATGACAGGCAAATTTTACCTCGTTAAAACGAGGTTTTGAATGCATTGGTTTCTACGGGGACTTTCAAGGGGAATCACGGTTTTCTCGTTATATCCGTTATTTTGTTATAACTCATCTTTTTATAACGAGGTTTAACTGTATACGGAATTATTGGCTATATCGAATAGTTGAAAAATACCCATGTATTTCCTATGCAAAAGTATGGGACTGGCGCTCCTGTATATCAAACTCCCGCACAGCGAAACATCGCTGTATCGAACACTGCGCCCCGCCGGAGCCCAGAAAATGCATTTTCCCAAGCAAATATTGATCAATTTTCGGCAGTGCAAAAACATGTCCCGATTCCTTTGCGCGCGCAAGTTACGAAAAGGCAGTGTTATTCTACCGCGCTGATCTGGTTCGTTGTGTGGCGGTTACGAGTGCACCAGTATTGTTGATGCGCAATCTGCAGGTCTTAACGTGCGGGCATAGTGTTTTTCAATAATACTGATAGCCGAGGACACCAAAAGAAGAATGCAAAGTGACTCGGCGACCTTGTTGTTATGTTCGCATTCCCTTCCCTGTTTGTCAATGCACAATGACATGGCGAGCCTCAAAGGCATGACCTTCGAGATGCACAACCTCATGACGTATTTTTGGTGTTTTTGGTTTCAAAACGCACATATCGGTGGCTGCGCTTTTTCTACCTTTTTTGCATTGAAGCAGTGGCAGCCAGCTACAAAGCCACAAGTGACAACAATATAGCCAACATGTCAGTGGTGGGAACTCGGCATTGTCTTTTGCGCCTTCTAGACTTGTGTACTTCTCGCCTCATTCCTGATAAATCCTCATTCCACAGTTGAACTGAACGATGACCTGCTTGTAGCGATAAAAATTATGACTGGCACTTGGAGCGACGTCATGTAAAGCATCGCTAACCTTCTTGCAAGCCAGGTGGCGACTTCCGATACGTCATGACCGCTGACAACGGCGTACGGTGCCTAAGTGAATTCTGTGACTTATCAGCGTGTCCAGGCATCATTTCGGACAGTGCGCAACTTTATTGGTACAGGTGACGACGTAGCTACTTCTGAGTGCATCGATGCGGAGATCATGGCTGCCGTCGCTGGTGCCGTGAAAGTGTAGTCGTGCGCCTATGAATATGCCAACGCCTTCGCTACCACCGCTAACCAACCTTTTGCCGCGCTACAAAGCATGCATCGGCGTTCTGCATCAATCAATGTTGTCGCAGTCAAGAGAGCTGGATTCACTTACTTGAAAAGCTTCAAGTGGTATTGAGGATAACTGGAACTTGAGAGTGCGCAAAAAGCAAGACAAGTTTACGGACTATTTTCGTGCAAAATGGAGTGCGGTAACTTGCCGTTCACACCTTGTTCTTCATTATACTGTGAGCGAATCATTATGTTAGCGCTTGTAGCGACTTTTGAGGTCCGAAGTGCTGTTATTTAGGCCTTAAAAACACATATTTTGTATTTGAAATAATTATTACATCGTACTATTTCTTGATCCCGTTCGAGTTAGATATATCGGGGATCGACTATACATAACTCAGCAAGTTTCATCAGTATTTGTCACGGAGTGCAAAGAAGGTTTGAAGCAGTGTGCCGCCTTCACCACAGACATCATAAAGAGCGCGAGCAGCGAGCTCTGTTTACGTACGTTACATCAACATTACCAGATCTGACTCCCATAATGTGTGATGAACAAGATCAACTAAATGAGAGTTTCGTCCCAAAAGAATCGTAAATGGCACAACAGATAAAGCAAATGACACAAAAGACGAGTACTTGGTCATACGCTTGCTTACCGAGCCGTCTGTAGTGGCATCGCATTGTTGGTCGCATTGTTGGTTCTTTCTGCCATTCCTGCCACTTCTCCTTACGCTTTCCTGCGTACTTTTCTCAGAAGACGAGTTGTCCTCGTGTCCGCTCTTTGGCTCAGACAGCCGCCGCTCAAGCTTCTTCACCACTTCAACCAACGTGGCAACTGTTGCTGAAAAAGAAAAAAGAGAGCACTGCTGCAGTCGACTTAAACGTCACAGTCGTCGTCTAAAAGAGTGCTGAGTCGCAAATAAAGGCCATGAAAGAAACCAGTGTCAAGATGCAGTAACGTTAAGTTGCAAATTAATCTACTTCACAAATTATACTGCAAGATCGAGCACAAGCAACCAGTAGAAAAAAAATAACTTTAGTGCTTACAACCGAGATCTTTACAGAATGAAAACGTAGAAAGAACACTGTTTCAAAAGAACCACGCCATTGCCACGACATTACAATGCTGAGGTCCTGCAAACATGCAAAAGCGAAAAGAAATAAGATTGTGGCAACACAATCTGCACAGCTCTGACCGCAGCCTCCACCTCGCTATCTTTTTGCTTGACGTGACACGGCTGCACAATGCGCACCACATTCCGATAAGCCACAGCGCCGATAATCATCCAAGGCATACGTCACCGACCGCGCCTACAGAACTGGGCTCCAAGCTCGCAGGAAGATACATTCTTATTTATCTAACCGTTCGAGCTCAGTATCGGCATGCTTGCCCTGCTGCTGCTACTTTCACGTTAATAAACGATCGTTATGTTTCATGTCGGAATGCTACGTTCCTTCTAGGCCACATCCCACATCTGGTGACCCGAACGTGATCCCAACACGCAACCTTCTGATGGTTGCATCTCCATGTCTCATGCGCACCGGTTCACGCTTTTCACGCAGGATGGCTCTCCACCTTCGGTGCCACTCGCAGCCTCAACCCCCCCCCCCCTTGAAAAAAGATCGGCACCCCCTGGCCACTCTTTCAACTGATGTTCCTCCACGGCTGCTACAACGCAGCCCGCTCTTTTCATGACACGCTCTGGGCGTCTGGTACCCCTCCCAGACTTCTTCGAGCCCCGAGGGCTTTCCACTCCGCAGGGGAGTGATGTGGCAACACAATCTGCACAGCTCTCAACACAGCCTCCACCTCGCTATCTTTTCGCTCGGCGTGACACGGCGGCACAGTGCGCACCACATCCCGATAAGCCACCGTGCCGGTAATAATCCGAGGCATCAATCACTGACGGCGCCTACAAAACTGGGCTCGCAGGAAGACTCATTCTTCTTTATCTAACCATTCGAGCTCAGCATAGGTATGCTTGCCCTGCTGCTGCTACTTCCACATTAATAAACGATCGTTATTTTTCATGTCGGATGCTACGTTCCTCCTAGGCCACATCCCACAAGATCAACAATGCATCATAAGAAAAAATGTACAGAGAACTACCGTATTCACCCATGTAATCCTAGCACTCGCATAATTCTCGCACACTGCTCAACAAAAAAGTGAATTTTTTTCCACGAGCGTTTATCGCACCCATACAAATTGCAGACGGAATGCCGCCTGCTCCTTCCAACCACTGATGATGATAGTGAACAACAGCCTGGCACTATCTCTTAAATATTATGCATACTATCAATGCACAAAGCTCCGATCCAGTGCAAGCAAAGCCAAAGTGGCAAGTGTACATTGTGGCGTGTTAGTGTATAACGCTGTTCGTTGTGTTTATTCAGTGGTTAGTCTACAGGGTGATAAGAAAGCTATACGGCTGCTTTCAAGTTGAAAGCAATTGATCATGCACTAAACAACAGCAACAGGGCCACCAGTAGGCACTTGAGAGATGATGAGTTTTGTGTTTGCTAGTGACGACGGCAGCACAGGGCAGCTCAAAGCTACTGAAGAGCGCAGGGACTTCCGTGAGCCTTAAACTGGGATAGATGGTAAAAATTTTTTTCATCAGAAGGTAACTGCGAATGATTCTGTGTTAGATGACCATTAGCCCAAGGTTGACGTCATACGCTAACCTCATGCGGGCTCCTGTTGAGTGACGAACATGAGCCCTACACCCGCAAGCTCTGCATACGGTATTCTAAAAGAACTATTTGCTTGCAGCTTTTGTGTCTCAAATAAATCTTGCCTTGTGTTGAACCTGTGCGTTTGTCGTTAAGGTGAGTACTTCTCAAGTCGTCTTGTAGTTAGTCGTTAGCACGAGAATCCAGATTTCCGACCACTTCGTTTTGTTTCTTTCCCCCCTCCTGCTCCACACGTCTTCGCAAAAAATTTTCCTTACGTGATTCTTGCATCCCCCAAATTTCATCGGTTTTCCACGAAAAAAAGTGCGAGGATTATGCGTGTGAATATGGTACATAGACTAAGAATATTCCACCTTCAAGAAACTGCAGCGTGCTCTCGATAATTCAAACTGTGAAAATTCAAATGTTTGAGTACTTAAAACAGATCTTAAATATCTGATTGGTCTGCTATGTTCTCAATGTATTGAAAGTCGCTTAGTTCACAAATTTTGGTTTTCAATCACTGAAAATATACACAGAAAAAGGTTCGTCCGACACCCCAGACAAACTGGATGCGTGAAATTCTCAGTTTGTTAACAGGCAGTACACCTTAACGATCTCGACTTGAGTGTAACAGCAGAGCCACGACCCGCAGTTGACGATGAATTGACAGATACGTAGCTGCTTTGACCACGGCATGAAGTAATTGCTTGAAGGTGAACTTCAAAGTGCGAAGCTTATTCTAATCTTATTTAAGGCGCATGGAGGTGGTGATGAAACTCTATCACCCAAAAAGGTGTCCTGAAGGACACTCGGCTAGACGCCAGGGGTACAGGGCATCTCCCACATCGGGACAAAAAGCCCGAAGCTCTCTGCCGCCTCACGGGCCTCCTGGACAGCCTGAAGTTGGTCTGCCAGTGAAACACTTTTTAGCACCTTGGCCCACTGTTCCTTGTTCTTGGCAAAAGTGTCACTTGATGCACAACCACAGAGCATATTATTCAAATCTACACGTTGACAACATTGTTCAAACACATGTTGTCCATGGTAGTTTGGGTCAATACGCTTCCTGCGCCAGGGGCTGGTGTACGAGTTAGTCTAGAGCAAGCGTAACGTGACCGACTGGCTGCGCGTTAATTTCTTATACGGGAGGGGGAACTCTCGCCGGTCTAGATAAATGTGCTTCGTAATTTTATTGAAAGTGTATAACTGATCCCTGTACTCTATGTGCAGTGCATATGGGGAAACCGGAGTGACGCGGTCGATGAGTCCTCGCGCCACCTCGTGTGCCGTCTCGTGGAGATTCCGCAGGTTGCCCCCTAAGCTGCCTATGTGTGCCGGGATCCATACGATGAAGTGTTCGGTGATGTTATGTCCATCTAATAATCGCAGTGCCGTCTTGTCTATCTGCCTTTTGCGAAAGCTCTAGTTGCTGCTCTAGAATCACTGTATATTGTTGTGAAGCTCGAGTCTGTTACTAGAGCTATCGCTGCATGTTCGGCTACATCCGGCCTCTTGGTGTAAAGAGTGAGTGAGCTGCGTGTTTGTCCATATCTGATAATTACTACGACCAAGTAGGCGTGCTTTCCCAGTATGCATCCACAAAACTGCCTGGTCGGGAGATCTTGCCGCGAAGGTTCTGGCGTGGGCGAGTCTTCTTCCATGATTGTGGACCGGGTGTACGTTTCTTGGGAAGGGGAGCACTGTAATTGATTTTAGCATAAACTTCTGAACATTGTCCCTTTCCGCTAAGGTGTGCAAACCGAGCATGACAAGGATATCTCTGCCCACTTTGGTGCTGGATAGGCGTGCGATCTGTGTCGTGTGCTGGGCCTTCGGCAAAGGGATTATGAACTCCCAGCAGTAAAAAAAGAGCAGTGGAGGTATTACCCGGGAACCCCAACGCTGTCTTAAAAGCCCATCATATGTGTACTTCGAGCTTCTGTCATTCTACTTTTTTTCCAGTTCAGCGTCGCAGCCACGTATGTAATGTGACAGAGAACAAAAGCGTGTACCATTCTGATAGTGTTATCCTCGCCCAGTTCTCTGAGCCGATTCATAATGCCCCGAAACATTCGAAGCGCGTTCCCAATCTTGAATGCGATGTTGTCCAGCATGACCAAGTTAGTACCATTACTTTGGATGGTGAGTCCAAGGATGCTAATTTTGTCGACTGTAGGTTTGCGGGTGCCGTCCGAATTACGTAACTCTATGCTTAGAGGGACGGGTCTGCACCAGTCTTTTGATGGGCGCCCTCGCTTGGGAGGATGGTAGATAAGCAGCTCAGATTTTCTGGAAGAGCAGCGAAGTCCCACTGAGGTGAGATGTGCTTCGGTGATTGAGATTGCGTCTTGCATGCGGGCTTCTAACTCCGTATCGCTGCCACCGGTGCTCCAAATGGTGATATCGTCTGTGTAGATGGTATGCTCCACATCTGCTATTTTTCCCAGTGCACAAGAGATCTTTGCCGTAGCCAGATTGAATAAGAATGGCAAAAGTAACGAGCCTTGCGATGTTCCCTTATCGCCCAGCTCAAAGCTTTCAGAGACGTGCTCGCTATCCTTAGAGAGGCCGTTCGATCCTTCAGAAAAGCACTGACGTATTGATAGAAACATGTGCCAAAATCGTGTTCAGATATAATGGTCAGAATGGTTGATGTCGGATGTTATCAAAAGCTTGCTCCACGTCGAGACCCAGCAACACTTGGTATCTTGTGTAGGGGGATCCAGTAGACTTTTCTTCATTCTCATCATGGCGTCTTGCGTTGATAAGCCCAGCCTATATCCAATTGTTGTGTAGGGGAAGTATTCCTTTTCTTTGACGTACTCTGTCAGTCAGTTCAGAATTACATGTTCGGCTAGCTTTCCTATGCAGGACGTTAGTGCGATCGGCCTCAGGTTTGATAACCCCAGACGTTTTCAAGGTTTTGGGATGAAGACCGTATTAGCATGCTTCCATTTCACAGGCAAACAGGCGGTTTAACAGGCTTCGTTGATTTGTTCAGTTAAGAAGATGACCGAATTGCTATCTAAATTTCGGAGAGCCCGATTCGTGATGCCATCGGGGCTGGCTGCAGAGTTGCTGTCGAGTTCGTGAATTGCATAGCAAACTTCACTCTCAGTGCAGTCCACGTCAAGCTCAGATTTTGGGGCACCGTGATCTTCCACGGTGAGATACTGGGTTGTCACAATTGAAGCGGTAGGTAACGTTTAACTAGGCCGTCAACAAGTTCTTCGGCAAGACTATGTTGCATTGCGCAGTGTACTAACTTGCTGAGCCTGATGCATTGTACAGATTTGGACTTGGTGCCTTTTTCGTCTAGGAGGTGTTTTCTGAGCCTCCATCCACTCCCTTATCAAGTTTGACCGTTGAGGGAGTTGCAAACTTCGTCCCACTGCTGTTGGGGAGGAACCATGCAGTATTCTTCAATAGTTTTGTTGAGTTCGGCAAGCTTCTTTTGCAGTCTTCAATTGAGTCGTTGACCCTTCCAACTGGCTAGTATAGAGTGCTCTGCTTCGAGAAGGTTCGCTAGCCGGCTGTCCATTCTATACCCTAACGTCCGTGGTAATTGTTCGTTCCGAGGCTGCAATGTCGGCTTTGAGCTGTTCAGTCCAGCTTGCTATCGTGTGCTCTGTGGTTTCTCTGGATGCGTTTGATGACTGCGTCCGTATTTTGGGAAATTTGTCCCGATCAATTAGTTTGTACTCCCTTTGCCTCTTTCCTGGGAGTTCTGTGTCAATTCGGAAAAGGTAGTGATCGCTGCCTAAGTCTATGCCCGAGTTACACCAGCCGCATTTCTCAATGCCCCAGACGAAAGTCGGGTCCGGTGTAGTGTCGCGGCATGTGGAAGTACCACACCTAATTGGAGTATCCGGGTGTGTGATGAGAGTGAGATCAAAATCGGACACGGTCATATGAAGACGCTCACCTTTGCTAGAGGAATAGGCGTAGCTTCTTGCCTGGTGTGGGGCGTTAAAATCGCCACCTGCAATTGAGAGACTATCTTTTGCGATGCTCGCGATCTTGCCAAGCATGCTTCTGAACTCTTGCCTTGTGTCCTTAGGGCTGCTGTACAAATTAGTGAGAAAGATGCTTTGCTTGTTCCCTACGTGGTCGTTAGGTATAATCTTGATCGCGAGGTGTTCTAGATAGCAGGCTGTGTGGTGGATCTCATGGCGAATGTATTGGATCTTCTTGCAAATCAGAATAGCGACGCCTCTGCCTTGCTTGTTTCTGTGGGTTTCGGCCTTATAACCTGTAAGGGTAAGTTCCATTGTGAGCATTTTTGCAGTAAAATTGCGCGTGGTTTCTCTGTTTCTGATTTTACCAATTGCAGGAGGACTGCCTTTTTTGAGGCGATACCCCTGCAGTTCCATTGACAGATGCGGAAGTTTCGTGTCTTATTTGTTACTGCCATGTTGACCTTCATAGCCCCCTTCGCTTGCAGTAAAAGCAACTTGTAGAGGGCCATGCACGCCCGTGACAGGTTCGGTAAATAAAGCCAGTAGGGCTAGCAGCGAAACGTTCTATGACAAGAGAAGGAGGTGAACGATTTATTTGCATAAAGAAGAATATTTGCACAAACACAACGAAAAAAATGAAAAGGGAATGATGGAATCAACTAAACGTAAACTGACAAGCACGGTCAAACAGAATATCGATACCAACGCAGTTCTTCTTAACAAGTCTGAACGGTCTTTTCAGTACAGCCGTTAAAGTTCTTGTATTGGAGTCCGGACGTGCAAAAAGACAGGTACGGCTCAGCAGCGGTTCACGCCTATCAACAGTCTAGGGAGGAAGCCGCCGTTGTGGGAGTGCACAAGCTTGGGCCCGTAGACCGACGGCGCGCTGCCGCTCTCAGCAGACGGCGTCATCTGCAGCGCTGTCTTCTGTTCGAACACCGGAACCAGGCCTCGCCAGGAACTCGTCAATAGACTCGGTGGTGGTTGAATGGTCACCAGGACCCCGTGATTGTCGTTGCTGGCTAGGTGGATGCCTTGACGCCTCGGTACCTGCACCCGATGAGCTCGCATGCCGCACCCTAGCCGCGTTCTTCCAAGCACCAGCACGATTCTTCCTCTTCCTTCTTCTTCGATGCCATGGTTTTGGATGTTTTTCTACGATTTTCTTGAGGCTTTTCTTCTTTTCAATCACCATTGTTTTCCGTACTGGTACAGGCAACACACATTCAGTAGCCCATCTTGCCGCCCAAAATTAAGAAATCACTTGACTCGCGCCCTTCACTGACAACAACACGGATGTGCTGTGACTTCGTCTGCATGGCTGGTACTACCGTGTTGTTCATATACATTTCTATTTTTCGAAGTCTCGTGTTAAACTTGTCCATTTTCTCATTCATTCACATCATGCTCTCTTTCATTAGTCCCATATTTTTGCTCATGGCGTCGATGGCGTCCTTGACGTCTAACCGCACAACCATTCGTGGTTGCATTACAGCTCGCTTTTTTGGAGCAGGGGATTCTTCACGGCGTTCTCCCTGTCTCACAATCTCAAGTGCTTGTAGAGTTTTGATATCGGTTGCTGGTTCAGGAGTGCTCATTAGTGTACAGCTGTTTGCTTTACAGGCTTCGGATAACTCGTGGATTATCTTGGTATAGGCCACTTTAAGCTCTCTTCAACTCCTGTTCTAACATAGCTAGCTATCCGTTCTTTATCAGTGTTATAGAACTCATGGCTTTCCTTTGGCTTAGTCCTCGTGGTGCCTCTGACTTTATCCGCCTACATGCTGCCTTCATTGTTCTTTCCCGCGAAACGCACCTGTGATCCTGAGCGACTCCTGCTTGTGGTCGATGTCCTCACAGGTGTGCGGCTTCGCGATCGAGAGCGGCAATGACTGCGTGTCAACGTCTTCGACGTAGATCGACCTCGCTCTGTCTGTTGATTGTCTTCCTCTAGCTCTACCGGACCTTCTTGCTCCAACCGTGCTCATTGTCGTCGTGCACGCACTACATACAAGACGAGATGGGATTTCGAGCACACCTTGTCCGGCATCATGTGCAAGCCACCGCACAGCTTGTATTGCAGATTGTACACATGAGATGATGTTGGGTTGGAAATTCCGCAGCCTCTGCATTTGGTGGAGCCCAGGTCAGGGCAAACGTCCACACGATGGCCAAGTTTCCACCATATGTAGCATATGTGCACGTGTCTGCGATATAAGTAGCAGGGTACCAAAGTGGGTCCATATCTGACGAAGTTCAGGATGCGAAGTCCATCAAACACAACAATCACTGATCCTGAATTCTTGATTCTTTTCGCCGCCAGTGCCAAGGTGTTGCGGGCATTCACGATGTTTCTTTCAATCGTATTATGTTCGTCAGCAGAGTCGATGTGTTGAATCACCCCTTTGCAGGTGTCGCTTGGAGCAGCTTCGTAAGTGCTTACTTCGTACTTTTTTCCGGCTATCTGAATAGCCCCTACGCTCGTATACTTATCTGCATTTTCTCTAAACGGCGTGCTCACCATCATGATATTCTGTACAATGTTGGGAAAAATAATTTCCTCCGTGGTCTGAACTGAAAGATTTGCTGCTATTAGAAGAGCTTTGCTCACCAAGATAAGTCCGACCTTTTGTATGTTCAAGCCACTCTTCGGGCGAAACACTATCTTGATGTTGTCTTCCGGTAAGGATGGCATGGGTGAGGCTCTGAGCACACGATTCATAATGTTAGGAGGCGTTCGAGAGGAGCTCACCTGTCCAGTGCTTGGATGGTTTTCTTGCGCCATAAGTCCTGCAGTTGTTTCGGCGCGTTCCTTCTTCTTTGTTTTCCGGCTGCTCACCACTTTCGAACTCATGCAGTCCGCGGCGAAACCATGTCTTCGTATGCTGCGATCTCTTGTTCACCTGATGTGGATGAAACACCCAACGTTGCTTGTATATCTTCCGTCGAGCTGTCCATTCCATCGGTAGTAGAAGCCATTTGCATTTCACGCCTGGTGCAAACGGTGGGTATATACTTCGCCGAGCTAGACCCACAAGGGGCGAGGCCTAGCTTGCCGCCAATGTGATGCAAACACAAAAGCCCAAATCACATGCGTAAATGTGGACCCACCGGGGTGAATCTGGTGTACGGGTAATCCTGGCAACTTCAGACACTCCCTCGCACTCTTTTTAGATTGATCATAGAGACATAATTGACCAAAAACATTTGAAATGCGGCAAACAGGGAAGCGGTTTGTCGTGTCGACGGCCCTTTCTTTAAAGGACCACTCACCAGGTTTGACGATTTTGAGCTGAAAAACGCGATGCGTATAGGAGGCGTTCATGATCACGTCTGCCAAAATTTGCAACGCTACGCGCCGTGCAAATGGGTCAAATTTTAAGATGAACGCTGCTCCCCCTCCCTTCTGCTGGCGCATGCCCAGAGAATGATGACGTGCTAATACGAATGGCCCTACGTACACGGCAATGCAGTGACGTTGGTCCTCTACGTAGCTAACTCTTGATTGATATGTGGGTTTTAACGTCCCAAAACCACTATATGATTATGAGAGACGCCGTAGTGGAGGGCTCCGGAAATTTCGACCACCTGGGGTTCTTTAACGTGCACCCAAATCTGAGCACACGGGCCTACAACATTTCCGCCTCCATCGGAAATGCAGCTGCCGCAGCCGGGATTTGAACCCGCGACCTGCGGGTCAGCAGCCGAGTACCTTAGCCACTAGACCACCACGGCGGGGCAACGTAGCTAACTCTGCTCTGATATTGTAAACAGTGGCACGTGACATGGCGAAAATTATTTAACATGGCATGCGTAGTTTATGTGATTTGTTGCTTGGGGAGATTAATAAAGGTCTAGATAAATAATGAGATGCAATAAGGGAATGTGAGCGTCTTTTTTCCATTTTTCTCCCGTGAATCGCAATGGATGCAAGGCTAATGTGTCGGCGTTTCCCATGCATTCGTGTACCCGCTGTCAGCGCATCGAGCAGACGACCGCCATGAAACGCTCCTTCGTGTTCGAGCACTCGTTGTGCTCATCTATTCTACCACGTTTAAGCCAGAATTTCCAAACCATCCCGCAGAAACAGGCAGAAGACCACAAAATAACGCTGGTCAACAAAGCAACGCCGCTCGCGTGCTCAGGGGTTGGACTTGTTTGGGCACGTCATGCGCACGTGACATCTTCGTTGGATGCCTGAGAGGGTGGAGAAGAGATTTGGCTTGCGAAGGCTACGTGGAGGAGCGGCAAGGGTTTCTAGCTCGCCTCCTCTCATCTTCCTTTCGTGCCGCGTCAAAAAAAAAACATTTTCTCTGCTTGTGATGAATAGATTCAAACAATTTTTGTGGCAAAATGTTCCTCAACGGACACCCTGCCACTTTCACTGTCTAACTAAAATTTGGCACGGGGCCTGGTGAGTGGCCCTTTAAGGCGCATGTACTTGTGAAATTCTTTATACAACTGGTCATCTCTGCCACATGGCCGATGAAAGTGTCATTGCGGCCACCCTTCACATCTGCATGAATAACTAATCTGGCACATTTGTTTATGGTTTTGCTTGTAGTTTTACTCCAGGCATTTTTATATCGTAACTAGGTGTGCCTTGCTGTGCTAGGGAGTCATTTATTGCAGTAGTTGGCACTTTAAAATGTACACATATGACTGGCACCGCAGCAATGTTGACCACATTTCGAAAATAAGTAGCGTTCGTGGAGTTAGGATGCCTGATGTTTTGACGAGGTTCTCAGAGTTGCAAATCAACAAAATTTTTACACGTTCATTTCAGAGTCCTTCTCGGCGCCACTAAAACTTCTTCTATCAAGGCCGCCCAGCTGTCTCTTCCAAACGCGCAGGAAGTGGCCCGCCGCCCGGTGCTCGGCGGCAGCTCTACAGCTGCTGCACCAGTTGTCAGGTGATCACAAAGGAAAGTGGTGAGCCTTGGGCTGGGCGTAGCCTATGCATTGTGATGTCATTACAAGTGCCTAATTAATGATGGTGGCACCTTCCACTATTTACAAACACTGAGTAGATCAATAGAGCGCAGATGCTACCCATTTGCAATTTACAGAAAGAAAGTCTGCGTCATATCACGCCCCTTCCGAATCCCAAACACCATAATTGCACAAAACTCTCATTATAATAAGCACCAATTATCTTGTCACATACCGATAACACTGCTTTCTTGATGTCTGCGTACGCTGTTCCTGCCAGTTGCTTTAAAAAAAAATCTAAAGTAATAGCTTTGTGAAGAAGACGATGTGCCTGCAGCAAGCAGCATCGCCAACGCCCGGCTCTCTCGGCTCGTGCTTCATTCGTTGCTGTGCCGATCGCTGGACGGTTCTCACGCTGTCTCATCGCTGTCTTTAACGGCTAATAAACCTCTTCACATTTGGTGGAAGGTGCTGTTGATCCCCGTTACTACACCCTGGAGCTGCGAAGCCGCACGCTACCACCTGTCATGACTGACAACGGCACTACATTGGCGCCTTCGCCCCAGTTCAACTGCCCTGGCCATCCTAGGCTACAGGACTCGAAGGTCTTCAGTGGTGCGGATGGGACCGACGTCGAAGACTGGCTCGAGCACTATGAACTGGTGAGCGCCAACAATAAGTGGGATGAAGCCGACAAGCTGGGCCACGTCATATTTTATCTCACTGGCGTCGCCGAATTGTGGTTTAACAACCACAAACACAACATCCCCACATGGAGCGTCTTCGCGACGTCATGTGCTGAAGTGTTAGGTCGGCCGGCTGTACGCAAGCAGCGGGCAGAACAGCGCTTGCTCGTCTGCTTAGCAGACTGGCGAGACTTTTACCAGCTATATTGAGGACGTCGTCGATCTTTGTCGACGTGTGTATGACACCATGCCCGAATCTGACAAGGTCAAACACATTTTGAAGGGCATCGACGACGGCGCATTTCAAATGCTCTTGGCAAGAAATCCGGGCACAGTTTCTGAAGTCGTCATCTTGTGTCAGAGCTACGAGTTGAAGAAGCAACGCACTCTGATTTGGCATCCTCAGCATGGTGGTGAGTCACTGTCCAGTTTCGACACCCTGCCCGACAATTCACCGTTGCTTCAGCAAGTTCGAGCCTTCGTACGTGAGGAAGTCGCCCGCCAACTTTCCCTAGTGCCCTTCACTCACGAGACCACCACCCGTCTACCTGCCCCGCTTCGCACTGCTATTTCGGAAGATGTTGCCCAAGCTGTTCCTCTTGCGCACCACAAGCCGCCTCTATCCAGCCGTGTTCACTGCCAGCGCGTCGCGCAGCCGGTAGGCCCTCTTGTCGCCTATCCGCCAGTCGTGCAGCCTGTGGCCGCACCCCTAACGTATGCAGTGCAGCCTGTGGCTCCTCCTGTCGCTTGTTCGCAAGAGATGTAGCCTATAGCAGCGCCGTTCAGATATGCAGACGCTGTGCGTAGGCTTCCGCAACCTCCCTACACCTCGCGCTCACAGCCCGCACACCCGGCTGCTTATACTGCACCTTGGGCGGCACCACCAGTCGCCAATCCTTAGAGGACGCCGGATAACCGACCGATATGCTACGCCTGCTTCACTCCCGGACACGTTGCCCACTACTGCCGCCGCCGACCTCAGACGTTCGGCGACTATGTCCGATCATCGCAACCCGGCAGCCAACCCTTTGCGCAATACGGGCGGGTCTCGTCACCTCGTTACACCCCTCCCAACGACCCTGACTTCGTGACGCCGCGCCCACCCTCTCCTCGTTGGCAATCGCCCTCTCTCATGCGTCGCCGGCAGAGACCTTCTGACCAGGAAAACTAAGCACCGCAGTTCAAGAAGCAAGAACTGCGCGATTTTCGAACCGTCTAAGCCCTCGCCCCTCTCCTGCTAACGTGGTCGCAGTAACTGTTGAGAAAGTTATTGTACTTTCGTCCTTGTGGACACCGGCGCCACTGTTTCTGTTATTGCCGCTAATGTCTGCCGTGTATTACGTAAAGTCACGACGTTGCTTACGGGACTGTCCCTCCACACCGCAAGTGCACAGCAAGTAACGCCTCTCGCAGCCTGCACAGCAAGTGTCCATCGAAGGCATTGTTTACATTGTGAAGTTTATTGTCCTCGCTGTCTGTTCGCATGACGTCATCCTCGTATGGGACTTCCTATCCTGCCATAATGCCGTCATCGACTGCGCACGCGCTGAAGCTGAGTTTTCACCCTTTTCTGATGTCCCATTACTTGACGCTCTTCATCAGCCGCCGAAATTGTTCGTGCATGAAGATATTGTTACGGTGCATCATCGACAGGAGCAAGCTTGACACTTTGCGAAGATGAAGAAGATGCCTGTGCGTTAGGTGCTTGCGCGAGAGACAACTCAGCCATCTTGTTCGGCTGCCGATTCTCTGTGGACGCTATCCTATAAGCCTAGATCTCGCCCCGTCACATTTGGTGGAGCTGCTGGGTAACCGCCTGGCAACGGAACTTCGCAGCGGCTGTCGTTTGAAGGGTCTTTCCACAACGACGACGAAAAGTACGGCGTCTGCATCTGCTCCTGGTGTTCCTGCAGCCGGAGATGATGCGGTAACTACATCTCCTTCTGCGACCACAACCTTCGTGCTCGAACCCCCCCGAGATCCTGGCACGTTCAGCGGTTCTGGCGATCCAGATGAAGTTGACGTTGAAGATTGGCTGGCAGAGTACGAACGTGTGAGTACTCGATACCGTAGGGGCCCGATTCTTATGCTGGTGAACCTGTTATTCTATCTTAGGAGAACCGCCAAATCGTGGTATGAGAACCATGAAAGAGTACTTGGGAGTTGGGCAGTGTGCACGGAGAAAATGTTGGAACTGCTCGGAAAGCCGATTGGAAGAAAAATGGCCGCGAACAAAATGTTCGCGTCTCGGGCGCAGACCTCGACCGAGTCTTACGTCTCCTATATAGATGTGTTATCGTTATGTCGCAAAGCCAATGCCGAGATGCTGGAGGCTGACAAGGTCGGACATATTCTTAAGGGGATTGCGGATGACGCATTCAACCTCCTCATCTGCAAAAATTTTTCTACAGTGGACGCCATCATAAAATAATGTCGGCGCTTTGAGCAAGCGAAGTGCCGGCAGATTAAAAGCGTGTTTACCCACCTTCCGAATACGGCTGCAACGTCTTCTTGCGAAGACCGTGCAAGAACACAGCCGCCACCTCTAGATTCATCGGATCAGGTGACCCAAATTGTACGGCGCGAACTTGAAGTCATTGCCTCTGCTCCGGCTCACACCGCTGCAAGTGACACGACCCCACTCACTGCTAACGTGGTTCAAGCCATCGTCCGCCAAGACCTCGCCAGCATAGGTATTCCCTCGGTGTGCGCTTTGCCCAGCCCGCAGCGAGCTCCATAGCGTCCACCTTCATCCTATCACGAGCAGCAGTTTACGGCCCGATCTCGCGACCCTGCTGCGTGGAGCACCGTCGACAATTGACCAATTTGTTTTCATTGCCACCGTATCGGTCATGTCATCCGTTACTGCAATTACCGCTGGTCCTCGCCACCTCGGACTTCATCTCAACCTCACTACCGACAGGACAGCACCCGCTTCGCATCTGCCGCACAGCCTTCTCCGCCAAACAATTACAGAAGGTTCAACAGCCGATCTCCGTCACCACATGGTTGTCAGTCGCGTTCGCCTCCAGGACGTTGCCAGTCGTCTCGCTCACCGCAGACTCGCAGGCCGTTGTCCCAATTCAACGCCGCTCCTGCCTACCCGGAAAACTAAACGGTGCAGCACCCGGAGGTGACGCTGCATTTTCGGCTCCCTCCACAAATCCTCTCTTGACGCTTCCGACGAGAAAAAATTTGTTAGACGTTGCCGTTGACGGTGTGCCTATTTCTGCCCTTATAGATACTGGAGCGCACATTTCTGTAATGAGCGCGAACCTTCGCCGACGCCTACATAAAGTGCGCACGCCTGCCGCTTCCCACAAACTTCGTGTCGCTGATGGGAGGACCCCTGATGTTCAAGGGATGTGCACGGCCCGTGTGTCCATTGCCGGTCATCCTACATTAGTTCAGTTTGCCGTCATTGAAATGTGTCCTCGTGACCTAATACTTGGTTTGGACTTCCTGTCACGTCATTCTGCGCTCATTGATTGTGCCACTGGTGCTCTTCAGCTTGAACTGCCGCAGTTTGCCGATTTTCCAGCAGACTATTCTCCCCGTTTACGCTCTCGTCACCACGTTCGCTTGCCTCCGCAAGCTGCTACATATGTCACTTTGTCGTGCTCACGTCATGTGCCCGACGGTGACTACCTCGTCACTCCTATAGTCGACGTACTGATGGCCCGAGACGTCGCCCTTGCTCACACTGTTGTCGCCGTCGCTAATAATACAGTGGTTATACCACTACTCAACGTGAGTCTCTTGACTCAAGTTATTCCACAAGACATGTCTTTGGCCACCCTATCTCCACTTGACAGCTGCAACGTTACTGGTTTGGACACCGACACTACATCCCCCTGTCTTGGCCGCAATCACACTCTGCCTGCCGATGACATTAACAAGATGATTGCTCCCGACTTCACTGCAGCGCAAGCTGCCAGCCTCCATAGTCTGATAACGTCATACAGAGACATTTTCGACTTTGACCACCGCCCTCTCAGCCAAACAACTGCAGTGACTCACCGAATCAACACTGGTGATGCCAGTCCTATACGGCGGTGTCCATATCGCGTATCTCACAAGGAACGCCAACTAATTCAGAATGAAGTGGACAAAATGTTTACAAAAGACGTAATAGAACCATCATCCAGCCCCTAGGCCTCCCCAGTCGTGCTCGTTGAGAAGAAGGATGGCAGCTGGCGCTTTTGCGTGGACTATCGCCATTTAAACAAAGTGACCCAAAAAGATGTCTACCCTTTGCCTCGGATTGATGACGCCTTCGATTGCCTCCATGGTGCCCAATACTTTTCGTCTATCGACCTTCGGTCCGGCTATTGGCAAATTTTTGTCGGCCCCATGGATCGTGAAAAAACTGGTTTCGTTACGCCCAACGGCCTCTACCAGTTCAAAGTCATGCCGTTTTGACTGTGTAATGCGCCGGCGACTTTCGAGCGCATGATGGACTCCCTTCTCCGAGGATATAAGTGGTCCATCTGCTTATGTTACTTCGATGATGTCATCATCTTTTTACCTACCTTTGACAGCCATATAACACGTCTGTCAGCCGTTCTGAATGTTTTTCGAAGAGCTGCTCTCCAGCTCAATTCTGCAAAATGCCATTTCGGACGTCGCCAAATTGCCATACTCGGCCACCTTGTCAGTGCCGCTGGTGTTCAACCAGATCCTGACAAGGTGCAAGCAGTACAACAATTTCCTGAACCACGCTCAACAAAGGACGTCCAAAGTTTTGTAGGGCTATGTTCCTATTTTCGTCGATTTGTCCACAACTTCGCCAACATCGCTCGACCGCTTACTGATCTCTCAAAGAAGGATGTTCCCTTTGCATGGGGCACAGAGCAAGCGGACGCCTTTTCGGCTCTTATCCATCTGCTTACTACGCCACCAATACTGGCCCATTTCGACCCTGCATCACCTACAGAGCTTCGGTCCGATGCCAGTGGCCATGGAATCGGAGCGGTTCTTGGCCAACGACAGCAGGGGAAGGATTGCGTGATTGCTTATGCCAGTCGTCTTCTTTCACCTGCCGAATGGAAGTTCTCCATCACTGAGCGTGAATGTCTAGCTTTAGTGTGGGCCGTGGCGAAATTCAGGCCTTACCTGTATGGCCGAACTTTTTCCGTTGTTACGGACCATCACGCTCTTTGCTGGCTGTCATCGCTAAAGGACCCATCTAGACGTCTCGGTCGCTGGGCACTCCGTCTGCAAGAATACTCATTCGTGGTCCACTACAAGTCGGGACGCCTGCACACAGACGCAGACTGTTTGTCACGTTATTCGGTTGAAACGCCCGACTTGACAGACCTTGATTCAGACCCCTGCGTTCTCTCCATCCAGGCTTTGGGTGATATCTCCACCGAACAACGACGTGACCCGTCGTTACTCTCCATCATCGAGCGTCTGACCTCTGCTCCAACAGAACCTTCCGTTCGCCTGTTCAAACTGCCCGACAACATTCTGTACCGTCGCAGCTTCAACGCTGATGGCCCGGAATTACTACTCGTGCTTCCCCATCACCTGCGTACCAGCGTTCTCGACTAACTACATGACGTACCTACAGCCGGTCAGCTAGGCGTCTTTCGTTCCTACGATCGTGTGCAACGTCGCTTTTTCTGGCCCGGATTGTATCGTTCTGTGGTTCGCTACGTCACTGCTTGCGACCGCTGCCAACTGGCCTCCTACAGCCCATTGACATACCAACGGAACCATTCTTCCGTGTTGGCCTTGACCTGTTGGGCCCGTTGCCTACGTCCACCTCCGGAAATAAATGGGTTGCAGTCGCCACAGACTACGCCACATGCTTTGCTATCACTAAAGCCAACACCACCTAGACTTTTTTTCAGGCCTCCGCAAGCCTACGTGACATCATCATTGTGAGATCTGCCTGGAAGCTGGCTTCACTCAAATGACCGGCACACGTTCGCGTTTTGTCGTTCCGCGGCCCAGTTGCACTCGTAGCATTTTTTTTCTCAGAGATTTACACCTAGAAGCAGGCCTGTGGCCAGGGGGGAGGGGTTAGGAGGCCCCCCCCCCCGCGCAAAATCCTTGCGAGAGATCGCTCTCGTTCATGCGGTTCTTTGGTCGGCGTCCATCGGAAACCAATAGACGCGCGCTTTAGGTCAATGAGCATAGTTAGAGTTGCACCCCAACGCACAGCAGCATCCAGGCATATTGCGTAGTTTACCCAACCATGCTCACACAGCACAAGAGAAAGAAAAAACAGCGTGAGCGGTAACAAAATGCAACTAGCCTACAACCACAACAGCCAGCAGAACGAGCGAGCACGTAAGATCAATGTGGCCAGACGCACTCTCATGCACTGCCAACTTCGCTCGGCTGTGCACAAAAATGTTTAAAGCGTAAATAAATCAAGTATATAAGTACATCATTTGAAAGATAAAATATTGCTAAGCTTTTTTTTGTTAGATAGTAGGTAATAATTTCCTACAGCTTGCCTACTGAAAACTTGTTTCGAAGCAAATAAGATTGTCTGTCTATTTGGCGAACAGAACCCGCAAGCCATTCCGAGCTCAGCCAGTCGAGCGTTGCTTTCTTACAGATCTCACAGCAGTGACGTCACGCTGACGAGATGGAGGCTTGCCGAGGCCTTGAAAAAAAGTCTAGGTGGTGTTGCTAAAGCACTGCCGACAAGCTGTTCCACTGACGTCGCTGACTTTCTCTTGTATGATGTCATTCTTCATCACGGCGCTCCGCGGCAGCTGCTTACTGGTCGAGGAAGGTACTTCCTTTCACGTGTTGTGGATGACATTCTCCGCACCTGCTCCACTGAGCATAAGCTTACCACTACTTATCATCCACAGACAAATGGATTGACCGAGCGTCTGAACCGAACGCTGACGCAAATGCTGTCAATATATGTTTCACCAGATCACCGTGACTGGGACAAAGCACTCCCCTTTGTCACGTTCGCGTACGACACGGCACGACACAGCTAGTTATTCGCCGTTTTATTTGCTATTTGGCCGACATCCAGCATTACCACTTGACACGGTCCTTCCTTCGGCTGCCCCCTTGTCTACTGAGTACGCCAGCGATGTCGTTTCTTCAACCCATGCAGCCCGTCAGCTTGCCCGTGATTGGCTGCACTTGTCGCAAGCGCACCAAAAAGACCGCTATGACAGTCGCCACCAAAGCGTGCACTTCTCGCCGGGGTCTCTGGTACTTCTCTGAATACCAAACCGCCAAGTCGGCTTATCAGAGAAGCTACTATCACACTACCATGGCCCCTACAAAGTGTTACAACAACATAGTGACGTGAGCTACGAGATCGCACCCCTAAACAATGCCTCTTCGACCCCCTCACTCCAGACGGACGTTGTACACGTTTCCAGACTCAAACTGTATCACCCTGCTCGTTCGTCGCCGCCGTACTGAGTGCCATGATGGCGCTTCCGTCGCAGAGGAGTGATGTTACGGAGCATCATCAACAGGAGCAAGCGTGACACTTTGTGAAGATGAAGAAGACGCCTGTGCATTAGGCGCTTGCGTGAGAGGCAACTCAGCCGTCTTGTTCAGCTGCCCATTCTCTGTGGACGCTATCCTGTAAGCCTAGATCTCGCCCTGTCACAATATCTATATTCCACCTGAAAATTTCGCACTTGTTCCAGTTTCATGCCACGCCTATACTGATGCTACAGTCATTTTATGCCTTCCGATATCTTCACGGGTCGTCGAGCTCTGCCGCTGCCTTTCGCAACGATTAACCTTGCCGCCGGAAGAAGCAATATGTTCATACTCAACCCGCTTTCCACACCTGTCACTTTGCTTGCGGGGGAATGTCTTGGCCGCGTGCAGGATCTCGACCCTTCGTCTTTGGTTGATGTCCCGGATGACTACCGCGCCCACCCAAAATCACTGTCGGCCCTCGAGGAGTCGTCCGAGGATACGTTTTCCAGCGCCATCGCCGACACCCTCACTCCCACCGAACATGCCGACCTGCTTAATCTTCTGCAAGAGTTCCGGAATTCTTTCGATGTGTCGACCCCTCAAGTAGGCCACACGTCGCAAGTCAAACATCATGTTGACACCGGCCTACACCAGCCACTGCGTCAAAGACCATACCATGTCTCCGCTGAAGAGCGCCGCGTCATCAACGATCAAGTCGAAGATATGCTTCGTAGAGACGTCATTCGACCATCTCAGAGTCCCTGGGCGTCTCCTGTCGTCCTGGTGCGTAAGAAAAACGAATCTATCCGATTTTGGGTGGACTATCCTCGTTTGAATAATATAACCCGCAAGGACGTATATCCTTTGCCGCGCATTGATGATGCCATTGACACCCTTCACGGAGCGGACTTCTTCTCGTCGCTAGATTTGCGGTCTGGCTACTGGCAAGTTCAAATGGCTGAAGTTGATCGCCAAAAAACTGCATTTATTACACCTGACGGGCTATAGGAGTTTAACGTCATGCCCTTTGGGCTTTGTAACGCACCCGCCACGTTTGAACGACTTAAAGATAATACGCTACATGGCCTCAAGTCGAATCTGTGCCTCTGCTACCTTGACGATGTCGTGGTATTCTCGCACCACTTTCCTACGCACCTCCTTCGCCTCAGGCACGTTTTGACTTGTCTGACCAACGCTGGCCTGCAGCTTAACCTGAAAAAATGCCGCTTCGCTGCACGCGAGCTCGTCATCCTAGGCCACATCGTGTCGAAGCACGGCGTATTACCTGACCCAGCAAAACTTCGAGCAGTCGCAGAATTTCCCAAGCCGACGACCATAAAAGAACTTCAGAGTTCTGTAGGCCTCTGCTATAATTTCCAGCGCTTTGTTCGCAATGTTGCATCCATCATGTCACCATTAACCCAGCTTCTTTGCGGTGACGTGACGTTGCCTTCACTACTCTGCGCCGTCTGCTCACTTCCCCACTTATTCTTCGCCACTTCGATGCGACGGCTCCTACAGAAATGCACACCGACGCCAGCGGCGTCGGGCTAGGCGCTGTCCTTGCTCAACGAAAACCCGGCTATTCAGAATACTTTGTAGCCTATGCTACTCGCACTCGGACGAAAGTCGAAACTAATTACGGCGTGACAGAAAAAGAGTGTTTGGCTCTGGTGTGGGCGCTTGGAAAGTTCCGGCCGTGCTTATACGGCCGCCCGTTAGATCTAGTAACTGATCACCACGCGCTTTGGTGGTTCTCCACGCTGAAAGACCCTTCTGGCCGCCTTGTGCAATGGGCACTCCGCATCCAGGAGTACGACATTCGCGTCGTATACCGCTGCGGACGCAAACACTCTGACGCTGATGCCCTGTCCCGCTCACCTTTGCCACCAGATCCAACGTGCGAAAACACGTGCCTCCAGACCTTGTCATCGTTAAATCTTGACTCAATTGCCACGGAACAACGTCGTGACCCGTGGATCGCATCTCTTCTCGAATATCTATCCGGTACGCCCAACCTTCCGGTATCTCGATCCCTCCGACGTCAAGCTTTCCATTTTGCCATCCGCGATCAACTTCTTCATCGACGCAACTACGCTCCTGATGGCCGCCGGTGGCTACTGGTCATTCCACGCACTTTACGGTCACAGGTATGCACCTCTCTTCACGACGATCCACAATGTGGCCACGCAGAGATGTTCAAAACATATGAACGCCTTCACCATCGCTATTACTGGCGCGGCATGTACAATTTTGTACGCAAATTTGTGCAGTGCTGTCCTGACTGCCAGCGACGCAAATCAACACCGCTATGTGCGACTGGCGAATTGCAGCCATTTCCATGCCTTGCCAAGCCATTTGATCACATTGGCGTTGACCTCTACGGCCCCCTGCCATTGACACTAGATGGCAATCCGTGGATTATAGTGGCGGTCGACCATCTAACACACTACGCCAAAACAGTTGCTTTACCGAGCGCTACCGCTCAGGATGTCGCCTCTTTCATTTTACGTCGCTTTATCCTTCAACATGGCGCACCTCGAGAGCTCTTTAGTAACAGAGGCCGCGCTTTCCTCTCCGAGGTCGTCGAAGCTCTGCTTTTGGAATGCCACGTCAATCATCGAAAAACGACAGCATACCACCCGCAGACTAATGGGCTAACGGAACGGTTTAACCGCAGGCTGGGTGATACGCTCTCAATGTACGTGGCGTCTAATCATAGCAACTGCGACCGTGTTCTCCCATACGTCACATTCGCCTATAATACTGCAGTACAAAAAACCACGGGATTTTCACCTTTCTTCTTTATGGACGTGACCCTTCCCATACAATTGATACTCTACTTCCCTACCGTCCTGATGCTTCTGAATGTCCACCTATCTCCGATGCTGCTCGACAAGCCGAAGAGTGCCGCCAGCTCGCCCATGCGTTCACCTCGGACGAGCAGCAACGCCAGAAAGAAAACCGTTGCACTTCTCTTCCGGATCCCAGCTATGCCCTAGGGTCTCTCGTGTGGCTTACCATCTCATACCAAACTCCGGGACTCTCATCAAAACTTGTCCCCAGGTACAAGAGGCCTTACATAGTTTTAGAGAAAACTTCTCCGGTTAATTACCTAATTGAGCCAGTTTCCCGATCGGATGACATGCGCCAGCGTGCACGTGACATCGTACATGTTTCCCGCCTAAAACCGTATCATGAGCCTCTCCCTGAAACTTCTTAGGTCGCCAGGATGGCTCCTTTTTCAGCAGGGGCGATTGTGAAGAAGATGTGCCTGCAGCAAGCAGCATCGCCAACGCCCGGCTCGTGCTTCATTCGTTGCTGTGCCGATCGATGGACGGTCCTTCACGCTGTCTCATCGCTGTCTTTAACGGCTAATAAACCTCTTCACAGCTTATTAGGCCAGCAGTGCAATAAAACCGTTCAGAGTACAGCGAAATGATCACCTACCTTTTGAGGCAGCCCCACATTTCAAAGGGGTCCTGAAACAGTTTTGATGACTTTTTGCATGCCCATTCGTGTGGTAGTCTACGTGCAGAGCCTTAGGATCATTAAAAGCAAAATCGGAACTACAGCATACGAGTCTCAGAATATTCGCTCCAGTAAAAACCTCTGAGGTATCGCACTTTACAAGCGGGTTACAAGCGGCGAAACACTCACTGGTAAGCTTGTTTTGCTCAAGCAGTAGCTTTTTCAGCTCGCTGTTCTCGTGCTCTAGAGTCTCGACTTTCTGCAAGAGATCCTTGCTTTGCGAACTGGATGCATTTGAAGTGGAAGCATCCTGCACAAAAACAAAGAAACACTTGGATCAAGGATGTAACTTCTTACTCATCTTATAAGAATGTGTGTGTGTGTGTGTCTGTTTGTGTGTGTGTGTGTGTGTCTGTTTGTGTGTGTGTGAGTGTGTAAAGTTTTTGCGATGAACCAAATGTACTTGGGAAGAGAAGAGACACAATTTAGCGGTTGTCTTAATTTTATTTTCAGCGTTTTCGAGCGGTGGTCCAGTTTTCGTCAGAGTTTACCCTGAGGTTTACCCCGACAAAGACCGGCCCACTGGTCGAAACCATTGGAAATAAAATTAAGACAACCGCTTAGTTGTGTCTCTTCTCTTCCTCTCTCCCTCTCTCTCTCTCTCTCTCTCTCTCTCTATATATATATATATATATATATATAGAGAGAGAGAGAGAGAGACTGGTACACTTACGAGAAAAAGAGGTTGGTACACTTACGAGAAAGCAAGCAATTCCTTCATGGGCGTACGTTTCGGCCGTGGCACGGCCTTCGTCAGAGGCTAATCATATGTACCAAAGTTATACGCACCGACATATGTTGAAAAGGCACATATGTTTTATATGACCAGTTACCACTTGCGTAACGATGGCAGGAGCAACATGGGCACGAAATGCCAGAAACAGTAAGCTGAAATGCACTGCTCATGCTTGCGAGAGTGGTAGCCGCGGATAGTGCTGCATAGAACAACTTTAGTGAATGGCTCTTAACTACAATCGACGTTAACTCAATACTGCCTCTACCATTTTCGTAATGTAATGTTTATAGAGTTGGATTGGCAGCGCTGCAACTGCAATTCGCATTTTAGCAACATTATGCCTGCACTGGGTCTTTCCCGAAGCAGTTCTAAGACCTGCCCTAGCTCTGTGGTAGAAAACTTAATTGTTACACGGAATGCCTGGTTTCGATTCCTGCTGGGGCCATGACATTCATTCCTTGTATTCATCAGGTCTATGCTGCCGATGTCAGTTTTTCTTAAGGCTCTCGCATTTAAACTACCAGTGTCTGCTCTCGCCGTTCCTTGGTATATATATACTGTCGAACACCTGTGGCACATACCCACACACACACCGCAGCCCGTGATATACGGGTATGTGTCACACGTACCTGGAGGAAAGGGTTTGATGTCGTATGCAGTGGTATTTTCACATTATTCATGTTTCGGCCAGACAGTTATAATGAACAAAGCCTTTTACACTCCCATATTAATTTTGTTGACCCTAACTTAAACAGGCAGTCACGTGAGCCCCCAGACACAGGGCAGGGCACCAGTACATCTTCTAATTTCTGCTATATTTTTAAATGCGAATCCTTTCTTTTCATATAGAAGGCACTTTTGTCATCTATCTGTCTGTCTGTCTAACTATCTGTCTATCTATCTGTTTATCTGTCTGTCTGTCTGCCTGTCTGTCTATCTATCTAGCCGCTTGACCTTGACATCAACGAAAATTAGAATTGGCGGGTATGATGATTTGATGAATATGACATGCTACTCAAGACGAATTTTCTCAAAATCCTGTCACATATGTCGTCAAACACTTCCCGTTGAACTGTGGCATGTACCCGCCGGCAGGTATGTGCCACTGGTATACGAGTACGTGCCACAGGTGATTGAAACTTAGTGTCTACCCACGAATGGCAAGAACATACATGGATAATTTTAACATGTCAGCATTAAGAAAAAGCTGACATCAGCAGTGTTGACCCAAGGAACGCAGACAATAAATATCATGGTCCCGCAGGAATCGCACCCAAGCATTTTGCGTGGCAATGAATTATTCTGCCAGAGAGCCACGCCAGATCTCGGAACTACTTTTCAAAGAGACCGAAATATTTGTGAAACGTCAACTGTGGTTACAGTGCTCGCTTTTCAATTTCATAAATATTACACATATACTCCTATCATACAGCTGTCTCGTCGAGCTAACGTCAATTGTAGAATTGTAGTTAGGTAACATTCGCTAAAGTTGATTTATGTAGCAGTGTCTAGGGGCTACCATCTTCTCGAGCATCTGCGCTAGACATCAGCTCATTCTTTCTGGTGTTGCTAATACTCACGTTCCTGTTGGCACCAATGCGCAAACAATTGGTAACGTAAGCATCTACAACTGTTCAAGGTATGTCTATGTGTGCAACATCTGCACATGTATATAGCACCATTTCATGACAAGTCGCTCAATTGCAAAATTATGACAAGGTCACCTTCCTCCTACATGCTTTGCATAATGTGAGATCAAGCTACGTGAGATATGCCGAATTTTCCTTGGTAGACAGATGCACATCCTTACCTACTATGTTCAGTTTGTACTGCAATCTTGACACTGACAATTTAAATTGTTTGCACAACATATATCTTGTCATTGCAATTTGTACGCATTAAATGTTCATCTATATAGCTATACACTCATGTATTACATAAAATATTATGTGCAGTTGTTACTTCAAAGAAAAGGGACCCAGAGGAACCTATGAAAAACACTTATTTTTTTTTACACACAATGGAAAGAATTCAGAGACTAGTGAACAAGCCTGGCACTCTCAAGTCATCATCACTGGCCCTTGCGCTATAAAGCTTCATATGTCATCACGAACAAGCTCTTTACTGTTGAGATTTTCTTTCAAACTGAAAGATTAGGTAGTGAAATTCATAAAGACAACCTTCAATTTAAGCAGGAACTTGGGTAAAGTAATAAATTTAATGCATTTTTCACATACTGTCGCATTTAGCAACCACTCTGTGAACTAGAGGAGGTGACGATTTTGATACGCTTCACTCCTGAATCGTTTTGGAGGAGCCGAGCTTGTCCTTGCGAAAATGTGTCCAAACAGCTTAGTACAAGGATGGCTTATCAACTTGAGATAACATCTCATTGTGAGTGTTCTCAACGAGACTCACTTGTTTCTAAGCCTTGCGTTGCTTCCCAAATGACAGCACTTGCTGAGCAAGATCTTCTATTTGAACAGCAATTTCACATTCTTTTGCGGCTAATGCGTAGAAAATGTTGTCCAGTGAAGGCAACACATCGCTGGTTCATCGTCACGCAAAAGACGTCTTTCCTCATCGCACGACTCTTCAGGCGATAATTATTGAGAGACCGAAGTTCACTTTGATTACTTGACACATCAGATCAGCCTGTTCGTTGAAAATAAGAATATTTTGCAAACTGTGACAGATATTAGTAAACAATGAGACAATAAACTTCATTAAATTTGACTTAACGTATACTTCTGCTTTTTTTTTGACAATCAGAACATGCTTTTTCAAAGCCGAATATTTGATATAAACATAAAAAAATAAACTTTAGAGATAAAAACACCATAAAAATGTAAAATGATTAATAGGTTAATGTCCCTGGAAATGGGCTAGCCTTTCCAGGTGTCGCACGCATCTCTCAACTTGCTCCGCATCCATCACAGTTCACAGAACCAGAACGAACCACTTGAGCAGCAACCAATGCTCCTGGGTGGCATAAAGCCTCTGAAGAGTGCGGCACGCCTCAGCGCCTCTGAGAAAAAGGAAGAGTGGGATGTAAAGCAGATGTGAGAAAGGAAAAGAGCAGGACAGGCAAGCATGCACCCTGTATACGCCATGGGGACAATCAACGTCACAGCCATCAATGCCCAACCCCACGCACTGATAACACTACAAAAGTACAGTGGCCTGTTAAAAAACCATGTTAACTAAATTTTTCTTGTTGGTCCACCACAGTGGATCAGTGGCTACAGTGCTCTGCTGCCGAGCTGAAGATAGTGGGTTCGATCCCAGCAGCAGTGGTCGCATTTCAGTGGAGGTGAAATGGTTGAGGCCCGTGTCCTGTGCGATGTCAGTGCACGCTAAAGAACACTAGATGGTCCGAATTTCCAGGGTCCCCCACCACAGCATTTCTCATAATCATATGGAGGTTTTAGAATGTGAATCCCCACATATTATAATATAAAGTTCTGCTTATTTATTTATTTTCAATATTGTCAACCCCACTATAAGAGTCATTACAGGGGGCATAATGAACATGATATTCAAGAAAAGTAATAACATTCAAAATCCCATGTCAATTCACTCAGACTATTGGTAGACAACAAGTAAATACAAGAAGCAGTGACTTCGTTATACAGTGCAAATGAACAAGAAAATATTCATATCAGAATTTTTGCACAGTGTACAAGAGTATGTCTGTATTTAGCGCATCTTCAAATTTAGCTGAACAATCATGCATCAGGCAATTTGCACCACAGTTTGTGGAAGAATCCCTAGCGGAATTTTAAAGATTTCGTCATTTTTTCGTCATATTTTAGTTCAGTAGTCATTCGAAGAACACCAGACGGTCGAAATTACCCAAGGTCCCCCACTAAGACATCTCCCATAGCCTCAGTTGCCCCGGGAAATTGAACCCCATAAGCCATCTATGAAGTTATTCACACTGCCTACCTCGTCACTGCGCTTTCTCTTCAGACCCGAGTGCTGATCTGATGATTCCTTTTCTGCGGGCTGCGTCACCACCTCGGTCTTTTCATTATCAGGCGCACCAATCTCGCACATAACCTCCTCAGGTTCGACCACAATGACATCGTCTGCCGTGGAGTGTGCTCCTTCCGTCAAACTGTTCCAAGCTGAAAAACACGAAAAGAAAGCGATGGCCAAGTGCCTTGTAACCGGTAGTGTCTTGATTTGATGGCGTGGCACAGGCAGCATAGGGCGTTACAGGGCCCATTAAGTCAATGGTCAATCCGAAATTCGATAGCCTTTGAGCAACAGAATCGGACACAGCATGAACATGCCCTTCTCGTTCAAAGTGGGCTCTACTCGTGATTAGAAATGCATATCAAAAGAGTATGCTTTCATAGCAGCATGTTTTAGTGCTACATATTATTTAACTAAGTATTTTGCCCACTTGAAAGGTGCAAACTTCGCAAGCTCTAGACAACAGCAATGTGCTCATGGTCATCATGCTGTCTTGCCATGTCTAGCTCGCCACTGTTTTACTGCACAGCAACTTACAAGACACAAAATAGTACTTCTAACCGCATGCAAACAATTCATTGAAACTTTTAAACAAGAATTAATTACATGTCTGTACTTTCAAGTGAATGTATGAATTTTTTGGTGACACGACAATAACAATTTAGATCTGCAACCGTACAGTTTTACCAAGAAGCGCCTGGACCGCTCGGCAGTCAATCAGAACTGCCGTGTAGCAGAACAACTCCATGCAACAAGAGCTCAATTCAAGCGAGTTCATTCATTGTAGTCGTATTGTAGTAACAGTGTGACAATGGTAGGAGAAAACAATATGGACAGAAAAGAGTGCTGACTGTCAATTGAATTTATTGAAGGTGCTACGACCACATTTATACAGAGTGCAAGAACAGGGCTGATGGGCGACAGCACATGTGCGACTATAAATCACATTCTTAACTCAGAAAAGAATACTCTCTCAGAAAAGAGAAGCGATAGTGTATTAAGTCATCGTTTCGGAGAGAACGTCGTGGCAGAAACTTGCAGGAAGATTTCTTCACGGAAATTTGAAAAAGTTGACATTTGAAGATCTGTTCTTTCATAAGAAGCTTCTCCGAGCTGGTCCAAAAACTACAGGAATGGTTTCATTGCGCTGTGGTGGGATTTCTAATAAACGGTGAGGAACATTATTACTCCATTCCATGTGATGGCCTTATTTCTGCTGTGAGGAAATGTTTTGATAATAGGAATTACATTTTCAAGACAATTTGGGCATGAACTCTGACAATTTGTGGTTGTTGCAAAAACTGGGCAAATGTGTTTTAATTGACAAGGTTGAGGATGGGCTTAACACTTTGAAGACCACTCCTGGGGGCTCATACCTGTGTCACACGGGCACGCAGAAAGTCTTTTAAGTAAGCGGTCTTTTTACGAAGTTGAAAGACTTTTAACAAAGAGGTGTTGCGGCGCAGACACACGGCAGCAACGATCTCCTTTTAGTGTTTTCGTTCGAAGACGCTAGCGAAAGCGTGGCGCTAGCAGTTAAAAAAGAAGCAATGAAAACTAAACGATGTATCACGATGTACAAAGTAAAGACTTGTTGCACTGCTCGTTTCTTCAAATATATCTAAGAATAAGAGATGAAGATACACCAATGTGAAAGTTTGTTGCACTAGTTAAGGAAGCATTCCCATAACTAGCGACGTGCACAAGTCCGTCTGGCACCACTGGACTTTTATTTCCTGTATTTGTTTTTCGCTGCTCTCGACACGTCAAGAGCGACCGTACGGAAGAAAAAGCGAAGATCGCAAGTCTCACGGCCTGCCTTTTCGCTCTGGAAAGCGAGGCAGACGCTGCAAAAGCCACCAAGGAGAGGATCAAGCAGCAACTGCTGTTCAGCAATTCCTTGCTGTGCGCACTGGAGCTGTCGGAGAAAGCCTGCGATCCATCGATCTGGGCCTTCAGACGAAACGAGAGGTGGCTCGAGGGAACTGTACCTCACCTCGGTGAGCAGAACTTCAAGCAATCTTTTCGAGTGTACCCGTCCACCTTTCATTTCATTGTGGAGAGCTTGTGCAGTGAGCTCTAAAGACAGTGCAACAGCATGCGTGAAACCATCACTCCTAAGAAGCGAGTCGGCATTGCCCTATACAAGCTTGACCACTTGAATGATGGGCAAACACACGACTGCCACGCTTTCCTCGCTTGTGCAAAATGGCGCGGCGCGAGACCGAGCGTCACCACGTGATATCGCCGACGCGTTGCAGCTGCTTACGAGAGTAGAAAAGGAAATAACTATTAAAAGAGTTCATTACGCCTTCTGCAGGATACGAAATTTGTTTTCACAAAGAGTTTTGATGACAGGAAAATAAGCATTCGCTCTTTTTTTCCCACCACTCGAAAATTGCTGGCGCCCACTGGTTTCGAGGCTTCTCATTCGGAGCCGTAAAAAAGATAGACGAACTCCGTTTACGAAAAAGACCGCTTCTGAAAAGAAGTTCGCTCTGTGCCGTGTGTCTGCTGTCAGGAACTCCTTTTCGGAAAAAGACTGCTTACTTAAAAGACTTTTAAGTGACCGTGTGACAGGAGTATCAAATTCACATTTGAATAGTTTAGAGACAACTGCATACAGTACTTAGATGTTCGCCTTTCGTTTTCTGATAACGCACAAACTTTATGGTGCTATCAGCCCAGGAGCGCTAAGAATGCCCTTCCTTACGACAGTGGGCATTCAAAGTTAATAAAAAATTGGAACATCTCCCTGAAGCAGCAGTGATGCACACGCCGATGACCCAGCTGAAACGGGCGTTGACGTAGGTGCTTGAAGAATGGTTTGAAGCAAAACTCTGGGTAGTGTCCGTAGATAAACGAGCAAAAAAGTGTTTCCACTCGGCGTGCGGTCGAGCAATGCGGGCAGTGGAGAGGGTGAAGCGAGAGAGAAGTTTGTTGCAAGCGTGTAGAGAAGCTCGCAGCTGCAGGCGCTGCCAGGGGGTGAGAGAAAGAGTGGTGTCAGCGCGCACTTGCGAGAGAAGCGTGCTGGGGGAGCATGGCATCAACACGCAGCAGCGGCGTGGCCTACTTGGCACCACTCCAACACCTGCAGCACGTTCGTATGGACGTACGTAGGTAGGACACTACATGCATGAGTAAGAGCGCTTCTTCACATCTGAAAAGAGGAGGAGGAGGAATAAATGAGGAAGGACAGAGAGGTTAGCCAGTTCTTCTGAAAAGAGGAATTGCCACCATGTGTATTCAGGGCCCCTTACACAATGCACAAGAGGCCTGTAACGAATTTCAAATAAATAAATGAATAAGTCGTGTGAGTACAAGAGTGAGGTCAGTTTGACAAACAAGATTAAAAGACGCTGGACATCCCAACAGCGTCATCATATCTGTTTGCAAAACCGTCATGCAGAAAGTAAAGTTCAAGCAAACAGGACCTAAAGAAAAACAGACTGATCAAACACCTTTGCATGTTATTATACACATACATAAGATACCCCACAATTTAAAGAAAATAGCGACCACATATGATATCAGTTTGTTATTTTCCACCCCTTGCAAGCTTTTGAAAGTGTGTGTGCTAAACAGCAACAGGACTAGCTGATCATGCAACATTCGTCACGAGAATAGGTTCACTGAATACCATTCTGATGTTGTGTATGAGATATCCACACGTGGAAAGGTGTCAACGACACATAAGACCAAAAGGACAATGCCTCAATGACTGAGCAAGACAGCAAGCATACGACCTGAACTCTTTCATCACCGCGCGAAAATAGCTATTTTTTATGTCTCGGGAATGTTGTTCTCGCCAGTTTGAATATTACTCCAAGACGCACTGCAGCATACCAAATTTTGCTAAATGTTATGCTATTTTCAGAAAAATATAACTTGTAGAGCACCGACATATCGCCACGTTCCATTTCTCAAGTTTTGTTATCGCCCCAAAACACTACACAATTCTCAGCGCAAAACGCGCGTGCAGTTTTCGAGAAGCTTCCGGACTTTAGTAGATCATTTTGATAAGATCACACCCACTCTGTGAACTGTACAGATTATTCTGGAACCTACGCCACCGCCAGCGATAATGCTAGAACATTCGATGGCAAGAGTATAAATGCCGACGCACTTCGCTGCTTGTCAGTAGTTGATCGACGGCCGACGCTCCGTTCGCCGCTATCAGTCCAAGACTGCTACTGTAATCGGACTTTCCGTTCACCGGGCACAGGTTCGCCCAAATAAACAGTTAAATCCCAACAGACAGTCTCCTGTCTTCGGCCACGTCGCGACCCCGTGACATTTGGTGGAGGTGCTGCATCTTTGATGTTTCCGACGCCCCCTTTAAGCCGCGACCCCAGCCCAAGCGGCAAAGAAGACACGCACGTTAACCCTGAGCGGCGAACAAGCCGCCGACAGCAAGGTCTCCCACCGGAGTACGGGCTTCTAGAAGACAAGGCGCGGAAGACCAAAGCCATGACCTCGACTGCAACGACAATGACAACCGGAGCGTCCCAGCCTGCGATCGTCATTCGTCAACCCAGGAAACCATGGGTCATCGTTTGAAGACCTGGAAACCTGGCTAGAAACATACGACCGTGTGGCCGCCCTCAACCACTGGGACAACGAAGAAAAGCTCCGTCGTGTGTACTTGTACCTGGAAGACACCGCAAGGACCTGGCTTGAGAATCGGGAGTCCACGCTCCGAACGTGGGATGTCTTCTGCGAAGCATTCCTGCAAACGTTCACAAGCGTCGCTCGCAAAAAGAGGGCCGCTGCTCTACTAGAGACCCGGGTTTAGCTACCAAATGAAAAGGTTGCAATTTTCACAGAGGAGATGACCCGCCTATTCCGTCAAGCTGACCCAGACATGCCTGAGGAGAAGAAAGTTTGTTTTCTCATGCGAAGGGTCAAACAGGAGCTCTTCGCGGGACTAATGAGGAATCCACCGAACACCGTGTAAGAATTTGTATCTGAGGCGACCACTATCGAAAAAACCCTGGACATGCGCACCAGACAGCATAATCGTCGCCTGATTCCAGAATGTGCTGCTGCTCAAGCCAGTGACTGCGAAGACCTGCGTGAAACGATCCGAGCGATCGTGCGGGAAGTGCTGCGCAAGCTGTTGCCTTCGGCGCAGTCTCAAGTGGATTCGATCGCCGACATTGTGCGAGAAGTTCGGCAATTGCTTCGAATTCCCCACGCACCGCTGCCCGAGCCGGAAGCTATGAGCTACGCCGCTACACTGCGCCACAACGCTCCTCCCCATCCACGCCGAAACGCCGCCCAGTCGCACTTCCGTTGCCAGACGCCACCGCCGCCACCACCTCCACCGACGTCTTACCGTTCGCCAGCGGGCCAGCGCAAAGCGCCGAGGAAAACGGACGTTTCGCGTGCACCTGACAACCGCCCGCTCTGCTACCACTGCGGCAATGCCGGGCACACATACCACCGTTGCCAATACCGACAGATGGGACTGCATGGCTTCGCCCTCAATGCACCGCGTCCGCAGCCAGGAGAACGGCCACGTGACATCGCCGACTACCTGACAGGCATTCAATAGACACCACGAAGTCCTTCCCGTTCGCCGTCGCCCAGCGGCCGCGGCAGTACTCTGGCCCAACGCGGGGCCGGTCTCCTAGCCCGTATCCGGGAAACTAAGGGCAGCAACCAATAGAGGTGCGGTTGCTGTGCGACGAACTACCGAAGATCCTCTGACGCAACGGCGCCGCGACGGAGCTTTCCAAACACAACGTTAACCAGGCAAAGCCTTGACGGCGAAAGCTCACTTACCGAACGTGGCCTCACGACACAACATGGAAGCAGCGGAACAAACCGACGCAGCCGTAACCCGACGTCACGCCCTAACTGTAATGCGAGATGGCGAACTAGCGACCTCGACGTTCTTATTGACGGCCACAGTGTGACCGCTCTCGTCGATACTAGAGCCGACTATTTTGTCATGAGTGGGTCATTCGCCACGAAGTTAAAGAAAGTTAGGACAGCTTGGGAAGGCCCTGAAATCCGCACAGCCGGAGGTCATCTCGTAACGCCCGCAGGAATCTGCACAGCGAGAGTCACCATTAATGGCCGTATTTATCCTACAGACTTCGTAGTCCTACAGCGTTGCTCGAGAGATGTCATCCTTGGTATGGACTTCTTATGCCTCCATGGTGCTGTCATCAATCTAAGAACTAAGTCGATAACGTTATCCACAGAAGAAGCACTACCGCCGTGCACGCCGTCAGGAAACCATGCCTTGAATGTGCTGGAGGAACAAGTTACCATTTCGCCTCGCTCCAGCGTCATTATTTCAGTCGGCGCTCCAAGATCACCCGACTTGGAAGGCGTCGTCGAAGGCAGTCAGCATCTGTTGGTCACCCGAAATATTTGCGTCACAAGAGGAATTGCAGAGCTGCGGGGAGGCAAGGCAACGGTTATGCTCACGAATTTCAGCAATGAATACAAACATGTGAACAAAGGAAACACGGCCGCATACATCGAAGAAATTGTGGACGGCACCAGGGCTTTCTCCCTCGCCGATTCTGCGGAACCTGCTCATAGGAACAAAGTCCCTCCCACAGCTTTTGACGTCAATCCCAGACTTCTGAACCATAAGCAAGAACAGCTGAAGGCCCTGCTCCTGCAATACGAAGATTGCTTTTCATCGTCATCAAAAACTCGGCAGGCTCCAATCGCGAAACATCGCATCATAACCGAAGAAAATGCGACACCACTCCGTCAGAGTTCCTACAGGGTTTCGACGCGAGAACGTGAGGCCATGAAGAGACAAGTTGATGAAATGCTGCGGGATGACATCATCCAGCCGTCCAAGAGTCCATGGGCATCCCCCGTGGTGTTAGTGAAGAAAAAGGATGGGACCCTACATTTCTGCGTCGATTATCGCCGCCTGAACAGAATCACAAGAAAGGACGTGTATCCTCTCCCACGAATAGATGACGCACTTGATCGGCTCCATAACGCCAAGTACTTTTCGTCAATGGACATCAAGACTGGCTATCAGCAAATCGAAGTCGACGAAAGAGACCGAGAGAAGACAGCGTTTATAACACCGGACGGCCTCTTCGAGTTTAAGGTGATGCCCTTCGGTCTTTGCTCAGGGCCTGCAACTTTTAAACGCATTATGGATGCAGTACTGGCAGGATTGAAGAGGCAGACTTGCCTTGTGTACTTGGACGACGTCATCGTGTTTTCCTCGAGTTTCGATGAGCATCTTCGGCGCCTTGAAGCTGTACTTCAAGCCATCAAGACGTCCGAACTCACACTGAAGCCAGAAAAGTGCAGATTTGCGTACTAAGAGCTCTCGTTTCTGGGGCACGTGATTACCAATTCTGGAGTTCGTCCCGATCCACGAAAAACAGCTGCCATCGCCGACTTCCCGCCGCCCACTGACAAGAAGGCGGTGCGCCAATTTCTGGGCCTGTGCGCCTATTATAGGCGGTTCGTGAAAACTTTGCCCTCATCGCCGATCCTCTCACTAACCTTACCAAGGCCGACGTGGAGTTCAAGTGGAAAACACCACAGGAACACGCTTTCCAGGAGCTTAAACATCGCCTTCAGACGCCTCCGTTACTTGCTCATTTCGACGAATTCGCCGAGACAGAAATACACACTGACGCAAGCAGCGTAGGTCTTGGCGCCGTTCTTGCGCAGAGGGCTGACGGACTTGAAAGAGTTATTAGTTACGCCAGCCGATCGCTATCCAAAGCAGAAGCCAATTATTCCACAACAGAAAAGGAGTGCCTCGCCATCATCTGGGCCACGTCGAAATTTCGCCCCTACCTCTACGGCAGGCCCTTCAAAGTTGTGAGCCACCACCACGCCTTGTGTTGGCTAGCCACCTTGAAGGACCCTTCAGGTCGCCTCGCACGATGGAGCCTGAGACTTTAAGAATATGACATTACCGTCGTTTACAAGTCCGGTAAGAAACACTCCGACGTCGACTGTCTCTCTCGTGCGCCTGTCGACCAACCACCACCCGACGACCCGGATGACGACTACTTCTTGGGAACGATAACTACCGACGACTTCGCTGAACGACAGCGGGCCAACCCGGAAATTAAGGCCCTAATAGAATACCTCGAAGGCAGGACCGCTGAAGTCCCGAAGGTATTCAAGCGCGCACTTGCGTCGTTCTTTTTACGAAACGGTCTTCTACAAAAGAAAAACTTTTCACCGCTTCGAGCTAAGTACCTCCTTGTGGTGCCTTCAGCTCTGCGACCAGAACTCCTGCAGGCCCATCACGACGATCCGACGGCAGGGCACCTCGGTGTTTCTCGCACGCTCGCGAGGATACAAGAAAGGTACTACTGGCCACGTCTTACCACCGACGTCACTCGTTATGTGAGGACATGCCGGGACTGTCAGCGACGCAAAACACCGCCGACAAGGCCGGCGGGACTCTGCAGCCAAATGAACCACCTCGCCGACCTTTCCAACAGATTGGTATGGACCTACTGGGGCCGTTCCCAACGTCAGCTTTCAGAAACAAATGGATCATGGTAGCTACCAACTACCTCACCCGCTATGCCGGGACAAAAGCCCTGCCAAAAGGCAGTGCATCCGAGGTAGCTAAGTTCTTCGTCGAAAATATCGTCTTACGTCACGGCGCCCCGGAGGTCCTTATCACCGACAGAGGAACGGCATTTACTGCTGACCTAATACCCCTGTCACACAGGCATTTGAAAGTCTTTTAAGTAAGCGGTCTTTTTCCGAAAAGGAGTTCCTGACAGCAGACACACGGCACAGAGCGAACTTCTTTTCAGAAGCGGTCTTTTTCGTAAACGGAGTTCGTCTATCTTTTTTACGGCTCCGAATGAGTAGCCTCGAAACCAGTGGGCGCCAGCAATTTTCGAGTGGTGGGAAAAAAGAGCGAATGCTTATTTTTCTGTCACTAAAACTCTTTGTAAAAACAAATTTCGTATCCTGCAGAAGGCGTAATGAACTCTTTTAATGGTTATTTCCTTTTCTACTCTCGTAAGCAGCTACAACGCGTCGGCGATATCACATGGTGACACTCAGTCTCGCGCCGCGCCATTTTGCACAAGCGAGGAAAGCGTGGCAGTCGTGTGTTTGCCCATCATTCAAGTGGTCAAGCTTGTATAGGGCAATGCCGACTCGCTTCTTAGGAGGGATGATTTCACGCATGCTGGTGCACTGTCTTTAGAGCTCACTGCACAAGCTCTCCACAATGAAACGAAGGGTGGACGGGTACACTCGAAAAGATTGCTTGAAGTTCTGCTCACCGAGATGAGGTACAGTTCCCTCGAACCACCTCTCGCTTCGTCTGAAGGCCCAGATCGATCGATCACAGGCCTTCTCCGATAGCTCCAGTGCGCACAGCAAGGAATTGCTGCTTGATCCTCTCCTTGGCGGCTTTTGCAGCGTCTACCTTGCTTTCCAGAGCGAGGAGGCAGGCCGTGAGGCTCGCGATCCTCGATTTTTCTTCCGTACGGTCGCTCTTGACGTGTCGAGAGCAGCGAAAAACAAATACGCTAAATAAAAGTCCAGTGGTGCCAGACGGACTTGTGCACGTCGCTAGTTATGGGAATGCTTCCTTAACTAGTGCAACAAACTTTCACATTGGTGTATCTTCATCTCTTATTCTTAAATATATTTGAAGAAACGAGCAGTGCAACAAGTCTTTAATTTGTACATCGTGATACACTGTTTAATTTTCATTGCTTCTCTTTTAACTGCTAGCGCCACGCTTTCGCTAGCGTCTTCGAACGAAAACACTAAAAGGAGATCGTTGCTGCCGTGTGTCTGCGCCACAACACCTCTTTGTTAAAAGTCTTTCAACTTCGTAAAAAACCGCTTACTTAAAAGACTTCTTGCGCGCCCGTGTGACACAAGTATAACTCAAGCAATCTTGGCATACAGCCAGACAAACCACCGCCGGACGACAGCGTACCACCCACAGACCAACGGCCTCACCGAGCGGCTAAACAAGACGATCGCCGACATGCTGGCAATGTATGTCGATGTCGAACACAAGACGTGGAACGCCATTCTTCCATACGTGACCTTCGCATACAACACGGCGGTGCAGGAGACGACGCAGATATCTTCATACAAATTGGTCTTTGGAAGGTGCCCGGCAACGACGCTCGATGCCATGTTACCCAACGTCACCGACGAAGAAAACCTCGATGTGAGTGACTACCTTAAACGCGCTGAAGAAGCCCGACAACTCGCGCGTCTCCGTATCAAGAATCAACAGACGACCGACAGCCGCCGTTACAATCTTCGATGATGCTTCGTGGAATACCAGTTCGGTGAACGTGTTTGGGTGTGGACGCCGATACGCCGACGTGGACTAAGTGAAAAGCTTCTGCGACGGTACTTCGGACCGTACAGGGTGTTTCGACGTCTCGGACCACTTGATTACGAGGTTGTCCCCGACGGCATCACGAACTCTCAACGACGCCAATCGCGACCTGGAGTCGTTCATGTCGCGCGCTTCAAGCCGTTTCATGCGCGTTAACAAACTGAAACAGTGTTTTTTGTATTATAATTGTATCATAATTTATTCATTGTACTTTCTTGCATTATTGTTGTACCTTCATCTTTAGTTAAAGCATCGGGACGATGCCTTTTTCAGAGGGGGGCAATGCCACGTTCCATTTCTCAAGTTTTGTTATCGCCCCAAAACACTACACAATTCTCAGCGCAATACGCACGTGCAGTTTTCGAGAAGCTTCCGGACTTTAGTAGATCATTTCGATAAGATCACGCCCACTCTGCGAACTCTACAGATTTTTTTTCTGGAACCTACGCCACCGCCAGCGATAACGCTAGAACATTGGATGGCAAGAGTATAAATGCCGACGCACTTCGCCGCTTGTCAGTAGTTGATCGACGGCCGACGCTTCGTTCGCCGCTATCAGTCCAAGACTGCTACTGTAATCGGACTTTCCGTTCACCGGGCACAGGTTTCCCCAAATAAACAGTTATATTCTAACACAAAGTCTCCTGTCTTCGGCCACGCCACGACCCCGTGACAATATTTTAGAATGAATAAAAATGTAAAAAGTGTATAATTTTTCGTTGCCAGCTGGTAAACAGTGCAATAGGAAATAGTATAAATGCAAAAATATTGATAAGAAAATTCGGAATATACATTTTGAAAATAAATTATCCAGGTACAGCATAAACCATAATAAATGTTGTAGGAAATGTTTCTATTCATACAGACAAAGAAAATCAGAACAGAGGTGCTGCTTCGTTGCTCCTGCCATGCTGTGAAGCATTGCTTCGTTTTTCTTCAGACACAAGCAAACTAGTCTTTTTCCCAGTAAATTTTTGTTTTTTGCAACAAAAGTCTCCAGGTGTTCGAATATAGATGGATACCAGTGATGTGTATAATAACCAGATTTCCAATGAACTTCGCTATTTCGCCTAGCGTAACTTCTTTCCATGAGCCATCTCACTCAGTATAAATTGGCGTTCCTATGTATGCATGCAAGCATATTTCTTAGCATTTTGTACATCGTATTAAAAAAAAAGAACGATATAGCGTGAAGTTCTAGTGTTTCGCGCTGCTCTGTAGCCATGCCAAGATGTGCCCCGATGGCCTCCTTGTTGTTGGGAGAAGAGGTCCACACCACGCCCCAGCGAAGTGTGTACCTCGCACGTAACCATAGTAGCTATAAAATTGTGCAGAAAGGTCAGTGGCTATGCACTTGCGGCGTAGAAGACAACTTGAGGCCGTAAAGAAAACAACCCCATGAACGGCAGCAGATGTCTCAGGCTGACACAAAGCACAGTCAGCCCAAGACTTGAAGGTGAGGTTCTGTCGTCCACGGACTTTAAGCTCATCCTCACTCAGTTCAGGTGGGGTTGCAAGACAGTTTCGAGCGGTGCGTGTGTTTTGCAGCGGAGATGTGTGCCTATGCGCGTGTGACGATGATGCCATAAAAGCGACTAGTGACGCTAGATGCCACCCTGTGTCTGATATAACGATGAAAGAAAAACCAAAGTTGCTGGAAACTGGCTGAGAAGGCCAACTCCATACTTTAAAAATGCGACGGACCTTCGAAAATGTTCTTTTATAGAGTAAATTTTGCACGACTCCTAGCAAGAGGTCTTTATTGAATAGCTGGCATAAATTTCTGGATATTGTTACTGCTCAACACTGTCAAATTTCAAAGCTGACTCTTTATTCGACATTTGACTTGCAAAGATTCTTTTGATTACAGACCTACGATGCTACTGTAGCATAATCATGAGGGGCACAAATTTTTGTCAAGTTTACCGGTATAGTGAATTTTCCAACAACACATGCACACTGGTTCGCGCAAATGTCTTTCAAAAATCACTATGTTGCCAAAATGGGCAAATTCAAATTCATTCTGAAAGTTTAGTGGCTGGACTAACTACTAGAAAGTGCTGGGTCCACGAGAAACAAATTTAACATGCCAAAATCCACAAACCAATGCGTCGATCACCGGTGATCGATTTGTATAGACGCGGCAACGAAAGAGTTAGGACATCAAAGGGCTTTTTGAAGGTTTGACAGCATTTAGGCTAGAGCATCATCAAACAGTTCGCACCACAAACTTACTGACACACTGTGTACCAAGGCCGCAACAGACAATTATATCATACCCTCCTTCTCACCTCTGCTTGGCCTCCTCAACTCGTGAGGCATGGTGGCAATGGCAGAGCTCCCATGAGTGCGCTCGACGATTTAAGCTTTTACCAGTCTAGACCTCCGAGATGGCACGACGACAGGTCGCGCACATTCTCGGAGATCATCACATAGTGCGCCCAGCAACATGCATGCTGTCTGGCAACATAAAAGAAGATTGTGGAGTGGTTCATATCTGCTCTGACAGGTGCCGACACCCTACCAGCTGATCTTACTTCCGCCCATTCTACAGCTAATGACAGCCAATCAGATTAGTAGCCACAGTGACATGGCTGCTGACATGCTCTAGCCTTGTCAAGTGACCAGAGCATGTCGCTCTGTGAAAGAGCGATTGAAAACGCGTTCAGCCGAGTCGCAACGAGCTGCACCAATCTGCAGCCATTCACAGCTTTAAAGCATTGTAAAAAATTACAGTTTACGCAGACATCATCATCATCATCATCATCAGCCTGTCTACGTCCACTGCAGGACAAAGGCCTCTCCCATGTTCCGCCAGTTAACCCGGTCCTTGTCTTGCTGTTGCCAATTTATACCCGCAAACTTCTTAATCTCATCTGCCCACCTAACCTTCTGTCTCCCCCTACCCCGCTTCCCTTCTCTGGGAATCCAGTTGGTGACCCTTAATGACCAGCGGTTATCCTGTCTACGTGCTACATGCCCGGCCCATGTCCATTTCCTCTTCTTTATTGCAGCTATGATATCCTTAACTCCCGTTTGTCCCCTAATCCACTCTGCTCTCTTCTTGTCTCTTAAGGTTACACCTACCATTTTTCTTTCCATTGCTCGCTGCGTCGTCCTCAATTTAAGTTGAACCCTCTTTGTGAGTCTCCAGGTTTCTGCTCCGTAGCTAAGTACCGGCAAGATACAGCTGTTATATACCTTCCTCTTGAGGGACAGTGGCAATCTACTTGTCATAATTTGAGAGTGCCTGCCGAATGTGCTCCACCCCATTCTTATTCTTCTAGTTACTTCAATCTCGTGGTTAGGCTCTGCGGTTATTACCTGCCCTAAGTAGACATAGTCTTTTACAACTTGAAGTGCACTATTACCTATCTCGAAGCGCTGCTCTTTTCCGAGGTTATTGTACATTACTTTCGTTTTCTGCAGATTAATTTTAAGACCCACCTTTCTGCTCTCCTTGTCTAACTCCGTAATCATGAGTTGCAATTCGTCCCCTGAGTTACTCAGCAATGCAATGTCATCGGCGAAGCGCAGGTTACTGAGGTACTCTCCATTAACTCTTATCCCTAACTGTTCCCATTCTAGGCTTCTGAAAACGTCCTGTAAGCACGCAGTGAATAGCATTGGGGAGATTGTGTCCCCCTGCCTTACACCCTTCTTTATTGGTATTCTGTTGCTTTTTTTATGAAGCACTATGGTAGCAGTTGATCCCCTGTAGATTTCTTCCAGAATGTTTATATATATTTCATCTACGCCCTGATTCCGCAGTGTCTGCATGACGGCTGATATTTCTACTGAATCAAACGCCTTCTCGTAATCTATGAAGGCTATGTATAGTGGTTGGTTATACTCTGAGCATTTCTCTATTACCTGATTGATAGTATGAATGTGGTCAATTGTTGAGTAGCCTGTTCTAAATCCTGCTTGTTCCTTTGGTTGATTGAATTCTAATGTTTTCTTTACTCTGCTAGCAATTACCTTTGTAAATAGCTTGTATACTACAGAGAGCAAGCTGATCGGCCTGTAATTCTTCAAGTCCTTGTCATCTCCTTTCTTATGTATTAAGATGATGTTAGCGTTCTTCCAAGACTCTACGCAGACTTTACGCAGACAGCTGTCTCTAAATAACCCTTGAGATTTGGTCTACTGGGCCAATCTGTTGGTACAAAATCACGAAGACCATTTCAGGGTCTCTTATGGCTATGGTAGCCACATGGCTGTACACTGCAAGGTACGTAAGAGTAGTCCTCCATTTCATATAACGTGGTTTTTGAACAAAGCAGTAATGAAGAATGGAGGAGAGATCATAGAAGCACTTTTTATCAGGAAGGCCACGGATCGATGCATCACTACACCATCACTACTCCTTTCCGAGAGCGAGAGCATTCTTTTCAGAGTTAAGAATGTTATTCATAGTCAAACACGTGTTGTCGCGCATGAGCACTGTTCTTGCACCCTGTATAAAAGCGGTCGTAGCACTTTCAATAAATTCATTTGACAGTCAGTGCTCTTTCCTGTCCATATTGTATTTTCCTATCGTTGTTGTGCTGTTACAATACAATGACAACTCCATGAGGTGTATAGAATTTTGGCTATCCGATGGTCATAGACTGAATAGCCTTTCAAATGTGCCCTTGTGAAACAGGTACGAGTCTCACTTGCTTCACTGAAATCAGGATAAGGTTGATACTTACGGCGTGCGGGTAGACAAAGCGGTGGTGGCCGGGCACCTTGCCAGCTGAGCGAGAGGATTTCTTGGCGGCCACAAATGTTTCTCTCTGGTTTATTAACGAAAGAAAGCGACGACCACACACGGATTAGACTAAGGAAATCATCGGAGTGAACTTTTTAAAGGGACTGACGACCAATTTTTGTGGTACATGCTTGCTTCCCGAAATCAGGTCTGTCTAACGTGAAGCGCAAACTAATAATACCAGTCGAGCAGGACTTGGGTTGGAGTTCTGGTTCAGGTATCCATGAATCGAAAATGAATTCAGAATCCAGACAAGGAAAAGCTATACCGCTTTATAGCCAATAGTCTACTGGCTCATTCGTCAAGCACGAGCCACATGGGACGCATAGTCGACGGCGCATGCGCACACGAACAGGCGGCCAATCGGAGTGTCTAATTGGATAATTTACTGCGCCGTTCTCTGTCAGGGTGAACACGGCTCAGCGTGGCCGTGCGTGCGCTCACAAACACACGGCAAATACATTGCGCCGTCTGCTACTTGATTTGAGCACGCCGCTTCGTAGTCGCCAAGCGCCGGTGTCGCTCGGCCGTTATACAGCATGAGCGGCGAACGCGTGCGAGCCTGCGCTTCTTCGATTCGATGCGCCGCCGTGCCGGCTGCACTGGCGCTCCGCAGAGCGCTGCCGCGCTGGGTCGTGTTCCCCACAAGAGCGGACGCCACTGTACAACCTAATGAAAACAACAGACAAAATAGGACATGCCGGAGCTCCGCCGTCAAGATTACATCGCGGTAGCTTGTAGGTTCAGTACCGCCCTTTCTATTGCTCCGCAGTCGAGCATGCGCACGCGATCTCATAACAGATTTCGCCGCAAAAGCAGGCAATCGGAGAAGCTTACCGAAGCGAGAGTGATTGACCGGCGGATGCCCGCAGTAGGAGCACCAGCCACTGTGTATCATGCCACTCGCACTGACGTGTGTTTCAACGTACATGCGCGAGAAGCCATCGCACTCGCACTGTTCCCGACCACATCGACCTCTCGGGACTCCACACACGTCTACGTTAGTGAACATATTCCGTTAATGAAGCTGACGACGGAAAACGCTACGACAGACGGAACTCGAGTCGACAGTTGACAAAGTTGTCAGTCACGCACTCTGGAACGGCGCTCAAAGATTGCCGATTACGTGGAAAACGTGCGCAAAACGCCCGCCGAACTTTTCGCGACTAATGAGAGCGCGACTATTGCGAACGTGGCGTCACTTGTGGTGCAGTCATAAACTATTTTTTTGTGAAGCCTCCGAGATTAACAACAAAAGTGCATTTGAAAGAACACAACAAAAAGGTCTCGTATTTTAGGATTGAGCTTTTAGGTACAAAATTACTGAACTGACACAAAAAAAACTTGGATGTATTTTATTAGCAAAAATTTTAGTTAGACGGCGACTCTATATTGACCACGTCGGTGTGTGGTGAGAGCTGGTTGCGATTTTGGTTAGGCCATGGCACCTCCATTTAGATGGGTGCGAAATGTAAAAACTAGTGCAAAATTTTGAAGGCGAGATAAGTTCTGGCATATATTAGTTGCAACACACGCCCGCCACCTACCAAGCACCAACAAAACGCTGCGCCACAGCACGCAAAAACGTGCCTTTTTTTTTATGTAAACAACCAACCTATCATGCATTTTTCATGCAATCTATGGTAGCAAATTAACAGTCAGAAATTTGTTGTTATGAGCGGGACTAGGTTACGGCCCGCCGTTAGTGCTTTTGTGAGCAAATTACACGATGCTATTGACACCGCTGCAGTGCATATAAGTGATTCTTAAAAGAGACAAAAGATGAAAGTGAGCCCCGTAACTGTCTGCATCATGTGCGACACCTAAACAGTAGCTTAGGAGGGATGGTGGTAAGGGGGGCTAAAAGGGATAGGGAGGATTAAAGGACTAGGGATAGATCTAGGGCAGGGACAGAGAGACCCAGATACGAAAATAAGGATAAGATAGGAAAGATGGACACGGTCGCAAGACTCCGAGGACGGGGCACCACTCGGCGAGAGCTCTTGTCGGCATTTGGTGATGGCGTAGGGCGAGCCAGTCGGCCAGAACTGCGCTGTCGTCGGAAATCGCGGGGGCACAACCGCGGTCGGCACGAAATCCAGTGAGCGAGTCGGTGCCCACCGCTGTAGTGCGCCACTGCTCCTATAGGGTAATTTCAGCATTCCTGACATGTTTCATGGTGCTCTGAACCCAACTTACCCTCTCAACGCGTACATTACTACAAGAACGTTCAGACATGTACATGATCCTTATTTCCAGTCACCCAACAATCGGGCAACCTAGGAGAATAACTTCATCCATGTCGTCGAGCATTCTTCACCCGCTGCTAACATCTGGACTGAATCTTGCCTGTAACACACTCACACTCACAGATCTAACAGACAATAAAACTTAAGCCTGTTGTAATGTAAATGGGAAGAAAGAAAAGTGGGGGTGAAAAGATAACTTGCCGTGGGCAGGGTACCTTATATATATATATATATATATATATATATATATATATAAGGGAAAGAGGTGTATACATGCCTAAGGGCTCGTTTTTCCGTGTTTTGACACAATATTAATGAGATCTAATAGACAATAATGCCAAGGAATGTATAGGGGAAGTTATTAAAACAAATGTAATGTAAATAATTAAGAGGAAAGAAAAGTGGGTGAAAAAATAGCCAGCCGTGAGCAGGAATCGAGCGCCTTATTCGAAGGTCGTAGGTTCGATTCCTGCTCTCGTCTGGTTATTTTTTCACCCACTTTTCTTTCTTGTTATTAACATTACATTTGTTCTACTAATGTTCCCCTATACATTCCTTGGCATTATTGTCTGTTAGATCTCATATATATATATATATATATATATATATATATATATACATATATATATATATATGTGTGTGTGTGTGTGTGTGTGTGTGTGACGAACCACACGAGAACTGTGTGGTGGAATATGGTAGAGAAGGAGAAAGACGAAGAAAAATAAATGGTTCATCGTACAGCCATCACGTCTCCTGCGTCACAATAGTCGACAGGATCTACCGTGCCCTTCATCATGGCGACATCCAAGAAAGTCATCAACATCCTGAAGTACTTGGGCGCATCTACGGACGTCCCCTTTGACAAGTGGCTCCGGCTCTTTGAGGAGAGGACTGTGGTTGCAGCATGGACGGAGCAAGACAACCTGTGCTACTTCTCCGATTACCTTGAAAATAAGGCTTTCCGATGGTTTCTTACCAAGGTTTTCGACACAGACGCGTCTTGGGAGAGCTTATGTGAATGCTTTACGAGCGGCGTGACGAATCCTTTTTGCCAATTCTTTCATTGCTGGTTGCGAACAGGCCAGAGCTTGAAGGAATACTATAATGAAAGAATGTCTCTTGGACACTTCGCCGACCTAAAGGACACGCACTTTATATCAGGGCTCATCGACAGCCTTCCTGCGCATATGGAGATGGTGCTTGCTGGACTTACCTCGTCTACACTAGGCTTACAGCTGCACTTCGTGTAGAGTCAACTGTGCAGAGTGAGGGTAGCTGCACTTCGTCTAGAGTCAATCGCTTTCCACCAGCTCGGAATACACAGATTGACGTAACAAGTGACAGAACCAGTCAGCGTCCACGTAATACCCCGGTACGAACACCCGTGCGTGAGTGCAAACACTGCGCGCTGGATGGCTTACCGCGACAGATGCACTGGCATAATGAATGCCCACGACGAGCAAGCATTTTCGCCCTCTCCACCAACCAGGAAAACGAGGAGGGCGACCCAAATTTCATGTAATTCACTTTGATGCTCTCATTAACGGGTACCCTGTCAGTGCTACTCTTGATACCGGAGCTGCGATTACCTGTATCAGCGAAGCAGTGCTGAAGGCACTTCACCTGCAAACAATGAGGAATTCATGCATCTCAGTTCAACAAGTCACATCATCTACCAAAACTTTGGGTCGTATTAATCTAAAGGTACAGATAGAAAATGTGACAAGAAAACTTCAGGCTCATGTTCTACAAGGCATGAAGAGCAACTTACTTCTTGGCTTGGATAGTGCTTGCCCCTTTAACTTGTCACTGGACCTTGACACCATGACTCTGCGCCAAGAGAAAGACATACTCCATTCTCGTACACAAAACCACACCACGGCTAACATGGGAACGTCTTTTCAAGGTGTTAAAGTTTGCGATGTACTACATCTAAATAAAACTCAACAGTTCGCATTGAAGCAGCTTATCCACAAGTACGACGGCATTTTTTCCAAGTCACAGACAGACATTGGGTGCATCAATGGCGAAATGCATCGTATTCATCTCGCCAATAATGTTTCCATTCGTAGAGCTCCCTATCGATGCTCAGAAACTGACAGCGTTGAAATGGACAGACAGATCAATGAGCTTCTCAAGCAAGGTGTCATACGACTATCTACCTCCCCATACGGTGCGCCAGCACTTCTGGCAGAGCACTTCTGCATCGACTACCACAAGCTAAACGAATTGACGGTGCCTGATGATCAGTCCATCCCTCGCATCGATGACATTCTCGATTCTCTGGGGAAATCTACGTACTTCTTGACGTTAGACATAACGTCAGGTTACTGGCACGTGAAGATTCACCCTGATGACACACCGAAAAAGGCGTATGTCACACGTATCGGTCACTACGAGTGGCTCGTCATGCCTTTTGGTTTTCAGAATGCGCCGGCCATCTTCGAACGGGCTGTCAAATTCATATTGGCAAAACACCGTTTGCAGAACGTCACAAATTACTTCGATGACATTGTTGTCTACTCTGACACATTTCCAGACAATCTGAGGCATGTGGAATGCGTTTTGAAAGCTTTCAAAAGTGAAGGCGTGAAGCTGAAATTAAAGAGATGTCAATTCGCTCGAACCTCCATTGAGTATCTGGGACACAAGATTTCGCATGGCACCGTTACTCCAAAGCAAAGCAACATGGATGCAATCCTACGGTTTCCGACACCATCACGCCCTAAAGAGTTGCAGCGTTTTCTCGGCACTGTCAATGTTTACTGTCGATACATCGACCACTTTAGCCAAATTGCTCACCCACTGACGCGCCTGCTCAGCAAAGACGCCACCTGTAACTGGGATTTGAAGTGTGAACTGGCTTTCACTCAGCTCAAGAAATGCGCGACAGAAGAGCCAATTTTTAACATCTACGATGTCACTAAGCCTTGTGTGCTATACTGCGATGCATCCAACAGAGGTATCGGTGCCGTCTTGAAGCAGGATGATGATGAAGGTAGAGAACACCCAATTGCGTACCATTCACGGAAGTTACTAAAACACAAAATTAATTACGCTATCACAGAACTCGAATGTTTGGCAATTATTGACGCCATTGATAAATGGCACAGCCATATACACGGGAAACCTTTCAGTGTGACTACAGATCACACAGCGTTGCAATGGCTTCAAAGCATCAAGAATCCCCGAGGCCGACTTTTCCGGTGGTCCTTGAAATTCTTCATGAACGACGTGAACATCAAACACCAAAAGGGCATTGACAACATTGAAGCTGATGCACTATCTCGAAGCCCGGTAGTTCAAATCCTATCTGCTGAGCAACTGCGAGAGCATCACAACGACAAACCACCCGGAAAGCATATCATTGAGAACGGACTGAGTATAGTGACACGGAGAGGAATACGAAAAGTCTATGTGCCTTTTGTCCTTCGGTCTTCTCTTCTCCAAAAAGCTCATGACGCTTTTGGTCATGTCGGGGTAAACAAGACATTGTGGCTTCTCTGTCCACAGTACTATTTGCCCGACATCATCACCGACGTGAGCGAGTACATACGCCACTGCGATACTTGCCAGCGCTGCAAGAAACCGAAGACGAAACACTTTGGTTCCTTGGAATCTTTGCCACCAGCGGAACAACCATTTGATCTTCTGGCCATGGACACTACAAAGGTTTTGACAACTACAGCTCATTCAAAAGATTCATTCACTTAGCCATTGATCATGCCACCCGTTATGTCTGGGCTTTTGCACACAATAATGAGACTTGCGACACGTACATCTCTTGCCTGAAGAGTATCTTCGCTGTTGGAAAGCCTCGGAAGTTCCTTTCCGACCGCGGCACAGGATTCACTGCCGGCAAATTTAAGCAGTTCCTCAAGCACAACAATATTCATGAGCTTTTAACGAGCTTACGATGCCCGCAGTGTAATGGCCTAAATGAGCACACTAAGCAGATGATCGTTACTCGCCTCCGATGCAAGATCAACGACGAACCCCGAAAACCGTGGCCGCGTCTCCTCTCTGACGTTATTGACGAGTACAATAGAACACCTCACAAAGTCACAGGCTACCCACTCTGCTTTCTTATGTAAGGCACACCATCGTATCCCTATCTTCTTTCAGGCATTACCAAAAATCTGCAGGAAACTTAAAAAAACGCAGTCCGCACTTCAGTGGCATATCACGAGAAAAACAAGATCATATATACAAGAAGTTCCTTCCATTAGAGCTTCAAGTGGGAGACTTTGTTCTATATGAAACACCCTGGCACCCGAAACGCGGCAAACTCAGCGCAATCATGGAAGGACCCTATACGATCATACGCAAGATTTCGGCAGTTAATTACGAGATCGACCGCGGCGTGGCTCCACTCGGTCGCCAGACTAACATCGTTCATGTCAGGAGACTTAAACGATATTATCCGCCCCTGCATATACGTCTGTCTCGGGGGAGGGGGGAAGCGTGTGACAAACCACACGAGAACGGCGTGGTGGAATGGTAGAGAAGGAGGAAGACGAAGAAAAATAAATGATTCATCGTACAGCCATCAAGTCTCCTGCATCACACACACACACACACACACATACACACACACACACACAGACACACACACACACACACACACACACACACATATATATATATATATATATATATATATATATATATATATATATATATATATATATATATATATACATATATATATATATTCCAATGCTACATTGAAACGTTACTGTAAAGCATTTAGGTTAAAAAAATATCACTCGACATATAAGCTCTGTGGCGTCGCAGTGACATATGCACTGGGAATCGTATAAAGAGGCTTCAGATAAATAGCTTTCCTTAAACACACAAAGGATAGTTATGTACAACATGCCCTACCAAGCATGCTAATAATTGATCCACGATACTTCTAGCGCTCAAATTCCAAGGCAGTTAACAGTTTTGGCGGAGCCATTTCAGGGCCAGACTTTCCATTCCAACTTCACCATTATATTTTCTATAATAATGAATCTTGCAGGTATTGATAACATAATTAACAAACTGAAACTTTTCACTTGGCTGTGGTGAAATTACCATAGTTCTTTAAAAGCCACAAAAGCTTATTCATCAATTATTTTATTCAAGCTTATTCAGCAATTATTTGACATGGCATATTGCTCCCAGCCAAATGGGTGACCAGCAGTCGCTATTGAATTACATGCTTATTTCACTCGAGCATTCCTTGTAAATATTTGAAAATATTTTGTCTTTATGCCTTGCTGACTTTTTAGAATCAAAATCTGTTTAAATGCAAAGCGTTTCTTAGCGAACTTTGGCGACTTTGAGCCTATGTATGTATGTATGTATGTATGTATGTATGTATGTATGTATGTATGTATGTATGTATGTATGTATGTATGTATGTATGTATGTATCTATCTATCTATCTATCTATATATCTATCCGGACAGGAGACTTAGCTCTCCTGCTTGTTTTGATAATTATATCGATATCAAACTTGATATGGCATAACATGACTGCAGGAAGAACATATTTGACTTGTAATAACATGAAAATCATAACATGAATGTCATGACTTACATTTCATGGTCCTGTAGCTCTTGCGGTGGCTTCATTTACATGGCATGTTACAAACTGGTATGGTATGACATGACTGCATGGCGAACACAAGCGACAAACCCTAACATGATAATCATGAAATGCGTGTCATGTAACATATACCTTGCTCATGATGCACTGGCGGCCGTTTCGCTAGCGTCACATATACCAATTTTGTATTACGGTACGTGAATGGATGACCAAGGTATGTGGCTGGTGCAAACATGATAATCATGAGATGCGTGTCATGTAACAACTTGACTTCATGTTACGCTCGTGATGCACTCGCGGCCGTTTCGCTAGCTTCACATGTAGCAAACTTGGTATTACACGAACAGACGACATAGGTAAATGCACATTCAAACAAGATAATCACGACATGCGTGTCATGTAACAACATGACTAGATGCCCCACTCATGATGCGCTTGCGGCCTTTTCGCTAGCTTCACATATGTCGAATTTGGTATTACATGACGTCAATAGATGACGAAGGTATGTGGCTGGTGCAAACATGATAATCATGAGATGTATGTCATGTGAGAACATGACTACACTCCACAGTCAAGGCGCCAATACATTTCAACGTCATGCAGTGCACGTGCTCACCGGCGTTCATTTCGTCGCGTCACGCCGGCATTGCCACGTCAGGCGCCAATCGTGCCATATACTCGCAGGCGCGCGGCATGCTGCATTGCTTTAACACATGTGCGTTTCAGCGCGTCCAGCGTCCCTCCATCACGAAAAGAGGGGGACGCAGTGTTGTCTGAGTAACGCATCGGTGCAAAGTGCAGCACGTCGCATTTCACGTCGGTTGCCATCGGACCGCGCCAACAAACGCTGCCGTGTTTGCTAACGTAGCGTGTGCTCACGTAGAGTGCTCGCATTTTGCTAACGTAGCATCGCTGTGCCTAGCGTGCGTGCGCGTACACTCTCCATTGGAGTATATTGGACCCTTCACGGTGCGCTCGCAGCCATTTTGCTAGCTCCACATATACCAAATTTGGTGTTACGTGACGTCAATTGATGAAAGTATATGACTGGTGCAAACATGATAATCCTGACAAGCGTGTCATGCAAGAACATGACAACATACCACACTCATAGCATACTCCGGTCGTTTCAGTAGCTCCACATATACAAAATCTGCTATAACGTGACGTGAATAGATCTATGATGAAGGCAAACCACACGTCTAAACATGATAACCATGACACATAAGTCATGTATGGCATCATTTACCTCAATCTCGTAACATTGTGCAGATTTTAAAGCGACATATCAATCTTTCTCATTCATGCTTCACATATCATCGATTCCCACTGTACGTGGAATCTGCCAATTTTTTTTTTTTTTGCCACCACAACGCGGTTTTTGCAAATCGTACTTCTACAAAACTCAAATATTACAATTCACACACAAACTTTTCATGATTCTTGATCACTATTCTTTAACTCACTGCATTTGTTTTACTTAATTTTGACAAGGTATGACAAGCGTTTGACAAGGTATGCTATAAACTATTTTGTTACAAACTATACCAGCTTAGCAGTGACTGTTACCCTGTTTTCTTGGCTAAAATTATTTCTTACTAACCGCTCCCAATTGTGTTTTTATTAGCAGTAGTGTAGCCAGAAATTTTTTTCAGGGAGGGTTCACCCGTACTTTATGTAGGTTTGTGCATGCACGTTTGTAGGTGTGCGTGCAAGCAAAATTGAAAATTTTCGGGTAGTTCGAACCCCCCTGGCTGTGCCCATGTCTCTTAGTAACTTTAACTTGAAGCACCCGGCTGTGAAATCTGGCATTCCACAAAGTATGGTTACTGTGTGCTTCAATCTTTATTTGCATAAATGACTTACCCTCACTCATGTGTTTCCTCATACATCAACTAATTTGCCAGAGACTGTGTTGATATGAAGACAGTAGACACACGAGCGCAGAGCGATTGTATTTACGGCCAATACAGCTGCTGTCCAAGCAGCGACATGAGACGTCGTCATCTCGTCTGAGCGAGCTTTCTCATGCTGCTTGCCCCAACAGTATGAGGGGTGCATACATTCTTTGCATTTTCTCCTTAACTCTTTTTGCCTGTGACGTTTGAAAAAGCTAATATGAACTGCTTCAAGAATGACTAAACCAGTTGACGCACTTTTCGTCTACTTTGACTTACTTCGCTATGTTTGTTTCATATTGTACACATAACCTACAATAAGAAAGTGAACATTTATGCTCCAAACACAAATACAGAACTGGCCCAAGCATGAAAGCTGGTAATGAATCAACCACGAGTCGGGCTCCTCTGCAATAACAGACACTTGGAACATCTTGCTGGGATGAGCTAGTTCAGAACAGAGCTACAACCTAGTTTTATTTTGACGAGGCTGCACACCGCGCCCCTGTACAAAATAAAGGACTAAGCAGAAGGGTGCGCCCTTACTTACCAGATGGTCCTGGTGGTTTTAGTGCTTTATTGCCCCTAAAAGTGCTCCTAAAGAAACACTACGACCCGCCACGGTGACCTGATGCCTAAGGTACTTGGCTGCTGACCTGCACGTCGTGGGATCGAATACTGGCTGCGGTGGCTACATTTTCTATGGAGGCGAAAATGCTTGAGGTCCACATGCTCAGATTTAGGTGCGCGTGAAAGAACCCCAGGCGGTTGAAATTTACGAAGGCCTCCACTGCAGCATCTCTCATAATCATGTGGTGGTTTTGAGACATTAAACCCCAACGGTTATTACTATTACACTCAAACCTCATTATAATGAAGTTGCATCGTACGGGAAAATAGGTTCGGTATATCCCAAAATTCCTTATAAATGTACATTTTTAGCACTGTGTCTATTGCAAAAGTACTCTTCATTTACTGCGTTATAACTGAGTGTATAAAACACTCACCCCAAACAATCTTTATGCCACTTATTGTTTCGACTATGCCCCTTGTAACTGCCCACTTGCTTGGACCTAAAGGTCTGCAGTATGTAATAAATAAATAAATAAAACTGATATTTTCTTATATCTGGATTTGTTTTATCGAGGTTTGAGTGTATTAAAGAAACACTATGGCGGTTGCTTTCGTTATTTGATGCTTTATGTGAAAAACCGCACGGATCGTCTCTTCGCAACTTGCACGATTGTCAGCATGCACACCGAATCACTGCTCTTCTTCTCGTCTTGATACGACAGTAGTTTGTCGTATCATGACGTGACCTTCTAGATCAGAAGGTCTCTATCTCACCTCAGCCAGCGAGTCACAGTGAAGAAAGTTTACTCCGGCAAGTGCTAGGACAGTGAGGAAGGTAGAAGAGGGGAGGAAGGAATAGTTAGCACAAAACGTCATCTAAAGTTTCGAACTAGGAGAAGGCCTGTCCAATATCTCATACTATATGGGTAATTTCTGAAGGAGATTTCGCACCAGGTGTTCAATAACATACCTATACCGATCTCTCAAACGACTACAATATTGATACCGATTCTGATTTTTGTTTTACGGTTCTGTATCGACACACGATGAGCTCAAAGGGCGCCTCACGAAAAAGCATTTTGTACCAGTCATGCCTACGTAGCTTGGCAACATATACATTCAAAAATTTTAAAAATATATATGAGATGTAGGCTCATGTGCGTGCTGCTGTTTGACAGCGAGCCGCGCGTTTGAGATCCCCAGTCTAGAAATTGCTCTCACACTGCAGATTCCACGTCCTGGCCGTTCTTGCAGAGTTTTAACACGTGCACTTGTGGGCGAGCAGCGATTGCAATGCCCAGGAAGCTTTCGGGCGTCACTATGGTACAATTTTAGATCTTGAAGGGCCTAAGGGCCCTCTTTTCTGGTTTCAAGAACTTCCCAAATCAACAAAATATTTTGACAGTAATCATCACTTTGTTATGGAATCGGTTGTCAGGATATCACTGGGGTGATTGCGATGACAATGTGAGTGGCAAATACCTCACCTGAACGATTCGCTAAAGAAAACTTAAATCTACACGCACCCACTAATGTACTGACTGGTTCATATTTAGGAATAATTTGAGGATGTAGTTATTCAAACCGAGAGAACCTATAAAGTCTTGTTGAAATATTCACTCCATGAGAAACAATGAAGTCAAGCTGTATCTGGTGTTTAAATCGAAATGATTTTGGAGTTGAAAACTAAATCAACTTGTGTGTGGTTCAGATAATATCCCAAATGTTTTTCTTCACACTTTATGCCGAAAGTATTACTACCTTCGTCGTTGTGCTCTTTTGTTGTTCACTGTTGAGTGCAAAATTATCCAGTGATTGGAAGAGGGCTCGTGTTGCTCCCGTCTATAAGAAAGGCAATGATTCACTTGTAGAAAATTACCATCCCATCTCGTTAACTTCACCAGTTTGTAGAATGCTCGAACATGTAATATCTAAGCGCATTGTGAAATTTCTCGAGCAAAACTTTGTGCTGACTAAGTTTGAGCAAGCACGTTAAAGAACCCCAGGTGGTCGAAATTCCCGGAGCCCTCCACCTGTGGCGTCTCTCATAATCATATGGTGGTTTTGGGACGTTAAACGCCACATATCAATCATTAAATTTCAGCATGTTATTTGCGGTAACCCAGTTAGTCCTAATGGTTCATTGATTTGCAGAAACTCTGGATATAAATGGTCAAATGGACGTCATATTCCTTGACTTAAGCAAAGCACTCGACAAAGTTGTTCATCACAAACTAATTAGAAAACTTAAGGAGATCAATCTACCCTACATATTTATTACGTGGATACAATACTACTTATCAGAAAATTCACAGTTTGTTTCGATAGATTCTAGCAATTCGAGCTCTCTTCCTGTTACATCAGGCGTGCCGCAGGGTAGTGTTCTGGGGCCCCTGTTGTTTTTAATTTATGTGAACATTGTAAACACAGTACTACCAGGAACTCAAATTAGATTATTCGCAGATGATTGTGAGCTTTAAATGAAATTACTTGTTCTAGTGATCAAGAGAACTTGAACATATGTCTTAATAAGATACTAGTCTGGTGTAATGACAATGGTATGGCACTGAACGCACAAAAAACTGTTTATCTCTGCATGACTCGTTCCAAAACACCCTTTCATTTTACTTATAACCTTGGCTCATCCTCACTACAACAGGCAAAACACTACAAATATATAGGCGTGACAATAACTAACGACTTGTCATGAAGCACTCACATAGACAACATATGTTCTTCTGCATTTCGTAAGCTGAGTTTTCTAAAACATAAACTTATAATTCTCCTTCTAACGTAGAACTACTTAGTTATTTTACGTACATAAGACCAAAACTAGAATACTCATGAGTTGTATGGGACCCTTTTACTAAATCCAAGATTAAAGAACTCGAAGCAGTACAAAAAAAGGCTGTTAGGTTCGCTTATTCTAAGTTCAAACTTACGGACTCGCCAACTGAACTCATGAATGCTAAGAACATTGAAAAACTTTCATTACGACGAAAAAGAAACTGTCTTAACGTTCTATATCTGCTAGTTAATCACAATTTAGCCCTTGACCCGAGGGCATATGTATCTCCACTGTCCACTCGGCATACACGTCATCATCACCCTTGTTCTTTAACCCCGTATTTCACCAAAACAAACGCATATAAATTTCCCTTTTTTCCGCGTACTGTGTCAGAGTGGAACTGCCTGACTGATCCCAGCTAACTTTCGGTTGTTTAGAGCTGAAATAGGCACTGTGAATTTGTGTGCTGTTGCTATTTCATGTAATATTTTGCCTTGTTAACTTTTATGCGTTCTGTTAGTACGTGTTTTGATTCTGTTTCTTGTGATATATTCTTATGTTATCACATGTGTCCTTGTATTTATATCATGCCTCTTGTAGCTGTCCTGCTTGGACCAGTTCTTAGTCTGCAGTATTCAATAAATAAATAAAATAAATAAATAAATTCATTCTCATAGCACAAGATATGTTCTTCACGGATTATGCACATCTGCTTGTGGGCAAGGGCTCTTTCACACTGCTTTGAAAGGGCAGCCAAGTGATTGGAATAACTCGAGTCAAACGACTACCATCAAAAACTCTTTATTTGAAAAACAATTAGTGAATATGTCTAAATCTTTTGTACAAATGCATTACTTTATGCTTCCTTCTATACATCCTCAGGGGCCCTTATGAAAAATAAATTATAAATGTAGGGACAAATTCGACGGAAATTAAAACCTAGACTGAAGAGCACTGTCAGGCTCTGAAAAATGATACAAAAGTTGTGACCATAGGCAAAAGATTAAACAATCTCGTTGCAGCATTTCGGACGAGCCTAATCACAGGAGCTTGAGTCATTAGCATCCTCCTCAAGTTTCCTAGAAGTTGAAAAAAAAACGCAAAAAAATTAGTAAGCTTTTTAGAAGATTTCCAGCATTGCGTGCACATCATCTGTCTCACAAGTAAAAGACGAGACCACGCCACCATGCTGTTGAAAGGGTACTGATACAAAAATTTTGGGTTGGAATTTTTGACTGAAGTATGTACCTGTGAGTCTATTAGTCACAGCATAGCAAATCGTGTGCTGCAGCACACAACAGACAATATTTACAGCCTGTTTATTATTTACCAATCTAACTTTTGACTTGGGAGGAGCTCTAACAATGACAAGTGCAAGCAACGCCATCTAGCTCGTCAAACGGCACGCAGAACTGTGACGCGCAGTCTGTGGAAGGAGGGCACAGACTCGGGAACGGCCACCAGATAGCACCCTGCTCGCGTAAACACCACAAAAACACAATGGGGACTATCGTAGAGTTTCCTAAATATACGCTAGAGAGAACTTTGGCGCTAGTGTCATTGGGAGCTGCAATGTGTGGCGCTTCAGTGAGCATGAGAATGATGGGTAGTACCCGATCTTTGTACTTCTGGCTCCGTTTGTGTTCGTGTGGCTTAGAGCTGTTTTCTCACGAGACAGAAATCAACAACTGTTCAGCGGTTATGCGTCCCCTACTTTTATTTTTTTAGGCTTGCCTTTCTAAATCGGGTTACGAAGTTCAAAAGGGTTCAATTTTTTCCTTTGAAACGAAACCGAAACACAGCAATAAACTAAGCCACAAGTGCGATTCGCCGCTTGCAAGTACGAAGACAAGGCAAATTCGCGTACTACCCATCATTCCCACGGTTGCTGAACTATTGCAGCGCCAGAGTCTCCTCTAGTTAATTTTAGGAAACTCTAAGGCTATTATGACGTCATTATCCTAGCCGCAACACCTCTGAGTTCAGCCACAGTGGGGACGTCTCGGAAGTTGTGGGTCACGCGGGATGATGCCAATGCTGCGAAATGTCGCATTTAATGCTGGATTCCACATGCGAGCTTCGATATCCACATTGATTATCTTCCAAACTGTACTTGCTATTGACATTTTGCCGATAATGTACGCATGGTCATGCGAATCGATCTTGCAGGCTATCTTAGCCGCAAAACTTTGTGCCAGTACCCCTTTAAGCTAATGAATGATAGGTCCTACACAAGATGGCTTCTGCTACAGTGTCTCAATCAGGTATGACTACTGGATACATGATAACAAGTTCCACAAAATACTGCTGCTATTCACAAGACGGCACTTACATACAACACAAGCGTACTACACATAGTATACCAATCAAGACTTATGCCCCAAGGGCAATACTTTGTTGCAACAAATAAAAAAAAACATTTCTCCTGAAAAGTCACATTTTTTCTTACATAAATATATTTTTCTATACGGTACACATAAACAAAATACTAGCCGTGATCAGGGACTGTCAAATAAGTTTATAAAAGCGGTACTGGCACAAAAAGCTTGGCCTCGCATTTTTCAGCTGCAATGCCTTGCTGTAGAGCTATTAGTCATGACAAGACACATTGTTTTCTACAGCACGTGATAGATAATTAATTACAGGCCCCTCATTATCGATCAGTTTCAGTTTCGGCTTGAGAGAGTTCCAAAATATGGGTGCAACTTTCGCTATCTAGCGTGTGAAACTCTTGACCACGTCAGCACACAGAACTGTGACGCACTTTTGCACGATCCGCATCAAGAATAATTTTCGGATAGGAAACGGCACTGGAATGTCGCCAAACACAAAACTTTCTAAGCGTGCGCCACGGCCACGCACTCGCAACCAGCCACCGAGAAATATAGACTTTGGGAACTAAGGCGGCGAAAAAAAATGGTGTCTATGACGTCATCATAACTTGTTTTGTTTACCGCAGCATGGTGACATAGAAGAAGTAGGGTGTCACCTTGGCGTCACCTCCGAGGGTGTCTATAGCGCTATAGAGTAGGTCGCTCATGCAAACTTCAAAATTAATTTAAAATACCTTCCAAGCTATATTCGCTGTTGATATCTTGCAGATGATATACGAATGTTCACGAGAATTAACCCCGCAGGCTATCTCGCCATTGAAATTTTGTGTCAGTACCCCTTTAACACTGCAAGCTTTAGTTGTTTAATACAGGAATAAAGAAAAGTTTGGAAGCTATAAATTCAACTTTGAACTTATTTGTTGAGGCCCATTGTGTCTCAAGTTGGATGTGATTTCCAGCTGGCTCTGTGTAATTCCCAGCAGCTGAATTTAGGAATCAGGCTGGAAGGCAAACTTTCAGCAGTAAATTCCTATCCTATTCTTATGTGGGGAGTCATCGAAAATAATCACTGCTAGCACTCTGAAAATAAAAAGTACAGTAAAATACCTAGCAAGTATACTCTCTTAACAAGTAGAAATTAATAGTAAAATGACTGAAGGGGTGGAAGTGGAGAGGTCTTTTTGGAACAGCACCGAAAATCACGCTGGCGTGAGCAAAGTGAATATAGACTTCCTCAGAAGTCTTCTTGTTCTTGTTCATGGCATGGTGCACAACAATGCTGGCTCACAAACAAGCAAACAATAACAATGGCAATGCATAATGTAAGGAAATACACATGGCAACACAGAATAGAAGCACGGCATGATAATCCAACGACATCCAACGATAAGCGAATACAACTACTCTAGCCAGCAAACACCGGTATTGTCATGGGCACCATCTTAGAAGACAAATCTCGAAGGCCATACTTTCCTATTGTGAGACCCTGAAAATCATCACGGCTGTCTTGTGCTAAGTTTGGGGTGCAATCATTATGGAGAGAAAGAAATAAAATTTTTTCAACAAATTTCAGGTGTAGGTGTTTAGAGATCAGGCTAGTGAACGGCATTGAATGGGATTCAGTCATGCTAGTGTCGTTTGGACGTGGTACATGACCTGTGCGAATGAGGAGTGGTGAGTGGGAAGTACAGAACACTGCAGAAGTTTGAAATTAGCAGGAAAATTGGACGGGGCACTCGATGATTTAACTGTAATTTCCATTGAGTTCTCAAGCTTACATTACCAAAAGTAAAAAAAGGACAAAGTGAGCCAAAAAGTGCGCCAAACGTTAAACTGCCATGCACATGCAACAGGAATACCTACCATGGCTTCCCATAGTTTTTTCGATAATGCTTCGATCATCCATGACTGACTTGCACACAACAGCAAGCCAGTCATAAGACAATATTTGTGATCATGTGTTATTAAGTGCTAGTGAACGCTTGCAAATATGTTATTTGACATATTTATACAAACACATTTTGCACATATTTGCACTTTTGCATGTATGCTTTGAGATTTGCAGTCACTGGATCCCTAGAAATAATCTGCAAATAAATCAGATCAGTCATGCAAATCTTCCTCTACACTGCTGATTTACAAGCTTAGTACAGCATTTTATGAATCACTTTCATTAGATTATCAGCCTGACTCTGCCCCCTGAAGGGTCAAAGCCTTCGTCATGTTCCGCCAATCGAACCAGCCTTGTGTTAGCTAACAGCTACATTATACCCGCAGACTTCCTAATCTCGTCTGTCCACCTCACTTTCTGTCTACCCTCGCATGTTTGCCTTCTTTCTAAATAGAGACTGTTACTTAATTATGAGCAGTTACCTTGCTTATGTTCTATGTGGCCTGCTCATCACCATTGCTTCTAGGTTTCTGCAATGATGTCCTCCAGACTCATTATTTCCCTGACCCACTCTGCTCTCTTCTCGTCTTTTAAAGTATTACAGTCAAACCCATTTATAGAAGGCACTGATATAAAAGACACCAGAGTGCCTAAAGTAAAATATGAGTTAATAAGAAAATCGTACATAGTGCCCTCCCTATCACCTCTGTTATACCTCTGTTATACAAGACATCTTGTATAACAGATGAGAATAGCTGCCTGGAGCATGGGACTTACGAAGGGGTTCAACTGTATAACAAAGTGGCATGTTACAAAAAAATAGGTGCATTATACCTGCAAATTCATTATAAAGATTATTCTTAACACTGTAGAAATTGCAAGACTTCTTTTCATATACTTCGTTACAACCAATATTTCATTATATTCGTGTTCGTTACATTGAAGTTTCAGTGTACTCCGTCACTCCTCTGTCTTCTTTTTTTTCCTCCCTCCATGAATAGTCAACCAGGATCACCTTTTGTCTGCAATTATCCTTGAAGGACATTTCTTGAGCCAGGCAGCAGCAGCCTTTTGAATTGAACAGGATGTCGCGTTCTTGTATAAATCGTTGCTCCTAATGGCCTCTGGAATGATAGATCATCTGCTCAGAAATGTAGAATTTATTCAAATAATTACACAAGTTTCTTATGAGAGAATGCTATGTCTTTAAACAGCATTTGAAAACACCACATGAATAACATGGCAGTAGTACATACAAAACAATCTAGTCAAAACCACACATGTCTAAACGCTAGTGCTAAAGAACTGCTACGCAGTTCTGCATTGCCTACAAAACTGGAACCCCAAAGTGGCTTAGAGATAAGACCAATAAACCATCGACTCCAACAAATAAAAGCATTTCTATTAAATACACCATCGTGATAACAATCGTGGACCCCAAGTATCACATGTTCTACACACAAGTAAAAGCTCGCGGGTGCTGACAACTACATTCAAACCTCGTTATAACGAAATTGAAGGGGAGCCATCATTTTTTCGTTATATCCATTATTTTGTTACATCAATTATAACAGTTTGTGGCAATATATTGTCACGGGGTCGTGACGTGGCCGAAGACAGAAGACTTCGTGTTGGGATTTAACTGTTTATTTGGGCGAACCTGTGCCCGGTAAACGGAAAGTCCAATTACAGCAGCAGTCTTGCACAGATAGCAGTCTCGGACTGATAGCGGCGAACGGAGTGTCGGCCTTCGATCAACAACTCACAAGCGGCGAAGCGCGTCGGCATTTATACTCTTGCCGTCAAATGTTCTAGCGTTATCGCTGGCGGTGGCGTAGGTTCCAGAATAGTCTGTACAGTTCGCAGGGTAGGCTTGATCTTATCGAAATGATCTACTACCGCCCAGAAGCTTCTCGAAAAATGCAGGCGCAGTTTGCGCTGAGAATTGTGTAATGTTTTCGGACGATAACAAAACTTGGCAAATGGAACATGGCATTGCCCCCCTCTGAAAAAGGCATCGTCCCGATGCTTTAAGTAAAGATGAAGGTACAACAATAATGCAAAAAAGTACAATGAATAAATTACGATACAATATTAATATAAAAAAACACTTTCTCAGTTTGTTAACGCGCATGAAACGGCCTGAGGCGTGCGACATGGACGACTTCAGGTCGCGATCGGCGTCGTTGAGAGTTCGTGATGCCGTCGGGGACAACCTCGTAATCAAGTGGGCCGAGACGTCGAACCACCCTGTACGGTCCGAAGTACCGTCGCAGAAGCTTTTCACTTAGTCCACGTCGGCGTATTGGCGTCCACACCCAAACACATTCACCGGGCTGGTATTCCACGAAGCGTCGTCGAAGATTGCAACGGCGGCTGTCGGTCGTCTGTTGATTCTTGATACGGAGACGCGCGAGTTGTCGGGCTTCTTCGGCGCGTTGAAGGTACTCACTCACATCGAGGTTTTCTTCGTCGGTGAGGTTGGGTAACATGGCATCGAGCGTCGTTGCCGGGCTCCTTTCGTAGACCAATTTGTATGGAGATATCTGCGTCGTCTCCTGCACCGTCGTGTTGTATGCGAATGTCACGTACGGAAGAATGGCGTCCCACGTCTTGTGTTCGACATCGACGTACATTGCCAGCATGTCGGCGATCGTCTTGTTAAGCCGCTCGGAGAGGCCGTTGGTCTGTGGGTGGTACGCTGTCGTCCGGCGGTGGTTTGTCTGGCTGTATGCCAAGATCGCTTGAGTTAAGTCGGCAGTAAATGCCGTTCCTCTGTCGGTGATAAGGACCTCGGGGGCGCCGTGACATAGGACGATGTTTTCGACAAAAAACTTAGCTCCCTCGGATGCACTGCCTTTGAGAAGGGCTTTTGTCTCTCTCGGCGTATCGGGTGAGGTAGTCGGTAGCTACCACGATCCACTTGTTTCCGAAAGCCGAAGTCGGGAACGGCCCCAGTAGGTCCATACCGATCTGCTGGAAAGGTCGGCAAGATGGTTCAATTGGCTGCAGAAATCCCGCTAGCCTTGTCGGCGGTGCCTTGCGTCGCGGACAGTCCCGGCATGTCCTCACATAACAAGCCACGTCGTTGGTAAAACGTGGCCAGTAATACCTTTCTTGTATCCTCGCGAGCGTGCGAGAAACACCGAGGTGTCCTGCCGTCGGATCGTCGTGCAGGACCTGCAGGAGCTCTGGTCGCAAAGCTAAAGGCACCCCAAGGAGGTACTTAGCTCAAAGCGGTGAAAAGTTTCTCTTTTGTAGAAGACCGTTTCGTAAAAAGAACGACGCAAGTGCGCGCTTGAATACCTTCGGGACTTCAGCGGTCCTGCCTTCGAGGTATTCTATTAGGGCCTTAATTTCCGGGTTGGCCCGCTGTCGTTCAGCGAAGTCGTCGGTAGTTATCGTTCCCAAGAAGTAGTCGTCATCCGGGTCGTCGGGTGGTGGTTGGTCGACAGGCGCACGAGAGAGACAGCCGGCGTCGGAGTGTTTCTTGCCAGACTTGTAAATGACAGTAATGTTATATTCTTGAAGTCTCAGGCTCCATCGCGCGAGGCGACCTAAAGGGTCCTTAAAGGTGGCTAGCCAACACAACGTGTGGTGGTCGCTCACAACTTTGAAGGGTCAGCCGTACAGGTAAGGGAGAAATTTCAACGTAGCCCAGATGATGGCGAGGCACTCCTTTTCTGTTGTGGAATAATTGGCTTCTGCTTTAGATAGCGATCGGCTGGCGTAACTAATAACCCTTTAAAGTCCGTCAGCCCTCTGCACAAGAACGGCGCCAAGACCTACGCTGCTTGCATCAGTGTGTATTTCTGTCTCGGTAAATTCGTCGAAATGGGCAAGTAACGGAGGCGTCTGAAGGCGATGTTTAAGCTCCTGGAAAGCGTGTTCCTGCGGCGTTTTCCACTTGAACTCCACGTCGGCCTTGGTAAGGTTAGTGAGAGGATCGGCGATGCGGGCGAAGTTTTTCACGAACCGCCTATTATAGGCGCACAGGCCCAGAAATCGGCGCACTGCCTTCTTATCAGTGGGTGGCGGGAAGTCGGCGATGGCGGCTGTTTTCCGTGGGTCGGGACGAACTCCAGACTTGCTAATAACGTGCCCCAGAAACAAGAGCTCCTCGTACGCAAATCTGCACTTTTCTGGCTTCAGTGTGAGTCCGGACGTCTTGATGGCTTGAAGTACAGCTTCAAGGCGCCGAAGATGCTCGTCGAAACTCGAGGAAAACACGACGATGTCGTCCAAGTACACAAGGCAAGTCTGCCACTTCAATCCTGCCAGTACTGTATCCATAACGCGTTGAAAAGTTGCAGGCGCTGAGCAAAGACCGAAGGACATCACCTTAAACTCGAAGAGGCTGTCCGGTGTTATAAACGCCGTCTTCTCTCGGTCTCTTTCGTCGACTTCGATTCGCCAATAGCCAGTCTTGAGGTCCATTGACGAAAAGTACTTGGCGTTATGGAGCCGATCAAGTGCGTCATCTATTCGTGGGAGAGGATACACGTCCTTTCTTGTGATTTTGTTCAGGCGGCGATAATCGACGCAGAAACGTAGGGTCCCATCCTTTTTCTTCACTAACCCCACGGGGGATGCCCATGGACTATTGGACGGCTAGATAATGTCATCCCGCAGCATTTCATCAACTTGTCTCTTCATGGCCTCACGTTCTCGCGTCGAAACCCTGTACGGACTCCGACGGAGTGGTCTGGCATTTTCTTCAGTTATGATGCGATGTTTCGTGATTGGGGTCTGCCGAATTTTTGATGACGACGAAAAGCAATCTTTGTATTGCAGGAGCAGGGCCTTGAGCTGTTCTTGCTTATGATTCAGAACTCTGGGATTGACATCGAAAGCTATGGGAGGGGCTTGGTTCCTCTGAGCAGGTTCCGCAGAATCGGCAAGGGCGAAAGCACTGGTGACTTCTACAACTTCTTCCATGTATGTGACTGTTGTTCCTTTGTTCACATGTTTGTACTCATTGCTGAAATTCGTGAGCAGAACTGTTGCTTTGCCTCCCCGCAGCTCTGCAATTCCTCTTGCGACGCAAATATTTCGGGTGACCAACAGATGCTGACTGCCTTCAACGACGCCTTCCAAGTCAGGTGATTTAGGAGCGCCGATTGAAATAATGACGCTTGAGCGAGGCGGAATGGTGACTTGTTCTTCCAGCACATTCAAGGCATGGTTTCCTGACGGCGTGCATGGTGGTAGTGCTTCTTTCGTGGATAACGTTATCGACTTTGTTTTTAGGTTGATGACAGCACCATGGAGACATAAGAAGTCCATGCCAAGGATGACATTTTCGAGCAACGCTGTAGGACTATGAAGTCTGTAGGATAAATACGGCCCTTAATGATGACTCTCGCTGTGCAGATTCCTGCAGGCGTTACGACATGACCTCCGGCTGTGCGGATTTCAGGGCCTTCCCAAGCTGTCCTAACTTTCTTTAACTTCTCGGCGAATGACCCACTGATGACGGAGTAGTTGGCTCCAGTATCGACGAGAGCAGTGACACAGTGGCCGTCGATAAGAACATCGAGGTCGCTAGTTCGCCATCTCGCATTACAGTTAGGGCGTGGCGTCGGGTCACGGCTGCGTCGGCTTGTTCCACTGCTTCCATGTTGTGTCATCAGGTCACCTTCGGTAAGTGAGGTTTCGCCGTCAGGTCTTTGCCTGGTTGGCGTTGTGTTCGGAAAGCTCCGTCGCGGCAGTGTCGTCGTCGGACGATCTTCGGTAGTTCGTCGCACAGCAACCGCACCTCCACCAGTTGCTGCTCTTAGTTTCCCAGATACGGGCTAGGAGACCGGCCCCGCGTTGGGTCAGAGTACTGCCGGGGGTGCGGTGACATGCGGCGGCTGGGCGACAGCGAACGGGAAGGACTTCGTGGTGTCCATTGAGTTCCTGTCAGGAAGTCGGCGATGTCACGTGGCCGTTCCCCTGGCTGCGGACGTGGTGCTTTGACGGCGAAGCCACGCAGTCCCATCTGTCGGTACTGGCAACGGCGGTAAGTGTGCCTGGCCTCGCTGCAGTGGTAGCACAGTGGGCGGTGGTCAGGGGTGCGCCAAACGTCGGTTTTCCTCGGCGCACTGCGCTGGCCCGCTGGCGAACGGTAGGTCGTCGGTGGGGATGGTGGCGGCGATGGTGTCTGGCGACGGAAGTGAGATGGGGCGGCGTTTTGGCATGCGCGTGGAGGAGGGGTGTGGCGTCGTACTGCAGCAGCATAGCTCATGACTTGCAGCTGCGGCTCTTGAGGCTGAAGAACGCCCAGGGACTGCTGGATCTCCTGGCGTACGACGTCCGCGATGGATTCCACGTGAGGCTGTGCTGAAGGAAGTAATTTTCGCAGCTCCTCTTGCACGATCACTCGGATCGTCTCACGCAAGTCAGTGGTTCCGAGCGCTTGAATGTCGGCGTAGCTTGGAGACGAGAAGCTAAGGTTATATTGCCGCGTGCGCATCTCGAGCGTCTTCTCTATCGTATATGCTTCTAAAATGAATTCGGTAACCGTTTTGGGCAGGTTTCTGATCAGCCCGGCGAAGAGTTCCTGCTTCACTCCTTGCATAAGTAGACGCACCTTCTTCTCCTCGGACATGTCGGAGTCAGCGTGGCGGAAGAGTTTAATCATATCTTTCGTGAATATCGCCACGTTTTCATTTGGCATCTGCATGCGGGTTTCAAGGAGAGCTGCGGCCTTCTTCTTGCGCACCACACTTGCGAAAGTGGTGAGGAACCTGGCGCGAAAGGCGTCCCACGTTGTGAGGCTTCGCTCTTGATTCTCGAACCAGGTCCGAGCAGCATCTTCCAAGGCGAAATACACATGCTGTAGCTTGTCTTCGTCTGTCCAGTCATTGAAGGCGGCGCCGCGGTCGAACCTTTCGATCCAGCTTTCCACGTCTTCCAGTGGCGAACCGCGGAAAGTTGGCGGCTCTTTGGGTTGCCGGAGCAGAAGTGGTGCAGGCGTTGACATGGTCGCCGTGGTCGACGTCAACGTCTTGGTTTTCCGAGCCTTGTTCAGTAAAAGCCCATACTCCGGTGGCAGACCTTGTTGCCTGAGGCTAACTCACTGCTCGTTGCTGGCGTCGGTGTCTTCATGGCTTGGGCTGGGTTCACGGCTTGACGGAGGCGTCCGGTACATGAAAGAAACAGCACCTCCACCAGATGTCACGGGGTTGTGTCGTGGCCGAAGACAGGAGACTTCGTGTTGGGATTTAACTGTTTATTTGGGCGAACCTGTGCCCGGTAAACGGAAAGTCCAATTACAGCAGCAGTCTTGCACAGATAGCAGTCTCGGACTGATAGCGGCGAACGGAGCGTCGGTCTTCGATCAACAACTCACAAGCGGCGAAGCGCGTCGGCATTTATACTCTTGCCGTCGAATGTTCTAGCGTTATCGCTGGCGGTGGCGTAGGTTCCAGAATAGTCTGTACAGTTCGCAGAGTAGGCTTGATCTTATCGAAATGATCTACTACCGTCCGGAAGCTTCTCGAAAAATGCAGGCGCGGTTTGCGCTGAGAATTGTGTAGTGTTGTCGGACGACAACAAAACTTGGGAAATGGAAAGTGGCATTATGCTCAGATGGGCGCATACCTATAAGCATGAAAAGAAGGAAACCGCCTCGCGGCCTGATGTATGGCTACGCGACCACGTGTGCGACGGAAAATAAACACAGTCGAACTTCACTAATTCGAACACACTTAACATACCGCACTCCGAAAATGCTCTCAGCACCATGCTCAATCCTGTGGCGGCACCTCTCAATGCTACGCCCGAAGAAGGAAAAGAAGAAAAGGAAAGAAAAGACTGTGGCAGATTGTTTGCTCTCCCACAAATGCCTATCTGAGACGCGCCCGTACCACACTTCTTCCTTTTCTGTCTCTGCACGTGGAGACTCATCTCCTTTCATGGCCATGCGGGGAGAGAGGAAAGAAAAGGAAAGCTGTCGCAGCGAGTCCCCCTTTCTCGGTGCAGAGGGTAGCAGCGGAAGACACATTCGTTGCCGTCGTCTTCAAGGCGCAGAGAGGGAAATCGCTTTGCACCGCGGTGTTCCTTCTCAGTCATGTGACCCGCTGAGTATTTTCTCAATCCTCTCCACTGGCTGTGTGAGGAGGACGGCTCTCTCAGCTACGCGAGGCGTGGCTGTAAGGTCGGCACAGTAGTTTTGAAAGAGCCGCACCGAATGAGCATCAAACTCCGCAGAAAATGATATACTTAACGCACTATGGTTGTTGTTTTTTTTTTGATAGACTATTTGATGGAGTAATTTAGTTCATTATATCTATTCACCATTCAATTTTGCTTCGTTACAACAAGGTTTAAAATGCATGGACTCAATGGGGTTTTCAAGGAGAATTTCATTTACTTCCTTATATCCCGTTACGTTATAACGAGGTTTGGGTGTAGCACGGCTGAAGCGGAAATGAAACAAGTCATACGTCTACATCGCACGAATGGCACATACGATAGCATCATTCCTCGTCAAAGACCTGTTGCCGACTGCTCATCAAGCAGAGAGGAGACGCCCCCCTTGTCTTTCATAGGGAGCATGAAGGGACACCAGTGGAAGGGTGGGGGGCTGCATCGCTTAAAAGTGTGCGCTATTTTGATGGACATCGGTTGATGGCTCATGAAGTTGCTCTGCTCTCTACTTTGCTTGTAGAGAACTGGCAGCGTCAAAAGCCCTTTGATCCCTCAAGCAGCTGTGTTTTCTTACAGCAGCGTTTTCTCAAGTTATGCGAGATCGGACCCAAAAAGTTAGCTTCTAGGCTTTGATAAAATTACAATTTGTTGCTATTGCATCTACTGATTTGCCTGAAGTGAAACTGACACCTTTTTATTATTTATTTATTAAAAATACCTGCAGTGCCCGGCATTAATGCAGGGGGGAGATACACAACGCAAAATACCTTTACACAAAAAGAACTATTTAAAACAAGATGGTCACAAAAAACGATCATAAAAAATGCAGCTATGAGAGTAGCAATATGTCCCTGAAAGATGTTTCAGTGCGGCAGTCTGCAACCACCTATGGGAGCGGAAAAAAAGAGTTTTGATAAATGTTTGTTGAGCAAAAAACTTCTCCTAATTTAAGGGGGTGGTCGGTTCTCTAAGAGAAAAAATGGGGAGGTGAAAGGTAAGATTCTTCATCTATTTTGATCAACCCATGAAATACTTTGAATAGCATTTCTAATCTCAAGTGTTTCCTACGTAACACCAACAAATCTCACCCTAACCTATATATAAGAACAGTGACACTGACACTAAAGTTGTAGTTGCTAGTCACAAAACCAGCTGTGCGGTTTTTAACAATCTCAAGCATATTAGACAAAGTTCTCGTTTGTGTGTCCGGCGCAACAGAGACGTACTCTAAGAGAGGCCGAAGATTCAAAAAGTACAGTAGTTCTCTGATTTTGGGAGGAGCTAACCGAAAGTTCCCTTTAACAAAGTTTAACATTCTGCAGGATCTCGCTGTGACATATTCAGCATGCTTAGATTTGATGAAAAGTAAACAACTAGGTATTTATACTTAGTTACTTGCATCAGCCGGATTGTTTCTAATGTATAATGAAACAGGTATGGGTCGCATTTATGAGTGAATAAGACGCACCGGCACTTCTTAGGGTTCAAAGGCATACGCCACTTATCACACCAATGCATAATACTATCTAAATCGCATTGCAAGTTTTGATGGTCAGAGGTAGGTCTAATACAGTGGTAAATCACAGAATCATCTGCATACAGACATACTTTGCATGACACATTCTGAGCAATATGGTTGATGTACACCAGGAACAGCAAAGGTTCCAATATACCATATTTGTTTGAAATAGCCTGAAACAATTGATAACATTGTAAAAAAAAGCATCCAAGTTTTTCTGGAAGGTAATGTCTTGCAAACGCTCATGTCTTTTCAAACAACATCCTAATAATATCAACAGTAATCTGCCTCATCGAATAGTAACCTCTATCTTCCTTGTTTTTTTTCTATTCTTTAAAACTGCCTTTGAAGCAGTAATTATTCATCCTAAAAATGACACACATTTGTGCATTCTATTTTACTATTACTAGGTTTTACGAACTAAAATTTATTTATTTATTTATTTAAAATTTCTTACAGGCCCTTTACAGGGCATTGAGTAAAGGGGGTAATTGGTGAAGTTTTACAGATCCCACAAAATTAATTCACGCGTTACAAAGCGTATCAGCACAATGAAAATATGACGGGGATTGCAATATATGTTGAAGTTAACAGGCGATAACAAGAAAAAAGAAAAGGCGATTTCATAGTGCACACACGACAGTGGGAACCGAATACAGTCATTATAGCATATGAAGGCGACATCAACCAAAGATAGCCAGCTGGCTTTACCTCAACGACGTGCCGTAATTTGTATATAAGTTGCAGAACATACAATAGAAAAAGCACCAAAAAACGCAGAACCTATGCCCATTGCAATGCAATTGTTACGGATGCTACCTACCAGTTAGTCATAAAATAAGGCTCAAAAGCTATTTTTGCAATGCAATTGCATAAAAAACTGAAATTCCACCTGTGGTGTTTCTGACAGATTTCACAGCCAGCTTAGCCAGAACTTTTTTACTGCTGTCCAGAGTTGGCAGTGCAGGCCTTTGGCGATTTGTTTTCTTATTTGCATAGCACAAAGAATAGTGCCTCTTTTATGTGTTCAAGTTACAAAATATTTTTTCATAAATCGGGTTATTTTGCATACTTAAGTGGACCAGCAGATGGGTCACACGTTTCACAGTGAAAGCTGTTACAAGATCACAACAAGGGCTGATTTCGATGCTGCAGTTATCTGCCACCATCGGTGTCCGTGACCGCTGTTGCGCAAAATAAGAATAAATGGACACAAGATACCCAGGATAGAATGGGATTCGAACTTGCGTTCTTGATGTGGCAGCCCAGTATTCTACCAGAGCCAACCCTGCGCTTGAAGCTCTGCTGTAAACTGAGCCATGCAGGCTTCATGCTCGGTTAACGAATCCTGCTCAGCTCATAGACAAAACCATAGGACAAATTTCCATGGGTCAATTTTTCCGGTAAAAAGTTTAGGTTCACCTTTCATTTCTGGATTTTGTGTAGCTCTATTATTATTTCTGCATTGGTTTCATTGTTCTGAAAACTTGCCTACAGAGTGGGTGCACATTTGGTTTGTCGTAGTGTTAACGAGTTTGACAAATACTGCAGCCGAATGATTGCAATCAATGCAAATAAGTGCAATCACCCAAAGAAGCCATTAGCGTTGCCTTGCTGTAACAATCGTCAGCACATGCAAATTGGCTAATTATATAACCTCTTTATCCTGACTGTCTGTAGGTATGCATACCTTTGTTCTGCATAGTGAAAAAACAATGAGGGACAGCAAATTCACACGGCAGATCTGAGTGTACTTTGTGGACATGCATATATTCATAGAACACACTGAAAGCGAGCATAGTTGGTGCAAGTTTCTTTCGTTTTGTTGGAGCACTAAATTTAATCTCAAATGATACCGTATAGGTAAGAAATGATTCTGTAAGACATCCTGAAATGTTTTGATTCGTTCAGGGTCAAATATGATACGGGAAGGCACTAAAATGTCACAAATGGTTGGTGTCATATTTTCGGCACTTTATCTGCTGGTAAAGCACAAGAATATTTTGACCCATTCTAGCAGGGCAAGCGAGTGCTGGCACTATTTGAGGATACTACAATTTTTCTTTCCTGGACAGTAATATTTAAGCTTGTTTTGCCCTTGCGGTTCGCCTATGCTGTCGCAGCGACTGCCACCCGTACATGCGATCGTGCGTGCGTGCGTGCGCAGTTGCGATTTCTTGGCGATGAGAGCATTTGTTAGTTGCTCACAATCTGTTGCCTATCTTTTGCTTAACATCTAATTACGCTTCATTACTCAATCGTTTATGGTCCCCCAGGTGTGGACAAAATTAGAACAGTTTACAGAAATGTGCTGGTATACAAAAAGCGATGCTGATCTTTACATGCCAGCACGCTTTTTCTTTTTAAAGTCATGATATTTGAATGGATTGTGGCAGCGGTATAATGAAGACAGCTAGTTTTTTCTGTCAACGAGGCACCAAGCACCCTCGGGCTTCAGCCTATGATCGGCAAAAGAGCCATTTTTGTGTTTCTTCTTAAAAATAATTTTGTCTACCAGTTGTACGGTTTTGTGAAATAGTGGCCATCGTTCACAAAGCTAAACAGTGAAATGAATTGTTATAGAAACAATAGACAACTGTAACATCGAGGTTCCATTTTGTTTTGCTCTTAAGAGAGAATTAACTATGTCGTATATTATATAATTGCACTAGTTGTCAGACATGATTCCTGACCACGAAAAAAATTGTCTACTTGAGGTAGGCAGTGACAGAATTCCTTTTTTTTTCACCATTTGGTTTTCATCATTTTCATATGAAATTGGGTGAATGTTAGGGTTTCAGAAGGCGAGTGTGCAGCACAAGTTAAATGTGTCATGCCGGTTACCCCGCACCGAAGTGAGGGGTTTCTCGTCAGTGTTAATACAGTCACATCAACTACGTTGATCAGCGCGTTGAGTCGAGCTACGAGGCTAATTGTTTTGACCAAACCCATCATACTAAAATATAATAAAATGAAGCGAAGAGAACACAGCTACTGGAGTGATGCTTAAATGTTTTTCTAAAGATCAAGGCCGTACCCTACCGTTTATGTTTGGTGATCAATCTAACCATATCCGATTATCATATGGGTGGATGGAACACTGGGTATTTATAGTACATATATTGCGGCACTTGCCGATAGAGAACTTGTCACGTAACGCAAACGATGTACCATGAAGCAACCACAAAGGCTGCCCGTTTGGTGATGTGTGCCGCATACTTCTTCAGACGTCGGTTTCCCTCCTTTCTTCTCTTCTGTAGTTCTTAAGACAACCAAAAATGGCACAGTGGCTTCCCATTGACTTTTTGCTGGCTGACATTGTGATAAAACAGAAGAAAAACTGCAATTCGTCCTAAAACGTGCTAAAATTGCTCGAAAATGCCCCTAATTCAAGCATCAACTTGTACACTGCGCATCATCGGCACGCTCCAGAAGGAAGGAAAGTGCTGGTTACCAGTCTGCTCCTTTTCGCTCGATAGAACGGTGGAACATGAAATTTTGTGAACCGTCTGGTTTTAATTTATTCTTTTTTTATTTTGACTTTCCAGTAAATCCTCCTAGGTGGTCTCCAGGAAATTGTTGTTTAGCAAATTCAGCGGAATTCTACTGAAAATGCAAACTAGCGAAAGTTGGTTCAATGCTCTTTTTTTTCCATGCCACTTTTTTTTCCATGCCATCACTGTTTGCATTGTACTACAGATTGTCTACTGATGAATAACGCATTAAAACTAAGCTTCAACAGCATATGACAGCTCAGGCACTTAAAGTGCTCGGCACTTCGACAAAGCTTCGTTCGATGCAGTGATGAATGTAGGCTCACGTTCAACAACGTCGAAAAGGACCATGTCCTGGAGCCTTTTCTTGTGGTATTGCCCGAGCACGCTGAAGTTCTCTCCCATGGCGTTGGTGAGCAAGCAGCTAAGGACACCGGCAGTGAAAATTCGCAAATCGGGGCCTCCGATGAGGGAGAGTCGGTGAACCTGAGAAAAGCGTACATAAAAATAAAACGAAAACATGTAATCAGACACTCCTTGCTGATTAACTCTGAATAACCAAGTCGCCAAGCCCATAAATCCTTTCTCTGCCACTGACGTAATGGCACACTCCCACGTTCCGCCGCAACGGTACGCTATTACGTGTTCCGAAGTCTGCGCTGAAGTGCAATACTAGCACATTTCGCGTGATTTTACTGGTCGCGCTATCCCTCAACTCTATCTAGAAGCACATATTATCAGTTCTCATTGTGGTTCATACATGTAGCGAAAAGTATGGAGTGACCGTGGCCACCTTTTTGTGGTGGGAGTGGACGACCACTCCATGCGCTATACTGTTGCGGGTAAACAAGGGCTGTCCTGTCATCTGCCCCAGGTTTGCAGGCTTGGTTTTTTTTCTTTTTTGTATTTTGTTTCTGCATCTGATGCAGTGCGTAAAGTTTAGGGGCACTCGCTGTTGCTTCTCTGATAAACCAAAACATGACTCGATAACTGTTTTCTCTTGCTCGCCAGATACCAGGTAGTGATCTCGTAAAATATTGCTACGAAGCGCTGTCGGAGATGAAGACCCCAAAGAGAAAGACAACGCTTGCTGATATCCGCGTGGACTTGGCTCTGCCTTGTATATCTGGCGATACGTGTTTAAATACACCTTGTAAATATACACAACGACACCTTTTATCCCCGTAATATTTTGGTGAAGAGTGCGGGTCCTCCCTTTCACCATCACGACGATTCTCCATAGCGGACACTCCTTGGCTGCCTCTGCTATGTCTGCTCAAGAGAAATACGAGAATGCATCAGAAACATCTCAAACCGTACCTCAGCCAGCCGGGCCTGCCATGCCGCAACAAACCGCCGCTAACCGCACCATTGTTCTGACCCAACCACGCCACCCCGGCATCTTTTTCGGCACAAACAACAAGGATGTCAAGGATTGGCTTCAGCTATATGAATGGGTGAGCACACTGTACAACTAGGACACAACGCTCATGTTGGCCAATGTTCTATTTTACCTTGAGGGCACGGCCAAAGTTTGGTTTTTTAACAACGAGGAAGAGATCACCAGTTGGGACATATGCAAACGCAAACTCATCGACCTCTTCGGCAATACCATTGCGCGTCATCGTTCGGTGCAGAAAGAACTCGCGTGCCGACTGGAGTCCTGCACCGAGTCATATGTGACTTACATTCAGAATGTGCTCGCCCTCTGCTGCATGGTTGACGAAAATATGCCGGAATCCTAAAAGGTAGCACACATCCTTGAGAGAATCGCGGATGATGCCTTCACTCTCCTCGTGTTCCACAACTCGTTGACAGTCGACGTTATTAGCGAATGTCGGCGCTATGAAGAAGAGAAAAGTCTTCGCATTGCTCCTAATTTTTCATGCCTTCCCAACACAGCAGCGACGTCTACTTGCGAGAATATGCATCCGCCACCTGCTCCTCCATGCAAAGTCATGGCTACGGCGATTCCCACATGATTTCTTTTATACAGACCGTCGTACACCAGGAGCTCGCTAACATTGGACTCCAAACGCTCTGCCCCATGAACAGACCAGACTACCGTTCACCCTGTCCTCCCGATCTGCCCCGAAACTCGTACGCCCGTTTTTGGTATCGGAACCCGGCAGAGTGGCGAACTCCTGACGACAGGCCCATTTGCTTCTGTTGTGGACGCGTCGGCCACAATTCCCGCCACTGCTGTAGTCCCTGGAACTCGGCACCCTGGTACAACTATTCCAACAACAATCAGCGTTCTCCTGTTAGTTCCCGACTGCCCACCCACGAAGACGATGCTGCTACCCATCAACACCTCCCCGACTGCACCGCTCTCTTTCGCCGTCAAGTCTCCTGTCTCGCTCTCAGCGTCTTCCCCCTCCTCCTCCTGCCGCTCCTCTGAAAACTAACGGGCGCAGCTCCTAGAGGTGAGCCTGCCGTGATGACCCGATCTGAAATTACTCTGCTTAGACTACCTGGACACAACAACGTAATCGAAGTAGATGTCCATGGTGCACCTGTAATAGCACTAGTCGACACCTGCACTCACGTGTCAGTTAGAAACTCGAACCTCCGTGCAAGACTACGGAAGGTTATCACTCCAGCTCCAATCACTGTACTCCGCGTAGCCGATGGTACGACTCATATTGTCAGTGGGATGTGTACTGCTCAGATCACTGTTGCCGGATGCCATACCTCTGTTTTGTTTTATGTATTGGAGCAATGCCGGCATGAACTGATCTTAGGACTTGATTTCCTATCTTCCCATTCAGCTCTCATTGACTGCACTCGGGTGTCGTCCAACTTGCCTTACCATATACCGTTGAGTCTCGTGATACTGAATTGAGCACACTACATTCTGCCGATTACGTTTGCATCCCCTCTCTATCCGTTATATAATTGCAGTCTCTCCATATCCACCCGTGCCTGATGGTGACTATGTCATGTCACCCAAACCTGCCATCCTCTGTTCGCAAAACGTCACATTCCTGCACACGGTCATCAGTATAAAGGACAATGCCGCGTGTCTCCCTCTTGTCAATATTCGACTATGCTCGCAAGTTCTGCCCCAGGGTACCTCCTTTGCCTCCCTTCTTCAGGCTTGCGACTACCACATTTCCGCCTTAACAGTGGGTGACCCACCACCGAGTCCTGATTTGGGTCAAACTGCTTTTGAAAAGATCACAAAAATGATCACATCAGATCTTTCGGCTGAACATGTGCACGCTCTTCGTGTACTTCTTGCTTCATACTGAGACGTATTTGACCTTAATGATCGACCACTTGGCCAGACAACTATTTTGAAGCATCAGATCAACACCGGCGATGCCAACCCGATACACAGGCGACCCTATAATGTTTCAACTGAGCGTCAAATCATACAAAAAGAAGTCGACAAAATGCTCGCCCGGGACATTATAGAACCTTCTTCAAGCCCTTGGGCTTCACCTGTCATGCTCGTCAGAAAGAAAGACAACAGCTGGCGCTTTTGTGTCGATTACCAAAACCTCAACAAGGTAACAAAAAAAGACGTGTACCTCTATCACGCATAGATGACGCCCTTGACTGTCTCAGTGATGTGAAATAATTCTCTTCGATAGACCTTCGTTCGGGGTACTGGCAGATTGCAGTTGATGACATGGACTATGAAAAGACCGCATTTATTACACCAGACGGCCTTTATCAGTTTAAAGTGATGCCATTCGGGTTACGCAATCCCCCAGCCACGTTCGAACGAATGATGGACGCTCTACTAGGCAGTTTCAAGTGGTCAATATGCTCATTCTGCCTTGATGACGTCGCTGTATTTTCGCCGACTTTTGCGACACACCTCAAACGCCTCTGGACAATTCTTTCTGCTTTCCGAAAGGCAGGCCTTCAGCTGAACTCGTCGAAGTATCACTTCAGCCGTCGGCAGCTTACTGTCCTCAGACATCTTGTCGATTATTGAGGTGTTAGTCCCGATCCCGACAAAAACACAGTCAAGGATTTTTCTGTGCCGACCTGTGTGAATGAGGTTCGAAGCTTTGTAGGCCTCTGCTCCTACTTTCGAAGATTTGTGCACAATTTCGCCAACATTGCATGCCCGCTAACAGACCTACTGAAGAAGTATGTGGTTTTTGTCTGGGGTCATGAACAAGTCACTGCATTTGCTGAACTGACCATGTGCTTCCCGTCACTACCAATTGTAGGCCACTTCGATATATCGGCTCCAACAGAAGTGCGAACGAATGCCAGCGGCCATGGCAATGGCGCTGTTTTGGCACAGTAACAGCATGGTAGTGACTGCATCATTGCATACGCTAGCCGTCTTTTATCACCAGCAAATCGATATTATTACATCACTGAATGCGAATTTCTTACGCTTGTTTGGGCCATAGGCGAATTTTATCCATATTTGTATGGACTGTCATTCAAATATGGATAAAATTCGCCATAGTCATGGACCACCATGCCTTATGCTGGCTGTCATCCTTGAAAGACCCTACAGGACTGCTGGGATGGCGGGCATTGCGGCTACAAGAGTATTCATTTACCATCGTCTATAAAACGGGCGAACACAAGGACGCTGATTGTTTGTCTCGTCACCCAGTAGATCCACCAGATCTTCCTGAGAGTGGCGAGTCCACGTGCGTCCTGGCGCTTTCCGCATTGTAAAACATCAGAGAGGAGCACCGACATGATCCTCACTTAAGAGAGATCATCAGCTGATTGAGTGACCCCACAACACCTCCATCGCATCATATGTTTGTGCTTCATGATGATGTTCTATACCGTTACAACATGCATCCTGACTTTCTGCTGGCCATACCTACACATATGCGTCAGAGTGTTCTTGCGCAGTTGCATGACATTCCTACTGCTGGTCTCCTGGGCGTCTCAAGAACTTACGACAGTGTTCGGTGCCACTTCTTTTGGCCCAATATTTACCGCTCTGTTCGTTGTTACGTAGTTTCGTGCAAATCTTGTCAGCAACGCAGAACACCGGCCACCCTTCCAGTAGCACGCCTTCAACCCATAGAGATATAGTCTCAACCATTTTACAGAGTTGGTCTTGACCTCCTCAGCCCTTTTACTCTATACGTCAGAGGAAACAAGCGGATAGCTGTTGCCACCGACAACATGACTCGGTATGCGATCACACGGGCTATCCTCACCAGTTGTGCAATTGATATTGCCGACTTTCTCCTCGAGGACGTCATACCGGAATCGATACTTTCTATCAAAGATAGAAGATATTCTGCATGCTTGCGCTACAAAACACAAGTTCACCACTGCGTACCACTTGCAGACCAACGGCCTAACAGAGCGGTTCAACAGAACGCTTACGGACATGCTCGCCATGTATGTTTCGCCTGATCATCATGACAGGGATGAAGCTTTGGCTTTCGTAACATTTGCGTACAATACGTCTCGGCATGACTTTACAGGTTTCTCTTCATTTTTTTCTCTTGTACGGACGATAACCCATGCTGCCTTTCGAAACGCTCCTTCTGCCCGTTCTTGATACGACATCAGAATACGCTCGTGACACAATCGCTAGAGCTGAAGAGGCATGCCAGGTTGCCCACTTTCGGCTTAACACTTCATAAGAAAAGCAACGACTAATCTACGACGTTTGCCACTGGGATGTCCACTTCAATCCTGGTGACACGGTCCTTCTTTGGACACCGTCAAGGCGAGTTGGTCTTTGCGAGAAGTTGACTTCTCCATACTCTGGTCCATACGAAGTATTGCACCAAGTCACGGACGTCGCGTACGAAATCGAACCTCTGTAGACCACCACAGCGCGATCATTTGACATTGTTCACGTCACGCGACTAAAGCCGTTCCACTCCGACCAGTCGAGCACTGGGTCGGTGCCTTCGCCGTCGGGGGTGATGCTACGAAGCGCTGTCGGAGATGAAGAGGAAGACCGCAAAGAGAAAGACAATGCTCGCTGATATCCGTAGGGACTTGGCGCTGCGTTGTATGTCTGGCGTTACGTGTTCAGACACACCTTGTAAATATACTCGACGATGCCTTTTCTGCCCGTAACAATATCTTCGAATCAAAAATAGTATACCACATTATTAGGAAAAATGAGCATTTTCGTCACGACTTGATTAACTTGCACAACAGCTTCAAAAACTGGAAGTATGCATGAGCGAATGTCACCTTTTTGATTCAAAGTGAAGGTGCATTTAAGCTTGTACAGCACAATTTTAAACTTAAAATGTAATTGAGGTGAAGGTAATTATCTACATTTAGCCTTTAAGTCTGGCCTTGCGGTAATGCAGATTTGCCTTGAATCACCGGTTTCATGCAACAGCATGCTCCCAGTGCAGATAGGCCATGTATATGCGTTTGAATACACATATATAAACTACACTCAAACCTCGATATGACGAACACGGATATAAGAAAATATATGTTACAACGAAGTAAATAGTCCTACAATAGATATAGCGTTAGCAATATACATTTGAAATGAGTTTTCAGGTATAACTAACTTATTTTCGTGTAAGATGCAACTTTGTTATCGTCACGGGTTCATGATTCTCACGAAGGCAGAGACGGCTTGTCCAAAATGAAACTGTTTACCTGTATTTACTCAAATCTAGGCTGACCCCGATTCTAAGTTGACTCCCAAAAGTGGGAAGCCCGAAAAAAAAAAAAAAAAACTTACCTCGAATGTAGGCCAAACGAAACAGCCAAGACAGCGTTCACAAAGAGAAAACATTTATTAAACCTAAAAACGAAAAAAAGTAGTTTGTTCCTGATGCAAATGACTCGAGAAACATACAACCTCTAGTCCTGTTGTGTGTGTTTATTTAACGTCGCTTGTTTCGCGCTGCTTCTAGTCCAATGCAGCGCAATCCGAGTCGTCGTCGCTGACTTCTTTGTCGCTGTGCACGCTATCACATCGGACGGTTTTATAATTATGGTTCTTAGTCAACCAGCTCAGTTTGCGCAAGGCAGCACTTACATGTGTAATGAGCAATAACAAAACTTGAAAAAGGAGTGTAGCATTATGATAAGGTTGAGTGTAGTTCATTCTGTAGAATTCAAATTCAGTGTCAAAGCGAACTCAGATGATGCTCAGATTCAGAGTACAATTTATTGATGTAAACCTGTTGTTTCTTTTCCGTGTCCCTTTGATAATGAAACACTTCTTAGCGGGCTTACCAGGCAAGTTCGAAACACTGGATCGAGGGCCAGCTTTGATTCGAGCTCATACAGGCTGTACAAGTCAGTGACGGGCAGCTTCACCTTGGCCAGTTCCATGCTGTCCCTCTGGTTGCTTTTGCCGAGGGCAGCCAGAATTTGCTGGTTCTGCTGCCGGATTGCTCGGAGCTCTTTCAGTATTACACTAACTGTACCTGTAAAGAATGCATCAAACACGCTAAGAATTGATAGACGACAGAAGGTAATTCGTGAATTCGTTACGTGTGAATCAAACATTACCACATACACAATTACTAATAGCTAATCAACAACTTCATGTAATAAAACCGGCGTGGAGCTAAAATAGAAGTGTCTTCACTGATAGCATGTTTTCATAAATGACATTGAAATATGTATGACTCACACTATCGTCTGTTTTTTCCCCTTCTTGACTGTATAGCATCTTTTCTTCATGCTCAATCCGAGCTGCGCTAAAGCAATATCATTTTATCATGCACCAACCCACCCTGTCAGCAGTAGTTTACATTGGCAGTTTCAAGTTAAATGAACAATAGATATAGGTTTGCCTCACTTTGAAAATACTGAAGGAAACCGTCCCAGTAGTTCATGTCTCAATTGTCGTCTGCTTCAAATCGATTCAAATCAGATCAAGCTTTATTATTTCATAATAAGATGTACAAAAAAAGAATATACAGAAGGAGGTCCCGTAGTATACACTGAAATGGGACCTCCTATGAAATGTAAGCATAAGTATTTGACTGGCAACAACAGTGCAAAAATAAGAGAATCAAGGTTAAAAAATAAAATACAGATACAATTAAATGATGATGCTCTCATCAACTATATACAACCGGAAATATAAACTATAAAATATATATGTATATATATTTATATAATAGCACAACATGAAAATAAAAAAGAGACTGAAAAAAGAATGACATGGCGAGAGAGAAACTGGTTAGGCAGAAGAGTTATTTTGGTTCTTCCCATGTTCGTGCAAGGTGGCACGCTGCTTTGTGAAGCCCATGCCATTTTGAACTCAACAGACCTGAGGAGGTCACTCGCTTCGCACTGAACACACTTCCACAGTGCCTACTGATTATATTGTCAGTTCAGAGTCCACTGGCAGGCTGCCCAAAATGCACTTTCTCTTTTACGTGCCTCGCAAGCAAATGCCTTGGCAGATATTGCTTGGTGCTTTGCTAAGTGAAGATTATTCAAGATGCACTACTGTTTGGGTTTTGCTACAATCTGTCGGTCAACCTGATGCCGCAAAACATTGGCGAGATCCAGGCACTAGCAGAGCTTGGCCAAGTTGAGAAAAACTGTAGTGTAGGAGCGCCAGAAGTGCTTGCGTGCTGCGTAGTTGCTGCATGCGTGACAGGTTGCTGAGGTGGTGGTCTCATAACTAATACTCGTGATCATTAGAGTATTGCACTTTTTGTTTTAATTGCATTGAGTGAGTTTTTTAGGAGATTTATGACCAAGACAATTAAATCAAGAAGACAGGTCGGAAGCCTGGAGTCTCTCGAGCAAATAGGGAGACTTGGCAGATATGTGGACATCTTAAGCTGCTTGCGCAATTAACCAATAAAAATATCAAGAACTTGTAGGCTTTACCTTTAAAAACAAGGCTCCATAGCACAATTGCGTGCCGTTGGCATCGCCTTCCAAATCGCTCACCTGACTTCACTTCCAGTTTACACCTCAGCTTTGCCGCATGGAAAAGAATGTCTGCACGAAACATTGGCCTTTTCAATCTATCCAGGAGTGCATACAGCGAGTACAGCTGCGAACTTCCCACTACGCCACGGTTCTTTTTCTTAACGATTTGAAGTACCCACTACGTGCTCGTAAGGCGACGTGCACACCTTTGCATCTGCCCACTTTGTTGATGTGGTTGCCGATGATGATTAAACCCGATCGCTTTGTCACTGGTTGGCATTTAAACCACCTACTTGTTGTGCAACTCGTATGTTTTGATGCTTGGTGAAATTCCCCGTTTCTGCTACACAACATTACATGTGTTAATGGCACTGCTCCTCACACTACTTAACACGCATACATTGTTCCTTTCTGAAATAATTCGAAGCACGGGAGTGGCTCCATGGTAGAACGCGCCTGCATACCACTCACAAGGCCTCGATTTGATTTCCACTCAAACTATAGATTTTTATATTATATATTTGTCTGTTTGCATCTATGTCAATTTTTTTATCCCAAACAGCGGAGATGTTTTGCTTGTCACCAATGACTGCAACGCTGACATCACAATTTCTGCAAAATGAGCTTTTTAGTGCTATTTCGTTAATAGTAGATACCACATGTAAGTCTCCTTGTCCTCTCCGTAATTTCAATATATGCTGGCTTTATATTGTTGCGTCAGACAAAAACGGTGACCTTAGTTCATTTCATGGGCATCAGCATGAAAATGCGATTGCACCCCACCGCTTCCCCCTTTCCACTATGTGACACAGCTCTTATTTTTTTCATGAGAGCATAAATTGTAATTACAGCCCACAGAATGCCTACCAAATAACAAAAGCATTAACAAATGCAAACCTTTTCCTTCAATACTGGAACCGTTCAACATTTCGCCCCCTTCCTCAAGCTCTGCCTGTGTTGTGGCGCTGAAGTGCCTCGCTGACTTCTGAGAACACTGGTCGCCGTTCTCTACTGACATTGGACTCGCGTTGTCGCTCAAAGTGGTGCTGGTGTCGGTGACGTCATCTTCCGGCGTTGCGTGACTTTTGCCCTCACTGCACACAGCAATCCTCGACGAGCACACAGGCAAAAGAGGCACATTGCGACGGTTCTGAAGATCCAGTGCGCAAGGAACGTCAGCGGTGTCGTTTCCGTCAACCACGAAGCTCGTCAGTTGGGTGGATTCGTCGCTGCTACTCAGGCGGTGAATCCAAACCCTGTGTTGCGGGCTGCAGGCATTCTTTCTTGCTTCTAACAACGAGGCACTGCCAACAGCATTCCTTGGGCTTGAAGATGCAATAACACACAGGTAATCAAATAAACAAAAGTAGAGGTATTGTTCGAAACCACTCGTTTCTGCTTTACATGCAACATATAAATCCACCAGACAATTAAATAAGTCGAAGAAAGCACAGGGAACATTATTTGTTGTTTTTAACTCCTCTGTAATGATAATGACCTAAGTCACAACGATTTAAAGTAAACGAACTACAAGCTATATCATATTTACAATTCCAAATAAAGAACAGCATTCCACACATCTGCAGTTTCTCAGAGTATCTTGCCAAGCCAAAATGTTAACTTGTACACTGATCAGTGGGCTAGTTCTGACAATTGTTAATAACGCCAAGTGCTACAAGCCTGGATAGGTGCCTCAATAGAAAAGACGTTAGTAGAAACGCTAGTGCACGCTGAGATACCGAACTCTGTACATGCATACAAGTTATTGTGCCTGCGAAATGCTAAATGTGCTTGCTTCAGTCACTTTGTAGAAGACGCATGATGCACTGCAGTTCGTGTTCGTCGTGTTCGTCCTGTTAGTCTGATTGAGCTATCTTCAACTTGCAATGATGGTGGTCAAACAATTTTTTGAATTTTTGTATGGTGCCCTCACTATCGTAATTAATTACAGTAGCCTCTCAATAATTCAAACTCTGATAATTCATACTTTTGGTTAATTCAAACTAAATTAAATTTTTGGTAGGCCCTCTATTCTTTTAATGTATTTATAGGCCGCAAAAATCAAACTCTGTCAATTGGTTAATTCATAGTTTTAAGGGTTCTATACCAGACAATATTTGTGGCTTTCCTACTATTAGTATTTAAACATATGTGTGCCCACATAATCCTAACAATCTAAAAATGAAAAATAAATGCCTCAGGCCTTCAAGGAAAAAGGCTTTGCTAGTAAACAAATGTTATAAATGAAGCACACGCATGGTAAACCATGGTGCTTTTCAACTGGTATAGAGAGCTTTGTGCTCAAGGCACATATAGCAAAGAAGCAGTAGGCAATTCAGAATTTCTTTAAAAGGTCTGATCAGTAATAAATGGCCAATAAACTTGTAGACCTTAAACCTTTGCTTTTGTTAATTGGGTACTGTTAGGGCTTAAAACACCTAAAAAATATAAATGTGACAAAATCAATGTGTCACCTTGCCCAGAGTCTTATATCTAAGAACTTCTGATAATTCAAACAAACTTTAGAGGTCCCTTCGAGTTCGAATTGATGAGAGTCGACTGTAAATGGTTACCTTGACTGTTCATGTGGCCAGTCCTTAAACCTGCTTTTGTCGTCCCTGGCAGCTGGAGAAGACACCCTCGGGAACTTGATATGACAAACAACTGCAAGCAAAACAGGCTTTGAAAGTCACCAGTGAGTTTATGTTATCAGTAACAGGGTTCGTAGCACCTAAGTGAAACAAAATTCAAGGGTTTTCAAGGACTTTCAAGAACCTCACAAGTACTTTTCAAGGACCTAAAATAACACTTGAAACCACAGGAATTGACAACGCCACTTCTTACAGCATAAAGATTTGTACTTTCTTTTGTATGGTTGGCACCATGAATGCACTCATGTTACCATGGACTGTAGTCGCTTTTGTGTTCTCAATGCATTTCGTACTCTTCCATGTGACTTTTAAGGGCAGACTCCTCTATTGATAACACGTCCAAGCTCTTCCCATATGGGAAGACTTTGAATGGTGCGGGTTTGACATATCTGGTGCCATCCACTTCCTATAAGCAACAAAGCATAACCACGACAGCTGTAATTTGCACTTGTCCAGCATAGTTCAACTATAAGCGACGTGACTGCAAATGTCTGTTCACACTTGCACAGTCTGCACAAAAAAGCCCAGCTTAGCTCAGTCGTTGCTGCTGTAACCACGCAAGGGCTACCACAATCACAGTGTACTAGAAGAGTACACTGTATCACAACACTGCAATATGGCTAGAGAAGTGGATTGGAATGAATGGTTTATTGGCTTGAGAGCACATAATTGCCAGGTTCAGAAAAAATACACTAAATTATGGCTGAAAGAACTTTGATTGATGAAACTCAAGGACTTTTGAAGGCCCTCAAATATATTTAGGGTTTTCAAGGCCTTAAAAATGCCATTTTAAAGCTCAAGCGTTTTCAAGAGTTTCAAGGACCACTACGAACCCTGAGTATTACCTGGCACAAGATGGCACAAAAAAGCAATACTTTGCATAATACCCTCACAAAATAGTTATACAGAGAATCGCTTTAATAAAACTTTTGTCATGGCACAAACACTTAAAGGCCCTGCAACACTTTTTCAGCATAGTCAGAAAACGCTGCCGATCGGTATTAGAGGATCCCGAAAGCATGAGAGTCAAAAATTATAGCGCAGCATGCGACTTGGAATTCACAATAAATTCTCAAAGTCACCTAAAAATAGCTTTCTCTTCTCTCGACAAATCACAGAATAAGCCCAAAAATCGCTCAAAGTAAGCCCATGTATCAGCCATTGGCTTATTTGAACATGGCGCGCTCAGTTGTTACAGAGGTTGCCGAAAGAGGCCGTCCCTTGTCCACGCTTGCGCGTGAGACGGGAAAAGCCACGTATTCGAAGAAAAAAAAAGTGCTCAAGGTCACGAGGCGCTAGTGACATTTTTTGTTTGCCCTTCCCATCTCTTCCTGCTTAGCTTCCAATGCTTTCGTCCGGACGAGAGAAGAGAGAAACGGATTGCAGGGTGTGACAAATGTTTGTAACTCCGCTCGTACTGGACGCATTCTTAACATTTTTGTGGCGTTGAATTTGTGAGATAATACGCTTTTCAAGTGAATTTTTTTCCATTTATTTCGTCCTTATTTAATGTTAGCCAGCAAGTCATTAATGTAGATGAGGAACAGAAGGGGCGATAAACCGGCACCTTGCGGCAGGCCGGATGTTACCTTAGCAAATGCTGATTGACAGTTATTAGCTGACGTGAACTGCATGCGTCCCGTCAAAAAGTGCTTAATCCAGCATAATAAATTCGGAGGAATAACAAGAGAAGTTAGCTTGCGAATCGGGTGATTGTGAGGTACGCGGTCGAAGGCTTTTGCAAAATCCAGAAAAATGGCGTCTGTCTGAAGGTTATTATCCATGAAATTAAGTAATGTTGAATTCCAATGGCGGAGTCGGTGCAGCCGACCGACTCCGCGAGCGAGCACTCGACTCTGGCGTAGAGCAAATCCTCCAAATCCGCCATCGGAACACAACCCGCCCTGCTGGAGCAAAGCGGAAGCTGCCGCGTTACCCAGGATACCTTGCGCTGTCTTTTCCGCTGTCTGTTTCCCACGTGGTTTACCAGCATCGCCGCATCGTTTGTTTGCTTGTTCAGCGCTATTCACCTGTGTGGAATGGATATCACGCCAAGCGTGCAACAGCTATTGTCCACGATGTCTGCTGTCGCTATCGAGAAGCAGAAGCATTTCCGCACGCTTTGCCGAGGTAGCCGAGCCGTCCATGCCGTCCGCCATTATCAACACAACTCGCGCCGCGCCAGCCACGCCCCCAAGCAGGCAAACGTGTTAAAGGAAATACGTCACGTGGAGTTCCGGTCCACTCCACCGATTTCGGCGGAGCAGTTTTTCCTGCTCCACGGAGGGACTCCCGCTCTGAATCCCCTCTGGCTCTCTCATTGGAACTCTTGACTCTCGCTCTCACTCTGTCATTGGAACACACTTGCTCTGAAAGGAGCAGAAAAACTTGCTCCGACTCCGCCATTGGAATTCAACATAAGTCGTGCGTAAATTCGGCGAGCTGGGTATCACAGGAAAAATGTTTGCGAAAGCCGTGTTGAAGTGGATGGAAGAAATTAATTGATTCAAGGTGGCTCATGAGACTAGATGCTATAATGTGCTCAAATAGTTTAGAACAAATGCACGTTAAAGAAATTGGACGGTAATTAGCTGGAATTGACCGGTTGCCTGACTTAAAGATCGGTATAATCTGGGCTTTTTTCCACTCGTCTGGACCGGTGCCCAGCTCTAAGGATTGCAAAAATATTAGAGAAAGTAATAGGATAGAATAATGGACAGTGTTTTTCAAAAGCTTGGTGGTGACACAGTCACAGCCAGCCGATGAAGAAGATTTAAGATTACGAATTAAGTTAGAAATTCCATCAGGATTTATGTCAAATGGGGAGAGTTCTCGAGGGGAACTGAAGGGAGAGGGCGAGACGGCAGTGCTATTGGCGGGGTTAAATGTTGATGCAAAGTAGTCATTAAGGACGGATGCGCAATCCTCACTGTTTATCGGTTGACCTCCTGAATCAACAAGTTCGATTTGGTTGCTACTTGACTTTGGTGAAAGCAAACGCCAAAACTTATTAGGATTCGATTTTAGGATGGATAGCAGATCCACTGAGAAGTATTTAGCTTTTGCTTCAGCTACCTTTTTCATTTACTGATCGGTGCACAGGCGATATTTTTCCCAGGCGTCGGTTTTGTTGCGTAGTTTCGCTGATCAGTATAGGCGTTTTTTTCTGCTGAGTAAGGATTATAGGCGTTTAGTGAACCACTGATCGAGTGAGTCGGTTTTGATAAGAATAGTAGGGATAAATTTATTTTTGAGACTTATGAGCTTGTTTTTGAACAGTTCCCAGTTAGCATTGACGGTACGATTTTGGTAGGAATGCCGGAAGGTTTCGTGGAATTGTGCTAGTCCCATATTTATGGCGTCGTAGTTTCCTCTTTTGTAATCTGTGATCGTTGTAGTTACGGGTGACTTCTTTATGAGAGGCAAGGATAGGCAAATGTGCAAAATGCTATGATCACTGATACCAGGTAACACCGTTACACTATTTACATCATCAGGGTTCGTGGTTAGTAAAAGATCTAGTGTGCTGTTCCCTCTAGTGGGGCATGATATGACTTGGTGCAAGTTAAAGTCTAGAGTAAGGCAGATGAACTGATTAGCTTCGTGCTTCGTTTGTTGGGGAGGCGTTTGGAGTGGAGAGGAGGGGCTAGCTGATTGAAGAGTAGTTAAAGTTGCCGAACAAAAAGATAGAGGCATCGGGAAGTTTTTCTTTGACTTTAGCTAAGGCACGCTCGAGTAATGAACAGAAAGAATTCGGACTGTCAGGAGGCCTATAGCAGATACCAAATACAGCCGTAACTGTGCGGTTTCGCACACAGATCCATGTTAGTTCGAGGGTGTCGTCGTGGAATAAAAAAGTGGAACACAAGGTATTGCGGACAGCAACGAGAACACCCCCCCCCCCTCTCCGGTCCAGCCGGTCACGACGATATATGCTGAAGTTCAGATTAGATGGGAGTATTTCGTTATCACTAATGTCAGGATGTAGCCACGTTTCTGTTAAGAGTAAGATGTCTGCATCAACGTCTTCGATTAGGCTATGGAGGTGGTCACGTTTGGGGATTACGCTGCAACAATTCGTGAAAGCAATGTTAAAAAAATGGTATGTTAAGGGCCCATAGCGTGGCAAGGTCGTGGACACCTTCACATGATGTCAATCAGTGATAATTCTTGCATTTGTAGATAGTTCAGTACGTGAAGGCTCAGCAGGGACATTTTGGGTGCACTCTACAACGGTATCATTGACACAATCGTAATAGTAAACACGTTTACCTACAAGAAGTTTATCAAGTTTCAGTTTAAAAGCGCATTTGGCGGGACGTATGTACTTAAGAAGCTTGGAGCGGGCCAAGCGAGTGGCGGCAGCGAAATCTTCTCTAATCGAATAATTGGTGTTTTTCAGCTTGGGTCCACAAGATAGAATCCCGTCTTTAGCCTTGAAACTGAAAAATTTAACAATAACAGGGTGTTTTTTGCTGGCCGTAAAGGTGCCGATACGGTGGGCTCTCACGATGTTGCTCGAAAGCAGCAGCAAGGAGAGCTGCGTCGAACAAAACACTTTAACTTTATCTTCCGATTGCTGCCATGTCTCCTTGAGGTCGTCATCAAGACCAAAAAAAAAAAGATTATTCCGACGCATACGATTGCTTACGTCGATGTTAGCAGCTCTAAGCGTGGCAATTTCTTGCTTTAGCTGGCCTGTTTCAGCATTAATTAAAGGCGTGGGTGAAAAGGGTTGTTTTGTTTCTAGTGCTGTAACGCGTTGGTCAAAAGATGTCAGAAGAATGGATTGTTGATTGCATGCTTGTTTAAGCTGGTTTAGTTCAGTGGGCAATGCTGCCTGTTCGTTCTCTAGTTGCCTAAAAGTGCTCAAGACATATGGGAGGTCAACAGCATTTGGGGGTCCGGGGTTAAGCTTTATGTCGCCGGAAAGCAGTAATATCAAATCAGAAAGCAAAAGACAGGTGAGCATGTCGTAGCACAAATGAAAGTTGACAACATGTTGAGTGTTGCCGGGGCACAACACCAACACGAGAAAACGATCGCTAGAACGATACTGTTTCGAACAGTCGAGGTAACTAACCTGAAAGGTTAACAGAGCGTTGAGCATCGTGTGGCATGCGGTGTTGTGCCCCGAGCAGACGGCGTCACTTGCAGGAATATATTGCGTTCTTTCGGGCCATGTGACCGATGACGTTGAAGCCGGTGGTTGTTGCCATGCAAAGCGGGATGCAGCCAAAACTGGATTTCCGGGCGGGTTTGGTGGGTTCCAGAGAAGTTCGAAGCTCCAGGATTGAAGCTCACGGACCGGTCCAGGTACCCGTGGTGGGTTGGGAAACACTGGGGCGTTGGCAGAGAGCCAGGACACTATCGCCTGAAAGGTTAACAGAGCGTTGAGCATCGTGTGGCATGTGGTGTTGTGCCCTGAGCAGACGGCGTCACTTGCAGGAATATATTGCGTTCTTTCGGGCCATGTGACCGATGACGTTGAAGCCGGTGGTTGTTGCCATGCAAAGCGGGATGCAGCCAAAACTGGATTTCCGGGCGGGTTTGGTGGGTTCCAGGGAAGTTCGAAGCTCCAGGATTGAAGCTCACGGACCGGTTCAGGTACTCGTGGTGGGTTGGGAAACACTGGGGCGTTGGCAGAGAGCCAGGACACCATCGCCTGAAAGGTTAACAGAGCGTTGAGCAACGTGTGGCATGCGGTGTTGTGCCCCGTAATCATGGAATTAATTCCATGATTACTCAAAACCTTTTTAAAGCCCTCGGACGAGAAGTTATTGCAGCACGCAATGTTAGTACAGTGCAGTCCACTTATAACGATACCACATATAACGATATATCGGTTATAACGATGGGTCGACTTAACAGTCTCATTTTATGCATTGGGGCTATGGGGAAAAAAACCATATATAACGATATGTTATCCACCGCATATCGGATACAACGATGAAAAGTTTGCCGTGGACGGCATGTTTCATTCAGAATAATCGTAACGTTTAGATTGATAAGTTCTTCTGAAACGAACTATGCCGAGACAAGACAAAAAGTTAGCGTAGGCGAGTACGTGTCTGCCGCCACTGCGCCGGCAGCACGTCCCGGCCGTTCAAAAAGCCGAGGAGAGCATCGCGAGTTGGCGCGACGCGCTACAGATGGCACCAGCTGTGTCATGTATTGCGCTTCGCCTCGCGTCGACCGCGGAGAGGCTGAGAGAATTTAAAAAAAAAAATGCGAAAAGCAAAGCGCCGCGTTCCGCGGCTCCCCGCCTTCTACAACGGCAAGCCGGCAAGCTAACGAAAGCGGGAAAGAAAGAGAAAATAAAAAAAGCGAAAAGCAAAGCGGCGCGGCGGCATCGGGGCAGGGTCTTGTTGGCATTCCGGCTGTGTACCTCTGGCTGTGCTTTCTTCCTCCCACTGCTCCCACCCCGCCGTCGGTCAGTCTCTCTTCCTCAGCGAACCCGTGATGCCTTCTTCGGAGTAAGAAATAAAGTCTTGTTTTTGACATCCTACTATCTACAATATTTATTATTTGGTGAAAATAGCGAAATGAAACCTGGAGCTACAAAAGGTACGTCCGGCGACGATTTTTTGGCGGCAGTCCAGATATAACGATCACCGGTTATAACGATCATATTTTTAGGTTTTCTCGAAATCGTTATAAGTGGACTGCACTGTACTAGCAAGAATCATAAACATTTAGTAAAGCAGCTTACGAACAAGGCTTGTTTTCTGTCACACTGTGGCTGCCGATGACGATGATGAACAAGCAGATGCCGGACCACACATTGTTGTTGTTCACCTATTGATCATGGCGCATACCCACTATGGGTGATTGGCCAAGAATAGAGTGGTTTTGAAAATTACTGTTCAGATTTGGAATAATAGAGGCATAATAGAAAGATTACCGATAGCCTAGGAAAGTGTGGGGCTTAATGTAATGCATACAGCTATTTACATAAACAAATTTATTCTTAGAACAGAGCAATAATCTGATTTTTATACATATATAACTTTGTGGACATGTTAGGATTATGAAACAGGTTAATTAGTCAGCCCATTAGTTTCATCGATATAGTCCCGGACAGCCGCACATACTGTCGCACTAGAGAACACAGAAATAGAAGCTCCAAAAAACAAAATGACAGGCACAAATAAGTCCATACCAATAGCACGAAAAGGCGTTTCTAAAAGGGTTTTTCGTAATGTGTTAAACCGCCTGCAGGTCAAAAAGAATTGATCTATTTTTTCCAGTTTATCACAGAATGCACACAGTGGCGAAGGTAGGTGCCTGAGCAGACCTGTGTTTATAGAAATTTAGACTTGGTACCCAGCAACACAGCCTTGTGATAGCTACTTCTGGTTTATGAGTGCGGCAAAAGTCTCTTCGCCAGGGATATAATAAATGGCGATATTCTGTAGAGTTTGTTAGTGTGTACCTCTAAAGACTTCCATAAGGGTACGTCTGTGGAATCGAGCAGCAGTCACATAAGTGGATGATGGACAGTGCGATAGAATCGGTTGTTAATTCACGACTTAGCTAAGAAATCGGCTATTTCATTTAAAAATAAACCTTTATGTCCAGGCACCCAAACTAAACGTACTTTTCTCAAATGCGCAGGCACTAGTGCACATAATGCCTCTGTTGCTTTATTATCAGCACCAACAGAAAGTGCCGCACTGAGAGATAGGGAATCTGTTATTATGACAGCTGATGTAATTGTTGTATCTAACTTGCGTAAGGCAAGCACTACTGCCAGAAATTCAACCACAAAAACAGGTATGAAATCGGGTAGTTGAAGGGAATAAATCCAATCTGAAATCGGGCTGAAAATACCAACCCCTGACTTTTCATCATATTGCGATGCGTCTGTAGCAGTAATAATGTTCATTGTAATACTATGCCGGTGATCTTGTGGTAAACCATCCAAAATATTATGGGGAAGTAATTTGGCATTATTAGGAAAAATTTCGTCAAATTGAATTTTAACAGGGTATAAATTATCCCAACTCGGCATGATGTCGCATGTACGTACATTTAGAGGCTCCAGTAAATTTTGCAAAAATATGATTTGTGGGGTGTGAAATCGCGGCCATCTAGCACCAAAAAATGATTCCGGGGTGGAAATGAAGGCTGTTTCTGAATGTCGAAATGGTGATTTATAAATCCTTAAGAATGTCTGAACAATCAGAAGATGAATTCTAGAATTCTAAAATTTAGAATATACATGCAACATATCATTACCAATGTGTCTCTTCTTATACCTATGTGATAGTTGCTTAGCCTATGTAATATGCCAATGGCCCGCACACCTTTTCCAGCGATATGTTCAATATGAGGTCGCCAGTTAAACGATGTGTGATAAATTACTCCAAGGTATTTAACAGATTCCTCCTGTGGTATATCCTCATGATGGTAAGACAGAGAGATGTGCACATGGTATTGCAGCAGGAAAACAAGGAGGGCACATTTACTCGGACTAAGTAGAAAGCAGTTGCCATCGAGCCAGCTCTCCAATATATTAAGGTAAGTCTGCAGCCATTCATATAAGGTCTGAATGTTATCTGCCATTGTAAAAAATGTGATATCATCTGCATAAGCATAAGTTGTTATATCTTGTTTACATCGAATGGTGCTTATTAGTAAATTATGTAGCACTGGGGAAAGCGCTGAGCCTCGCGGTACTCCCTTTGTTTGAGTATGAGTAGATGATGAAAACCCATCTTTAAGACAATAAAATTTCCTGTCTGCAAGAAAATTGTGAATCACGCTACTATGTATGATGGAAAATCAAGATATTCTAATCGATCTATAAAAATACAGTGCTCCACGGTATCGTATGCTTTAGCGATGTCTAAGGCAACTAAAGCTGCATATTTTTTATGTGGCTGGGCTAATTGAAACCGACTTTTTAAATAAACGTTGACATGCCAAATTGAACAACCAGCCCTCAACCCAATTTAACAGGGGCTTAGAATTGACCTCATGGTAATAAGTTCATTATTCGTATATTGATGATTCTCTCTACCAATTTCACTAAGTTTGATGTCAGTGTGATTGGCCTTTTGTAATCCAACATGTATGCTTCATTTTCATTTTTGAGGGACAATACAATTTTGACAAGTTTCCATTCTGGAGTTATCCATGTGTTCCCTAACGAATAATTCACTTGTTCTAGCAAAACATTAGGTAGTAGTAAACAGGATTAGGAGTAAACATTTTAACACACAGTTCGTAATTCTATTTGGTCCGGAAGCTGTCCTCGGTAAGCATCACGACACAGCCGGCACGACACAGCCCATGTAAGGTACCCACTATACGCCATGACGATGACGCTGATGAAAATTGTGACGATGATGATAATGGACAACGAATGACTCGTGCAATATATGACATCTGGATATGCTCTACATTGCATTTCGTATGACTGGAAACAACCAGCAGGGGAATGTGCATAGACCTCATCTCTGCCAAATTCAGGCTAGATCCGAAACCACAAAGTAGTAATAATGAAGGAAAAATGAAATTCAACGCTCGACACAACATACCAATTATGACCAATAAAAATTGAATGTATTGTCACTCATTCACACGCGTAAGTGGTTAATGTCACGGGTGATTCACGATAACACGAAATGATCCCACTACTTGGCCCCCTCATCATTTTCTTCATGGATACGCTGTGATTTTTTTACTTTAACCCCTTCAGCAGCAGTGTGTACCATTGTACACGCCAACTACGAAGGCACAACATGCACCGTGCATTTTTTTCAAATGGCTTGAAATGCAGTGTGCACACTCGTAGAGGACCCCCGAGTGGACAACAAGCATAACTTCATTGTGCTCCTTATTGCTGCCAATGATTACTTTTCTGGAGTCCCTACCATGTGCGACGATCGTTAAACTTGTCATATTTTAGGACTAATGTGAAGAGCAGGTGTGCGACAGCCGAAATAGAATTTAAAGAAATTTTCGGAGGAGCGAATGCTACTTTTGGAGCACTGATATCCAAGTGTGGAGCAGGTTACGGAAAAAAAAGCATTCACTTTTTATCACAAGAAACCAAATATGGAGCAGTATGAAAAAGAAGTATGTATAAAAAAATTTTGTGCAACCGTTAAGCATACCGTGAATCATGCGGACTGAAAAATCCCTGCTATTTCAGTAAAAATAATATTTTGAAACAACCCCCCCCTCAGCAAACAATTAGAAAGTCCACATCGGCATTCGCCATGCCTGTCGAATCTTTTGACGGACTCTGAGGATCGAAATCTGGGTCTGCCAAGCTGGCCACCTTGGGATATCAGAGATTCGTAAAAGTGAAGAGTCATCATCTTCATCAGCCTGACTACGCTTACTGCAGGGCAAAGGCATCTTCCATGATTCACCAGTCAACCCAGTCTTGTGCTTTCTGCAACCACATTACACTTGCCTGCAAACTTTTACAGCAAAAGCTATTATGAGATCACAACTAGGGTCACGCGCTGCGTCATAGTTGTCAGTCGCCGCCGCCAGTGTCCGTAACCACATCGCACGAAATTAAAAAAAAAACCTACCACCAATGACACAGTGGCCGTCGAACTGAGGTCCGCTGGGGGCCAGCCCAGTATTCTATCACTGAGCCACGCCGGTGTTTGGGACTTGTTGGCAAACTTGCCTTAGGTAGGCTTGATGTCCGGAAAGCGACCGCGTTATTATGACTTATAAAGCATTTTAAAACAACGAAAGAACAACCAGTCATCGCACAATATGAATAGCGTAACGAGTTGGACGTCCAATGCTCTAAACCATTACAAAAGCTTATTTTTGTTCAGGTATTAACTGTGGCGCATATCCATCTTGGCATAATTCCTCACCTCATCGTCGTCAGCCAATGCATGAACAATTGGCACAAAATTCCTTGCAAATATTTAGAGGATACCATGCTTCTCAGAAGAATGACAAAATATAGCATAGCGAATGCCGACCTACTACCCAAAAAATTTGGTTAATAATGCTGTAGTGGGTATCGAGCAAGTGTACTTGCAGTAGTTACCCAATGAGTGTTTAGAAAAGGCTCTGAAAGTCCGCTCTTCTACCTTTCGCTATGACTGCGCTGTGCCTTCCGCACAGGCCTGGCGTTTTTTAATCTCATTGGCCCACCTAACTTTCTGTCTCCCCTTCGTGCGTTTTCCTTCTCTGGAAATACGGTCAGTTACCCTTAATGATTAATCGTTATACTGCCTACACGCTATGTGCTTGGCTCATGTCCATTTCATCTTCCTGATTTCAACTATATATGATATCCTTGACCCCGGTTCGTTCCCTGACTCACTCTGCTCTCTTCTTGTCTCTTAAGGTTACAACTATCATTTTCTGTTCCATTGCTTGCGGTGTCGTCTTCGATTTAAGCTGAACACCTTTTGTAATCCACCAGGTTTCTGCTCTGTCGGTAAGTAGTGGCAGGATGAAGCTGTTATATACCTCGCTCTTGAGTACTCTTCACTTTCCCTTATAGAAATGAGAAGTAGAGGTGAAGAAAAACAGAGAAAAACTGGCACACAGTTTTATTTCACTTTAAAGGGCTACAGAAATATCAAACAATGCTCCAAATTAAGGCCAGTAACTTTTAAAGATGTAAGCAATCATTTTAGTACTCAAAATTATGTAGTGTATAAATGCATGAGTAATTGTACAAACTGTGCTGCCCTAACAGCCCCTTCCAAACCTTAAAACGCTTTTTCGCAAGTTAATAGTGTGATGCCGTGAGGGTGGCTTAAACGGCGTTCTGTACAAGTAAGAACAAGGCCAAGAAATTTTCAAATTTCTAGCTCCCCCCTCCCCCACTTTTTTTTCCGCAATGAAGTATGGTTTAGAGCAGAACTGCTAAGCTCGCAAGCAAGGCGCGTTTAAATAAAGTAATGGCGGCACGTGCCTGTTGGCCTGGTGATGGCACCAGATATTTATTCGCAGTGAGATCAGGCTAAAGGTGGCAGCACCGCCCCCATGCAAGTGTGGATAGGTGGTCAGCGGCGCGTATACAAATACACACAGCGGCGCTTCATTGAATGCGGTCTGAGCCGATTGTCGGCGGATACAATGCATTGACTACAGTTTATTGTTGATATCTACACTCTTCTCTACTGAATCGGCGCACGACACCTATGCCACGATAACACTACCAGGGAGTAAAGCGCATTCTGCCTTTCGTAGGAATGGTCGCCCTGGGTGACTCTCCTCACACTTTTGCACTAAATCACGCCTTTGCTGTGTTGTTTCTACGTGGTTAGCTTGTGTTCTGCCTGCTACGCAATGCTGTAGCGTGACTGAACTACTTATTTACATCTTTGTCGTCTGCATGTTGATTATTGGAAAAAGAGAGGGACGATGATGGGACCAGCGCGTGCAGCGTGCGGTGTGAGACTGGACTGAACTAAATCGGCCGAGAAAAGACGCGTTTATGCAAAGGTACTCTGGGCAATAAAGTCACCTTGATTTCCATTTTTCTAACGAGGAGGTTTCCTTGTTTTTACATTTTATGGTGCTGAGAAACCCAGGATTTGTGACGTGAGCGACCCGACAACGAAAGGACTTCCACACCAATGAAGATGTATCAAATCAAGGGTAAATGAGCGACCCAACGAGCTTCGCATACTCGTCTACGTAACAAGGCAAGCCGACTCATTGAATCGAGTTAGTTTAGTGCCCCGGCCCTTTGAGTTCAGCGCGACCGACTGAAGAATTGCAACGATGAACTACGTGTGCGTGCTCAATGAACAACAGGAGGGACTCCTCACGGTTGAGCAAGCAGCATTCAATAGTCCTCATGTTTGAGAGGCAGCCAAGAGCATTTGCGATGTACTTGAAACAGAAAGCGGCACCCACTCTGAGGACTACATATCAGTCTTGAAGTATGAAGACAATGCAGCAGCAATGCTGTCCCTTCTTTCGTATCACATCGAGCAGCCTCAGCCTGAAACGGCGGTGAATCGGAGCCTACTGATACCCAACGATGATGCGACTCCAGGTGCGGCTTCGGGAAATCGTTTCATTGGTGATGCTTCAAAGCTACCAAAGCTTGACTTGGTTCACTTGAACAGAGCAGTGCTACAGTGACAGCCGTTCTGGGACGTGCTCAAATATGCCGTCTATACAATAGCCGGCCTGACGAACGTCGAAAGATTTCACTACCTGCAATTCCTTTTGGTTGGATCAGCAGCCAAAACGATCGAGGGAATTCAAGTGACAGACTCTTCATGTGCAGATGCCATCGAAATAATGCAATAAAATAACAAAAATACAGCGACTTGGTGCGAGATTTATTTTTAATAAATATCGCCGACATCATTCTCCTACTGAACTCTGTAAAAAAGCTGGACTGGATAGTCCTGAACTTAGGACGAGGATTGAGCGTCTGAAATTTCTCTTCCAGTTAATTCATAATCATTTTAAACTAAACTATTCAGATTACTTCCAGGTCAACACACTAGAACACTCCGGACATCGCCATAATATGTACATACCACCCCTAGTCCCACGTAACGATTGCTTTAAGTTCAGTTACTTTCCACGTGCTATTGAAGATTGGAATATGCTGCCAGAGTCTATAATTGGTTGTTCCTCGCTTACATCATTTGAACAGAATCTAAAACGTTTATTTTCTGAATAACAGTGACATATGTTTTTTTTTTTGCGTGTGTGTGTACTTTTTGTTGGTTGCATGATTCTGCAGTAGTTGTCTTTTAAATCTTCAGCGCGGTGCAAAAGTGCCGCCTCAAATGCGTCATGTGCTGTTCTGCGTGTATGTATTGCATCGCATGTGTGTTCCATTTCTTGTTAAGTATAACTTCGAGTTGCTGGTCACAATAATACCGAGAAATTATCTCGAGACCTGTACGGTACTTCTTTTTCGCAAATAATTGTTTGTACTTCCACCCTGTAACGGCCCACTTCTGGGCTAACAGTATAAATAAATGAAATGAAATGAAATCCTGGCCAACCACTTCGACAACACGAGAATCATCGAGCATAAGTACTTGGAGAACCTGAGAACACTCAACCCCGTACGATGTTCCACTGACGTCACTGCTGCGAGAATTCTTCTAGATACTGTGACCATAAACGTGACAGGTCTCAAAACTCTTGGACGATTGGAGCTTTCAGATGCTGCGATGCTTCTAAAGATTATGACAAAGATGATCCCCAATGACATCATGGTGCCACACTACAAATGACAAAGCTCATCAGAAAGGCCCAACGAGACTAATTCATCAGAGATGAAGTACAACAGCTGTTGGACCATCTGTGACTGGAGGTACAAGACCGCGAGAAAGGTGCGCAACATGAGTCCAGTGTTCGCGACACACCTAAAGGAAGGCGTGACAGGAGGCCTACCACTTCTGTCTTGCACAGCGACTCCAAAATGACAGCGAAGAATGCCAAGACAGCATCACAGCCGCGAATGAGACCGCCCCGACCATGACAGAATGAGAATGCTGGTGCTTCTAGGATGAACCAAGCGAAGACAAGAAAACCGAGAAAAATCTTCAAAAGGGGATGCAGGAGAACATCGTGGAAGAGTCAGCATAATGAATGTTTGTGGCAACAGAAACTGATCATCAAAAGCACAAGCTTATCAAAGGCGACGCATTCAGAAACACGAGCTTGGCACAAGTGTCAGAAGCACGGATGGAGGAGCAGGCACAGAAGAAAACCTAAATTGTCACGAACTGATTGACCTAGAACTGGTATAAGTAGTCGTGAACGACGAACATGTGCTTAGAACATGGGTGCATTAGAGTTCTTCATTGTCAGATGTGACTTTTAAAAATGGCATAGTTCGATCATGCAAACTAAGAATACCGAATGACTCTCGGCCGTTCTGGCCTGCACAAAAACCGCACACTTTAACTATCGCCACCTCAGGCCCCGGAGTGTGTTGAATATTGGAAGAAGAGAGGGACGGTGATAGGAGCAGTGCATGGAGCGCGCGGCGCGAGACTGGACTGAACTGTATCGGCCGAGAAGAGAAGCGTTCATGCAAAGGTGCTCTGGGCAATAATGTCGCCCTGTTTTCCATTCTTCCAACGAGGGAGCTTCCTTTATTCTATAGTGCATACCACAAAAAGAGAGAAAGAAAAGATTGTAAAATGCCCACATATCTGTGCGATTCGTTCAGTAGCACTATTCACACCTCATATGTATATGATTTTTTTTCTCTTATTCTGTTCACTATGAAATGTGGGACAGTCCATAAGTCTAGTCAGGAAAGCTCTGGCTGATGGCACTTTGTGCTACATTGCGTTTACCATATGCACATGTTCTTGCAGCAGTGAATTATTGTATAAGAGTTCAGCAGAAAGCTTTCATCGACAAATTACGTGCATGACAATGCTACAACAAAGCCCTGATTAATGGGACAAGCATGTTTTTTTTCCAGACAAGAAATTACTACTTCCTTTCGTCAGCCACTAACAATGCCACACAAACACTGAAGACAACATAAAAAAGATGAAATTCTCAGTGAAATTGTACGACATTATATATAAGGCATGCCTTCTGAATTAATTTTCAAAGTTTCAAAGTCTGGGCTCTTTAGAGTGTTTTTAAATCTAAGCAAATGGTCACGCACAGTAACTCTGTTTTAAATACAGTATAAGTACCAAAGTCTCACAGTTTATGAAATAGTATTATTTCTATGTAGCGGTACCACGGCCAGATAAACACAACTAAGACCCCTCGCGTGGTTGATAAACTACAGTGCCGTAGGTGTAGACCTACCAACAGCGCTCAAGTGCGTTGCCTCCAGCCTGTTTTTTTTCTTTTTCGTTTTTACAATCGAGTCTATATATAATGCTACATTCACGCAGCATTTAGTAGTACTCATGTTTGGGAGGATGCCAAGAGCATTTGCGATGTGCTTGAAACAGAAAGCGGCACCCACTCTGAAATTGTTCTGGTGAATGGAGGGTACGACGACAATAAACAGCATTCTGGAAAGTTGAACTCACAGAAATTGTTGCGCTTAATTAGCAGCCGAGCAAGACCAAATGCTTTCGTACGTTGTTTCAGGCATGCATAAAAACAATTACACTCGTGCTGACATGACCGGACAAGCCACACTTTGAGAACGTGCATGACGTACGTGCACATATAAACATGACGTACGTGCACGACCTGGCTAGCAGACGACGCAAGGAGCAATCCACACTTCACCATTTCGGCCAGTTACCACCAGGCAGCGACTCTGCTCGATCTCACGGCCAATCGTATGTGTTGTTGCTATGGTAACCATACACATGGCCGTCGGCAATGCGGGCATTCACCGCACGACGAGTTCGTTTGCCGCAACGTAATCATAGCGGTATACGCTTCCAGATTTAATTCCAAACATGCCATAGCCGCGTTTGCCGATTATGAAACTGATATTTCCCACAACGTGTTGCGAACTAAGTTGCGTCATCCCACCGATAGATATAAGCTGCGGTCAGCGGACCGATGGATGCGCGGCATTGTTATTTTATGTGGTCAATCGCATTTTGCGAAAGTCCTGGCCTAATGAGTATGTATGTCACACAGTGGTTTAGGGTTAAATTGTACAGACCTGAATTGACTGATGACGCAAACTACAGGTGGCCAACGCAGCATCCATTCTCGCTAGAATAAGTGCAATTGAGAAAACTTTGACGTTGATTGGACATTTTGGCGCAGCGTGGCGCAATCTCTGCCAAAGTCATGGTTTTGGCTCAGCTCGGCACAAAAATGGGGAATTGCATCAAATGGGCTCCTTTAGGGCCGCTGTTCCACCCCTGCATAGTCAAAATTAAAAGTTTCTAGTTTTTCTCTTCAGCTCCCACATTTGAATTAGGAAATTCTCAGATCGTAAAGCTCTACAACATAAATAATCGTATTTGTGTTGTGCAAGGAGGGCACTTTAGAAGTGTAACGGTTTGGGCTAGGTTCTTGTCGCTTTGTTGTCGCTCTGTTCTCGCGCTATAACTATCATCAAGGGCACTTTGCCTTTCATTTCCGAACTCTAACATAAGCGTGCAAAAGGCATGCGCACTCACCTTCGTCAGTCAATGCCTCAAGGCTGCCTTCAGTTTCCCCTTGCAACCAGGTATGTGCCCTGTCGTATGAATCTGCACCATTGATTCAAGAACACTGTGAGGTTCTAGCAGTACGTGGATGCCCCACACAACAGTAACCCTGACACTTAAAGAAGACGGTTTCAAGTGAACACAACCTACTACGTATTTTCCCGCATTATTAATCTTTCTTGCATACACTAGGGTGACAACTTTGACATTTTACCCTCACTGACCTGCAACGTTGTGTGTGCTTTTACACTGCCTATTGGTGAAATTTGATCACCCTTTTCCTGCATGACATGAAGTGATTTGCTATAAATTTTTAACCTAATGTCTCCACCTAATCGCCTACCAGTTTCAACTGTACCAGCATGCCTCAACAATGGTTCTTTTAAGGAACTACTCACTATGTCAAATCTACATATTATACAACTTGTCTGACTCTTTTAATTCAGTACGTTATCAACACCACTATAAATTGAAGAAAGGACTGGAAAAAGCAGTACCAGTTGTCTTTCTGTGGTAGCAGGGCCCACTGATGTAAGACACGAAAGGCTTAATGAACATAAATTTCACAAATAAAAATTTCAAATAAATTCTCAAATCTGAAAAACTAACACCCAAAAAAGTGTTCACAGTACTTGAACATGAAAACTCGGGTCTGGTAGAATACTGTAAACAATATCTCATCAATATATTTACTTGCCTCTCATTTGTGGTAATTTATTTGCTTTCATGTATTGACAACTGACATGATGCATAGCAAATCAACATAAATGGCAGAAGCAGTAGCCCAATAATACATTTACAAAATGTGTTCAAACCTCAATATAATAAACCCAGTTACAACGAATCATCGGTTATAGCGATGTACATAAGTGAAGAATGGCTTTGTCTTAGATGCAGAGTTAAAAATATACGTTTAAAAACTAATTTACGAATATAGTAAAGTACTTTCATGGCAGATTTGACTGTTGTAATGAGGTTTGAGTGTAAAGGCAAGCACAGTGAATGTAACCCACAGGAGAAACAGCATTGTAAGTACTGTTCATGAGCACCGACAGGGTGAAAACATCCTCGTGAATTTGACACTTGCAAGGTAGTGTTAAACAATTTCAAGTTACCTGCGCCTTTTAGCATTAAAACAATGAACAGATTAAGAAAACACGGCTTCAGCCAAACCTCATCGTAATAAATTTATTAATTCAGACTTTATTCAAGGCAACATACAACTGTCTTACGAGATTCATCGAAAGGCCTGAAAGGTGCATGACTAGACATCACCCGGGTAAAAGCTGAAGCAGTGCGATATGTCATTCGCAATTTACATAACTGCAAATAACATGTATGATACAATATAAAACAATAAAGAAAAACACGGCTTCGAGAGAAAAAAAAAACAGGAAAAGGAAAAGTAACAACACAGATGTAAACATGCGGCAGTGTCTGTTTGAAAGAGATCGTACGACATTTATTACACAGAATTCAACAACACAACAATACACAACTTAGCATAAATCCCTAAAACTCGGGGAATATTAACTCTTCTACTTGCATATTAAATTGTGTTTAATTTGCATATGACATATAAGGGCTTATGTGATGAAAATTAAGCATGGCATTTCCTTTGCTTCTTCGCTTCAGTGCTACAGAAGGTAGATAAGAGAACACAGCAGGGCCTCTTGAAAATAGCTTCATCATATCTAGTGTTTCACTATAAGCGGACATTTGCTAAGCTGTATCAATGTTCATTGCACTATTTTTAATTTACGATGTTATGCCGTCATTAATTACAGTACATAAATTCCTAGAACTCAGGAAATATGAACTCTTTTACTAGCATTTTAAATTGTGTTTATACTTGCATAATTACATTTCAGGGCTTCTGCAATGAAAATTAAGCAAGGCGTTTCCTTCGCTTCTTCGCTTCAGTGCTACAGAAGGTAGAAGAGAGAAGATTGGAAAGGCCTCTTGAAAATAACTTCATCATACCTAGTGGTTCACTATAAGTGGACTTTACTAAGCTGTATCAATGTTCATTGCACTATTGCTAATTTACGATGTTATGCCCACATTAAATACAGTACATAAATTCCTAGAACTCGGGAAATATGAACTCTTTTACTAGCATTTTAAATTGTGTTTATACTCGCATAATTACATTTCAGGGCTCCAGCAATGAAAATTAAGCATGGCGTTTCCTTCACTTCTTCGCTTCAGTGCTACAGAAGGTAGAAAAGAGAACATTGTAGGGCCTCTTGAAAATAGCTTCATCACATCTAGTGTTTCACTATAAGCGGATATTCTCTAACTGTACTAATGTTCATTGCACTATTCTTAATTTACGTTGTTATGCCCATATTCATTATAGTACATACGCTTGCCTGTACATACATGTAAGTCTGAGGACCTGGACGTTGCGGCGAATAAAAGATGAGTCAGGACTGTCGGCACGCTGGGCAGCCTCGGCGATGTCTGAAGATGACAGAAAGTGTGGCCACATGCACTGACTACCCTTAATCCATTCCAGTGGCACCACCGCAACCGACTTGTCGTTCAAGAAGCGCACTGCTGCAAATATCTAGGAGTTGAGGCAGGCACAAAATCAGTGCAGTCATGAGCAACATGAAAGAGAACACCAAGCTCGTATTTACATTGTGATCACTCAAGGTGGACTGACAAGCATGTGAAATAGTGATTGCAAGAGGCACCGTTCCCCTTAAAAATTTCTATTAAAAACGATTTGGCAGCTACTGCGCTCAGCCACTACGGCTTTTCAGAGGCGACTTCAGTGTTTAATGAAGTGGAATGCTGAGCCAGTTGGTAAAACATAATGTGGAAATATATGAGCGCACGAGGTAGAAGGAAATGCACTTGACAGGAAAGACGCTCACTTACAACTGAACTTTTATTAGAAAATATTCATTGCACGAGAACACAAACGCGCAGGCGCAACTAACTATCATTTCAAGGTTCCCCCCTCCCATCTTCCTCCCCCCCCCAAAAAAAAAGAAGATATACGTTAATCTACTTCAACAGCTCAAAAAAAGACACCCCTTTTTCACTTATTGCTACCGAAAGAGCATTGATACACGTGCTTGCATTTGCCCAAATCTGTTCTGCTTCCATGATTTCTCTGGTCAGTTTATGTTTTGATTTGCCCAGAATTCTCGTGCTGCCAAACTGCAGATTGCACCCACAATCCCTGCAGTGCATTGACAAGTGCGCGCCACCTGCAAGAACCTTAAAGGGTGTCGCATGTTCTCGGAGTCGATCATTTAAACAACGACCCGTCTGGCTGATGTACTCTTTTCCGCTGCTCAAGCAGATTATGTACACAACCCCGGAATTACACAGTACAAACAGCATGGAATGTTTTTTAGTGCAACTGCTCTTGTCCATCCTTCCACAATTTCCTATTATGGGGCACAGTTTTGCCAGTTTGCAGGGAGCCGTGAGAACAACGCGTACTCCGTGCTTGCGCCCAATCATCATCAAGGAGTGCGAAATCTTGTGCACATAGGGCATAGCTACAACCGTTTTTGTAGGCCTCGTTCCCACCTTGTTGGTGGTACTTAACCTTTTTAACTTCTTTAACATAATATTGCCTACTGCCACAAGCAAGCTGTCCGGGTAACCCGAACTGAGTAGGCGTTTTACTAGATTGTGAAAACTGCGTTCCATTTTATGTGGACATGATTTGCTGAGTGATGAACTAAGGCAGCAATTAGCTATCGCCCTTTTCACTAGCTTGCTGTGGGAAGAGTCAAAGGGTAACAGGCCCTGCTTTGACCGCAGGGAAAACTCCCAGCAAACGTGACCAACTGCACTAAAATCAATATTAAGATATAAAACTGCAAAGCCTCTCTGACTGGTTGTTGATGTGTGAATGATAATGAACTTGTGCATTGTTTAAAACAATCCAAAATGTTGTTTACTACTGAAGTGGGTGAACAGTTATCCTCTATGTTTAACATCACTAGGAAGTAGTCAACATATCTGTAGACATTAACTACAGGTTGTCCTATGAGCTCATGTTGTAGCTTCCGGTTAAACTCTGCTAAGAATATTTCACGAAGCACAGGGGCCACACAGAACCCAATGCATATGCCCTTCCTTTAGACAACTGTCAAATCATCAAACTTCACAACGATTGCACCTGGGTAACACTGAAGTAGCTCATGAAGTTATTTACATTCATTAGTGCGTTGTTTTGAAAGTTTACTACCCCGAAAAGTCAATGGCCTCCCATGTAGCAATAAACAGTTCATTGTGCGGGACAGAATGAAACAATTCTTCGGCATCAACCGAAAAGCCATAACTAGCACCACACATGCCTGACAACAGGTCTTTCACTAGTACGTCCAAACACTTCAGTTTAAAGGGGTCATCAGGAGCCAATAGGTTCAGGTGTCGTTGCAGGTAGGAGCTCACGAGATGCTGTCAACATCCCTTTTCAGTGACAATGGCTCGTAGGGGACACATGAATTTGTGTGTTTTGGCTAAAAAGAATACTTCTAGAACGTCACCTTTGCAAGACTTCACGGTTTTTGAAAGACTTCCCAGTTTCATCTCTGATAGGAGAACAACCGCTCTTGATTTGACCTTGGAAGGTGTCCCACTGAATGGTTTGAAGTTTTCTTTCATGGAGCTACTTCAGTGCTATCTGTGTGCAACTGTTGTGAAGTTTGATGATTTGACAGTTGTCCAAAGGAGGGGCATATGCATTGGGTCCTGTGTGGCCCCTGTACTTTGTGAAATATTCTTAGCAAAGTTTGACCGGAAGCTACAACATGAGCTCGTGGGACAATCTGTAGTTAATGTCTACAGATATGTTGACGACTTCCTAGTGATGTTAAAGATAGAGGATAACTGTTCACCTACTTCAATAGTAACCAACATTTTGGATTGTTTCCAACAATGCACAAGTTCATTGTCATTCGCACATGAACAAAGATGCTTTGCAGTTTTTTAGACCTTAACATTGATTTTAGTGCAGTTGGTCACGTTTGCTGGGAGTTTTCCCTGCGGTCAAAGCAGGGCCTGTTACCCTTTGACTCTTCCCACAGCAAGCTAGTGAAAAGGGCGATAGCTAATTGCTGCCTTAGTTCATCACTCAGCAAATCATGTCCACATAAAATGGAACGCAGTTTTGACAATCTAGTAAGACGCCTACTCAGTTCGGGTTACCCGGACAGCTTGCTTGTGGCAGTAGGCAGTACCATGTTAAAGAAGTTAAAAAGGTTAAGTACCACCAACAAGGTGGGAACGAGGCCTACAAAAACGGTTGTAGCTATGCCCTATGTGCACAAGATTTCGCACTCCTTGATGATGATTGGGCGCAAGCACGGAGTACGCGGTGTTCTCACGGCTCCCTGCAAACTGGCAAAACTGTGCCCCATAATAGGAAATTGTGGAAGGATGAACAAGAGCAGTTGCACTAAAAAACATTCCACGCTGTTTGTACTGTGTTATTCCGGGATTGTGTACATAATCTGCTTGAGCAGCGGAAAAGAGTACATCAGCCAGACGAGTCGTTGTTTAAATGATCGACTCCGAGAACATGCGACACCCTTGAAAGTTCTCCCAGGTGGCACGCACTTGTCAATGCACTGCAGGGATTGTGGGTGCAATGCACAGTTTGGCAGCACGAGAATTCTGGGCAAATCAAAACATAAACTGACCAAAGAAGTCGTGGAAGCAGAACAGATTAGGGCAAATGCAAGCAAGTGTATCAGTGCTCTTTTGGTAGCAATAAGTGAAAAAGAGGTGTCTTTTTTTGAGCTGTCGAAGTAGATTAACGTATACCTTCTTTTTTGGGGGGGGAAGAGGGGAGGGGGTGGAGCCTTGAAGCAATAGTTGATTGCGCCTGCACGTTTGTGTTCTTGTGCAATGAATGTTTTCTAATAAAAGTTCAGTTGCAAGTGGGCGTCTTTCCTGTCAAGTGCATTTTATTCTACCTTGTGCGCTCATATATTTTCACATTAAGACTTCAGTGTTTCCACTCATATTTGTCATGACTGTACGAACAAGGCTCTTGAATCTAGTTCATAAGTTTTCACAGACTTTTAAAGGGACCCCACTGCATATTTAATGACTAAGTTTGCTCTATGTTTCATAGCCAAAAAAAAGGGCATTGCCTTCAACAATGAGTACATTGGCTCCGAGATGGCAAGATCGACCTGTCCCGTGTAACCACGTGAAAGTTCAATTTTCGAACCACTTGTGCCATTTTCCTTAATAACGTTCGGCGGTTGTTTATTCCATGATTCAAACAAAAAGGAACAAGCAGCACTTTATTGCATCTCATGATGCACGGATTATTATTTAATTAGTACAGCTAGATCGATTACTAATGATTAATTGTAGGCGGTTTGTCTGATGTCATCGGTATCATTTTGAGAATATCCTACTTCAGCGCATGTATTCTTGGGCATTTACCTCAATTTTTCGGTAAGTAAGGCACCGCTGTTGATAATATTATCGTTTTAGATGTCATACATTGAGCTTTCACTCTGACGTGAATTGTTATTTGACTTCAGTGTCCCTTTAATACAAGGAACTAGCCAAGCAGTCGGCGTACTTTTTTATTAAAACCTTGTCGGAATCGCTCTGGCTTCAGCGAAGACAATACGTAGCTCAGGGGCACGCGCTCATGACAGCTGGCTATCGAGCCTGCGACTACGCGTAGTAAATGTGCACCTTCTCGCTCTGCCTCTGTGTACTTTCCAAGGGCTTCAGCCGACTCTTCAGCTGACTAGATAACACTACTAGGCTGCTAACAGTATACATCTCCATTTGCGCAAACTATACATATGCCCCTATGTCGGCGTATTCACTCAAACTCAAATCAAGCCTTGAGACCGAGTCCAGATAGTCCAGGTAATTAGTATTTTGGTGAGCTTGAGTCTGAGTGGGATCGCCTGTCAAAAATTTTTTTGTGTCAGAGTCCACACAAGTCTGGTTGTGGAAAATTTTGGCGAGTCTTGGTCGAAGTGAGCTCTAAGCACGAAATGTATTTACAAAGAGAGTCCGAGTGAGTGCTACAGTTTTTCATCGACCTGTGCGTATGCTCACTTGTCACCGTTCATCATGCATATGATATGTATGCTACACGTCAAATATTAAGCCCGCTTCTCAAAAGGCCGTCTCCACTGACACTTCCCAGTAAACGACCGCTCATCATGGTACATTCTTCGAGATTCCAATCACATTTGATATTGTCGGTGAGTGTCGAACATGCTTTCACTCAATGCTACATTCCAACACGGGCATAAAAAATAATGAGACTGTACCCAAGTTTTACAGATCGTAATGTACAAATACTAATAATGGCCTTGTGCGCAGCATCTGTAAAGATCTATCAATTGCAGCTTCTTCGATGCAGCATCTAAGAGCAGGCTTACGGGCTGTCTATGCCAGCTGGAGGCTTGGCCCACTTGCAGGCCCTCCTCGGATGCTGGTTCCGGCTCCGTTTTTATGTTAACATTTTCCACGACTTGCATGTCTTCCAGCAGCGGCGGTTCCACGGAAATCTCTGTCCCTGAAAATTTTCAAACAGCGTTGTGAGGATGCCGTTAGAAGGGGACTGCTGCATGGCTAATTTGAAAGTGCTTACCATCCATCAATAAGGGCAGAGGCGGCGGTGATGGAGCAGCTTCCAAAGCCAAGCAAGCAGGCTGGAAGTGACTGTGGTCCACGTTGTCTGGGTCAAACAGAACAAGAATAAAGCTTGCCAGGTTTGGAATACAAAACAGTGCACAAGTTTTGACACAGCTCCAAGAACAGGAAATGTACAGTTCTGACTGACGGAGAATCAACTAGTTAACAAAAGAAACTGCCTCGATTTCCCTGAACATGCAAAAAAGAAAGTAGCACATAATTTTGATGACGATCATGGTACATTTTGCTTACTGGCATGTGAAGCAGTTATGGCCAATGAGTGCCAAGACTGTAAAAGCGTTACAAATATTATGGTCAGTGGCAAAGGGTAAATGTAAAATGGCTCTAAAAGGGCCTAAGATATCCTTGGCACTGATTGTGTGCAAAATATATATTGTGGGCGCAGTCGCCGACTCTTCTTATTGAATTGGACGTGTCATAATCATTTGTATAATTTCCTCATCTGTAGAGATCATCAGGAAATTATACAAATGATGATGACACGTCCAATCGATAAAGAAGAGTCGGTGACTGCGTTCACAGACTCTTCTTTATCAATTGGACGTGTCATCATTTGTATAATTTCCTCATCTGTAGAGATCATCATCAGTGTGTGCCATTCTTCAATGTCAACCCATTTTTAGAACCGAGAATACTGGCGGATCACACTGGTAACTGTGGATGGCCAGGCTTGACGGCGGAGGCTGCACTAGGCTGGTGGTACTGGATGAACCAGGATTGTCTTGCACTGCCATGGCAGGTGGTAGTAGACGACGACCCGAGCGGAGCTCCAGTGGTAATGTGCGAGAGGACTTGGAGATCGAGAAGCAGCGTCCACCACTTATGAGGAAGAGCTTTATTTGAGATGAGCTCGAGCTGGCACACACTGATGATGATCTCTACAGATGAGGAAATTATACAAATGGTGATGACACGTCCAATTGATAAAGAAGAGTCGGTGACTGCTCTCACAATATCACTAATATAATCATAAAAGTGATGCGATATGTGTGGAGTGAATCTCTACATGGTTCAAATGGCAAAATATGCTAACACAATGAGGAATATGTGGGTGCTGCAGCATGACGAGGACACTTGCTGGCACGAGCCTGGAGGTGACTACTCTGAGTCTATTGCCTTGGTCAATTAAGTTTGCATGAAAAAAAATACAACAGGACAGTACAAAGAGTAATGATGTATTGTAGTACCTGAATTACATCAAGACAGTTTCACGATCTTGTTCTTGAGCTGGGCTTAGTTGCAGCAGTTCCAAGCTAAGCATTTTCTCGCCAAGCAGACCTGACCGCTCTCTTCTTTCTTGGTCTGAATGCAACAAGTTTCGCCTATGATAGAGTGCCTGGCATAAAACAATGTTCTACAATCGTGTTCAATGGGCGTCTTGTGCAAATAAATGATTTAGCAACCCACCCACAAATTATACTGCACCCCCCTTCCGCATCTTTTTTTAAGATGGGGACAACCTTTGCCACGTGAAAAAGAAACGCAATACTACTTGCACTTTTATACCTCCGTGTAAATAAATTTATGGTGGTGTGAACAGTCGAGAGGGGGTTGCGTTACAGAGTGTCGGAGTTATGCTCCCTCTATGTTTGACCACTACCTGGCAGTAAGAGCACTGTGACCCCACTGGTGAATCATGGTCATTGTGTGAAACCATAATACACAATGTGAAAGTGACACGCTTTTTGTGGAATTGTACAAGCTTGCATTTAAGATGGCTTCACCACCTTCGTGCCACATGTCATCAGGGTCGACAACCCACTTGATAAGCTAGATTTCCTGCATGAATCGGATCTGTTTGAGCTATCTCTGACCCCAAATTTCTCTGTGCTTAAAGGCAAACTTTTGAAAATAATAAACAAATGCTTTCCCGCCCCTGCTTCAGGATCAAGGGCATGCCTTCCTGAAGAAACATTTTTGGTTACTCTACTGTCACCGCTCATGTTAGCTTGCTTATAGGCTGTAAAACAATCCGTTACACTTTCCAGAAGAATCCCACCAAAGATTTCTGGGGTCTATTTCTTCAGATTAAAAACACTTTCTCTTGCCTTATCTTTAATGGTGCCTCAAAGCGAACTTACACTAAAGGAACGACTCAAGTGAATTAAGCCCATAGGCTAGGAAAGAACGGCTGCAACAATACATGCTTGAAGCTGGCATCTACAAGGTTCGTGTAAAATGAGTTAAGCCATTGTACAGCAGAACAGTTTACAAAGCACTGAATATGCTTCCAAAATTTGGTAAGACATCGTAAAGAATACATAACATTCATTTCATGGTCCCTCCTCAGCCACAAATTGAAAAGTCATGGAATCATAGAAATGAGACTCTGCGACACTTATTTATACTTATACAAGCCCTATTTAGGAGGAACGCCAGGTGGCGCAGAACGGAGCAGTTCGGGGTCTTTGGGCTCCCGCTTCAGCAAATGATTTTTGTGGTTTTTCGTGTGCTGTGCCTCAAGATCTTGCTACGAGTCGACTCATAAGCTGCCAAGGTTCACGTCGGTAGCGGACTTTCACCGGTAGGTTCATTTTTGAGCATTTTTCGGACTTTTACGCCACCGACTACGCCTCGCGTGCTTACCAAACGCCGAGTTGGCGTCTGCCGGGCAGGACGCGCCCTTCCTTGGACGCGCCCTTCGTTCCACCTGCTGAGCCAATATGCTGGACGGTGCGGCTGTTATTATGGACGGTGATGAACTCCCTCCGGAAGAGTTTGGAGAGGAACACGGCTGGCGTTCCGCCGCGGTGAAGAAAAGCTCGAGGCGCACGAACGCCAGTGCTACAGAGCGTGCCACGGCGTGCGGCGAGAATGCCAGGGGCAATTTCAGTGCTACAAGAAAAGCTCTACACTTGAAGAATCAAGTTATCAAATCATCGAGAATGCCTCGACTGCCTAGCGAGCACTGGAAGATTATCGTCCGTCCAAGGGGTGGCTTGGATGTTGAGAAGGCGGGCTCAGCTAGACTTGGCCGGGCAATCGCAGAGGCGGCTGGAATTGTACCCACGCTCATCAGTCAGGACATTGTCTGCCCGAATGCAACGCAAAATATCATAGTTATTAGCACGGCGTCCCGTGCGAACGCTGACTCTTACCTCAGGATGAGCTGCCTTACATTGGGAATGAAGAAGTATGACATCAACACTTACGAGGCTGCCCCGCATGAGACCTGCAAGGGGGTCATCCGTAAGATTGACGCATCGGAGAGCCAGACGGAGCTGGAGAGGAGCATCCTTACTGAAAGAAACCCCACGGCTCTGGGAGTCAGACGTATTAAGAACACTGAGACGGTGGTTATTGTCTTCGATGGCTACAAAGTTCCCAACTTCATTTATTTCGGCACAGCGCTGGTCAGATGCTCGCTTTACCATCGGCAGCATGACTGCTGCTATGCCTGTGGCAGACTCGGGCACAGGGCGGACGTCTGTCCGACACCGGACGAAGCTGTGTGCAAGAGGTGCGGAATCAACAACCCTGATGAGAACCATCAATGTTCCCCGACCTGTGGATTCTGTGGTGGCCCACACGCCACGACGGATAAAAGTTGCCAGCAAAGGTTTCAGCTTCCATTTATTGTGCGAAGGCGGCGAAGAGAGCGCCGTGCGGAATCAGAGCGTCGTAGTCAGCAAACGGTACCTGCTAACGCCGACGAGGGTGTGAGCCAGCCTGCACACCGCAACTCCAGTTCAAACAGTCGTTCTGCTGCAACTGGGGTGGACAGCCGTGACTCATCGCAACAGGCAAGCAGTCGGTCCAGATCCAGATCTCGGTCCAGAAGTCGCTCCCAAGGCCAGCGAAAGGGAACTTCGTCTAAAGGCCGAGCCAAGTCCCGGTCCAGAGATCGTCGTCGGTCCCAATCCAGAGGCCCATCGCACTCGAGGAGCCAGTCCAGGGACCCGCATGGCACAGTCCGTTTCCAAAGCCCACCCCAACCGGAGATGCAGGGTGGCTCCTGGGCTGACCGGGTGCGCAGCGGAGGAGGTGAAAAGGTAACGGGGGGCACTGCGCCAGAGCATGGTCTAGCGGAGCTAAATCAGCTTAGGAAGGAGAATGCCGAAATGCGCAGCATTATTGAGTCGCTGAGAGCCGAAATGGCTGAGCTTAGACGTGTCAGTACATCTCAAGCTACTCTGGCATCTGCTTCTCCGTGTGTAGGTTCTCCCTCTCCTCAACCCATAGAGGTTCCCATGGTCGTGGAAGCGGGCCCCTCGGGTAACCCAGCCAAGCGTAAGGCTGCGACTTCAGCCGAGAATGTGCAGGCTAGAGCTAAATCTGAAATTAAGGAGACTCTAAATTCAATTTGCCTTGAGATTCACAAACTTAATGAGCGTTTCTCGGCGGTCGATCAACGTCTCACAGTTATGGATCAGAAAATAGATATTCAACATGCCAGAATTCAATGTGTGGAGAATCAATTACAGAACGCCGGCCTTATGGTGCAGAGCCCCAATATCAGGGGAGCAGATAGGATTCACCCGGATTTCTTTCCAGAGGGAACGCCTTTATCGGCGCCCATTCCCATGAGTATCCCCAGTTCGAATAGTACAGCTGCTTCTGTACAGAACCTGACGGCAGGGTCAGGGAGCACCTCCAATGATCAAGATGGCCTCGCACGCTGAATTTCGTATATGGCAATGGAACTGCAGGGGGATCCTTAGCAAAAGGGGCACCCTGCAGCAATTTGTCCGCTCTCACAACGAGAAGCCGCAAGTGATCCTACTGCAGGAGACGCTGTCTGATAGTGTAACCCTCCCGGGGTACAAGGCACATGCAGTTAAAGGGGAAGGCAGAGGGATTGCCACGTTAGTCAGCAACAAGTTCACCTTTGTGACACATGATCTAGGGGTAAGACCTAATAAAACGGAGCTCTCCTTAGTTGAGGTCATTCCGAGTTCTTCCAACCTTTCCAGCATTTTTATACTGAACATATATAGTAGCCCTAGTGATCATAGGCAGCGTTTTAGGACCATCATAGCTAAGGCAACCAGATTGGCTGGGCCCTCTCCTCTGGTTGTGGCGGGGGATTTTAACTCACCTTTCCGGGCGTGGAACTACCCGTATGATTCCGCTAAAGGCAGGAGCTTGTGGCAGGAGACGGGAGATGCGGATCTCTCGTTAATTACGGACCCGATGTTTCCTACTAGGCGCGGCACATCCACCACCAGGGACTCCACCCCGGACCTAGCTTTCGTGAAAAATGCTGGCTCGGTAGGTTGGGAAAATCTTCTGACGGATTTAGGAAGTGATCATTATATTACAGTTACTAAATTACAGATGGAGGCAAAATCTAAAAGAAAGTTTACTTACGTGGATTGGGATAAATTTCGGGAGTCACGCAGCGCTCGAGCGGAACAAGGGGAAATCCCGGACTCTCTGGGGCAATGGACAGAGATGCTGCTGCAGGACGTTAGGGCGGTTACCAGAACCATTGAGACAGAGGTACAGACAGACAAAATGGACAGTCGGCTTGCGCATTTTCTGGAGGCAAAGCAGTCGCTATTGGCCAGATGGAAGGGTCAGAGACTTAATCGTAGGCTTCGGAAAAAGATAGCAGAGTTAAATACACAAATTGAAGAACATTGCAAAAACTTGTCGAGGCAGCAGTGGGATGAAATTTGTAATTCAGTCGATGGACAAATGCGAACCAGAGGTAAATGGAATCTTTTAAAACACTTGCTTGACGAGTCGGGCACTAAATCTAATCAGAGGGGGGTCCTTGCTAGAATACTTCATCTTGCTCAAAAATCCTCCTCGGGCGCGGAGCTATTGGGGCAGCTTGCTGAGAAGTATCTACCGCTAGCAGTTGATTCCATGCAAGCCTATCCGGGGTATATGGGAACACCTTGTGCCCATTTGGATGAACCCTTCACCATCAGCGATGTGCGACGTGCCCTGCACGAACTCAATGGCCGATCGGCACCGGGTCCAGATAGGGTCACCAACAAAGCGCTTCGGAATTTGGAAGATGACTCTGTTGAATTTCTTACTGATGAGATTAATAGGATTTGGAAGGGAGGTGACATCCCGGAACAATGGAAGTTGGCCAAGGTGATCCTCATTCCCAAGCCCGGTAAAGCACCAAGTTTGGACAATCTGCGCCCCATCTCTCTCACGTCATGCGTGGGAAAGGTGGTGGAACACGTTGTCCAGAACCGAATCGCGGACTACATAGAGCACAATGATCTCTTCCCTCACTACCTTATTGGCTTTAGGCCAGGCCTCTGTACGCAGGATGCTATGAAACTCATTAAGTGTCAAATTTTAGATAATCATACCAGAGACACCAGGGCGATCCTAGGCTTGGATATAAAAAAAGCGTTTGATAATGTCCGCCATGATTCTATTTTAGATGCGATCTCAAGTCTCAACCTAGGTTCCTCATTTCATGCGTTTGTCAGATCCTTCCTGTGTGGTCGAAAAGCCATACTTAAAGTTGGAGATCTAGAATCGGATGTGCAAGCGCTGGGAAATAGGGGCACCCCGCAGGGATCTGTTCTATCACCCTTACTTTTTAACATCGTCATGGCTGGTCTCTCGAGGCAGCTTTCTGGAATTTCAGATGTTGGTCATACAATCTATGCCGATGATATCACCATTTGGTGTAGAGGAGGAAGTGATGGCACTGTAGAGGCGGCCCTGCAAGAGGCCATCGACACTACCGAGAGTTTTCTGGAAGACACAGGCCTTTCTTGCTCTCCGGAAAAGTCTGAGCTTCTCCTCTATAAACCGGTCAGGAGGGGCCGTCGACCGCGAGGCTGGGTGCCGCCCCTAGAGAATGACATCCACTTACGTACCAAAAGTGGACGATCAATCCCCAAAGTCGCTTCCATTCGGATCTTAGGTATGACGCTAGAAGCAACGGGCACCAACACCATCACGATTAAAAGGTTGGAAAAAAAGACAGACAGTGTTATTAGGCTCATAAGACGGGTGGCTAACCGAAGGACAGGACTATCAGAGGACAACTTGGTCAGGCTTATACATGCTTTTCTGCTGTGTCATTTTGCATATGTGGCGGCAATGCATGTCTGGAAGAGAATGGAAAGGGACAAGCTTAATGCAATGATCAGGAGAGCTGTAAAGAATGCCCTTGGGCTCCCCAACTACACCCACACCAATCGTCTCCTGCAGTTGGGAATTCATAATACATTGGAGGAAATTGCGGAAGCACAAGAAAGAACACAGGTAATTAGGCTGTCTGGCTCAAAAGCGGGGAGGATGATTCTCGCAGAAATGGGTATTCCACCAGCTCAGATTGAGGCTCTGTACCAAGGGTTGACGAGGGATCAGAAGGAAAACATCATTGTCTCGCCTGCCCCGCGGAACATGCATCCACAACGTAATGTTGGAAGGAGGAGAGCGCGCGCTCGGGCCCTTCTTCGCCAAGTTGCGGATCTTGACGGGGGTGCCTGTTTCGTGGACGCGGCGCAATATGATGGCCAGAGAGACCGATTCACGGTAGTGGCAATCAACCACAAAGGAATTACAATTAATGCGGCGTCGGTATGCGCCAGAACTGCCAATGCAGCTGAGCAGGTTGCCATCGCCTTGGCTCTTTTAGATCAGCGTAATGAACACATATTTAGCGATTCTAGAGCTGCCATTCGTGCCTTCAGTGTTGGAGCTGTGTGCACAGAGGCCAAAAACATACTCGGTGATAAGTTGCTTACAACCCATACCATTACATGGTTCCCAGCTCATATGGGAAACATGGACGGAGGGATCATAAATCTCAATGAGTTGGCCCACTCCAGGGCGCGAGGGTTAGCTGTCCGCGGCCATGGAGGACCTTTGGGTCGAACTGGAGATTTCGTAAACAGGGATCCGCCAACTACATATAATGAAATAACCCAACATTTCGCTATGGATAGGAGAATCTTTCCACCTCCACATGCGAAGCTAAATAGAGCGCAGGCGCTTACATTGCGATTACTTCAAACAGAAACGTACCCTAACCCTGCCTTTCTTCACAAGCTTTATCCTGATGTTTATTTAACCAACTCGTGTACAAAATGTGGCGGTTTAGCCACCTTACACCACATGCTCTGGGAGTGCCCTTCGGTACGTGGCACCGATACAGCATCGTCCAGAAAGTGGGACTCCGCTCTCCGGAGTCCAGACATAACATCGCAACTTTGGGCTGTCCAGAGGGCCCACGATGCGGCGCTAGGGCTCGGCCTTACTGTCCCATCGTGGGAGCGGCCCACCGTGTGCTAGGGCGCACGCCTTCGGACTTGTCAATAAAGTTTTTCCAAACCAAACCAAGCCCTATTTAGAGAACTTGTAACATCTTGCATTGATGTCCTGAAGGCTGTATCATTTTGAGCTTGAATAATAGCAATATTAGCAGGAATGTGACAAAAGATATACAAAAAAATGTTTAAAACTGAACGCTGTTGAACTGCTGACACTTCAACAACATTTTAAATACACAGCTGTCTAATCAAGTCGTTAAAATAATGCACATCTAAGCTCTGTGTAAGGTCAGCATACATGAATAAATTTGTACTGCAAGTCATGTTGCTAGGGGCATGCATTAACCCAAGGTATGAAAGAATGTCATAGCTTGCAAACACAAAATGCAAAACACTGCACAAAAATGCACAAGCAAAACCCACACCTTCAAATTATGAAACAATAAATCATTCTAGGTGCGTACCATTTCTAACTGTTGTACTTACATACATCTCTGTGTGCAAAATCAACCGTTTGCAGAAGCAGCGTAAGATGTCTGAACGATTACCGCAAGTACAACTGTTTAAACAGAGTGACATGAGATAGCCGTAGTCGACATTGGCGTACGCAGTGGCGATTTCGGTGAATGTTGAACTTCGGCTCGGTAATCTCTCAGAATCAACAGATTATACTCACCAATACGGCTGTGAGAGACAGGCGGATGTCCGCAATAGCAACACCATCCGCACTGCAGCGTCGCATTTTGCGAAGTGTTCGCGTCACAGGAATCCGAGCGCTCGTAGCTGTCGCACTCGCAATTACTGTAGGTGCACGGCCCCCGCGCAACGCCACGGAAGTCGATGTTTGTGAACATTTCACGATACACTAGCGAGCGCCAAAGCGAAACCAGCGTGTCGGCGTCTCTGTGCTAGTTACAGCGTCGCGTGCTCAAAAAGCACACTTCGAACGACCAGCGCGTTCACTCAGCAGAACACCGCGTGCAAAAGAGATTATCTCACTCCGCAGACTGATCGCTGTCGCAGTGACAAAGCTAGAGCACCGGAAGACGAAAGACGGTCTCACGAAAGACTTCCTCACGACGTGTTGGCAGAGATGCGAATAGGTGGATATGAAAATCGTGGCTCACGCAATGAATTGTGGGCTACGGCCATAGAGTTTCTCAATATATACTAGAGAGAACTCTGGCGCTAGTGTCTATGGGAGCTGCAAGTTGCAACACACGGCGCTTCAGCGAGCATGGGAATGATGGGAAGTACACACATTTGTCTAAATTTCGTACTTCTGGCCTGCTTCTGGCTCCGTGTGTGTTCGTGTGGCTTGGAGCTGTTTTTTCACGAAAACATTAATTAGCAAATTTTCACGGTTTGCGCTTCGCAACCTTATTTTTTTAGGCTTACCATTTTGAATCAAGTCACTAAGTTCAAAAGCGTTCGTTTTTTCTCTCAAAACAAAACCGTAACCAGCAATAAACGAAGCCGCAAGTATGATTCACCACCCACAAGTACGAAGACTAGGCCACCTTTCCTTCCTCCGTGGTACTACCCATCATTCCCATGGTGTCGCTGAACGACCACAGCGCCAGAGTGCCCTCTAGTTAATTTGGGAAACTCTATGGCTACGGCAGCCATTTGCACCGACTTCCGGTTCAAGGCATACTAGCACCACCTCTTCAAAGACTGGGCTTGCAACTACCACAACCTGATCTTCTTTCATTTGGAGCCTCTACACTGGGTTTCAGCCACAGGGATGTTTTATTTGCCGTTCAAGAATACATCACTGCGACTAAACGATTTTCTTGCTAAATTACAGTCTCACTATTTTTCTTCTTTTTTTCTGCAAACTTGATATCGGTATTTCAAATCAAAATTAAGTTACAAAACATTTGTAGGAATGACGCAATGCTGAAAGTTTAGGGCAAATTCACCTCATAATCGGCCAATCCCCTTCTTTGGGTACGAGCCATTTGCACAGGGAAACAACATACACCATGATGCCTTGCGGGCATTCTTGCCAGTGCCGGCGTTTTCTGCGTGTTCCACCTTGCACTCGTGGTGCCATTATCTTACAAACTGCTGCGTAATACTTTCGAGTACTATGCAGCATGATTGCATAACAAATGGATCCAATCACTACGAAATATTGTGCGAGCGGTCATTTTCTCATTGAAGTGACTTGCGCCTGTGGACACATGCTTGTTTTGGAGCCAAAAAGGTTATATCGCGCATGTTTTGTCATATACAAGGATTTCCTGCACATCATTGAATCATGAAATATCCACTCACTTGTTTTCATGTGGCTTACGTACCTATAAAATTATTTATTTACTTTTTGGTTGCAAAGATGCTATTCCAGGCTCGATATCAGTGGACACGGCAACCAAGCCGCGACGATGTCACCTATCGTACGCCTGCTCGTGCAGGTTTTGACGGGATGCCTTTTTTCGTCGACCGGCTCATCGGCGTTTTGCACGGGCCAGCCTAATCTGCGTCACACCTTTGATGCACTGTTCAAGCTCGGCACGGGTATCGTTGCTGGTGATATATTTGATACGCCAGTGGCGCCGCGCCTGCAGCCCGAGCATCATCTTTACTGCGCACACCCACGTGGCATGATGACGTCACCAGTTCAGCCCGCCAGCGCCACGCCAGCGGCTATAAAAGGGACGCCAATTGCTTCAAGCGGCAGTGGACACGGCAACCAAGCCGCGACGATGTCAGTGCACACTGAACCACGCCTGTGTATTCAGGCATGTCGGGACGGCTTTAAGCTCTCCCATAGTAGAGTACGCTGTGCTCTAAATCGTTACCCCCTTTTTCTAACCCCCCCCCCCGTACCCCTACTCGTGCAGGTTGGTGACTGGAAATATGGTTTCCGTAGTGACGATCCTTGCTTAATAGTGTTGCCGTGTCCACACACCATTCTAAACTGCATAAGTGACTGTTTTGCGCTAGCGGGTCTGTTGCTTTCACTGTCGGGAGATGTCGAACAAAACCCTGGACCTATTACGGATGCAATGTTTAAGGAACTGCTAGAAACGCAAAAAACTATCTTGTCTAAAATTTCGCAAATGCAAGAGCAACAGGCCTTATCTGAGTCTGCTATGATTCAAGTTCAAAACAGATTATTAACAATTGAGAAAAAATTAGTGCATAGATAAAGTGGATAGTAGGCTGCTAAAGCTTGAGAATGCAGTCGATAGGAGCCATACAGAATTTAGTGCTCTGTGCAGTAGGGTTGACGACCTAGAAAACCGCTCGATACGCAACAACCTTATTATTAGAGGCGTGAAAGAAGAAGGCCCTGAGAATGATGATGATTTACTGAAAAAAATAAATGACGATATATTTGGCTCCATTCTCAATCAGAAACTGAATTCTATAGAAAGAATACATAGACTGGGAAAGAAATTTCCTGGCAAAGACTGCCCTGTAATCCTTAGAGTGGCAGACTACCGAGACAGAGTAAAGATACTGAAAAATTGTTTCAAGCTAAAAGGCACTCATATTAACATTAGTGAGGACCACTCAAAACGTGTAACTGAGATACGGAGAAACTTGTGGGTCTCAAGTCTAGAAGAAAGAAAGAAAGGAGCGAATGTTAGACTGGTTTATGACAAAGCTCTCATCAACAATGTTTTGTACACCTGGAGTGATGATGCCAAGGAGAAGATCAAGTGCAAAGCATCTGCTAAACCCAACCAACAATGACCTGAAAGTCAAAAACATGCTGACTTTAAGATCATCAACTTAAATGCTCACAGCGTACTGAACAAAAGTCACTTAATAAAAAGTGTAACCTTTGAACATGATCCTGACATATTGGCAATCACCGAGACATGGTTGCACAGTGATGTGCATGATGTGGAAGTTACACCGCCAGGTTACGTCTTAATAAGGAAAGACCGAGGCGGGGTAGCACTTATGATTAAAAGAGACATAAAGTATCAAACTTTGCCAGATGCTGGTGATATTGAAGCCGTATGGGTAAAGATTCGAATAAATGATCATCCTGTGTACATTGGAGTTATGTACAGACCCCCCTGTTCTCTTGCTACGACTCTGACCGACTTAAGATGTTTTATGAATTCTAATATGCACCAGGACGACAAAATAATTTTGATTGGCGATTTCAACGTACCAGGCATTCAATGGGATTCGCATGATATTATAGGAAACGAAGTAGCTCATTGTGAACATCTTTTGGACATTGCCTTTTGTTTTAACCTATGCCAAATTGTGTCTAGCTACACACGTGTTTTTAAGGCTGTATCCCCTATTCTCGACCTTGTATTTGTATCTTCACTCCTGGAGGAAAATGTTAAAACATGTGATGTAATCGAGGGCATATCAGATCATCAGATGGTTATGTTTTCCTTGGATATGGCGTCCGCTAGGTTGCATAAGGATTAAAAAAATACAGTTCTGAACTTCGCAGCTGCTGATGACTTCTCTGTATTAAAAAAACTTGAAAACTCTTTCGATACTTTTGTCCTCCTGCAAAATTCAAATGCATGTACAAATAGACTATGGGAATATTTTTCGCAGGTGGTCACTGAATGCATGTAATTCTATATTCCAACACAACAAAAAAAGATAGCAAAGAAAAATCCTTGGATAACGCGTGACGTGATCCATGCCAAAAGGCAACTGAAACGAAAACGGAAAGCTCACTCAAAGAATCCTTGCCCTGAAGGGAAGGAAACCATTCACATTATGACCCATGAATTGAGACGTCTAGTTAAAAATTGCAAAGATAATTTTTATAATGTAAAACTCAAAAAGTTCTTGCACGAAGAACCCGAAAAGTTCTGGAGATACGTGAATCCAAACACAAAAAACCATCTTGATGCAGATAAAGAAAACTTACAAGCACGTGCTGAAAGTTTTAATGCCTTTTTTTCGTCAGTATTTACCCACGATGACAGACAAGTACCGACTTTTAATGAGGCTTCTGACACACCTGCCATAGAAAGAATAACGATTAGTGAACAAGGAGTATTGAACCTGCTCCTTAAAATCGACAAAAAGAAAAGTGCAGGCCCTGACGGAATAACAAATGAATTTTTATATAGGTACGCAGTGTGGGTCTCGATGTACTTGACAATTATTTTCCAGTCCTCCATAAGTAGTGGTTGTTTTCCCACTGCTTGGAAGGTTGGTAAGGTCATACCGATACACAAAGGTGGTACTACTAACGACTGCAAAAATTTCCGTCCCATCTTGCTCACAAGCACTTGTTCAAAGATTCTCGAGCATATTGTCTCCAAGCATCTTTTGGCTTATTTAGATGTTCACAACCTATTATACTCACAGCAACATGGATTTCGAAATGGCCTATCTACTATTACTCAGCTTGTTGAACCTGTTCATGATCTCTCCTCTGAAATTAACTCGCAAGGTCAGGTTGACATGATACTCTTAGATTTTGCGAAAGCTTTTGATAAGGTGTCCCATGCTAAACTGTTGTTAAAAATAAACACTATCTTTAAAAATCCAAACATAACGCAGTGGTTTTTCTCCTATTTCTCCAATCGCAAGCAGTATGTTCAAGTCAGCACGAAAAAATCTGCCCTTGCCAATGTTATTTCTGGAGTTCCCCAAGGCAGTGTCTTGGGCTCACTACTGTTTGTGATTTTTGTCAACGATTTACCTAAAGATATTACGGTCCCCATAAGGTTTTTTGCAGATGATTGCGTAATGTATAAAACAGTCAGGTCTCCTACCGATCAATCAGAACTAAATCTAAACCTCCAAAAATACAAAACTGGTGCAGCATTTGGCAGATGGATCTAAACGCCGCAAAAACAGTGACGATGACCGTAACTAGGAAAAAACGCATTCTCAATACGACGTACTCTATAAACGATCATGAGCTTGGCAGAGTAGAACAACACAAATATTTGGGTTTATTAATAACTTCCGATCTACGATGGAATTTGCATGTAGACTCCGTTTGTGCTAAGGCTAACAAAGCATTGTGGAGACTTCGGAGAAATCTGCACCATGCTAGCCCGGAAATCAAATGCTTGGCTTATAAGGCTCTAGTACGGCCTATTATGGAGTACGCAAAGGTGGTATGGGATCCGTACACAACAAGTAATCGCACTAAGCTAGATAGAATACAAAGATTGGCGTCACGTTTCATATTTAACAAATACCAGCGCTGCCACTTTCCCACTTAGCTTTGCAAGCTGACCCACCGAACCACTAGAACAAAGGACAGAGTATGAAAGACTTTAATTACTCTTTTAATCATTGAAGAACAAGTAAAAATAGACAAATCGAAGTATATGTATATAAAAACTGGGGAAACGTCAAGGCACCGGCATAACATGTACATCCCCCTTCCCAGATCACACAACGATTGTTTTAAGTTCAGTTTCTTTCCGCGGGCGATCAGTGAGTGGAACAGGCTGCCGAATTCCACTGTTTTATCGGAATGTGTACCTTATTTCTTGAATGGCCTAAAGGATGTCGTGTATGAAGTTGTATAGTTTACATTTTTGCTTATTCTATGTCCTCAAGAGCAGAGTGTTTTGGCTATTTCTTGTCATTCATTGTTATGTATGATAGAAGTTGTATAGGGAGCTCTAGTACTTATTTTTTGTATGTATATTGGTTTTTTCCACCCCTGTTATAGCCCAAATGGGGCTGACAGTATAATAAAATGAATGAAATGAAAATGAATATAGCGAGTGGCCATAGTAATGTATTTCGAACGCTATAAACAAAACGTTCTCGTAGTTTTCTGTTTTTTTTTTCTTCTCTAAATATCTCTTTGAATGAAGTGTCGTTTCTCACACGCTCGAACAATGTATTTCAATGCATGTGAAATTATCCGCACTCAGCCTACAGCTGTGCAAGATAGTCTTTAATGTTATGAGTCGGAGTATAACACGACCTATCGCCACTACACGCCTTGCAAGTGTGACATAACAAAGACGCCATCCATGCTACTCTTTGCTTCAAAAGCGACTTCAATCGTTTTACGTCGCACGACATTATTGAGTGGCCGTGTTATTCTGTGGGCTTTTTACATGCTCACCTGTTTCAATCAATTTAACAGACAGTTAGCGATGCAGATTATACAATAGAAATATGCTATATCGGCATACTTAATCGCGCAAAGTACTGGTACATATGCATATAGACATCGTACGTGTATTGATATATGACAGCATGTGAACATATGTGTGAGTGATCTTAAAATGGTCTCGGTAAGTGTATGCGCTCGAAAATACTAAATCGAGGTGATCCTGCTAAATATTACTGCGTGTTTCAAAGAATAACCACAAGCTGTGCTTCATCCCCATCTCTCAACGTTCCTCGTTTTTGCCCATGTCCTCGTCTCGATCGCTTCGTTCTCTGAAATGCGTGAAACATCATCTATTCATTCACAAAAAGTAATAAACACAATAATTGAACAAGCGGCAGCAGAAGCGTCGCAGAATTACACGTGTTTCCACCCTTATTACATTGCGCAGCAGGTACCCTGAAGCAGTGAAGGGATGGGCCTCAAACCGTAAGTACCGTAGCAGGCGACGCGCCGTTTTGCTACCCACCTATTGGCTCTTGTCTAGCACCAGCGTTGCCTACCTAGATCCTGCGTGCCGCGTGAAAATCGCACTTTCGGCAGGAAAACGAAAAAAAAAAAACAGCCCGCTCTATTCGCACACTCTTGCACTTCTCGCACGCCCTACCATGAATGTGAGTAGAACTAGAAATTTATTGACGTGAAAAAAAAATGCTAAGAATACAGTTGTCTAGAGGACATCTGCGCCAAGCCAAGCTGTACACCAATGGCTACTGCAAACGTCAAAATAGCGGGATAAAATTGTTGCGTCATCTGTACGCAGAAAAACAACCGAGTAAAAAGTAATTTTGTGCGTCACGTTACACAAGTTGGCAAATGACGCTTCATTGATGAAGCGAGCAGTGTATATGTTTCTGCTTGTGGCTTACATTTCGCAGATGGTTCTGCGGCCATAGAGGCTCATATTTACGAATCAACCTTATCCTTGTCTCGCGTTTCTATATCGGCCTTTGTGCGTTTGATAATCAATTTGTTATACCCATTTTGTGCCCTTAAAACACGTGCCGAAACTTATGAACAGCTTAAGGATAAGGTCTGAACGTAAATACGCGTCCCTACGCCATTGCCTACCAGAGCTATTCAATCACATATTGCACGATTCATGAACTTTGATGCCTACCACTCCTGATTAGCTCCGGGGGAACTCGCGAAATGACAGAAATTACTGCAGAGTTCGTCATTCCTCACACTTCTCGCGTCTGTTTGCTATGTCCTCAAGACTTCCCCTAAGCGCACGGGCATAAAGGCACGTGCCCCAATTAGATCATGAAGTTTTCCTACACAAAGAAAACTGGCACTGCGAGCTGTAGAATGCACCACGCATTGGACGCATATGGGAATGCCGGGGACTCACAGACGCAGCTTACTGGTACACTTCACATAAACGCCCAACGAGGTTATACTAAAACTTCTGGAGTGGTGGTCCCGCATACCCGCACATATCGAAGTGAAGCCGCGGTGGCCATATTTCTCAGAGCAGAAGGAGGCGGTGACTGCCTTGTAGTTCCGTAATGCTCTGGGCGCTTGTTGCCATGCGTTTCATTATAGCTACTAAAGCACGTGCTTATCATTCTTAGGAGGCGAGGGAACGTGGGAGGGACTTTAATGCACATCTGCTTTAATTTGTTTGACACTTCGCGTTTTAAGCGTGCTAAAAAAAAACGCCAGGCCTGCGTGGAACGGGAAGCACAGTCATAACGAAAGCTAGAAGAGCGGTCTTTCAGAGCCTTTTCTAAACACTCTTTGGGATGCTACAAGCACACTGCTGGGCACCAACAGCGCCATAAATAATCATAAATTTTGTGTGGTAGGTCAGCCTTCACTATGCTATTCTTCGTCATTTTTTGAAAAAGCGTGCTATCTGCCGCTACACACTTGTGAAAATTTTGTGCAATTTATTTATGCAGTGGCTGACGACAATGAAAAATTAAGCGTGAAGTCGGTATGCGCCACAGTTCTGCCGTGTCCAGCAGCAGAAAGCTCTCCCGTGCCTGGTTCGTGCCTGCACCTGCGTTCCTTGTTCCATCCTCAGGGTTGCGGTAAAGTAGCCGGCGGTTACTTTTATTTTATTAGATCTACATCTTGTTCCGCAACTGTTTTAGTGCATTGATAAGTGTAACTTCTTCTTATTTCATGTCTGTTTCTTCTCCGGGCCAGAGGCCTGCCCTCTGGTCAGCCTCTGTTCCCTCTCAAGATCTTCCCCTGGAGTTGTTTCTCCGCAATGGAACCCGTAGCGTTCCTGTCGCTTTGGTGCCGACCACCGGTGGGTTCATCCGCATGAAAAATCCCAAGACAATCCAAACGGAACTTCGTGCGATCACTCCCCGCTCTATACTGATAACAGAGGTTCGTCAGTTTGGACGCGGGGGGATACTATGCTGCTCACCAGACAAGGCTTGCATCCAAGACCTTCTGAAGCGCACTACTTTTGCATCACATCCGGTGAGCTCTTTTATCCCGCCTCATCTAGCTTGCTGCAAAGTATTGGTTCGGGGGGTAGACGCAAGTCTAAGCCCAGCAGAAGTCTTGGTCATCTTTTCCCCAGCAGGTGTTATTTCTGTTTACCGCTATACCAAACAGGAAAACCAACAGAAAGTTCCCACTGAAACTGTAATTGCCACATTCGCTGGAACAGATCGCCCTTCGGAGATCAAGGCATATCCGCTTATCTATAAGGTCGAAGCTTTGGCTCCCCGTCCGCTGCAACGTGCTAAATGTTGGCGCTTTGGGCACAGTACTAAAGCTTGTCGATCGGAGACTCGATGCCGCATATGCGGGGCCATATACGGGGCTGATCATAGTACTGCTGAGTGTCAATCACACAATAAAACATGCTGTTTGTGCAAGGCAAATCACGCTACAGACGATCCTAACTGCCCTGCAAGATCAAAGGAACTTCAGGTGATTGAAATTATTGAAAGGAGACGATGCTCTCGTAGAGAAGCAATTGCAGAAATTCAAAGCAGGAGTCAGGGTTATGCCGGTATAGCAGCTCGTTCATCTCTTTCTATGGATGCATCGCTTTCTCAGTCCATTTCTGCTATGGTAGAAAAGGCCGTAGAAAAAGTATTAGAAATTTTTTTACTCAATCTGTCCGACTCACTCAATAATATTATGGATTCACAGATGTCGGGCGCATCTGATCGAATAACTAAGCGTATCAAACCTCCTAGTGCCTCAATTAATAAACCTGCCGAACATCAGTCAGATGTCTCTATCGATAATGAGGCAATGCTTTCCAGCCCTAACACAACTGAACAGGAAAATATATCTGATTCAGAATCAATAATTAATCGGGATGTATATATGGATGCTCGCCTTTTGAAACGCACCAGATCACCCACTAGCAAACATAATAATTCTTCTCATCCAAAAACAAAAAAAGAGTGTGAAGGAACTTAGGACTAAAGCGGACTTCTTAAAAGATAGTATCTTAGATCAAGCAGTTGCTACCGCTTGCTTATCATCATAGGGTACCTTAGAGTACTTCAGTGGAACTGCCGTTCAATTCTCTCTGCAACTACAGACCTATTATACCTAATTTCTCAACAATCCCCAGACGTCATAATTTTACAATAAACTTGGCTGTCTGCTGATCAAAACTTCTATCTAAAAAACTATCAGTGCTTTCGGCTGGACCGAGACTCACGTGGTGGAGGATTAATGTTTTTCATTTCATCCGAAATTTGCCATAAAGCACACTTAGTTTACCAACAACTATCACACGATTATGAAGTATTGGTTCTGGAAATTCACTTTCCCGGATGCGCACCACTATCTATAGTCAACAACTACTTTCCGGCTGGAATACAAGATGAAAGAGCCATTGACGTGACTGTAAGTTTTTGCAGAAACAGTATACTATTTGCGGGAGACTTCAATTCCCATCACGTTTCATGGGGATTCCGCACTGATTCATCAGGAAAACGGTTGTGGGACTGGACTAATCGGAATAACCTTATTTGTTGGAACTCCAGAGTTCCGACATTCGTTCGATGTAATTCGAGGTCCGTCTTAGATTTGACATTTGCTACCTCAAGTGTGACAATATCGTCTTGGACTGTTCTTGATACTGCTACAAGTAGTGATCACTGCCCCCTGGTATTTGAAGCCAGCATTCCTTTAGTGACGGTAGATCGCCAGGTGCAAAGTTTTGTAAACTACTCTAAATTTAAAAAGAACTTACAGTCAACGCTGTCTTCCTTGCCCAATATGGGAGCAAATATGAAAGCTATGAGCCTTTGTTCCACCCTAAAGTGTACAATTAAAAAATCACAGTTCACTATATCTTCAACAAAGGGAAAATTCATATCTGCCTGGTGGAATGCGGATTGCGCCAGAGATTATAGACGCCGCAACGCTGCATGGAAAAAGTGCCGCCATATCCACGAAGTGAATGATGATGAGTGGGCGAAGCTCCGGAGGTAAACCTGGTAAATCATGAATCCTCTGTACATTTTGCCCACTCGATTTTAGTACATCGCTCCCCCTAGCGTACGTCGCCGCACTAAATCGAACGATTGCCTTCAACCAATGACACGCGCCATATGTGACATCATTCCTATTTTATAAGATCTCGCGTCTTTCATCAACTACAAGTACCGCTTTCTAGTTTATAACATCTTGCATCTTTTCATCATCAGCTACAAGTACCACCATCTAGTAAACACTACAAGAACTAAACGAGAGGTGGCTACATACAGGAGACGGTACCGCCATCTAGTGAACACTGCAAAAACTAAACTAGAGGTGGCTACATACAGTGGACGGTACCGCCATCTAGTGAACACTGCAAGAACTAAACTAGAGGTGGCTACATACAGGGGAAGGTACCGCAATCTAGTGAACACTGCAAGAACTAAACTAGAGGTGGCTACATACAGAGGACGCACAGCCCACGCCCTAAGGAGCTTCGCCCCTAAAAACTCCTCACCAACCAATGTCCAACTAATTGAAGAAATTATTTATTTGCTAAAGCTACCTTTAGGAGAACAGTTTTATTAGCGAAAGACGATTATGAAGAAAAACGGTACAGCTACTTATCCAAGAGTGGCAACAAGAAAGCTCTATTCAGATTTCTCCGTAATCGTAAAGCTATTACAGCACACGTAAATATTGACTCAGTTATTTTTTCTCCAACTGATTTGGAAGATACATTAACGAAAATTGCAATAGGATTGGAGAAAAGATTTACATCACAAATCAAAATAAGGTGTGCAAAACCGTCATTCGGAAATGATTTTATTGAAGTAAGTAGGGATGAACTTGCGCACGTCGTTCGCATTCTGCCAAACACAGGTCCTGGACCAGATGGCGTCACTTCAGAAATGTTAAAAATATTATTCGACATCTCTCCTGAAGACCTCCTTAACGTTGTCAACTATTCACTTGAAAATAGTTGGATACCTCTTGACTGGAGACTTGCAAAAATAATACCGATACTTAAAAAACAGGGACTAGGAATGCAGATAGATAACATTAGGCCAATCGCTTTAACATCACACGTAGTTAAGTTAATAGAGAGAATACTTTACATTAGAGTTACGAAGTTCATAACAGATAATGCAATACTCAGTGCGTGCCAGATTGGATTTAGGCCAGGTTACTCTATATGGTGGGCGCATGTTGATTTAGAGGCTCGTATAAAGCTTGCTCGGAACAGACGACAATATGCGGCCCTAGTAACCCTTGATTTAGCCAAGGCACATGACAGAGTTGAACATCCTATTCTTATCAATGTTCTAAAAGAGCTTACGTTCCCGCAGTACATAACAAATTGGATGTACGAATTTTTAAAAGACAGAAAATTTTATTGCTTCCAATGAGGTGTTTCCACGCCGAATAGCCAAACGAGAGGTGTTCCTCAAGGCTCTGTTCTATCGCCTGTGCTATTTAACATTTTGTTAAGTTCAATACCACAGAGTGATAAGGTACAAGTATATGTATATGCAGATGATATCGTGTTCTTTGCATCTGACAACGATATTTATTCACTACATTCGACTCTACAGTGTTATTTGGCAACATTGGAAAGCTGGTTTCAGAAAATTCATTTGAACCTGAACGTAACTAAAAGTGCTATAATAGTTTTTCCGTTGGACACACCAGTTACTATTTCTCTTCAGTACCATCAAGAAAGAATACCCCAGGTTAATTGCATTAAATATCTGGGTGTACTGTACGATCAAAAACTGAGCTGGCGTGACCACATTGAATATATTAAAACTAAGGCTACACGCGCTGTTGGAATGATAAGTAGGCTTGGCCGCCTCCGTTCCGGTCTTCGCAGAGATACGCTGATCATGATTTATCGCATGTACGTTCGTCCGATTCTTGAATTCGTATGTGTACTATTCTCTGGTGGACCAGCATACAAAATAAACCCCCTCATTCTCTTAGAGCGAAAAGCCCTACGTAGTTGTTTAGGTGTGCCAAAATACACAGCTAACAATGTTTTGTATCAAGAAGCTCGGATACCCACCCTTGCTTGCAGATTTCGTATTTTAACAGTAAACACCTATTTAAAATTTTCTGAATCCACTTTAAGAAGGCGACAACTTGTATTCTTTGCCGAGCCTGGTGTCTTTTTCAATGAGGATTTGTCTCGTGTATATAAACCCCAAGTGCTATTTGTTCAAACACTTCTAGATGCTTTAAATGTTAATATGTTCGAGATCACACCAGCTGTCAAACCAATCGGCCAAGTGCAAATAAAATTTGACGATATTTTCCCCATGAACGCTAAACACTTGTCCTCTAAATATTTGATTGGTTTATTAGAACAACACATGTCTCAATTAGGTACTAATATTGCAACGGATACATCTATGAGTGGCGAGAAGGCAGGTGTGGGTATTTTTTCTTTCTCATTATTCTGGTCATTTTTGTTACGCCTCCCAGATTATACACCAATATGCGAAGCGGAATCAATGGCCGTTATACTAGCTATTCGTAAACTTCCTGCGACTCATTCGACAGCTGTAATAGTGCCTGACTCTATTCCGTGTGCTCATTCTTATCATCGTCGTCGACATCAGCAGTACTAGGGACTTTCAAATCATTAATCCCAGCAAACATTCGTCTAGTGCGAATGACATGGGTGCCAGGCCATCGTAGTATATACATTTTTAAACGAGATGACTGACACACTTGCGCGAACATCTCTTGATCTTCCGATTGTGCCAATCATGCCTCCTACAGCTTATGTAACAGCAGCGAGGTTTAGAAAACTTCCTCTTCTTGAAGACTCATCAAAAATCATGATACCGAATCCAGATTTCTCGCACCTGCACTTCACATGAAATAATAAATGGTGTCCCACGCGTAAATTGTAAATTGGAAGTCTTGATAACAAAATTACGTTGCCGTGTACCTCCTCTTAATTTCTACTTAAACAGGTATGGTCTGGTGCCATCCCCTCTGTGCTCAAGCTGTAACGAACCTGAACATATCGACCATTTTCTTATCACATGTCACTGATTCAAAAATCAAAGAAAAAACTGCTTCAAAATTTTATTCAGAAAATTAGAAATATCACTTAATACTCCCAGTATTTTGTCTTTTGGGGCCACTTCATTGGGACAGAGCGACAGGAACATCTGCGGGGCTCTCTGTGAATTCATATATAACACAAGAAGATTACCTTGCTGAGTCAGCGATCAGCTCTTGAATTTTACTAGCCACACTACCACTTATTATTTAGCTGATACACTGCAATGATCCAACTTTCAGGAGCATTTCATATAACGATTCCACCTCAGGTATTCAACAAATTCTATTATTTCTCCCCCTTTTTTTCCTTTTTTTGACATTGCGCCAAATTATTTTAACAGTCAAAACACAGTAATAATATTACCCTAATCTAAAAAATCTATAGGTATTGACTTGCTTTAACCACCGGCTTCTTGGTCAATCCCCCTTAGTGGGTGAGAGCCACAAAAGAAAGGAACAAGCAAGCAAGCACAGTCATAAGGTGATCAAGAACAATTTTCAAGGCTGGCCTTGCAAGTTTTCTTATGGGTTGGAGCATTGAACTCATCATCATCATGATCATCATGATCATCATCATCATCATCATCATCATCATCATCATCATCAACGTGACTCGTCCACTGCAGGACAAGCGCCTCTCCCACGTTCCGCCCATCAACTCGGTCCTGTGCTTGCTGCTGCCACTTTACCCGCAATTTTCTTAATCTCATCTTCCCCCTAACTTTCTGTCTCCCCCTAATCCCATTGCCTTCTCTGAGAATCCAGTCAGTTACCCTTAATGACCAGCGGTTATCCTGCCTACGTGCTACATGCCCTGCCCATTTCTTCTTCTTGATTTCAACAATGATTGGACGACACAGTCGTTACGGAATTCACATTGTGTGGCTCCTGGCTGTTCCTTTGATGGTCTAAAATGCGTTATTGCTCATGTAAACGCGATTCCTTGCACGAAATTAAGCCTGCCCAAGGCCAGTTCAGAAACAAGTTCCAAGCACTGGCGTGGCTGAGTAGTAGAATACGGAGCTGGCACGCAGCAGACCTGGGTTTGAATTCTAACGTGTCATTGGTGTTTTTTTATTTAGCGTGTTTTTTTGTCGTACGTTACTGTGGTTACAGGTGGCGGTGGACAAGGCATTGAAACTGCGTCCCTGTCGCAAAACTGCTTCCCGAAACATTGATTGCAACCGCAGATATTATCGCTAAATGTATTCGTGGCAGGAATAGATAGAAATAAATACATTTTTACTAACCATATAGCCTTCCACAGATGCACAAACTAGGAATTCGACGTACTGTTGCCCCGCGTACACAATTTAACTGTCTTAGAAATACACCTTCCTCAAAATCTCAAAATGCAATTTTACCTGTACTCCCCCCCCCCCCCGATCAAGGTGGTGTTTTAGCTGACAAAGGCTGCAATGGTCAACAAGCAACTGCCAGACTGATGAAGTACCAATGAAAAAAAAAGTGTGCAACAGGGGACGCCCATGTTTTTTGTTTTTTTAATGCGAAGCATTTCTTGGCGAACTTCGGCGACTTTGAGCGTATCTATCTATCTATCTATCTATCTATCTATCTATCTATCTATCTATCTATCTATCTATCTATCTATCTATCTATCTATCTATCTATCTATCTATCTATCTATCTATCTAGCCGCTTACGTTTGTGTGCTCTTGTGGTCATCCGCTTCGCGTGAATCATGGGAGGGCAACGATGCTTAGCTGGGCGGCTGCATTACTGATAATTTATTTAAGATTTTTTTTAATCCGAAGCATTTCTTAGCGAACTTCGGCGACTTAGAGCGTATCTATCTATCTATTTATCTGTCTAGCTACTTACGTTTGGGTGCTCTTGTGGTCACCCCTTAACTTGGCGTGAACCAAAATTAGCATAGGAGGGTAACATATGGTTTGACGAATATGACGCGCTGGTCAAGACTTGGATAATGTCACAATCCCGTCGCGTACGTCGTCAAACACTTCCCGCCAGACAGTGGCACATTCCCACGGGCGGGTACGTGTCGCTGGTATATGGGTATGTGCCACAGGTGATTGACACTTGGTATCTATCCCGGAACGACGAGAACACACATGGGCAATTTTAACACGTGAGCGTTAAGCAATACCCGACTTAAATGTCAGTGTTGAGAAACGCCTGACATAAGCAGCGTTGATCCCCTGACGAATGCAGATAATAAATATAACGGTTCCAGCTGGAATTGAACCCAAGCGTTGTGCGTGGCAATTAAGCATTCTACCGCCGAGCTGCGCCAGGTCTCGGAACTACTTATGAAATAGAGGCTAATCTTCGTGAAACGTCAATAATGGTTGCTATCTATCCAAATTTTATAAACATTACATATGTACTGTTTTGATACAGCCATCCCGTCGGGTTAACGTCAATTGTGGTTAGGTGTCATGCACTGAAGTTGATTTATGAAACAGTGTCCAGGCCGAGTATCTTCGCGAGGATCAACGCTTCATATCAGCTTCTGGTGTTGCTGATACATATGGTCCAGTTGACATCATTGCGCAAGTGCAAAAAACTGGTTATATAAACATCTGCAACTCTTGAACATTTGTCTGTGCGTGCAACATCTGTACATATATTTAGAGTCATTTCATGACGTGTCCCTCAATAAAAAAATTGCAAAACGGTTACCTACCATCTGCATGCTTCGCATAACATATATTCCCAGGTACGTGGGATCTACCGAATTTTTCGCTACTTAGAGCTCTCTGTACCAATTGTTAATTTGGGAAATGCACTCGCTTTATTGTGCTTTTCTACGCACGCAGAAAGCAGCTGCGAAAAAGTTCCTTGAAAATCAGCGTGTCAATTGCTTTGAAGACCAGTATGCATTGTTTGGATCGTACGTGGCATAGGCGTATCAACCGGGGAGGGGGAAAGGGGAACGCAAGCCCCCCACCCCCCTTCGAACGAAAAAAGCTGGGGGAGCTAAGCCCCCCCCCCCCGCCACTTAAGATAGTGGTTACTGTCGGCTGCACGACGGGGTAACCAACAACTAAGGCAAAGTTTTCCTTCACCACCGTAATCACCGTAATCATCAATAATATTGTTACGAAGAAATAAAATTTTACGAGGGAATGTTAATATAGTCAAAATTTTGCAGCATTTCTGCTGCCACGTTTTTCCTTGAAGGCTCATTGCGGTGCGGGCCTCTCGCCCCTTGCACTGCAGCATTGCAAAGCAGGCTACAGTAGAAGGCGCGAAAGCGTCGTTTTGTTGTGGATGGGAACGAGCAATCGTTTTATGGACCAGTCAGGGCATTTTCTGCTTCAGTGAAATCATTTTCTTTCATCGAAAATGAATATCATCATCGCTGCTCTGTCGAAGCTGCTGTGAGATGATTGTGACGATCTTTTTAAATGCTTTAGTTTTGCCGTACTGGAAGCACAAAAAAAAAAGTTTCCGCTTTAGTCTCTGATGAATCTGATCAGCCTTGCTTATGGTAACTAGGAGTGATGGCAGCAGTTTGTAAAGTGGTGACGAATAAAGCTGTGGACTTGAGCACAGTGGGAAGCTAAGGTTTCAAGCTTACCTCGCAGCTTGACCCCACCAGACCAGAGAGAGGCTAAAAGAAGCTGGTTTGCACTATGAAGGCCTAACTATGAGCGATATATATATATATATATATATATATATATATATATATATATATATATATATATATATATATATATATATATATATATATATATATATAGACGTTGCGAGGAAGGACGCGCACTGGCTCCGTAGTAAAAACGGAAGCGAAAAAGCATGACTAACGAACAAGCACTTTTATTATTCACATACGTTTCGGCTGGTGGGCCAGCCTTCGTCAGTGTGACATGTAATGCAGCTTTCGCAGCCATTATATACATTTCTAAAATGTTTTGGGACATGCGCAATAGCAATCGGAAGTGATTCGACATGATTATACAAAAAGGCAAAATACATTTAGTGTGAATATACAATGCGTAAAGTAACATGGACACAGTGGTCACCTCTTATCGTTATAGCGACATCAGTACGAGTGAAAGAGATTTTAAATATAAATATGGCGCATGGTGTGGCAAGCATTATGATAACCATGCGTGCAGATTGAAGCACATGAACGAGTGGTATACATACTAAAGCTAAACAGGTAAACTGAGTTTTTTAAGCTGGGGACAAGGATGGTTCTGCTGAAAACAAAAATAAGAAGTAAAATAACAGAAAATGAACTAGAAATCTCGGAAGGGTATGAGACACCTTAAGTGGTGCAAGGTAGATTAGCGAGTGTGCCTGCGTGTTCGTTTATTCCAGAGTTTACTGTACCGAACTTGTAGATTAAAAACGACTCGCGCATTTCCCACTCATGATGTGAGCGGAAACCGGATTCCAGTACCGTTGCTTTAATATTGTCGAAAGAATGACCAGGTATTGCTAGATGTTTCGATAGAGGCAGATTTAGAAGGGTTTTGACATGCGACTTATGATTATTAAACCGAGTTCTAAACGATGTTTCTGTATGGCCAATATATTGTACATTACAGTTATCACATTCGAGCATGTATACTATGTTGAAACTGTCACAATTTAGATTGCCCCTGATTGTTAACTGAAAGCCAGTGGATGAACTGGTGACAGTTTGCGTAGTTACCATGCGCGCACACACCTTGCACTGCGACTTCCCACAAGGAGCGCAGCCATTTTGTTTACGGGCAGCGAGCTTTGACGATGAAAGAATATCACGGAGGTTACGTCACGTCTGTACACCACTCTCGGTGGCTCTGCAAATACTTTTTTAAGGCTCTTGCTTTGAGTTAATATGTTATGGTGTCGCTTCAAAATCGCGGTGACGTTTGGAGCTGACGTTGAATGAGTGAGCACAAGGTTAACCTGGGATGTACACAACGCCTTGGGGTCAGCGTTGAGCGGGTCAGTTCGGTTTAGTTTGTCAGCGCGTTTTATGGCGTCATCAATTATTCCCCGTGGATATTTACGTTGAATAAGCGAACGTTTCAGATCCTGGCAATTCGAAAGGAAATCTTCGTGGCTGGAACATATTCTTTTACACCTATGAGCTTGGCTGTACGGTATCTCTGTTTTGCAATGTCGGACGTGACTGCTATGGAAATGGGGGAGTAGATGCCTATCAGTCGGTTTGCGAAAGAGATTTGTGGAGAGTCGTTCTTCGCTAGCTGTGACGGTAACGTCAAGAAAGTTTATTGTTGTTGATGAGTAATTATGGGTGAAAGTAATGGCGGGGTGAGCATTGTTGAAATTCTTAATGAAGCTTAAGAGACTTGCTTCGCCATGTGGCCAAATCATGAAGATGTCATCGATGAAGCGTTTGTAGAAGCATGGCTTTAAAGGTGAACTCTCCATGAAGTTAGCTTCCAACAGGCCCATAAAGATATTTGCGTAGTTAGGACCTACTCTAGTGCCCATAGATGTCCCGTTTGTTTGAACGTAGTGCAAGTTATTGAATTCGAAGTTATTTAGTTCTAAGATGAGCTTCATGAGAGTACCAATGGTTTCACCATCAACTGGCTTGTCAAAGCAACAATCATCGTAAGCCTTGATGAGAGCGCAAATGCCATCGTTGTGTGGAATGTTTGTGTACAAGGACGAGACGTCAAGTGTTACCAGAAAGCTATCATCGGGAACACTTATGTATAAAATGTCTTTCAAGAAGTGATTTGTGTCCTTTATGAATGACGAGAAAGTAGGTGGGATCCTGTTTATGAGGCTATCAACAAACCTGGATAAGTATTCAGTTACTGTTCCTATGCCAGAGATGATAGGGCGTCCGGGGTTATTTACTTTATGTATCTTGGGCAGAAGATAAAATCTACCTGCAACAGGGCTGAGTGGGATGAGTGACCGGGCTATCGTTTTATCGATCTTTTCATTTTTTACAAGTTGTGCGAGTGCGTCCTGCAATTCGACCTTGTAGTCGTTTGTAGGATCGGTAGGGAGTGGTCTGTAGAAGTTTCGATCTGAGAGCTGCCTCTCATCTTCGCCTATATAGTCACATTGATTAAAAATGACAATAGCGCCACCTTTGTCTGCCGGCTTGATTATGATGATGGGGTTATTTTCTAGCTCTTCGAGTGCCCTTTTTTTTGTTGATAGGTTATGTCGATGGGGAGCACGAGTTTTGTAAGAATCTATGACATCTTGTTGTACAACCTTAATATATTGGTCTAAGCACCTATCACGTTGCGGTGGTGAGGTCCAGTGTCTCTGCTGAGGCAGTAGCAGCCCGCTTCTGTGGTCACTAGAGTGATCGTAAAAATATTCTTTAAGGCGCATATTTCGGGCGAAGTTGTGAAGATCCTTAATGAGCTGAAACTCATTGAACCCACCGTTTGCTGGACAAAAACTAAGGCCCTTCGATAAACAACCTATCTGCGCGACTGAAAGCTTTGCTGAAGAAAGATTTATTACATTGTCTGGCAATGCTCTTTTATCGGCTGTATTTGCTCGAATATCATGGTTTGAGGAGGGGAGCATGTTGTCACACATGTACTTCTTTTTTTCTTTGCTCTTAGTTTGGCAACCTTATTTTGCTGGTAAGCTACTAATTGATCAGACTCCGGTGCAGATAACTGCGAAAGCAGAATCCTTTCTTTCTGAAACAGTTGTTTAGCACGTGATTTGTTATGGTCTATAACAATACGCGTCAAATTTAGCGAAGCACTTTGTAAAACTTGTCGCCATCTCGCCTTGTGGTGAGAAGACAGCTCGGAAGTAGCTGCGTTTAGTCGCAGTTGTAACCCTTTGGGCACTTTGGACGAAGTTAGGTATGTTGATAACGTTGACGCATGGAGCTCAGCGCGAATCCTTTTGTCTACTAGTTTTCTAGCTTGCAAAAATGTCTCAAAATGTGTACAAAAGGTAGCTTTACCAGTCAAAGGTGCAGGAAGTCACTTGGACACTGTATCCCTGTTGGCATTTCTCCTCGATGGGTAGCGACGGCCAAGGTTCGGAGAAGTCTGCGTCGCACATTCGTTGACGACATAATAAGTGTTCCGATGGGAGCACATCGCGTCGGCATCACGTGAAGCGTTTATCAGTGGGGACTGGCTTGTAGAAATGTCCAATGTCCGTGTCGGGTACTGTGAAGTCTCACTGGACGTGAAGTCGCGCCATGGTGAGGATGCGATTCTGGTGTGCTTGAAGCAAAGTTGGCGATGTTGGGCCGCAATAAGGGCAACGCCTTCAAAACTGGGATGCAATCCATCAGCTGCCAACACACGAAAAGAAGGCAGCCATTCAAAGCCGTGGTCGACGTAGAAGACTTTTCGCGACCGACGGCAGTAGTCTCGAAGTCGGGGGTTGAAGCAGGCTTCGCTATTGCAGCGACGGATAAAATTGTGGTTGCGGCTACCACGGCGGTGGTTGATGCTTCAAGGAGGTATAAGTGTGGCGTAGACTCTAGTTATCTGAGGCAAGACATTTGCGACTTGATCCAGCAACAGCCGATACTGAGTAAAGGCGATACTCGCCTTCCCGAGCGCCATGTCATTTCTCCCGACGTGGAGCACAAGGGTTTTAGTAGTTATGAGCACAAGGTCGAGAATTCCTTGTACATCGGTGATTCGTTCCCCGGGCTGTGAAATGAAGGCCGGGATTCTTTCGCAGGATGGATTGCAGTGTTCATGGACGTACTTCATCTGCGAGTCGCCGATGACGAATATTGACGTTTCTGTTTCGGGGAATTTCCAGAAGATTGGTTTCGACGTAGTTGTTGCAGGAGCCATAGTGGTTTGGATAGACGTTCCGAGGAAGGAAGCGCACTGCCTCCGTAGTAAAAACGGAAGCGAAAAAGCACGACTAACGAGGAAACACTTTTATTATTCACATACGTTTCGTCTGGTGGGCCAGCCTTCGTCAGTGTGACACGGAATGCAGCTTTCGCAGCCATTATATACATTTCTAAAATGTTTTGGGACATGCGCAATAGCAATCGGAAGTGATTCGACATGATTATACAAAAAGGCAAAATACATTTAGTGTGAATATACAATGCGTAAAGTAACATGGACTCAGTGGTCACCTCTTATCGTTATAGCGACATCAGTACGAGTGAAAGAGATTTTAAATATAAATATGGCGCATGGTGTGGCAAGCATTATGATAACCATGCGTGCAGATTGAAGCACATGAACGAGTGGTATACATACTAAAGCTAAACAGGTAAACTGAGTTTTTTAAGCTGGGGACAAGGATGGTTCTGCTGAAAACAAAAATAAGAAGTAAAATAACAGAAAATGAACTAGAAATCTCGGAAGGGTATGAGACACCTTAAGTGGTGCAAGGTAGATTAGCGAGTGTGCCTGCGTGTTCGTTTATTCCAGAGTTTAGTGTACCGAACTTGTAGATTAAAAACGACTCGCGCATTTCCCACTCATGATGTGAGCGGAAACCGGATTCCAGTACCGTTGCTTTAATATTGTCGAAAGAATGACCAGGTATTGCTAGATGTTTCGATAGAGGCAGATTTAGAAGGGTTTTGACATGCGACTTATGATTATTAAACCGAGTTCTAAACGATGTTTCTGTATGGCCAATATATTGTACATTACAGTTATCACATTCGAGCATGTATACTATCTTGAAACTGTCACAATTTAGATTGCCCCTGATTGTTAACTGAAAGCCAGTGGATGAACTGGTGACAGTTTGCGTAGTTACCATGTGCGCACACACCTTGCACCGCGACTTCCCACAAGGTGCGCAGCCATTTTGTTTACGGGCAGCGAGCTTAGACGATGAAAGAATATTACGGAGGTTACGTGCACGTCTTTACACCACTCTCGGTGGCTCTGCGAATACCTTTTAAGGCGCTTACTTTGAGTTAATATGTTATGGTGTCGCTTCAAAATTGCGGTGACGTTTGGAGCTGACGTTGAATGAGTGAGCACAAGGTTAACCTTGGATGTACACAACGCCTTGGGGTCAGCGTTGAGCAGGTCAGTTCGGTTTAGTTTGTCAGCGCGTTTTATGGCGTCATCAATTATTCCCCGTGGATATTTACGTTGAATGAGCGAACGTTTCAGATCCTGGCAATTCGAAAGGAAATCTTCGTGGCTGGAACATATTCTTTTACACCTATGAGCTTGGCTGTACGGTATCCCTGTTTTGCAATGTCGGACGTGACTGCTATGGAAATGGAGGAGTAGATGCCTATCAGTCGGTTTGCGAAAGAGATTTGTGGAGAGTCGTTCTTCGCTAGCTGTGACGGTAACGTCAAGAAAGTTTATTGTTGTTGATGAGTAATTATGGGTGAAAGTAATGGCGGTGTGAGCATTGTTGAAATTCTTAATGAAGCTTAAGAGACTTGCTTCGCCACGTGGCCAAATCATGAAGATGTCATCGATGAAGCGTTTGTAGAAGCATGGCTTCAAAGGTGAACTCTCCATGAAGTTAGCTTCCAACAGGCCCATAAAGATATTTGCGTAGTTAGGACCTACTCTAGTGCCCATAGATGTCCCGTTTGTTTGAACGTAGTGCAAGTTATTGAATTCGAAGTTTAGTTCTAAGAGGAGCTTCATGAGAGTACCAATGGTTTCACCATCAACTGGCTTGTCAAAGCAACAATCATCGTAAGCCTTGATGAGAGCGCAAATGCCATCGTTGTGTGGAATGTTTGTGTACAAGGACGAGACGTCAAGTGTTACCAGAAAGCTATCGTCGGGAACACTTATGTCTAAAATGTCTTTCAAGAAGTGATTTGTGTCCTTTATGAATGACGAGAAAGTAGGTGGGATCCTGTTTATGAGGCTATCGACAAACCCTGATAAGTATTCAGTTACTGTTCCTATGCCAGAGATGATAGGGCGTCCGGGGTTATTTACTTTATGTATCTTGGGCAGAAGATAAAATCTACCTGCAACAGGGCTGAGTGGGACGAGTGACCGAGCTATCGTTTTATCAATCTTTTCATTTTTTACAAGTTGTGCGAGTGCGTCCTGCAATTCGACCTTGTAGTCGTTTGTAGGATTGGTAGGGAGTGGTCTGTAGAAGTTTCGATCTGAGAGCTGCCTCTCAGCTTCACTTATATAGTCACATTGATTAAAAATGACAATGTATATATATATATATATATATATATATATTACAGCTCTGACGAGTGAAGTAGGTATGCCCCCCATTCGCGAAAAAGTTGGTACGCCTCTGGTACGTCGAAGGGGAGTGGGAAAGCCGCCGTCACTAGTCGGAGGGGGAGGGGGTGTTGGAATTCGGCACTGGAACTTCGGTGGTTGCTGCAATTTCATTCTGAGCTGCGTCTTGAGAGGTTCATGTCGTGCGCGCTTGCAACTGCGAATCTGTCTAGCCGCTACAACGTATCATATGGCTAAAAAGAAAAAGAATAACTTAATTGTTTCGTGGCCATTGCGCATAGGCGGATACAAGTCCTGCGAAAAAAAGGTATCCTTATTCAGAGCTCCCACGGACCCAGTACGCCTGCAAGGGTGGGCAAACATCAAGAGAAGAGACAAGGAGCTTGATGATACGTATGTGGTGCGTTCGCGACATTTTGATGACTGCTATGTCAACTTTCAAGCACGTGATCAACGACGAGGCTGTAGAAATTGATCGCGAACGATCAGCATTTTGATTTTCCTTCTAGATTAACTGTGAACTCGAACTAGTCCGTTGCACAGTACATAAGTGGCGGCTCCATGGGGACGTGATAAAGTTTTATGCACTGATTGGCCTAGCTCCACGTTGGACAGATCTCAGGAGGTTGACTGGAGGCGACTTCAAACTAGAATATTTCTCAACCCGAAGCACCTAAATTGCATCTTCCCCGAACTATACTCAGATGACTCGTGTAAGCTATGTAAGCGCGAGACACGCCGCCCTATAACATATTTTATGGGAATGCACACAGGTACAGGACGCCAATGCAGTCTCCCCAGAACAGCTTGGGGCGTAATGGAGAGCCGCGCTGATCAGCTCAGATCGGGCAGATCAAATATGGGCCATCCAGCAAGCACAGGATGCGGCTGAGAGACAGGGTTTCGCCACCGCCCCTGGCGTGGCTTAGGCCCACGCCTCATTCCGCTGGTTATATAAAGTTTGTTCAGTCACTCACTAGGCCGCAATTTTTCACAAAGTCACTGAATAAGAACGCGGCCTCAAAATGGGACAAACAAAACACCTGAAAATGCGATGTTACCAGTAACCACGATTTAAACCTCACTCAAGAATTTCAATTTTCTTCTTGCTAACTGTCATTGAAAACAGGGGCACTAAGCAATCAAAGTTTGCATCCAGCTGTTCCTTGACTTTTAATGATTGTTTTTCTTTTTTCATGTTAATGAATGTACATTTGTTTGTCGCCCCGCCGCGGTGGTCTAGTGGCTAAGGTACTCGGCTGCTGACCCGCAGGTCGCGGGATCAAATCCCAGCTGCGGCGGCTGCATTTCCGATGGAGGCGGAAATGTTGTAGGCCCGTGTGCTCAGATTTGGGCGCACGTTAAAAAAACCCAGGTGGTCAAAATTTCCGGAGCCCTCCACTACGGCGTCTCTCATAATCATATGGTGGTTTTGGGACGTTAAACCCCACATATCAATCAATACATTTGTTTTGTCGCAGCTTCCTAACATGTTTAATATTTATTGCTCGTGCGTGCATGAATTTCAATTTATTGTAGGCTGATTCTCATTTTCAATTAATTATTTATGATTTAGTGTTTATTTCATTGAGCTATATCTGTCTATTTTCTTTTCACTGTTCAGCCATTTGCATTAAAACACTTTGCATAAGATTCTGCATTAAAACACTTTGCGTCTTTTTATCTGGTTGTTCTATTTTATTTTTGATGTACGAGCTGTAAATATATACGGATATTGATGTCTTTATACTCAAACGAAACTTTGTGGAAAAGAATGATAACAAACAGTGACTGAAGCCCTGAATTCCCTACATCTTCGTTCCATGCGCGCTATATGTCGCGCTTGTATGTGCTGTTCAGAAGCAGATAACCTGGCAGCATATGCCGAAAATCTGTTTTTTTTTCCCTTCGTGTACAATTCACCGGCAGGCACCCTGTGTGACGAGCCCAGTGAGTTTGTACCGTTACCACAAAGTTTGGTTTCAACGAGAAACACCTGAGAGCGCGGACACGGAGACGTAAATGCCGCACGCCAGTGAGCGGGTGCGCCGTCTGGCGGCTGTATTGTAAAACCTTTCAGCTTTTCCGCCTTGTTCACGACACTAGGAAAACCTTTCTAGCTACTATAGTTAAAGTACAGTGAACTAGAAGGTGTAGTTATGGTGGCTAGAATTGGGAGGTGACGCCAACGGGAGCTCAAAGCCGCTCCTCTGTTTCGAGCAGCGCGGCGGTGGCGCTGTCGGCGGAATGGTGATGCTAGTTACGCGCGCTGCGTCTTGAGCGCGCGGACCTTTTAAAGATACAGGATTCAGATAAATTGGCGATTCAGGTAACTCACTGTGACGATGGCAGATAGAACGCCATTTCAAGCAATAAAAGAAATTGGCTGTCGCTGCGAGATTTCTGTGACGTTGAATCTGCGTAACTAAAAGCTTTCGTTCGAATATCCCTGCAGTGTTTTGGAGTGCAAGGCGACGACTTTATTAAAAAAATATTACCCAAGCTCTGGGGGAGGAAAATAAAACAAATATTTATTGCACATCATATTATAAGTAATATCTATTGCACATCACAGAATACAGGTAAAATAGAGGGTAAAATAACACTTGAGATATCGACGTAGTGAAGTTCGAGAAGGCAACGCCATGATGTTTTTTTTTTTGCGTATGTGCTCATAGAGGCGTGGGCTTTTCATGAACATAATTAGGCACTTTAGAGCCCATTCACTTTCATACTTCATTTCTTTTGTGGATTTTCTTTTAGCCGCTGCAAAGCACGCCTTGAATTGTTGCTGTTGCTTAATGGGTAGGGCCTTCACCGCTTCTTCAAATGCTGCAGAGTCATTTTGTGCATTCTTTTCTTCCATTTCTTTGATGAGTGATTTATCCTGCAGGACACTCAGGCGTCTCCTTTTCGCTTGGGCTGTTCGCAGCTTAAGCCTGTATGAAAGCTTTTGGGACTGGGCCACATTTTTGCCTTTTCTTCGCCTGTAAGACTCTCGATTCCGGAGCAGTCTTCGGAGGTGCTTGCATTGTGGGCAGGCTTTTTTTTGGCGTTGGAGCAACCCCACGGCAAGATGGGCTGAAGGTTCTGTCATCAAAAGTCTTCTCCTTGTACTTTAAACTTACTCCAAATTCACCAGTTTTACCAAACCCTCTGCATGGTATCATGGAGTCGACGTCGCGAAGCAACTCTTCTGCCATTTCGATGTCGGTAATGTCAAGGGTCCTTATTTTTGTGGCTTGCACAAAAGCTGTCACTTGAAGTTTGTTTTCATTTGATGTCATTAGCACATACTTGTCAACAGTCAACTTGTCACCATCTAGTGCGCACACTGTAAACACCGTGGCGTTGTCGGCTCCAGCAATTATATGTCGAGCCCAGTAAGCGCTGGGAAGATCACACTTGCGGGCGTCAGGAATTGCAGGCACATTCAGAACAGGTACTTGGTGACTGTCGCTTTCTGTGCTGTCTCCTCGCTTTGTCCTCGCTGTCTCCAGCTGTCTCCTCGCAAGCAGACGTGCTTGGTTCCTGACGTCGAATTTTCGATGGCAGGCCGCAAGTGGATGTTCTTGATGTCCTTTTCTTCGGCACTTTCTTTGAAAGATACGCAGGAACATTTGGGAATATAGTTAGCACCGCGTCAGATTTCAGCACCAGTTTCCTTCGGGGAATCTGAACAGTTTCGCCGTTTATCACGTGCGTGTAAGAACGCTCAATAAACTGCTCGTCGAAATGAAGCTCACAGAGCGCCGACTTCGCGCCCAACGACTTGTCGGCACGGGGTACGGCTCGTCGCCAGGCTTCGAAGAGGGCAGGGTCTTTGGGAACAGAGAAGAGAAAAGCACGCTGACCTTGCTTCCTCGATGACACATAGCCGCTTGTGCAGCCAGGAGCGAAGCAGTGGCGTTGCCTCGCTTTCGTAGTGCTGGAGTTCATCCTAAGCTCGGCAGTCACACTGTCGTGTCAGCAACTAAATACATTTTGCCAAAAGCGAGACAACAACGCGGGAAACTGCACACGCCCAGGCACACTTTCAGAGGCGAACGGGCGAGTCCAGAAGCGAGCCGACGATAGAACGCGGAGCGCGCGCTTTGCCCGCATCACTATGCCGACAGCAGCGCCGTGGTGGCCGTCGCGGCGGCGCTTGAAAAGTAGGATCGCGCGCACTCGGCGATTATGCGGGTGCTGGCGTCACCTTTCAATTCTAGCCACCATAGTGTAGTTAAAGCTTGCCCGGCCCAGCTTTTCCTCTAGAGTCAGTATATGAACTCTATGCTCTCCATAGTACTGAATGTGCCCGTCAATTTTAACTGCCGTCACACTACCCGTATAGGTGTTCTGTGCTTCCCTGGTAAAGTGGTCGTTCGAAGTTTACTACGACGATGTCATCCTTCTTGAAGGTTCTTTCTCCGGTACCCACATCATTTCCCCTCGAGACGTTGCTAGTAGTTGGTATCACAAAAGTGGAAGTGTCTGTATTAGATAGGTTGTCAAGACTTCCAGAGAGTTTGCCTTGGAATCATACCCCTTCCGACCCACGGAGGAAGGAAACATCCTTCCTCCCTGTTCCGGCCACTTTTTGTTGTCGCCGTGCTGACCATCTGAAACAATTCATTGTCACTGTTTTCTTCTGCGCTGTTGTCCTCAAGAGGAGACCTCTTTCAAGGCCACCTAGCTCTGATACCGTTGGAAGAACTGCTCTTCATGGGGTAACTTTGCGGTAGTTCGCGCGTCACAAAGTCACCCCACGAAGTATCAACATATCAGTTTCCTATCTATAACCTTCAACAGATACGACTATACTGAATTTATATTGCAGTTTATTTTAGCCTACATAACGACAATTACAAGTGGATACAAGTTTTCGCTGTTTTTCTTGTGGGTACAAGTCGAGCACATGAAGTTTCGGTGCTTCAAGAATGCGTGCCAAACCACCATTCAACATATCGGCGTCTAGAGTGGCTTCACAACATGGGAACTTTGGCCGGCTGCCGCTAGGTCACTTGGCATTATGGAGGAAGGAAAATGCATCATGGCATCATGGAGAAGGAAAGTTTCTTCCTTCCTCTTAGAACCCCTTGATCCTGGGAAAGTAACGACACTCTCCACCCCGCGTGCGTCTCCTCCTCGATTGTCCTCACCCGCTTGCCATAGGCGCGGCGCCATTTTTCGCCGACGCTTCCGCGGGCACACCGCAGAATTCAATGGAAGAGGGTTATTTCCGGCAGCTTCCGTGCCACAGTAGTGCTGAATTTTTAGATGCGGAGCATCTAATACTCGAGGCTTGTAGTGCGGCGCCGTCCGCAAGCTTCCTCCTCCTGCTTCCACCATCTGTGCATCCCTTCCTCCTCTACACACCGCGCGCGCGCTTCACTCCTCCACCATCTGTGCACCCTTCCTCCTCTACACACCGCGTGCGCTTCTCCTCTTCACAAACATTCGCTAGCTGTATAATGTAGCGCGCATGCGCCGTCACGCTTCGTGAACATCGGCAGCTGACGCGCGCGCATGCACCGTCACGCTTCGAGAACATCGGCAGCTGACGCGTGCGCATGCGCCGTTGCGCTTCTCCCCCTTCTCGAACATTCGACAGCTGACAGTGCATGCGCCGTCGCGCTGTATATATACTCAAGGTCGGCGCTCGCTCGCCCAGTTGCCGCTCGTCGGTTGGTTTGTACGGCGCGTCGACGTCCAAGGTCACGGTGAAATGAATTCCAACGAATCCACAAACACACTGATCGACGTCCCTTCGACCAGCGCCGCCCTTTCGAATACGTGTGTACGTGTTCACTCATTTAACACCCCCTCCTACAACCACGTTAACCAATTTAGCCATCGACCCAAGTAAGTCGCAATTTAACACCCCATTTCACAACCACGTTAACCAATTTAGCCATCAACCCAAGTAAGTCGCACTTTAACACCCCGTTAACCAATTATATGCTCCGCATCCTCCTCAGTGTTCCCCCGAGGGAAGCTGCGGGCAATTTTTTTAATTGTGATAATAAAATTAGGAACACGGAATCAACAGTTTGTTGAAGGATTAGCTTCTTCCAAAGGTCGTATAGGTGAACCATGCTAATTAAATAAAAGCTTTTATGGGGAGTTCTACGACGCGGATCTTTTTTCTGCCTCATGATAACATGCTGTACGTTTCACATGATGTAGTTCCCCTTGTGGCTTGTCTGCTTGTGGCGTGTACGACACGTCATTTAAACGCTGAATTTCTAATTAAGTTTATTCGCAAAACCACGCATACCCAAGCGTGCATCTGTGAAAGCCGAATAGGAAAACACAAGCACATCGTGGAAAGAAGTGATCACTAAGGTAAGTCGTCATGTAGCAGACAAGGCTGTAATTAATCTCGGCATCACACTTATTATCGCGATAAAACCCGTTCCGGTTCAGACTCGATTTGGATGAGGTGCTGCTACGCGGTCGCTTATAATCACGATCAAGCCCGATCAGGATCAATGTCATCATAATCTGCGCGTCAATAATAACCAAACAATCCTATCGGGGCGGACTGATCCCGGTGGAAAGTATACCCATGCTACACTGGTACGAAAGATAATAGTTTCTTTTTGGTGAACGAAAGCCATGCTAATGTAGGCGTGACCAAAGCGATTGCGGCCACGGTCTCCTAGAAAATGGCTCATTTCCGATATTACTGTGCTATAGCTTTTTTTTGCGTTGCGCCTCTGTATTTTTTCTTTTTTTTTGATGGACCGCATCTATTTCATAATTTTTGTGTGTTAATCCCCCTCCTCCCCCCCCAAAAAAGAAACAACAAAATAAATGCCCTTATGAAACTAGTGCCAATTACTGTCATCTCTATTGACACATTCATTTGTTTTCTCCCACAAACGTTCTCGTAAACAAATCCCAACAGTCACACAAAGCGTGATTGAGAAGCTGTGTCATTTAAAGTAGTTGTTTGCAGCGAAAGCAGACAGAACGAGCTTGTGGCGCGAAAAAACACGAGAGAAGGAACAACCCGTTAAGGATGAATCAACTCGCCCAACAAGTCAGTCTGCTGAAAGCAGACAACAGTTGTGTATTTTTGACGATTGCTGAGGTGCGAGCAAGGTGATAAAGTATGAGTAGAATATTTTTATATATATTTATTTATTTAGTCCACCCCCATGGCCATCAAATATTTATTCCAACATACAGCTGATCAGCATTTTGGTCCAGGCAGGAGGGGCATAAGGAACATGAAGTGACTAGTGCCAGCAAAAAAAACACGTATATATATATATAAATATATATATATATATATATATATATATATATATATATATATATATATATATATATATATATATATATATATATATATATACATTATATATATATATATATATATATATATATATATATATATATATATATATATATATATATATATATATATATATATATATATATATATATATACGCTAACAGAGGTCACATGTCTGTGAAACAGCAACAAAATTTACAAAACATCTGAACACTCTAATCACCAAACTTAAGGTTCCAGCTATATAGCAAAATTGTCAGCAGAAAAAAATCTCACCAGGCAGTGAATTACAGTCATCAACTCTTCTAAAAAAATAACTGTATTTGTAAGCATTACTTCGTGTAAATATGGGTGCACAGGGTCTATCATGTTTTCGGTGGGTATTTCTAGTAGTGGCAGGCTGAACGCAACAAGGTAAATTTAAGGCAACTTTCCCTGCAGTAATTCTGTATAAAAAATGTTAAACAAATAAACTTTCTTCTTGTTTCTAACAAAATAATTCCGCATATTGGTGACAACTTCTGTTTGAAGCATCGCACAAATGGCCAATAGCAATAAAAAAATCACAGCATATCCCCGAGGTGAGTGATATTGAGTGGGGCAAAGCGTGCGGACGAAGGGACGCGTGGACGGACGGATGGATGCACACACAAATGAATGGACGGACGCACGGACGGCCTGACGGACGCTTCGTCCACCCATCGTTCACTCCGTAGGTATGCTGTGACACCGTTTTTTTTAACATCCAATGCAATACAACTGGCTACTACGACGACACGGTACATACGACCCACAGCGTAAGGAGCTTCGCTCCTAAAGAACACTCATGTTGATGAGCAGGCCTAAACAATATTTCAAATGCAACATTCGGCGATGCTTTGATACGAGGAATAAGAAAGGTGCCTTAAATCGCAAAGAACGCTGTTCTTTGTTTGAATGAATTTTTTTCGGGCGATGTTGCGGAGCCACTGCTGCTTGCGCAAGTCATCGCGTTTACATTGGTGTATCATAAAAAGTGCGTAACCTTTTCCGCGGGGGTTGTTGCAGTCATAGGCGCAACAGCACGGCATAGCGCCCGCACGAAGCACAGATAACAAAGCGTGCTACGGTTGTTACGTGGAGCGTCGGCGAAAAATGGCGCAAGCGAGAAAGAAAAACACAAACAAAGCACAAGATCCACTCGTCTCTAAGGGCAACCGCGAAGGAGACCGATCATCGTGCAGAAAAAATGTCGGAGACCGGGAGGATGCGAAGGGGGGCGAGGAGGGAGAGGCCTAGCGCACGGCGGCGAGTACAGCAAATGGCGCTACTTTCTCAAGATCAAGGAGCTTTACTAGAGTCAGTGACTCTAGGCTTTACTAAGGTCCCTATATAAACAAGTTTTCAAGGTAGCGACACTCATTGTTCTTTGCATCGTTCTCCTCACTCTCGCGCCTACTCCTCCTTTTCTCCATCATCTGCGTCTGTGATAGGTGAATTCGTTGCACGTGACGGTATTAGTGGATGGTGGGGATATTTATTATAAAGCAAAAGGTTCAAAACGATTGCGCATGTGCATATGGTTCCAGTTGGATTCTTGCCGCGACGAAAGACGAGATCGTATCCAAGGCATAAGCTGTAGAAGAGGAGCGTTCCATTTGGCGCGAAGTCGCTCGGCCAAGCATGCTTCGCAGTGGATCTTGAATACGTTAAGTAGTTGCCAATTTTTGAACAATGCCGTGTTGTTGTGCTGTAGGCTGCAGCAACAAAACAGAAGATGGTTTCTCGCTCTACAACATACATCGTGGCATCCGGAATAGTGCACGCCGTGAAGTGTGGCTACAAAACATTTCACGCGAGGACTTCCGTGCAACGCCGTCGACGCGGCTTTGCGAGGTGAGTTGATTTATCGGCTTTTGTTGAAACGCTACACAACACGCGTCTAACGCGCGTCTAGTACGTGACCTTCGTTACAAATATTTGTGCGTATGCATGTACGGTTTAATACAGCTGAAATGACTGCACTTTCAGGAGCATTTCACGCCAGACCAGTTTGAGCCACTTGCTCTTGAGCGCGGCGTAAAGAAGCTCAGACGCGACGCTGTGCCAACGCTTTTTAAGCCTTCCCGGCAGCGAAGGCGCACGAAAAGACCTCTGCTTTCAGGTATGTCATTGCGCTGTTTGTATTACTCGTGCTGCATTATCTGAATAATCGCACTGCTCGATATCTTGTAGGAGCATTACACGTTTAGTTTTTAGGTAGATAAACAAACATAGCAACTTGAACATAGCTACTGAAAGAGATTGTCGGGCTGTGCGCGACCGATATTTGGTTCCTGCGGTGAGCACGGGATGACTACACTTGAAGGCGCAGTGGAGTAAAAATGCATCACAGCTGAGCTCGCTTTCACGCGATGCTGCAAGATTGCTAGTTTGCATTGCCAGCATACCATTCCCCCCCGTACCCCCACTTTATTTGTGAGTGGTAGCGCCGGCACAGGAACGTTTTGTCTTCACGTTTGAATTAAAGAACATTCAGCATTCGCAAGAAATCGATAGACTGTGAAAAAAATCAACATGTACGGAGAAAGAGAAAAATCAGTTTTAATGTTATTTATGTCATCAATACGTTACAAGGAATAACTTGCAAGAGCTAATCACTTTGTTCGAAATAACCCGGTATATTTCTTACGGACTCGCATGCGCATGCATTAATGGGGGAAAAGTTGCATGCTTTGTGCGTTACGCATAATTTTACAATATAACTTTCTGGGGCTGCAGCAAAGGGACTCATTAAAGATGTACGCACGTATGAAGCACGCCGCATGATCAGTTGCGTTAATGTTGTCATGTGTAAGGGACGACAGGGGTTAGCGACCGCATCGAAGCTTTGTGAGCCGCTGAGACCACTGCGGTGCTTGGGGCACCTGGCCCTCTGTGTTGGTTGTTTTGTGCATTGCCCGTTGGGGCCATCGAGTAATTGAGTGCTTCGGACGTCCCCTAATCGAAAACTGATTGTCTTAAGCTGAAGCCACCATTGCTGAAATAACGCATTACGGATTCGGAGTTTCGAAATGACAGCCGCTTGGCAGCAAATAGCATTTAAGGGTTGTGCGCTCCTTGCTACTGCAAACAGTTGAAAATGCAGTCATTTCTCCTCTGTGTCCCTCTTTTTGTGGGTCCGTTTATAGCGCTTCATTTCACCAAGTTAGAAATGCATTTTGGTGCAGATATAAAACACATGTACGCATATTTGCATGCAATCCACGTGGTAGCAGTTGGAGGGCATGCAACAAAATCCAATGCATTTTGTTTTCCTTTTGTGCATGTTTAAATCTTGCAGCAATATTACGTGCACTGTTGCATGAACTTCAACTGCCCTGCCTTAATTTGCACAGCTGAACATGGTCTCTGGTTTGTGCAATCGATGCGCCCTTTTCCATATTTGTAGCGACAAATGTTACGTGCACACAGTAAAAAGGAATGTGTCCATTGATTGTGATTATGTGTACATGAAAGCATACGCGTAAGACTCCAAGCAATGTTGTGTCTCACGTAGTCATCAGGCATCCCAACAGTGTGGCATACACGCTAGTTTTGTGTTCAGATGCCGGATTTGAGGAACTGTGTGACAATAAACATTGAAACACTAATACATTGAGTGCAGTGAATTTGCTAGGTTGGCGTATAAGGAGACTTCAAAGTTTGTTAACAAAGCGTCGACTTCTTTGGAGCGGTTTAAGTGAAAGCAGCTGCTAGAATGGTTGAATAAAACGGCATTTCAATCAATTGTACTACCCTTGTCTCGTTTGATTTTATAGTGTCTGCTCATTTATGAACGACATTTTCAGGAAATAGCATGAGCATTGACAGCAGCTCAATAGGACATGACCATTGCTACTTTCACGGATCTCATGAGAGTGATCCTCAAGGTACGCTTGCGGTGACATTCATGGTGTAGACGTGGAAGTAATGCTTCTAATTAACCGAGATGGCTGGCTTCTATCTTGTAGAAATGTCCACAGAGGATACGCCCCGCCTTTCAATTGAAGCAGAAGTGGTTGGCCAAGGTACTCTGGACATTGAGTAACAGAGTTCTGCGTGCAGTATACCAGGTAAGCAGGTGTATGTTTATTGCATCATGCACGTAACTTTTTTTTTCAACAATGAACTGGCATAGAGAAGAGAAACAGATGCCCTGTATTGTGAGGATTCGATATTATGTTCGTAAATGTGTCAAATGAGTGGAAGTATCTCCTCATGTTAAAGGCGTGGAAGGAATGCAGTTTATTAACTGAAATGTCTTGATTCTGTCTTGCAGAAATGTCCCCAGAGAATCCGCCTCACCTTTCAAGTGAAGCGGAAAGGGTTGGCCTAGGTAAGGCCTAGGTACTCTGGACATTTTAATAAGTTTTCATCTAGGGACCTTAGGCTTTACTAACTTGTTTCATCTAGGGACCTTAGGCTTTACTAACTTGTTTCATCTAGGGACCTTAGGCTTTACTAAGGTCTCTAGATGAAACAAGGAAGCGTCACTCATTGTTCTCGAGCCGTCCTCCTCACTCTCTCGATTACTCCTCTTTTTCTCTGCCATCCGCGTCTGTAATTGGTGCATTACTTGCACGTGATTTTGCAAATGGCTGGTGGTGTTATTTATTATTATGCAAAAGGTTCAAAACGAGTACGCATGCGCATATGGCTACAGCCGGATTCGCGCCGTGACCAGAAGACAAAATCGTAGGCAGAACATAAACTGAAGAGGAGCGTTTCGGTGTGCGCTAAGTCGACCAAGATTGTTTCGCCATGCTCGTTCAATGCAACATCTGCGTTTTTCAGCAATGCTGCGTTGCCGTAAACAACAAAAAATGATTTCGCTCTCTTCAACTTACCTCGTGCTTTCCGAGATAAAGCGCACCATGAAGTGCAACTATGAACCATTTCACGCGAATGCTTTCGTGCAACTCCGTCAACGTACGTCGACGCGGATCTGCGAAGCGAGTTCACTTGTCGGTTTTTATTGAAACGCCAGGCGCGCGTCTAATGCGTGTCTAGTGCATGTCAGTTGGCAAAAATACATGTGGGTATGCACGTATACAGAGCAGCTGTAGGTTGTAATCAACGCACCTTCAGAAACATTTCACTCTTGACCAGTTCCCGCTTGAGCCGATACGCGCTGCTTCGAGACACCTCACCAGTAGAACTCTCACTTTTCAGGAAGTTCCCAGCACCGCATCAGAATCACTTGGCATCACGATTGTCGAAATGGGCACATTAAAAAAAAACGCGATCGCAGTGCTGCTGGACGAGTGTTCGTACCAGTCTGGTCGTAGTTCTTTTTCTTGCGTGGGCACAAGCCGGTTGTAATCAATCGTCACAACGTCACGCCCTGTGGCCACTTACAGGATCCAGCAAGAAGCACGTTCACAGTGTCACAACACAAACAAAACACAATCGGAGAAGTGGACTAAAGCCCCGCCGCGGTGGTCTAGTGGCTAAGGTACTCGGCTGCTGACCCGCAGGTCGCGGGTTCGAATCCCGGCTGCGGCGGCTGCATTTCCGATGGAGGCGGAAATGTTGTAGGCCCGTGTGCTCAGATTTGGGCGCACGTTAAAGAACCCCAGGTGGTCGAAATTTCCGGAGCCCTCCACTACGGCGTCTTTCATAATCATATGGTGGTTTTGGGACGTTAAACCCCACAAATCAATCAGAAGTGGACTAAATAGAACTGGACGAAATACCGCGGCCGTGGAACTAAAATGTACTACGCGAGACGCCATGGCTAGTGGTGTAAAGTATAGAACTGCACAACGTTGCCGGTTGAGTAACGCACATCCCGCTTGCTCTTGTGTTGTGCCGTTTATGTTCATAAAGGTAACTGTTTATTCTACGTCTTATTTCGTTCCATTTTGTTTAATTCACATCTATTCACCGTAGCAACAGAACCCAAACATTCGCTTTTGGATGAAAATTTTGAACCTTCTAGGGGGCGGTTCAGGCAAATAAGCGAGGAGGAAAAGGGAGGGTGTCGCTACCTTGGAAACTTGTTTCATCTAGGGATGACGATAGTTATAGCGCGAGAACAAAACGACGGCACAGAGACAAGAAGGACACGAAAGACATGAGCGCTAACTTCCAACTTAGTTTATTGCGCAGAGCACGAAAATATATAGAGGAGACAGTGACCATGGCACAAGAGCCGAACATGAGTAAGAAAACCAAAAACAAACAACACAAATACAAAGGCACTGAAAAACAGCAAAGAAAAACCTAGAAGAAACCGAACCAGAAAGGTAAGGCTACCTGCCCGCACCGAATCCTTCGAGGAACCTGCGTTCCTTCTCGGACTAAGCCACGGAGGGCTTGCTAATCCAAGGCACCTGTTCGCGTTACCTGCCCGCACCGAATCCTTCGAGGAACCTGCGCTCCTTCTCGGACAAGGCCACGGAGGGCTTGCTAACACAACGCACCTGTTCGCGTGCCATCTGCGCAGCCTCGACAATGACCCGGGTGCTCACATCTCTGTGTTTGTACAACGTCGCTGTTTCCTCGAAGAGGGGAACACACTTGCACTCAGTGCAGTGCTGGGCAAGAAAACCATCTTTCCCGTTTTTAACATTGTTCGCGTGCTCTCTCAGACGATCGTTCAGACACCTTCCGGTCGTTCCGACATAACAAGCACCACATGAAAGGGGGTCCTATAGACGACTTCCCGGGAGCAGGCCGCATACCTGTTTCGATGTTGAACTCTGCAATCTGTTGATGATTTCGTTTTCAGGGGGTTGGTAGATTTGGTGAGGCTGATTAATTTGAACGGTGCTGAGAACATGACACGAACTCCAACACGTTTTCCGATTTTTTTGAGCCTATGTGATATCTGGTGTATGTATGAAATCACGGCTATCCTTTCACGTTCTGTATCCGTGTTGATCAGTTTCTGTCGCGTTTTCTGCTCCGCCTTATTAGTCCGCAGGATCGTCTCCGCAACAGACGCGATAAACGCCTCGGGGAAACCTGAAGCCTTAAGGCGGGAAACTTGAGCTTTGAAGCTCGCAGAGATATTGTGGGCGCAAGACCTATTTAAAGCATTCTCAAGGAAGGTTCGTGCTATGCCTCGCTTAACTATCTTACTGTGAGTAGAAGAAAAGGGAAGCAGAGGTTTCTGCGCACGTGGTTCATAACACCGACAGATGTGCTGTGAGCTAAAAACCAGATTTAAATCCAAAAAGCGTAATTTGTCATTATCGGACATTTCATGTGTCACCACAAGAGGCTGCAAACAATTTTCGAACACGCCTATAGTTTGAGTGGCCAACGAGTGAAACATAGAAGACTCACAATTTAGAATAACCAAGAAATCATCCACGTATCTCAATATATTTTGACGACATGCGAGCCTTCTAACTTTTCCTGTAGTTTTTTGCCCATTTTTGCCAATAGAAGATCACTGAGTAGAGGTGCTATGCATGAACCAATTGAAACACCCTTTTTCTGCAGATAAATGCAATCATTCCATTGAACGAATGTAGACGTAAGATACAGCAAAACCAGGTCAAGAAAATCCCGCGAACTAATGCCAGTTTTTAATTGGAAGTTCAAATCCCCGAAAATTTCCATGTTATTCCTTATACATTCTAGTACCTCGTCGTGAGGCAGCGAGTAGTATAAGTCCTTTATGTCAATTGAAAAACCGAAAAGATTAGATTGATTCGACTGTTTGAAAAATTCTATCAGAGCCTGCGAGTTTTTGATCACAAATGGGTCGTCAATCTTTAGACACTTTAGATGGGTCTGAATAAACAAGCCGAGTTGCTTTTGCCACGTACCACTTTCTGTCACAATGACACGGAAGGGCATGTCAACCTTATGTGTTTTGGCAGAAAAAAACATGCTGAGCCCATTTTTGTCACTTTTGCTAATGTGCTGTGCATTAGCAAAAGTGACAAAAATGGGCTCAGCATGTTTTTTTTTCTGCCAAAACACATAAGGTTGACATGCCCTTCCGTGTCATTGTGACAGAAAGTGGTACGTGGCAAAAGCAACTCGGCTTGTTTATTCAGACCCACCTAAAGTGTCTAAAGATTGACGACCCATTTGTGATCAAAAACTCGCAGGCTCTGATAGAATTTTTCAAACAGTCGAATCAATCTAATCTTTTCGGTGTTTCAATTGACATAAAGGACTTATACTACTCGCTGCCTCACGACGAGGTACTAGAATGTATAAGGAATAACATAGAAATTTTCGGGGATTTGAACTTCCAATTAAAAACTGGCATTAGTTCGCGGGATTTTCTTGACCTGGTTTTGCTGTATCTTACGTCTACATTCGTTCAATGGAATGATTGAATTTATCTGCAGAAAAAGGGTGTTTCAATTGGTTCATGCATAGCACCTCTACTCAGTGATCTTCTATTGGCAAAAATGGGCAAAAAACTACAGGAAAAGTTAGAAGGCTCGCATGTCGTCAAAATATATTGAGATACGTGGATGATTTCTTGGTTATTCTAAATTGTGAGTCTTCTATGTTTCACTCGTTGGCCACTCAAACTATAAGCGTGTTCGAAAATTGTTTGCAGCCTCTTGTGGTGACACATGAAATGTCCGATAATGACAAATTACGCTTTTTGGATTTAAATCTGGTTTTTAGCTCACAGCACATCTGTCGGTGTTATGAACCACGTGCGCAGAAACCTCTGCTTCCCTTTTCTTCTACTCACAGTAAGATAGTTAAGCGAGGCATAGCACGAACCTTCCTTGAGAATGCTTTAAATAGGTCTTGCGCCCACAATATCTCTGCGAGCTTCAAAGCTCAAGTTTCCCGCCTTAAGGCTTCAGGTTTCCCCGAGGCGTTTATCGCGTCTGTTGCGGAGACGATCCTGCGGACTAATAAGGCGGAGCAGAAAACGCGACAGAAACTGATCAACACGGATACAGAACGTGAAAGGATAGCCGTGATTCCATACATACACCAGATATCACATAGGCTCAAAAAAATCGGAAAACGTGTTGGAGTTCGTGTCATGTTCTCAGCACCGTTCAAATTAATCAGCCTCACCAAATCTACCAACCCCCTGAAAACGAAATCATCAACAGATTGCAGAGTTCAACATCGAAACAGGTATGCGGCCTGCTCCCGGGAAGTCGTCTATAGGACCCCCCTTTCATGTGGTGCTTGTTATGTCGGAACGACCGGAAGGTGTCTGAACGATCGGCTGAGAGAGCACGCGAACAATGTTAGAAACGGGAAAGATGGTTTTCTTGCCCAGCACTGCACTGAGTGCAAGTGTGTTCCCCTCTTCGAGGAAACAGCGACGTTGTACAAACACAGAGATGTGAGCACCCGGGTCATTGTCGAGGCTGCGCAGATGGCACGCGAACAGGTGCCTTGTGTTAGCAAGCCCTCTGTGGCCTTGTCCGAGAAGGAGCGCAGGTTCCTCGAAGGATTCGGTGCGGGCAGGTAACGCGAACAGGTGCCTTGGATTAGCAAGCCCTCCGTGGCTTAGTCCGAGAAGGAACGCAGGTTCCTCGAAGGATTCGGTGCGGGCAGGTAGCTTTACCTTTCTGGTTCGGTTTCTTCTAGGTTTTTCTTTGCTGTTTTTCAGTGCCTTTGTATTTGTGTTGTTTGTTTTTGGTTTTCTTACTCATGTTCTGCTCTTGTGCCATGGTCACTGTCTCCTCTATATATTTTCGTGCTCTGCGCAATAAACTCAGTTGGAAGTTAGCGCTCGTGTCTTTCGTGTCCTTCTTGTCTCTGTGTCGTCGTTTTGTTCTCGCGCTATAACTATCGTCATGCCATACCAACTAGCCCAAGCTGCCACACTCATCTATGGACCTTAGGCTTTACTTGCTCCATGCGCCGCCTGGTGGCCACAGGCTGAAGCGCACCTAGCATGGATTGCTCTCTGCGTCGTCTGCTATCCGCATAGGCTAGCACGTGCACGTACATCATGCTCGTGCTCAAAGGGTGGTTTGTCCCACTTTGTTAGCGCATTTGCTTGTACGTTTGCCTAGCACTGTCTACAGAAGCATTTGGCCTTACTCGCCTGTGTATGTACCGCAATAAGATGAGGTCGAGCACTTGGCTGTATCGTCCTCGTAGCCCCTCTTCGCCAGAATCATGTCGGTGTAGGGGCCGCTTTTTAGCTGAAGTCCATCGTAAAGTGCACTTGCAGTCGTCTCAAAGACGAAGAATAATAAATCTTTTGTGAATGCAGTGTTTTAGCGACTCATGGATAAACGAAAGTTTTGCATTGTTGTTAGCTAGGTGTCTACTTCAAAATAAAAATTGTGACGTTCTTGTTTATCGGTTATGTGACGAGCTTTAACTGTGCTTGAGAGTTGTTCTTGAGTCGAGAGTTGTTCGAGACCTGCAACTGTACACTGCTATTTCGGAGGCTATGCAAAGTGTTGCGTTGTTGCACCGTCCGCCACAGGTGACGCTAGCGACCGAGAACGTTCTGAAATAAAAGAGGGAAAGGATGTGGTAGCCGTTTTTCTTCTCATGCGGCAGGCATCTTCTAGAGGAGGCGTTGAGCATATAGGCGTGACTAGAGTGTACTGGAAGGGTTCTTTTACACTGGAAGGCACGTGGGCAGCGTAGCGCGCATTGGGTGACGATCCGAAACTAGTAATGGAACGGCGCTGAACACTTTGGGCCAGCGCTGTTCTGGTAGGTGTTCTGTGGTATTACCAGCGAGTAACAGCTCGCCGACAACGAAGCTAGTACAAGAGAACGCGCGCTAGATGTACTGACAACGGTGAGTGTTTTCACGTCATTAATAGACGCACTGTACAGACATCACGATCGGTCGTGCGCCTTCTACGGTTGCATTCCGACACGAGGCCCACGCAGCGCCCAGCCACTGTGCCCGTGTTCCGCGTGAAACTCATCGGCGTCAGCATTGTGCGACCGTGGTGACTTAAAGCACGGTGCGAGTGACACTTGAATGCGGTTGCTCTAACGTTGAGATTACAATGCTTGGGGCGAGTATAACAAGCGGTACAGAACAAAAAAGTGTTTTATTACGCACATGCAAGTTGTTACTGTACACATACCGAACACAAAACTACGTATGTGCACATTATCCCCATTGTGTCTTGCTGGGCGCAACAGTTTCGTCCATTGCCACAAACGGGAGCACTGTCCAACCGTCGCTGACCTGCAAGGCGTTCGTCGTCGTTCGGCTTCGTCATGGTGCCCAACGAAATTTCGCTGAACACTTCAAATGCTTCATCCGCCGCACGACACAGATATGCGCTCGTTCTACGCACTGTTCAGGCCCCGTAGTGGACGAAAGGTTTTGTAAACGTTGCTAAGAGTACAGTAACTGCCAGGAAAACACTGCGTAACCAATAACGCGGCGCAGAGCACGTATATTGTCCGCAACGGCTCAGCACAAGACCTGCGGAGACACACATATGCCGCCGCGGCAGTTCACTGCTAGACCAGCTTCACTGCGCAACATGTAACCATAGTAACGCCGCCATTGTGCCCAGTGAGTGTGGCCGATCGCGATATCATTTCCTCCACTCTTTTCACGTAGCGCGCTGGCTAGGCATGCCCGCTCCTATCTTTCCTTCCTCTGTGATCTGACGTATTGTTACAGCGCAGTCTACTTAAACGGAACGCTCGTTGACGACTGTGTCGTACGCAGCCGCGACGTACCATCCCCTCCTAGCATGGCATTGAGTTTCATACAATAAAACAATGCTGTATGAAACACTATGCCTATCTAGTATGTGGGCGTCAGTGTCCAATTGAATATTCCCGCTCATTAAAAAAAGATATTTTCTGGTGTTGCGTTCAATATTTAGTAACCAAAATAAGTTCAATATGTTTAAAAAGTTTTTTTGCAAAATAATTTGGACTTCAATTTGCGTTTTGCAATTCGTTTCTTGTTGAAACTTTTGGAATATTTGTAAAATTATTGTTTTTGACTGTGCCGCAAACGTAGGGCATAACTGAATTTCCGGCTGCAGAAATGCGACGGAATCTGTGCTTTCGTGTAGTCACCACCTTGGTCACCACAGCACGTTAAATCAGACGATCAACATCCGCGACACGGACGACTACATCGCATAAAACGAAACATGGCTGGCGTTGAGCTACTGTAGTTGAGCAATTTTTCTTATTAGAAACTTTCGCATGCGCTGTCATGTCATCAAACCAGCAATAAGTTATTCTAGTAAAGAATAAGGTATTTACAAATTGTAAAAATTATGTATACGTAAGTTAACAGACATCTCCCTATAAGGCCCTGGCATTGAAACTACTCATTCAGTCTGAAATGAAACGCAAAGGTGTTTCGGGAACTCGTTCTTCAGAAAATGTCATTTTCATCAAATGGCATTAGTTTTCGCACTTGACGGCAAACAAATGACGTTACAAATGAATGACATTCACTGTAAACTACAATATATTTGCCGTGTAACAGGGTTATCACTCATTAATGTGAAAAAAATCTTCTCGTCAGTGCCTCAATTAAAGGTCAGACCACTGGCCAGATTGTGCGATAAGGTACTAGAGGAAATGAAAAGACCATTTTAGCGACAGAGTTAAGCATTCATTCTTTTTTTCATTTGAATAGTGTTATATTTTCGAATTACGTTTCAGTGTCATAAAAAACAAGTACGTCGCACAGCCCTGTCAAGGAGCTTTCATGCTGCACCTTGGAGTCATTATGTTTAGCAAACGTAGTCTAATGACTTTTATGCATGCCATAATTAGTGCTCACGATTGAAGTATGTATGTTATTGTCCATTCTGAATCAAATCTGTTATGCTTACGCAGTAAAAGGAGTTTATACTGAGGAGTGTCACGGCTTTCGCGACTTGTTGAACATGTCGAGCTGCTGCACATGCGTGTGGAATGGACACGCACACAGCACATCAATGCAAACCGCTGTCGTGTTGAGATGTCATTGTTTGCAGCATGTGTTGCATGCAAGGCTCTACAATTGCCTTGGATCTGAAAGTTCTGATAATTGTTTCATGGCGTCTTGTTACCATTCCGTAATTGTACAGGGTGAGGTGAATTGATGTATGGTAATTTGTTTTTTCGTTTCATTATGTACAGGTAGGGTTGCTACCTTTTCTCGAACAAAAAAAAAAAAAAAAACAGCTCTTCGATAAGGGAGGAGCGGGGGGATGAGCTATCAACAGAATAAATTAGCATTGAACAATGCACGCAATGCAGGTCCGTGGCATGCAGTGCCATTTAATTTAACATTGCTTTTCTTGAGCCAAATAAACCTGGTGTAGCTAAAATGGCCCACAAAGCTAGCCTTATAGTCTAATTGCTGGCATAAAAATACTCATGATTAGAATGATTCTTTGTTTACTGCTCTGAAGAAAAAAAAAAGGCTGACAGTGGGTGTGGACCTGCAACTGGTCCGCTGTCTAAAAAATTGGCCGAGCTGGTCTAAAAGGGGACAGGTGGCAACCCTATGTACAACCTATTTAATCCAAGGAGAGTTCAGGAACATTATTTGTAGTGTGTTGATGTAATGCAGTAATTATGAAATGCTTGTATACAAGTAAAAGTGGACTAAAAGACAATGTGCCGCTACTAGGGCCCGAACGTACAACTTTTAGATAATGCGTTCGATGCCTTACCGGCTCACCTACAGCGTCGTTTATCGTACTGTCCACTACTACAACCTTCGGGTGACTGGATATGTTGTCCAAAGGTTATTGGTTCAGAAACTGTTAGTTGCAATTCTCACAGTGAAAGCTTTTTTGTGGCTAGAAGAAACGAAAAACTGTCCAATAGCGGTGTCATGAGCAGTGTCAATTGGCTGTGTTATCAGTTACGTCATTCACAACACTGTATCCAAGCATGTCCATTATTGGCTGCATTGCTAGCAAGCTTGCAATGTCACTTGCTTAAAACAACGCAGCAATAAGGTGTATGGTTAATGTTACGGTTGCAAGAGCGCGTTTTCTGGGGTGGAGGCCAGTTTTCGGCAGTAGTTTAGCTTCGGCTGCAGCGTCTGTGACCACCTGTCGTTTGAGAACGACCACTGTAATTAACGCATTGCAAAGTCAAATCCGCTCATTACACGCTTCTGTGACCATGATCATGCTAGGCACCATGTGCTACATGTGAAATGAACACTGAGGTAAACCCAAGCCAAACGTGTGTCTAACCTCGTTAAGAAGCAGGAACTTGTAACCAATAATTGCGAAAGGCTTCAGTGCAGCAATGGGTTGAACGCACCACTAAACACCGAGGCCGCTCGTTCCAGCTTTCGCTGGTTAGCCATTTGTACCGATCGCTTGGGAGGTGATTGTTTTTATTTTCTTCTTTAATTTGTTTACATCTATATCATAAATACTGTTACATTTAAGGACTCGAAATAAATGCTCCTGTACCTCTCTTGGCTTCATTCTCTGTTTGTTTCATGAGCTTGCGCACTCTATGATCAGGCACTTAGACTGGTAAGCTTTTCGTTGCGCTGAGGAAAACAAGTACCATAAAAAGTGGTTATCATGCTTTCCTCTAAAAAGTTCACTGCGATGTTTTACTTACCAGAGTCTAACCAATGTGTGGGTGCTGCTTTTTTTTCTGTGGGGCGACTTTCCAGAAAGAACTGCCTTTGGCCCGCAAAACGTCCTTCCTACCGTCTGGGGCGGTGGCTACATGGAAACGCCCCATCTGCCCTCGCCTGATGGTGTGTATAAGCCTTACCTGGATTTTATTGCTTTTAAGGGTGGGCAGATGCTTTGAAATCATGTTGCGATACGATACAAGATACTCAGGCGAGTAGTAGCCCGCCTCGGTGGAACAGCGCATAGGGTGCTCGGCTGCTGACTTGAAGGGTGCAGGTTCGATCCTGGCCATGGCGGTCGCATCTTGATGGAAGCGACATGATAGAGGCCCGTGTACTGTGTGATGTCAGTGCACGTTTAAGAACACGACGAGGTCGAAATTTCCGGAGCCCTCCTCTATGGGGTGTCTCGGAATCATATCATGGTTTTGAGGTATGATACCCCAGATATTATTATTATTGGGCTTGAGGTATTCGAGAAAACAGATACAAGATGCTATCGTAGTAATTGTATCTGATAGCATACTTTTAAATTCTATCTTCACCTCTAAGGCACATTGCGGGGTAAGTTGGTCGGGATTCATAATTGATACGACGTAGTGTGTCACAACAGGGACAGAGGAAAAGGACACACGGTGCTAAATTGTGACTAGTGGTTTTATTTGCGATCACGCATGCAATTTATACAATAAAAGCAGAGGTCGATAAAAGCCCAGGCAACAGCATATAAAGATACAGCACAGAGCATGTATTCTTCATCAATAATTGCACCACAGTCTGCACCAACCTAAGTCGAGGAGATGGCTCTACATACTATTTCTTTTCGTTAGTCGTAGTAAAAGTTAAAGAAGGCACGGCACGCTCTCACATTTTTCTTTCATCTTGTCTATTTCGTAGGCTTGAATTATGAATCATTTCGCTCCTGCTGACGAACATAGTCACGACATTTTGTACCAATGTGACCAATGACTACATAACATGTAATCAACAAGAATCGGTCCTACCTTATCTCACTGGCGATTATATTTGTCACAGTATTGTTTCTTGGTGCTAGATGGCAAGACCTGTCCATGTTGTGCAACCTGTGTGTCTACTTTCATTTTGTAGTTGTATTTCATTGTATTTCTATGTGGTGTAGCCATGCTGCAGTTATTGCAATTACCTTTTTTTCATGCAACTAAGGAAATAAAGGAACTCCGTTAGTTAAAAAAGATGGTACCATCTTATTCAGAAAAAAAAGAGCGAGAAGATCTTTTGATGAATTTTGTACAATTAAAATTTTTCTTATCATAGTGAGAACATTAGCGTACTTAGATATGCTCGCGAGTTCGTTATTATCAATCTATAACAGGTGTCTCAAACTCTCCTCGCCGAGCGGGCTGCACCACTAAATGTAGTGCTGCGAGGGCCGGTGCAGTGGAAAATGTGGAAGGGCGAGGAAGATCTTTAACTAAATACCGGCAAACATTGCCAGTAGGTCATTATTGTAGGGTATATTTCGAGTCGGGATTCGAGTGCTATCGATATATCCACATTGTGACTGAAGTATCGACACGTATTCTGAAATAGAAGAGCTTTTTTTCCACTGTTATGTTTCAACAAGTTGACCATATGGATTGCCTAAAAAAAAAAACGATTGAAACCAGTCATGTCTATACATGACTACTTTTTCATGGACATACTTATTAAAGAAAGAAAGTGGGGCAAAAACACTCATGTGAGAGTCGGGCCACTAAGGATAGGTTCGTGGGTAGTTTATTTAGAACCTGTGATCTATATAGTGCAACCAAAAATGCCCATGCACCAAATTGTGTGGTTCAGTATTTAAATGCGATCAACATTGTTTCATCCAAATGAAATGCTAGTTATTATTAGAAGTATTGTTTTTAATGCTCAAGGTACATTAGTGGCATTCGGAAATCACTTATTGTGGTGGCTTTGATTTATTACTCATATGAGCTCTTGTCTCTAGAGTGTTCTGGCAAAAAGATAAAGGGAATGTCGCTTCAGTCAGTTCTATTGAGGCGGCTTAGTGTGAGGCAGTATGAGCTTGAGAAACAGTCACTCCAAAAAAAAAAAAAGATGAAAAGAGCATCTGTTTGTCCCACAACAGTAATCAGCATCTATCTCGCCTTCCTTTCCTTGCAGTATCGTTGTGCAATCAGCACGTTTAGGTCATGAAACAATATACACATTATCAGTGTGACATAGGTTTTTTAATAGTAAAGTCACCAGTGCAGAGTTTTCAAGAAAAAAAAAGCGCAAGCAAGCCGGTTGATGATTATTGTTGTGGCACAAAAAGGCACCCTTTCTACTTGATCATTTTTTAGAGGGGTGTTTAACCAACATTTATTGTTTCGTTGTGGGATGCTGTGGCAGCAACTCGTATAATCAAATGCATGATCTTTGTTTAGTATACCGGAAGTACAAATACCCATATTGGAGCAGTATCGCAATACAAATACAATATTTTCATATAGCATCTTAAAATACATGTACAAGAGACTCTCGATAATTCAAGCTGTGATAACTCGAACTTTCGGTTAATTAAAACAAATTTCAGTTTTTGGTTAGCCCTCTATTCTTTCAGTGTATTTAAAAGCCTCTTAATTCAAACTCCTTGTTTCGGTTAATTCATACTTTTGCAGTTTCATACCAGAAAGTATCTGCTGCTTTCCCACCACTATTTTCAAGTTCGCCTGCTTGTATAATCTTAAATGTCTAAAAATGAAAAAATAAGCACCTCAGGCCTTCAAAGAAAAAGCTTTGCTACCAAAGAAGCGTTTGAAACAAAGAACATGCATGGTAAACCGTGATGCCTCTCAACTAATATAGAGAGCTTTGTGCCGAAGGCACATATAGCAAAGAAGTAGTTGCTAATTCATTAAGAGGACTGATCAGCAGTAAATGGCCAATAAAGTTAGGGACCTTACTCCCCTGCTTTCTGTTCATTGCATGTAGTTAGAGCTTAGAAACACTTAAAAATTTTTAAATGTGATAAAATCAATGCCTACTCATAATGTGTGGTGTCACCTCAACCAGATTATACTATCTGAGAATTTTTGATAATTCAAACTTCTTGATAATTCAAACTTCTTGATAATTCAAACACAGTTCAGAGGTCCCTTCGAGTTTGAATTAACGAGAGTCGACTGTATCTGTGATTGGGTTCTGCACTGGTTGTTCTAAGTGAGGCTAAAGCACTCAGCGGCTGCTTTCTTTTTTTTTTCTTTTTCATGTTTCAGACTGTAATGTAATACGAGAAGCAGAGCCTACAGTCAATCTGTTCGTACACCAGGATGCTGATGAGTTGTGCAAGAGTGGTGCGCCTCTTGTGCAGCACACTGAAGAAAGAGATGAAAACTGGGACTTGGGGCTTTCAGAACGGCACTGCGACGAGGTAGGCAATGTCGTCAATTTGGTGAGTGGTTTGTGGCATTTCACGTCCCTCGGGAACTCTGTTATGAGAGACACTGCAGCAGAGGGATGGGGATATTTTTTGCAGCTTTGTGTTCTTTGATGTGCACCGAGATCTCTCAGTACGTGGCCCCTTAGCATTCTGTTTCTATCGGAAATGCAATTGCCACGACTGGGATCGAACTTGCGTCTTTCGGATCGACCGCCAAGCACCTGAACCACTGAGTCACTGCGGCGATGGTATTTAATTTTGTGCCACCCTCTGTGGTAACCTAGTGGCTAAAGTATTGAGCTGTTGATAATTAGGGTGGGCGTTAGATGCCAGGGCAAGGTGGCACTCTTTTTATGCGGGCGAAATGCAAAAGCACATCCGCTTGCGATAAGGATCTCCTGGGGATAAAAATAAGTTTGGAGTCTCTTTTGGCCTTTTCTTTTCGGAAGGCAAAGCAAAAATAAGTGGCCATAAAATTCTTGCAAAGTTGAAGTATAACAGGAAAAATATTGAAGAGTGATAAGTCAGAATATAATAAGAAAATGTCATGCATCGTAGTCGTGTCAGGCATTGGTAATTTAACCAGTGAGCGAAAAAGTATTTTTCATTGCGACAGCAACTCTATGGACGCACTCTGCTGGATCTTGCCACGTGCATCGCCGGCGCTCATCGTTTAGGTATATATGAAAGGGCGGCGCTACCTGTATTTCTAGTTTCTTTATTATACAATGCCCATGATATATGACGATCTTGCATGGTCCCCTCAAAATCATAAGCGCTATTTCTCTGCATGCACCTCTCTTATGTTTTCCGAAATGCACTCTATTACCCACGTTCTAATACACTCCAAGAATTCACTCTATCACAGAATATTCGTGTTGGTGTGCGTACTCTTTCTCCCTTTCGGCATTCTCGTCAGTGTTTCCTTGATTGTAACGAACGATTTTGATGATACTATCAGCTGTCTGCAAAGGTGATCTGTATATTTCGTCGTTGCTCAGCAGATAGTCTCCAAAGGGGCTGTCTACCGTTCGTCGTCACATTGCTGCTTTCTCTTGCAATAGAAGGCATAATACTATTTGAAATGCCAACTCTTGCAGTTGTTTTTCTGGAAAGGAATTATGGTCACTTACAGCCCAAGAATAAGTACACGCTTTGCCCCCAGATTGCGGTGCGCCTGTCGTATCTCTGTGTGACGTAGCAAAGATTTTCGAGCTCTGTTCGTAAGCACTATTTTGTTGAAAATGCAAATACTACGCATATTATGAATTAAATGTTGGTCATTTCTTGTTAGAATGTTGCGGTTGGCTGAGCTTTGAAGTCGCAGATTTTTACGAAATTAGCACAAAAAGTAAAACTTTTCCACTGAAAACTTACCTAAATGAACAGGTGCCTGATTGGCCAACTCATATGCCTGAAATACGTGAATGGTCTTTACGTTACATAAATAAATGATTGCAGGTTGTGGAACACTTATGCAAATTCTTTGTGGGTCGGACGGTGACCGATGTGGCCGGAACTTACATTTATTCTGGGGATGTAACCGACTATATAAACTTTAGCTCTTTTACATTATTTCCATTTTTCATTCTTTTTTTTATTGAGATTGAGAATAAACGAAAATTTTTTTGTCACCTTTACTTGGTGACGGCTACCCCTTTCTACTTGATTGTTACAAATAAAGAATAGAAAAAACAACGAAGTAGCATATATACATATATACAGTTCTTGTTTTGTTTTGGCATCGCCCCATTTTGCATGTCAGGAAACTGGTCAACCCATTGAATTTACCTCCTTCTGAAATAAAGAACTGAGACAGTCAGAACGGTTGTTCAAGACCAGGTAGGAGTGTAGGACTAGCCAGCGAAATCAGCGACAAGGTCCAGGCCGAGCGTCTTGTGCTTAGCACTGACAATGTGTTTGCCGAGCTTTGCATGACCCACTACATTCATCATTACATATCTCCCCCTCGCTGAAGATGGTGCCAGTCTTGAGGACAAGCGGTTCGTGATACGGTTTGAGGCGATCCACATGTATGATTTCGCGGCATCGGCAACGCAGGTCCACAGTGTCCGTGAGGGGTTCGATGAGGTAGTTAACAGCGGAAGTTTGTTCTATGACACGATAAGGTCCATGGTACCTGCTGACAAACTTTGTAGAGGTACCAGGAGTAGCACTAGGGGGCACCCACAGCCAAACAAGAGAGTTGGGCGAAAACTGGTAGTTGGACCGCCCGTCGTTGTGACGAAATTTTTGTAGCCCTCGTTCTTGTGTTGTAAGAGCGCGAGCTGATTGCCAACATTCTTCTGCATACCGAGCGGCTTCAGAAACTGGTGTACCTTCGGATGAGTCGGGTCGGTAGGGGAGAATAGTGTCGATTGGAGATGATGGTTCTCGACCATAGTAATAAGAAGGGAGAAAAGCCTGTCGTCGCTTGAGGTGCCGTGTTGTAAGCGAACGTTACGTAGGGAAGGATAAGATTCCAGTTGGTGTGGTCGAAGGCGACATACATAGAAAGCATGTCGCCAAGAGTACGGTTGAAATGCTCGATCAAGCCATTTGTTTGCGGGCGATATGTGGTAGTACAGCGGTGAATCACATGGCACTCAGCAAGAAGTTCTTGAATAATATCCGTGAGAAAGACGCGGCCTCGGTCGCTCAAAAGTTCACGTGGAGCGCCGTAACGCTGAACAAAACGTTGCAGCAGGAAAGACGCAACGTCACGTGCCGTCGCGACTGGTAGAGCGCCTGTTTCTGCATATCTTGTGAGATGGTCGATCGCTACAATAATCCAGCGATTTTGAGCTGATGTATATGGTAGGGGACCATAAGGCCTATTCCGTCCCGGTCGAATGGTCGCAGTGGGCACGGTAACGGCTGCATTGGTGCAGTAGGACGGCTAGGATCGTGCTTGCGGCGTTAGCACTCTGTGCATGATCGAATGTACTTTTGAACGAATGTGTACATGCCGTGCCAACAAAACCGAAAACGTAGCCTGGTGTAGGTTTTAAACAAACCTGCGTGTGCATACTGCGGATCGGCATGGAAAGCAGCACATATGCTGGCACGGAGATTCCTGGGTATGACGAGTAGCCATATGCGACTGTCAGGGTGGTAGTTGCGGTGATAAAGTATTTCATCACAGATGGCGAAGTGAGAGGCTTGTCGGTGTAGCGCTCGAGATGGCGGGTGGGCGAGTGTTTCAGATAGGTAATCCATCAGAGACGCAATCCACGAATCTTTGCGCTGCTCCGCAGCCATGTTGATGGGTCCTGATAGTGGAAGGAAGCTGTCTTGGGTGGAGACACTCACAATATCAGTAGAAGCAAGTGCCGCGCAGGGGCGCCTGGGCAAGTAGGCGTTTGGTGTGTAGCGACACCACGGACCCGAGCTAACGGGGAAGTTTTGACTCCCTCCCACGCCTAGCCGTGCGTGGCTTTGCCGTGTCCGGGGAAAAGGGGATCCTGGGGGTTGAGCCGACGCTGGGACCCCTGGGCTGACCCACCCAGGGGAAATCGGCAGTCGCCTTTTCCTATCTCTCTCTCCCTACATTTTCGTCTTTATCTCTTACTGTTTATCTGTCCTGTCTTCTACTCTCTTCCGTTTACTTCCAAACTTCCTGGCGGCTAGGGTTAACCCTGTGCAAATAGCCTACCTTGAACTAGGCGCATTGGGTTATAGTGGCGTTGTACGGCTGGCGTCTGCAGGTTTCAGCATCCACAAACTTGTAGCGTCCCTTCGTTGGGCTCCGTGGTGGGTGGCCGCCAACGCTGCTGAACAAAAATAAGACAGGCATGCACAGAGCATTCCCCTTACTGTCTGATCGTACCGGCTTAAAGCGGGTACGCACCGATGATATTAACTTTTTTAACCAGCCCAAAGAAACATATCCTCACTATCATGTTATCCACTGTGAAAAAACTGAAAAGCAAGCTAGAACCGTCTCTCCTTTTCTGGTTTCTAGATGTCTTACCGAAACTCTTGGCACAGGATACAAGGTAACCAAAATGGCTAGTGGAGACCTTCTCCTCGAAATCCGTGACAAAGAACAATTTGAAAAGCTAGACCGTCTTTCAGATTTCGGTGGCTTACCAATAACCATAACACCACTTAGATCAATGAACACAACTCGCGGAGTGGTATCTGACATGGACTTACCGTAATTACTCGAATCTAACGCGCACCTTTTTTCCGATTTAGCGAGTTCATAAATCGCATGCGCGTTAGAATCGAGCACGAACAAAAAAAATTTTGGTTAATCTATTGCCATCGGCATATCCAAAATGGCCGCCCCCTACGTGCGTCGGCATGGCGCGTCGGCTATTTCTGCCTATGTGTTTCCCATGTGCGGCACTTCGTACGTGTGCTGAGGAGTTCGTCATCTAGTAGTGCATTAGCATCGACGGCGTGGAAGGGCGGACTCCAAAAACTCGAGTGCTCCACGATGCCGCTTTTAAAAGAAAAGTCATCGCGTGTGCAGAAACGGACGGAAATCGGGCCGCATCGCGGTCGTTCGGAGTTCCCGAAACGTGCGTGCGGGACCGGCAGAAACAAAAGCAGAAGATTGTCGACAGCAAAGCTTTTCGCAAAGGCTTCAGTGGACCACAACAGGGTCGGTTTCCGCAAATTGAAGAGCTGCTCGGCGAGTATGTGCTTGAGCAGCGAGCGACACAGCGGCCCGTGACGACAGAACTGCTCCAAGTGCGGGCTATGCAATTAGTCTTACAAAAAGGTCTAATGCGGAGCCAGTTTTAAGCGAGCAGGTGCTGGCTAACTAACTTTATGAAGAGGAAAGGCTTTTCCCTCCGAAGGAGAACAAGCATATGCGAAAAGTTTTGCGAAGGAGTACCATGAAAAGCTTCACAGTTTTCAGAGGTTCGTCCTAAACTTGGGGGGCAACAACGGCTACCTGCTTGGGCAAATCAGGAATGCCGATCAGACGCCTCTTTACTTCGACATGCCTGGTATCACAACCGTCGAGAAGAAGGGGGTGAAGCAAGTTCGCGTGCTGACATCGGTCCACGGTAAAACTACAGTGACGGCGATGCTCTGTTACACGTCAGATGGGCACAAGCTTCGCCCGTACCTCATATTTATATGGAAGACGCTCCCGAAAGGAGTCGTTTTTTTCGAGTGGTGTGATCATGCGGTCCAGCGAGAAAAATGGGTGCGCGTTGCAATCGATGTCTTAAGTTTTTTTTTTTTTTTTCGCGGTGGAAATCGGGTGCGCGTTACAATCGAGGGCGCGGTAGAATCGAGTAAATACGGTACTTGACTTGACTGAGACTGAATTTTTGGAGGGGTGGAAGAGCCAAAATGTCACTAATGTACAGAGAATCATCATTAGAAGAGATAATAAGGAAACACCGACGAAACACTTGATACTCATATTTGCATCCAGTAAACTACCGGAATCTATTCAAACAGGGTACACAAAGACATCTATCAGGCTGTACATACCAAACCCTCATCGTTGCTTCCAATGCCAGAGGTATGGCCATGGCTCTAAAACCTGTCGTGGTCGCCAGACTTGTGCAGAATGTGGAGTCCTAGGCCACTTGTCTGAGAACTGCAAACAACCGCCACACTGTGTCTATCTGTCTGCGACTCAAAGTGCTTTGAAGATGCTGGACCCCGAGCACCATTTGGGCATCCGCCTTTCTACGGGTGCTTTTCGCACCGGCCCCGTAGAAAGCCTTTATGTTGAGTCAAATGAGGGGTCGCTTTATCTGCAGAGAACTTACATGTTCTTTGTTTATTTCCTTAAGGTGAAAGCAGACAAGAAGCACCCCTCATACTCTACTATTAATGATTTGTTGAGCTCAATTTTGTTTCAAAACAGGCCTTCGATGAGGCAGCCCTTCTCAATTCGCCTGAAGAGTCTAGCTGAGGAATTTGGAGTCTCACTAGAACACAGTTTAATGGCTCCTGTAGCATACCCGCCACCGTGGCAATGGCAGACTATAGACTGCGATGTGTCTTTTCTAGAAGTTACAAAACATGCGCCCATTGCCCATATCCGAACATACTTCCTGGAACTTCAACACAAATACACACGTCCTGAGTTCTTTACAGATGTCTCCAAGTCTAACTCCTCCGTGTCCTACGCTGCTGTCGGTCCATCCTTTTCGGATGCTGGCCCTGTACATCCAGACACAAATATCTTCACAGCGGAAGCCTATGCGATACTTGTGGCGGCTAAACACATCAAGCAATTACAAATACAAAAAGCAGTAACTTATACAGACTCCCTCAGTGTAGTAACGGCTCTGCACACTCTTAAAAAACACAAAAACCCAGTCCTTGTCTTATTTTACTCCATTTTATGCACACTCTACACACTCAAACAACATGTTGTAGTGTGCTGGGTGCCAGGGCACCGTGAGATTCAAGGCAACGTGAGGGTGGATCAGCTCGCTGCAGCCGTCCACAAAAGCACTACCCCTACACCCATACCAATCCCCGCCCTTGATCTTAAGCCGTCTCTCAAACGAAACCTCAGAGTATACTGGCAGAGCAAGTGGGATACAAACACACACAAAACAAACTACACGTTATTAAGCCACACCTTGGTCATTGGCTGCCCGTATCGAAATCGCGTCATACAGAGGTAATACAAACGAGACTCGGGATAGGACACACATACACGACAAACACACACCTTTTGTCCGGTGGCGATCCACCATTGTGTGACAGATGTGGTGAAACATTAACAGTCCTTCACATTTTATTTCAGTGCAAACAATTGGACACTGTAAGAAAACAACACTTTCCATTACCGTGCCGACAACATATACCTTTACACCCTGCAATGTTTGTCGGTAGGGAACCGCTTTTTAGTCACAAATCATTGTTAGCGTTTTTAAAGAAATTCATAGTTTTCATATCATATACCCGGGCATCCCGTAGCATGACCTCTCCAGAGAGGTTTTTGCTGCGGTGGTTACACAAGAAAGCACTTGCCTCACGGCCCTTGGACGCAAGGGTATGAATGAGTGAGGCACTTGTGCTAATGCCATACATATCCACCATCGTCTTTTATTATCACCAACTTTTGTCATCTATTCACACCACACACACCTTTCACGGCATGGTCATGATTTTATTACTTTTATGTTTTTACCCGCCTTACCGCGAGGAATTTTATGGTCCTTATACAGCCGCTTATCACAATCATTGTCCATATTTTTAGTAAGATGAACTGGCGCTCTTTGGCCGTGAAATGGCCCTTGCGCCATAAAACATCAAACATCATCATCAGTAGAAACAGGCAAATGCGAAAGAGCGTCAGCATTGGCGTGCTTCTGGCCTGAGCGATAAATGACACGGATGTCGTACTCTTGGAGCCGTAAAGCCCATTGTGCCGAGCGTCCGGAGGGATCTTTGAGGGAGGATAACCAGCAGAGCGCGTGGTGGTCGGTAACAACTTCGAAAGGGCGGCCGTATAGATAAGGCTGAAATATTGTAATGGCCCAGATAATCGCTAGGCATTCTTTCTCAGTCACAGAATAATTTGCTTCTGTTCTTGTTAGAGTGCGGCTCGCACACGCAGCAACGTATTCTTGGTAACCAGGCTTTCGTTGGGCGAGTACAGCGCCAAGACCGACAACACTAGCATCTGTGTGAATTTCTGTGGGAGTGCTTGAATCGAAATGACGCAGTATGGGCGGTGTTGTAAGCAGTTCACGGAGCTTTGCAAAGGCACTGTTGCAGGCTGGAGACCACGCAGATAGATTGCGGTCTCCCTGATGTAGGACTGTCAGAGGCGCCATGATCGAGGTGAAATCCCGGACGAAGCGGCAAAAGTATGAGCAAAGCCCAATGAAACTACGCAGCTGCTTGAGAGACGCAGGCCTCGTGAACTCACGAACAGCACGTAGCTTAGCGGGGCATGGAGAATGCCATCCTTCGACACGACGTGTCCGAGAATAGTCAGCTTGCGTGCTCCAAAGTGACACTTCTTCAAGTTGAGTTGGAGGCCTGCTGCAGAGAAGCAGCATAGAACCTGTTCAAAGCAAACGAAGGTGTGTGGGAAAATCGGGTGAGAATACCACTGCATCGTCAAGTAGCACAAGCACGTGTTCTATTTGAGGCCTCGTAGGATAGTGTCCATCATGCGCTCAAATGTTGCCGGCACATTGCATTGGCCAAATGGCATTACGTTAAATTCATATAAGCCATCTGGTGTAACAAAGGCAGTTTTTGGCCTATCATCCGGATTCATGGGCACTTGCCAGTACCCAGAGCGTACATCAAGGGAGGAAAAGAACTCTGCACCTTGTAAAGAGCCGAGGGCGTCATCAATTCGAGGCAAAGGATAAACATCCTTCCATGTTATTTTGTTTAGACGACGATAATCTACGCAAAAGCATATCTTGCCGTTCTTCTTTTTAACTAAAACAACCGGCTACGCCCAAGGACTGTTTGATAGTTGAACGACGCCTCGCTTTAGCATGTCACCTACTTGTTCATCAATGACACGGCGTGCAGTCTGCGAAACACGGTATGGTCGCTGCCTAAGTGGTGGGTGAGGGTGGGTGATTACCTGTGTTGATCTGGTGGCATTCGGTAGATGTTCGACCTAAAGTAGCGATATGACTGTCAAAAGATGGCCGAAACTTGTGAAGGAGGCTCAAAAGCTCACACCTCTGTTGTGGGTTTAGGCCTTTGTCGACGACACGGTTGAAAAAGTCGATAGTGGAAGGGTCATTCACGGAACTACAGGAGAAGGCGCTGACTTCGATGATCCATCGGGAACGTCAAGTGTAGCGATGGTTTTGAATGATTCTATCGAACCGATACATTCGCCTCAAAGCAGCTTAATCGTGAATGGGAACGGATTCTCCACAGGCACGTCGGTCGCACCACCTTGAAGAGTAAGGAGAGCGGTTGGGAGCGGTGATAAGTGGCGATGAATGAAAGCAGCGGAAGGCATGAAGAATGCGGTTGTGTCGACGACGGCGGAACACGACACAGGTGCGAAGACAGTAGCGCGTGGAGGGATGTGGGTGTCGTCACTAATGACTAACTTCGCATAGGAAGGGCGATCGTGCACTGGTAGCGCATCACCAAGGGGACAAAAGACGACTTCGGCACGGGCGCAATAAATGACGACTTGGTGATGGGAGAGAAAATCCCAATCTAAAATTATCTCATGAGATCAGTGTGGGAGTACTACGAACTGCACTGTGTAGGGCACTCCATGAATTACAAGTCTGGCAGTACATGTGGCCACAGGCTGTGTAGTGGCAGTATAAAGGCATGAACCCAAGTAAAGCGTTGTCATTTTTCGAATTGAGCGACAAACTTTTTCAGTGATGACAGAAATTGCGGCACCAGTATCAATTAGGGCAAGTACGGGCACACCTTCAAGAACGGCATTAATTACATTCGACGGCGAATGAAGAGGGCTTGTTCTTTGCGACGAGAACGCAGTTCTTGCCTCAAGAACTGCGTCATTTAGTTTTCCGTGTCGATTGTAGGGGGCGTCAGTGCATTGGGGAGGGCGAGCGTCGACGTGGAGAAGGAGATCGGCGATCAAGAGCTGGTCGGTGGCTTGGTCGAGGAGCGTACAGTTTGGGGTCTGAAGTGTAGGGAGTGTACGTGTAATCCTTCTCATATGGACGTGGGTTTCCTGTGAGTGGAGTGGGCGGCGGCACAGGCGTGCGACGTGTCCGGGTAGACCACACGAAAAGCAGATCGGTCGGTTGTCGGCAGTGTGCCATGGATTAGGGACTCGGCGGATTGGAGGTCGTTGCGGCTGGGCGGCATAAACAGGAGCAGGACAGTGGAGGCGGCGCTTGGAACGTCTGTAGTCGTGCTGCTGCTTCGGCGTACATCGATGGTGCATTGACTGGTGGCACCAGCTGCGGAGGAAGGACCTCAGACACTTGATCTTGTATAATAGTTCATAGTGTAGGGCTAAGCGGCTCACTGCGCTCCGGTAGGCCGGAGACGAGCGAGTTGGCGGGCAACTTCTTCGCGCATGAAATCTTTGATCTGCGAGAGGAGGACGGGGTCTTGTGAGGGAGTTAAGCCGGACATCGATTCCTGATGTGGGACAGCACGGCGGGTGACGAGACGTTGCCGGCGGAGCTCATCATAGCTTTGACAGAGCTCGGTAACTTGGGCGACAGTAGCAGGGCTTTTTGAAATGAGCATCTGGAAGGCGTCCTCGTCGATACCCTTAAAAATATGCTTGATGCGGTCCACCTCTGTTATGTTTGCATTGACGTGTTTACACAAGTCAATGACGTCTTCTATGTAACTTGTGAAATCATCACCAGGCAGTCGAGATCACCAGGCAGTCGAGTCATGCTCCGCATGAAGTTTGCGGACAGCAGGACGACCAAAGACTTTGCTGAACTTTGCCTTGAATGCTGTCCAGGTTGGAACGCCGGTCTCATGGTTCCGAAGCCACAAGTAGGCAATGCTATTGAAGTAAATGCCGACAGTGGCCAGTCTTGTGACTTCGTCCCATTTGTTCAAGACACTCACAAGTTCGTAAGTAGCCAGGCAGTCATCTACGCCGTGATCGTCAGTGCTGCTGAATATGGGAGGATCCCGCTGGCGGACCGCGCCAGAGCACATGATGGCCTTGGGAGCCATAGGTGGAGGGCTTGTGGCAGATGCAGTGGTCATGACGGCAGGTCGAGTCCGGCTTCGCAACTCCAGGATTGCAAGGAGATCTAGCAAACTCCACCAATAATTATAAAGAACTGAGACAGTCAGAACTGTTATTTGAGAACAGGTAGGAGCGTAGGACTAGCCAGCGAAATCAGCGACAACGTCTGGGCCGAGCGCCTCGTGCTTAGCACTGACAATGTGTTCGCCGAGCTTTGCATGACTCACTACATTCATCATTACACTTCCAAAGTGTTTTGCCACAAATGTTAATTAAAATTGTATACTTTGTATGAAGTCTGCTGCCCACTTCTCAAACATTCGCCCTGTAGTAGTACTATTCATAGGAAGAGGTGGCATTGCATTGTTGTTTGTAATGTTTGCTCTTGGGAAACGGTGGACGCGTGCTTGAAAATGTTAACAACCCTGTGAACGGAGTCGAGGAGTTTGCAGAGTGTCAGGACAAGCACGAAACAGTTTCCAGTGAGTGTTTTGCTGCTGGTCACCTCTTAAGCTGGAAGTGTAGTAGTACATGTGGTTTTGCTGGGGTGACTATTAAGAGACTTTGTGCTGTAGTTGGACTGCTTTGTTTTGAAGTTTGCGTTTCATCATTGCTTTCAGCTCACGTGCGTTTGTGCCAACATCCTCCATTGCCCAACTGTACTGCGTCACCCTCGGTGTGGTGGCGCATTGTCAACTTAAGGGGGGACATGGGTCTTTAAATTTTTTTTTTTCTGTTTTTGGCTCAATCTTGACCAAACCTCACCATCTTGGACAGTTTTTCATGCTGATTTCAAACATATAATTGTTTCTGAAATAGCTTCAGTGGATAAAAATATATTAACATCTGTAATTTATTTAATTATGCACTTCATTGGGGGCTTTTTGGCAACTTAATCAAGCCAGATCCAAAAAATAATTGCATAGCCCCAATGCTGAGGGCTTTCTGTATGGGGTGATGCTATTTTTATTAATTTTTAGGCATTATATAGATAAAAAAACAAACCAGCACTTACAATGGATATTCTGTTCAATTTTCGCTCATTACTATCCATAATTGTAATTAACAGTATGCTTCTAGCGTAATCAAAATAGCATCACCCCATAGGTAATGTTATTACAAATAAAATGATACCGAGTTTGTCATTCTCAATCAACAGTAACATATAAGAAAAACCCCTAAGGTTTAGTGTGGTGCACAAAAACATCGAACTGAGAAAAACGCATTTAAAGTTTCTAATAACTGTAACTTTCGCTAAAGTGAAGCTAGAGCAATAAAAATGGCACCGTTGTATAGCTCTACATTATGTGAGTGTGGCTGTACCAAATGTGTCAATGCACCTTCCCAAAATATTTGCCACAGCTCATTTAAAAACTGTGTACTGGCCGTTGAATCAGTATAAGGAACCCAGTCTACAACTTTGTGGCTGTTCTAGTGCACTGAAAACCAAAGGAAGACACATGTTATATATAAAAACATCGCCCTTTTATACATAAAACACTATTTCAAGTAAAACACACATTTTTGTCCCAGACATCCTTACAATTCTACAGCATGCCAGGGCTGTATGCAGTGTCTCTTGCAGGCTTATGTCGCTTTGCAAGTGTTGCCTTTGTTGAACTGCTCTGCAGGTGCTCCCTCCGCGATTTGTGAAGCCTGGTTTTATCCTTTTCAAGGCTAAGACGCATGGAGAGATTTCCTGCACTGTAGCCTAGCTTCTCAGCAATTGCTTCATTGCTCTTCGTGGCCCCCTGATTAAAGCGGCTGATGGCTTCAGCCACTGCTCTTTCTACGCTGTGCAGTGAGGCATGGGTGGTCTTGGGGACTTGTTGCCAAATTGTAGCGTGTAAGCTCTCACTAGGATTCTGGGTGATCCCATCACTGCACCTTTCCAACAATGCTTTGTCGCTAAGCCTCGTAAAAACAGGCTCTAGTGCCTCACAGACGAAATCGGGCAGGCTGTCTTTGTGCGGTGGAGGCACCTCACTATTGGCTATGGCCCTGTTGAACTTGCACCATGAATCTGTTCCCTCGGGGCAGAGGTCATGTTTGGGTGCCTCGTCTGTTGATGACATGTGCCTTAGTGTGGCCAGCACAGCCTTTTTCATGCCTGGCACATCACTCTTGTGGCTCCTCAAGGCATAGCCATAGTAAGAGGTAATTTTCTTTATTTTGTCTTGAGTGAGCCAACCTTTTCCGCCAAGTGACCCACCTTGAGCTTTTTTCTTTTCGATGAGCGTTCGTAAGGCAGCCCCGATTCGTTTGTGCACATGGTTGATGCAGTCTTTTTTTTCAACTTTTATGTATCAGTAAACTTCATCTTCAGTGAGAGCATGAAAGGTTCGGCTATCACCATCTGAAAGCATTGTTGTGTACCGAAGCTTATGCTTTTCTAAGGAGCGTCGGAAGAGGCGTAGGGCTGCTTCTACTTCCATCTGGCCAGCCTTGCAGTCAACATTTTTCTGGCACACAGGGGCGTGCTGGACGAGCCAAGCAGCGTGTCCCCCCTCATCTTCCTTTGGTCCAGTGGCGCACTCCAGGCAAAAGTTTGAAAGTACAACGTGATCAATAACTAAACCAGTGTACATTTCAATTATACAACCAACACAGATATGGGAGCTGTGTCCACGGGTAAGCCACGTGCCATCATAAATGACGTCGACGTTGCCCAATGGATTGCCAAACTCCGCATAGAGTTCTTTGACGCGGGCAACGCCAGTGGATTCGCATACAGCAGCAGTCGCACCGCAGGCTTCCCGCATGATTTTCATGTGGCTTTGATATGTTTTCTGGTGAAGCCCTCGATGCGAAATATTCATCGCGGCAAAAAAGGCCGTCAGAGCTGTTGCCCCTTTGCCGATAGTATTCATCGCTTTCATGGCACGCAAATTCACTTCAAAAGGCCTTACTATGGCCTGGCTATTTTCAGCAACTCTCGGTGAAGAAAATTGTTCTTCGCGAAAGTCGCAACTGCTGCATGCGAGCACGAGTTTTGAGCACAGCCCATAGTCTCTTTTTCCCTTGGAGAAAGTCATACTTTTTGAGCCGCACTCGGGGCAGGGGAGAAGTCCAAATAGCGAGTCTATCGCTTCTATATCAACAATGGCAAATTGCGTGCCGTTTTCTTTGTCGTCGCCCTCCAGCTAAACGTCCAGCAGCTCAAACTTTCGTGCTGTCGCGCACTGCGATGCCAGGGACTCTTTTAAATTCGCCGCACGTATGAAGCACTCGGCGAACTCGTCCGCAGAGTAAAACGTCGTGTCGACACGACCTTGAATGGTTCCAGTAGTGCCGGATGACAATCCGCTGACGTGATGATCCGACGAAGTGCTGCAGCTGGGCCGAATAGAGTGCACCGCTTCGGCAGGCATTCGCGCCAGCAAATCGTCGTCTGAATGTGCTGCCTCGGCAATAACAGGCACTTGCGCCAGCGAGTCGTCGTCTGAATGTGCTGCCTCCGCAATAACAGGCATTTCCGACAGTCCGTTGTCGTCAGAATGCGCTGCCTCGGCCATCTCTGGCGTTCTCGGCGGCGCGCAGGCCGCTCCCTTCTGCCGCGCATTCCACGCTCGCTTTCGTTTCCTGCCGAAAGCTTGACGAGTGTTCTTCTTCAGGCGAGCTTCCCAAGCCATGCCGGCGAAATACAGAAAGACGTATACGTCGGCGACGTCGGTACAGGAGCGGGTAGCAGACGAGATAACACGCACGAGAGCAGGTGCCGACGAAGCAAAACCAAACAAAAAAAAAAAAAGCGAGCAACTGTGGCCGCGCCGCCAATGGTAAGCGTGAGACGGGGGGGGGGGGGGGGGGCTCGCCGGCGCGCGCGCGCGCTCTAGTTAATCAGCGGTCCGGCAGACGGTTGCAAAACGGGGGAGGGCAGTCGTTCTGTTGGAGCTACGCCGTTTTGAGAGCCCGCAAAACGCGCACAAAGGAACGAGCTTCAAAACAAGCCCAAGATGGCGCCGATCCGCCGGCTGCTTCGCTGGCAGCGCGCGCAGGAAGTTCGAACAAATTTTCTGTTTTGCGGGTTGTTATGCGACTCCCGTGATGGTTTGAAAATAGATTTTAACCTATTTTTTATCGAATTTAGCGTTAATAATTTGAGGAGAGGTGCTTATAGGTTCAAAGATTCGAAAAATGTGTTTTTCTCAAAATCGATTTTTTGGCCATTTTTTACTTTTCTAAGACCCGCGCCCCCCCTTAAGTTATGCACGAGTTTCAGAAATTCGCAATAAATTAGAGCAAATGTAGAGCCTTTACAATCGACCTAAGGCCCCTACACTACCCCCTCGAGTGCATTTGTGAATCATCTACACTATTTAAAGGTGCCTCTATGATGGGATTGGCTGCTGACCCAAGTACTGCGGGTTAGCTCCTGGCCGCAGTGGTCTCATTTAGATGGGGAGCGAAATGGTAGAGGCCCCCTGTACGGTGCGATGTCAGCGCACTATAAAGAACCCCAGGTGGTCAAAATTTCTGGTGCCCTTTCACTACTGCATGTCTCATAATGGTATCATGGTTTTGGCAGGTTAAACTCCAAATATGATCTATAACAACAGATGCTCTGAAAAGGTGTTTGGAGGATTTTGGAGAGCCTCTGCGAAATTGATCACTTTCTGTTTACTGATCCATTCTGAAAAATAGCTTCGCCACGTGCCACGTGAGTTACAAATCACCACATGTAACGAAGCAACTTTAAGCAACGGCACTACTTTGAAGATACGGCATTTTGCGCCAATTATTCTTGTTCAGTTGGTATTAGGGATCAAATTTTGGTTTGAGGGACAACTTGGATGTGTTATGTAAACATGAGTTTCATTGAGTAGCTGTTGTAGGTTCACTGATCAGAATTTATGACTGTGGTGTAACTGCAGAAGTAATGTTCGTTATTTTTTTTCTGGTAACAACTCGATCAGTGGACCACAAATATTGTATTGACATCTATGGTATGTTTCTCATGGACATTGTAAACGTCTCTTAGATATCTATAGAAATCCAAATTACGAAGATTACATGTACTCTCAACTATGAAATGCTCGTTCGAGTAAGGTTGTAGGTACGTTGCACATGGACACTCAATGGACATTCAATAGACATTGCCATTTATTATACATACACATACACATTTATTATACTTATACACAGACATTTCCATTAATAAATAAATGCTTTTCCATGCACTGTTCACACTTAACGCATGTAGTAGGTGTGTTAGACCTGCAGTCCCATGGCAGTCTTGCTCATAGCTGCTCGGCTTTACTTTATAGTGGGTATCGAACATTATAAAGTTCAGCCTAGCAGCAATGAGCAAGACTGCCATGGGACTGCAGCTCTAACACACCAACTACATGTGGTAAAGCATCAAAGACGTGAAGCTAGCCGGATTGCTGTCAGACATCAAACTTAATAAGACCAGTTTCACGGCGTTGATGCTTTCTGTAAGTATACTACACCAGCTAAGAGCCAGGCTGCAGTGGGAGTGCAGGCGTCTGGCACGTAGCACTATGCACGTAGGAAGCCTGAGGATGTGCATAGAAAAAAAAGTTCTCATTCACAAAATTTTAGCATTATTTGGTAAAGAAAGCCCAAACAGCCTGACATTATCATCAAGCACAAGCTGCCGTCTAACCTGCATGTTTATGCTGGGTCCTTAAAACCTTAGAGATTTATTGCAGCAGACAGCACATTATTTTCAAATACATTTATTGAACATAAAATTAAATCGGTCTTTGAATGTAAGTCAAGGTATGTGAATGAAAAATTATAGTACAAAATTATTCAATGAAGTTCACCTTGAACGCTTCGAAGTGATGTGAATAAAAAATAGCTGACGAAAAATCTTCGACGAAATTCTCCTTGAAAGTTTCAAAATTATGAGAATGTACAAAAGTTCAATGAAGTTCACTTTGAACGCTTTGAAGTGATGTGAATGAAAAATTGCTCAACGAAGTTCCCCTTAAAAGCCTAAAGTTATGTGAATGACAAATTACTGTACAACAGTCTACAATGAAGTTCGCCTTGAAAGCTTCGAAGTGATGTGAATAAAAAATTGCTGACCGAAAATCCTCGACGAAGTTTTCCTTGAAAGTTCAAAGTTATGAGAATGTACAAAAGTTCAATGAAAGTCTCTTCGAATGCTTCAAGTGATGTGAATGAAAAATTGCTGCACGAAAATATTCAACGAAGTTCCTCTTGAAAAGAAGGTCCTCTTGGAAGCTTCATAATGCACCATGGCTACTCATCACAAGCAGTTGATCCTAAGAATACAAGAAAAAAAAGAATAGGTATACGCTATCCAGAAACAGTGAAAAGAAATACTATAAGACATTCCAAGCAAAAGCACACCAGCAGTACTGATACTCTATATTATCGTGAGAAAAAATGCTTGGCTTAAATTGTGATGCTCCACTCCTGAACTTACAGAAGAATTGAAAAAGATGATGCCTACTTCAGAAACACAGCAAATGCAGATGACTAATGCATACATTAGCAATAATGATGTTACTCATTTCAGCATATGTAAGTATAGCAAGTTCTAGAACCTAAAAAGCAATTTGAAATGCCCTTGGGTCTTACGAGTATCAATACATACAAAGTCATTTCACTAATTTGTGCTTCATTGTAAATGTCAGTTTCGAAACATCCTACTACAAAAGAAAGTGATGTTCTCATACAACAGTGCAGCAGATAAAAGCTATACTGGACACAAACTTGATTATCCAGTGTATGCGTAATTGTCTGCCACATTGTGTTATAAAGCTATCGGATAACATTCATCTTGCTCAGAATTTCTCAGAGGCGACTTAACGTACAAGTATGATGAGAAACATAACCAATAAAGAGATCAACAATACATCGGAACATGTCACAAGATTCTAGTGCAAATGAAAAGTAACTTTCGTAACTGTTTCGATCATGCCGCTTGTGATTTAAGTTGGAAGTATAAAGTGCAACATAAAAGTAAAAAAAAATGCATGTACCGCTTATGTTGGGATGTCTTGGTACTATGTGACACAAAATTGATATATATGCATTTTCTTGTCATTTAATGCGTTACACTTGTTCTTTAAAACTGTGGTCTTTATGCCATACAGCCATGTACAGTTTATTTATTTGATAGCATAATGAGATAAAATAGTCTAGGAAGAAAAGCTGCCGTCATGGTAACAGTAAAGCAGCACACCTGCTGTGAACTGTGGTGTCCGAGATTGCATGTAGATGCACTCGAGTGCTTTTGTAGGCAACCTCAAGAGGGATTACATATACTGTAGTCTTTATATGAGATTCGAAAAGCTGTATACTAGTTTTACCATAAATAGGTGCCTCCACTGGATGAGCAGAACTACTGATAAGGCCTATTAACTTACACAAATGCAGGCATATGACCGTTATCATGCTCGCACATCACTTTTCTAGCTCGTTTTCCAAGCACGAACTAATCCACACAGCAGACACAAGATTTTTGACAGTGCTTTTCAGTTACATCACACTGACAGGATACTGAGACCAACGAGCTTTGATTGCAACAGAAAAAAACTGGGCACTGTAGAAATTAGCTGTCAGTTCCTTGGAAGGGCCACTCACCAGGTTTAACAATTTTGAGCTGACGAGAGCAATGTGTAGACGAGGCGTTCATGATCAGGTCTGCCAAAATTTGCAACGCTACGTGCCGCGGAAATGGGTCAACTTTCAATATGAACGCTGTTCCCCCTCCCCTCTGCTGGCGCACGCCTAGAGAATGAGGGCATGACGTGAGCATAGGCATGGCCCTACGTAGACGGCAATGCAATGACGTATGTCCTCTACGTCACGACATTGCTCTGATGCTGTCGACAGTATACCACGGGACATGGCAAAAATTATTTCGCAAAACATGCGTAGTTTACGTAATTGTTGCTTTAACGGACTAATAATACTTGAAATAAATAATGAGATGCAATAAAAATTGTGCGCGTTATTTTTTCATTTTTTTTCCCGTGAAATGCTACGAGATGCGGGGATAATGTGTCAGCGTTTCGCATGCGTTCGTGTCCCCGCGGTCAGCGCATTGAGCAGCCGACCCCCGTGGAACGCTCCTACGCGTTCGCGCACTCATTGTACTCGTCTACTCTACCGCGTCTAAGCCAGCGTTTCCTAATCATCCCGCAGAAACAGGCAAAAGACCACAAATTAACGCTGGTCGACAAAGCAACGCTGCTCGCGTGCTCGGGGGTTGGACTTGTTTGGGCATGTCATGCGCACGTCACCTCATGGTCAGATGCTGGAGAGCGTGGGGAAGAGATTTGGCTTGCCAAGGCTACGCCGAGGAGCGGCAAGGGTTTCGAGCTCGCCTCCTCTCATCCTCGTTCCCTGCCGCTTCAAAAAACCTGTTTTCTCTATTTGTGAAGAACTGATTTGAAAAAATTTTTCAACAAAATGTTCCTCATCGGACACCCAACAACTTCCACTGTCTAACTGAAATTCGGTATGGGGCCTAGTGAGCGGCCCTTTAAGCTTACTGCAAAATGCATAGCAGATTTATTACCTCTTGCTGCATTCCTGTGCCTTGCTGGGGCATGACACAACCATTCTCGAACGGCTGCCTCTATGGTGAATTCATTTGCAGGGTGAACCTTTTGCCCAGCACCTTTGAAAAAGTCAAAGCAATAATTGATTGAGAGACAAAAAGTGACACCAACTTAAATATTCAATCAAGCTAATAGCCTGATTTGGCCAACAGCCTGATTTCCTCTCAGATGGCAATTGTCAAAGGCAGATACAAGATTGTGTCCAGGGGGAGGGGGCAGCCATATAGAAGTCTGATACTTAAAGCTTTACATTTGTAATAAATTTTAAGTGCAAGTGACCTACTTAGTAATATTTTGTACACTGTGATTATATTCCCCATATTTTTCCTTCATTGACCTTAGCTCTATTTTCATGTTCAAAATATTATATATATATATATATATATATATATACATACATATATATATAATGTATGTATAAACTTTTCTATTGGTTGGTATAGATATGCAACCGTATCTGGGCTGCCATGAACCCATGCATGTGACGCTAGAGAGTCACACTCTGCTAAAGCTTCAAACAGACTGTCAACCTCACAACGGGCCTTTTTCCGAACATGACTGTAAGAAATAAATTGTGGCATTATAACACCAGTATGACACTACAAAGTAACAAGCAAAAAAGCCTTTCGTGATTAAGAGCTTGACACGTGCACTACACACACTTCTTTGTGACTAACACATGAGACACTCAAAGTATGATTTCATTCACATCTCTGCCCGCGAAGTGCGCCAACTACAGCAGCTACTAATGCTATACATGCAAACTGCGACACACAGGTATATTTGGAAACACAGGTATATTTGGACTATGCCTTCATTGTTCACCACGAAATACTGAAGGCATAGTCGGCATCACTGCCTGCGTACGACAGCACGTTAACTTTCAACTACGAACGCTACACAAGCAATACCACGGCGCATATTCAGAAACATACTTTCCTGTTGATCTTTTCTTGCAGCGAAAAAGATGGGGGAAAATCTGGTCAGAGTGGGCAAATCCGAAACAAATGCCGGGTGACAAGAGCCTGCTCCAAACATGCTAGAAGTAGGCCTAGCAGGCACGACCTACTGTACTCCTGAGTCGCCCAGATGGCGGGGTTTCTACGTGAGCGCGTGTCTCCGCTCTCATTCAACCGCTCGCCGTTGGTGGCGCTACCTACATAACCTGTTTTTTTTTTGCTACTTTGCGGATGGCATTGAAATAAGAAGGCCTGCATTATGTTGATTCTGTGATTGCATAATGGAATATATGCGTATGTAACTATAGTTTTGCTTAAATGGCTGGGCGTGTGAGCAGGTTAAGTATTTATTGCAGACTGGTTGACAAACGTGGAAACCCGTAGAATTGTGTAGGGCAACCTACATTTCTGAATTACTTTTAGTATAGGTATTTTTGAAGTATTTCGCATAAAAATTATGCAATATGAAGGCTCTGTTGGCCAAAACATCACCACAATCACTGAAGTTGAGTGATCAGGTGCCGACTATAGCCACGTCGCTCGTAGGTTACGGGCCTAGCGGCAGAAGGTACGAACTAGACGTGAGCATTCAAACTAATCACACGTACGACGCCGCAAGCAGTAAAAAAAATGAAAGTGCTCGTTTGCCGTTTTTCAGCTTTTTTGTTTTACTGTAATATTTATTTATTATTACGTAGTGCCCGCCCGCTACAAAGGTACAGTTTAGTACACTGTAACAAAAAAAAAAAATGGTCTCACTATCGTCATCATCACCACACTGGCAAAGATGGCAGTTGGCTAAAAGTGCATGTGCGTATGTGTGGGTTTCTGTTGGAACTACTTCTATTTTAGATTGCGATGTTAAAACGCGGTGCATCAGCGCTGTGCCTTGAGTTTATTTTCTGTTGTTCCCGTCTGCGTGTGGTGTTTTGTCAAAGGTGAAAGTGTCTTTGCTTCACGTGTGGTGTTTTGTCAAAGGTGAAAGTGTCTTTGCTTCAGAGTACCTTATTTCGGTTGTCGCGATTTGCGAAGTCGACGATTAAATAAATGTTGCACTCTCCATGCACGTAAACGTCTGGTGAGAATTTGGACGCTCATGAAATAGTGGTGCTGCGAAGTTTTGATATTGAGCCCGTGATCTCCGGCGGCCATTGCTCCTGCATTGCTAGCTTTCAAGCGAAGTGTGTGTAAGTACTTCTACGCTGTCACCTGAGCGCATTGCTAGCTTTTTAGCGAAGTGCGGTAGTACTTCAGCGCTGTCAGACCGTGTCAGTCGGCAAAGCAGACAAATTGTTCGGCAGTGTAATATAGTTAGGTGGGCTAATGCTGTTAGCTGTGGGCATCATTTATTAAATGCTGATTGCCTTGAGCAACACGGTGACACGTCAATAGTTCGCAGCAACTTAGTCTGCCAATTATGGCCCCGCGTTCTCAGGGATTACAAAGAAGCTGATTTACACCTACTTATAATGATACAACCTTGTCCAGCTGTGAATTCAAGCGGTTACAGTACACTGAGTAAAAGAGCAAGGTTTCATGCTGCATATTCGGTGCGCGTACAAGATGAGGCGGAGAGAAGTGATGGCAAGAAACTGGTTGACCACTTTTTTTTGCGTGTGTGTGGGAGGGGGACAGCCTTAACGATTTCTCCGTGTGTTCGCGTGTGTCTAGGCTGCATGGTCTCCATACGTGGGCTGAATTAAAGTGGTTTCAAACAATATCACCTACCTGCTGCTACAATAGTGTTATTATATAGCTGGTCATAATAGACCCATTTATTGTTTTTTTTCCGTTCCATTTAACTTTTTATCTTTGTTTCTACCTTTTTCTTTTCTACCTTTGTCTCACTGTCTCTCCTATTTCTCACTTTTCATTTTGTTTCCATGTTTTCCTCTATTTTGTTCTCTTTCCTTGGTTCTCTCTTTTTGCAATAATTTTCGTTTTCTTTTATATCTTTCATCTTGGCTCTCTTTCTTTCACTCTCCCAGTTACTTTTCTCCTTTCACCCATCAAATTTATTACAGGCCACACTGGAGAAATCGGTGTACATGTAGGAAGCATAGGTTTTGGAAGCGAAGCAGAAGATGAGCACTGAGAGATTAAAAAGGACGAGGAGAGCGCATGCCAATTTATGTTGATGATCATTTAAAAAGTTCACATTAGTACTGTTAATTCACTCCAACAATTCTATAATTCAATAGTCCATGTGATTACATTTAGATATAATTCAATTGTTTCTTGGCCAATCTTCCAGAGTGAGTGTGAGTCAATCATTAAAGAATTCATAATTTCTGTTCGCTCTGCCTGGCACAACGAAAAGCCTAAAAGAGTACCGACACGATTTTGAGGTGCAGCAAAACAGACATTTTTAGTTTCCTTGACATGTAGTGTTAACGGTCTTCCGAACAGGAGCTGGGAAACACTTATAAAATATGTCACTTTGATTTTAATGTTGTCACCTCCCAGCAGGCGCGTCACTCAGGCAATAAATTTATTATACGGTCTTGAGGAGTTTAAGCTTTAAGCCACCAGAGTGTTCACGAGGGACTCCAGATATCTTTTTACGGGGGGGGGGCACCACCTTTATTTCTGGAAGAGCACCCCTTTGAAATGGTCACTTTTCCCTCTCTGTGCTACGGTGAAAAAAAATTTGGAGGAGGGGGAGCACGGGCTCGATGTTCCACCCCCTGGCTATGCCCATGCCTCCCAGTATGTGCAAAGCAGCTCCGCCACCATCATAGTGTTATGCCGTTTCGAAATAGCTCAGTAGATTTGCGAAATCTGCATCTGGCATGCAGCCTAAATGGCAGAAATCACTTTTTGGGGGTGCTGGACAACTGTTGACTCATCATGAATCACGTGTGACTGACAGCAAAGGACAGCAGGTGCATCTTTCACGAGTTGCAGTTTGCCCGTGACGTCACGGGAAGACTTTACACGTCACAGCGAAGCCTACCTTTGATACCGAAACCAAAATAAGTTTTAGTGCGGTGGTAATTAAAATATATTCAATGTATTCTTAGGCACCCCGTCATTCTTTTTAGTGTTCTTGACACCCGTGTTTTCATTTAGAGTGTGATGTGTAAACTGTATAGTAACGTAATATTGAATTTATGCATAGCGCTTCCAGAAAGAACATACCTTTGGACTCTCTCCGACATTTTCTTGCATCAAAGGGCAGCCATGCCCTGCACGCTAATCTATATCCAAGGTTAACACCTCATTCTGGCTTGTATTGAAGCCCTTGAATGAAGAAGCTGGTGTTGCATACATAATTTTAAGAAAATTGTTAGTGTGTTTATTGTTACTTTAATCAGAGGACATGTATGTTTCCTTCGTGAGGTTGAAGAAACATTCTGGATTTACTGACTTGAATTCTGGATGTGGTCAACCTTGTATGTTTGCTTAAACAGGGCAGTACGGGGGTTAAAAACATAAATAAGGCAGCTTTGCACTAGTGGTGCCAAGAAGCCTGAAGAAAGAGGGGAAGTCTGCCTTGTTTTTTTTTTAGCTAACTCTTGCCTCTTCTCTTTCTTTTTAGTTTTTTTCTGTCTTTATTGCTCCCCGCAGGGGCGCCTGCGCAAGTAGGCGTTTGGTGTGTAGCGACATCACGGACCCGAGCTAACAGGGGAGTTTTGACTCCCTCCCACGCCTAGCCGTGTGTGGCTTTGCCGTGTCCGGGGAAAAGGGAATCCTAGGGGTTGAGCCGATGCTGGGGGATTGGACCGTTAAGGCCACCCGGCAGAGGCAACACACCCCTTTGGCCCCGGCTTCACGTAGACGGCACCTCTGGGCTGACCCACCCAGGGGAAATCGGCAGTTGCCTTTTCCTATCTCTCTCTCCCCCTACATCTTCGTCTTTATCTCTTACTATTTATCTGTCCTGTCTTCTACTCTCTTCCGTTTACTTCCAAACTTCCTGGCTGCTAGGGTTAACCCTGTGCAAATAGCCTACCTTGGTCTAGGCGCATTGGGTTATAGTGGCGGTGTACGGCTGCCGTCTGCAGGTTTCAGTATCCGCAAACTTGTAGCGTCCCCTCGTTGGGCTCCGTGGTGGGTGGCCGCCAACGCTGCTGAACAAAAATAAAACAGGCATGCATAGAGCATTCCCCCTATTGTCTGATCGTACCGGCTTAAAGCGGGTACGCACCGATGATATAAATTTTTTTCAACCAGCCAAAAGAAACATATCCTCACTTTCATGTTATCCACTGTGAAAAAACTGAAAAGCAAGCCAGGACCGTCTCTCCTTTCCTAGTTTCTAGATGTCTTACCGAAACTCTTGGCACAGGATACAAGGTAACCAAAATGGCTAGCGGAGACCTTCTTCTCGAAATCCATGACAAAGAACAATTTGAAAAGCTAGACCGTCTTTCAGATTTCGGTGGCATACCAATAACCATAACACCACATAGATCAATGAACACAACTCGCGGAGTGGTATCTGACATGGACTTACTTGACTTGACTGAGACTGAACTTTTGGAGGGGTGAAAGAGCCAAAATGTCACTAATGTACAGAGAATCATCATGAGAAGAGATAATAAGGAAACACCGACAAAACACCTAATACTCACGTTTGCATTCAGTAAACTACCGGAATCTATTCAAACAGGGTACACGAAGACATCTCTCAGGCCGTACATACCAAACCCTCGTCGTTTCTTCCAATGCCAGAGGTATGACCATGGCTCTAAAACCTGTCGTGGTCGCCAGACTTGTGCACAATGTGGAGTCCTAGGCCACTTGTCTGAGAACTGCAAACAACCGCCACACTGTGTAAACTGCGAAGGAAACCATGTCGCATATTCATGCTCCTGCACATACTGGGAAAAAGAAAAAGAAATAATTACATTGAAGGTGAAGGAGAACATTTCATTTAAGGAAGCACGGCGAAGAGTCGCTCCATTCTATAAACCTACATACGCTGATGCGGCGCGTCAGGGGGCACTGCCGCACTAGCCCTCGCTACTCCTTCGGCCCGCGCATACCGAGCCGGTGGTTGTGGCACCTGCCCCCAAGGCGGCTGTAGCCCAGGCTACACCGCCTACTCCCAAACAGAGACCTGAGGCTCCAGAGTCCTCGGGTCTCAAGGCCTCACCTCACCAGGCGAGGCCCGAAATTCGAACCAACAGCCCGCACGTGCGGGCATCCAGTGCCTCCGAGGAGGCAATGGATACGTCGGTACCCTTGGTGCCGAAAGAGCGGCGTGGCTCCTTGGAGTGCGCCAAGAAAACAAAAAAGCAGATAACAGGGCCTGGTGACGGCCCTGTTAAGTGAACTCAAAGTCCCTGTCTAAACAGCCACTCGTGTTTCGTACACACAGCACTATTTTTCATTCACCATGAACACTAAAATTATACAATGGAACGTCAGGGGCCTTCTCAAAAAACCTTGACGACATCCAAGAACTCTTACACGAACACTCTCCAAAAGTGCTGTGTGCACAAGAAACACACCTTAATTCAAAACCCACAAATTTTCTTCGTAAATACGTTATTTTCCGAAAGGACCGTGTTGATGCCATGACATTATCCGGAGGTGTTGCCATCATAGTGAATCAAGGAATTGCATGCACACACTTGCAACTCCAAACATCCCTTGAGGCAGTGGCTGTTCGAGCGGTTCTTTTTGATAAACTGATCACAATCTGCACTATTTACATTCCTCAGCTGCAAAAACGTGATTTACACTCTTTAATTGATGAACTTCCAGAGCCTTATGTTTTTCTTGGAGACTTTAATGCTCATAGCAGGCTATGGGGTGACTCTCGGTATGACGCGCGAGGTCGACTGATCGAAGAGTTCCTTCTCTCGTCGAGCGCGTGTCTCCTAAATCGAAAAGAACGAACCTATTATAATCTCGCTAATAACACCTACTCCTCCATAGACCTAAGCATAGTATCTCCATCTCTTGTGCCTCTACTCCAGAGGAAAGTCGTCAGTAATCTGTACGGAAGTGACCATTTCCCCGTAGTTTTGAGCACAACTACAGTAACTGAGTGTCCACCACGTGTTCCCAAGTCGCTCATAAACAGAGCCGACTGGGAAAATTTTATACCATCGCTCGTCTAGGTTGGAATGACATATGTACTTTGAACATTGATGTGTCTGTCAACTACTTCACAGCGTTTTTGACTGATGCTGCAACAAAATGCATCCCACAAACAAATGGACACACTGGAAAACGGCGTGTGCCATGGTGGAACTCTGAATGCTGAAACGCGCGCAAACAGCAAAACAGAGCTTGGAGGCTGCTTCGGAACTCACCGACAGCCGAAAATCTTGACACCTTCAAGAAAATAAAGTCTCAAGGCAGGAGAACGCGTCGGCAGGCCAGAAGAGAAAGCTGGCAGAAGTTTTTGTCAGGGATCAATTCATACACACAGGAGGCTAAAGTCTGGAACATGGTCGGTAGAATAGCAGAAAAACAAGTACACACACTTCCACTCGTAAACACTCGAGGTGATACCTTGGAAGATCAGGCAAACTTCCTCGGTGCACACTTCGAACAGGTGTCCAGCTCATCCCACTATACTGACACTTTCCAAAAATACAGAACAAGAATAGAAAAGCAGAAACTCGAACACAAATGCACTACATCCGAGGCATATAACCAAGCTTTCAGTCTAGCTGAGCTGCGAACGTCTCTAAACTCATTCAGTACTTCTGACCCAGGTTCTGACCATGTGGTGTATGAAATGTTAAAAAACCTACCAGTCGAAACACGAAAAACCTTACTTTGTTTGTACAATGCTATCTGGTTTTCTGGCACTATCCCTACCTCCTGGAAAGAGGCTATTATTATTCCCATTTTGAAAGAGGGCAAGGACCCTTCTTTACCTTCAAGTTATAGGCCTATTGCACTTACAAGCTGCTTGTGCAAAGTCTTCGAAAAAATGGTAAACTGCCGACTTGTACATTTCCTTGAAGCAAACGATGTGCTCGACCCAATTCAGCGCGGGTTTCGAGAAAGTAGATCCACCGCAGACCACCTTGTTCGTATCGAGGCACAGATCAGAGATGCCTTCGTCCATAAACAATATTTTCTCTCTGTATTCCTAGATATCAAAAAGGCTTATGATACAACACGGCGTTTTGGAATTCTAATAGACCTGTCCCACCTTGGCGTGCGCGGAAGAATGTTTCACATAATCGAAAGTTACCTGTCAAACCGGACATTCCGTGTCCGAGTGGGCACGGTTCTTTCCCAAACATTTGTCCAGGAAACAGGCGTGCCACAAGGTGGTGTACTTAGCTTCACACTTTTTCTCATCAAAATGAATTCCTTGCGCTTGTCCATTCCTCGCAATATGTTTTATTGTACATAGGTCGATGACGTCCAGCTTGGCTTTAGATCTTGCAATCTGGCAATGTGTGAGCGGCAGGTTCAGTTAGGTTTAAACAAGGTCTCTGAATGGGCAGAGGAAAACGGATTCCGACTGAACCCACAAAAAAGCACGTGTGTCTTGTTCTCCCGAAAGAGAGGCATGCACTCAGAACCTGACATTGAACTGAACGGTCAACGTCAGTCTGTTAATACGGAGCATAAATTCTTAAGATTAATCTTGGACAACAAGTTGACCTTCGTACCGCACATCAAGTATCTAAAAACAAAATGTTTAAAAGCCATGAATGTTTTAAAAGTGTTGGCACATACAATGTGGGGTAGTTACAGGCAATGTCTCATGAACCTGTATAGAAGCCTCATTCGCACCCGCTTAGATTATGGGGCCATTGTTTATCAGTCTGCGACTCAAAGTGCTTTGAAGATGGTGGACCCCGTGCACCATTTGGGCATCCGCCTTTCTACGGGTGCTTTTCGCACCAGCTCGGTAGAAAGCCTTTATGTTGAGTCAATTGAGCCCATATCCGAAACTACTTCCTTGAACTTCAACACAAATACACACGTCCTGAGTTCTTTACAGATGCCTCCAAGTCTAAATTCTCTGTGTCCTACGCTGCTTTGGCCCTTACTTTTCGGATGCTGGCCCTGTTCATCCAAACACAAGTATCTTCACAGCGGAAGCCTATGCGATACTTGTGGCGGCTAAACGCATCAAGCAATTACAAATACAAAAAGCAGTAATTTATACCGACTCCCTCAGTGTGGTAACGGCTCTGCACACTCTTAAAAAACACAAAAACCCAGTCCTTGTCTCACTTTACTCCATTTTGTGCACACTCTACACACTCAAACAACATGTTGTAGTGTGCTGGGTGCCAGGGCACCGTGAGATTCAAGGCAACGTGAGGGCGGATCAGCTCGCTGCATCCGTCCACAAAAGCACTGCCCCTACACCCATATCAATCCCGGCCCTTGATCTTAAGCCGTCTCTCAAACGAAACCTCAGGGACTACTGGCAGAGCAAGTGGGATATTCACACACAAAACAAACTACACATTATTAAGCCACACCTTGGTCATTGGCTGCCCGTATCGAAATCGCGTCATACAGAGGTAATACTAATGAGACTCGGGATAGGACACACATACACGACACACATGCACCTTTTGTCCGGTGGCGATCCACCATTGGGTGACAGATGTGGTGAAGCATTAACAGTCCTTCACATGTTGATCCAGTGCAAACACTTAGAAACTCTAAGAAAACAACATTTTCCATTACCCTACCAACAACATATACCTTTACACCCTGCAATGTTCGTCGGTAGGGAACCGCTTTTTAGTCATAAATCATTGTTAGCATTTTTAAAAGAAATTCATAGTTTTCATATCATATACCTGGGCATTCCATAGCACGACCTCTCCAGAGAGGTTTTTGCTGTCGTGGCTACACAAGAAAGCACTTGCCTCACGGCCCTTGGACGCAAGGGTATGAACGAGTGAGGCACTTGTGCTAATGCCATACATATCCACCATCGTTTCTTATTATCACCAACTTTTGTCATCTATTCACACCACACACTTTTCACGGCATGGTCATGATTTTATTACTTGTATGTTTTTACCCGCCTTACTGCGAGGAATTTTATGGCCCTTATACAGCCGCTTATCACAATCATTGTCCATGTTTTTAGTAAGATGAACTGGCGTTCTTTGGCCGTGAATTTGCCCTTGCGCCACAAAACATCAAACATCATCATCATGTCTTTATTGCTCCTCTAATTATTTATTTCCCTTGCCCTTTCTACTTTTATTCTTTTTCCATCTCTTTCTAATTCTTGCTTGCTACCTCTTTTCTAATTGTACGCCAAGCGACGACCACGCAGGCACCTAAAGTGCTTCACACCTAAAAGCAACTTCAGCGTGCATGATTTCTTGCTATCATGTACAGCAGCACTAACGCTACGCATGCTAATTTTATGGTCACACATGTAAGTCTATGCATATTACGTACGCTTGAACATTACATGTCAATTTATTTCCAAGTACTTTCTATATTTTACGTGTCAGAATAAACTTAGCGTTATAAAATTCATCTTAAGGGGTTTTAGATGACAGAAACTTCTGTGATGCATTTGATGTTGTGAGCAAGTACAGGCGACATCATTTGCAACGACTATTTTTTGTCTTAGGGAGAAGTGCATGCGACGTTAATAATACGTCGGCTCTGTAGACTGTAAAAATGGTACATTATAAGGATGTTGATTAGATATTATCAATAGACATAGACGTATGGATCTTATTTCTATATTGCCAGGATATCGATGGTTAATTACTAGCAGATTAACATTTCTTATTGGTAAGACAGGGCCGTAACGTGTTCGATTTTTTTAACGTAACGAGAAATGTAATTTGTTGCATTCTTTTCTGGTAGCAGGTACAACACTGGTTATTTCTTGAGATAGAATAGAAGCATCGGTATTTTAATCTAAGTCCTTTGCTGGCAGGGGGTGGAGGAAAACGGGGACGCAGTACAGTTGAGAGCCGTAATAAAAACTAAGATAATGAGGTAAACAAATTAAATTTGCTTTGATTGAAATTTTATTGGCCTGAGAATGACACCGAGAAGACAGAGAAATAAACGGCTTCAAAGAACTTTATTTTCAGGTGTCAGTAAAGTAATTTTGCGGTGCCTTCGCGCAGCATGAAAGTGCTCCATTGCCAGCTCATGTAGGCTAAGACAACAGCTTGGTACACGCATAAAGATGACACAGCACCCGGTATAACGGAATGTCCCTTCATAAAGAATGCTGGTGTAGCTGCATCAGCTCTCCTTCAGTTGCGATATCGTGAAGCAAGATTACATTTTTGCGGCAGGGTAGCTTTAGCCTGTCTACTTTTCTTTGCATGCTATTCAATATTATTTCTTTGTTTTTGCGTCTTTGCAAGGCCTTTGGATCGTGCTGTGGCAAACATACATTTCGTTTGAGCTGGCGTTTCCTTTCTGTTTTCATTCAACAAACATCTGAGTCGTTAGTGAACACTTGCTTTGCCTATTTTTTGTCCGCCTTGTGCACCAAGTATTGTGCAGAATTAAATTTTGAGGCTCGATTGTATTGCAGCAAACGTTTCTCTCTGCCTCAGCACAGTTTTTTTTGTGGTCCTCTTGGATGACTGACGTGTTTCAGACGACTCAGGCAGTATTTCTTTTTTTCTCCCTTCAGGCATGCCATCCACATCATTAGGACTCCCCGTAGAACTTGAGCACGTGCTGCCTGAAGAAGGGAACAGTGCAACGAACAACTCTTCCAAGAAGAAACGCAAGAGGCCAGGAAAAAGAACATGTCCGAGGAAAGGCTCGAGGAAGGGAAGAAAAAACCGGGGAACCAAATGACTCATCAGGGGTACCGTTTCCTTTGTCAGTTTTGTCGTAGCTTTACAACGAAACGCATCAGATGTGTTGATCTAGCGTACGAAAACGGTGCTTGCTTTTCATGCAGATTGTCGCACATGCGCTCAAGTGGGGACGTTACGTTTTAAAGCTTGCTTTTGCCTTGTGACCAGTGATGACGACACTTGTTCAGTGTTGTATACGCTTGAACTTCAATATAACGGACACGAATATATGAAATATCGGTTATAACGTAGGAAATGAAAAACGATCTTGCAATAGATAGTGTTATGAGTAACTGCTGCAACAAATTTCCACATAACGAACTTATTTTTTTGTTAGGTGCTTCATCGGGGTGCTTCATCAGAGGGGTGCTTCATCGAAAATAGATAAACGTGAACTTCTGAACTGTTAAACCCCGTTATAAAAGGCGTGTCCCAGACAGCAATTCTTGTGTTTTATATGAGGTGTCTCCTATAAGCAGGATACCATGTGTGCATTTTCCTAGTTTTATAAAACAATATTTTACTGCAGGCACACTGGTGTCTTTTAAACGGACACTAAAGTTAAATAACAATTTACGTGAGAGTAAGAACTCAATGTATGACGACCTCCAAAATGACAATATTATCAACAGCAGTGCCCTACTTAGCAATAGGTTAAGGTGAATGTACGTGAATGTATGCATTACTGTAGGAAATTCTTAGAATGATCCCGATGACGTCAGACAAATCGCTTACAATTAATCACCAGTAATCGAACTAGCTGCTCTAAATAAATGACCTTTCGTGCATCTAAAGATGTAATGAAATGCTGCTCGTTTGTTTCTGTTTGATTTGTGAAAAAAAAAAGAATGCCGGCCGTTACTACGGGGAATGTCGTAAGTGGTTCAAAAATTCAATTTTCGCCTGGTTAAACTGGACAGTTCGTGCCATCTAGTGGGGCCCAGTTGAGCCAAAACATGTCTGCCATCTCGGAGCCAATGGCAGCCATTGCTTCTGCTGTGGTTCGCACTGCTTTTGTTCTGCTGCTAGTAGTGTCAATGGCCATACAGTAAAGCCGGGCAACGTTGCGCACCGCAACAGTGATGCGAGACGGTCCGGCGGGTAATTTTAAGTGCGCTAACCTGATGCAGACTTCTAACATTTGATTTTATTTTAAAATAAGCCCTTCTTTGAGGGAAAAGTAACACTACGAGGTTTCTGGACCGCTGTTTCAAGAATAACTGTCGACATGATAGTTGGATTTAGTGTCCCTTTAAACACATTGGTCTCTTATATCAGTGTCTCTTATAAAAGGGTTCGAGTGTATAACAAAGTGCATGTTGCAAGAAAGTATGTTTGTTATATCAGAAAGTTCGTTATAACGGTTTTTGTAATGCTATATCTATTGCAAGACTGTTTTTCATTTCGTTGTTATTCGATATTTCGTTATTATCCGTGTTCGTTATATTTTCTCTGGAATAGTCAAGGCCTTCAGCAAGTGCCTCTTGTAAAATATTCCTGGCTATGAGCGTAGATGAAGCGCCAGCGAAGGCAGTGGGCAGCTGCTATTGTTAGATCAAAAATTGTATCGCTTAGCAACTTAGTTGGGAAAATGGGTTATTTTTACATTGGGTAATTGTCAGCGACAGTACTTGAGGCCGGGTCTGCTCATGTTCTTTTATACATGAATCTCAGTAGACGCTGTAAGCACTGCCTATGCCGCTGCTCTCGTACGTGTTCTTTGCAACAGGGGTTAGTGGTGCTTACTGGCTAATTGCAATTTTCGAATACCGGGAGTGCTGAATTCACAGGTATTTTGTGCCTGGCTGCCAGGAAAGGCTGAAATCAAGTATGTCATTGTATAGTTTCGTCGGAGGCTCTCAGTAGGAGGTACAGTCGACTCCCGTTAATACGAAGTTCACGGGAACCGCAAAAAACTTCGAATTGAACGAACTTCGAATTAAGCAAAAAGCACTAAAAACGGCACTTTTATTAGTTTAAAAGCGCGACAGTTTTTAGAAAAAATAGTCTGTCATCTTCTTCTGCTTGCCGAATCTGGCTGCGGCTAGCAAGTTTTGTAAGGAATACACGTGTCGAAGTGCTTCTTGGGCGTTGTGTTCTCCAACAAAAAACCGCTGCGCAAGAGCAAGACCCGCAGCTACATCGGCAGCCCTCGGTGGTGGCTCATTTCCGATGTCGTCGTCATCATCGTCATTTTCAGGAATGCAGTCATGGGGCCGAACCATCTGCACGATTTCGCTGTCCGTTAGTGGACCGCATGTTTCGACATTGCTGTCCACAGCGACATACTCGTCAAAACGGACGTCACCGAGAGCGGCGCGAAAGCTACCGTCGTCGAGCTCATTTGTTTGCACTTCCACTGGCGCACAAGGAGAAGCATGCCCCGAGTTTTCCATGAAACCACAGGCCCGGAAACAATTGGCAATGGTTTCTTCTTTCACGCGGGTCCAAGCTCGCGCTAGCATGTTGATGGCACTAAGTAAACTCACCTCGTATTGCGACGAGTTGTCCATGCACAAAAGCATGCGCTCGACGAGATGCTGCCTATACAATACCTTCACATTTTTCATTATGCCCTGGTCCATGGGCTGCAACACGGACGTCGTGTTTGCAGGCAGGTACACAAGACGGATGGCACTCAAGGCAGGTAACGTTCATGTGGGCACTACATTGGTCCACAAGGAACAACACCTTACGGCTTGATTGCGCGAACTTGCGGTCGAGTTTGGTGATCCAGTCCTTAAGTATATCGGATGTCATCCACGCCTTTCTGTTCGAGGCATAATCCACAGGAAGCGTCTTCACGCCTTTAAAGCACCTAGGCTTGGCAGCCTTCCCGATCACAAGCAGGCGACACCGTTCTGTGCCACTCATGTTCGCCACGACTAGCACTGATACTCTCTCTTTGCTTCTTTTGCCTCCAGAACAGTCGTCGTCTTTAAATGTCAGGGTCTTGTCCGGTAGCAGCCGATAAAAAAGCGCAGTCTCGTCTCCATTAAAAATGTCTGCCGGCTGGTATTCTTCGAGGTACTTGCGAAGCTTGCCTGCTTTCCATGTCAGGCACGTTTCCTCATCGACTGACGCCTTCTCCCCATACACGCTTTTAAAAATCAAGTCGTGGCGATGTTTGAAACGCGTAAGCCACCCATCCGAAGCAGCGAAGTCGTTGATGCCCAACATTTCAGCAAGCGATGACGCTTTTGCCGTGACGACTTCACCACTGAGAGGAAGTTTGTTGTTTCGTGCCTCTCTGATCCAAATCAGCAGTGCTTCCTCCAACTCGGGGTAGGCCCGGGTGCGCATCCGCTTCCGCGATGTCTTGAATTTTTTACTTTCAAACGCATCCAATATTGACCGCTTATTTTTTATGAAAGTCGACAGCGTGTTAGGCTTAATGCCCTACTTTCTTGCAATGTCTTGTTTGGCGGTGCCTCCCTGGTCAACTTCCTTCAAGACTTCGACTTTCGTCGCTAGGTCTAGCGTTTGGTAAGGGCCACGAGTTGCCATTATCAAACGTACGTCACCACCACAACACTCAAAATAAGAAGCGCGGAAACACGTGTGGAATCAACCCAGCGCGCGGGTGACGCGGTGACACACTCGAGTTTCGACAAAAGTCAACTAAAGAGTCAGTCGATGCCGCCGATGCGATTCGCCAGCGTTAAAAAAATTGCCGCTTCAAGATCTGTGGCGCTGCGGACAGTAGTGATGGCGAAGACACCAGCGCGGTCCGGCAGATGTTTTGGCATATGAAAAGTTCTCCATTTTACTGTAAAATTACGGTCGCGACGAGACTGTCGATAGAAAAAACTTCTAATTAACCAATATTATGGGTTTTTAACTTCGAATTATCGAGCATTTTTTTCTATACGATTGCATGCAAAACTGATCGGACCACTTGCTCATTTCAAATTAACCGAAACTTCCAATTAAGCGACTTCGAATTACCGGGAGTCGACTGTATATGCACTGATTGTTTTTTCGTTCTTGCAGTACGATCCTCTAAAGGGGACCCTGAAACGGTTTCGGCAACTTGGTACAAACAAGTTAGGCCGGTAAACCAAAGGGCTATTTAGAGACTGTTTGAAATCTCCGCTTAAACTGTGTAATTTATTGCAACGCATCAAAAGTCCAGATCGCTGCGACTGGGCCAAACGCGTTTTCAACCGCCCATTCTCGGAACGACATGCTCTGGCCACTTGACATCAACGTGGCTGCTGATTTTGATTTGATTGGCTGTTATGGGCTGTAGAATGCCCTGAAACAAGATCGGCTGGTAAAGTGGCGGAACCTGTAGGAGCAGATATAAACGACTCAGCGATCTTGGTTACAGTTGGCAGATGGCGTGCGTGCTGCCGGGTGCGGTGTGATGGCCTCCGAGAATGCGCGCAACTTGTCAGCGTGTCATCTCGGAGGTCTAGACTGGCAAAAGCTCTAAACGTTGAGTGCGCCCATGAGAGCTCTGCGATGGCCAGCTTGCCTCTTGAGTTGAGGAGGACAGGCAGAAGGCAGAAGGAGGTCATGACATAATTGTCTGTAATGGCCTTGGTACATGGGGTGTCACTAAATTTGTGGTGTGAATAGTTTGATGATGCTGTAGCTTAAATGCTGACAAAATTCAAAAAACCGTTTCGGGTTCCTTTTATTAGCCTTTGCCTTACCCAGTTACATCTTTGAAGGCCAAATCCCATAAACGCGAAAATGCACCCGACAGTCACGAGCGATGCTATAAACGATGAAACAGGGCGTTGGCGCAATGTGTCGCGTGTTATTTTTCACGCGATCGCTCGGTTCTCCAGATTTGGAAGCCGTCACCCATCGCCTGGAAGTGCTTTGCTAAAAGAGCCGGAACAGAATGTACATGAATGACGTACTGCTGGTTCTCTCCATGTCCCGTAAAACCACCACCTCCTCTCATGCTCCTCTTCGCCTGAGTAACATATGCGCAATGAAGAAATATCATTATGTTTATGCACATTCATATATAATGAAGTACTGCAAGGCAATAATAAACCCCTTCCGTTCCTTTATACAACAACGCATTCTATTTTTACATTGCATATTGCCAACTACACAGAATTTTTGGTACGAGTAGACAGCCTCGCGCCAGCAACAGTGGAATTCACTTGCTGAAGCTGTCCCTTGAATGAGGTTTTCCTGCGCAAGCAACCGTTCGCGCGAAGGCAATTTACATCGTGTCGCTCGTCGTTATTACGAGCATTTTCGCGGTTAGGGGTTTTGGCCCTTATTGCAACTCAGATAGCTGCTTCAGGGAAGTGGTCTAGGAACAGCAAGAATATCAGGAAACGGCGATGTGCTTTGTCATTATTCATGTCGTTATGAAGTGAAGTGGTGGCTTTTGTAATCGTAGGGCGCACCTGTGAAATTTGATTCGCAAGCGCCTAATATGGAGAATCATTGCCAAGTGATTCCATAAACATTGATCGTGGTAAAGCGTGATCTGGATCAAATTTTTCAGTAATGACCTACTTATTTGCGCATGTTGCAGGAAGGAGCTGGCCGCTGTCGATGAATAATGTTCAATTGGCCACAATTGGCTACGATGAAAAATCTCTTTAGGGGCCCTGCAATACTTCTTGAGCATGATCTGAAAACGCTGCCAATCGGTAGTCGACACTCCCAGAAGCATGCCTGCTAAATTTGATAGCACAGCACGAGGCCTGGAATTTACAATAAATTCTCAAAGTCAGCTTAAGATCCTTTTCTCTTCTCTTGATAAATGATGCTGCAGGCTGTAAATCACCAAGACCCAGGCCTACTTATCAGCCATTGGCTGATTTGAACGTGGCGCACTCCGTCGTTACTGGGGCCGTCACAGGAGGCTGTAACGTGTTCATGCCTGTGCACAGGATCGCACTGACAAGACGCGCTCTCAAAGAATAAAAAAACAAGAGGCGCTGAAAGTCGGAAGGCGTGCATGATGCATTTTCTTTCCCTGTGCCATCCCTCCCTGCTTAGCTTCCAGCGCCTTTGTCGGGACGAGAGAAGAAAGATGCTATTGCAGTGTACGACAAATCCTTAACTCCGCACGTACTGGACAGATTCTAAAAATTTTTGTGGCCTTGAATTGGTCAGGCCGTGAGTGCCTTTAGTAAAACCCTTCACTGGCTACTGGTAAAAGTGTTGCTGGGCCCCTTTAAGGCGTACCATTTCATTATGAAGGACGCCAAACGCCAAGGGCCTGTGTGCTTAGATTTCGGCATGTAATAAAGAATCCTACGCCCCTGAAATTTCCTGAGCCCTCGATTGTTGTGTCTCGCATAATCACATCAAGGTTTAGTGGCATAAAATCACAGCATTTATTATTATAACCATGTGGAGTTTCCCTGTCAGCCCCCACCACGTAATTCAAATGTAAGGGCTGAATGCTGCAGTAACTTTTTATGAATTTGAAAAATTGTCTTCTTCGGAAATTTTTATCACATATTTTTTTTAAACAACTTGGTTTTTTGACAATAATGAACGTTGAAATCGAAATTTCACCGTGATGTTCTATCTTGAATGTTTGTTATACTAAGAATATTGAAATTGCCCCATTATGTTCCATCCTGAGGGGGCAGACTGGTCTTTGGGACCAAAAAGTGACAAAAAAATTCATTTTTAAAATTGACATATTTGGTTTCTGCAAGTATTTTTCTATCTCTCTATTAATATTTGCACACCAGGAAGTGGCATTTTTTTGTAATGTCATTCTAACTGCCCGGATTCTTGGTGGTGTTAACATACAGAACCTGCCAAAAATGGGGAACGAACTTTGAGGCTTTTTTATAATTTGCCAGCACCTGTGTTAGAAGCTCTGCTGTGAATTTATGAGCACCTTTATGAGGATTGCAAAACATGCGTACCATGATTACCTCTCACAACAGCGCATGCCACAGCCGCGGCATTGGCAGCCCCCTCCCCAAGACGATCTCCAAATTTTCGGAGCCTCCCATGGGTGGCGCAGGTGCGCTCTCCAAGTCCTAGGCAGGAAAACTAGCAACAGCGACCTTAGGGAGCGAGGCCGCTGACACTCGACGCAAGCAAGGCCTCCCATCGACGCAAGCACGAACCCACATTGATTCACCGATGACAGCGACAAAAGCCGGAAGCAGATTTTTTTTGGAGATACATGTGATAGTCGATAGTCACCACAATGTTAGTGCATTATTGGATGCAGGTGCGGACTATTCAATCATGTGCCGAAAACTAGCAGTGCACATAAAGAAAGTTGTTACGCCTTGGTACCAAACAAATTCGTACTGCCGGCGGGCATGTAGTCTTCCGAATCGGCATGTGCGCTATCAGGTTGAGCATTCGGGAATATACGTTTCTCGCTAGCTGCCTCAAACTTCGTGACTGTTCCCAAGACCTATTCCTGGAAGTTGACTTTTTATAGGAGCACGGCACTGTTATCGATCTTCGGGAGTGTACCGTGACGTTTTCGACAGCTGGATCTACCGAAAAATCTGACGACAGCCGTGACAGCACGTTTCGCGTTTCTGTCGACAGTATCACGTTGCCTCTATGTTCCAGCATCCTAGTTAATGTAGTGTCCGACAAGTTACGGGATGGTGAGATTGTCGCCGAAGGCAACTTGGCACTTTTGTTTGCGCCATGTGTCTGTGCTGCACGCAGCCTCGTCACCCTTCATAACAGACACTTTGCCCTACTCGTGACTAATCTCAGTAATGAGCACCGGCCCTTGTTTTGTCACACGGTCATCGCTTTCGCTTACCCTGTCGCAGACATTGCTGAATGTTTCGCATCTACATCAACCGACAATGGGCTTCGGCCAACAGCAAGTGACGTGACTTCGTTACGTGCCAAAGTTGATGTCAATTTGACCCTCTCTGAACAACAACAGACTGAGCAACGTGAACTGCTATATAAATTTGAAGAGTGCTTCGCATCCAACTTGGAGGTTCGTCAGACACTGATCACCAAACACTAAATAATTACGTATACCGATGCCTCGCCCATAAAACAACACCCTTACCGCGTTTTGCAAAGGAACGTGATGTAATAAATGCACAAGTCGAGGAGATGCTGCAAGATGACGTTATCCAACCTTCCAAGAGTCCCTGGTCATGGCCGGTTGTTCTCCTAAAGAAAAAAAATGGATCACTGCGCTTCTGTGTTGACTACAGAAAACTTGACAGCGTGACTAAAAAAAGACGTCTATCCACTGACCCGCTTCTATGATGCCCTCGACAGACTGCGGCGAGCCAAGTATTTTTCATCAAAAGACTTGAAAAGTGGCTACTGGCAGATCAAAGTTGATGAACAAGATTGTGCAGAAACCGCCTTTGTTACACTAGATGGCCTATATGAATTCAAGGTGCTTCCCATCGGCCTGTTTTGCACCTGCAACATTCCAGAGAATGATGGACACTGTCCTTACCAGTCCAAAGTAGCACACGTGCCTAGTTTATATGGATGGTGTTGTCGTGTTTTCTGTGACCTTTGAGGAGCACTTGAAGCGTCTGCAGACTCTACTGGAAGCACTCTGCTCTGGTAACCTGATGCTGTAGCCAGAAAAATGTCACTTTGGTTATGAAGAACAGATGTTTCTCGGTGATATTTTCAGTGCGAATTGTTCGACCAGACCCTGACAAAAGCACAGCCGTGTCCTCGTTTCCTGTTCCACATGATAAGAAGGCAGTACGTCACTTTCTAGGGCTCTGCGCGTACTATCGCCAATTTATAGCCAATCTTCCTAGGATTGCTGAACCGCTCACTCGACTCACTCATGAAGAGGTGCCATTCGTCTAGGAGGAAAAACAGGACGCAGCTTTCTCTGAACTACAGGAGCATTTGCAGACACCGTCAGTCCTTGCTCACTTTGACCAAGATGCTGATACCGAGATTAATACTGACGCCAGCAACGTGGGTCTTGGTGCTGTCCTCATCCAACTACAAAAGGGGATGGAGCGAGTGATAGTGTACGCTAGCCACACTCTTTCCTGCGCCGAGGTCAACTACTCTAGGTCAGAGAAAGAGTACCTCGCTGTTGTATGGGCCACGATGAAACTTAGGCCTTATTTTTATGGACGCCACTCGAAGGTAGTGACAGACCATCATTCGTTGTCCTGGTTAGCTAACTTACGAGACCCATGCAAGTGACTGGCACGATGGAGTCTTCGTCTGTAGGCATTCGATTTCTTTATCACTTACAAATCGGGCCGCAAGCACGAAGATGCCTATTCATTATCCCGCGCCCCTGTCGAAGTTTGTGGCCACGGCACCGAGGATGACGGAGGTTTCCTTGGGGTTCTTGCTACAACAGATCTGATTACAAGACAGCGCGCGGACGATGAAATCTGCGCAGTTATCGAAAACCTTGAAGGACCAAACTCTTCCATGCCTCGATGTATTTCTCGAAGTCTCTCGTCATTCTGCCTGCAAGATGGGGTCCTGTATAAGAAAAACTCCAACGGCAAAGAGAGAACCTATTTTTTAGTCGTACCAACTGACATGTGTGACGACATTCTTCTCACCTGCCACGATGAGCCCACATCTGGTCAGTTGATTCCTCTCGAACTCTCACTCGAGTTCGACAAGTGTACTACTGGCCTAAGCTTTCCGCATCCATTAAGCCATACATGAAAAGCTGCCAGGAATGTCAACGCCGCAAATCCCCGCCACTGAAGCCTGCGGGGCTTCTTCAACCAATCGAACCGTTTAGGGCGCCATTCGATCAAATAGGACAGAATTTACTGGGGCCCTTTTTGCTGTCATCTGCCGGCAACAAGTGGATTGTACTAGCCACAGGCTATTTGATGAAGTACGCTGAAACAAAGGCACTACAGCATGCTACGGCTTCCGATGTTGCTCAATTTTTTATGGACCAGATCGTTTTTCGACATGGCTCCCCATCGTGCGTAATCACAGACACTTCTGTCTGTGCGTGATCTGTCTGAGTGTGTGTAAATCTGTCTGTGTGTAATCACAGACAGATTTACAGCCCAGCTCATTCATGACATATTCAAGCTCAGCTGTACGAGCTATCGCAAGACCACGGCATATTATCTACGGACAAACGGCTTGACAGAGCGATTCAACAAAACCATCGCTGACATGTTAACCACGTATACATTGATGTCTAGCATAAGACCTTGGACCAGGTGCTACTGTACGTCTCATTCACTTACAATACTGCCATCCAGGAAACTACGGGATTCACGCCTTGCAGTCTTGTCTGTGGACGTGAGGTTGAGACCATGCTGGGTGCGATGCTTCCACACAATCGCGGCGCTTTGATCACGCCTGATGCTTCGCAGCTTATCCAGTACGCCGAAGAAGCATGCCAGGTAGCACGCCTACACATCACGCACCAGCAGAGTACAGACGCATGCCACTACAACGCTCTCCATCGACAAGTTGACTACCATCTAGGTGTTCAAGTTTGGGTGTGGACTCCAGTTCGACGCCAGGGATTGTCAGAAAAACGGCTCAGTCGCTACTTTGCTCCCTACAAAATGTTGCTACGCGTGACCGATGTGAACTACGAAGTAGTCCCCGACGGGGCCTTCTCGCCACGGCGTCGAAGGATGGCGAAATGGTGAGCTCGACGACGCAAGACACGCGTGGAAGGTGTTGCGGATGGATCAGAGAGCAAGTCGATCAGTGGGGCGATCCAATTATTCTTTTGCTGTTCGGTAGCGAGGATGTCGACATCGATGGCAAAAACAGCAATTGAGGTTACTGAGCAGGGCACGTCGTCTTCAGGTAGAGGGGAGCGCGAGAGGGCGTGGGCGTCAGCATGCTGGCGTCCGTTGCGGTACAGTACGCGGATGTCGTAGTCTTATAAGCAAAGAGCCCAACGGGCGAGATGGCCTGAGGGATCCTTCAATGATGACAGCCAGCATAGTTCATGATGGTCGGTGACAACATCGAATGGGCGACCATACAAATAAGATCAAACTTTGTAAGAGCCCAGACGATTGCCAGGCACTCTTTTCCCGTGACGGTGCAGTTTGTCTCAGCTCTCGTGAGCGTACAGCTTGCATATGCTACGACATATTCAGGAAATCCGGGTTTGCGCTGCGCCAGGACAGCGCCGAGGCCTACACCGCTGGCGTCCGTGTGCACCTCCGTTGGGGCCGTAGGGTCGTAGTGGCGTAGAATAGGAGGAGACGTCAACAAATGGCGCAGCTTTGCGAACGCGTCGTCGCACTCTGATGACCGTGAATTAAGGGGCCTGTTACCTCCAAGGAGCTTCGTCAAGGGTGTTTAGGGAATTCGGCCACGGCGCGAAGCTTGGCTGGTTCAGAAAGAATGCCGTCTTTGGACACGATGTACCCAAGGATGGTGAGTTGCTGTGCTGCAAAGTGGCACTTCCTCAGATTTAGTTGCAAGCCGGCATTGCTCACACGTGCGAAAACCTTTTTCAGACGTTGGAGATGCGTGGAAAAATCCGGAGCGAAGACAACGACATCGTCGAGGTTAAACAAGCACGTGTACCATTTCAAGTTGCGCAGAACGGTGTTTATCATGCGCTGAAAGGTCGCAGGTGCATTACATAGACCAAATGGCATGACGTTGAACTCGTACTAGCCGTCGGGTGTGACGAAGGCGGTATTCGGTCGAGTGTCGTCAGCCATTGGTACTTGCCAGTACCCCGAGCGCAGATCAAGAAAAGAAAAAAAATCGGCTCCGTGAAGCGGCAGTGGATAAACATCCTTGCGAGTGATCTTATTGAGCCGTCTGTAGTCCACACAGAACCGCACAGAACCGTCTTTCTTCGCAACAAGAACAACAGAAGACGCCCATAAACTGTTCGAGGGGCAAATGACGTCGCGTCGGAGCATATCGCCAAACTGCTCGTTAATTACTCAATGTATAGCAGGCGACACGCGATATGGACGTTGTCGTAAAGGTAGATGGGCACCAGTGTCGATGTGGTGCGCAACAGCGGACGTGCGACCGAGAGAACTTCGCCCGACGTCGAAAGGAGAACGATAATCTCGCAACAGGTCGAGAAGCTGGGAACGCTGTACCGCCGTAATGTTGTCAGCAATGGAGGGGCCAAATACTTCAGCAGATGACGGATCAGAAGTGGAAACAGCATTGATGGTACACGAACTGGGACAACGCAAGTCATCGGGTACATCCAGGACTTGTGCGTCGTCGACTGGTTCTAATCTGCCGAGACATTCCCCTCGAAGCAAGGTAACAGTGTACGGAGATGGGTTGGTTACAAAATAGCGGCGTTGCCCTGGGTGACTTGCACGGTCGCGAAAGGTACTAACAACTTTTTCCTGCTACAAGTGCGGTCGCATGGCGAAACGAGTGCAATTTTGTCGGAGAGACCAGCGCAGTAGACCAACACAGCTGTCGTCGAGTTTGGGTATCGTCTTTCACGAGAATTTTGCTCAGTGTCGAGGGAGTGTCTTCAGGCGTCAAATGCGAGAAGGGTGACAGTTCAATTTCGGCGGAGGCACAATGGATGACGGCGTCGTGGCAGGAGAGAATTTCCCACCCCAGGAAGACGTCATGAGAGCTTGCCGGAATGATGATGAACTGGGCGACATACAAAACGTCCTGAATGACAACGCGAGCCGTGCACCCTGCTGTAGGAGAAATACGATGCAAACTAGCAGTACGGAGAGACAACCCAGAAAGTGGCGTCGTCACTTTTCGAAACAAGAGGCAAAGTTTTTCGTCCATAACTGTTATGGCAGCTCAAGTGTCAATAAGAGCCGATGCATGAACACCGTCCACAAGCACGTCAAGAGGGCTTTCACATTGCAATAGCGTCGCAGTCCTTGCCTCTGGGACTGCGACGACTACTTTTCCCGCTCATGAGCAGCCGAACTCGGCCGCAAGAGGGACAGGGAATGACGTCGTGGAGACGGCGACCTTCGAGGAGACAAACCTGGGCGAGATGACCGTGGCATAGATGGCAGTTCGTCATTATATGGACGACTAAGCTGGACAGCAACAGGCGAAAAAATGGGAGCCGGCTGTACTCGAGAGCAGTAACGGGCTACGTGACCGGCGTAGCCGCAAGCAAAGCAGATGGGCCGGTTGTCGGGTGTGCGCCATCGGTTCCGGGGTGGGTCTCGCCCGGAACGGTGGCTGAAAAGGCTGCACGGTGGGCTGTAAATGAGGCTGAGGGGTTGTGCCAACATACCTAGCGGGCATACCCACTGCCAAAGACGGAGGTCGAGAAGCAGCTTTGGCGTAAGTCAGAAGAGCCGGTGCTGGAACGACTTGAGGCGTCCTGGCGACAACTTGAGCGTAGCTGAGGGGCGCAGGAGCCGGAGATTGTTGAGGGTGGTACGCAGGCATGACCTCCGCTATTTCCTGCTCAATCGCCCAACGGATGGGAGGGAGAATGGTAGTGGCTGATTGTTGAATAGCCGGTGGGTGGGCAAAGGGCAAGAGAGGGAACTGGCGCGCAATTTCCTCCCGGATAAAGGACTTGAGGTCTGTCATCAACGCCACTTGGTCACAACCGGCCTCCAAGCCAGCAAGCGTTGCAGCTCGTGGTGGGGAGCGACGTGTCATCAAACGCTGCCGGCGGAGCTTCTCGTAGCTCTGACATAATATGATGACCTCAGCCACTGTGCCGGGATTTTTGGCAAGCAGCATCGTGAAGGCATCATCGTCAATGCCTTTCATGATGTTTCGAGTCTTGTCAGACTCGGGCATGGTTTGATTGGATTTGTTGCACAAGTCCAGTACATCTTCAATATAGCTGGTGAATGACTCACCAGCCTGCTGATCGCGTTCACGCAAGCGCTGCTCGGCTTGCAGCTTACGAACAGCAGGGCGGGCGAAAACGTTGATTACAGCGGTCTTAAAATCGGACCAGGTTGCAAAATCAGATGCGTGGGTGTTGTATCACAAACTGGCTACGCCCGCGAGGTAGAACACTAAGTTGGTCAGCTTGCCGTCCTCGTCCCATTTGTTGGTGACGCTCACGCGCTCGTAAATGGCGAGCCAGTCCTCCACGTCAGTACCATCAGCGCCAGTGAAGATGGGTGGATCGCGGATCCTGGGGACACCGGGCAAGGGGGTGGTATGGGAGGAGTCGTTTGCTGAGAGGCGTCGTCGGGCATGGTAGATGGCAGGGTACGCGCTCGAAGCTTTAAAGGGCTTCGAAAGGGAATGGAGCACTCTCCACCAAATTGTTAAGGTGTTTATTAGCCGGAAACCAGCGATTATACGCTATGGCGACAGTGACGGTCAAGCACGGACCCTCAGCGCGAGCGGCGTCCTTGTTGGGTAGCCCCACTAGAAGGTAATCTAGTGTTTGACCCATTTCAAAGTTCGAAGGCTTCGCTACAAAATAAATAAATAAATAAATAAATAAATAAATGAAAATATTCAGACTGTAGACTCTAATATTACTCCTAAATTACCTTTTTTCCATGCTTTATTCAATCATTTACTTATTGTTCTTGGTGAAACTATCTGCTTCATTTTCTACATCCGTTATTTCTAATTGTTCATTTCTCATTACCTTTTGCCCTTTTTTCAACAGTTTAAAAACCGTGAGCTAACAAATTAACAGTATTTCGCCAGAACTACCAGGTTCTTGGCCAATCGCTCAGCGTGGGTGTGTGCCACAGTTTCCAGGCACTTCCTTCCTTCCTTCCTTCTTGAGCACAGGGGTATGTTAACTTGTGTAACCGGGCCCGCTTCACTGGTATCCCTGACTAAGGTTTGCACTGACCGATATTCTTGCAAGGAATACCTAACGAAATTTTTATTTGCTGTACGTATACTTACTGGCGTCCCAATTTTTTCTTAGATGAGTACCCATATTTGGTAATTTTCCTTGTGGATATGTGCCACAAACGTTTAAAAGTGAATAATTGAACCAACCTTGGCTAGGGTGGTTTAACGATCACCAATACGTGTCACTGAATTCACAGTTTCGGTGGCTGGCCCGCCAGGTATAGGGTGGCCGACTCTTCAGTGAAGGAACGCGGGGCAGAGAGTTGGGGGTGTGTACAATTATTGCTTTAGCGAGCTAGTGAAATGAGTCTTCGTGGTGGTGATATTTTCCAGACAAATACACTGTTTCTTCATAGCTGCGGGCTCAAAGCACTTCAGTAGGCTACTTGCAGTTCGAAGTATTTTCTCTTGCTCAATAAACGTACACATAAACGTGTTCGTACTTCTAGCGGAAGTTCAACTGGAGTGGCTAAATCCACGACTTGTAGCTGTCGGACAAGGATGGAGAGACGTGGTACGCTGCCAGAAAAGTTCGGGCAGTCCAGCTAATACCGATATAGTGTCTAAAGGCTGGTGCACACTGGCGACTTAGCAGCGGTCGTGCGACCATTTGCGACTGGTCGTGAACAGTCGTGATTGGTCGTAAACGGTCGCAAAGCAACTGCTTTGGCTAGTCGCTTCTTGACCGATAGTCGCTTCTTGACCAGCCTCAAAGCGACTGCTTTGGCTAGTCGCTTCCTGACCGATAGTCGCTTCCTGACCAGCCTAAAAAATTGGTCAGGAAGCGACCAGCTAAAGCAGTCGCTTTGCGACCGTTTGCGACCGTTCGCGACTGTTTGCAACCAGTGGCAAATGGTCGCGCGACTGCTGCTAGACGCCGATGTGCACCAGCCTTAACTGTACAGCCATTATGTCTCAAATCAGTTATAGACAAAGCATCCCACAAGATCTCCTTCACAGCGACACGGCACTGACGGACTCAATGGGGCCGTGAGCCTTCCAGCGGTGTTCCTTCAAGGTATTCAAATTCTAAATGCTGGCTGCTTCTTCTACCGATGTAGACAGTCAAATCGTCCGAAAATGGATCACACAGCCAGGAAGCAACCACTGTGCGTACACGGATCTGTAAGAAGAATTGGTTGTCGTATTCCAGCTGTCGCACAGAAAATGAGGCATCTTCGATGATCGATGGCGAAACCTCACCGGCTCAAAATGGCGCCTTGAGAAAGTCGTATACCTTACGGCAACATTTGTCGACGAACTTCTTGAATAGGTAAGCCATAACCACATTACGGCAATATTTAGCTCATTCTTTTCTATATACAAGAAAATGCAGGATCAGCCCATGCGGCTCGTCTGCTTGCAGGCAAGCGAAGGCGTACTCCCAGTGGTAGATCAACACATAAAGTACGTTTAAACGCCACCTTCGCCCCACCCCCCTCCCCTGAAAAGAAAGAAAAAAATTGGCAGCATATCCACGAAGGGAATGATGGAGAGTGGGGTGAAGCTTTCATCCGTCCATTCGTTCTTGCTTTCGTCCATCCATGCGTCCGTCTGTGTGACCGTTTATGCGTACATCCGCCCGTTCGTGTGTTCGTCTGTTCCTGCGTCCGTCCCTGCGTTCTTCCATGCATCCGCCCCTGCGTCCGTTCATGCGTGCATCCATGCATCTGTCTGTGTGTCCGTTCGTCCGTCTATTCAACACTGACAAGTTCCATTATCTCGCATCCTTTCATCATATATTCCCCATATAGAAGCACCGCCATCCAGCGGACATTCCAAGGACTAAACGAGAGGTGGCACACGCACACTTTCCTACGGCTTGCACTTCGGGCCTACAGCCCACCTTTATCCGCCTCGTCTTCATGGTATATACTAGTTCACTGTATTCATGGAACTGCGACCCAATGCTCGTTAAACCTTTCTAAAACCTGGGAGGTTACGCCCAGCGAGTATAACATAGCAACCTTTTCCTGTCAGATAGTGCTCAAAGTACATGCCAATGGCTGTTAATGGGAAATGAGAGACAGGAGAATTCGGCTTTTACTTTCTTACCGCTTGCGCTTTGTATCTACTGCCCACCTTTAACAACCATGTTCATGGTATATACTAGTTCATTGTATTCATGGCACTGCGGCTCAACGCTCGTTAAACCTTTCTAAAACTATGGAGGTTACACCCAGCGAATATAACTTGGCAAACTTTTCCTGTCAGATAGTGCTCAATGTAAAGGCCAAAGCTGCTATTGGGGATCGCAGTGTGCGTGTTAACTAGAAGCCGAAAGCTCCTGTCTCTCATTCCTCATTAGCAGCCATCGGCATGTACATTGAGCACTATTTTTTATTGTGCTCTCACCGAAATCTCTACTACTCCATTGGTTATGAGGGACAAACGGGTGCCGCTATAAGGAGCTTTGCCCCTAAAACATTTTTGGCTAGGCTACTGCTTGTTTCTGCGAAAGCAGTGACAGCTGCTACTTTGCGAGTGTTTTTGGTAGAACGCGTACAAACATGGCACTTATTGATCAACACCCACAGGTCTGGCTAAAATAACAAAAAAATAATTGAAAACGAGAACTCCCCCCCCGTAAATTTACAAATAAGCGGCATCAATGTACAGTGTTACGTTTGGCCCGCCAATTTGTCTGGGCAGACGCTGTTGTACGTAAGCCGGTCTACTAGGGAGGCTTTCAACCCCATCGGCGCCCAGTCTGCAAGACGTTGTCCTATAGATGTTGCAAGAAGCAGTCGGGTCTCGACGAAAGCTTCACGAGACAAGCCTTTTGTTGAAGGGGCTCGAACAGCAGGGGGATGGGGCCAATGTGGCTGGTCTCATTAAGTCAACCTTTTGACTCGGCTATTGTCATCTACGCGAGAACATTGCGAAGCACCGACAGCCCGGAAGCGTGGGAAGACGTCGAAAGAGTAGTTCCCTGAAGCTGAAAGCAGCATGGACCACTGCTGACGTTCGGGTTAGCGGCCAACTCTCCAGAAGAGCTCAACTTTCCCTCTCCAGATTCTACCTCATCGCCCTGCGGCGCCTTCAAGGCGGGGGCCGTGTGCGTCAATGTGTGGTGCGCTCGTGCTCGCATTGGACCATTGAGGCTTCGTCACCTGATTTGTGGCGAGAGTGCTTACCGCTGCCTTCTTCGGATCTCGGTGTAAAGGAGACAGTGGGCTATAAAAGCCAGAGCATTTTGTGAATCCTGTGCGGAATCATGAACTGAGTCTCTGTTGCACATATTGCGGAATCTTATGTAGAATCATGCATAGAATTATGAGTGGAATCATGAGCGGTACCATGAACTGAATCTATGTTGTACATGATGCGAGATCTTATGGATCCCTGCACAGTTTCTATCTCTCTTCTATAATGTAAATAAATCTTCATTCTACCTCTCTCAACGCTTCTCCCTCACTGGCGAGCATCGGCTATGTGGACGACGGCGGGGTGCCAGCTACCCTAAAGAAAACCCGCCGTACCTGCCATCAACCTTCGAGCCCTTAACAACTGGTGGCAGCGGTGGGATGCTATCATCCACCTCCTACCCTTTACAACAGCCAGATGCAGCAGAGCATAGCCGTCTTCCCCAGTGGCGCACTTGGTTAGCGCACGGTACTTATACCTTATACGACAGTTCTCGTGAGCTATGCTGGGGTTGTGAGTTGAAGCCTCACCTGGGGAATGAACTCTTTATTAGTTTTCAGATTTAGTCATGAGGTTGTATACTCAATGCTGGCGACTTCCTGGCTCGAAAACATTCGTTTACTGGAGTTATGTGCAGGGACCATTCTTTAAGGCACCGCTCCTGCATGCGACCGTATTCCCCAGTGGCGCAATTGATTAGCGCACGGTACATATACGACAGTTCTCGTGAGTTATGCCGGCTTTGTGAGTTCGAGCTTCACCTGGGGAATGAACCTTTTATTAGTTTTCATATTTAGTCATGAGGTTAATTGTATACTCAATTCTGTCGACTTCCTGGCTCGAAAACATTTGTTTACTTGAGTTATGTGCAGGGACCATTCTTTAAGGCACCGCTCCTACATGCCACCGTATTCCCCAGTGGTTCAATTGGTTAGCGCACGGTACTTATACGACAGTTCTCGTGAGCTATGCCGGCTTTGTGAGTTCGAGCTTCACCTGGGGAATGAACCTTTTATTAGTTTTCATATTTAGTCATGAGGTTAATTGTATACTCAATTCTGTCGACTTCCTGGCTCGAAAACATTTGTTTACTTGAGTTATGTGCAGGGACCATTCTTTAAGGCACCGCTCCTACATGCCACCGTATTCCCCAGTGGTTCAATTGGTTAGCGCACGGTACTTATACGACAGTTCTCGTGAGCTATGCCGGCTTTGTGAGTTCGAGCTTCACCTGGGGAATGAACCTTTTATTAGTTTTCATATTTAGTCATGAGGTTAATTGTATACTCAATTCTGTCGACTTCCTGGCTCGAAAACATTTGTTTACTGGAGTTATGTGCAGGGACCATTCTTTAAGGCACCGCTTCTACGTGCGACCATATTCTCCAGTGGCGCAATTGGTTAGCGCACGGTACTTATACGACAGTTCTCGTGAGCTGTGCCGGGGCTGTGAGTTCGAGCCTCACCTGGGGAATGAACTTTTTATTAGTTTTCATATTTAGTCATGAGGTTAATTGTATACTCAATTCTGTCGACTTCCTGGCTCGAGAACGTTTGTTTACTGGAGTTATGTGCAGGGACCATCCTTTAAGGCACCACTCCTACGTGCGACCGTATTCTCCAGTGGCGCAATTGGTTAGCGCACGGTACTTATACGACAGTTCTCGTGAGCTACGCCGGGGTTTTGAGTTCGAGCCTCAGCTGGGGAATGAACTTTTTATTAGTTTTCATATTTAGTCATGAGGTTAATTGTATGCTCAATGCTGGCGACTTCCTGGCTCGAGAACGTTTGTTTACTGGAGTTATGTCCAGGGACCATTCTTTAAAGCACCGGTTCTACGTGCGACTGTATTCTCCAGTGGCGCAATTGGTTAGCGCACGGTACTTATACGACAGTTCTCGTGAGCTATGCCGGCTTTGTGAGTTCGAGCTTCACCTGGGGAATGAACCTTTTATTAGTTTTCATATTTAGTCATGAGGTTAATTGTATACTCAATTCTGTCGACTTCCTGGCTCGAAAACATTTGTTTACTTGAGTTATGTGCAGGGACCATTCTTTAAGGCACCGCTCCTACATGCCACCGTATTCCCCAGTGGTTCAATTGGTTAGCGCACGGTACTTATACGACAGTTCTCGTGAGCTATGCCGGCTTTGTGAGTTCGAGCTTCACCTGGGGAATGAACCTTTTATTAGTTTTCATATTTAGTCATGAGGTTAATTGTATACTCAATTCTGTCGACTTCCTGGCTCGAAAACATTTGTTTACTTGAGTTATGTGCAGGGACCATTCTTTAAGGCACCGCTCCTACATGCCACCGTATTCCCCAGTGGTTCAATTGGTTAGCGCACGGTACTTATACGACAGTTCTCGTGAGCTATGCCGGCTTTGTGAGTTCGAGCTTCACCTGGGGAATGAACCTTTTATTAGTTTTCATATTTAGTCATGAGGTTAATTGTATACTCAATTCTGTCGACTTCCTGGCTCGAAAACATTTGTTTACTGGAGTTATGTGCAGGGACCATTCTTTAAGGCACCGCTTCTACGTGCGACCATATTCTCCAGTGGCGCAATTGGTTAGCGCACGGTACTTATACGACAGTTCTCGTGAGCTGTGCCGGGGCTGTGAGTTCGAGCCTCACCTGGGGAATGAACTTTTTATTAGTTTTCATATTTAGTCATGAGGTTAATTGTATACTCAATTCTGTCGACTTCCTGGCTCGAGAACGTTTGTTTACTGGAGTTATGTGCAGGGACCATCCTTTAAGGCACCACTCCTACGTGCGACCGTATTCTCCAGTGGCGCAATTGGTTAGCGCACGGTACTTATACGACAGTTCTCGTGAGCTACGCCGGGGTTTTGAGTTCGAGCCTCAGCTGGGGAATGAACTTTTTATTAGTTTTCATATTTAGTCATGAGGTTAATTGTATGCTCAATGCTGGCGACTTCCTGGCTCGAGAACGTTTGTTTACTGGAGTTATGTCCAGGGACCATTCTTTAAAGCACCGGTTCTACGTGCGACTGTATTCTCCAGTGGCGCAATTGGTTAGCGCACGGTACTTATACGACAGTTCTCGTGAGCTATGCCGGGGTTGTGAGTTCGAGCCTCACCTGGGGAATGAACCTTTTATTAGTTTTCATAATTAGTCTTGAGGTTTATTTATTTATTTATTTATTTATTTACAGGTACTTCAAGGACCCCAATGAGTGGGATTTTACTTGAGGGGTGTTGAAGCAGAAAAAGAAAACAAAAACTGCACGAGCGTATCACGAAAGGGTATCAAGCACGCTCTGTTAATAAAAAGCATACAATGCCAACCAACGAAGCATACCAACGAAACATAGAAAGCATACAATGCCAACCAGCGAAGCAGATAACACCATTAAGGATAATCGCATACATGACACAAAAATAATCAGTACAGAAGTTTTTCAACGGCAGCTTTGAACTGAGTCGGGTTTGTTTTGGTGACGACACTTTCAGGAAGGCTGTTCCATTCGATGGCTGTCAAAACAGGAAATGAATTTAGATAGGCGGTCGTGCGTGTACGAGGTGGGTATACTGCTTTTGAGTGGTTGAGGCGATTCGATGGGTGGTGAGCAGTTTTTATTTGGAGGCTTTCGCATGATAACGAGTTGTAGAATTTGTGGAAGAGGCAAAATCGTGCTACTGTACGTCGTGTTTTGAGACTTGGCAATTTAGCTTTACGTTTAAGAAGTGTTACGCTTGTGTGGTATGAATAATCTGAAAAGATGAATCTGGCCGCACAGTTCTGAACGGATTCAAGGATGGTACTTGAGTTAGCTTGTGGTAAGTCCTAGACTGCACACGCGAATTCCAGCTTTGGGCGAACAAGCGTTTCGTAGGCCAATAATTTAACTGTGGACGGAGCCAGGTTAATGTTACGTCGGAGGAAGCCCAGCGCGCGATTCGCATCACTGGTAATGCGATTTATGTGGGATGACCGTGTAAGGTCATGAGAAATAAGAAGACCTAGATATTTAGTGGACGAGACAGGAAATATAGCGGAGCCACTTAAGAAATATTTGTACGTGGAATAGGAGTGACGCCTGTGAAATGACATGATGGATGTTTTGTGAACATTTAGCACCATGAGTCATTTGTTGCACCATTCATCTATCTTCCGTAGGTCTTGCTGGAGTGCTACGTTATCACTGGGATCGATAATGGGGCGATAAATGACGCAGTCGTCCGCGAACAACCGAATGCTTGAAGAAATATTGTCTGGTAGGTCGTTGATGTATATGAGAAAAAGTAAGGGCCCGAGGACCGTCCCTTGAGGAACACCTGATAGGACAGGAGATAAGGATGAAGAACTGTTGTTAACGTTGACAAACTGGTGTCGGTTAGTTAAAAAGTTTGAAAGCCATGCAAATACATGTTCATCAAGGTTTAAATGTGAAAGTTTATATAGCAAACGCTTGTGGGGAACTTTGTCGAAGGCCTTCTCGAAATCTATGAAAATAGCATCGACGGGGACGTTAATGTCTAATTTAGAATTAATGTCACTTAGGAAGAGTGCCAATTGACTGTCGCAGGAGAGACTTTTTTGGAAGCCATGTTGATTGGGATGAAAGAACTTTGCGGATTTCAGAAAGCTAGCTATGTGTGTGTAAATGATATGTTCCATTATTTTAGAGCAAACACATGTAAGAGAGATTGGACGAAACGCATTATCTGACGCTTTCTTGAGGACAGGTACCACTTTTCCTGTTTTCCAATCTTGGGGAACAGAACCTGTTGAGAGGGACTGCTGGAAGATATGGCTTAGAATGATGCTAGAGAAATGTTTGGTGTTTTTAAGAATTTTTGCATTTATGCCGTCAACGCCTGAGGCCGAAGATAGCTTCAGAGAGTCAATGACGTTTGAGATGCCGTGTGGTTGGAATGTAATGCTGGGCATGATGGAGTGCAATTTAGTAGAAAGGGACACAGGGCCGTCGTCTGGATCGCGGGTGAATACTGAGCAGAATGTGGAGTTAAAGGACTCGGCAACCTTGCAGTCAGGAATAGCAGTTCCTGAGGAGTCAAGCAAGGAAACTGTAGGGTTTACGTGTTTGGGGTTAATGGTCCTCTAGAACTGCTTAGGGTTAGTGCGAATCAGAGCTGGCAGTGTCGACGAGAAGGTGCGTTTGGATTTAGACAGGAGTGAATTGAACTTTTTCGATGTTGCTTGATATTTATCCCATGTGTGTGGGTCGGTGGATGTTTTTGCCGCTCTAAATTGCCTATTTCTTTTTCTTTTGAGCCGTTTTAAAGTAACGCTGAACCATGGGAATGGGATCCGCTCTGTTATCGTTTTTGTAGGTATGTATTTTGCAATCAAACGTTGCGTTTCATACTTAAAGATTGACCAATTTGTTCCAACCGAGCGAGTTTTGAAATCCAACAAGAACGAATCGCAAAAGTGGCTCAGTTCAGCGTTCATATCGAGATATTTACCTTTATCGTAAAGTGGTATTGTTTTCCCGTTTGTGTAGGCAATGAAACGTACCATGAATGATAGCATGGTCACTGATACCATCCAGATAGGTGAGTGGGGAGAAACTATCGGGGTGAGAAGCAAGAACCAGGTCAAGTAGATTGTTCGAGTGGTTTGTAGTTCTTGTGGGTGATGTGACCAACTGCGAAAGCCCGAACGAAAGACACGTGTTTATGAAATCGCTTTCGACGCTTTTGTGCGCCGGCATGATAGCGGGGTTCCACCAGTCAATAGCCGGAAGGTTAAAATCACCAAAAATTGCAATACGCGTGTTGGGGTGTAGGGTTGAGACCAACTGCAACGCGTCGTGGAAATTGGGTACGAAGGAGGCGTCGGCATCTGGGGGGCGATAGCATACGCCAATTATGACAGGAGGATACGCAGCTGTGCATCGAATAAACAGTATTTCGAGTGGGGAACTAATAACAACACGACAGCACTGCAAACTACGATGGGCACCCAACAGGACACCACCGCCTCGCCTGTTTACCCGATCACATCGGAAGACGTCGAAATCTGGGAAATAGAGCTGTACGTCTGCATTACTTATAGAGGGGTTTAGCCATGTTTCCGTAAGAATTACAAAATTGGAGTCGGTTGAGGTAACGACGTTGCTTAGTTGGTCCCTTTTGGGAATCAGGCTACGGATGTTAGTAAAAATGAATGGTATGATACTGTTGTTGGAACTGGGAGTTGTGTTTGCTAACCGCTACGCATCGCGCTGCACAACCTTTTCGCTACTGTGGTCATAGAAGTAAGTGACATCACCTATCTTTAATTTATCATGTCGTAGCTTGTAGGAGGTCCCTTGTGCTTTGCCAAATTCAACCAACTTCTTGCGGGCCACGCGTGTATTAGGCGAAAAATCTTCAGAGATAGCAACATCCGACTCCTTAAATTTCCAGCTGGCACTAAGAACCTTATCCTTATCCTTGAAATAGGCGAATTTCACAATTATCGGCCTTTTTTTAGCCGGGTGAAATGTGCCCAGCCTGTGCGCACGCTCGATGTCCCGTGGTTGGATGTTTATCTTTAGTACAGCTAAACGGTGACTAATAACCTTTTCTTCAGACTGCGCCCACGTTTCGCCTGCACGGTCGACTAGCCCAAAAAACAGCAGGTTTTGGCGACGAGCCCTGTCTTTGGAATCGTCGAGACGGGACGACAAAAGAGAAATTTGTTTTGCGTTCATCTCGGTTAGATGCTCGATTTCCTCTACCTGGGTTTTAATGGTCACAAGGGACGCGTAGTCTCCCTCGATTTTAGTTAGACGTACCTTAATGTCTGCGAACATGGTATCGGTTTCGTCGAGTTTGGCTTTCATGGATCTCATTTCGCTTAACAGTGTTGACTGGCCGTTTTTGAGTTCATTAAGAATTGCGGCTATATCACATGGTTCATCAGCGGAAGGGGAACCTTTTTTTGGAGGACCGGGGTTCTGTTTTACATCTTTGCATAACATCAATAAATCCAACAAAACAAGACCCTATCAAAAGCGATAGAACAACAACACTGTGGGCTCGGCAGCACAAGCAAGGCAGGATAACGCGTGCGTCGCGCGAACAAAGAACAATTGTTGGGTACCTGCATGAGGAAGACGGTATTCCGGTGAGCCCAAGCCATCGCTCGCGTGCCGCCGAGCCCACTGAAGTGGGCGCCGGTCTGAGGATGCTTTTTATAGGCTTCGGGCGTTGTCGATGGCGATCCGATCTCCCTTGGCCATTTGCAGAGCATGCGCAGGGCAGGGGGCAGCCAGGTTGACACGTTTTCCACAGGGCAGCGACGTTGCAGCACGTGCCAGAATCGGAGATTGCTGGACTGGTTGTCAGGCGGAACGGGAATTTTCGACGGAGGCACGTGGCGTCCCGGTATCGCGTGGTTAATTGTATACTTAATTCTGTTGACTTCCTGGCTTGAGAACGTTTGTTTACTGGAGTTATGTGCAGGGACCATTCTTTAAGGCACCGCTCCTACGTGCGACCGTATTCTCCAGTGGCCCAATTGGTTAGCGCACGGTACTTATATGACAGTTCTCGTGAGCCATGCCGGGGTTGTGAGTTCGAGCCTCACCTAGGGAAAGTCCTTTTTTATTGTTAAATTTTAATTTAGAGTTTATGTATTCTTGATTGATGGATATGTGGGGTTTGTTGTTCCCGAACTACCATGTGATTACGAGACGCGCCGTAGTAAAGGGTTCCGGAAAGTTGACCTCCTGCGGTTCTTTAACGTGCACACAATTATGAGCACATGGGCCTACAGCACTTTCTCCTCCACCAAAAATGCAGCCGGTATTCAGTCTCATGACTTACCGGTCAATAGTCGAGTACCTTAGCCACTATAAACCACCGCGGTGGGGCAGGTAAGTTACTCTGAGCAGTCAACTAGCACCACTAACTTTTCACACTTCGCCGCTGATGAGAATACAGAACGGCGAGCGGCTGTGATACCATGAGAGTGTAATCATTAGAGTTCGCTGTGACATATCTCATAACTTATTGAGATGCAGTAGTGTCCAAGTGCACGTAGTTCAGTTGATCGTCCGTGTTTAAATTAAGCATATCATAGACTTGTTTGTATAGTATAGTAAAGTATGTTATGGTATACTATCATTTACCATTGGTTGAAAAAGAAAAGGGAAGAAGGAAAGGGGGAGGGAAAGGACAGCAGCTCAGTCTTGGCACCTCGAGAGCGTAGCAGTTCAAATTTTTTTATTTATTGTTCATTGAGGCTTGGACCACTGTCGAATGATTTTTGGTGAAGCAGCACGAATTGGGTATTTAAGTTACGCGCAGAGCTTACTTTGGGAGTTGTGTAAGTGGTGTGTAGAAATTTATGGCAGGATGCAGCTTTCCTTTTTTTTTTTCGGGTGGCATCGTCATGGCGTCTTTCCCCTTTTTTAGTGCGTTCGCAAGCGTCTCGATCGGCCCCACAAAAGGGGTCACCTGCGATCATCGAAACTGGAGTTCGGCATGGCATTCTTTCAAGTTGTTCCCTGACGTGACAATTTTCTCGGTACTACTTCACGTGGAATGCCTTGAAGCAGTTGCGGCTTGGAAGGAGGCACAAGTGCATGTTGCACTTAGCGCAGTACATAAACGTGTAGCCGAACTTACGGAACTTGCATCTGTTCTTTTTTTCGCCGTACTGTGGCCAGTGGTTCATGCCATCGTACCTCACGTTCACTGTGGGCCTGGGCGTCACCGGAGAATGGATCAAGTTTTTGACGGGCACGATTCCAGCTTCAGCAGCCATACCTGACCTTCTTTTCAAAGGATTTGACTTAAGATGTGTAAGGTTTTGGGCAATCTGTATTCGAAAAGCTAGCAGAGACAATCTTCTTTTGATAGATAGCTGGGCACAGTGGCGCTTATACAGGAGCTACCCATTGACAATAGAAACATCCATCATCCTGTAAAAAATCCGCATGTACCATCTTTTCGATTTGTGGTCTGTGCAGTATAGCTCAATAAGTATGTCGGCGAGATCAACACCTCCCATGAAGGCATTGTACTCCACTACGGCGAAAGGGCATGGAACATCAATGCTGCGCTTTTCTTTGCTGTTCCACCGGTTGCACAAGTCGGTTGGTTGGACACCAGCGTAGCTTGACACGAGGTGTACGGAGTTGCTGTCAAACCATTTGATGACTCCAATGTTAGAGTCCTCTCCACGCGAAAATCCACCGAGCCTCTTCCTTGCGCCTTGAGAGTTGCATCAGGTGCCAGCGGACACTTCTCCGTCCTGTCGACTCTAACGGTACCAACACTCAGAAATCCTTTGCGCTTCAACTCGTCTACCAGGCGCAGACTGCTGAACCAGTTATCAAAAAATAACTTGTGGTTCCTGTTTTCCGGAAGATCTTTCACCAGATCGATGACTATATCACCAGAGATGCCGAATCCATTGTCATGAGCAGTACCTTTACCTTCATAGATGATGAAGTCGTGCATAATTCCGGAGACACCTGCCCTTGTGAACACCTTATAGCCCCACTTGTGGGGCTTCGATTTCATGTACTGCTTTAGCAATGAGCGCCCCTTGAAGGGAATAATTTGCTCGTCCACACTCTGCCATTCTTCTGGGGCCACTGCCTTCATGTTCTTCTTCAGCTGTTTCACAAGTGGGAGCACCTTGAAAAGGCGGTGGTGGCCCTCAGCGTCTCGTGGCGTTGCCTGACAGTTGTCGTTCATATGTAGGCATCGATGTATGACCTCGAATCTATTTTTAGACATGAGGTCCGCTACAGGCTCAAACCTCGTTCCACACTGCCAGAACATCCGGAAATGAGGCACCCGGACTGTCCCAGAAATCACTAATATGGAGAGATATTTTCTCATCTCCTCTTTGGTGATGTTTGCACAGGTGCCATTCTTCTGGGTGGAATACAGATTTGATTGATAGCACAGTGTGTCTACCATATCTTCATCGAAAAAGGCACAAAAGTATTGGTATGGACTTAGCACATCGTCAGGCCGTGGGGGCAGCTCACCCTTCCAGGCTGTGTCATCAAGCATAATGTCTTTTGTTGTCCATTTTCTGCGAATGCTTTCTTTCATCTTTCTGCGCTGTGCGGCCGTGTGGCGGGATGTTCCCAGAACAGTTTCAACAGGGTTGCTTGGCATTCCTTTGTCGTCATCTTCTCGCGGATGTTGATCGCAAAGATTTATCACAACTTCGAGCGAACAGGAATCAATCAATTTTTTATCATCTCTAGGTTCATATTCGGGATCATCTAGGTCGCTGTCAAAATCAACATCGGATAATTCACCATCCGGAAGGAAGATTAGCTCCTGTATTTCTTCATCTGTCAGCCATTTCTTTTCTTTTGACCTCGCCATCTATACATGAAAGACAAAAGAATATTGTCCAATAACTATCACTTATCGTATTTCGTACAAATGAGATTTTGTTATTGCCTGGTTTTGCGTTCAGTCAAGCAGAGAAACGCAACAAGCGTCCAACCCTCTATCGGCTTACACCTCCGCAAATGCCCGACGTTGCTCGTGAGCAACAGCGTTTTTGGAGGGAAAATTTCTAACGCGTGAAATGTGGCCACACCATTCAGCCTGTTCATAAGTGTTCTACAACGCCTTACGGGCAATTTTGAGTATAACATAGCTCGCGGTAGCGTCCCATTACGCTGTAGTAGGATAAATTTACTCACGTGTGCAGAGCTTGCGTTGCCACCTCTCAAACGCTCGAACAAAGTACTAGAAAAAGGCGATGCTGCCATCTGTGTGTATTTCTTTGAAGCTTAGGACGCTTGGTAGACTTTGTCTCTTTCCACAGATGGCGCTAGCAGTATCACACAACATGCTTTTGCGGAAAAAATTATTTTTGGAGTTGTTGCCCCAGAGCAACAGTGGGCATCAAAGGGTTAAGCAGAATAAGGTGCTATTGCAAGGGTATAGCATTTGCAGAAAAAAAAAATGTAATTATGGTTTTCTGTAAAGCCAGGCCTGTACCGTATGAATTACCAGAGCAAGTCGAAAAAGAAATGGGGGAACTAGAGAAGGCTAAGGTAATTTACCGGGTGTGGCACAACACTATAGGTGACGCCACTAGTTATTTTGGCCCACAAAAGTGGCTAAGACTATAGAGTCAGTGTGAACAACTCCATTGATGTAGATCACCATCCCTTACCTCTTTCAGATGACATTATTGCGTCCTCAGTTGGAAGAACTGTGTTCACTGTATTAGACTTGGCCAAAGTGTATTTACCGCTGGAGTTAGATGGGCGTGCTGAAGAACTTCTAATGGTTAAGACGCACATGGGTCGCTTTAGATACCGGCGGTTGCCATACGGCGTAGAGTGCACATTCAATGTTTCAGGCGGTCATGGACCAGGTTTCGCAAAGCATACCGGGCACAGCCTATTACTTATACGACGTACTTATTGCTGGAAAAACCCTAACAGAGTGCTACAGTTGAACGAACGAAGTTCTAAAGGCTCTGCGCAAGCATGGAATTCGAGTAAATGTTCGAGTAAATAAGTTTTTTTTTTTCAAGAAATATCCTAGTATACCTGGGGCACAAGATAGACCAACACAGTCTGCATTCTACAGCGGGCAATGTGAAAGCGGTGTTTGAAGCACGCAAACCTACAGTGTGAACCAGTTATGGGCGTTTCTGGGCTTTCTAAATTTCTATGCAAAATGTTTATCCAACTTGGCTGGACAACTAAAACCACTTCACCAGCCTCTACGCAATTGAGGTATATTGCAATAATTGGGTATGTGCGCTCGACGTTTCACGCAATGTAATCAGTTGCTAAATAAAGGTAGTGTTGTATGGCGTATTAAAAAAGAAATGCCGCTCATATGAGCTTCTGTTCATGGGCTGGGCGTGGTTTATCGCACGTTGTGCGTGTCGTTGAATGCCCAGGCGCTTCGCTTCAGATCAATGTAGCAAGTGAAGAAGAATAATACAAAACACCTTTTACCATGTACTAAGATATGAGGTTCCAAACTGCAGCCGACTAGCTTAAAGGCTTCCAATTATGGAAAATATTGTGCCAGTTGTTTTAGCTTGATTTCCAGGATCCAAAAATTTTAATCCGCATATACTCTTCCCGAGAAAGCAAATGTGCGACTCCAACAAAGTGCTCGCCTCCTGGCGGCTGAGCCTGGAAATGGCGCCAAGAGTCGACCTTGAAAGGAGCTATATGTAACCACGTTGCGCGCTTTGAGACGCGGCTGCATAGTTCCTTTGTTTTCGCCATGCCGTATGCGTGAACCCGAAAAACAAGTAAGCGATCTTCAATGACCATTGAAGTGTGCCGCAATGCGTGGCATCGCGCTGGAAAAATGGTAACCTATTGTTCTATATCTTCCCGAAGGTTGCAGACGAGAGGCGTTGGAGAACGGGGCGAATCGGAAACTTACGCATTGGAAAGCAGGTGACGGATACCATAAGGAAGTATGTTTTTATCGATTCACTCGCGAGGACCTAATTCTAGGTGAGTAAACCGTTACGTATCGTGTGTGCATTTTTATCGATACTCGGGCATCTCTAAGCGCGGAGCATAGTTTTTTTATATAAGCGAGCGCTTTAAGAAATCGTTTGCGTTAAGTGTGTATTTTTCGCATGTGCTCAATTTCTGCGCAAGACGTATACGGCTACCAATTCGCAAACTAAACTGCGGTAATTTTTTTATTTCACATCTATCTATCTATCTATCTATCTATCTACCTATCTATCTATCTATCTATCTATATATATATATATATATATATATATATATATATATATATAGGCAGGCATCGTGGTTGAATGGCCGTGGCGCTGCAAGTAGTCAAGTAGATCCCGTGAGCAGTCACAACGTGGTTTCTTTCGCCGTTTCAATCAGTCTGGCCTTTATCAGGATTGAGGGTACAACTTGTTGGTGCTCAGCTTTATACAGTCTTAAATCAGAAAGACAGAGAGAAAGAGGAAGAAAAAAAATTAATGTGGACTCCCCCGGGTGCTACTTTTCACTCTTCCTTCCCCTTCCCTCTTTTCACCTTCTTTTCACCTTTAGATGTCTGTGGTCTGTGTATCCTTCCTTTCACTAACGTATTGTCCCCGACCAGACGGCACCGCATGGCTCTGACGGTTCGGTGTGGGGGAAAAGAGCTTTTTTAAGAAGTTTAAGCCTTTAACTACTCAGCGCCTCGGGAACATCTCGTCGTTGAAAGAGGGGCGCCGCGTTTCACCGTTGAGGCTGGCAAGCGGGTGCAATGTCAATTCTTGCCCGCTTCTGGATTACCCGTGCAGTAGGGGCCTCCCGATTGTGCACAGGGTTGCTGTTGGGCGTTTCATGCTTGGAACAATTGATTGGATAGTAAGGTAAAAACAAACAGACGACAGCTGTACTTAGGAAGAGTAGTTACATTTGGAAACATTTTGAATTGTCCAGTGCCCTTCGCAGCTGCAGTGCCGTGAACTCAGTTATTATTTTCATTATTGCCGTTATTGTTTTCTAATGCTTCAATTGCTGCGACTGTACCCGGACTCTCATTTATTTCTCCATCGAGGGTGTTAAATCGGTGGATAAGGTATGACTCTCGTTGTTCATGTTCTCGGTTTGATATAAAACCCATCTCTAAGAGTGTGACTGATCACATCACAGACGAGTTCCCGATGATCGACGAAACTGTGACTCCCGCGAGCCACAAGCACCCCCTCACCATCAGCAACAGCGCACCACTACTAGGGGGGAAGTCTGCTGGACAGCCAACATTCATTGCGGATGTCGAGACCAACAGCACTACATGACAGCACCACTACACCGCTCCTCCGAGGGAAGCCTGCCGAACTACGAAGCCGCGTCCTTCTATTGCGGACCCCGGGACCGGAACACCCTACGAACACGTTCGCTGGGAGCCCAACGCCAAAATCTTCCCTACATCAACGAAGGCCTGCAGGACATAACTACAATCTGTCGACTTCATCAGTGCCATCCCCGCACCCAAAAGAGATTGACCTCTGAAATGTATGTCCAGCTCATCGCTTCCCAGTTCCAGGGCCACCTTCGTTAAAGTACGAAAACTTGCTGACAAACGAATTAGACATGAAATGCATAAATCAATATTGCAAGCGTATCTTCGTGCTAGATTAGTCCCCAAGGGTATGACACTTGACCTCACACCAGCCGCCACAAACCTTGACAAACACGACCAAATAACATGGAAAATTCCATGTCCTCCTTCAGGCATCTCTTAAATTAACAGAAATCGCTCTCAATCACTGCAATTAGCAGGTAAAGAAACTAGTCGCTATGATCAACATCATTCTCAGCCACAACACTTTATCGAATGAAAAAATCACTCAGTTCACAGAATTTGAACTGAATAAATACCAAGCCATCATGACCACTAAACTTCATAAACTCAAAAGTGACCATGTGCCCTACCCCGCGTTTCCTAATATAGTTCCTTATCACTACAACACCACCACCCAGGAAACCACTAATGGTACAAACGATCATACATCTGTGAACACACCCTGGGACACTGTGGTTATAAACCTATCGGACACGAGTTTGTCACCTGACGAAAAAAAACTGCTATCTAAAGGACTAATAAGCTTCTGCTCGACCAGAAAATTTTTCGATAAATTCCACTTGCTCCAAGACCTCGACAACTTCGCTAGAAGCTTAAGGTTGCACGAATATTTCTTGGACAGGCCTTCTAACCACGAAACAATTCACCGTCGTAAAACAAATGATTTGACACCGAACAGTAATCGAGACAAGTGCCTGGACCTTTATATCACCGCAGTACAGAGAGATATAGTACACGAATACTACAGACAGAAAGGAAACCGAGAAAACTTGACAAAAGCTGAAAAAAAAAAATGAGTATGAGAAATCTGGCATCTAGGATAGACATCACAATAAAACCCGCTGACAAAGGAGCAATTGTAGTCCTTAATACTACCAACTACTTACAAAAGCATACCGCCAACTAGACGACTCAAAATTTTACGAACGCCTCGCAGGTGATTTGACAGACGAATACAAATGTATCGTATCAACAGAACTAATGAAACTGCTGGATGCAGAAAACATAACCAACACTGACCACAAACTAATGCGAGCAGCAAACCCTCGTCCAGGTAGCTTCTACATCCTACCAAAAATTCATAAACCCGGTAACCCAGGTCGACCAATCATATCAAGCATAAGTACAATTACTGAACCCATATCAGGGTACGTGGACAAACTAACAAGCCGCATTCCATGCACCCTCGCGTCGTACATAAAAGACACCACACATTTTATTCGAGACATTGCAGGTGTGTGTGTGTGTGCCGAAAAACTCGTACTTGATTACTCTTGGTGTCTTTTCATTCTATACAATTATTCCTCACGACGACGGCATGGCTGCATTACAAAACGTGTATACATACCATAAACCATCTTACACCCCAGATTTATCTGCTATCGCAACTTTGACGAAGATGGTCCCCGAATTAAATTCATTTGAATTCGACCAAAGGTATTCTTGACAAATCAGCAGGACCGCTAAGGGCACCAAATGGCACCCAATTATGCCAATATATTTATGGGAAAGCTAGAATCCAAATTTTTTGCACAAAGTTTCTAGAAACCACTGTTATACAGAATATACACAGATGACATGTTTCTTATTTGGACCCACAGCGAGGATGAACTTCTCAGCTTTATCGACACTTACAACGCCGTACATCCGAACATGCACTTCACACACACCTACTGGCAAGCAACCGTAAATTTTCTTGATGTTACCATAAAGATAGAAGACAAGCTTTCTACAACCCTATATCGCAAACCAACGGATCGACAACAGTACTTTCATTACCAAAGCAATCACCTGCGCCACTGTAAAAACAGTGTTCTATACAGCCAGGCTCACCGGTTTAAGCGAATCTGCTCAAGAGACGCCGATTTTGAGAGGAGCTCACAGAGGCTAGAACTTATGCTCGATAAACAAAAATACCCCCCGCCCCCCCACATGTAATTGATGACGCCTTTCAAAACGCGAGAAAACTGATGCGTGATGACTTACTTATGAAGCGACCATCACAAGAAGACCCGCAATGAACAAACCTCTGCTTAACTTACAGCACAAACTTCCCCAATGTCAACAAAATCCTTAAATGACATTGCAACATTCTGGAACGAAGTAAACGTCTGAAACGGGCATTCCCATCCGCTCCTGGTGACGTTTAGAGACGACCACGCAACCTCAAAGACACACTTGGCTACTCTCAAATCAATACCTCACCTCCTAATAATTCATGCCGACCTTGTTTAAAGTCACGATGCCTTGTATGTAAAGCGATGCGAGAAACACAAAGCAACCAGCACAGAATCCAAGTTTTCGATTAGCATACGAGGAAACCTAATATGCGATTCCTCTAATGTGGTATACCTACTCGAATGAAACGTGTGCAGAATGCAGTTCATCGGACAAACAGAAACACCATTTAGGATTCTCTTAAATAATCACAGAGCCCATGCGAAATCAGCCCCAAGTCTACCTCTATCAAAACATCTAAATCTTCCCGACCATGCATTCAATAAACTATTTGTAACTCTTAGAGACGGGTGTGATGGTTGAGGACGTTTGTCACTATGTTTGTTTATAGTGGACGAGAAAGGATTAACATGAACAATTTAAGCGAACAAAAGAAGCTTTATATTGTACACTAGAGAAGGTAGTGACGGGAGAAAATAAAACTATATATTCAACGCTATACGCCAAGCATCACGCAACATGCACGAGAGTCAGACCTCCATTAATATGCGCAGAGTTCGCGGCTACGCTAACTCAGTGTCCAGCGCGTATAGTTCTCAGTTCGTAAGAAGAAACCGCTGTCTCACAGTTTTGGTCCGCGTCGTCCCGACATGATGCGGTCGTCGACGTGCGCGAGGGCAAAGGTGGCACGGCTGGAAGGGCTTACGGCACACGGATGCGCTACCGTGTGCAGTGCCATTGAGTCGGGCGTTGTGGCCAACCCAGCAGTCAGGGTCGCAACTCCTGAGGTCCAGGATCAGGCCACGGCTCACGAGGACCACACCCGGTAGGCCTCGCCCACGAACCTGCTCCCGGCCACTGCTCCCAGGCAGGAGCGGTTCAGCAGGCCCTGTCCTTGGACCTTGTACAGGCCGACGGACTCGACCTCGAACAGACACACCGGAGCTCGACCTGGCCTACACGTACGGGTCCCACCTCCCGCTTAGGAATGCTGCCAGGAACTCGTCCTCTCGAGCGGCGCACCGCTTCCTCTGCCTTCGTGGCCTCAACCCTCGAGCTCTCTTTTCCGCATGTTCCTTCTTCTTCTCCTCTTCTTTTTCATTTCTTGTTGTCGCCTTCGTGCCACCTGCTCTTCACTCGTCTTCTTCGGTTTCGGCAGTACTCCGGCCCCGCGTGGGGCCAGAGTACTGCCGATGGTGCGGTGACATGCGGCGGCGGGGCGACGGCGAACGGGAAGGACTTCGTGGTGTCCAGTGAGTTCCTGTCAGGTAGTCGGCGATGTCACGTGGCCGTTCCCCTGGCTGCAGATGTGGTGCATTGAAGGCGAAGCCACGCAGTCCCATCTGTCGGTACTCGCCACGTTCTATTTTCCAAGTTTTGTTATCGCCCCAAAACACTACACAATGTCACGTTCCATTTCCCAAGTTTTGTTATCGCCGCAAAACACTACACAATTCTCAGCGCGAACCGCCCCTGCAGTTTTGTGTAGTGTTTTGGGGCGATAACAAAACTTGGGAAATGAAATGTGGCAATATATACCCTGACGAAAACCGGTCCACCGGTCGAAACCATTGCCAATAAAATAAAAAAAATGCTAAGTTGTGTTTCTTCTCATCCGAAGTAGGTTTGGCACATTAGAAAAACCTCTTCAGTATATATATATATATATATATATATATATATATATATATATATATATATACACACCATATTTACTCGCATAATTGGCGCACTCGCATAATAGGCGCACCCCTAGTTTGGTCGCGGAAAATTCGATTTTTTTCAATTCCGCGCATAATAAGCGCACCCCGAACTTGGCCTTGATCAGAAACGATTCTACCCCCAAGCGGTACAGTTGGAACGCGGTCCCCGTACCCTGAAGAAAAAAAGAAAGCAAATCGACGAGCAAATAAAAAAAATTCGAAGTGCAACGACCTAACCAACGTGTTTGTCGAAATAAAACTTGAAAAAAAAAAAAGTCCATGAGCGAAAAAAAAAAAACGGCTGTTCCATCAATTACTGATACCCCCCAAATCGCTGCGCTTTTTGGAGGTCACGTGTACAACGCCGGGGGCTCGATCGCCATCACCACCATCAGAGAAAAAGAAAGAAACGCCATTTTGCAAGCGGTGTGCGTATGTTGTGGTCGTGTATTGAACTTTGGTTCCACCATGGGGAAGTACGCGAGCTACACGGCTGGGTTTAAACTGAAGGAAGTGCAGTACGCACTGGAGCACGGCAACCGGGCTGCAAGCAGGCATTTCGGCATTGGAGAAACCAGTATTCGGTACTGGAGGGACCAAGAAGAAAAACTTAAGGCGACGAAGAAGACACGACGGGCTTTCCGCGGTGCCAAGAACAGCAGGTATCCGAACGTCGAAGAGCAACTGGTCCGGCATATACGGGAGCTACAACAAGACGGCTGTGCTGTGTCGTTGGATATTGTGCAGACTGAAGCGCGCAGAATAGCCGGAGCGCAGGGCATCGAAGCAAAAGAGTTCAAAGCCAGCTCCGGATGGACAACTCGTTTCATGCGGCGCCATGGCCTGACACTGCGAAGGCGGACCACCTTGTGCCAGCGCTTTTTACTTATATAAAAAGCGCTGTTTACTTATTTTTTATAAAGTCGCCTTTTACTTGACAAGTGTGCAGATTTAAAGCGCGAGAACCGGGTTGAAAAAATTTTCGAAAATTTTACCCCGCGTAATTGGCGCACCCCTAACTTCGAGCCGGATTGGCGCACCCCTAACTTGGAGCGAAACGGCCGCGAGTGCATCATAAGTGTGGCATGTAGTCATGTTGTTGCTTGACATGCATGTCGTGATTATCATGGTATAACTGTCAGTTCAAGCGCACGATTAAACAGAAAAGAAGAGAGGACAAGCGCTTTTTTGCAAATAAATTGTTTATTAGAAAGGAAAGAATATATAAATAGGAAATCAAAAAACAACGCATGCGTGAGCAGGCAAAAAAGTACGCCCGTGGCACATCGAGAACATAGGGTAAAAGAAAAAAAATAATCTCGGAACATAATCTCGGAACTCTTTATCGTGCAGCGAAACCGAAGACTGGCTGACGCATTGTTTCCCTCTTTTTCTTATGTGAAAATCTTCTGTCAACTCACGAGTTAATTGATTGTTAGATCGAAAAACCACTTCAGTATCCTGAAAAAAGAGGATAACAACCGCACTCTCTGCAATGAGCCGCGAGATGCGATGCACCCAAAGATTTCAAAGAAGAATCGTGCTCTCCGAGACGAACATTGACGCACCTTCCGGACTGACCGATGTACACTTTACCACAGCTAAAATGAGTCATGTAAACAACGCCCATTGCGCAGTCCACAAATCTTTAGCTGTGTTTCATGCGACATTGCGGAAACTCTCTGTGCATGCGTGAACAAATGGACTGCAGTTTGCTTTTGGCTGAGAAAAGCACATCGACTTTATATCTATTAGCGAGTTGCTTTAGTTCATGCGATGTCTTATGAAGATAAGGAATCGCTGCTACCCTCCTATCTTTCCTACTATCATCACGATGCCTGGAGTGGTTCGCTTCAAATTTAAGTTTCTTAATAATGTTGTTACAAACGTACAGCGAGAAAGCGCTTGTTCTCTCTTTTTTTGTTTATTCGTGCACTTGACTGACAGTTATACCATGATATCCAATTATCCCAACTTTCGGCTCTGGTGATTATCATGTTTGGATGTGTCATTCACTTATGTCATCCGTTCGCATCGCGTAATACCGAGTTTGGTACATGTGAAGCTAGCGAAACGGCCGCGAGCGCATCATGAGCGGGGCATGTAGTCATGTTGTTACTTGACAGGCATGTCATGATTTTCATGTTGAGGTCTGTTGCTCTTGTTCGCTATGGAGTCATGTCTTACCATACCAGTTTTGCAACATGCGATGTAAACGAAACCACCGCAAGAGCTGCAGGGCCATGAAATGTAAATCACGACATACATGTCATGATTTTAATGCTTGACTAGTCAAATATGCTCTTCACACAGTCATGTTATGTCATACCAAGTTTGGTATCGATACCATTATCGAAACGCCCAGGAGAGCTAACAGTCGTAGGCGACTCTATTATATATATATATATATAGAGAGAGAGAGAGAGACTGAGAGAAAGAGATACGCTCACAGTAGCTGAAGTTCGCTAAGAAATGTTTCGCATTTAAAAAACATGGAACTAGACTAAGAGGCTCGCTATACCTTCATATGTAGACCGACCACCTTCATATAGTTCGTTAATGATTTCCTATCCACGACCATTTCAAGAGACGGAGCGTTTTCCACGCACGCGGAACATCCGTCTCGTTGTGCAGGAATAAACATTGAACATTGAACATTGAATGAACATTGAATAAACATTGAGCCTAAACGACAGGTAACTTAGCATGGGTATTGGGTGCATGTCGCTGATATCATACCTAAATATAGGCAATACCACCCCTATACAGCTTTTGACTGTGCTGGAATAGTGTGCTCAAGGTAGGTAATGTCCCCAAAATGCGAGCGCCTCTTACATCTTCTAGAATATGAACTGTTTTAGTACATTTACCTTGTTCAATGGTAGCTGACATGTGGTGCGCACGTAGATGAGAAAACATGTGCCGAGAAACTTGCTCTTTCGAGGTCTCGGTGCACTGAGTTCTCGAGTTCCATAGACTGTTCTGTACCTCCTCACTGCCAATAGGAAGACCTCGTCGTCGTTCCACCTGCAGCCTCTGTGACGGTCTTCAACAACCGGCGTTTCACTTCGTGTTTCACAGGACTTCAGTGACTCCTCGCGTTAGAGACCATACCTTAAAACGTCAAAGAGGTTTCAAAGAGGATCACTCTTTCGAGACTTCGTCACGTAATGAGCCCGTTGGTTTAGTATTTGGTTGGTTGGTTTGGTTGTTGTTTATGGCAACTCACCTTGTCTACACCTTCTTCTACATTCTATCGGCTTCGCTGCCGCATTACCTTGCACACATTCTCTAGAATTTAAGCCTTCGCATATTATTGAGATGCTTTTTCATTTGGTTTTTCGTACGAGAATGATTAGCGGCATGGAGCCGTTCATCTTTACTTAAACGACTGGGCAGCAACCAGGGTCGTTTGGGCAGCTCAGCTAGATAATGATAGTGGGACGTATGGTGAAAAGACCACGAAAAAAATTCCCCAGCTTTTCGAACAGAAACTTAGCAAGTCAAACTTAACAATGCCTTGCCATGGAGGACTACAGGGTGTAACAATCAGCACCTTTGTATACAGCCCCCACCTGCATACAGCCCCCGAGGCCGAGTTTTATCCCACCTTAGTAGTTAGGGATGTAGGATTTTTTTACTATAATATACCAACCACCAATATCTGTCTGAATAGATAGTCGCTGTTACCAAATAACTGGTCCGCAGACCCGTTTATTTTGCATGGAGACCAAGCTGTCCATTCTTAGCGCGTGTCTATCTCCACTTCGTCCTCTTCGATAGTCTGGCCCGCTCCAAGAGAATATTCTGCAACATCCTTCCAGGGGGGCCAAGATGACTCGCGAAGTATGGACCATTCTATGTTGTTCTGATCTGCATTATTATTCAACATGATCCCAGGGGGGCAAAGCAGAATCGTACCCACCGAGAATGCAGATCGTGTTGAAATGCACTTGCTTTGCTACCGAGAGTACCTGTGCTAAACGGCCGTCGATTCGTTGCTGTCGCACCCCTTGCTGTCTCTGGAACCAATGCTGATGAGACGGAGGGTGTTCTGTACGTGCGTTAGGCTGACGTGCTGGGCATGCAGAATTACGAAGACGCGATGCCTGTCGTCGTCGTCGCCCAGAAAGTGGCTGGTCTGAGACGAGTTGTTCAAGTACGACGTCACCATGGACACGCTGGCACTGATGACGTCGACACACACGGCATTGACGATCATCGACGTGCTTGTTCGGCGGCTCCGCGTCCTCCAAGTTCCTGTCGCCAGCAACCGCGTAGTCAGGCTGATGGCACTTTCCTGAGGTCAAAACACCTTGCTCCCATACAGATAGATGGTGCCTATTTGAGGTTCGTGAAGACACTTTATCACTACTTATGGCACCAAAACGCCACATCGAAGATATGTCTGTGTGTGTGGCAGAATGATTGCGGCTCAAGACGAACAGTGTGCTAGACGGGCGCTGGAAGCTTTTAGACGACAAGGGTCCCTGTACCATCCAGCCAAACATTGTCTCTATTGCTGTTAGCGTTTTAGTCTCGCGGTCGATTTTTCCGGTGGTGACCTTCCAATAGGCGTCGGATCCTACAATGACACTGATCTCGTCCGGTTGCCACGTACTTGGTTGAAAATGGTCAGCTATCTTGTACTCCCGTTCAAGAAGTAGGTGCAAAATGTTGGAGTCGAGTCGTGGGTTTGTCACAGAGCAAATTTCAGGAATCGATAACGCTTCTGAGGTAATCGTTGAATCGTCAAACTTTTAGCTTATCCTTCTCTATACTCAATAGAACGCAGGGGCAGCCCATGCGGCGGGTTTGCTTGCATACAAGCGAAGGAGTATTCCCCAAGGCCACTAAGCACAACACAAAAACTACGTTTGTCCCCCCCCCCCTTAGAAAAAGAAATTGTGACTACGCCCCTGCTTGTTTCTTCCGAAGCATTGACAGCTGCTTCTTTGCGACTGTTTCCGATAGCTTACAAAGGTGGCATTTCATTATAAACTTCCAATAAGTCTGGGTAAAAAAATTAGCGAAAAACTGAACTGCACACGTAGAGCTGCAAATGGAAGCGGCGTTAAGGAACAGCCAGATGCTTCCCCAGTGGCACTATTGGCCGGCACACAGTACTTATACGACAGTTCTTGTGAGCTATGCCGCGGTTGTGAGTTTGACCTCACCTGGAAAAAGTCGTTTTTTTTAGTCCATAAATTTTAATTAAGAGTTAATCTACTCCAAGCTAGCAGTGAATTCGTAACAATATCTTTTCACAGTTTGCCGCTGATCGCAACACAGCACGGCGAGTGCCTGTGATACCACAGGAATGTAGCAATAAGAGTTTGCCATGAATTATCTGATAGCTTATCGCGGTGTTGCAGTGTCGAAGTCACGTAGTCTGGTAGTCTGGTTGACTCGGTATGTAAAGCATATCATAGACTTGTATAGTACGGTATAGTGTAGTATAATATACGCTTTAAAAAATTGAGGAGGAACTGCGCAGTTACCTCGTAGAGGGATCTTTGCTCCTCTAAAAGACAAAATGTGTGCAAAAGATTGCCCACAGCACGGCAAAGAGGGTCACTTTTCCCCTCCGAAGAATGTTTGCGCAGTCTGCAAATGACCCATCGATGTTTACACAAGTCTGTTTCCTTTCAGACGGTGCCATAGCATGGTGTGGTGTAGTGGTTAGCGTACGCGCATGCTGACTGAGTGGTTGCAAGTTCGAATCCCGTGGTTATGCTGCAAATTTTCCGAAATTTTTTAATTCTGAATGTCATGCTTGCCAATCGATTCTACCTCTAATGAAATGCCAGTACACACTTCGAAAGGCTGGCTAAGCCTACCAAAAAACTGATTTTCGTCTGCGAACTGTTCGTCCTTTGAGGAGTAATCACGAGAGCACGATTACTTCTTCATAGTTACACCCAAAAGAATGCGATGGGTGTGGAAAATTAGTTACTCCTCTAAAAGAGCAACTCTGATACCCCTTTTTCTCCTTTACTTCTTAGAGTGTGGTATATTATAGTGTAGTATGGTATTCTATAGCCTAGTATGGTATAATCAACAGTATGGTATATTACATACGTATAGCATATTATGTGGTGGAAAAAGAGAGTGAGGCAGAAAGAAAGAAAGACGGAAAGCTGGAAGTTCTAAGTAGGCACTTTGAGAGCATAGCTGCCCTAATTTTTTTTATTGTTCCTTTAAGCTTAGACCACTGCCAAGTGATCTTGTTGAATGAGCACAAACTGAGTGTTTAAGCTACGTGCAGAGTTTTCTTTGGAAGTTGTGTAAGTGCTGCGTTGAACATTCTGGCAAGACGCAGCTTTCCTTAGAACGTTCTTCTCGAGCAGCTTCATCATGGCGTCTTTCACCGTGTTTATTGCATTCGCAAGCATCTCGAAATGCCTCACAGAAGGCGTCGCCTATGGCATTCGGAACAAAAGTTTGGCATGACATTTTAGCACTCTTTTTCTCGCCTAATACCTTGTCGCAAGGAATGCTTCTATTCCACAATCACAAAATTCAACAAAGGCTTTCATTTAGTACAACATTCCTTCTTGAAATTTGTGCTGTGCGTAGTACGACGCCCCCGTATAGCTCAAAGGTGTTCAACTTCTGCGAAGGCCTGTCCGCATAATAGCAGGTATCAAGACACTCGCCAGGCCTCGAGACAGCAGGGTCTCGAGGCCTGGCGTTAGAAACCTAGAAAAACTAAATGGTGATGGCCGCCTTCACCGCCCTCATGATCTTCGACATCCCGAAGCGGCTGAAGAACCGCTTGTACTTTTGATTATTAGAATATACTTCGTCACAGGCTTCGTTTATCCCCCGTTTTGTCTGTGTGGGAGAGGTGGAAAATTATGGGTCTTCTGAGTGAAGTTAAACACGCAACTCCCTGAGACACCTATGCAAAAGTTATATTAATAGCCTTTTGGAATAACAGTGGGCAAATAGAAAACTAACACGTTACCAATAGGCAAATGCAAAACCTATGTGTTGGCAATTGGCAAAAAAAGGATTCGACCGATACAACTCCGAAAGGCTGATACCGAACCAAGAGAGAGATACAGGTCCAAGCGGTGTTTAGAGAATCAATAAACGAACACTTTTGTGTCATTAACCCAATGTGCTATTTTTTTGTCGGGAATTTTGACTGAGTTCATTATAGAGGGATGGATGAACTAGCCTTTGGTTGATAGTGTAATGAGTGAATGCATGTGAATACATGTGCGAATACATTTCACACTCGTGTCGTTTCAAATATACCACAATGTAACGCCGTTAAAACTAAGTTTGTAGGCGATTGTTCCATTTCCTTCATTTGGGTTTGGTAGATCCCAGCGGTTGCCAGGGATTTAACTAAATGGCATGTCGCTGCTTATGCAAGAATGATGAGAAGCCTACGCACCTAGACTACGCTCGGCGGCAACGTAGCCATTGTGTTGAACCGCAACACGACGCACAGCCGGTGCTCGGCGCCAAAGGCGACCTGTATGCAAACGCCCAATAAACTTGGACGACGCCAGAGCCTATATAGCAGCTGCAAAGAGCCATCCTAAGGAGTTGTTCGTTTGACTTTGGTTGAGCCTTATTTTCAGATTCACACAGTGAGGCGTATTTATTCTGTGCTTGTGCCGGGAGTATAGTGCAGCTATCGCTCTTAAATGCAGAAACCTTCGTAAAGCTCTATTTTTGGGATGCCAAAGAACTATAAAAAAAGCATTCAATACCATTTACACAGACACGAGCTTCCAAACTAGAGCCAACTCTGGGGCTCCCACTTCTTGAAAATGTCGCGGGAATAGCGTTAACTGATTTTACCGAAACCAGGAATTTATATTTGGCAGGTGGTTCCAGAGAAAGCAATCGCGCATGTTAAGTGCATAATTAGTCGATGGTTATTTGCTCAAACGCGAAGCTAGATCGCCGTGTGATCCTTGTACCCACCTTAACTTAGCACGTGAAGTAAACCGTCAGGTTCAGTTGTCAATAAAGCACGCTATCTTCAGCCCAACGTCTCATCTAAAGCACAACCTGACAATAACTAGATTTCCATGTGCATTAACTCCCTTCAGGTGTTTTTACCGCTCTGATGTGCATGTAGAAATTAGAATAAATGTTCGAATGTACTACATAAAAGCAAGAGTTTTATTACGTTAGATTTTCAAATCTGCTGTATATTTATGCGGCAACGGCCATAGAGCTCTGCATGAATGCGGCAAAGGCCTCGCACATCAAAGGAGTGGAACAGACTTCCCGGTGACATTGTTGCTATTACTGATAACAATTTGTTCCGTGATTCTTTAGCTAACATTGTGTAATAAGTTCTTTTTTTGTGTTTTGTTGCAACAGCTAACATTGTATATTTAGGCTTGTTGTTGTATTACCTAACATGTATTATTATACAGCATATTAACAAACATTGTGCTCTTTCAAATTTATTTGTACGATTTAACCGTATTCACTGCTTTTTTTGTTAAATTCAATATTTTATTGTAAATAACCCACCCCCCTCTGTAATGCCATTTGGCCCTGAGGGTAAAATAAATAAATAAATAAATAAATAAATAAATAAAAAGAGCATCTAAAGTTTCCATACATAGCTCATACCACGCAATGTGTTCGTCTGCGACAAAGACGGTTCAAGGTGAAAGCGAAGTTAGGGTGCAGAAAAGTATATAACCTTGTTCTAACTCCGCGTTTCAGCATGTAATAGAAGCCGAAGTGAAGAGTTCCGATAGTAATGTCAATACTTTGTGGTGGCGAAACGGGTAGGGGCGGCTTCTCCGCCTGCGCGTCGTGGCGATGCCTCCAAACATGGGCGCCAGCGATAAGAACACTCTGGCCCGAAATAAGCAAGAAAATTGTGTGTGTGCCCCGATTCAGGGGCAGTTGTTGTAGAACCTTCAGTGTGGAAACATTAAAGTTATGTTATCCCTCATCTGGTGACCCGGAAAACGAACGTATCGTACCGCCATGGCCGACGAGGAAATTCTTGCTGCCCTTCAGCAATAAGTACAACAACTGGAACAACTGCAGGCCCAGCAGCAAGTGATCCAGAACCAAGAGCAGCAGCTCCGGGAACAGCAGCAGCGCAAAGAAAATGAAACACTCTCGTCCCACGACCGTGCACCACCCCGCTTGGGTCACAACTCCGAAAACTTCGCTCCAGCTGTCCCTGCCACCTCGGGCGCCTCCATTGCTGCAGCCGCCACCAACACGGGCGTTTGTCGCGTCGCCATCAAGCTTCCGCCGTTTTGGGCAGAGGCGCCTGACGTGTGGTCCGCTCAAGTCGAGGCGCAGTTTTCCACGGCACTCATCACCCAGGATTGGACACGCTATGACTACGTCGTTCCCCATCTAGACTCTCTCCATGCGGCTCAGGTTTGTGATATACTTGCGAATCCCCCGGCTGATGACCGTTACCTATACCTGAAGGGAACTGATCCGCCGGCTTTCACCTTCACAAGACGAGAAGGTGCGTCCCCTACTCCAGCACGAAGAACTCGGTGACCGCAAGCCATCGCAGCTCCTGCGTTAAATGAGTGAACTCTTGGTCAGCACCCCGGTCAACGACTCCCTCCTTCGTATCATGTGGCTTCAGCGTCTACCCTCACATGCGCAGGCCATCCTCCAGGTGCAGCCGAATCTGCCGTTGGATCAGCTCTCTCACATCGCTTATCAAGTCGTCGAGATTTCGTTGCCAGCATCGCCTCTCACCGTCAACGCCGTTGACACCCAACAGTCCAGCAGCGAGCTCGTGCGCCGTGTCGACGAAATCACCCGTCAGCTGGACTCAATTCAAAGGCGCCTGGATCAAAGCCCGAAGCTGCGTCCACACAAACGCTCCCAAAGCCAAAACAACAACTCTGCTTCATCGCACGAAAATGATAACGGCTCCTGCTACTACCATCGCCGCTTCGGAGACAAAGCCCGGAAATGTCAACCACCTTGCTCATCTGGACGTCAGGGAAACTTCAACGGCAGCCCATAGAGGGGGCCGCGAGCTGCCAACTTAGAGGTCGTCGCATATTCGTCACCAACCAAGTCACAAAGCGGCGGTTCCTCATCGACTGTGGCTCCGACATCTGTTGCTTTCCCAGAACCTTCCTGCGTGACAGGCGTCCTTGCACGGCCTTTGAGCTCAGTGCGGCGAACCATTCGACCATCAACACCTACGGCTTGCTCCGCCTTAACATCTTCAAAAACCTGCGTCGAGATTTCCCATGGAATTTCGTCATCGCCAACGTCGCAGAGCCGATCATCGGGTCCGACTTCTTGGCATACTAGAATCTTCAACCTGACTGCCGATATGACCAACCTATCAATGCTACAACAGGCCTCTTCACGCCGGGCCAACGTGCGACCACCCAACAGCCTAACGTCAAGGCGCTCACCATTGGGAACCAGTTGCCATACCACTACATCCTCGCAGAATTTCCCGACCTGACTCAACCTAGCGGGCGTCCGCGAGAGGTGCGCCACTCAATCGTGCACTACATTCGTACTACTCCCTGCCCCACGGTTTCATGCCGCGCCCGTCGGCTAGCCCCGGATCGCCTACGAATCGCACAGGCCGAATTTGAAGCCATGCTCCGCGAAGGTACTGCCCGCCGCTCGGAGGGACCTTACGCCTCACCGCTTCATCTGGTATTAAAGAAGACCAATGGCTGGTGCCCCTGCGGAGATTATTGTGTCCTCAACGCCCGCACCGTCTCCGACAAGTACCCCGTCCGTCATATACAGGACTTTGCACACCGCTTAGACGGCAGCACTATCTTCTCAGTGGTGGACCTCGTAAAGGCCTACACACAAATTTCTGTAAACCCGGATTACGTCCCAAAGACCGCAATTATCACGCCTTTCGGCCTATTCGAATTCCCTTTCATGAGTTTTGGTCTCTGCAACGCGAGGCAAACCTTTCATTGCTTCATCGACGACGTCGTCCGCGGCCTGGACTTCTGTTTCGTCTATCTAGACATCTTGATCTTCTCCCGCAACGAAACAGAACATCGCCAACACCTTCGTCAACTGTTCCAGCGTCTCGACGAACACGGCTTACTCATAAACGTTCAGAAGAGCACGCTCAGCGCCCCCGTCGTCACGTTTTTCGGCCATGAAATCTCTTCAGAATGAACTAGACCCTTGCCTGACGGCATCCTTGCCCTGCAAAATCACGCGCTGCCTGCCATACAATAACTTTCGCCGTTTCCTGGGCATGTTCAACTTTTACAGGCGCTTCGTGCTTAAAGCGGCCACATATAGGCCCCTCCCCATTATGCGTTGGCCGGCCAACGCGGCAACCATCCTGTCACTTGGACCCCAGCCTTAACGCAAGCATTTGAAGACTGCAAACCTGCCCTCTGCAACACTACGCTGCTCTCCCATCGTAAGCCAGAGGCGCCCCTGGGTCTTTTCACAGACGCCTCTAGCACCGCCGTCGGAGCCTCTCTCATGCAGCCTGTGGGAAACAACTGGCGCCCCTTGGCGTTCTTCTCGAAGAAACTCTCTTCCCCGAAGCCGCCCCCGCCTTCCGGCAGCATCGACGATGCAACCTCGCCCCCTGCTGAGATGACCTGGCCAGCCTACTACAGAAAGCTCCTCGCCATCTACGAAGCAGTCCAACACTTTCGCCACATCCTCGAGGCACAGCACTGCACACTATATACACCGACCATAAACCTATCACTTATGCCTTCTCCCAACGCCGCGAAAAACTTGCACCGGTCCAGTAGAACCAGCTGTCCTTAATCGCTCAATTCATCACAGATATCCATCACATCAGCGGAAAGGAAAACCTGGTTGCCGACGCACTGCCTCGCGTCTCGGCTGTTGAGCTACCAACCGTTACAACCGACGCCCTCGCCGAAGCTCAGAAAACGGACACCGAACTCCAGCAGCTCCTCGAGAATGGCTCTTCCCTTCAACTTCAAAAAGTTACCATCCCTGGGTCAACGGACGCTCTCTACTGTGATATATCAACAGGACGAGTGAGACCATACGCCCCTTCTTTGCACCGCCAAAGCCTCTTCAACCAGTTACACAACCTCAGTCATCCCGGCATCCGAGCTTCTACATGCCTCGTGACTTACCGGTACACGTGGCCCTCAATGCATCGGGACTGCCGCATCTGGGCACGCACATGCATTCAATGCCAGCGCGCCAAAATTACCCGACACGTCACGTCACCACTCTGAGAATTCCCTCTCCCGACAGAATAGTTCCAGCACGTCCACATCGACATCATTGGCCCCCTCCAACCAGCCGACACTTACCGCTATTGCCTCACCACCATCGATCGTTACACTCGTTGGCCCGAGGTGTGGCCGCTCGAAATCATCACCGCAGAAGACGTGGCATCAGCCTTCTTCTCCGGCTGGGTTTCACGTTTCGGCACTCCTCGTCGAATCACCACCGATCAAGGAAGGCGATTCGAATTTCATCTCTTCAGGCTCCTCAGGCTCTCTACCGGGTTCGAGCGTTCACGGACAACTAGCTATCACCCTTGCGCCAACGGAATGATTGAACGGTTTCACCGACAGTTCAAGGCAGCCATCATGTGCCACCCTCACTCAACCTGGCTGGAAGCTCTTCCCGCCGTCGCTCTCGGTCTGCGCGCAACTTTCAAGCCAGACATTCAAGCCACGCCCGCGGAACTCGTCTACCGGGAGCCGCTTCGCCTACCTGGACAACTCCTTTCCGCTCCGACCTCTGATGTAACCAGCTCGGACCCTGCAGACTTCGTCGCTCGACTCCGTCGCACAATGGGCACGCTGCGCCCCTCACCACCGGCTCGCCACACCAAGCCGACCCCGTTCGTGTTCAAGGACCTGGTAACATGCTCGCATGCCTTCCTCCGCGACCACACCGTACGCGCACCTTTCCGGCCGCCTTACTCCGGACCTTACAAAGTCATCTGTCGCGACGACAAGACATTCACACTGCAAATCAGTGGAAAGAATGTACGGTTTCTATCGACTGCCTAAAGCCATCATACGACCTTTCCCAGGAGCCTACCAAACCCCGCACGCCTCCTGTAATTCGCCGACAACAGCCCGCAACGCCTAGGCTCGCACCCTACACCACCCGTCTGGACGCCAGGTGCGGTTCTCCGAACCTCTTCAACCCTGATGCGTGGGGGGGGGGGCGAAATGCCTCGGTGCTGCTTCTGCGCCTGCACGTCGCGGCGATGCCTCCAAACACTGGCTCCAGCGATAAGAACACTCTCGCCCGAAATAAGCAAGAAAACTGTGTGTGTGCCCCGATTCAGGGGCAGTCGTTGTAGAACTTTCAGTGCGGAAACATTAAAGTTATGTTATCCCACACTATGAATATAACAATTGGTATTGCGGATACTGTATTGAAAAGAGAACTTGTGTGACTGTATCAACTTGATTCTGGAGAAGTTTCTTTTTTATAAAAGGTTTCTAAATACGCCAGCAAGAAAACATGAAAATGTACGTCGAGGTTTGCTTCCTTCATATCTAGAGCAGCCAATTTACAAGGTTCATTAAAGTTTTCGTATTCAATTGATTTAAGAGCAACGGAAATATTTTTAGTTACGTGCAGCATAATTCTTAACAAGAATAAACCTTGCACTTATTGGATGCCACACGCGTGCCGGTCAATTGAAGCTCCCGATGCTTAAACGACTGATTAGCTAGAATTTTATGGAGTGCATTTCATTGAAATACTCAAGCCTAATATATGCATTATGACCTCTATAGAGCGTATGACTGTGCGAGAATAGTGTGCGCAAGGCCGGCAGTGTCTCCATCATTCGATTGCCTCGCATATCTTTTCGAACCTGAACTGCGTTATAGTCCTTTCACTTTGCACACAGATGATACCCAGTGCGCACGTGGAGGAACTATAACGCACCAAGTAACGTTCAACACCTCGGTGCACTGGGGTGCAGAGTTTCATGAACTGTCTTGTACCTCGCAGCCGTTGGGAAGCCCTCGGAGTTGTTCCACTTGCAGCCAAGCTCTGTGACGGCCTTCAAGAACCGGCGTTTTGCTTCGGGTTTCACAGGAATTAAAGAACTCCCTGCGTTCGAGACCATGCCTCACAATGCCAAAAAGGTTTCTTCATTCACCCGGATGGTTCTCTTGAGATTTTGTCACATAATGCGCCCGCTCATCTCATATTTGGTTGTTGTTGCTGTTGGTGATGATGATGATGACCTGTGATGGATGGCGCTCGCTAACAGAGGGGGACGGGCCAAGAACCGGGCAGCAGGATACTTAAATGAAACTAAAATGAAAACGAAACCAATCTGAAAAGTAGTTTAGAAATAATACTACCAATAAACAAAAATGTTTGCTGAGCAAGTGGTGAAACCTTGTCCACAACTTCCTCTACATTCCATCAGCTCCGCAGCCGCAATGCGTTGCAGATAATTAGTAGAATGTGAACATTCGCACATTCCCGGCATGCCTTTTCATTTAGTTTATCGTTCGAGAAATATTCGCGGCACGAAACGATTCCTCCTTATTTAGGTGAATAGGGAACAACCAGGGTCATATGGCCAGCTCAGCTGAAGAGTAGTAGGATGTACGGTGCCCCGCCACGATGGCCTAGTGGCTAAGGTACTCGGCTGCTGACCCGCAGGTCGCGGGTTCAAATCCCGGCTGCGGCGGCTGCATTTCCGATGGAGGCGGAAATGTTGTAGGCCCCTGTGCTCAGATTTGGGTGCACGTTAAAGAACCCCAGGTGGTCGAAATTTCCGGAGCCCTCCACTACGGAGTCTCTCATAATCATATGGTGGTTTTGGGATGTTAAACCCCACATATCCATCCAGTGGGATGTACGGTAAAAAAACAACGAAAAAAAACCCCAACCCCTCAAACAGAAACTTAACAAGTCAAACTTAACAATGCCCTGCCATGAAGGACTACAGGGCATAACAATGGGTATTTTTGTATACAGCCTCCACCCGTATATTAGCCCCCGAGGCTGGGTAGCCCGCCAAATGGGGTCGAGCAGCGCAATGCCCAAGCCACTTGCCCACCTCGGTGGTTATTGATGTAAGGTTTTTTGGCCCTAATATATTTACTGATACTAGAAGTGAACGACGTCGATGAAGAAGAAGATAGTGTTTGTACATGATGATTATGACCATGGAGGTCATGATGAAGGGAAATGGAAAAAGAACCATAGAAGCAGGAGGAGAACAAAAAGATAAAGAAGAAGAAATGTGTTGACGTTCTTGATTGAGCACGGGGGTGCGTTACTTGTGCATACTGGCCTGCGATAATGAAATCACGGACTGATTACCACTGAGCGATATTCTCGCGGAGAACATCAAATATAGTTTATTTCTCTGTGCCTACTTACTGGTGTCTTTTTTTTCTTTGCTTAGTAATCATATCTAGTAATTTTCGTAGTGCGTATGAGCCACATTTAAATGTTTAAAAATGATTTGGCGAACCAAGCACGCCTGCGTGCATAGTTTAAATGTCAGCATTGCGGGTGTCAAAATACACGGCTTTGATGGTTCGCCCGCCAAGTATACGGTCACCAAGTCTTCAGTGAAGGAAGTAGGGCCATTAAGTGGTGGGTGCGTACAATACCTGTGTTAGGCGGTAGAGCGGATTTCCCGTATTGTGATATCTTGCAGACAAATCCGACGTTTCTTTAAAGCTGTGACCTTTTGAAGCACCTCAATTGGTATACATTTGGTTCGAAGGATTTTCTCTTGCTCAATAATGTACTCGTAAATGTTGTTGCACTTCTCACGGAAGTTCCAGCGAAGTGGCTAAAGCGTCTCGTAGCCAACGCTAGCCACCACTGCATTGCTTTTTGCCGGTGATTTGTGCAATTTTCGTGTTTCTTACCGTGAGGAACGTTGGGCTTGCGTTGTAGCGCATAAAAACTATAGATGGTACGAATTGAATCCAGGACATGAAGCTGTCGTGACAAGGATGGCGTGAGACTTGGGACGCTTCCTGCGGCACAGGCCTGGAAAATCTGTGACTGTTTCTGAGATACCGTTGATCATCAGATGCAGAAGCGAGAAGCATGCGGACATCACGTGTTTTCGCCGCTCGCCATGGTGCTTGCTCCGGTTCCTGGCCAGGGTATAAATACAGAAGCATTCAGTTCTTGTTCTTGCCTTGAAGTGTCTTTTCTTCGCACCTATGCACGATAGTACAGTGGCAACGAAGATGGAATCGTTGATCGCACTTCGATTCTGACACCAGAGTCATGGGATCTGGATCCCCGAATTCCCGGCCTTCGATGATGCTCTCAGTAGCTGGATCACGTATCGTGTGTGCTTTGAAGCCTATTTTTTTATTAACATAATCATTGGAAACCTACTCAAAGAGTGAGGCAGCAGTTAGATTACTGTTATATTCGACTCTGATAGGATAGGACCCGTTAGCAACTGTGCTTCAGTTGTCAAAAAGGCGCGCTTGCGGCAAAGGGGTTATGTAATCCCAACACGTGCTGAAAGAAGTCGGTTTATAACCGCCGTTGACCATTGATGAACATTAACGGCTTTCAGTTCACCTTGAAGACATCTGATTGCCATAACTTTAGTATGTTCGCGTGCTAAAGCAAAGTCCCCCTGAATCGCAAGACTCGCTTGCCCATGCTCCACGGTAGGTCAAGGTGACTGGTGACACAATCGGATAAGTTGATGCACCGGTCGCATCTCTTGTTTTCATTAGCATATCGGGAAATAGATACTTCGTTTGCTTAGCCTCGTGTGCTTCTGAAATGTTCGCCTGGATCTCACGACCTGGATATTAAGAATGACACATTGGCCGTCTCTAGAAAGCAGTCAGTCAGGGGTCTTTGTACCTTGCGATGTTTGGTAATATGGCTCCTCGTGAACAGACCATTCTCTTTCTCTTAATGTTCTCGCCAAATAAAGGACAATAATGTCGTGACGTTGGAGTCTTTGGTGATGTGTACGGTGACAACGCTGCATAATATGACCCAAAGACTTGTTTGAGTCACATCCAGCGCGACAGCGTTATGAGGTGTTCTGGCCACGATTAAGGCAGGTGAGATAGGGGATTGCGGCGATGTGGAACTTGGCTAGGTCAATGAACTCCATTCCTTTCAGAAACGTTGTCCCCTCTCCAAGCCACGCTGTTGTTGAACACGGGGCAGCGGGACATTAGGACTGCAGCCTGCCATCAAAACTTGAATGCAGGTTCCTCGCCCAGTACTTGCGGGCAGCTGCCACAGAACCAATGACATCTCCTGCAAATTGGGTTAAGCCCTGTGCCTGCCTTAAGGCCTTCCGAATGAAATCCTTGGTGACCACTACCGTGCATTGATAATGATCACTGTAGAGCTGTCGCTTGACACGGTTGGTTTTCATGTAAGGAATTGAAGTTCTTAGGCACATTAGTCCCAGACCACCCACCGGAACGGGGGCGTCGAGAAACCCAATCGAAACATCGTGTGGCAGTGACAGCCAGGTCCTGACTGGAGCTCTGACCATTTTGTCCAGTGCTTTTAGAAGTTTGGCAGAGATCGGGCCCAGCACAACCCTATGACTCAGGTGGGAAAGCAAATAGCATCGTAGGGCAACCAACCTTTGCTGCGGCTTTAAAGCCGCCGTCGCCAAGTGGGCTAGTAATATACGAAGGTCGTTCCGCACTGTATTGTTGTTGGCATTGTGCCATCAAATCGTATGCCCGGATATTTTTATACTGTCATATGGGATATGTTCCTAATAGGTTCACCTTCTATCCTGTATAACCACTGGGTATCGACCTTTGCCTTCTTGTCTTGCCCGCTGTGCATTATCGTTAAGGTCATTGACTTGGTTGCGTCCGCCTCGAGACCACATCGTTAAAGATGTTCTTCTATTCTATATAGCTGGTACTGCAGCCCACTCCTTGCACTTGCCAATAAAATAGTATTGTTGGCGTACGCCATTGCTGACATTGCCAGGCCATCACTTTCAAAAAAAATCTCACTAGGCAGCTCTTCGAAAAATTCGTCCTGTGTAAGCCTAAAGAGCAGGGGTGATAGTGGATCTCCCTGCCTTACTCCTCTTGGTGGGTGGACCACCTTAGACTGGTTGCCACATGAGAGTACCGTAGCGGCTCTTTCATAGAAATCCGAGTCATACGCACAGAAACTATCTGATATTCCTTTTCGTCTCATATCCTGGAGAATAGCAGGGTGAGTGACTCGGTCAAATGCTTTTGCTACGTCAGCAGAGGCCACGGCCAAGGGCCTAAGCTTATGCTTGGCCTCGTCAATGACTGTTTGTAGTAACAGGAGGTTAACTGCACATCCGTCTGCCGGAATGAAGGCTTTCTGATGATATTCGAGCTTAATCACTGATATTAGACAATGCATAAAAATCTCATGCAATAGCCTCGTTAAAAAGTGGCAGACATTGATTGGGCGATGCAATGCAGCCGAGGAAGTGTCAGGCATTTTCGGAATTAAAATCGTTCAGGCATTACACAATAATAATTACAGTCATCTCTGGAGGATCAGGAGGTTTAGAAGAACCCTTAAAAGGAGCAAAGCACAGGCATACAGATCCCGGCTTCATCAGACAATGACCTGGTTTCATCCAAGATGTCTCGAATACAAAACGAGCGATTTTTCCTGAAGAGGTTTTGGCATTGCGCATACTCTTTTCTTTCTTTTACGACGCCTTTCATCAGTTATAGCCAGCGTGCGACCGCTCTGGACCCTCCTATCTGTAATGAATACATCTAGCAGGTAAATTTTGAGGGCCATTGCAGTGTTCTCTCTATCCAGGAACCTCTGTGTTAATTCTAGGGGTTCCGGAAATTTCGACCTCATGGGGATCTTTAATGTGCACACAAATCTGAGCACATGGGCCTACAGCACTTTCTCCTTCACCGAAAACGCAGCCGGTATTCAGTCTCAGCACCTGCGGGTCAACAGTCGGGTACCTTAGCCACTATAGACCATCGCGGTGGGGCAGGTAATGTACTCTGAGCAGTCAACTAGCACCACAAACTTTTCACAGTTCGCCGCTGAAGGGAATACAGAACGGCGAGCGACTGTGATACCATAGGAGTGTAACCATAAGAGTTCGCCGTGAGATATCTGATAACTTATCGAGATGCAGTAGTGTCCAAGTGCACGTAGTTTGGTTGATCGTCCATATTTAAAGCATATCATAAACTGGTATGTATAGTATAGCAAAGTACGTTATGGTATACTATCATTTACCATAGTGTGAAAAAGAAAAGGGAAGAAGGAAAGGAGAAGAGAAAGGCAGCAGCTCAGTCTTGGCACCTCGAGAGCATAGCAGTTACATTTTTTCATTTATTGTGCATTGAGGCTTGGACCACTGTCGAATGATCTTGGTGGAGCAGCTCGAATTGGGTGTTTAAGTTACGCGCAGAGTTTACTTTGGGAGTTCTGCAAGTGGTGTATAGAAATTTATGGCAGGACGCAGCTTTTCTTTTTTTCGAGTGACATCGTCATGGCGCGTTTCTCCTTTTTTAGTGCGTTCGCAAGCGTCTCGATTGGCCCCACAAAAGGGGTCACCTGTGATCACCGAAATTGGAGTTCGGCATGGCATTCTGGCAACTTATTCCCTGACGTGACAATTTTCTGGGTCACATTATATTTTGTCCTCAGGAATACTTATATTCTATTATCCTTAAATTTAACACAGACTTCATGCGATGAAGCGATCCCCTTTTACATCTCTACTGCGCGCTGCGCTTTGTACAATGCACTCCTATAACTTCAATGTATTCACAATCTGCGAAGATTTGTCAGCATACCAGTAGTTAAAACACTCGTCTTCGGATCTGAGAGGCTCATGTTCGAAATTTAGCGCAACGGAATGACGATGGTCACCTCTGTCGCCCTCATGACCTGCGATCTTTCATGGGTCCAGAAGAAGCGCCTAAGCTTTCTAATATCACAAGATAATTTATCGTACGCTTCATCTGTCCATTCGTTTTCTCTGTTGAGTGCCGGAATATCGTGATTCTTGTGTGTGATGTTGGACACTCATGCGTGGCTGACCTATGCAAAACTATTTCTAATGGCCTATTGCATAAAATATAGGTAAATACAAAGCTGATACGTTACCAAGAGCCAAATGCGAAATTCATACATTAACAATAGGCGAATATAGAGCTAATAAGGCCGACACAGCTCTAATGAACTGATACCGAACCAAGAGACAAACACAGATCCGACCAGCGTCGAACCGTTTTGAATTGTGTCAATAATCAATTATAACATTGGTTTTTTGTCGTGACTTTTGGCTGAGTTGGTGATAAAGGATTGGGCTGGTTTTTTACGGTTAGTTTAATTATTGAATGTTATTCGTTACACACTCGGTGTGTTTAAAAGTTCACTGTGATCGAACGCCGCTAAGAGTAAATTTGTCGGGTGATAGGTCAGTTTCATTTGATTTGGGTTAGGATGATACCAGTGCTTCGTAGAGACTTTACTATATATATCCTGCATGGCTTTGCTTGTTAAAGAATGAGAATAAGTCTGCGCAATTCGACTATATGTTCCGCGGCATTGGAGCCAGGGTGTACCACAACACGATGCACAGACGCTGCCCGGCGTCATCAGCAATCTCTGCGCCCAGTAAACTTCGAGAGAGCAAGAGTCTAAGTGACTGCTGCAAGGATTAACTCTGAACCGTCATTCATTTTGGAGAATATGCTTCACCATAGCCTGCCGCTAATATAATTCACTGGAGTTGACCTTGCCTAGGTCCTAAAGTTGCACTAAAGAGCAAAACAATCCTTCGCTTATCAGTAAAGAACTATTTCGCAATCTCGAAAACGCCACGCTTACCGCGACATGATGGTTAGTAAGCTAGAAAACGCACGAAATGAAAATGCGGGTGGTGATGCTACTCTGATGTTCGCACATCAAACAACATGACGTAAAACATTTCGAAGGCTTCTGCTGGGCCATACGTCGCTCAGTCGATAAAAATGGCTTATATTGATATCTGCGTGTGCCATAGACTGAGATAATTCATCGAGCCAGTGCCACAAAATTACCAAAAATACATTTAGGTTTGTTATGTTGCATGTGTATATTTTGGCCCGAACTTTAATGATGAAACTTTAACCTTAACTTTCTTTCACTTGTAGTGAACTGATCATTGTGAAACAAATGAAGTTAGAGTTGTCAGAGTGAAGTTTTAAATCTAAGCTCACTCGTTCCTTGTACGTGCCCCTTATACGTCACATTCACGCAGCAGGGCATCTTGTGTTTGTACTGAGAACATAGTGGAGCTATCGCAAAGATTTATTTATAGGATGCCAATAAATTAGGCAAAATGTCCGTTACCACGCACTCACATACGAGTTCACAAACTGGAGCCGAATGAGCCTTCGAATTCTAGAAAACGTAGCGCGTGTTGCGTTAGCTCATTTCGCATAAACCGGGAATTTTAAATCCGTATATGCTATTCCAGAAAAAAGCATTTGTGATGGTTAAGCGCATAATCCTGAAAGTTATCAATAACTCGGTGAAGCTAGATTCCCATGTGATTCATGTATCTGCTTCACTTAGCGCGTGAAGTAAAATGTCGTGTATTGTTAGCTTCAAAGAGACAAACACTTTTGAGCACTGTCAGAATACGCGGTCGATTGGTAGTCGGCGTTTCCGATAACATGCGAGCCAAATATTACTGCGTAGGATGCGGCCTAGAATTGGCAAGAAGTTCTCAAAGTCAGTTAAAAATTGTTTGGTTTTATCTGTTGGTGACGATACAAGCTCAAAAATCATTGGTCGCTGCCATTGTATCAGCCATTGGTTGTCTGAGCATCGTGTGCTCGGTCGTTACCGGGGGTCGTAATCGCGAGAAACGTGTCTATGATGTTATCTGTCTTTTGCTGTTCACTGCGTAGAGCATGCGCGCGCATCCTTTGTTGGAGCTGTTATCTTGTTGAAAGCACGGCCACCAGGCTGCGTTGGGTCAGTTCTGGTTCTGCCATCAGATGCGATAAACAACTTTTGAACACAGGCGTCTTCCTTCTAATACTGGTGACGAGGACGGGATAACGCGGCCCCGAGGCTATGGCCACCATTTTCGGGAAGCTGCCGGAGTTCTGTTCGGACAACGTCGACAAATACCTAAGAAGGTTCGAATGATTCGGGAAATCAATTAGAAGAGACGCCTGAGAAGCTTGAAGCCTCATTGACCATCATAAAAGAGAAGACCTACGTGACACTGCGTAGCTTACTGCAGCCTAAAATGCCCACCAAAGTACTAAGATGCCGAAAGGCACCACAACAGATCCACGCTCTAAAGTGGTCTCTGTGGTACCGCTTCTACCGACGGAACCAGGCCTCAAATGAAATGGTTGCGCAGTTTTTCGTGGAATTGAAGATGCTCGCCGCGACATGCTCGTCTAGAAGTTTCTTGGGAGAATGGCTACTGGACCGCCTGATTGGTGAACTACAGAGCGAGACCGTGTGGTGCCGCCTGCTATCATTGCCCGACGACGATGTCACTTGTGACCGAGTGTGCAAGGTAGCCACCGCTATGGAAGACGCACAGTAAGACACCGAAGACATGCTGTTCGACAACGCTGGAGCCAGCAACGCTGAACTACATTGGCAAGGAAGCCAAGTGGAGCCTACTGCAACAAGAAAGGTACCTGAATATTCTATACCCAAAAAACTTCAATAGATTGTCATAGGTGCGGTGGGAAGTGCCCTTCTAGAAGGCGGCTATTTTGGAAAAGAAAATGCCTTATTTAAGTACTCTAAACTTGGTCGTGTCGCGAAAATGTGCAAAAGGGAGTTGTGTACGTAATAGAATAAGAACCGGCAGCAGGGCAGGATTTGTTTACTATATGCCAAACTAACAGAGGAGGCAGGGTGCCTCTCATAGTGGTAAATGTAACCATAAATGGCCACAAAGTAACGATGGAGATTGATACAAAGACTGCCGTTACATTTATGTCCGAAAAAGACGCTAGAAAACTTCCCCGGCCTATCGTACAACATCGAAGACGGAAAACTTTTAAGTGTACAGTGGCACCGCAACCTGTGGAAAGTGTGTTGTGCAAGCCGATGTCAGTTGAGGGAAGCAAAGCCACCGCCTACCTCTTGTTGTTGCCAATATGAAAAGGTGGGCCCGTGCCTGTGCTTCTCGGTCGTGACTGTATTGCAAATACAAAAGTGAACTGGTTCGATGCCATGCAGACATCGCACGACGTTGAGCTTAAGCTACAAGCAGCCGCGCCCGTAAAGGCCCTAGAAGCTTTAGAACCATTAAAACAACAGTAAGGTGTCGCTTTTTAAGCAGAATAAGGTGCTATTGCAGGGCTATAGCATTTCCGCTAAAGAGAATGTAATTCTGGTTTTCTGTAAAGCCAGGCCTGCACAGTATGCTTTACCAGAACAAGTCGAAAAAGAAATGATGGAACTAGAGATGGGTGGAGTAACTTACCGGGTGCGGCTCAGCACCATGGGTGACGCTGCTAGGTATTATGGCCTAGAAAAGTGGCCAAGACATTAGAGTCAATGTGAACAACTCCATTGATGTAGATCCATTTCTTACCTCTTCCCGATGACATTATTGCCTCCCCTCTCGGATGAACCATGTTCACTGGGTTAGACTTGGCCAAAGTGTATTTACTGCTTGAGTTAGATGAGCGTGCTGAAGAACTTCTAACGATAAAGACGCACATAGGTCGCTTTAGATACCCGCGGTCGCCGTAAGGCACTGCGAGTGCACCGTCAATGTTTCTGCCAGTCATGGATCAGGTTTTGCAAAGCATACCTGGCACAGCCTGTCACTTATACGACGTACTTGTTGCTGGAAAAGCCCTAACACAGTGCTACAGTTGAACGAACGAAGTTCTAAAGGCTCTGCGCAAGCATGGAATGTGAGTAAATGTGGGGAAATACGTTTGTTTCAAAAAAAAATAACAGTATACCTGGGGCACAAAACAGACCAACACGGTATGCATGCCACAGCAGGCAATGTGAAAGCGGTGTTTGAAGCACGCAAACCTACAGTGTGACCAAGTTATGGGTGTTTCTGGGCTTACTAAATTTTTATGCAAAATGTTTATCCAACTTGGCTGGACAACTAAAACCGCTTCACCAGCCTCTACGCAACTGAGGTGTATTGCAATGGTCGCGTACGTGCAGTGCAATCAGTTGCTAAATAAAGATAGTGTTGTTGCTGTATGACGTAAAAAAAAAAGAAACGCCGCTCACTTGAGCTTCTCTTCATTGGTTGGGTGTGGTGTTATCGCTTGTTGTGTGTGGCGTTGAACGCTCAGGCGTGTTTGCTTGAAGAATAATGTCACAAGCAGAGAAGAATTGCTGAAAACGTATTTTATTATGTACTAAGATATGAGGTTTCGACCTGGAGCCGACTATAAGGCTTTGAATTATGGAAAATATTGTGCCAGTTGTGTTAGCTTGATTACCAGGGTCTGGAAATTTTAATATACACTCTTCCAGAGAAAGCAAATGTGCGACTCCAAGAAAGTGCTCGCCACCTGGCGACTGCGTCTGAAAATGGCGCCAAGAGTTGACCTTGAAAAGAGCTATAAGTAACCACGTTGCGCGCTTTGAGAAGCGGCTGCATAGTTCCTTTACTTTCGCCATGCCGTATGCGTGAACCCGAAAAAGAAGTAAGCGAGGTTCAATGACCATTGAAGTGTGCCGAAATGCGTGGCACTGCGGTGGAAGCATGGTAACCTGTCGTTCTATATCTTCCCGAAGGTTGCAGACGACAGGCGATGGAGAACGGCACAAATCCGAATATTGCGCATTATAAAGCAGGTGACGGATACCATACGAAAGTATGATCTTATCAATTCACTCGTGATGGCCTAATTCTTGGTGAGTAAACAGTTACGTATCGTGTGTACATTTTTATCGATATTCGGGCTTATCTAAGCACGGAGCATGGTTTGTTTATATGAGCAAGCAATTTAGGAAATCGTTTGCGTCAAGTGTGTATTTTTCGAATGTGCTCGTTTTGTGAGCAAGACGTATACGGCTACCAATTCGCAAACTACACTGCAAATTTTTTATTTCACATGTGTGTTTGTACATACATGCGCACACAATCGCGTCGCGATGGTCGTCGCTCGTGCGCGTATGTATGTTAGTGCGTATATGTATATATATATATATATATATATATAGAGGCAGGCATGATAGTTTAGTGGTCGTAGCCATAGCTTTGCAAGTAGTCAAGTAGATCATCCGTTACGTCACGATGTGCTTTATTTAGACGTTTCAGCCAGAGTCTGGCATTCATCAGGATTGAGGGTACAGTTTTTTTTTATGTGCTCAGCTTTATACAATCCTAAATCAGAGGGGGAGAGAGAGGAGAAGGAAGAAAAAAAAGAGGAATATAAGGTGGACTCCCCCGGGCGCTCTTTTCCCTTCCCTCTCTGTCCCTTTTCTCCTTTTCACCTGAACGATGTCTGCGGTCTGTGTATCCTTCCTTTCACTAACGTATTGTTCCCGATCAGACGGCACCGCATGGCTCTTGTGGTTTGGTGTGTGGGAAAAGAGATTTTTTAAGAAGTTTAAGCTTTTAGCTACTCGGCGCCACGTCGACATCTCGACGTTGAAAGAAGGGTGCCGCGTATTGCCGCAGAGGCTGGCAAGCAGGTGCAATGTCAATTCTTGCCCGCTTCTGGATTATGCGTGCAGTAGGGGCTTCCCAATTGTGCATTCGGTTGCTGTTGGGCAGGTCATGCTTGGCACAATTGATCGGATAGTAAGGTAAAAACAGAAAGAGATGACAGCTGTACTCAGGAAGAGTAGTTACATTTGGAAACATTTTGAATTGTCCAGTGCCCTTCGCAGCTGCAGTGCCGTGAACTCAGTTATTATTTTCATTATTGCCGTTATTGTTTTCTAATGCTTCAATTGCTGCAAGTTTACCCGGATTCTCATTTATTCCTCTAACGAGGGTGTTTAATCGGTGGACAAGGTGTGACTCTTGTTTTCACGCTCTCTGTTTGATTTAAGTCCTGTCTCTAAGAGTGTTACTGATCCAATCACAGATGAGTTCCCGAGGATCGGCGAAACTGTGACATCCGCGAGCCACAAGCACCCCCTCACCATCATTAACAGCACACCACTACTAGGGGGGAAGTCTGCTGGACAGCCAACACGCGTCCCTCTATTGCGGATGTCGAGACCAAAAGCACCACACGACAGCACCAATTCACCACTCCTCAAAGGGAAGCCTGCCGAACTACGAAGCCGCGTCCCTCTATTGCGGACCCCGGCAACGGAACTCCCTAGGAACACGTTCGGTGGGAGCCCAACGCCGAAATCCTCCCTACAACGACGAAGGCCTGCCGGGGATAACTACAATCTGCGGACTTCATCATTGCCTCAGCACATTTTAGCAGTTGATCCGCTGTAGATTTCTTCCAGATTGTTTATATATACTTCATCTACGCCCTGATTCCGCAGTGTTTGCATGACGGCTGATATTTCTACTGAATCAAATGCCTTCTCGTAATCTATGAAGGCTATGTATAGTGGTTGGTTATACTCTGAGCATTTCTCTATTACCTGATTGATAGTATGAATGTGGTCAATTGTTGAGTAGCCTGTTCGAAATCCTTCTTGTTCTTTGGTTGATTGAATTCTAATGTTTTCTTTACTCTGTTAGCAATTACCTTTGTAAATAGCTTGTATACTACAGAGAGCAAGCTGATCGGCCTGTAATTCTTCAAGTCCTTGTCATCTCCTTTCTTATGTATTAAGATGATGTTAGCGTTCTTCCAAGACTCTGGTACTCTTCCCGTCAGGAGACACCTCGTAAACAGGGTGGCTAGTTTTTCTACCACAAGCTGTCCTCCATCTTTCAGCAGATCTGATGTTACCTGATCCTCACCAGCAGATTTGCCCCTTTGCATGCTCTCCAAAGCTTTTCTGGCTTCTTCTACCATTACTGGTGGGGTGTAATCTGGGTTACTGCTAGTTCTTATAGTATTAAGGTCATGGTTGTCTCTGCTACTGTACAGATCTCTGTAAAACTCCTCCGCTATTTTAACTATCCTATCCATATTGGTAGTTATTTTGCCTTCTTTGTCCCTTAGTGCATACATCCGCCTTTTGCCTATCCCAAGTTTCCTCTTCACTGCTTTGACGCTTCCTCCGTTTTTCAGAGCGTGCTCAATTCTCTCCATGTTATACCTTCTTACCTCGCATACCTTCCGTCTATTAATCAACTTCGAAAGCTCTGCCAGTTCTATTTTGTCTGTTGTACTTGAAACTTTCATGATTTGACGCTTCTTACTTAGGTTCTTTGTTTCCTGGGAAAGCTTGCCAGTGTCCTGTCTAACTACCCTGCCTCCAACTTCCACTGCACACTCCGTAATGATACTCGTCAGATTATCATTCATTGTATCTACGCTAAGGTTGGTTTCCTTACTAAGGGCCGAGTACCTGTGCTGAAGCGAGACTCTGAATTCCTGTATATTCCCTCTCAGTTCTAGCTCATTGATGGGCTTCTTGCGTATCAGTTTCGGTCGTTCCTTCTTCAAGTCTAGGCGAATTTGAGACCGTACCATTCTATGGTCACTGCATCGTACCTTGCCAATCACTTCCACATCCTGCACGATTCCAGGGTGTGCACTCATTATAAAGTCTATTTCGTTCTTATTTTCGCCTTTAGGGCTCCTCCATGTCCACTTGCGGTATTCTCGTTTTCGGTAGAAGGTATTCAAAATCCGTAAATTATTGCGTTCAGCGAATTCTACTAGTAGCTCTCCTCTGGCGTTTCTAGTACCGATGCCATATTCTCCTACTGCCTCGTCTCCAGCCTGCTTCTTCCCTACCTTTGCGTTAAAGTCGCCCTTCACTATAGTATACTGTGTTTTTACCTTATTCATTGCCGATTCCACGTCTTCATAGAAGCTTTTAACTGAAGCGTCATCATAGCTGGATTTAGGCGCGTAATCCTGTACTACCTTCATCTTGTATCTTTTATTTAGTTTAATTGCGATACCTACCACCCTTTAATTAATTCTATAGTATTCCTCTATGTCAGCTATGTTTCTGGGAATTAGGAACCACACTCCCAGTTCTCTTCTGTCTGCCAAGCTCGTGTAGCAAAGGACGTACCCATTCTGTAGGACCGTATAGGCCTCATCTGTCCTTCTAACCTAACTGAGCCCTACTATATCCCATTTAACACCCTCTAGCTCCTCTAATATTACAGCTAGACTTCCCTCACTAGATAAGGTTCTATACAATTGATTGTATAGTAAGCTAAAAACAGAAACAGACCACAGCTGTACTTAGGAGGAGTTACACTTTGAAATATTTTGAGTTGTCCAGTGCCCTTCGCAGCTGCAGTGCCGGGAACTCGGTTATTATTTTCATCATTGCCGTTATTTTTCAATGCTTTAATTGCTGCAAGTCTACCCGGATTCTGATTTATTCTTTTATCTTGGGTGTTAAATCAGTTTATAAGGTATGACTCTCGTTGTTCACGTTCTTGGTTTGAATTAAATCCCGTTTCTAAAAGTGTTAATAATCGCATCACAGGCGAGTTTCCGACGATCGGCGAAACTCTGACTCCCGCGAGCCACAAGCACCCCCTCACCATCATCAACGGCACACCACTACTAGGGGGGAAGTCTGCAGAACAGCCAACACGCGTCCCTCCATTGCGGATGTCGAGACCAAAAGCACTATACGACAGTACCACTACACCACTCCTCAAAGGGAAGCCTGCCGAACTAGGAAACCGCGTCCCCCTATTGCGGACCCCGGAACTGCCAACGAACACGTTCGCCGGGAGCCCAACGCCGAAATCCTCCCCACAACGATGAAGGCCCGCCGGACATAACAATAACCTGCGCACCTCATCAGTGCCATCCCCGCACCCAAAAGAAGATTGACTTCTGAAATGTAAGTCCAGCTCATCGCTTCCCAGTTGCAGTGCCACTTTCCTTCAAGTACGAAAACTTGCTGACAAACGAATTAGACATGAAATGCATAAATCAACATTGCAAGTGTACCTTCGTGCTAGAATAGCCCCTAAGAGTTTGGCACTCTCCCTCACCCCAGCCGCTGCAAATCTAGATGAACACGACCAAATAACATGGAAAAACGTCATCCTTGAGGCATCTCTTTAATTAACAGAAATCGCTCTTAATCACAGTGATAAGCAGGTAAAGAAACTGGTCGCTATGACCAACACCATTCTCCGCCACAACACGTTATTGAACGAAGAAATCACGCGATTAACAGAATTTGAACAGAATAAATACCAAGCCATCATGACCACAAAAATTCATAAACTCAAAAGAGACCATGTGCTCAAACCCGCGTTCCTTGATATAGTTCCTTATCACTACAACACCACCACCCAGGAAATCACTAATGGTACAAACGAGCTTCCATCTAGGAACAGACCCTGTGACACTGTAGTTGTAAACTTATGGGACACGAGCTTGTCACCTGACGAAGAAACACTGCTGTCTAAGGGACTAAGCTTCTGCCGGACCACAAAATTTTTCGATGAATTCCACTTGCTCCGAGACCTCGACAACTTCGCTCGAAGCTTAAGGTTGCGCGAATATTTCTTGGACAGGCCTTCTAACCACGAAACAATTCACCGCCGTAAATCAAATGATTGGACACCGAACAGTAATCGAGACAAGTGCTTGGACCTTTATATCACCGCAGTACACAAAGATATGGTACACGAATACCACAGACAGAAAAGAAAATGATAAAAATTGACAAAATCTGAAAAAATGAGTGTGACAAATCTGACATCTAGGACAGACATAATAATAAAACCCGCTGAAAAAGAAGGAGCAATTGTAGTCTCTTATATAACGAACTACTTACAAGAAGAATACCTTCAACTAGACAACTCAAAACATTACGAACGCCTCCCAGGTGATCCGAGAGATGAATACAATCGTATCGTATCAACAGAACTAAAGAAACTTTTGGATGCAGAAACGATAACCAAAACTGACCACAAACTAATGCGAGAAGCATACCCTCGTCCAGGTCGCTTCTACATCCTCCCGAAAATTCATAACCAGGTAACCCAGGTCGATCAATGATATCAGGCATCGGTACAGTAACTGAACCCACATCAGGGTACGTGGACAAACTAATAAGCCACATTCCGTACACCCTCGCGTCGTACATAAGACGCCACACATTTTCTTCGAGACATTGCAGGTCTGTGTGTGCCGAAAAACTCGTACTTGGTTACTCTTGATGTCTCTTCCTTGTATACAAATATTCCTCACGATGATGGCATAGCTGCATTATAAAACATGTACACAGACCATAGACAATCTAACAACCCCGATTTCTCTGCCAACATAACTTTGACAAAGATCGTCTTCGAGATAAATTTGTTTGAATTTAACCAAGAGTATTTTCGACAAATCAGTGGGACCACTATGGGCACCAAAATGGCACCCAATTATGCCAACATATTTATGGGAAAGCTAGAATCGGAAATTCTTGCACAAAGTTTCTTGAAACCACTGTTATACAGAGAATACATAGACATCTTTCTTATTTGGACCCACAGCGAGAACGAACTTCTCAGCTTTATCGACAATTACAATGATGTACATCCGAACATACCCTTCACAGACACCTACTCGGAAGCAACTGTAAATTTTCTTGATGTTACCATAACGATAGAAGACAAGCTTTTTACAATGCTATATCGCAAACCAATGGATCGACAACAATACCTCCATTACTTAAGCGATCACCCATGCCACTGTAAAAACAGTATTCCATACAGCCAGGCTTACCGGTTTAAAGCAAATCTGCTCAAGAGACGCTGATTTTGGCACGAGCTCACAGAGGCCAAAACTTATGCTCGATAAACAAAAATACCCCCCACGTGTAATTGATGACGCCGTTCAAAAAGCGAGAAAACTGAAGCGTGATGGCTTACTTACGAAGTGACCGCGACAAGAAGACCCGCAACAAACAAACCTCTGCTCAACTTACCGCACAATCTTCCCCAATGTGAAAAAATCCTTAAACGACATTACAATATTCTGGAACAAAGTGAACGTCTGAACCGCGCATTCCCATCCGCTCCTGGCATCGTTTACCGACGACCACGCAACTTCAAAGACACACTCGTACACTCTCAAATCAATAACTCACACCCTAATAATTCATGCCAATCTTGTTTAAAGTCACGATGTCTTGTTTGTAAAGCGATGTGAGAAACACACAAATCAACTAGCACAGAATCCAAGTTTTCGATTAACATACAAGGAAACTTAACATGCGATTTCTCCAATGTGGAATACCTACTCGAAGGCAACGTGTGCAAAATGCAGTACATCGGACAAACAGAAACACCATTTAATATTCGCTTTACTAATCACATAGCCCTAGCGAAATCAGCCCCAAGTCTACCTCTATAAAACATCTCAATCTTTCCGACCATACATTCGACAAACTATCACTAACACTCTTAGAGACGGGATTTAAATCAAGCGAGAACGTGAACGAGAGTCATACCTAATCCATCAATTTAACACCCTCCATAGAAGAATAAATGTGAATTTGGGTACACTTGCAGCAATTAAACCATTAGAAAACAATAACAACAATAATGAAAAGGATAACTGAGTTCATAGCACTGCAGCTTCGAAGGGTACTAGACAACTCAAAATATTTCCAAGTGTAACTACTCTTCCTAAGCACAGCTGTCGTCTGTTTCTGTTTTTACTTTACTATTCAATCAATTGTGCCAAGCATGACATGCCCAACAACAACCCTGTACACAAGCGGGAGGTCCCTACTGCACGGGTAATCCAGAAGCGGGCAAGAATTTACATTGCGCACGCTAGCCACTTTCTGCCGCAATACGTGGCGCCCTTATTTCAACGACGAAATGTCGACGAGGCGCTGAGTAGTTAAAGGCTTGAACTTCGTAAAAAAGCTCTTTTCCCCCACACCGAACCGCCAGAGCCTTGCGGCGCCATCTGGTCGGGAACAATACGTTGGTGAAAGGAAGGAGACACAGACCGCAGACATTCTAAAGGTGAAAAGGAGATAAAGGAGAGAAAGGGAAGGAGAAGGAAGAGTGAAAGGGGGCACCCGGGGGAGTCCATCTTACATTCTCATTTTTTTCTGCCTCTTTCTCTCTCTCTCCTCTGATTTAAGATTGTACAAAGCTGAGCACCAACAAACTGTACCCTCAATCCTGATGAAAGCCAGACGCTGGCTGAAACGTCGAAATAAACCATGTTGTGACTGCTCATGAAGGATATACTTGACTATATATATATATATATATATATATATATATATATATACGCGTGTTCTGCTCTTGACCGGACAACGAAACTCAACGGGATAAACACTACCGACAGCGTGAGTCGCAGTGCAGAACTCAAGAACTGTTGAGGCATCGCCTGTCGCAGTATAGCAACGCAGCATGATAGTGCTAGCACCTTTCTGAGAGGCCCGCTACGCACGATCATTTGCCTTCTTCAAACACGGGCATGCTAGACAGGTTTTCAGCTTGAAGTAAACCTGATGCAGTTCGCCGAACAGGCTCAATGTTTGCACGCACAGCGTGACTATTTCCACTGTTTCACCAGTGAAATCCTTTATGCCGATGAGAATGGCGTGGTCCGCGGCGGGCACTTTTTCACCCTCGATGAAGCAACACGATCCGCCGCCATAATCAAAGAACTTCGGCACGGCCCTAAGCGCAAGTGCCGCATTCGCCCCGTCCAGCGTAGCCAAATTTGTTTTGTTTGTTTTTCGATCAGTGTTGCCAGTATAGTATGGTTTTTTGGATATGAAAATTATGATTGCTGAGCACATAATTATGGTATCGTTATTATAATCACCAGCGCAACTGGATCGCCTTGTGATCCATAGATCTGGTCTCACGAAGCACGCGAATTAAAATGTCCTGTATTGCTACTGCTAACTCACGTGGGCTATAGCTAAAAATTTCCTCTCAAGCACAGACTGAGAGTAATTTGATTTATACGTAGGAATATAAATGACTGCCTTTATGGGTCTTTGCTTGAACAAATGTTCATGTAAAGAATGAATGGGTGCTCAAATGTATCATATAAATGCAGGAGTTTTATTCAACTATGTTTTCAAATCTGTTCTATATTTATGCGACAACGGCAACGAAGTTCTGCATGAATACGCAGAAAGAGATCTTGAACTTTCCATACACAACTCATGCTGCGCAATGTCGTTCGCCTGTGACGAAGGTGGGGAAATGGGAAAGCTAAATTAAGATGAAGAAAAATCAACAGACTTATCGTCCTGAGCTGGCGTTCCCCCATGTAGTCAAAGCCGAAGTTAATAATTCTGATGACAATGTAATTGTCAGTACTGCAAATAGAATTTGACATTGCCTATACTGTCCTGAACGAAAACTTGTCTAAGTGTATGAACTTTGCCCTGGAGTTCTTCCTTCTTTTTTTAATATAAAATTACTAAATCGACAAAAAATTGGGCAGATCCCACGTACTGTGGGAATTTATGATATGCGAAGCACGAATGAGACAGGTTGACATGTCATTTTAAAATCGGCACAACACTATGAGGTGGAGATAAATGAAGTCGTACATGACTTTCCTTTCATGATAACCATGTTTGGATGTGTCGTTTACCTTTGTCATTTATTCACGTCACGTGATACCAAATTTAGTATACGTGGAGCTAGCGAAACTGCTGCAAGCTCGTTATGAGCGTGGTATTTTTTTATGTTCTCACATGTCAGGATTACCAGGTTTGCATCAGTCGTATATATCATCATCCATTTACGTCACGTAACGCCAAATTTGGTATATGTGGAGCTAGTAAAACGGTCGCAAGCACATCGTGAAGCACCCGTTATACCCAAATGTAGCGTTGACACACGCACACGCTGGGCACAGCGATGCTACGTTAGCAAAACGCCAGCACTCTTTAGTCTGACGCCAGGCACAACCGGCCCGAACAGCATTTGTCGGCGCGGCCCGACGCCAACCGGCACTAAATGCGACATGTTGCATTTGGTGCCGATGCTTTACACTGATAACACCGCGCCTCCCTCTTTTTGTGACGGAGGGACGCCGAACACGCTGAAACGCGCATGTGTCAAAGCAACACAGCGCGGCGCGCGCCTTCGAGTATATGGCAGTACCGGCGCCTGGCGTGCAAATGGCGGCTTGACGCGACGAATGAACGCCGGCGAGCACGCGCACCGCATCACGTCAAAATGTATTGGCGCCGTGACTGTGGCATGTCGTCATGTTCTCACATGACACTCATCTTATTATTATCTTGTTTGCACCAGTCGCATACCTTCATCTTTCATTAACGTCACGTAATACCAAATTTGGCATATGTGAAGCTAGCGAAACGGCCGCGAGTGCATCATAAGTGTGGCATGTAGTCATGTTGATACATGGCAGGCATGTCGTGATTATCATGTTTGATTGTGCCATTCACCTATGTTGCCGTTCGCGTCACGAGATACCAAGTTTGGTACATGTGAAGCTTGCGAAACGGCCGCGAGCGCATCATGAGCGTGGCATGTAGTCATGTTATTACTTGACAGGCTAGTCATGATTTTTATGTTGGGGTCTGTCGCTTGTGTTTGCCATGCAGTTATGGCATACCATACCAGTTTTGCAACATGTCATGTGAACGAAACACCCACTAAGCTGCAGGGCCATGAAATTAAAAACATGACATACATATCATGATTTTGATGTTTGACTAGTCAAATATGTTCTTCATACAGTTATGTTATGTCATACCAAGTTTGGTATCGATACCATCATCGAAATGGCCAGGAGAGCCAAATGTTTAGGCGGCTAGATGATAGATAGATAGATACGCTCAAAGTAGCTGAAGTTCGCTAAGAAATGCTTCGCATTTAAAAAAACATGGAACTAGAAGTCGAGGCTCGCTCCTTTCATATGTAGACCAACCACCTTCATACAGTTCGTTAATGATTGCCTATCCACGACCTTTTCAAGAGACGGAGGTTTTTCCATTCACGCAAAGCGTACGTCTCGTTGTGCAGAATTAAACAATGAACTTATTGGATGGCACACATGCGTCAATTGTTTGCAGTTCCTCAAGCATGCCTAAACGGCCGGTAACCTAGCATAGGTATAGAGTGCATGTCGCTGATAATATCAGACCTAAATATAGGCAATATCACCTCTATCGTATGACTGTGCTGAAATAATGTGCTCAAGGCAGGCAATGTCTCCAAAATGCAAGTGCCTCTTACATCTTCTCAAATATGAACTGATATAGTACCTTTACCTTGCTCAATGGTAGCTGATATGTGGTGCACATGTGGACGAGCAAACACATGCCAAAAAAAAACTTGCTCTTTCGAGGTCTCGACGCATTAAGTTCCTGAGTTCTGTACCTCCTCGAAGCCCATGGGAAGCGCTCATCGCTGTTCTACTTGCATCCTCCAGGACGGTCTTCAACAACCGGCGTTTCACAGGACTTCAGCGACTCTTCGCGTTGGAGACCATACCTTAAATCGTCAAAGAGGTTTCCTCATTCCCCTAGATCGTTCTCTTGAGATATAATCACGTAATGTTGGTCTGATATTTGATTGGTTAGTTTGGTTGGTTGGTTGGTTGGTTCCTCAACATCTTGGCGCAACCCAACTAGGGGGATAGGCCATGAATGGGACGGTGCCTTGCTTTTTAAATTAATTCACTTCTTGAAAGAGAGGATTGGATTAGTTAGGTAATATAGGTAATAATAAAAAGGTGTTAAATTTCTAAACAAAAAAACACTGAAAAGAAAACATAATAAACATACAAAAAATCATACATAAAACAACTGAAGTTCCTTATTTTTAGCATTCTATTCTTTTAGATTCTCTTAAGAAATTTGTAACAGCTATAAAAACGCTCCTGTGGCTGAATCTAAATGGGACTGCGCCAAATGAAAGAATCACCGGAAGTGTCAAGTTTAAGCCCAACTTTCGTAGGGGTTCTTCTAATAGATTTTCCCTTTGAGTTTTGAATTTTCGGCATGACAAAAAGAAGTGCTTCAATGATTCTCTCTCATTACAATAAAGGCACAAAGGAGACTGCATCAGACCCGACCTGTGAAGGTAAAAGTTCAATGAGGGGACTCGACAACGCAGCCTCGTAGTCACTATTTCTTTCTTTTTTGATGAACACCACTTATTCTTCTAAGGGAACTTTAGCTGTGGGAAGTCTGATACAAACAAAGGGGATTTTTCAAAGTTAGTAGCCGTTGTGCGTTTTTCAAAGCGTGCTGCTGTGATATGTTTAGAAGTAGGCAAAATAGGTAAAACAGGACAATCAAGGGAAGATACAGCTAGTGCATCTGCATACTCATTCAGAGCTAAACCTCTATGGCCTGGTACCCAAACTAGTCGGATGAGTCGCACATGTGTAGGAATGAGCGAGTAGAAAGTTTCTAAGGTACGCGAAAAAGTTGGTGAGCTTAAGGCAGTACAGACCGAGAGACAGTCTGTTAGAACAATCACCCCTGATAGATCTTGCGGCACTTTATGCAATGCTAGGACTATTGCCAGTAGTTCAGCTTGGTAAATAGGTGTAAAGTCGGGTAATAGAATTGAGAAAGCCCAATCTTGAGAGGATGATACGATTCCTCCGCCAGCCTTCTCTTCATAAACTGAAGCGTCAGTCGCTATCACATTGGATGTTTCTAGATTGGCCAATTGATCTTCCAAAATGCCATTTATATACTTATATGGTAAATACTTTGCATTCTTGGGATATATATCGTCAAATTCTATCCTAATTGCATCTACACTGTTGGGCACAAGTGTTTCCGAAAGGTTAACTCGTTAAGGGCTCCAAAAGTTTCTGAGTAAATATTATTACTTGAGGACACCTTAATTTAGGCCATTGGTTACAAATGAGGTCTGCTGGTTAATGAACAGATACTGTGACCTCTGCTGAGGTCACGCATAGATTTTAAGAAATGTACGTACTGTTAGAATATTGAATCTTTCGATTAGAGAAGGCAGACGGGATTCTTCGTACAGGATATTGTTGGCAACATATTTGGGTAGCTCTAGGCATAAGCGTAAAGATTCGCGTTCTAGCAGAATCAGTGGTCGAATTTTGTAGGCCAGAGCGCCAGAAAACAAAACACAGCCGAATTCTAATATCGGTCGAATGTACATGCAATATATCATAACGAGCACGTCTCTACGCAAACCGGCGCGATGATTACTGAGCCTGTGCAGCATCCCTACGGCACGTGCGTGCTGCTTTAGCAGCCATGTTTTCTATGTGGGGACTCCAGTTAAGTGTTTCGGTGTAGGTTACTCCCAAGTACCTAACCGACTCGACCTGAGGTATGGCGTCCTGTTGGTACATTAGTGAAATTCGCACTGGGGCATTTTGTGCGAAAACTATGATTGCACTTTTGTTTGTATTGAGGCATAGGTTGATATCCTCCAGCCACGTTTCCAGACTAATCATGTATGTCTGCAGAATCAGGTACAATGTGTGAATGTCCGCCGACGCAGCAAAAAATGCAATATCATCGGCATACACATAGACCTGTACATCTTGCTGTATGGGAATGGTACATAGTAGTGCATTAAATAATAAGAGCGATAGTATTGACCCTTGCGGTATACCTCTTGTTTGCCTGTATATTGAAGAGTTAACACCAGACTGCGAGCAGTAAAATTCTCTATCACCTAAGAAAGCATGGATCCAGGCCACAAAGTATTGAAGCAGTCCTAAATTCTGAAGTGAATCTAGCAGTTTAACATGCTCCATGCTATCATAGAATTTTGTGATATCTAAGGTTACCAAAGCGGAGTAATGTTTCTGATATCGAGCAAGTTGAATTCCGCTTTCGAGATCCACGTGCGCACACCAAATGGAGCAACCACGCCTGAATCCAATTTGACATGGGCTCAGTGTCAGTTTTTCTGACATCCATCGATCTATACGTCTATATAAAATTCTTTCAACGAGTTTTACTAGGTTCGATGTAGCGAAATGGGCCTGATATTATCTAAGGTAAACCCAGCCCCTTGCTTTTTAATAATGGAATCACTTTTGTCATTCACCAATCAGCTGGCATCGAAGAGCTTCTAAGTGAGTGATTAATAATTTCGAGTAGGCCAAGTGGATATATCTTATGTACTGATTTTATCACCGATGTCGTCATGCCATCAGGACCAGGAGCAGAATGGAGTAGTGTGCTGACTACGTTTGCTAATTCTGTAAGCATAACCTCTTCAAAATCTTCAGCCCTATGGGGGGACTGGGCTTGGTATGAGAGAAGTGTCGTAAAGCGACTTTCTAGGCCCTGAGCTATATCTTCTAGAAGGGCCTTCAGTTCAACTGGTGATGATACAAGAGATTCTATATTTCTTTGTACAGGAAGAACTTTCTTAGTTCTCAGAAAGCGAAAAAGTGCTTTTCTATAGACCGGCTTTGACACGAACTCACATCGGTCGTTGTTAAATTTGTCCTTCGCATTAGCGATGGTTCTCTTAAAAATAGCCGCCGCATACTTATAATCACTCCAGTTCCTGGGACACTGGTTGAAGATTAATTTTTTCCATGCAGCCTTTCATAGTCTATGAGCCCGCGAACAGTCTGCATTCCACCAAGGTTGATTGACGGTTTAGAGCTTTCAATGGTCAATTTTGATTTATTTAATGAATCCTTTAAAATGTCGCTAATTCTAATGGCATCTAGTTCTGCATTATTCGTTTGGTTTATCGAAGTCCCTCGTAACGATTTCTCGAAAGTATTAAAGTTTACATGTGTTACGGCAGATCTATTCTTGGAGGTTATTGGACATACCACCTTGAACAATATTGGCATATGGTCACTACTGGTTCCCGAGTTAATCGCAGACCATGATAAGATGGAGAGGTTAGCATTAGAAAAAGTTAGAACGAGTACCAAGGAGGAATGATTACACATAAAAGTAGGAGTTTCTGTGTTTATGCATATAAAGTTATTCTTGTTCACCCAATCCCATAAATGTTTGCCATTCAGATCTGTTTTAAAACCCCACGAAACATGATGAGAATTGAGGTCACCTACTAATAAAATATCTTTTTGGCAATAGTGAACGGCAGTATCTAGGACGGAAGAATTTAGAACACCCGCAGGGAAATAAGCATTAATAAATGAGAATTAGATGGACCCAGGAATAGTAATGCTTAATGCTAAAAGCTCGCTTTCTGAAGTCAATGCCTGATAAATAATTTTAGCTCTATGGGCAATTTTAGATGAGATAAATATTTCCAAACCACCACCCCGAGTTGGGCGGCCTAGATGAAATGTTCGGTAATTTTTAACCCTAAAATACTTATTTTCTGCAAGCCAAGTTTCTTGTAAAGCAACAATATCAGGGGAATAATTATCGCAAAGTTGAAGTAAGTCCGTGGCTGCTGAAAAAATGGAGCGGCAATTTTACTGTAGTACTTTTAAATTCCCTATTTGAAAAGATACCAGCAGCACTCACTGCTTTCTCTAAGATGCTATCCTTTAAAAAATCCTTTTTTGATGGGTTTTCCTTCTGATATCTCTTATTTCTTGATTTAAAACTAATTGAGGAGCGTTGTGCCTCAGGAGAAGTACGTCGTTTCATATTTCTTGAGTCAGAGTCCATTTGTTCTGGTTGTGATACATGAGAATCGGAGTCCGAGCTCCAATCTAGGTCCTGTACAAGAGGCATAATTATTCTATGGCCAGTGTTCGGCGTGTCTGGCTTTGACTTCGAAGGGCCCGGTTCCGATGGAATATCAGTAACCTTAACTGGTGAAGGTAGAGAAGGAGGCACGGTAGGTTGGTTACTTCCCTGCAATATTTGATTCAACTGAGTGCTCACTATTTGTGCCAATGACTCCGTTAGGCTCACGAATAGAGATTCCATAAGTTTCGTCATGGCCATTTCCACCATTGATGTTATTAAATCAGGCAACGACCACTGAAGCATCTGGTTTGCTTGGTTGGCAACGGAGGCATAGCCACGTGAGCGCTCAGAAAGAATAGATCGGGCCTCTTGCCGGGAGCATCGTAGTTGTTCGATGATCTCTAGAAGTTGCAACTCACATGTCCTCATGGGGCAACTTTCATCGTCAGCCGAGTGATTTCCTCTGCATAGACAGCATCTCACCTCATGGGTTGAACATTTCTCGGGTTTATGTTGGTCAGTACATGTGCGACACCTCACATCCGATCTACATCCCTTGATGGTATGCCCATACCTCCAGCATTTTTTGCACTGCAGTGGACGAGGGGATAGTGCATCTACACGATACATTAGTGGCGATGCCTTAATTTCGGTCGGTCGAGCCGTGCCGGCAAAAGTCACAATCACTGATTCTGCGGAGGCCTTTTTGTTCTCAACGTTTCGCGAGCATCGAAATACAGAGACTGCTCCTGCGGCCGCAAACATTTCAAGTATTTCGGGTGGTGTAAGGCTCAAGTCCACTCCTCGAACCAGTCCCTTCACACAGGCCGAATGGACAGGTACGAAACAGCTCACCGGATTTCAGGCAAATGTTGTGCATTTTAAAAGATCTGTGATGCAGGCCTGGTCTGGCGAGCAGCACAGGATGCCTCCACGTCCAAATTGACGCACCTCAGTAATCATTTGGTAATAATCAGAAATCTTCCGGAGCCCCGCCGCGTTTGTCTAGTGGCTAAGGTACTCGGCTGCTGACCTGCGGGTCGCGGGATCGAATCCCGGCTGCGGCGGCTGCATTTCCGATGGAGGTGGAAATGTTGTAGGCCCGTGTGGTCAGATTTGGGTGCACGTTAAAGAACTCCGGAGCCCTCCACTATGGCGTCTCTCATAATCATATGGTGGTTTTGGGACGTTAAACACCACATAATAATCAATCAATCAATCTTCCGGAGTTCTTCGTGAATTAGTTTCGGATTTTTCATGTGAATAGACTCGTCGTTGGTTGGAACCAGGGCCACAGAAACGCTCTTCAGACCACTGCGCAAAAATAGATCGATTGGCAAATCACTGTTAGGAAGGGAAGCCGACCAGGCAGATTATGCCTGGCCGGGAGAGGAAAGAGACTTCAGGCTAATAGGCTTAACAGCACCGCCCGATCCTGCCGCTCCCCCAGAGGAGGAAGCACGAAGGTGCCCTTGAAGTAGCAGCGGGGGCAGATCCCGAATTGAAACTGGACGCTCAGGCCTCAGGAAGCACCGTAGGAAACCTCAACGACAGCGAGGACCTACTAGGATGGCGGCAGAGTCGACCCAATGGAACGTTTTGTTGCCGAATGCGCGCACTTCCTGCCTCTTCGACAGCAATTTGGGACAACCCCTTCAGAAACTGCTTCCCTGCTTTATCATATGGCCAGTTCAGGTAGATAATTGTAGGGGCATGTACTGTACAGATCTCTGTAAAACTCCTCCGCTATTTTAACTATCCAATCCATATTGGTAGTTCTTTTTCCCTTCTTTGTCCCTTAGTGCATACATCCGATTTTTGCCTATCCCAAGTTTCCTCTTCACTGCTTTGACGCTTCCTCCGTTTTCAGAGCGTGTTCAATTCTCTCCATGTTATACCTTCTTACATCGGATACCTTATGCCTATTAATCAGCTTCGAAAGCTCTGCCAGTTCTATTTTGTCTATTGTACTTGAGACTTTCACGATTTGACGCTTCTTAATGAGATTCTTCGTTTCCTGGGAAAGCTTGCCAGTGTCCTGTCTAACTACCCTGCCTCCAACTTCCACTGCACACTCCGTAATGATACTCGTCAGATTAGCATTAATTGTATTTATGCTAAGGTTTGTCTCCTCACTAAGAGCCGAGTACGTGTTCTGAAGCGAGACTCTGAATTCCTGTACTTTCCCTCTCAGTGCTAGCTCATTGATTGGCTTCTTGCGTATCAGTTTCTGTCGTTTCTTCCTCAAATCTAGGTGAATTTTTCTAGGCGAATCTAGGCGAAGTTTTTATTCTGTGCTAACGTAAATACCAGTCTGTTGAGCGCTAAAGGTTTGTCATTCTTAACTATAATACTGTCACGGGGTCGTGATGTGGCCAAAGACAGGAGTCTGGATGTTGAGAGAAACTGCTTATGTTCATGCCTGGTAAAGCGGAAAGTCGGATTACAGTAGCAGACTTGCACTGATAACGGCGAACGGAGCGCTGACCTTCGATCAACTGAGAAATGGCGAAGCGTGTTGGCATTTATGCACGTAGTGTCGAACATTTTTGTGTTATCGCTAGTGGCTGCATAGGTTCTAGAATGATCTGCAATGTTCGCGAAGTGGGCGTGATCTTAACAAAAGGATCTACAACAGCCCCGAAGCTTCGCGAACACTTCAGGCGTAATTTTTGCTCAGAATCGCCTACAGTAATGGGGAAATAACAAAAGCTTGAGGAAGGAACCTGGCAATACGACATTTGGCAAAGCAATATTTATTAAATCTCTCATAAAATTTGCCCAGAAAGTGTTTCTGGTGTAATAACAGCAACACGAACATGGGGCTGTACTGACTAAGGCTGTAACTAGGGGGGAGTTGAGGGGGTTCTGACACCACCTACAACTTTTCGCACTTGAACTTTTCAGGTTATACTAAAAAACGCCTTCACATCAACCACTGGTGGCCGAAGTTGGCCATTCTACACACAAACACCACCCGAAAAAAATTCCCGAGTACGGCCCTGATACTGGCAGACCAACTACCATAATAATTTCAAGTGTTTGATGTCACGGGAACAATCAAATGCGATAGGATGGAGCACATATGCAATTTTTCTCTCGTTGGGACTACGATTGCGGTGGGTGGAGCTTTTATTTATTCTTAGGTTGATCTCTTTATAGTGACATGAATTGTGGTTGCCGCTTTGCATGAGCTAAGAATTTAAAAAAAAAGAAAAGAAAAAGAGCTTCGTTAGTTAAATTAAACAATAGCCATGCAACTTTTTTAGTTCAAAGCGATGTGGCTGGTATCTGCAAGCAGGAGGAGGAAGAAAGAACTTTATTCAGAGTCCGGGGAGTAGATGGGGTGGGCAATTGGCCCCGCCTAGGTAACGGCCAGGAGTCCTTGAATCCTGGCGGCTTTCTCGGCCCGCTGGACGGCCCACATTTGGTCTTCGAGGACGGAACTGAGCATTGCTGCTTCCCAGCGGGCGCGAAGGTTGTCAGCAGAGGCCGCATACTTGTTATGAGTACGAATCCCTCTACATTACCATAACATATGCTCCAGAGTGACTCTGGAGTCGCAACGCTTGCACCTGTCCGTTTTGTATATATCAGGATATATAATGTGCGATAGTGCAGGATTCAGATATGTCCTAGTTTGTAACTGCCGCCATTCCACAGACTGTCTTTTTGTTAATTTTGGGTGAGGGGGCGAGAATATGCCCCTCTGTAATCTATAATGTTTTGTAATTTCATTGTATCTGGTCATTCTATCTTCCCACTCCCACTCGTCTGCCACACCGTAATCATCGGGGGAGGTTGGGGCGGCACTTGAGAGGGCAGCTCGGTCGGTGAGCCCTCGAGCTGCGTCATGTACAGCCTCGTTGTTGCTGTCCCCCGCGATGGCATGAGCAGGTGTCCATATAATATATGTATTTCCGGGGCTTGTTCGACACCCTCCTTTGAGAATACATAGTGCCTCCGGGGAGATGCGGCCGTTGGCAAAGTTTCTCACTGCCGTTTGAGAGTCACTGACTATCACGGTTGCGTTTGTCTGAGCTACAGCGAGCGCTATGACTACCTCTTCCGCTGTCTCGGTACTTGTGGTGTGTATCGTTGTGCATGTCGTACAGCGTTTGTTGCTATCGATTACGGCTGCGGTAAACCCCCGTTTGCGCTTGTATCGAGCAGCGTCTACGAAAACTGCGTCCTTGTCATTACCGAACTTTTTTTGTATTTGTTTTGCTCTTGTCTCTCATCTAGCTTTATTGTGTTCGGGGTGCATGTTTTTTGGCAGGGGTGGTATCATCATTGTTTTCCTGGTCTCTTTTGGAATGTCTACCTTAACGCGGTGTTGCGTGTGATACGTTATGCCTAGTCGCTCTAGAATATGTCTTCCTGCTCGTGTCTTAGAGAGACGTTCATATTGCGCCGTACCCTGCGCCTCAATAAGCTCATCTATTGTATTGTGCAGGCCTAGCTGTAATAGTTTGTCGGTGCTTGTGCTAATCGGTAGCCCTATAGCTAGTTTGAATATTTTTCGAGTGAGGCAGTCTAGCTTGATCTTTTCCGCGACTTGCCATTTTAAGTATGGCGCTACGTATACTATTCTGCTTATCACGAATGCCTGTATCAACCTTATCGTGTTTTCCTCCCTCATGCCACTGTGCTTAGTTGCTATCCTTTTTATGAGTCTCATTATTTGGGCTACAGTTGCATCCAGTCGCCTGAAGATTTCTCCATTGTTGCCCTTGGCTTCGATGAGCAGACCCAGTACCCTGATCTTGTCGACTATGGGTATGGTTTTTCCATCGGCTGTTCTTAACTGTATTTCTTCTCTATGAGCAAGACCTTGCAGGCAGTTGCCTGGTTTGCGACCTCTACGAGTAGGTCTGTACAGCAAGAGCTCTGATTTTTCCACCGAACATTCCTTGCTTCAGAAGACGCTCAATTAGCGGCACCGACGTGAAAAACCTGTCAAAACACAACATGCAGTCCTCCCAAGGAGGCATCGTTTCAGCAAGCCGCATGACGATCCCTCCGCTGATTCCGAGGTCCTTGTGCTCTGAGGGAATTGGTGTCGTGGCACCCTGGTAAATTTCAAAGTCCAGTACCCTCCCTAGACGGTTGGCAAGCACAAAGTTCTTCAGTCCAGTCGGGTTTGGCTTGCCCCTAACGTACTGACGCAGTTGTGTTCTTCCTGTAAACGGAACCATTTGTTCATCCACACAGGCTGCATGCGACCTCGAAATTTTTAGGCAGGCTTTCCTCACACGATCTAAAAGCGGCTGAACCTTCCAGCATCGGTTGTTGTCATCTTGGTCGCTGTCATTGTTGCAGACGTGCAAGGCGTTTCTGAGTCGGAAGAATTGATCTCACGGCATGGCATCAGCAATCAATGATACTCGGGTCGCTGCTGCCCAATACATACGCGCTTGAGGAAACTTCAGGCTGCCCATTACAATGTGGATGCTGAAGAGAGCTTTGGCCTCCTTAGCTGTCATACCTAGCGTGGTTTCATTTGTCTAGACCCAGTACAAGTTAGTTCTTGTCGCTACAAATTCCCTAAAGTCGTCCTCAAAGTACTCCTTAAAATATGTCAAAGGCGTCTGAGGCTCCTGACAGGCTAGTGAAGCTGTAGCTTTTTCGATGTCAGTTGGAGCCGAAAATGCTTGCACTTTCCAGGACTGTGCAGCTTTTTGGCGTGTACGTTCCTCTAAAAGTGTTTTCTCAAACTTCTTGTTTTTGACATTTTCATCTCCACTGGAACTATCTTCGTTTTTGTCGCTTTCTTCGCTATGAAGCGCGGACTCCGGTTGAAATTTTTCCGCTTCGTCGCCCGAGTCTGAATCCACATCAAGATCTGACTCCTCTCCAAATAATAGTTCTTGGATTTCGTCATCAGTCAGCGCTTTTTCTGCAAACAAGACAACCAAAGTGTGTTCAAACTTAGTTTGCAAGAAAAAACAATAAATTTTAGAAATGTTTTGATTTTAAGTTAGAAACTATTATTTTCTGGGTCACGTATTAAAAATCAAACGTAATACTCCGTTCAGGGATATTTTTCAACGAAACGCAAGCATTGAATCCCAGTGTCCAGTGCACTGGACATAAAAATATTGTCGCGTTGTGCACAAACTACTTTTATTTGAGGCGATCTTTAAATAACATCATTTCGAGTTGAGTTTATGTAACAAGACGAAATTTTGCTACATCAATCAAACAAACATGACTCTTTCTAAAAAACCACTTACTTGAGCGCGTTGCACGTGGCGGCCTGCCGCTGTAAGATGCCATTACTCTGTGCTGCCCTCTCAAGCCTATGCGGCTAAGGCAGGAACTAGTTTAATTGAGATATTTCTCATGGTCTGGGGAAAGCTTGAAAATTGGTTTCGGTTTCGCTTTGGCCGATTTTTAGTTGTAGTAATCGCTTTTTTTGTGTGTCCAGTTTACTGGACTCGGGGTCGGAAAGGGATATATAGTATGATTCAGTCCTTCGATTGCTTGGAGTTTGGTTGGCAGTTCAATTGGTGCCAGATTGAATAACATAGGTGATAATACCAAGCCTTGCGGCGTACCTGCACTGCCCATCTCAATTTCCTTTAAAACTAGGTCCCCTATCATCATCTTTGCCTTCCTTCCCGTCAGGAAATTACGCACGTAATTGTACGTCCGTTGTCTCAGATCTAGATCGTTTACCCTTTTTAGCACCGTATGGGTTACATTATCAAAGGCCTTCTTGAGGTCTAACCCTAGAATGGCCTTTGTCGCTGTTCCCGGATTATCTATAATCTGATGTTTTAACTGTAGCATTGCGTCTTGCATTGAGAGGTTCCTCCTGAACCCTATCATTGTGGGTGGAAGCGCATCTCGGTCCTCAAGATAGGTAGTTATCCTCTCCAGAATCACGTGCTCTATGAGTTTCTCCACGCAAGATGTGAGAGATACGGGTCTCAAGTCCGCAATCTGCACTCGCTTGCCTGGCTTGGGTATTAACACGATTTTCGCCGTCTTCCATTGTTGCGGAATCTGTCCTGCCTTCCATGATTTGTTAATGAATTCAGTTAACTTAGTTATGGACTCGTCATCCAAATTGCGTAGCGTTTTGTTAGTTATGTCATCTGGTCCAGGTGCTGATCTAGTATTGAGTTTTTGCAAGACGGCCCTCACTTCTGCCTCCCCAATCTCGTTGTCTAAATCATCATTTACAAGCCCTGTGTAATCAGGGTGTGTAACGGGAAGCGCTTGAGAGATGTATGTTTTCTTGATTTTATTCAGGAAATCCTGCTCTGTACCTTGACATCTCTGTATTAACCGATTAATATTGTGCCTTTCTGCCAACTTGTTTCCGTCCGGTTTTAAAAAATGTCTAAGGATGGCCCACGTTTTCGCCATTCCTATCTGGTTGTCCATGTCATTGCACTTTTCCTCTCACTGTTGTCTGCACAGCTGCTGGGCGTATTGCTCTATATCTCTGTTCGATTTGGCTATCTTTCTACGAAGTGTCCTGTTGTGCCTTTGGTTTTTCCACCTCTGTTGTAAACCTTCCTTAGCTTCCCACATGTGGAGAAGCTTATTGTATACATACTCTAGCTGCGCCTCCGGTGGCACCATTTGCGTAGCGGCCTCCACGTCTCGTTTTAACTTTTCAGTCCATTCCTCAATACTCCGTATCATTTCGTCGGGCTCCTCTCTGATGTTTCGGAACTTGTCCCAATCGACAAGTTTAAGTTGTCTGCCTTTTGCCTTCCGCGGCCCTGCCCTCACCGTTATTTCAAGTATAAAATGATCGCTTCCCAAGTGATGTTGCGTATTGGTCCATTGCGTGTCCAGTATATCTTTGGTGAACGTCTAATCTGGCGTGGTATCCGCGCAAACGCTAGTACCCGTTCTTGTAGGAATGGATGGATCGGTCACGAGCGTCAGGCCCTCCTCCTGTGCGTCCAACCACAAGTTCCTGCTTTTCTGGGTTTCGATCCTGTATCCCCATGCACCGTGTGAGGCGTTGAAATCTCCTCCAATCGCTAGCGCCCGGTTGCCCGTTATAGCGAGGGTTTTTCCAAACAGCATGCGGAATTTGTGCTTTCTGCATTTAGGACTGCTGTAAATATTCAATACAAAAAGACTGTCCTCTATTTTTCGCGTGGGTATGAGCTCGAGGAGAATGTGATTTATTGCCTTGATTTCCGTGTCATGTTGCACTACCGCATGATTTCGCTTAACCAACGTTGCTAATACCTTTGTATCCCCATCAGCACTGCCGAATGACTTATATCCCGACAGTTTTACCAGCCCGTGCGTTTCTTGCACCATTGTAACATCCGGGGGGCTGGTGTCTTTAGGATGTTGTTGCAAAATGTATCGTTTTCGATTATATTCTCGACAGTTCCATTGCCAAATCCTGTAGCTATTTTGTCTGTCCATGGCGGCGTTACAGGCTCTCTAATCCCTCGGTGGGCACCGAGGTCCTAGCGTACGGTTCAAAAGACGTCTTAACTGGGCTTCACCACTTGACTGCAATCCCCATATTGCTAGCTTGGCGTCGAAATCAGCCACCATTTGCTGCACTTTCTGCAATATCGTCTTGCCTAGCTCCTCGATTTTGGCCTTTATGTTTGCCTCAAATCTAACTTCTTGTTGTTCGAGCTTAGTTTGCAATTTTCTTTCAATTTGTTCCATTTTGGCTTTCATGGTGTTTGCGAATTCCTCCTGTCTTTCTTGTGACATCGCCACTGCTTTTGGTTTCTTTACTATGCTTTTAATCGAAGCGTTCTCTGGTTTACGTTTAACAGGGGTGAGGGCTGCTACCTCTTTCTCCATTGCTGTGCCTTTTTCCTCTATTATAACTTGTGAGGTTTCCTCGTTGCGTGTAACCCCTCCGTTTTTCAGAAAATCATTTTCTTCTCCGAGTTTCCTAATCTCATTCATAAATGCAACATTGTTCTGCCTGATCTGCGCCAATTCGTTCTCTAGCGCCTTAATCCTACATTGAAAAGGAGCCTCTGCCTCCGCGCGCGCCCCGGAAGCTACATCAGCCCAGCTCACCTGGAAGGGTCCCGCGGTGCCACGGACGCCGCTCGGTCCTTTTGAGCTTTGGGATCCTCCTCCCTCCTTTGATCGGGGAGACCTGGTATTGCCAGTCTTGGGTCTAGACCTCGATCTGGACCTCGATCTGGATATCGAGATAGATGTGGTGGTAGTAAACGTAGAGCGGTTTTTGTTTTGTGCTTGAAGCTTGGTGAAAGCTTCTGGTCCGGATGTGTCCCGCGTCCGATGTTCCGATCGTTGACCTGAGTTAGTAAAGTGCTTCTTCTTTCTCCCGTCGGGCTCGTTCCCAGCGGCGTCGTTTCACCAGGTACGGTACCTTAAATTTGGCCTTGCAATGGCGATCTGCCGTCGGGTGGTCTTTGCCACACAGCTGGCACTTCACTTCGCACTCGTGCTCCTGCGGTGTGTTCTCAGTGCCACACCGTTTGCATATTCTACTATTCGGGCTCAGGCAGACGTCAGCTCTGTGACCAAGGCGTCCACACTGGTAGCACACGTCTATTTTCTTGCAGTATAGTGAGCACTTGACCAGTGCTCTTCCGTAGCTCACATAACTTGAAACGCGATGCCCATCGAAGAGGACGATGACGTTCGTGGTGTTTCCCATCCTCTTGGCCATGAGGACTGTCGGATTTCTCGGGGTTACCAGCATTTCCACGATCTCTCTTGGAGACACGTCCTGCGTTACTCCTTGGATCACCCCATTAGATGTATCTTCCGGAGCTGACTCGTACGCATTGGCTTCGAATTCCTTGTCCCCAGTCTTCAGTTGAGCGATGGTTCTGTATTTTTTTTCGGCGCGCTCCTCTGATGGTGTGCTGACCACTAGAATGTTCTGTCTATAGTTGGCACATACTGTGTCTTCTTCCGATTCATTCCTGGGTATTTTAGCGGCGTTGGCGACGCAGCATTCTAGACGATTAATCCCGTAGTCAGTGAGCTTGAAGCCGTCACGTGGGCGCACAATTATCTTGTAATCTTCCTTCGGCAGACGGGGCATCCTGCTCGCAGCCACAATTTGTCTTGCTCTCTGTCCCTTCCTCCACCTATTACTGACCGCGTTCTCGCTTGAGAAGTGCGTATCTTGGTCCTTGGCTTCATGCGTGGTGGTTCCTTTGTTGGCTCGTTCTCTTCTGTTCACAAGGCGCCAACCTGCTTCGTTCTCATACTCTTGTTGCGTGATATCTTTGCCATCCACGCTCGTCGTAGCCATCCTGTGGCATTAATCCGATAAGACGCCGCCTTGAAGGGGCTCAAGGCGCCAGCGTTCGTGGGCTAGGCCAAGCGCATTATGCACAGCAGCAGGAGGTAACCGCGTTGTGGGTTCGTCGGCGTTACAGAAATGTGGTCAATGTGCCGAAAATTAAGCGTCCACCTACTTGAGAGTGGTATGGCGGGGTTCCAGGGAACTTCCAATTTCTTCACAGTAAGAAGGCGTCCGTCAATTCTTCATGTCACGCTGAGAATCACTGAAAATCTGCGGAGCCGACGTGACATGCGTGTCTGCACTCCGTGGCCCCCTGGCGGCCTCCATCTGCAAGCAGCTCCAAAAATATTGGCTGGTTGCTTTTAAGGTATGTTGCCATCTTCTTTGGAAATATTAAATTTTGATTGTAAACTGATTGCTTTAAAGGCTGTTTAAAATGACTCTTCAAATATTTTAGGCAAGTAAAGTGCAATTATTCACAATTTAAATACAGAAATTACCCAAAATATACCCATCACGCGAATAGTGATAATTATGATCCTGTGACACTAAGCAAAAATGGCTTGGCAGAAATGTAACAATTTATTGAGGCTGTGCAATAAACTAGTATCTTTGAGCTGTCATCAATATCAAGTACAGCACGGCCAAAAAAAAACCAGAACTGTGTAAAAACAGATGGTCGCATTTCAGGACATCAAAAGTTTTTATTTGTTTTAAAATATTCTAGTTCATTGCATAGGTTAATGTTCCAGAAATAAGCACAGGAAGTTTCATTGAAAAATGATGGATCATTTCGAAGCTGGGGCATTTGGACGTGGTGATATAGATAGAGACATAATTTTTGCTGGAGAACAATTCTAATGTCTGTGGAAGAAGAAGAAGAAGAATAACTTTATTTATGAAGTCCAGCGAAGTTGATTTGGGGCGGGCCTAGGCGTCGGCCACGAGCCCTTGGGCTCGGGCGGCTTCCTCGGCTCGCTGGACGGCCCACAGTTGTTGTTCGAATGAGGAGCTGAGCAGAGCCCCCTCCCAGCGTGTCCTGCGGTCCGAAACTGCCTCTTCGTGGTTTTCATCGTTGCTTTCATCTAAACTCGAGCATTCCCATAGTATATGTGAAAGTGTTGCCCTTTCATCGCAAACCTTGCATTTTTCTGTTAAATACAGATCAGGGTAACAGAGACTAAAGAGAACTGGATTCGGATAAGTATATGTTTGCAGTTGTCGCCACGCAACTGCCTGTTTTTTATTTAACCTGTTGTGTGGCGGAGGGTACTTTCGCCTTTCTAGCTTATAGTGCTGCGTTATTTCGTGGTAACTAGTCATGCGGTCCCCCCACTCCCACTCCCCCCCGTGTGGAACTTCGCCCGAGGTGGCGTCGGCGTTCGCAACGGCTCGGTTCGTGAGTGCTCGAGCCGCCGCGTGCGCCGCCTCGTTGCCGGCCAGCGGGGTTTGTGTGTGTGCGGGGGTCCATATGACGAAAGTGTCATTTTTTTCCCGAATTTTGTCTTCGTTAGTCATTAGGATTCGCAGCGCCTCTCGGGAGACACGACCGTTCGCATAGTTGCGTATCGCGGCTTGCGAGTCACTAATTACTACTTCGGCCTCAGTGGTCGCCACCGCGAGTGCTATGGCCACCTCCTCGGCCGTCTCGGTCAGTGGCGTTTGCACCGTAACGCTCGTCATGCATGTCCCTTTACCGTCGACCACCGCGGCCACGTAACCACACCTTCGCGCGTATCTGGCCGCGTCCACGAATACCGCTTCCTTGCAATTTCCGAATTTTCTCTGCAAGTCCTGCGCTCTCTGGTTTCTTCGGCCGGTGTGATGTTCCGGGTGCATATTTTTGGGCAACGGCGGAATCACTATCTTTTCCCTCACCATCACGGTTATGTCGGCTTTTTCGCCTTGCTGCGTGTGATAGTGGATTCCCAGTTTTTCGAGGATGTACCTGCCCGTTTTAGTCTTAGAAAGTCGTTCATACTGTGCTACGTTGTGCGCTTCTATTAATTCGTCAAGCGTGTTGTGCAAGCCTAGTTCTAATAATTTCACTGTGCTTGTGTTCATGGGTAAGCATAAAGCTTGCTTATACACTTTCCTGATTAAGCAATCTAATTTTATCTTCTCGGCGACGTGCCAATTCAAGTAAGAGGCAACGTACGTGATTCTACTGAGGACAAAGGCTTGCACAAGTCTAATAGTGTTCCCTTCTTTCATACCACTATGTCGGTTCGTAATTCGTTTTAGAAGTCGGATTGTCTGATTTACCGCGTGTTCCAACCTGCGAACAGTTTCGCCATTGTGGCCATTGGCTGCAATATACAAGCCTAACACGCGTATAACGTCTACTTTGGGAATGACGTGGCCTTCCGAGGTCGTTAGCTGTATCGCTTCCTCTGCGTGATTTGCGCTTTGTTCGCTGTATTTGGGCTTTCGACCTCTGCGCGTAGGTCTGTAAACCAGTAGCTCCGATTTCTCAGCCGAGCAGGTGAGGCCCGTGCCCTCTAGGAATCTTTGAACCGTATCGATGGCTCGCTGTAGCGTCTGTTCTATTTGGCCGTCACATCCCCGAGTTACCCACAGAGTAATGTCGTCTGCGTACAGACTGTGGGAGAGCCCGTCAATCTCTTCTAATTTAGCTGGTAACCCTATGAGTGCGAGGTTAAAGAGCAAGGGCGAAATCACCGAACCCTGAGGAGTGCCGGCGCTGCCCATCTCTATCTCTCCTGACTCTAATTCTCCCAATGTGATCCTCGCTGTCCTGTCCGTTAGAAAATCACGGACGTAGTCGTACGTCCTTTTACCGAGTCCTAATTCTATTATTCGGGTAAGTATAGTCGAGTGCTTGACATTATCAAACGCCTTCTTTAAATCTAGGCCTAAGATTGCTTTGGTAGAAGTGGTCATGCTGTCTATTACCTGGTGCTTGAGTTGTAGCATGGCGTCCTGCGTGGAGAGGCTCTTCCTGAAGCCCAGCATGGTGTGAGGAATCAGATCGTGGTCCTCGAGAAAGTTTGTTAGTCTCGCGAGGACCACGTGCTCCATGACCTTACCAACGCAGGACGTCAGCGATATCGGCCTTAGATTTTCCAGCTGTATGCGCTTTCCTGGTTTGGGTATCATAACGATGCGGGCGGTTTTCCACTGTCGGGGAATACGTCCCTTTTCCCAGCATTCGTTAAGGAAAACCGTGAGGTGCTCTATCGATGTGTCATCTAGATTCCGAAGCGTTTTGTTCGTAACCCCGTCTGGTCCGGGCGATGATTTCGTGTTGAGCCTGTGCAGCACCGCGCGTACTTCAGCAATGCTGAAAGGTCTGTCCAAGCACTCGTTCGCAGTGCCTTTGTATTCAGAGTGGAGCACGGGTCTAGTCGGATTAGTGTATCTCATCCTGAGTTCATGCAAGAGTTCTGCGTGGGTTCCTTTGTAGACGTTGATTATCTTATAGACATTTTGCCTATATGCTGTTTTAGTCTCCTCTGGATCCAGCAGGAACCTGAGGAGATTCCACGCCTTGGTGAACCCTACCCGACTATCCATGCTATTACACGTCTCTTCCCACTGTGACTTGCAAAGCTGTAAAGCGTATTCCTCGATGTCTCTATTCAGTTTAGCTATTCGCCTACGTAAAGTCCTATTGTGTCGTTGTACTTTCCACCGGGCTTGTAGGCTACGTTTAGCCTCCCACATATGCAGAAGCTTACTATCTAGGACCTGGAGGTTTGCCTCAGGAGGGACCTCATGCGTTGCTGCCGCGACATCTTGCCTCAGCATTGATGTCCACTTTTCTATATCTTCGATATTTTCCGAGGAGTCAATCCTATTTTCCCTGTTTTGCCTAAACTTGTCCCACTCTACAAGTTTTAGTAGCTTGCTTTTCTTTTTGCACGGCCCCGCATTGGCACGAATTTCTACAATAGTGTGATCACTGCCCAAATCCTCCTGTGTATTCGTCCAGCATACGTTTGTTATGTTTTTAACGAACGCGAGATCTGGTGACGTATCAGCACAAACACTATTTCCTTGTCGCGTAGGCGCGGAGGGGTCGGTAATGAGAGTGAGACCCTCCAGTAGAGCATCCTCCCATAGGTTTTTGCCTTTCAGGTTTTCGTATTTGTAGCCCCATGCGGAATGATGAGCGTTAAAGTCTCCCGCTACGAGGAGCGCTCAGGTCCCCGCGATGCCGGCCGCCTTCTTGAGTAGCGCGCGGAAGCGGTGCTTAAGTCGAGGGCTACTATACACATTAAGAATGAAAAGACTATTGTCTCGATTCTTTGGAGGTACTATCTCCACCAACAGGTGCGGTATCGCGTTTACCTTAATCTCATGCTGCGTTACGGTTAGGTTACGTTTGACTAGCGTCGCGACGGCCGGTTTGTCCCGAGGAGCGCTATCCTGAAATGACCTGTAACCGGATAACTTAGCTTTAACGTTAGTTTCCTGTAGAAGTATCACATCTGGCTTCTCCTTGCTAATCAGGTATTGTTGAAGATGTCCCCGCTTTCTAGCGTATCCTCTACAATTCCATTGCCAGATTACGTAATTTTTAGTATTGTGAGTAGCCATGGTGATAGTAAAATTTAATATTTTCCAGTGTTCTCCCTAGTCTCTGTGTCCACTGGTCTGTGGTACGGTTTCCCAGTCTGTTTGAGGGGCCCGCAGCTGCTAGCTGGTAACCTTCGCTCGTTGTTTTCAACCCTCATCTGCAGGGTGGCGAGTTGTTGCTGTATTTGCTGCATTGTAGTTGTTATCTGCACGATGTCGAACGACATAACGGCACGATGTCGAAGACGACATAAGCATAGTCAGGAAAGAAATAGAGGATGAACACGCGTAAAGCAGAAATGGAACGAATGCTTAGCCAGCTTACAGGCGTAATGTCTGTGGATTCTTCAAATATTTTCACATAAACTTGAATTTGAAAAATTAAAGGGTGGCAACATGCCTTAAGCTTTTAACAGCTGTGCTCCTTAGAAAACAGAAAAAAAAAAAGACTGCGCCCTTGCTCGGATTACTTTTGCTGGCAATTGTTCAAAACAGTTCAGAAAACCTTCTTTTTCGCGTTTGGTCTCGTGGACAGTGAGCCCTGCAATGTCTGCAAAAAGTGGCAGCATATTCATTCTTGGTGATAAAGGTTTCCTGTAAAATGACAGCCTCGTTGCTGACATCATTCTCTGAATAACTGTTTGTGGGATAACTGAAAGCCTTTAAGATTAGATGCTACAATCTGTGCAGATGCTCATGCTTGGTACTTGCCACGTGGTGATAACGAAAACACTAGATGCATACAACGTACGGCCCAGAATATAGAACTACAAAGTGCGAAAAACTGTGTAGTAGGGAGGAAAGTGTGCCACTCTACAACGAACTAGTGATACGAAGGCAAAATGAGCATTGACGTGCATCCCTGCCCAGCAGTAGCTGATGCAAAATGTGCTGCTCCAGTTCAGCAGATATTGTCTGTCACAGCAAGCATAGCATGCGATTTGAAAAGTGCATTTGTAAAAACCGCATGAAAATCAACCATATGGCCACTGGCCACCAGAAGAAGTTTCAACTGCCCTGGCCTGCTTCTGAGGCAGCAGCAAACCTTTGTTATAATGAAATTGCAGATAAATATTCTTAGATATATTGAGGTAAAAGATATCTTTGAGTGCTACTATAGTCTACGTTCCTGAGGCTTGCATTTGCACTCCGCTAGTCTCAGGGGAAAACACGGTGGCAGTGCTTCATCACGCATGAAGTGTTAATCCATAAAGAAAAAACAAAAAGTGATGAGGAGTTTCTCAACCACACTTCAGGACTATTCCAAGTCCACACCCACTTCTAGGGCTTTCCATGGCCGAAGCACAATCTAATATCAGTACATTAAACTAAAAAGCTTACTTACTCACGTGAAAAAAAAAGGCCCAGGTAAACACAAGTGCTCGAGGGTATGGAAACTGGCTGAGCCCAACAGCCTATACAAAGTAATACGCGAGCATATGACACAAAGCCTAAATCGCGAAATGTGACACCCTTTAAACTGAAATACACCAGCTTACAAATTTCTTGAAAGTTAGAAACCAAAACAGCGCTCAACACGCTTTCACTTTTGTAAGCCAGCTATTAGAACTGGGAAACCCATAATGTAGCAGCTGATCTTCACGATCTTCATCTTGCTAATTGTAATGAGTGTTATGCTGAGTAGCATCAGGAACATGATCATCAGAATGACTGCATGACTCATTCTGTCAGTAACATAGTCATGCAGTTCAGCGCAGCCACATTGCATGACAATTGTGTGACACATTGAGAGCCGATGGTAAGGAGCAGCATTGAAACCAGCTGCAGTTATTGTAAACTCACATGAAACTTGCAACAATACTTCAAGTAAAAAAAAGGCAAAGTACTAAGTCCCAGAAATGTTTGGGAGTAGCGCAACTGTACCTCTGTAAAAGTTTGGTTAAGTTTATTGTTGCACACAGTGATATTACAAACCGCTAATACCTGTAAAGAATATTGCCTTTTGCAGTATTCCGTGCAGTCATGACTATAACACAAAACAAACAGTATTTAAAAGAGAGATTCTACTAAAAAAAAGTTTTTCAAATCCATATTTTAAGGGAATGAAATTTTTATATAGGTTTGTGCACCAATTTCAAATAAGCAATGCGTTTTATGGTGAGTTGCCCTATTCACTCTTATAGCCGCCTTAATCTATTCAAAAGTGATTTTAACTACAGAGTTTAGAACTTTGATTTTCTTTTAAGTAGAGAACCTAAACTTGGGAAATTGGTATACTTTTGAAAAAAAAAAACTGCTTTTATTTAGTAGAATCTCCCATTTCTACACTACCTCTTTAAAGTTTTGGCTTTTTTGCTGCAGGCACAAGCTCCTCCTCACCGTCAGAAGGTGTTGTGATAACATCGTGTGGTGTTGCTGCCTCGAGGCTTCGCTTTCTATCTTTGCTCGAGGCTGCGGAGCTTGTACTAGGCATTACTAGGCAATAATAGCAGAATCAAAGCCTGGCAGTAGAAATATTATATTATACATCCAGCGAACTTTTCTTAACATTTACAATTACTCTAAAGCAGAACAAAAAAAAACAAAAAACAGATGATAAGAATACAGTGGCAAGGCTGCATTGGTGGTACAGTGCAGCTTATCATCCTGTCTCCATCATGCCCATTAATGGTTAAAATGGCAGCGGCTACTACTTGCTAATAGTGCCAAGTGCATTATACGAATCTCTACAGAAAAATAAATAAACAAACACACAAGAAAAAACCAAGGAAGCAAGCAAGTGAACAGAAAAACTGCCCTTTTTTTCCCGTTTTATTTACACAGGAAATACCTCATGGTTCGGTTCTATATCCTCACAGAGCTTGTATATAAGCACAAAAGCCGTGCTAAGGCCCCAAGGTGACTGACATGGCCACATTGATAACAATAGGGCTTGTCATTCTTAACTATAATACTGTCACGGGGTCGTGATGTGGCCAAAGACAGGAGTCTGGATGTTGAGAGAAACTGCTTATGTTCATGCCCGGTAAAGCGGAAAGTCGGATTACAGTAGCAGACTTGCAATGATACCGGCGAACGGAGCGTTGACCTTTGATCAACTGAGAAATGGCGAAGCGTGTTGGCATTTATACACGTAGTGTCGAACATTTTAGTGTTATCGCTAGTGGCTGCATAGGTTCTAGAATGATCTGCAATGTTCGCGAAGTGGGCGTGATCCTAATGAAAGGATCTACAACAGCCCCGAAGCTTCGCGAACACTGCAGGCGTAATTTTTGCTCAGAATCGCCTACAGTAACGGGCAATAACAAAAACTTGAGGAAGGAACGTGGCAATACGACATTTGGCAATGCAATATTTAATTAATATCTCATAAAATTTGCCCAGAAAGTGTTTCTGGTATAATAACAGCAACACGAACATGTGGCTGTACTGACTAAGGCATGTAACTGGGGGGGAGTTGAGGAGGTTCTGACACCACCTACAACTTTTCGCACTTGAACTTTTCTGGTTATACTAAATAACGCCTTCACATCGACCACTGGTGGGCGAAGTTGGCCATTCTACACACAAACACCACCCAGAAAATTCCCGTAGTACGGCCCTGATACTGGCAGACCAACTACCATAATAATTTCAAGTGTTTGATGTCACGGGAACAAGCAAATGCGATATAGTGATAATTATGATCTTGTGACACTAAGCAAAAATGGCTTGGCAGCAATGTAACAGTTCATTAAGGCTGTGCAATAAACTAGTATCTTTGAGCTGTCATCAATATCAAGTACAGCACGGCCAAAAAAAACCAGAACTGTGTAAAAACAGATGGTCGCATTTCAGGACATCAAAAGTTTTTATTTGTTTTAAATTATTCTAGTTCATTGCATAGGTTAATGTTCCAGAAATAAGCACAGGAAGTTTCATTGAAAAATGATGGATCATTTCGAAGCTGGGGCATTCGGACCGTGGTGATATAGATAGAGACATAATTTTTGCTGGAGAACAATTCTAATGTCTGTGGATTCTTCAAATATTTTCACATAAACTTGAATTTGAGAAATTGAAGGGTGGCAACATGCCTTAATCTTTTAACAGCTGTGCTCCTTAGAAAACAGAAAAAAAAAAGACTGCGCCCTAGCTCGGATTACTTTTGCTGGCAATTGTTCAAAACAGTTCAGAAAACCTTCTTTTTCGCGTTTGGTTTCGTGGACAGTGAGCCCTGCAATGTCTGCAAAAAGTGGCAGCATATTCATTCTTGGTGATAAAGGTTTCCTGTAAAATGACAGCCTCGTTGCTGACATCATTCTCTGAATAACTGTTTGTGGGATAACTGAAAGCCTTTAACATTAGATGCTACAATCTGTGCAGATGCTCATGCTTGGTACTTGCCACGTGGTGATAACGAAAACACTAGATGCATACAACGTACGGCCCAGAATATAGAACTACAAAGTGCGAAAAACTGTGTAGTAGGGAGGAAAGTGTGCCACTCTACAACGAACTAGTGATACGAAGGCAAAATGAGCATTGACGTGCATCCCTTCCCAGCAGTAGCTGATGCAAAATGTGCTGCTCCAGTTCAGCAGCTATTGTCTGTCACAGCAAGCATAGCATGCGATTTGAAAAGTGCATTTGTAAAAACCGCATGAAAATCAACCATATGGCCACTGGCCACCAGAAGAAGTTTCAACTGCCCTGGCCTGCTTCTGAGGCAGCAGCAAACCTTTGTTATAATGAAATTGCAGATAAATATTCTTAGATATATTGAGGTAAAAGATATCTTTGAGTGCTACTATAGTCTACGTTCCTGAGGCTTGCATTTGCACTCCGCTAGTCTCAGGGGAAAACACGGTGGCAGTGCTTCATCACGCATGAAGTGTTAATCCATAAAGAAAAAACAAAAAGTGATGAGGAGTTTCTCAACCACACTTCAGGACTATTCCAAGTCCACACCCACTTCTAGGGCTTTCCATGGCCGAAGCACAATCTAATATCAGTGCATTAAACTAAAAAGCTTACTTACTCGCGTGAAAAAAAAAGGCCCAGGTAAACACAAGTGCTCGAGGGTATGGAAACTGGCTGAGCCCAACAGCCTATACAAAGTAATACGCGAGCATATGACACAAAGCCTAAATCGCGAAATGTGACACCCTTTAAACTGAAATACACCAGCTTACAAATTTCTTGAAAGTTAGAAACCAAAACAGCGCTCAACACGCTTTCACTTTTGTAAGCCAGCTATTAGAACTGGGAAACCCATAATGTAGCAGCTGATCTTCACGATCTTCATCTTGCTAATTGTAATGAGTGTTATGCTGAGTAGCATCAGGAACATGATCATCAGAATGACTGCATGACTCATTCTGTCAGTAACATAGTCATGCAGTTCAGCGCAGCCACATTGCATGACAATTGTGTGACACATTGAGAGCCGATGGTAAGGAGCAGCATTGAAACCAGCTGCAGTTATTGTAAACTCACATGAAACTTGCAACAATACTTCAAGTAAAAAAAAGGCAAAGTACTAAGTCCCAGAAATGTTTGGGAGTAGCGCAACTGTACCTCTGTAAAAGTTTGGTTAAGTTTATTGTTGCACACAGTGATATTACAAACCGCTAATACCTGTAAAGAATATTGCCTTTTGCAGTATTCCGTGCAGTCATGACTATAACACAAAACAAACAGTATTTAAAAGAGAGATTCTACTAAAAAAAAGTTTTTCAAATCCATATTTTAAGGGAATGAAATTTTTATATAGGTTTGTGCACCAATTTCAAATAAGCAATGCGTTTTATGGTGAGTTGCCCTATTCACTCTTATAGCCGCCTTAATCTATTCAAAAGTGATTTTAACTACAGAGTTTAGAACTTTGATTTTCTTTTAAGTAGAGAACCTAAACTTGGGAAATTGGTATACTTTTGAAAAAAAAAAACTGCTTTTATTTAGTAGAATCTCCCATTTCTACACTACCTCTTTAAAGTTTTGGCTTTTTTGCTGCAGGCACAAGCTCCTCCTCACCGTCAGAAGGTGTTGTGATAACATCGTGTGGTGTTGCTGCCTCGAGGCTTCGCTTTCTATCTTTGCTCGAGGCTGCGGAGCTTGTACTAGGCATTACTAGGCAATAATAGCAGAATCAAAGCCTGGCAGTAGAAATATTATATTATACATCCAGCGAACTTTTCTTAACATTTACAATTACTCTAAAGCAGAACAAAAAAAAACAAAAAACAGATGATAAGAATACAGTGGCAAGGCTGCATTGGTGGTACAGTGCAGCTTATCATCCTGTCTCCATCATGCCCATTAATGGTTAAAATGGCAGCGGCTACTACTTGCTAATAGTGCCAAGTGCATTATACGAATCTCTACAGAAAAATAAATAAACAAACACACAAGAAAAAACCAAGGAAGCAAGCAAGTGAACAGAAAAACTGCCCTTTTTTTCCCGTTTTATTTACACAGGAAATACCTCATGGTTCGGTTCTATATCCTCACAGAGCTTGTATATAAGCACAAAAGCCGTGCTAAGGCCCCAAGGTGACTGACATGGCCACATTGATAACAATAGGGCTTGTCATTCTTAACTATAATACTGTCACGGGGTCGTGATGTGGCCAAAGACAGGAGTCTGGATGTTGAGAGAAACTGCTTATGTTCATGCCCGGTAAAGCGGAAAGTCGGATTACAGTAGCAGACTTGCAATGATACCGGCGAACGGAGCGTTGACCTTTGATCAACTGAGAAATGGCGAAGCGTGTTGGCATTTATACACGTAGTGTCGAACATTTTAGTGTTATCGCTAGTGGCTGCATAGGTTCTAGAATGATCTGCAATGTTCGCGAAGTGGGCGTGATCCTAATGAAAGGATCTACAACAGCCCCGAAGCTTCGCGAACACTGCAGGCGTAATTTTTGCTCAGAATCGCCTACAGTAACGGGCAATAACAAAAACTTGAGGAAGGAACGTGGCAATACGACATTTGGCAATGCAATATTTAATTAATATCTCATAAAATTTGCCCAGAAAGTGTTTCTGGTATAATAACAGCAACACGAACATGTGGCTGTACTGACTAAGGCTGTAACTAGGGGGGGAGTTGAGGAGGTTCTGACACCACCTACAACTTTTCGCACTTGAACTTTTCTGGTTATACTAAATAACGCCTTCACATCGACCACTGGTGGCCGAAGTTGGCCATTCTACACACAAACACCACCCAGAAAATTCCCGAGTACGGCCCTGATACTGGCAGACCAACTACCATAATAATTTCAAGTGTTTGATGTCACGGGAACAAGCAAATGCGATATAGTGATAATTATGATCCTGTGACACTAAGCAAAAATGGCTTGGCAGCAATGTAACAGTTCATTAAGGCTGTGCAATAAACTAGTATCTTTGAGCTGTCATCAATATCAAGTACAGCACGGCCAAAAAAAACCAGAACTGTGTAAAAACAGATGGTCGCATTTCAGGACATCAAAAGTTTTTATTTGTTTTAAATTATTCTAGTTCATTGCATAGGTTAATGTTCCAGAAATAAGCACAGGAAGTTTCATTGAAAAATGATGGATCATTTCGAAGCTGGGGCATTTGGACGTGGTGATATAGATAGAGACATAATTTTTGCTGGAGAACAATTCTAATGTCTGTGGATTCTTCAAATATTTTCACATAAACTTGAATTTGAGAAATTGAAGGGTGGCAACATGCCTTAATCTTTTAACAGCTGTGCTCCTTAGAAAACAGAAAAAAAAAAGACTGCGCCCTAGCTCGGATTACTTTTGCTGGCAATTGTTCAAAACAGTTCAGAAAACCTTCTTTTTCGCGTTTGGTTTCGTGGACAGTGAGCCCTGCAATGTCTGCAAAAAGTGGCAGCATATTCATTCTTGGTGATAAAGGTTTCCTGTAAAATGACAGCCTCGTTGCTGACATCATTCTCTGAATAACTGTTTGTGGGATAACTGAAAGCCTTTAACATTAGATGCTACAATCTGTGCAGATGCTCATGCTTGGTACTTGCCACGTGGTGATAACGAAAACACTAGATGCATACAACGTACGGCCCAGAATATAGAACTACAAAGTGCGAAAAACTGTGTAGTAGGGAGGAAAGTGTGCCACTCTACAACGAACTAGTGATACGAAGGCAAAATGAGCATTGACGTGCATCCCTTCCCAGCAGTAGCTGATGCAAAATGTGCTGCTCCAGTTCAGCAGCTATTGTCTGTCACAGCAAGCATAGCATGCGATTTGAAAAGTGCATTTGTAAAAACCGCATGAAAATCAACCATATGGCCACTGGCCACCAGAAGAAGTTTCAACTGCCCTGGCCTGCTTCTGAGGCAGCAGCAAACCTTTGTTATAATGAAATTGCAGATAAATATTCTTAGATATATTGAGGTAAAAGATATCTTTGAGTGCTACTATAGTCTACGTTCCTGAGGCTTGCATTTGCACTCCGCTAGTCTCAGGGGAAAACACGGTGGCAGTGCTTCATCACGCATGAAGTGTTAATCCATAAAGAAAAAACAAAAAGTGATGAGGAGTTTCTCAACCACACTTCAGGACTATTCCAAGTCCACACCCACTTCTAGGGCTTTCCATGGCCGAAGCACAATCTAATATCAGTACATTAAACTAAAAAGCTTACTTACTCACGTGAAAAAAAAAGGCCCAGGTAAACACAAGTGCTCGAGGGTATGGAAACTGGCTGAGCCCAACAGCCTATACAAAGTAATACGCGAGCATATGACACAAAGCCTAAATCGCGAAATGTGACACCCTTTAAACTGAAATACACCAGCTTACAAATTTCTTGAAAGTTAGAAACCAAAACAGCGCTCAACACGCTTTCACTTTTGTAAGCCAGCTATTAGAACTGGGAAACCCATAATGTAGCAGCTGATCTTCACGATCTTCATCTTGCTAATTGTAATGAGTGTTATGCTGAGTAGCATCAGGAACATGATCATCAGAATGACTGCATGACTCATTCTGTCAGTAACATAGTCATGCAGTTCAGCGCAGCCACATTGCATGACAATTGTGTGACACATTGAGAGCCGATGGTAAGGAGCAGCATTGAAACCAGCTGCAGTTATTGTAAACTCACATGAAACTTGCAACAATACTTCAAGTAAAAAAAAGGCAAAGTACTAAGTCCCAGAAATGTTTGGGAGTAGCGCAACTGTACCTCTGTAAAAGTTTGGTTAAGTTTATTGTTGCACACAGTGATATTACAAACCGCTAATACCTGTAAAGAATATTGCCTTTTGCAGTATTCCGTGCAGTCATGACTATAACACAAAACAAACAGTATTTAAAAGAGAGATTCTACTAAAAAAAAGTTTTTCAAATCCATATTTTAAGGGAATGAAATTTTTATATAGGTTTGTGCACCAATTTCAAATAAGCAATGCGTTTTATGGTGAGTTGCCCTATTCACTCTTATAGCCGCCTTAATCTATTCAAAAGTGATTTTAACTACAGAGTTTAGAACTTTGATTTTCTTTTAAGTAGAGAACCTAAACTTGGGAAATTGGTATACTTTTGAAAAAAAAAAACTGCTTTTATTTAGTAGAATCTCCCATTTCTACACTACCTCTTTAAAGTTTTGGCTTTTTTGCTGCAGGCACAAGCTCCTCCTCACCGTCAGAAGGTGTTGTGATAACATCGTGTGGTGTTGCTGCCTCGAGGCTTCGCTTTCTATCTTTGCTCGAGGCTGCGGAGCTTGTACTAGGCATTACTAGGCAATAATAGCAGAATCAAAGCCTGGCAGTAGAAATATTATATTATACATCCAGCGAACTTTTCTTAACATTTACAATTACTCTAAAGCAGAACAAAAAAAACAAAAAACAGATGATAAGAATACAGTGGCAAGGCTGCATTGGTGGTACAGTGCAGCTTATCATCCTGTCTCCATCATGCCCATTAATGGTTAAAATGGCAGCGGCTACTACTTGCTAATAGTGCCAAGTGCATTATACGAATCTCTACAGAAAAATAAATAAACAAACACACAAGAAAAAACCAAGGAAGCAAGCAAGTGAACAGAAAAACTGCCCTTTTTTTCCCGTTTTATTTACACAGGAAATACCTCATGGTTCGGTTCTATATCCTCACAGAGCTTGTATATAAGCACAAAAGCCGTGCTAAGGCCCCAAGGTCACTGACATGGCCACATTGATAACAATAGGGCTTGTCATTCTTAACTATAATACTGTCACGGGGTCGTGATGTGGCCAAAGACAGGAGTCTGGATGTTGAGAGAAACTGCTTATGTTCATGCCCGGTAAAGCGGAAAGTCGGATTACAGTAGCAGACTTGCAATGATACCGGCGAACGGAGCGTTGACCTTTGATCAACTGAGAAATGGCGAAGCGTGTTGGCATTTATACACGTAGTGTCGAACATTTTAGTGTTATCGCTAGTGGCTGCATAGGTTCTAGAATGATCTGCAATGTTCGCGAAGTGGGCGTGATCCTAATGAAAGGATCTACAACAGCCCCGAAGCTTCGCGAACACTGCAGGCGTAATTTTTGCTCAGAATCGCCTACAGTAACGGGCAATAACAAAAACTTGAGGAAGGAACGTGGCAATACGACATTTGGCAATGCAATATTTAATTAATCTCTCATAAAATTTGCCCAGAAAGTGTTTCTGGTATAATAACAGCAACACGAACATGTGGCTGTACTGACTAAGGCTGTAACTAGGGGGGGAGTTGAGGAGGGTTCTGACACCACCTACAACTTTTCGCACTTGAACTTTTCTGGTTATACTAAATAACGCCTTCACATCGACCACTGGTGGCCGAAGTTGGCCATTCTACACACAAACACCACCCAGAAAATTCCCGAGTACGGCCCTGATACTGGCAGACCAACTACCATAATAATTTCAAGTGTTTGATGTCACGGGAACAAGCAAATGCGATATAGTGATAATTATGATCTGTGACACTAAGCAAAAATGGCTTGGCAGCAATGTAACAGTTCATTAAGGCTGTGCAATAAACTAGTATCTTTGAGCTGTCATCAATATCAAGTACAGCACGGCCAAAAAAAACCAGAACTGTGTAAAAACAGATGGTCGCATTTCAGGACATCAAAAGTTTTTATTTGTTTTAAATTATTCTAGTTCATTGCATAGGTTAATGTTCCAGAAATAAGCACAGGAAGTTTCATTGAAAAATGATGGATCATTTCGAAGCTGGGGCATTTGGACGTGGTGATATAGATAGAGACATAATTTTTGCTGGAGAACAATTCTAATGTCTGTGGATTCTTCAAATATTTTCACATAAACTTGAATTTGAGAAATTGAAGGGTGGCAACATGCCTTAATCTTTTAACAGCTGTGCTCCTTAGAAAACAGAAAAAAAAAAGACTGCGCCCTAGCTCGGATTACTTTTGCTGGCAATTGTTCAAAACAGTTCAGAAAACCTTCTTTTTCGCGTTTGGTTTCGTGGACAGTGAGCCCTGCAATGTCTGCAAAAAGTGGCAGCATATTCATTCTTGGTGATAAAGGTTTCCTGTAAAATGACAGCCTCGTTGCTGACATCATTCTCTGAATAACTGTTTGTGGGATAACTGAAAGCCTTTAACATTAGATGCTACAATCTGTGCAGATGCTCATGCTTGGTACTTGCCACGTGGTGATAACGAAAACACTAGATGCATACAACGTACGGCCCAGAATATAGAACTACAAAGTGCGAAAAACTGTGTAGTAGGGAGGAAAGTGTGCCACTCTACAACGAACTAGTGATACGAAGGCAAAATGAGCATTGACGTGCATCCCTTCCCAGCAGTAGCTGATGCAAAATGTGCTGCTCCAGTTCAGCAGCTATTGTCTGTCACAGCAAGCATAGCATGCGATTTGAAAAGTGCATTTGTAAAAACCGCATGAAAATCAACCATATGGCCACTGGCCACCAGAAGAAGTTTCAACTGCCCTGGCCTGCTTCTGAGGCAGCAGCAAACCTTTGTTATAATGAAATTGCAGATAAATATTCTTAGATATATTGAGGTAAAAGATATCTTTGAGTGCTACTATAGTCTACGTTCCTGAGGCTTGCATTTGCACTCCGCTAGTCTCAGGGGAAAACACGGTGGCAGTGCTTCATCACGCATGAAGTGTTAATCTATAAAGAAAAAACAAAAAGTGATGAGGAGTTTCTCAACCACACTTCAGGACTATTCCAAGTCCACACCCACTTCTAGGGCTTTCCATGGCCGAAGCACAATCTAATATCAGTACATTAAACTAAAAAGCTTACTTACTCACGTGAAAAAAAAAAGGCCCAGGTAAACACAAGTGCTCGAGGGTATGGAAACTGGCTGAGCCCAACAGCCTATACAAAGTAATACGCGAGCATATGACACAAAGGCCTAAATCGCGAAATGTGACACCCTTCAAACTGAAATACACCAGCTTACAAATTTCTTGAAAGTTAGAAACCAAAACAGCGCTCAACACGCTTTCACTTTTGTAAGCCAGCCTATTAGAACTGGGAAACCCATAATGTAGCAGCTGATCTTCACGATCTTCATCTTGCTAATTGTAATGAGTGTTATGCTGAGTAGCATCAGGAACATGATCATCAGAATGACTGCATGACTCATTCTGTCAGTAACATAGTCATGCAGTTCAGCGCAGCCACATTGCATGACAATTGTGTGACACATTGAGAGCCGATGGTAAGGAGCAGCATTGAAACCAGCTGCAGTTATTGTAAACTCACATGAAACTTGCAACAATACTTCAAGTAAAAAAAAGGCAAAGTACTAAGTCCCAGAAATGTTTGGGAGTAGCGCAACTGTACCTCTGTAAAAGTTTGGTTAAGTTTATTGTTGCACACAGTGATATTACAAACCGCTAATACCTGTAAAGAATATTGCCTTTTGCAGTATTCCGAGCAGTCATGACTATAACACAAAACAAACAGTATTTAAAAGAGAGATTCTACTAAAAAAAAGTTTTTCAAATCCATATTTTAAGGGAATGAAATTTTTATATAGGTTTGTGCACCAATTTCAAATAAGCAATGCGTTTAATGGTGAGTTGCCCTATTCACTCTTATAGCCGCCTTAATCTATTCAAAAGTGATTTTAACTACAGAGTTTAGAACTTTGATTTTCTTTTAAGTAGAGAACCTAAACTTGGGAAATTGGTATACTTTTGAAAAAAAAAAACTGCTTTTATTTAGTAGAATCTCCCATTTCTACACTACCTCTTTAAAGTTTTGGCTTTTTTGCTGCAGGCACAAGCTCCTCCTCACCGTCAGAAGGTGTTGTGATAACATCGTGTGGTGTTGCTGCCTCGAGGCTTCGCTTTCTATCTTTGCTCGAGGCTGCGGAGCTTGTACTAGGCATTACTAGGCAATAATAGCAGAATCAAAGCCTGGCAATAGAAATAATATATTATACATCCAGCGAACTTTTCTTAACATTTACAATTACTCTAAAGCAGAACAAAAAAAAAAACAGATATTGAGAATACAGTGGCAAGGCTGCATTGGTGGTACAGTGCAGCTTATCATCCTGCCTTCATCATGCCCATTAATGTTGTTAAAATGGCAGCGGCTACTACTTGCTAATAGTGCCAAGTGCATTATACGAATCTCTACAGAAAAATAAATAAAGAAACACACAAGAAAAAACCAAGGAAGCAAGCAAGTGAACAGAAAAACTGCCCTTTTTTTCCCGTTTTATTTACACAGGAAATACCTCATGGTTCGGTTCTATATCCTCACAGAGCTTGTATATAAGCACAAAAGCCAGGCTAAGGCCCCAAGGTCACTGACATGGCCACATTGATAACAATAGGGCTTGTCATTCTTACTATAATACTGTCACGGGGTAGTGATGTGGCCAAAGACAGGAGTCTGGATGTTGAGAGAAACTGCTTATGTTCATGCTCGGTAAGGCGGAAAGTCGGATTACAGTAGCAGTCTTGCAATGATACCGGCGAACGGAGCGTTGACCCTTGATCAACTGAGAAATGGCGAAGCATGTTGGCATTTATACACGTAGTGTCGAACATTTTAGTGTTATCGCTAGTGGCTGCATAGGTTCTAGAATGATCTGCAATGTTCGCGAAGTGGGCGTGATCCTAATGAAAGGATCTACAACAGCCCCGAAGCTTCGCGAACACTGCAGGCGTAATTTTTGCTCAGAATTGCCTACAGTAACGGGCAATAACAAAAATTTGAGGAAGGAACGTGGCAATACGACATTTGGCAATGAAATATTTAATTAATCTCTCATAAAATTTGCCCAGAAAGTGTTTCTGGTATAATAACAGCAACACGAACATGTGGCTGTACTGACTAAGGCTGTAACTAGGGGGGAGTTGAGGGGGTTCTGACACCACCTACAACTTTTCGCACTTGAACTTTTCTGGTTATACTAAATAACGCCTTCACATCGACCACTGGTGGCCGAAGTTGGCCATTCTACACACAAACACCACCCAGAAAATTCCCGAGTACGGCCCTGATACTGGCAGACCAACTACCATAATATTTCAAGTGTTTGATGTCACGGGAACAAGCAAATGCGATATAGTGATAATTATGATCCTGTGACACTAAGCAAAAATGGCTTGGCAGCAATGTAACAGTTCATTGAGGCTGTGCAACAAACTAGTATCTTTGAGCTGTCATCAATATCAAGTACAGCACGGCCAAAAAAAACCAGAACTGTGTAAAAACAGATGGTCGCATTTCAGGACATCAAAAGTTTTTATTTGTTTTAAATTATTCTAGTTCATTGCATAGGTTAATGTTCCAGAAATAAGCACAGGAAGTTTCATTGAAAAATGATGGATCATTTCGAAGCTGGGGCATTCGGACGTGGTGATATAGATAGAGACATAATTTTTGCTGGAGAACAATTCTAATGTCTGTGGATTCTTCAAATATTTTCACATAAACTTGAATTTGAAAAATTGAAGGGTGGCAACATGCCTTAATCTTTTAACAGCTGTGCTCCTTAGAAAACAGAAAAAAAAAAGACTGCGCCCTAGCTCGGATTACTTTTGCTGGCAATTGTTCAAAACAGTTCAGAAAACCTTCTTTTTCGCGTTTGGTTTCGTGGACAGTGAGCCCTGCAATGTCTGCAAAAAGTGGCAGCATATTCATTCTTGGTGATAAAGGTTTCCTGTAAAATGACAGCCTCGTTGCTGACATCATTCTCTGAATAACTGTTTGTGGGATAACTGAAAGCCTTTAACATTAGATGCTACAATCTGTGCAGATGCTCAAGCTTGGTACTTGCCACGTGGTGATAACGAAAACACTAGATGCATACAACGTACGGCCTAGAATATAGAACTACAAAGTGCGAAAAACTGTGTAGTAGGGAGGAAAGTGTGCCACTCTACAACGAACTAGTGATACGAAGGCAAAATGAGCATTGACGTGCATCCCTTCCCAGCAGTAGCTGATGCAAAATGTGCTGCTCCAGTTCAGCAGCTATTGTCTGTCACAGCAAGCATAGCATGCGATTTGAAAAGTGCATTTGTAAAAACCGCATGAAAATCAACCATATGGCCACTGGCCACCAGAAGAAGTTTCAACTGCCCTGGCCTGCTTCTGAGGCAGCAGCAAACCTTTGTTATAATGAAATTGCAGATAAATATTCTTAGATATACTGAGGTATAAGATATCTTTGAGTGCTACTATAGTCTACGTTCCTGAGGCTTGCATTTGCACTCCGCTAGTCTCAGGGGAAAACACGGTGGCAGTGCTTCATCACGCATGAAGTGTTAATCTATAAAGAAAAAACAAAAAGTGATGAGGAGTTTCTCAACCACACTTCAGGACTATTCCAAGTCCACACCCACTTCTAGGGCTTTCCATGGCCGAAGCACAATCTAATATCAGTACATTAAACTAAAAAGCTTACTTACTCCGTGAAAAAAAAAAGGCCCAGGTAAACACAAGTGCTCGAGGGTATGGAAACTGGCTGAGCCCAACAGCCTATACAAAGTAATACGCGAGCATATGACACAAAGCCTAAATCGCGAAATGTGACACCCTTATTAAACTGAAATACACCAGCTTACAAATTTCTTGAAAGTTAGAAACCAAAACAGCGCTCAACACGCTTTCACTTTTGTAAGCCAGCTATTAGAACAGGGAAACCCATAATGTAGCAGCTGATCTCACGATCTTCATCTTGCTAATTGTAATGAGTGTTATGCTGAGTAGCAGTCAGGAACATGATCATCAGAATGACTGCATGACTCACTTCTGTCAGTAACATAGTCATGCAGTTCAGCGCAGCCACATTGCATGACAATTGTGTGACACATTGAGAGCCGATGGTAAGGAGCAGCATTGAAACCAGCTGCAGTTATTGTAAACTCACATGAAACTTGCAACAATACATCAAGTAAAAAAAAAGGCAAAGTACTAAGTCCCAGAAATGTTTGGGAGTAGCGCAACTGTACCTCTGTAAAAGTTTGGTTAAGTTTATTGTTGCACACAGTGATATCACAAACGGCTAATACCTGTAAAGAATATTGCCTTTTGCAGTATTCCGTGCAGTCATGACTATAACACAAAACAAACAGTATTTAAAAGAGAGATTCTACTATAAAAAGTTTTTCAAATCGATATTTTAAGGGAATGAAATTTTTTATATAGGTTTGTGCACCAATTTCAAATAAGCAATGCGTTTTATGGTGAGTTGCCCTATTCACTCTTATAGCCGCCTTAATCTATTCAAAAGTGATTTTAACTACAGAGTTTAGAACTTTGATTTTCTTTTAAGTAGAGAACCTAAACTTAGGAAATTGGTATACTTTTGAAAAAAAAAAAACTGCTTTTATTTAGTAGAATCTCCCATTTCTACCCTACCCCTTTAAAGTTTTGGCTTTTTTGCTGCAGGCACAAGCTCCTCCTCACCGTCAGAAGGTGTTGTGATAACATCGTGTGGTGTTGCTGCCTCGAGGCTTCGCTTTCTATCTTTGCTCGAGGCTGCGGAGCTTGTACTAGGCATTACCGGCAGTAGGAGAAGGCCGGAGCATGCCGTGCTCCTTTCGGCAACGGCGCCTTCTTCAGATGTCATATTTGCAGAAACAAAAGAGCTGTTCTAACCTGAACAACAAACGGCAACAAACGGCACTTTTTAGAGTCTAACTTCTTATCACAAGCTGATTTTATTAACGCCATTTGAGACTGAATGAGCGGTACACAATAGAAAAATAGGCAGTGAAAATACATTCATTAGGCAGCGCACAAGCAGACAAGACACGAAAGAAGAAAACGGGACAAGTGCTTGTCTAAAAATCCAGTTTTGAATAGGTTCGAACTCGCCCGCCTACAAGTCCTACTAAAGAATACATTGACTCATCCTCTCTCTGCACTGAGTTCGCAATGATGAAGAATGCGAGTCTATATATAAAAGTGAGTGAGTGAAAGACTATTAACAAAAGCTGGTCATACTTACAAATGTGAGCGATTATTGGTAAATCATAGTGGACACAAGTAACTGTTAGTGACTAGAAATAAATGCACCTATGAACACAAATGAACCCTAATGATTGTGAATAGAAGCAATAGTGAAAGTGAGAATCGGTGAGTACGAGTAGACACAAGCATAAATGTAACAACACACGAGTGAGCACATGGCCTACCAAAATGTTGGTCAGTAAGTACGAATGAGTATACACCAAGTCTACTGATCATGGTACCTAATTACCTATTTCAATTGTGCAATATCAAATACTTCCGCGTCCCTATTTGTACCCATCTAAGCGCTGGCGTCCGTGAAGACAACCAATCCACACAAGACGCGCATCACGAAAAACAGAAGTTCTTTTGGCCGAGTCCACCTTTGGTGTCTCTGAGAGAACAGAGTCTTTCTGTTAGTTACAATAACGACCCCGTACTTTGCAAACTGCGACACTGGTGGAGCTGCTGGGTACCGTCGCCTTATGATCGCCAGTCCTGTGAGCAGCCCCGTTTCCAGCCCCACAAGGCGCCCACCCATGAATTATCCAGTACACTGCTCAGGCCGTCGCCTTCAAGGTCTGCCCCCCCTCGCCCCCGAATTCAGCCCCTTACAAGGACCACCTCTGTCAACAGACACCCCTGTTCAGGAAATGGCCTCATCAAACAACCCAACACTAGCAACAGTCCAGAACCTTCGTAATTCCTGAGCCTTTTCATGGTCACGAAAACGAAGATGCGGAAGACTGGCAAGAGCAGTTTGATCTGGTAGCAAAGTATAACCATTTGATCTCTAACGATGAGATGCTATTCAAGGTATACTTCGCGCTTGAAGACAACACTAAGAAGTGGTTCATAAACCGCGAGAGAACTTCGACAACGTAGGACGAGTTTCGCCGTCGGCTAATTGATACCTTTGGGAGACAAGATCGATGTGAAAACGCGCAACGCCTACATGAATCGCGCATTCAACAGCCAAATGAGAGAGTCGTGATGTCTGCTGAAGATATGACACATTTGTTTCACAGCGCGGATCCCAACATGTCCGAAGGGCTCAGTCATCTCATGCGCGGCGTCAAAGAAGAACTGTACGCTAGCCTTGGGCGCAAACTTCGGACAACAGTGGACTAGTTTATTAGGGACGCAACAGCAATCGAGCGGGCATCGCAACAGCGGTACGAGCAATACTATAGCCTCATGACTAGCGCTTTGTAAGTGCCGGCTCTTTAACCACGCCTGATGAGAGCTGACTACGCCAAATGATTGGCAGATTGTGGGTGAAGAGATTTCCAAAGAGAACGTAAAGCAACCACGACTGAAGCCGAAGGTCACAGTTGTCTTCGTCGCTGAACTTGTGCGCCACAAATTTCGACAGGCGTTCACTTAACCCGAGCCTCGTTCGGAAGTGTCATACCAGCTGAACGCATACAGCTACGTAGATGCTGTTTGTCGCCAGTTGTCTACTGAGCTCAATACCAGCCGAACCCATACAGCTATGTAGACGCTGTTTGTCGCCTGTTGTCTACTGAGCGCAATACCAGCCGAACGCATACAGCTATGCGGACACTATTTGTGGTCCGTTGTTTGTGCCAGTGCCGCAAAATCATCAACCACCCCCTATTGCATCCTGGACCCAACGAGATTCTGTTAGGCGACTCCCACTGCAAAAGACCGATATATGGCGGACTTCAGATCACCGTCCTTTGTGCCATGATTGTGGGGAGGCGGGACATATTTATCGTTATAGCTCGTATCAGCCAGCTGGACACCATAACAGTCAGCCAGATACTTCACGACAAAAGTTTGACGAAAGTGGTGCCTCCTTTCATGACAACTCTACCAGCTGGCAACAAAGCTCCTCTAACCTGCAAACACGTTCACCATCACCAGCCCGTTCTTCTTCCCCAAGCCGCCGAAGTTTTGTTGATGCACCAGAGGTCGGTCTGCCAGACCACTACAGGGAAACTAAAAGCAGCGACCTCCGGAGGAAGGTTCCAGGTCCTCAAATGGCCTAAATTCACCCATCATTGCCGAAAGCAGACGACACCGACAAAGGAAATCGCATGGAGAACACTGTGACTATTGACCTCACTTTGACGATTGACGGGCAAGAAGTGACGGCCTTGGTTGACACTGACTGGCGCTGACATTTCTATCATGAGTGAGCCACTGGCCAACAAACTCAAAGTCAGAATGGAATGGACAGGCCCTTACATTTGCAATGCTATATATATGTCTCGCCCGAGGGAGGGAGAGTATACAGTATGTCGACCGCGGGGGGAAGGGGGAAGGTATTGCAATAGCAATTATACGAACACTGCCAGCGGAATTTCGGGGTCGCCGCTGAACTGTACAGAATCCAAACCAATAACATCACTTACGCATTGTCTCTTTCATGTGCGAGTGAAAGTTCCCTAGCGCTAGGGACAAACACATCTGAAGCAGAGAATAAACGACCCGGCAGTCACCGTTGCGCGAAGGGCACATGCCATCGCTCCCCGTGCAAAGCCTGTCGTCACTTGCTTACGAGTTATTGCAAGGCCTGTAGCCGCTTGCTTAGGAGTTATTTTGTCAGGCACGGGACCATAGTACAGTCCTGCCAACCACTCGCTTGCCCCAGCTTGGCCATCTCCGCTCGTTGCTCAGACGCGTAAGAAAAGAAAAGAGGTAGTGTCAGGCACTCTTTTCGGCAACCTTTGCGGTTGACCAAGGAGACCTACTTGAATTTGGCCAAGAAGACCTACGCATACCAAGCGATTGAATGATGAAAACGTCTCGATCTTGAAATTTGATGTAAGTGCTCCTTTAAAAAAACCCTGCCATTAGGTTCGATGAACCATTGCGGAAGCATGGTTCATTTATCTCCTTGAGGGAGAGGGGAAAGGAGACGCATAAAGGAAAGGTAGAGAAAGCGTGTGGTGAGGTGTAGGCATCACCTGACCAAGGACTTGTCACCCAATCAACCTTGTCCACATCTTCCTCTAAATTTCATCGGCTCCACAGTCACATTAGCTTGCTGAAAATAAGGTAGAATTTCAACCTTCACACATTCGCGACATGTCTTTATATTAGGTTTATTGTTCGAGAACAGTTCGCCAAACGAAACCATTCCTTTTTTTTTCAAGTGAATGGGGCAACAACCAGGGCCATATGGCAGCTCAGCTGAAGAGTAGTGGGATGTACGGTGAAAAAACCGCGGAAAAAATCCCCCAACCCCTCAAACAGAAACTTGACAAGTCAAACTTAACAATGCCCTGCCATGGAGGACTACAGGTAATAACAACGGGCGTTTTTGTATACATCCTCCACCTGTATACAGCCCCCGAAAACCCGCCAAATGGGGTAGAGCAGCGCAATGCCCAAGTCACTCGCCCACCTCGGTGGTTGGTGATGTAGGTTTTTTTGGCCCTAATATACTTGCTGATACTAGAAGTGAACAACGACGATGATGAAGAAGATAGTGTTTGTCAATGATGATGAACATGGAGGTCATGATGAAGGAAAATAGAAACAGAACGATAGAAGCAGGAGAAGAACAAGACGATGAAGAATAAGAAATGTACGTTCTTGATTGAGCGCAGTGGTGCGTTACTTGTGCATACTGGCCCGCGATAATGAAATCGTGAACTGATTTCCACTGAGCGATATTCTCGCGGAGAATATCAAATAACGTTTATTTCTTTGTGCTATTTTACTGGTGTCTTTTTGTTTCGTTGCTTAGTAACCATATCTGGTAATTTTTGTAGTGCGTATGAGCTACAATTGAATGTTTAAAAGTGATTCGGCGAACCAAGCACGCCTGCGTGCATGGTTTAAACGTCAGTATTGCGGGTGACTAAATACACGGCTTTGATGGCTTGCCTGCCAAGCATACGGTTACCAAGTCTTCAGTGAAGGAAGAAGGGACATCGGGTTGTGTGTACGTACAATAGCTTATTAAGCTGATGGAGCGGGTTTTCTTTATTGCTTCCAGGCAAATCCGGTGTTTCTTTAACGCTGCGGCCTCTTGAAGTACTTCAGTTGGTATACATGCAGTTTGAAGGAGTTTCTCTTGCTCAATTATATACTCGTAAATGTCGTTGCACTTCCCGCGGAAGTTCAACTGAAGTGGCTTAAAGCGTCTCGTAGCCAACGCCAGCCACCACTGTATTGCTTTTTGCAGGCGATTTATTCGATTTTCGTGTTCGTTATCGTAAGACGCGTTGGGCTTGCGTTGTAGCGCATGAAGATTTCTAACTATAGAGGGTCTGAATTGAATCTGGGACATGAAGCTTTCGCGACAAGGATGGCGTGAGACTCGGGACGCTTCCTGCGGCACAGGTCCGGAAAAAGTTGTGACTGTTTGTGAGATACTTTTGATCAGATGCAGACGCGACCGTTGATCAGATGCAGACGCGAGAAGCATGCTGACACCACGTGTCTTTGCTGCTCGCCACGGTGCATGCTGCGATTCCTGGCCAGGGTATAAATACAGAAGCATTCAGTTCTTGTTCTTGCCTTGAAGTGTATTTTATTCGCACTTATGTACGATAGTACAATGGCGACAAAGATGGAATCGTTGATTGCACTTAGATTCTGACACCAGAGTAATGGGATCTGGATCCCCAGCCTTCGACGACGCTCTTAGTAGCTGGATCACATATCGTGTGCACTTTGAAGCTTATTTTTTATTAACATCATCATTGGGCACCTACGCATGAAGTGAGGCAGCCCTCAGATTACTGTTATATTTAACTCTGATAGGGCAGAGCGACCCATTAGTAACTGTGCTTCAGTTGCCAAAAAGCCGCACTTGTGGCAAAGGGGTTATGTAATCCCAACACGTGCTGATCGAAGTCAGTTTATAACCGCCGTTGACCGTTGATGAACTTCACGTCCCAAACCCAAGTCCGCTGATGTTCACGCCCCAAACCCAAGTCCCCAGAATCCTAACAGACTCACTTGCCCATGTTCCACGGTAGGTCAAGGTGACCGATGACACAGTCGGATAGGTGGACGTGCCGGTCGCATCTGTTATTTTCATTAGCATATCGGGAATTAGATATTTCGTTCGCTTAGCCTCGTGTCTTCCGAAAGGTTCGCCAGCGTACTCACGACCTGGACATCAAGAATGACCCATTGGCCGTCTCTAGAAAGCACTAAGTCGGGGATCTTTGTACCCTGCGATGTTTGGTAATGCGGCTCCTCGCGAACAGCCATTATTTTTTCGGTAACGTTCTCGCCAAATAACGTACTATAATGTGGTGACGTTGAATTACTTGGTGATGTGTACGGTGGCAACGCTGCAAAGTATGACCCAAACACTTGTCTGTGTCACATCCAGCGCGACTGCGTTTTGAGGTGTTCTGGCCACGTTGAAAGTGGATGAGATTGGAGATTGTGGCGATGTGAAACTTGGCTAGGTCAATGAACTCCCTTCCTTTCAGAAACGTTGTCCCCTCGCCAATCCACGCCATTGGATCCGGGGCAGTGGGACATTGGGACAGCGGCCTGCCATCAAAACTTGAATGCAGGTTCCTCGTCCAGTACTTGCGGGCAGCTGCCACAGAACTAATGACGTCGCCTCCAAATGGGGTTAAGTCCTCTGCCTGCCTTAAGGCCTTCCGAATGAAATCCTTGGTGCCGCAACCGTGCATTGATAATGATCACTGTAGAGAAGTCGCTTGACACTGTTGGTTTTCATGTAAGGAATTGAAGTTCTTAGGCACATTAGTCCCAGGCTCTGAATGAAGGCTTTGTGACGACAGTCGAGTTTAATCACTGACATTAGGCAATGTATAAAAATCTTATGCAACAGCCTCGTTAAAAGGTGGAAGACATTGATTGGGCGATGCAATGCAGCCGAGGAAGTGCCAGGCATTTTTGGAATTAAAATGGTCCGGGCATTACACAATAATAATGACAGTCGTCTCTGGAGGATCAGGGGGTTCAGAAGAACCCTTAAAAGAAGCATAGCACAGGCGTACATATCCCAGCTTCATCAGACGATGGCCCGGCTTCATCCAGGATGTTTTGAATACAAAACGAGCGATTTTTCCTGAAGAGGTTTTGGCATTGCGCACAATCTCTTCTTTACTTTACGATGGCTTTCATCAGTCATAGCCAACGTGCAACCGCTCTGTGAAGATACAGTGTTGTACAGAGCACTTGTATCCTCTTGAGCCTGTATATACATTGACGAAGAAACACAAACGGCTTGGCTTTGATCGTCACCATCTCTCCTATTTTGCAGTTCTTTCACCACATTCTGGTAGCGCACTTGCCGGCTGTGGGACTTGATGCCGTCGGAAGTTCTTGTCGGAAGCCTGCTCGCCAATCGCTGGTTGATATTTTGAACACTCTCTTTTTGGAGTTGGACTCTACAGACTGCTAGAAGGTACCCTTCCTTCTTTGTCTATCCTGGTTTGAATCGCTCAATATCTATGGCAGCATTATAAGCCTCGATATGTGCATGGCGTCTATGTTGGCTTAGGGCAATTTTGACTTGAAGTATCTGCCGCATTCAGGGCAGGCGTAGTAGTCCATCTCATTGTCTGGAACTTTGTTTGTTGCCACCATTGTCGTATCACCTCTAATGTGTGCGAGGAGAGGAATTCCAGTGGAGACACCCTCGCAGAACGCGGAGTCCTCACTTCCAATCTCAGATTCAGAGTCCGAGCATAGGTCGGGTGGTAAGATACGCCGACTTCTCGGCCTTGCGCGTGCTCTGCCATTCTGACCCTTTGTTGCCGCTGGCAGGTCCGTGCGCAACCGCTGCGGTCCGCACAGAAGGCGCTGGAAAGCCGGATGGGGCCGTGCCGACAAACAAGCCTGAGGGGAAACGAGTTTACTGATGCAGATAGCTCCGCCGCGGTGGTCTAGTGGCTAAGGTACTCGGCTGCTGACCCGCAGCTCACGGGATTAAATCCCGGCTGCGGCGGCTGCATTTCCGATGGAGGCAGAAATGTTGTAGTCCCGTGTGCTCCGATTTAGGGGCACGTTAAAGAACCCCAGGTGGTCTAAATCTCCGGAGCCCTCCACTACAGCGTCTCTCACAATCATGTGGTTTGGGGACGTTAAACCCCACATATAAATCACTTACCAGCGCAGATAAGCACAGAGTTTTATCATTGAGCGACAGGGTCATCAGGATTTTGCAAAGGCACCACAGGGGGATTCCCACCAACTCTGACGCATGGCGACCTTGTGAAATGCCTATAAGACCATTTCAACCCTCAAGCAAACGAAATAGTCACAAGCTATTCCTTATTCATCCGAAGGCAAGAAGAGCAAGAAAGCGTCTAGGACTGCACTGCTGATCGGAGAAGACTAGCTGTAAGTCGTGTTCATTCGTCGTGCTAGGCCTGAGTGAGCGAATCACATTGGTAGGCCGGTATATTGTATTGACCACGCCACAAACGCGTAATGCACTGAAGTCATCGCACTAATCGGGGCGTTACGTCAAATAAAGAACAAGGGCTCGGCTGCCACCGTCCGTGTATACACGGATTGCTTGTCCCTTCTCCAGGCACTCTCGTGGTTCTGGACTACTGACCCGTGAATCCGATAACTAAATATTTTCTTGCGGGATATTTTAGCTGCCACCTCTGTTGCACTCTACCTTGTGCCAGGGCATTAGGGACTTTTTGGCAATGAACTGGCTGATTTTCTCGCTGGACATGTGGCCCGATTGAGTGACATGAAGCAGGCTCCCCTCCCTCCGAGGGCGGTCCGCAGTGCCTTAGGAAGGCAGAAACTTCGGTGTTGGGAGCTCGACTGGACGGATAATAATGCCGACGCTGACCTATTGAAATGGGTTCCCCAGGTCTTAGATGCAGCTCTTTGGTTCCCACCTAACAAAGCCCCCATCACCCTTCTAATGGGGCGTGGTCGGTTCTGCTTCTATTTTCACAGGTTTAACCTGTTTCCAGAACCGGTCTGTTCGTGCAGCAACCATCCTGTCACTTGGACCCCAGCCTTAACGAAAGCGTTCAAAGACTGCAAAACTGCCCTCTGCAGGGGATCAACTGCTACTATGGTAGCAGTTGATTCCCTGTAGATTTCTTCCAAGATGTTTATATATACTTCATCGACGCCCTTATTCCGCATTGTCTGCATGACGGCTGATATTTCTACTGAATCAAACGTCTTCTCGTATTCTTTGAAGGCTATGTATAGTGCTTGGTTATATTCTGAGGATTTCTCTATTACCTGATTGATAGCATGAATTTGGTCGATTGTTGAGTAGCCTGTTTGAAATCCTGCTTGTTACTTTGGTTGAATGAATTCTAATGTTTTCTTTACTCTGTTAGCAATTACCTTTGTAAATAGCTTGTATACTACAGAAAGCAAGCTAATCGGCCTGTAATTCTTCAAGTCCTTGTCATCTCCTTTCTTATGTATTAAGATGATGTTAGCGTTCTTCCAAGACTCTGGTACCCCTCCCGTCAGGAGACACCTCAAAAACAGGGTGGCTAGTTTTTCTAACACAATTTGTCCTCCATCTTTCAGCAGATCTGATGTTATATGATCCTCACCAGCAGCTTTGTCTCTTTGCATGCTCTCCAAAGCTTTTCTGACTTCTTCTATCATTACTGGGGGGGTGTCATCTGGGTTATTGCTAGTTCATATAGTATTAAAGTCGTGGTTGTCCCGGCTACTGTACAGATCTCTGTAAAGCTCCTCTGCTATTTGAACTATCCTATCCATATTGGTAGTTATTTTGCCTTCTTTGCCCCTTAGTGCATACATCCGATTTTTGCCTATCCCAAGTTTCCGCTTCACTGCTTTGATGCTTCCTTCGTTTTTCAGAGCGTGTTCAATTCTCTCCATAAAATACCTTCTTACATCGGATACCTTATGCCTATAATCAGCTTCGAAAGCTCTTCCAGATCTCTTTTGTCTATTGTACTTGAGACTTTCATGATTTGACGCTTCTTAATGAGATTCTTCATTTCCTGGGAAAGCTTGCCAGTGTCCCGTCTAACTACCCTGCCTCCAACTTCCACTGCAAACTCCATAATGATACTCGTCAGATTATCATTCATTGTATCTATGCTAAGGTTGGTCTCCTCACTAAGAGTCGAGTACCTGTTTTAAAGCGAGACTCTGAATTCCTGTACTTTCCCTCTCAGTGCTAGCTCATTGATAGCTTCGTGCGTATCAGTTTCTGTCGTTCCTTCCTCAAATCTAGGCGAATTCGAGACCGTACTATTCTATGGTCACTGCATCGTACCTTGCCAACCACTTCCACGTCCTGCACGATGCCTGGGTGTGCACTCATTATAAAGTCTATTTCGTTCTTACTTTGGCCATTAGGGCTCCTCCATGTCCACTTGCGGTTTCTTCGTTTTCGGTAGAAGGTATTCAAAATTCGTAAGTTATTGCGTTCTGCGAATTCTACTAGTAGCTCTCCTCTGGCGTTTCTAGTACCGATGCCATAATCTCCTACTGCCTGGTCTCCCGCCTGCTTCTTCCCTACCTTTGCATTAAAGTCTCCCATCAGTATAGTATACTGTGTTTTTACCTTACTCATTGCCGATTCCACGTCTTCATAGAAGCTTTCAACTGAAGCGTCATCATGGCTGGATGTAGGCGCGTAAGATTGTATCCTTCATCTTGTATCTCTTATTGAGTTTAACTACGATACCTACCACCCTTTCATTAATGCTATAGTATTCCTATATGTTGCCAGCTATGTTTCTGTGAATTAGGAACCCCACTCCCAGTTCTCCTCTGTCAGCCAAGCCTCGATAGCAAAGGACATGTCCATTCTGTAGCACAGTATGGGCCTCATCTGTCCTCCTAAACTCACTGAGCCCTATTATATCCCATTTAACACCCTCCAGCTCCTCGAACAGTACAGCTAGACTTCCCTCACTAGATAAGGTTCTAGCATTAAACGTTGCCAAGTTCAGGTTCCAATGGCGGTCTGTCCGGATCTAGATATTCTTAGCACCCTCTGCTGCGTTGCAGATCTGACCGCCACCGTGGTCAGTTGCTTCGCAGCTGCTGGGGACGGAGGGCCGTGAGTTATTTGACGTATGCATGTGGGAGGTAGTGGCCAGATACTGCACCAGGGTGGCCAATCCTTCTCTGGGGAGGGAGTGCGTTCCCGGCGGTGGTTACCGGTGAGGCCCTGCCCCAGGCCTCGTAATGCAGTTCTATCTCCACGCGAATTTTTTTTTTTTATTCGGTTGGGAGCTGCGCGGCACTGGGATTTGAACCACGGACCTTTTGCATGCGAGGCGGATGCTCTAACCACTACGCCATCGCTGCTTCTCATTTTTATAATTTTTATAATTGTTCCGCGTTAAAAAAAAAAAACCCTTCATTTGACTTACGAGGGGAGGGGGGGGCTAGCACAACCCTCTGTCAGTGGGACTGATACACTCTTTATGTGTGCACGTCCATACGCATGTAAGAATGCTCAGCCCTGCCTTAAGTGAACAGCAGAACTGCAATGGTGACGACAAAGACATAAGGTAAGCACTGAAGGAGGCGAGAACTGCAATGGCAGCACAACAACGTTAACAGGAAAATTCAGAATTACTCGCATGTATTCCTGCTATAGATTACTGACAGAAAGACAACAGACTCGCTACTGAGCAATATATACAGAGCGAAAGAGATCAAACAGGGCAAATGAACAGACGGATCAAATGCAGTATTTCCCGTGAGAGAGCTGTCAATATTTGCAAGCATGCTGCTATCAATAATGGCATTTCCACTCCTTGGAATCGCTTCACTACACAGACTAAGGGGAGCCTTTCTAGCAATGCCAGTAATTGTTTTTTTTTGCATGTTTTGTCCCAAAAGGCCTCTGAGAAAATGACACTGGCATAGATAAATGCAAAAGAAAGCCAGACAATTCATATGTCTAGTTTACAGCCATGTACCACTATGTATAGGCTTCTTTTGTACATATTTTCATGCAGCCTTCAGATGGCACAAGTCAACAGCAAAATAATGAGGCTCCTCAGTTTTCTTATTACAGGAGTTTAATGTATCTCTCTTATTGATGGGCATACACATGGGAAATGGCTTCTCTTGCTACTGGTGTTTTCAGTTAGTAGCTTTAAGGCTTGTACAATAATAGCAGAATCAAAGCCTGGCAGTAGAATTATTATATTATACATCCAGCGAACTTTTCTTAACATTTACAATTACTCTAAAGCTGAACAAAAAAAAAACAAAAAAAAAACAGATAATAAGAATACAGTTCCAAGGCTGCATTGGTGGTACAGTGCAGCTTATCATCCTGCCCCCATCATGCCTAAATGGCAGCGGCTACTACTTGCTAATAGTGCCAAGTGCATTATACGAATCTCTACAGAAAAAAAAAAATGGCGGACAACGACGAAGTGATTCTGGCGTAGAACACTGCTGTCACTATCTGTAATTTTTCAAAGTTTTTTCTGCGATTCTGTGGAAGACACCGTTCCAGTGACTGCGGCGATGGACGTGGATTCGCCTGGGCTCCCACCGCAACCATCGACGTCGTCAGCAGCTACCACGAGAAAGCGTACGGGCCACCCGAGTGATGCCGACAGCGAGGACACGCTGATTTACTCTACGGCCAGCGACGAAAGCTCTGATGAAGGCGACTTCGTGCCTGTGACAAGGCGGCAGCGAAAAAGAAGACTAGTGATGCCGTCTCCAACAACAAGTAAGAATGCGACGACGTCGCGAGAACCCACGATATACACAATTCTGTTTGTGCCGGTCGATGCGGCTCATAGTCTCAACCGGCTCAATCGTCAAGTCATGTCTAGGTTTCTTGAGGAACTCGCCCAGGGAGAGATCGCGGACGTGCGGATCAACGGCCGTAAGAATATCCTCGCCGTAGACGTCACTCAACGAGGCACATTGGAAGTGCTGGGCAACGTCAAAATGTTGGACAACATCGATGTTTGCTCATATATACCTGATGACCGCGACTCTACGGCAGGCGTCATTTACGACGTCGACATTTCCATCAGCGAAAGTGACTTTGCTGCTCTCATCAAACTGGTGTCTGCAGAACTTACTATACTGCAAGCTCGTCGCCTTGGCAAGTCACGCTGCGTGAAGCTCGTGTTCAAGGGTGACAGTCTTCCATCCAAGTCAAGGTCGGCCATTTTCGACACACAGTGCGACCCTTTGTACCGAAGCCCCTTCAATGCCGGAAATGTTATAGATTGGGACATGTCAGTGCTGTTTGTACAAACCTGGCTGTGTGCTCGCTATGCTCAGAATCACATAGCGCAGACGCTTGCCAGGCAGAACTTCGAAAATGTCGAAACTGTCATGGCCCTCACGAAGCATCGTCAAAAGATTGCCCAATCATGAAAAAGGAAACGCAAGTGTTGAGGCAAATGGTCCGGGATGGCTCAACTCACAGGGAGGCCGCTGCCTAAGTACGACGCCGGTGATCTCGTCGCCGGAGGCCCCTGAGGAAACCCAGTGCTGAAGCAAGGATTGAACCTCACCAAATGACCGCCCGCATACCACCTCAAGCGTCCAGACACGCCGACAACAAATCCTCCAAGCAAGACAAAAGCATCACCGGCTCGCCTGAAGCATGGCCAGCGCTGCCAACAATAGACCCACCGTTTGAGCCACCGCATCGCTCGTCTACAATCACTTCGGAACGAGAATGCGGTGATAGTCGCGACAAAGAAATCGTAGCCATGGTAAAGGCCCTTATGAATACCATTCGTATGCTCCTCACTAGCATTGACAGTCCGGCTGCAAAGAGTGCACTTCAGTTAGTGGATGCGCTGAAGCCGGTGCTATCAAGTCTGGAAAGGCACCATGGCTCTGCCTCTGCAAGCTTGTCGTAAAGAGGTCAAAGGAGCTTCGATATTTCAGTGGAATGCCCGAGGCCTCAAGCCCCGCATTTCTGATATCCGACAATTTGTGTTTAAAAACCAGTTTCCAATTATTGTTATCTGTGAGCCAAGGCTACACCATGCAATACGACTATCCAGGTACGAAGCCTTCAAGTCCGCTACCTGCAACGAACAGAGTAAAGTCATTGTATATATCAGATGCGACCTTACCTGTATCGAGCACCGTGTAGCACCTCACGATGACAACCAGTATGTCTGCTTGACAGTTAAACGTAGAGACCTCCATTTCACGCTTGTAGGCGCATATATATCACCTTCAAACCGTTTTGAACCTGAAAGACTACGTGCACTGTTAACAGCCACACCTGGACCATGGATCATCACCGTAGATTTCAACGCTCACCACCCACTATGGAGAAGTCAGAAGACAGACAGTCGAGGAAGGCAAGTATTCTCCTTTGCTCTGGAGCAGCAGCTGCTTTGTCTAAACGACGGAAGCCCAACGTTTCTACGGGGAACGACATACAGCAGCTGCCTTGACTTGAAATTTGTGTCACGAAGCCTAAATAGAAAGGTCAAGTGGTTCGCAGACTATGAAACTCATGGAAGTGACCACATACCAACTTATTTGAAGATCAAGGGCCTGGAAAAATCGCCAAACTACGACACTTCGCCTCGCATCGACTGGACAAAGTTCAGGTTACTGACGGAAAAGAGGTGTCAAGAAAATAAAGCGCCTCCTCTTGACACCCTCGAGGATATGATTAGAGGTGCTACTCAAGAAGCGACCTATCATATTCAACATACTTCAGAATATTGTCTACATCAAGCGGAATTGGAACAGCTCAGAGCGATCCGTCGTCGCGCAGAAAGAAGATATAGGCGCACAAAGTCTATTCACGACTTGAGGGAGGCAAGGCGTCTACAGAAAAAAATTCAGCGGCGAATCATTTCACTTCAATCCTTTCGCTGGAAACATCTGTGCGAATCTTTGGATCCACACAAACCTTTGACGCAGACATGCAGGATTGTCCGTGGCCTACGAACATCGCCACATCAACATCGCCCCTTCAAGTGTCTTTCTCTCCACCAAGGCCGCACCGAAATTGAAGTAGCGGAAGATTTCTGCATGAAAGTTGCCGGTCATGCGTCCGCGTGCACCACGCGCCACCTAGAAAACGCTCCAGTTTCCAGAGATTCAAGAATGGACACCTTTTTCTCTCTAGAGGAACTACAAGCGGCCTTGACGGCATGCAAACGATCTTCATCGCCTGGTCCGGATGGGATCACGTACATGGCTCTTTGCAACCTCGGAGAAGCAGCTCGACGGGTCCTTCTATCCGTGTACAACGACTCGTGGAGCAGCGGATTGATCTCTCATTCATGGAAATCCAGCCGCCTCGTCCCTGTGCTTAAACCAGGTAAATCTCCTCTGAACTTGACCTCTTATCGCCCCATCGCGCTTACCAGCTGTTTCCGGAAAGTGATGGAGAGAATGATTTTTACTCGCCTAGAGTGGTACTTGGAGCACCACGAGGTATACCCTCATGCTATGACGGGCTTTCGGCGTGGACGGTCCGCAATTGATAACGTTATAGACCTGGTCTCATCTATTCAGCATCAAAAAAGACTGAAACGTTTATCTGCGGCGTTGTTCTTGGACGTGAAAGGTGCATACGATAACGTATCACATGAAGCCATTCTGGATGTTATGGAAAATGTTGGATTAGGGGGTCGGGTTTACCAATGAATCCACAGCTATCTGAAAGGCCGAACTTTCTATGTACAGACGGAGAATGGTGCAACAACGCACCATTGCAACTGTCGTGGTGTGCCGCAAGGCGGTGTTCTTAGCCCCACACTTTTCAATCTAGCGCTACTCGGCCTGGTCGACGCACTTCCAGAATCTGTCCATCTATCAATATATGCAGATGACATCTGCATCTGGGCGTCAGGCGTAACACGCCTTCATTTGCGTGCCCGGCTTCAGAGAGCGGCTACAATAGCGACAAAGTTCCAGGAAGAACGGGGCCTAGAGCTGTCGTCAGAGAAATGCTCGCTTATAGCATTCACGCATAAGGCTATGAGCCCATATGTTATTAAAATCAACGGACACACGATCAACTACGTGAAGACCCACCGATTCCTCGGAGTCATAGTTGATCGCGACCTCTCCTGGAGCCCTCAAATTGCCCACATGAAAACTAAACTCACCGTGATCACCCACGTACTGAGGTTTCTTGCTGGAAAAACGTGGGGTGCATCGGTACGAGCAATGCTCCAACTGTACACTGTTCTGTTCCTCGGTTATATGCGATACAGCTTACCCGTGCTATGCGGGATCCGAAGAACAAACTTGCGCGTCCTCCAGTCGTCCTCCAGCCCTGAGAATATGCCTTGGTCTCCCGAGATGCGCGTCTACAGCAGCGACAGTCATCATTGCGCGTGATTATCCAGTCAACCCATACATCCGCGTAGACGCTTCGAGAATGCACATAAGACATTTCGCTCGGCTTCCATCTCATCACCTCGCCTCACTTCGAACTTCCAGGCCCCACTCAGCGTTCAGCGCAACTGTAGCTCAGCATTGCGCAGTGCTTCCATTGCACTTCACGCAAGCAGCACAGCCGCCGATACCATTATGGTGTCTACACCCACTCAAAGCCCTTCTTACAATTCCTTTCATCTAAAATAAGAAAAAGTCGTCGCATCTAGCCCTGAAACAGGCCACATTACTTTTCCTGCAAGAGAAGCACAACGGACGCCTTCACATTTACACGGATGGCTCGGTGTCTTCAGTAAGCTCTGCAGGGGCGGTGGTTATTCCCGCGAGGAACATCACAATTAAATTCATGACATCGCATTTGACATCGTCGACAGCTGCAGAACTTGCAGCCATTCATGCAGCTCTGGAATTTATACTGTAAGAACCTTCGGGAATTTGGTCTATTTTCTCGGACTCGAAGGCATCTTTTCAATGTCTTATATCACCCTTTCGCCATGGACCTAATGAACAGTTAGTAGCTGAAAAAAGGCTTCTTCATCACCAAGCAATCGAAAAACAGCACAGCATAGTGTATCAGTGGATACCAGGTCATTGCGGTATATATGGCAATGACCGCGCAGATGAGGCCGCTAGATCTGCGCACGATGGTACCCAATACACAGCCATCCCGTTCACAAGAACCGACGCAGCTACAAGACTTCGTTCGCTTGCACGTGACTTCACACTGGTACAGTGGAACTCAACAGACTTCACAAATGCGCGCCTGCATAACTTGGATCCCAATCTGCAGCTTCGTCTTCCCCCAAGGATATCTCGAGCTGAGGAGACTCTTCTATGCCGCCTGTGGCTTGGAGTGGCCTTCAGGAACGCATACTCTTATCTCATTGGGATGTCCAGCTCTCCTACATGCATTACTGCAGTTGCGAAGAAACCATCGCGCACCTTCTGTGTGAGTGCACCCATTTCAACGCGCAAAGACAAGAACTCACTGCAGCTCTGGATAGACTAGACGATCGGCCTTTGTCGGAACAAAGGATTCTGGGTCATTGGCCGAGCCCATCCTCAGCCCAGAAGGCGTTGAAAGCTTTGCTGCGCTTTTTGCGGACAACTGGCCTCAGAGACAGACTTTAGTGTCTTATACTCTTTGATGTTGCCTTTCCTCTGTCGCAATTTTTTTTGTAATTTCTCTTTCTCTTCGCAACATTTCTTTTTAACATCTTTCATTCCCCTCACCCCTTTCCCCAGCACAAGGTAGCCAGCCGGTCTAAGAACTGGCTAACCTCCCTGTCTTTCCGCTTAAACTTTCTTCCTCCTCCTCCACTACAGAAAAATAAATAAACAAACACACAAGAAAAAAACCAAGGAAGCAAGCAAGTGAACAGAAAAACTGCCCTTTTTTTCCCATTTTATTTACACGGGAAATACCTCATGGTTCGGTTCTATATCCTCACAGAGCTTGTATATAAGCACAAAAGACGTGCTAAGGCCCCAAGGTCACTGACATGGCCACATTGATAACAATAGGGCTACCAACTGGTGGTGAGAGAGGCTCGCGAAACTTCCTCGCAAAATTATGCACCGCCTCAACCGTCAAACACCACCAGTATACAGACAAGAAATGTAACCACGAGGTAGCCACACATACAATCTCCTTTCAGTTGACACACACACACACACACACACACACACACAAACGCACGCACACACACACACACACATTTTTACAGTGTATACAAGTCCTCCCCCTACCCACACGGTGGGTGTGTGTGCACATTTGAGCAGATGATGTGGGACTACCCCCACATACCGAAGGAACTCAAAGTGCGAATCCTCCGAAGACAGAACTTTTGTTCTGCCATCAAAAGCACGTATCATCACCAACAGCACGTCATCACCGTGATGCCGCGAGCAGGTGCTCCCTGCCTTTTCTAAAGTGGGAGCGGCCCGCAAGTAGGGAGGGAGGTAACACCTGCCTCTTCTCCCCCAGTGATGTTATCTATCTATCCATCTATTTACACAGTTAACTTCATAACAAAGATAATTACAATTTCTTTAGCTCAATTGCAGTTCATGGAAAGCAAAAAAACTGGGCACACTTGTATTTTTCCACAGCATGATTCGTGCCACTGTGCACCAGTGGCCCTTTCCTCACACACAAACTACTCCAAGTTGGCAACTGTGTTGTAACTTTTTGGTTTTTTTGTTTCCTTTTCCCATTCTATTTTAGTAGTACTCTATTTTGTACAAGTAAAGCTTATGTAAAATTTTCTGCCATGCTTCGCTCATGCTGAAGCAAAGATAACACAACTAAACCTCACTATTTAAAATATGTAATTTATTTTACATTATTGAAAGATTGTTAGATTGAATTTTGACAATTCATACAAACTATAAGAGTTAAAATCTCACTTTGGTATGGAAAGTGCTGCAGGAATGTTCGTATCAATTGGCAGTAAGAAAAGAAACAAATAGTTTAAGTGACGTAAAAAGTCAATCTTACTGAAGCTCAGAACTAAACCAGAGACCATATTTCATGCTGCACTGACAAAGTACTCTTCAATGCTACTGTATGTTACGCATAAGTCCAAAATATAGAGGTCCAATCCATGTGCTGTGGTAATAAAGGTTGAAATAAGTCATTGCACTTATTGCGCTTTCACGGCTTGTCGAAAACTTGGGTGTTGCCCTGAGTTATTTGATGCCACTGCTATCATGCAGAATGTTTGAAACTAATTGCTCTTGACAGAGTCCTATTAACATACAACAGAAAAAACTGTCACACATGACGGAGAAACAAGAGCTACGATGTAAAATTGCACGAAGGGAAGGCGACGGCAATTCTGCTGATGGTGACCATAGCTTTATTGACAATAAGCGTCAAACTGCAGCTGCTTACAACCCAAAAATAAATAAAAGGGCCACCCACAAAATCTCAGCACGCTTGCCAATCACCTGTATAAGAGTTGTGTAAGCTGATTTTTGTTCGAGCCTAAGTTTCTTTTCTGTGCTAACGTAAATACCAGTCTGTTGAGCGCTAAAGGTTTGTCATTCTTAACTATAATACTGTCACGGGGTCGTGATGTGGCCAAAGACAGGAGTCTGGATGTTGAGAGAAACTGGTTATGTTCACGCCCGGTAAAGCGGAAAGTCGGATTACAGTAGCAGACTTGCACTGATACCGGCGAACGGAGCGTTGACCTTCGATCAACTGAGAAATGGGGAAGCGTCTTGGCATTTATACACATAGTGTCGAACATTTTAGTGTTATGGCTAGTGGCTGCATAGGTTCTAGAATGATCTGCAATGTTCGCGAAGTGGGCGTGATCCTAATGAAAGGATCTACAACAGCCCCGAAGCTTCGCGAACACTGCAGGCATAATTTTTGCTCAGAATCGCCTACAGTAACGGGCAATAACAAAAACTTGAGGATGGAACGTGGCAATAAGACATTTGGCAATGCAATATTTAAATAATCTCTTATAAAATTTGCCCAGGAAGTGTTTCTGGTATAATAACAGCAACACGAACATGTGGCTGTACTGACTAAGGCTGTAGCTAGGGGGAAGTTGAGGGGGTTCTGACACCACCTACAACTTTTCGCACTTGAACTTTTCAGGTTATACTAGATAACGCCTTCACATCGACCACTGGTGGCCGAAGTTGGCCATTCTACACACAAACACCACCCAGAAAATTTCCGAGTACGGCCCTGATACTGGCAGACCAACTAGCATAATAATTTCAAGTGTTTGATGTCACGGGAACAAGCAAATGCGATATAGTGATAATTATAATCCTTTGACACTAAGCAAAAATGGCTTGGCAGCAATGTAAGAGTTCATTGAGGCTGTGCAATAAACTAGTATCTTTGAGCTGTCATCAATATCAAAGACAGCACGGCCAAAAAAAACCAGAACTGTGTAAAAACAGATGGTCACATTTCAGGACATCAAAAGTTTTTATTTGTTTTAAGTTATTCTAGTTCATTGCATAGGTTAATGTTCCAGAAATAAGCACAGGAAGTTTCATTGAAAAATGATGGATCATTTCGAAGCTGGGGCATTTGGACATGGTGATATAGATAGAGACATAATTTTTGCTGGACAACAATTCTAATGTCTGTGGATTCTTCGAATATTTTCTCATGAACTTGAATTTGAAAAATTAAATGGTGGCAACATGCCTTAAGCTTTTAACAGCTGTGCTCCTTAGAAAACAGAAAAAAAAAGACTGCGCCCTAGCTCGGATTACTTTTGCTGGCAATTGTTCAAAACAGTTCAGAAAACCTTCCTTTTCGCGTTTGGTTTCGTGGACAGTGAGCCCTGCAATGTCTGCAAAAAGTGGCAGCATATTCATTCTTGGTGATAAAGGTCCCAGAAATGTTTGGGAGTAGCGCAACTGTACCTCTGTAAAAGTGTGGTTAAGTTTATTGTTGCACACAGTGATATCACAAACGGCTAATACCTGTAAAGAATATTGCCTTTTGCAGTATTCCGTGCAGTCATGACTATAACACAAAACAAACAGTATTTAAAAGAGAGATTCTACTAAAAAAAGTTTTTCAAATCCATATTTTAAGGGAATGAAATTTTTATATAGGTTTGTGCACCAATTTCAAATAAGCAATGCGTTTTATGGTGAGTTGCCCTATTCACTCTTATAGCCGCCTTAATCTATTCAAAAGTGATTTTACCTACAGAGTTTAGAACTTTGATTTTCTTTTAAGTAGAGAACCTAAACTTGGGAAATTGGTATACTTTTGAAAAAAAAAACTGCTTTTATTTAGTATAATCTCCCATTTCTACACTACCTCTTTAAAGTTTTGGCATTTTAGCTGCAGGCACAAGCTCCTCCTCACCGTCAGAAGGTGTTGTGATAACATCGTGTGGTGTTGCTGCCTCGAGGCTTCGCTTTCTGTCTTTGCTCGAGGCTGCGGAGCTTGTACTAGGCATTACCGGCAGTAGGAGAAGGCCGGAGCATGCCGTGCTCCTTTCGGCAACGGCGCTGTGATGGTGTAATGGGGGCCCAGGATCAGGAATAAATCAACCGGCAGTCAGGTGACTCTGTACACACAACACAGACTTTAACACAACCGATAACTCTTACAATTCACACACAACACACTATAGCGTTCCTTCTTTACATGCCAAACGTCCTACGTGCCTCGGCACACGAACTGTCCTACTCGCCGTTATGACTGTTGCCACTGCGGCGAGGTCGGTCGTCACCGGTGTTCCTTGTGCAGTCACGCTGCCTTGACCGTGGTGAGGTGGTGGCGGTGGTGATGGTGGTGCTGCAGGCCGGTAGATCACCAGGCCACTGCAGTGCAGGTTAATGGCCCGTCGCCAACATGAGCCGCGGCCACCTCGTGCCACCACTCGGGCCCCATGACCTCATGCCACGAACAGACTATGCTGCCGGTCCCCGTGTCAGCGCCGGCCACAGAGCGGGAAGCCAGCTCACCAGGTCCGCAAGGCTGCCGGACACCTGGTTGAGTGACGCAGCCCGAAGCAGGAAGCCAGCTCACCAGGTCCGCAAGGCTGCCGGACACCTGGTTGAGTGACGCAGCCCGAAGCAGGAAGCCAGCTCACCAGGTGCGCAAGGCTGCCGGACGCCTGGTTCAGCAATGTCGCGACCCGAACCGCCGACCAGCAGCTGCCGTTCCAACTGTCACGCTCCAACTGCTCGAGCCGCACTCCCCGCTCGCACTTCCTTTTCCTCGTCTTCGCCTCCAAGGCGTACCGCAGAGCAGAACTGCCGTTCCCTCTTCGCCCCATCATGGGCCACACAATCCACATCATCACACCACCTCCCACTTAAGATAGTTGTGAGCAACTATTCCACTCCACGCCAGGCGGTGAGTAGGCAAAAGTGCAGGCGCGTTGGTAAAGAGGGAACAAGTTCACACGAATCCGAATGGTTTTGATCCAGACAGCACGTAATGAAAAAAAAAAACACACATGAAAAATACACAAATGGAGAAAGATTAGAGCAATTCAGATGCGACTTAAGTAGTCCGCTCCTACATTGTCTGAGCCTTTTATGTATTCTACGGTAAAGCTGTACTCTTGCATTAGTAAGCTCTATCGTAACACTCGATTATTGACGTGTTTGGCTGACTGCAAGTACCGGAGTGGCTGGTGGTCGCACTCAATAATGAAGGGTTTGCCGCATAAGTAAATGTGGAACTTCTGAACAGCCCACACGAGCGCTAAGCATTCACGCTCTATTGTGGAATAACGGGCTTCTCTAGGCAGCAGATTGCGACTAGCATAAGCAACCGGATGTAAAATATCGTCCCCACTGTTTTGCAGAAGCACTGCGCGGATGCTTGTGCTTGAGGCATCAGTACGGAGCACGAAAGGCTTCGAAAGATCCGGTGCTTGCAGTATGGGACTTGCGGCGAGCTTGTCTTTCAGCACGGTGAATGCTTTTTCTTGCGTCGGTCCCCACGATACGATGTGATGTTGGCCTTTCTTGGTAAGGTCAGTCAAGGGCTTGGAAATCTCTGCGTAGTTCGGAATGAACTGCCTGTAATAGCCCGGAAGACCGAGAAAGGATTGTACAGCTTTCTTCGTCGTGGGGTGCTTGGCGGCTAGGATCTTGTCCAGCGTTTTCAGCATTGGTTCCACCTTCGCCTCGCCAATGCGATGTCCGAGGAATGTAATGGTACGCTCTCCGATCTCACACTTGCTCGGTTTGATTGTGAGGTTTGCATTGCGGATTCTTTCGAAGACAAGTCGTAAGGCTTCCATATGTTCATGCCATGTGCTAGTAGCGATGACCACATCGTCAAAATAATGATGCACATTCGGCAAATCGCCTAGAACTCTCCTCATAAGGCGTGCAAATATCGCTGGGGCAGTTTTAATCCCAAAAGGCATGTAGTTGAAGTGGTAGAGCCCCGACATGCTTGAAAATGCCGTCTTTTCACGACTGTCTGGAGCCATGGGCACTTGCCAATAGCCCTTCGTGAAATCGAATTTCGAGAAAAATTTCTGTTTCCGCACAAGAGCTAGAACAACATCAATTCTCGGAATTGGCTCACTGTCGAAAACCAAGGTCTTGTTCAGCTCCCTAAAGTCAATGCACAACCGTATGGTCTTGTCGGGCTTCTTGACGACAACGAGCGGCGCATGATATGGCGACTTTGATTTCTCGATTATGCCCATTCGAAGCATCTCCTGTACCTCTTTTTCCACGTTCTCACGCAGCGCTAGAGGAATCGGGTACTGAGGCACGGGAAGCGGCTTTTCGATGACGAGGTCAAGAGAGCATTCGACAAGTTGTGTCTTGCCGGGAAGGTCCGAAAATATGTCTGCAAACTCTTTGCACAATTGTTGAACTTGTTGAAGTTGGTCTGTCTGCAGTTTGGGCGATATCTTGACGTCTGATGCCGTTTGTGTTTGGCATAGACTGAGAGAGGGGATGGTATCCTCAGAGTCGTTGCTCTCACTGTTCGCCTCTTCCCCAGGTGTTGAACTTACAGTATTCACTGCAGCAACCTGATGAGGAGACGTTATTTCTCTTTCCTCATACTTCTTCAGCATATTCACGTGGAAGACCTTGATGCTCTGCCCTAAGTCAATTGCATAATCAACATCATTCTTGGCTTCAGCAACTTTAAACGGGCCCTTCCACTGCATGAGAAGCTTATTGGTGTCTGTAGGAAGGAGAATTAAAACCTTGTCACCGGGCCGTAGCCTTCTGTGGCGGGTCTTACAGTCGTAATAAAGCTTTTGCTTTTCACGTGCTTTACCAAGCTGTTCATGAGCGAGGTTACAGGTGTGTTCGAGTCGGTTTCGAAGGTCCACAAGGTAAGTGTACGTTGTTCGCACTTCATCCTCAATGTTCTCGTTCGTCCACAGCTCTCTTAAAACACTCAAAGGTCCACGCACATGTCTGCCGTAGATTAACTCAAATGGTGAAAAGCCCAAGCTGGCTTGCGGTACTTCGCGATAAGCGAAGAGAAGAGGAGCAATGTAGCGATCCCATGACCGCGGCTTCTCCTGACACACCCTTTTGAGCATGGCCTTCAGCGTACCGTTGAATTTTTCGACCAATCCATTGGCCATGGCATGATATGGGGTGGTACAAAAAAACTTTACAGTTAGTAGTCGGCCCACTTCTTTCATGAGTTCCGACGTGAAACTTCTACCTTGGTCGGTAACCACTTCTCGAGGCAGGCCCACTCGGGAAAATATTTCAAGGAGGGCTTCTGCAATACTGACAGCGTCGATGCTGAGTAGGGCTACTGCGTGAGGATAGCGAGTAGCGAAGTCAATGAGGGTAAGCACATAGCGGTTTCCCTTATCTGATCGAGGAGATAACGGTCCGATCAGGTCAATGGCGACTCTTTGGAATGGTGTCCGTATGAGAGGCATGTTGCCCAACGGAGCGACTCCAACTTTCCCTTTCGGCGTTGTCCTCTGGCAGACGTCGCATACCTGGCCAGTAAAAATCCCCAAGGATACGGTCTGTGGTACGTCGCACGCCTTGGTGACCAGCCATAATGCCCTCGTGTGTAACCTTCAAAATGTGTTGTCGAAGTGTCCTTGGCACGACTACTTGCTTAAAGGTCCTCCCCATAGAAAGGCGGTAATGTCGATACAGTAGACCAGCCTCTTCAGAAAAGTGGTACGTCGTGTCTTTATTGGAGTGAAACTCCTTCCCAATCTTGCTGAAGCAACTCTTCAGACTTGGGTCGTCTTTTTGGCTCTCAGTTAGCTGCACTCGGGTCACTTCTAGCGAACCAACTAGCGGAATCTTCATCATACTCTCCGTCTTCCCCTGCGTCCGGACGACGGCAGAAAGCAAGGTTGACTTTTCCCAGCATGCCGGGATTTTGCTCGAACCAGTCGATTCAGGGAACAGGGCGTCAGAGTACTCCCAGGTAGTATCTGGCTCCTGTGGTCCTTTTACTCCTGGAATATTGCCGAGCACGAGGTCGTACAAAGGGTTAGTCTTGCATTAAGCGTTTACATCACCAACGAAGTAGGGCGTGTGTATCTGTATGTTTGCTTTCGGTAGTTCCTTGGCCTTTCTATCCAAAAGCATAACTCTTGCCGTCTTCCCGGTCAGGCATCGATCCGGCACGAACTCGCGTCGGACGATGGTCGTGTTGCTCCCTGTGTCTCGTAAGACACGTGCGCGTTGTCAAAGCACCCGTCCTTCGACCACTAGCATGTTGTCGACTAAGAACATAGGTTGGTTCTCGTACTCCTTGGGGCATTCAGCAGCGCATGTCTCATCCTTGGACTTGGCCATAGGGAAGTAATCCTGTTTTTTCTGTTCTATCATGACACAAGACACGGACTTGTCTTTGCTCTGATCCTTGCACTCGGTGGCTTTGTGGCCAAGCCGCCCACATGTTTTGCATTTCACAGACTCTTTCGAAACCGCACGACAATCAGGAGCGCTATGTCCTTTGCGGTGACACAGAAAGCAACTCGGCTGTTTGTACTGTGACATAGCACCGGGGTTATTTGCCTCCTTTGTATCATCTGCAATTTTACCAATGTTATTGACTCCCTGTGCTTCGAGAAAGCGGTCGGTGCACTCTGAAATGGATGTAAGGGTTTTGCATTCCCTCTCTTTCAGGAAGATGGCCAGCTTCGGAAAACAGCAACGCAAGAATTGCTCGGCTATAACATGGTCACGAAGACCCTCAAATGTTTTGGGCACATCAGCCATCTCAATCTAGTTATCAAAATAGCTCGAGATCCTTGCTGCTAGTTGTTTCCCTGTTTCGTCATCTTCAGGCCGGGCTTTCTGAAATTTGTCTTTATATCCTTGTGCCATGAATCTGAAGCGCTGAAGTAGGGCTTTTTTCACTTTATCATAGTCGAAGGCCTCGTCAGCAGTCATTCGACCAATGACAGTGAGTGCCTCACCAGTTAAGCACATGCTTACGGCTACTCCCCATTTATCTCTTGGCCATTCTTGCCCAGTAGCCACGCGTTCAAACCTCTACAAATACGCGTGCAGGTCATCGCGTCGCTCGTCAAATAGCGGTAGTAACTTCTGCGGATTCAGGCATGACGGGTTTGCCGATGGGGCGAGTGCTGCCGCCGCAGATGGCTGACTTTGAGCACTTTCCTGAAGCTGGAGCTTAAGTTGGAGGATTTGCAGCTGCCTCTCGTCTGCTAACCGTTGTCTCTCGGCTGCTTCTTTGGCCTCTTCTCTCTCAGCTGCGCGCTCATCTCTCTGCCTAACTTGCTCTCGCTCAATCCATTCGCGAAGTTCCGCGCCAGACAAGCCTAACTGAGCTGCAACAGCCGCTAACTTATCGAGATCCATGTCTCTCGTCTTGTGCTGCGTGCACACACCTGACTGGCGATTTCTGCATTCGAGATGTTACTGGAGGTATCCTGGCAGGCTCGCCAAGTTTGTGATGGTGTAATGTGGGCCCAGGATCCGGAATAAATCAACCGGCAGTCAGGTGACTCTGTACACACAACACAGACTTTAACACAACCGATAACTCTTACAATTCACACACAACACACTATAGCGTTCCTTCTTTACATGCCAAACGTCCTACGCGCCTCGGCACACGAACTGTCCTACTCGCCGTTATGACTGTTGCCGCTGCGGCGAGGTCGGTCGTCACCGGTGTTCCTTGTGCAGTCACGCTGCCTTGACCGTGGTGAGGTGGTGGTGGTGGTGATGGTGGTGCTGCAGGCCGGTAGATCACCAGGCCACTGCAGTGCAGGTTAATGGTCCGTCGCCAACATGAGCCACGGCCACCTCGTGCCACCACTCGGGCCCCATGACCTCAGGCCACGAACAGACTATGCTGCCGGTCCCCGTGTCAGCGCCGGCCACAGAGCGGGAAGCCAGCTCACCAGGTCCGCAAGGCTGCCGGACACCTGGTTGAGTGACGCAGCCCGAAGCAGGAAGCCAGCTCACCAGGTGCGCAAGGCTGCCGGACGCCTGGTTCAGCGATGTCGCGACCCGAATCGCCGACCAGCAGCTGCTGTTCCAACTGTCACGCTCTAACTGCTCGAGCTGCACCCCCCGCTCGCGCTTCTTTTTCCTCGTCTTCGCCTCCAAGGCGTACAGCAGAGCAGAACTGCCGTTCCCTCTTCGCCCCGTCACGGGCCACACAATCCACATGATCACAGGCGCCTTCTTCAGATGTCATACCTGCAGAAACAAAAGAGCTGTTCTAACCTGAACAACAAACGGCAACAAACGGCACTTTTTAGAGTCTACCTTCTTATCACAAGCTGATTTTTTTAACGCCATTTGAGACTGAATGAGCGGTACACAATAAAAAAATAGGCAGTGAAAATACATTCATTAGGCAGCGCACAAGCAGACAAGACACGAAAAAAGAAAACGGCACAAGTGCTTGTCTAAAAATCCAGTAATGAATAGGTTCGAACTCGCTTGCCTACAAGTCCTACTAAAGAATACATTGACTCATCCTCTCTCTGCACTGAGTTCACAATGATGAAGGGTGCGAGTCTATATATAAAAGAGAGTGAGTGAAAGACTATTAACAAAAGCTGGTCATACTTACAAATATGAGCGATTATTGGTAAATCACAGTGGACACAAGTAACTGTTAGTGACTAGAAATAAATGCACCTATGAACACAAATGAACCCTAATGATTGTGAATAGAAGCAATAGTGAAAGTGAGAATTAGTGAGTACGAGTAGACACAAGCATCAATGTAACAACACACGAGTGAGCACATGGCCTACCAAAATGTTGGTCAGTAAGTACGAATGAGTATACACCAAGTCTACTGATCATGGTACCTAATTACCTATTTCATTTGTGCAATATCAAATACTTCCGCGTCTCTATTTGTACCCATCTAAGTGCTGGCGTCCGTGAAGACGACCAATCCACACAAGACGCGCATCACGAAAAACAAGTTCTTTTGGCCGAGTCCACTTTTTGTGTCTCTGAGAGAACAGAGTCTTTCTGTTTGTTACAATAACGACCCCGTACTTTGCAAACTGCGACACTGGTGGAGCTGCTGGGTACCGTCGCCTTATGATAGCCAGTCCTGTGAGCAGCCCCGTTTCCAGCCCCACAAGGCGCCCACCCATGAATTATCCGGTACACTGCTCAAGCCGTCACCATCAAGGCCTGCCCCCCTCGCCCCCGAATTCAACCCCTTATAAGGACCACCTCTGTCAACGGACACCCCTGTTCAAGAAATGGCCTCATCAAACAACCCAACACAAGCAACAGTCCAGAGCCTTCATAAATCCTGAGCCTTTTCATGGTCATGAAAACGAAGATGCGGAAGACTGGCAAGAGCAGTTTGATCTGGCAGCAAAGTATAATTATTTGATCTCTAACGATGAGATGCTATTCAAGGTATACTTCGCGCTTGAAGACAACACTAAGAAGTGGTTCATAAACCGCGAGAGAACTTCGACAACGTAGGAGGAGTTTTGCCGTCGGCTAATTGATACCTTCGGGAGACAAGATCGATGTGAAAACGCGCAACGCCTACATGAATGGCGCATTCAACAGCCAAATGAGAGAGTCGTGATGTCTGCTGAAGATATGGCATGTTTGTTTCACAGCGCGGATCCCAACATGTCCGAAGGGCTCAGTCATCTCATGCGCGGCGTCAAAGAAGAACTGTACGCTAGCCTTGGGCGCAAACTTCGGACAACAGTGGACTAGTTTATTAGGGACGCAACAGCAATCGAGCGGGCATTCCAACAGCGGTACGAGCAATACTATAGCCTCATGGCTAGTGCTTTTGTAGGTGCCGGCTCTTTGACCACGCCTGATCAGAGCTGACTGCGCCAAATGATTGGCAGATTGTGGGTGAAGAGATTTCCAAAGAGAACGCAAAGCAACCACGACTGAAGCCGAAGGTCACAGTTGCCTTCGTCGCTGAACTTGTGCGCCACAAATTTCGACAGGCGTTCACTTAACCCGAGCCTCGTTCGGAAGTGTCATACCAGCCGAACGCATACAGGTACGCAGATGCTGTTTGTCGCCAGTTGTCTACTGAGCTCAATACCAGCCGAACGCATACAGCTATGTAGACGCTGTTTGTCGCCTGTTGTCTACTGAGCGCAATACCAGCCGAACGCATACAGCTACGCAGACACTATTCGTGGTCCGTTGTGTGTGCCAGTGCCACAGTATCATCAACCACCCCCTATTGCATCCTGGACCCAACGGGATTCTGTTAGGCGACCCCCACTGCAAAAGGTCGATATATGGCGGACTTCAGATCACTGTCCTTTGTGCTATGATTGTGGGGAGCCGGGACATATTTATCGTTATAGCTCGTATCAGCCAGCTGGACACCATATCAGTCAGCCAGATACTTCACGACAAAGTTTGACGAAAGCGGTGCCTCCTTTCATGACAACTCTACCAGCTGGCAACGAAGCTGCTCTAACCTGCAAACACGTTCACCATCACCAGCCCGTTCTTGTTCCCCAAGCTGCCGAAGTTTTGCTGATGCACCAGAGGTCGGTCTCCCAGACCACTACAAGGAAACTAAAAGCAGCGACCTCCGGGGGAAGGTTCCAGGTCCTCAAATGGCCTAAACTCACCCATCATTGCCAAAAGCAGACGACACCGACAAAGGAAATCGCATGAAGAACACTGTGACTGCCGACCTCACTTTGACGATTGACGGGCAAGAAGTGATGGCCTTGGTTGACACTGACTAGTGCTGACTTTTCTATCATGAGTGAGCCACTGGCCAACAAACTCAAAGTAAGAATGGAATGGACAGGCCCTTACATTTGCAATGCTATATATATGTCTCGCCCAAGGGAGGGGGAGTATGCAGTATGTCGACCGCGGGGGGAGGGGCAAGGTATTGCGATAGCAATTATACAAACACTGCCAGCGGAATTTCGGGGTCGCCGCTGAACTGTACAGAATCCAAACCGATAACATCACTTACGCATTGTCTCTTTCATGTGCGAGTGAAAGTTCCTTAGCGCTAGGGACAAACACATCTGAAGCAGAGATTAAACGACCCGGCAGTCACCGTTGCGCGAAGGGCACATGCCATCGCTCCGCGTGCGAAGCCTGTCGTCACTTGCTTACGAGTTATTGCAAGGCCTGTAGCCGCTTGCTTACGAGTTATTTCGTTAGGCAAGGGACCATAGTACAGTCCTGCCAACCACTCGCTTGCCCCAGCTCGGCCTTCTCTGCTCGTAGCCCAGACGCATAAGAAAAAAGAAGAGGTAGTGTCAGGTACTCTTTTCGGCAACCTTTGCGGTTGACCAAGGAGACCTACTTGAATTTGGCTAAGAAGACTTACGCATACCAAGCGATTGAATGCTGAGCACATCTCGATCTTGAAATTTGATGTCAGTGCTCCTTTAAAAAAACCCTGCCATTAGGTTCGATGAACCCTTGCGGAAGCATGGTTCATTTATCTCCTTGAGGGAGAGGGGAAAGGCGACGCATAAAGGAAAGGTAGAGAAAGCGTGTGGTGAGGTGTGGGCATCACCTGACCAAGGACTTGTCACCCAATCAACCTTGTCCACATCTTCCTCTAAATTCCATCGGCTTCACAGTCGCATTACCTTGCTGAAAATTAGGTAGAATTTGAACCTTCGCACATTCGCGACATGTCTTCATATTAGGTTGATTGTTCGAGAACAGTTCGCCAAACGAAACCATTCCTTCTTTTTCAAGTGAATGGGGTAACAACCAGTGCCATATGGCAGCTCAGCTGAAGAGTAGTGGGATGTATGATAAAAAGACCGCGAAAAATAATCCCCCAACCCCTCAAACAGAAACTTAACGAGTCAAACTTAACAATGCCCTGCCATGGAGGACTACAGGGCGTAACAACGGGCATTTTTGTAAACATCCTCCACCTGTATACAGCCCCCGAAGCCGGGTTGTAGCTCGCCAAATGGGGTCGAGCAGCGCGATGCCCAAGCCACTCGCCCACCGCGGTGGTTGGTGATGTAGGTTTTTTTGACCGTAATATACTTGCTAACTCTAGAAGTGCACAACGACGATGATGAAGAAGATAGTCTTTGTTAATGATGATGAACATGGATGTCATGATGAAGGAAAATAGAAACAGAACGATAGAAGCAGGAGAAGAACAAGACGATGAAGAATAAGAAATGTGTGGACGTTCTTGATTGAGCGCGGTGGTCCGTTGCTTGTGTGTACTAGCCCACGATAATGAAATCACGGACTGATTTCCACTGAGCGATATTCTCGCAGAGAACATCAAATTATGTTTATTTCTCTGTGCCTACTTACTATTGTCTTTTTGTTTCTTTGCTTAGTAACCATATCTGATCATTTTCGTAGTGCGTATGAGCTACAATTGAATGTTTAAAAGTGATTCGGTGAACCAAGCACGCCTGCGTGCATGGTTTAAACGTCAGCATTGCGGGTGACTAAATACACGGCTTTGATGGCTTGCCTGCCAAGCATACGGTTACCAACTCTTCAGTGAAGGAAGAAGGGACATCGGGTTGTGTGGGCGTACAATACCTTACTAAGCTGATGGAGCGGGTTTTCCTTATTGCTTTCAGACAAATCCGGTGTTTTTTAACGCTGCGGCCTCTTGAAGTACTTCAGTTGGTATACATGCAGTTCGAAGGAGTTTCTCTTGCTCAATTATGTACTCGTAAATGTCGTTGCACTTCCCCCGGAAGTTCAACTGAAGTGGCTTAAAGCGTCTCGTAGCCAACGCCAGCCACCACTGTATTGCTTTTTGCAGGCGATTTGTGCGATTTTCGTGTACCTTACCGTGAGACATGTTGGGCTTGCGTTGTAGCGCATGAAGATTTCTAACTATAGAGGGTCTGCATTGAATCCGGGACATGAAGCTATCGCGACAAGGATGGCGTGAGACTCGAGACGCTTCCTGCGGCACAGGTCCGGAAAATTTGTGACTGTTTGTGAGATACTGTTGATCAGATGCAGACGCGACTGTTGATCAGATGCAGACGCGAGAAGCATGCTGACACCACGTGTCTTCGCTGCTCGCCACGGTGAATGCTGCGGTTCCTGGCTAGGGTATAAATACAGAAGCATTCACTTCTTGTTCTTGCCTTGAAGTGTATTTTATTCGCACCTATGTACGATAGTACAGTGGCGACGAAGATGGAATCGTTGATTGTACTTATATTCTGACACCAGAGTAATGGGATCTGGATCCCCAGCCTTCGACGCCGCTCTTAGTAGCTGGATCACATATGGTGTGCGCTTTGAAGCTAATTTTTATTAACATCATCATTGGGCACCTACGTATAGAGTGAGGCAGCCCTCAGATTACTGTTATACTTAACTCTGATAGGACTCAGCGACCCATTAGCAACTGTGCTTCAGTTGCCAAAAAGCCGCACTTGCGGCAAAGGGGTTATGTAATTCCAACACGTGCTGATCAGTCAGTTTATAACCGCCGTTGACCGTTGATGAACTTCACGTCCCAAACCCAAGTCCGCTGATGTTCACGTCCCAAACCCAAGTTCCGCAGAATCCTAACAGACTCACTTGCCCATGTTCCACGGTAGGTCAAGGTGACTGATGACACAGTCAGATAGGTGGACGCACCGGTCGCGTCTGTTATTTTCATTAGCATATTGGGAAATAGATATTTCGTTCGCTTAGCCTCGTGTCTTCCGAAAGGTTCGCCAGCGTACTCATGACCTGGACATCAAGAATGACCCATTGGCCGTCTCTAGAAAGCACTAGGTCGGGGATCTTTGTACCCTGCGATGTTTGGTAATGCGGCTCCTCGCGAACAGGCCATTCTTTTTTCCTTAACGTTCTCGCCAAATAACGAACTATAATGTAGTGACGTTGGATATTTTGGAGATGTGTACGGTGGCAACGCTGCAAAGTATGACCCAAACACTCGTCTGTGTCACATCCAGCGCGACTGCATTTTGAGGTGTTCTGGCCACGTTGAAAGTGGATGAAATTGGTGATTGTGGCGATGTGAAACTTGGCTAGGTCAATGAACTCCCTTCCTTTCAGAAACGTTGTCTCCTCGCCAATCCACGCCATTGGTCCCGGGGCAGTGGGACATTGGGACAACGGCCTGCCATCAAAACTTGAATGCAGGTTCCTCGTCCAGTACTTGCGGGTAGCTGCCACAGAATTATTGACGTCGCCTCCAAATGGGGTTAAGTCCTCTGCCTGCCTTAAGGCATTCCGAATGAAATCCTTGGTGCCGCAACAGTGCATTGATAACGATCACTGTAGAGGAGTCGCTTGAAACGGTTGTTTTCATGTAAGAAATTGAAGTTCTTAGGCACATTAGTCCCAGACTCTGAAGGAAGGCTCTCTGACGACAGTCAAGTTTAATCACTGACATTAGGCAATGCATAAAAATCTTATGCAACAGCCTCGTTAAAAGGTGGAAGACATTGATTGGGCGATGCAATGCAACCGAGGAAGCGCCAGGCATTTTTGGAATTAAAATGATCTGGGCATTACACAACAATAATAATGACAGTTGTCTCTGGAGGATCAGGGGGTCCAGAAGAACCCTCAAAAGAAGCATAGCACAGGCGTACATATCCTGGCTTCATCAGATGATGGCCCGGCTTCATCCAGAATGTTTCGAATACAAAACGAGCGATTTTTCCTGAAGAGGTTTTGGCGTTGCGCACACTCTCTTCTTTACTTTACGATGACTTTCATCAGTCATAGCCAACGTGCGACCGCTCTGGACCCTCCTATCTGTAGTGAAGTCTTCTAGCAGGTAAGTTTTGAGGGTCATTGCAACGTTTCATCCATCCAGGAACCTCTTTGTTAATTCTTATGGTATGAAAGCTTGAAAGGAACGAGGCGGCTGTTTCCCCCCCAAGGTTTTCCAGCTCATCACATATAGGAGTTGGGGGAGGGGGGTCCACCTGTGAAGATACAGTGTTGTACGGAGCACTTGTATCCTCTTGAGCCTGTATATACATTGACGAAGAAGCACAAACGGCTTGGCTTTGATCGTCACCATCTCTCCTATTTTGCAGTTCTTTCACCAGATTCCGGTAGCACACTTGCCGGCTGTGGGACTTGATGCCGTCGGACGTTCTTGTCGGAATCCTGCTCGCCAATCGCTGGTTGATATTTTGAACACTCTCTTTTTGGAGTTGGACTCTACAGACTGCTAGAAGGTACCCTTCCTCCTTTGTCTATCTTGGTTTGAATCGCTCAATATCTATGGCAGTATTATAAGCCTCGATATGTGCATGGCGTCTATGTTGGCTTAGGGCAATTTTGATTTGAAGTATCTGCCGCATTCAGGCCAGGCGTAGTGGTCCATCTCATTTCTGGAACTGTGTTTGTTGCCACCATTGTCGTATCACCTCTAATGTGTGTGAGGGGAGGAATTCCAGTGGAGACACCCTCGCAGAATGCGGAGTCCTCACTTCCAATCTCAGATTCAGAGTCCGAGCATAGGTCGGGTGGTAGGATCCGCCGACCTCTCGGCCTTGCGCCCGTGCTCTGCCATTCTGACCCTTTGTTGCCGCTGGCAGGTCCGTGCGCAACCGCTGCGGTCCGCACAGAAGGCGCTGGATAGCTGGATGGGGCCGTGCCGACAAACAAGCCTGAGGGGAAACGAGTTTACTGATGCAGATAGCCCCGCCGCGGTGGTCTAGTGGCTAAGGTACTCGGCTGCTAACCCGCAGCTCATGGGATTAAATCCCGGCTGCGGCGGCTGCATTTCCGATGGAGGCAGAAATGTTGAAGGCCCGTGTGCTTCGATTTCAGGGCACGTTAAAGAACCCCAGGTGGTCTAAATCTCCGGAGCCCTCCACTACGGCATCTCTCACAATCATATGGTGGTTTGGGGACGTTAAACCCTACATATAAATCAGTTACCGGCGCAGATAAGCACAGAGTTTTTTATTGAGCGACAGCGTCATCAGGATTTTGCAAAGGCACCACAGGGGAATTCCCACCAACTCTGACGCATGGCGACCTTGTGAAATGCCTATAAGACCATTTCAACCCTCAAGCAAACGAAATAGTCACAAGCTATTCCTTATTCATCCGAAGGCAAAAAGAGCGAGAAAGCGTCTAGGACTGCACTGCTGATCGGAGAAGACTAGCTGTAAGTCGTGTTCATTCGTCGTGCATTGCCTGAGTGAGCGAATCACATTGGTAGCCCGGTATATTGTATTGACCACGCCACAAACGCGTAATGCACTGAAGTCATCGCACTAATCGGGGCGTTACTTCAAATAAAGAACAAGGGCTCGGCCGCCACCGTCCGTGTATACACGGATTGCTTGTCCCTTCTCCAGGCACTCTCGTGGTTCTGGACTACTGACCCGTGAATCCGATAACTAAATATTATCTTGCGGGATATTTTAGCTGCCACCTCGATTGCACTCTACCATGTGCCAGGGCATTAGGGACTTTTTGGCAATGAACTGGCTGATTTTCTCGCTGGACATGTGGCCCGATCGAGTGACATGAAGCAGGCTCCCCTCCCTCCGAGGGCGGTCCGCAGTGCCTTAGGAAGGCAGAAACTTCGGTGCTGGTAGCTCGACTGGACGGATAATAATGCCGCCCCTGACCGATTGAAATGGGTTCCCCACGTCTTAGATGCAGCTCTTTGGTTCCCACCTAACAAAGCCCCCATCACCCTTCTAACGGGGCGTGGTCGGTTACGCTTCTATTTTCACAGGTTTAACCTGCTTCTAGTACCGGGTTGTTCGTGCGGCGAAGTTTGCGGTAGAACTGATCATTATCTGCTTGATTGCCCCCGAACCTGACAGTTCGCAATACAACTACAGCCACGCGCTGTTTACTAGCAGAAGAGGTATGTTTCTCTGCCATGATATGCAAAGAACTGCACGCTAATCATTAATTGTTAGGCTGGTTGGAGACTTCATTCCTGAACTCAGTTGAGTGCGTAGGCTGCGGAATTCCTCGCGCCATATGGCTGTGCCAAGACGCTGAAAAAAAAAAAACAGGGGGCAGCGGACAAATACACACCCGAATGATTGGGATGATGTGGAGGTGGAGCTGTCCTGTATGCCATACACTGGCGAGGGTGGGAACCTCGGCGGCCTCTGCCTCCCGCATCGTCCTTGTCTGCGAGTACACACCACGATTAAACTGTGACGCCATCCTCGCTCAACAGCGGCCCACTGGGACTTCACGACCGCCTTGGTGAACACATCGACTGATCCCGGATTGGGGACGGTGCGGGCAAGAGGACTGGTGGCGTGACGTTTGGTGTTAAAACTTTGGGAACAGACAACTATAGCTCACCATGTGTATTAATGTATATGTGTGTGAGTGAGTTGTGGAGTATGTTGGTACGTGATAAGGATGCAGTAATGAATCGTGTTGCTAAAGGCCTGACCACACGCATTCGTCGTGCCCTCTTGCTACATAGAGAGAGAGAGGGTGCGTGGCTACGCAAAGCTGTGAACCAAGGCTCTCTACAGAGAGAGCGAACGACGCCACGTCCCAAATCCACTATATATAGACTCTAATGTAGTGCAGTGCCTACTAGTGCACTATAGCCATACAATCGGGTATGGCTATACCATCAGTATAGTACATGAATGTCGATGAAATGCAATTACGTGACTCGCTCTCTGGATTTCGTGCCGACTGGTTGTGCCCTCGTGATCTCCGATGACAGCGCTGCTCTGGCCGACAGGCTCGCCCTACGCCATCTTCTGCCGCCGACAAGAGCTCTCCCTGAGTGGTGCCCCGTCCTCAGACTGCAGTGACCGTGTCCATCTTTCCTATCTTCTCCTTGCTTTTGGGTGTCGCTGTCCCTGCGCCACGCTCTCTAATTTCCCCTTTCTATCTCTGTACCTTTAGTCCTATTCTTTTAATCTATCCTTACCCCCATCCCTTGTGAGCTACTGTTGAAGTGTCGCACTCTGATGCAGACAGTTACGGGGCTCACTTTTCTCTTATTTTTAAGAATCACATAAATACAATTGCAACTTTTAGCATGCACAGATATCTTTACGTGGCTCTGTGCATGCATGTGAATAAGATTCACTTCGAATAAAAATGAAGGGTCATACCTTTCACATTGGAGCTGTCTTGGCCAAGTGCGCAATGTATATATTATGTTGCTTGTTCAGAAATTTGAACCATGGTTAAGTTGTTTGGAAAATTTGCCAAGGAACGCCGCTGTCAGGTGTGCGATGTCCTCAAGGTGCCGTTATAAGTCAATAAAGCTTCATCGAAGACCATCGCCAATTTCTTGTTTGGTGCACGGCAGTTAGAACACGGCAACGAAGCTTTGTGGCAGGTCTGTGTGCGCACAGTGATTGCGTTACTTTTGTGTGCATGCAGTCTTGTTGTCTATTTTGGTTTCCATATTGGTTAGAGAGACACCGCAGTTTTTTAGTGCACGAAAAAGCAGACAAACAGGTAAAGTTGGAACAGGCGCTAATTGCAACAATTATTCCAGGCAAAGGCAACCATATATGGCCACATCACTTTTCAACCGTGATCGCACGCACTGTGTAAATTCGCATATCTTTCCGATGACAGGCTGACTCGTTACATGAAAGGGCAATTGACGATTTTGAAATAGTTATCTGCCAGCATATCAAACATTTCAGACTTGATTATTTCGCGGGTCAGGTGGCCCCTGCTCGATGCTGCCTTTATATGGTCGCCTGTATACAAGGAATGTTTATATTGCCTGTATATATGCATATATGAGGCCTTTTTCTGGAGTAAACATTGTTGCAAGTAGTGCCTGTCCTGTCTTTATCAGTCTTTGTGTTTTTTGTGTGCTAAAGAACTAACTATGACGTACCAATATGGTCGAAACACTACGTTACAAAGCTTACAGCCGTCCGGTCAACACAGAGATCCCAGAGGGCTTATTCCGCAGGACATCTGCCGGAACACTCGAGGTATCTCCGCTGCGAGTGCGGTGCTGTGGAATGGTTTGACTGCATTGTAGGCAAATTGTCGAGGCGGCCCAGCAGGTGAGCCAATAAACCGATGGAATCAGACTTGTGGTGACCCCTTAAAATGTCTAGAAATCCCGGTAGCAGTTTGTGAATGTAGACCACTATGACGTGGCTGGCTCGCCAAATTGCATTTAAACACTTCCGGGTCATGCCCTCAAATAAATTTACGGGAAAATATGCACAACATTTGAACAAAAACAATAAAAAAACACCAGTAAGTAATACCATTCAGCATTGTTTAAATTGTTTACTAAATATAAAACTACGAAATTGGCCAAACCCACAGAGTGAATATGTGCCATATTCTCTAAGGCTCGAACGAACAAATAATGTCGAAATGCGGTCATGGTGCTACCCCAGCTCAAAGTTTCTTTCAGGTTTGTTTGTTTGCACCTTAAAGAAAATGGTAAACACCCGCTGTGCACTGTGGCCACTTTTGCCACATATCTTTTTCTTCCTCTTCTTCCTCTTCTTCTACTTCTACTTTTCCCGCTTCTTCTACTTCTTCTTCTTCTACTTCTTCTACTTCTACTTTTTCTTCTTCTACTTCTTCTTCTTGTTCTTCTTCTACTACTACTACTTGTTCTACTTTTACTACTACTACTTGTTCTACGTCTCCTACTTCTTGTTCTACTTCTACTACTACTACTTGTTCTACATCTTCTACTTCTTGTTCTACTTCTGCTACTACTACTTGTTCTACTTGTTCTACTTCTTGTTCTACTTCTACTACTTCTTCTTCTTCTACTTCTACTTTTTGTTCTTCTTCTACTTCTTGTTCTACTTCTACTACTTCTTGTTCTACTTATCCTACTTCTACTTCTTCTACTTCTTCTTCTTCTTCTTCTACTACTACTTCTTCTTCTTCTTCTTCTACTTCTACTTCTTGTTTTTGTTCTACTTCTACTACTTCTTGTTCTACTTCTTGTTCTATTTCTACTACTACTATTTCTTCTTAATCTACTTCTACTACTACTACTTCTTCTTGTTCTACTTCTACTACTTCTTCTTCTTCTTCTACTTCTTCTTTGTTTTCTTGTTCTACTTCTTCTTCATCTTCTTTGTCTTGTAAACCACTTGTCGTTGCCAAGTATGAAAGTGTGCTCATGGCGGTGCTTCTCGGTCGTGATTATCTCGAAAATACAAAAGTGAACTGGTTCGATGCCATGCAGAAATTGCACGACGTTGAGCTTAAGCTACAAGCAGTTGGGCCCGTAAAGGCTCTAGAAGCTGTAGAACCATTAAAACAACAGTAGGATGTCGCTTTTAAAGCAGAGTAAGGTGCTATTACAGGGGTATAGCAATTCCACAAAAGAGAATGTAATTCCTGTTTTCTGTAAAGCCATGTCTGTTCCATATGCTTTACCAGAACAAGGCGAAAAAGAAATGATGAAACTAGAAAAGGGTGGAGTAATTTATTGGGTGCGGCACAGCACCATGAGCGATGCCGCTAGTTATTTTGGCCAAAAAATGTGGCTAAGACTATAGAGTAAGTGTGAACAACTCCATTGATGTAGATCACCATCCCTTACCTCTTCCAGGTGACATTATTGCGTACCCAGTCGGAAGAACTGTGTTCACTGTGTTAGACTTCGCCAAAGTGTATTTACCGCTGGAGTAAGATGAGCGTGCTGAAGAACTTCTAACTGTTAAGACGCACATGCGTCGCTTTAGATATACCGGCGGTCGCCGTACGGCGTTAAGAGTGCACCTTCAATGTTTCAGGCAGTCAAGGATGAGGTTTCGCAAACCATACCTGACACAGCCTGTTACTTATACGACGGACTTATTGCTGTAAAAACCTCAACAGAGTGCTACAGTTGAACGAACGAAGTTGTAAAGGCTCTGCGCAAGCATGGAATCCGAGTAAATGTGGTGAAATACGTTGAAAAATCACATTAAACCTGGGGCACAAGATAGACTAACCAGGTTTTTCTTCCACAGCGGGCAATGTGAAAGCGGTGGTTGAAGCACGCAAACCTACATTGTGACCTAGTTATGGGCGTTTCTGGGCTTGGTAAATTTCAATGCAAAATGTTTATTTAACTTGGCTGGACAACTAACACCACTTCACTAGCCTCTACGCAAATGGGGTATATTGCAATGGTCGCGTATGTGTGCTGGACGTTACGTGCAGTGTAAGTAGTTGCTAAATGTAGTGTTGTTGCTGTATGACGCAAAAAAAAAGAAATGCCGCTCATATTTTCTTCTGCTCCTGGGCTGGGCGTGGTGTTATCGCACGTTGTGTGTGGCATTGAACGCCCAGGCCCATTTGCTTCCAGTTCAATGTAGCAAGCAAAGAAGAATCATACAAAACGCCTTTTACCATGTACTAAGATATGAGGTTTCAACCTGGAGCCGACTATAAGGCTTTGAAATATAGAAAATATTGTGCCAGCTGTGTTAGCTTGATTCCCAGGATCCGGAAATTTTAATCCACATATACTCTTCCAGAGACAGCAAATGTGCGTCTTCAACAAAGTGCTCGCCATCTGGCGGCTGCGCCTGGAATCGGCGCCAAGAGTCGACCTTGAAAGAAGCTATATGTAATCACATTATGCACTTTGAGAAGCGGCTGCATAGTTTTTTTGTTTTTGCCATGCCGTGTGCGTAAACCCAAAAAAGACGTAAGCGATGTTCAATGACCATTGAAGTGTGCCGCAATGTGTGACATTGCTGTGGAAGGATGGTAACGTATCGTTCTATCTCTTCTCGAAGGTTGCAGACGACAGGCGATGGAGAACGGCGCGAATCGGAAACTGACGCGTTGAAAAGCAGGTGACCGATACCATACAAAGTATGTTCTTATCGATTCACTCGCGACGACTTAATTATCGGTGAGTAAATCGTTACATATCGTGTGTACGTTTTTATCGATATTCGGGCTTCTCTAAGCATGGAGCATAGTTTGTTTATATAAACAAGCGCTTTAGAAAATCGTCTGCGTCGAGTGTGTATTTTTCGCCTGTACTCGTTTTCTGCACAAGACGTATACAGCTACCAATTCGCAAACTAAACTGCGGTAATTTTTATTTCACACGTGTGTGTGTATATATATATATATATGTATATATGCGCACACAAACGTGCTGCGAAGGTCGCTCTCGTAAATATATATATATATGTGCGCGTGTGTGTGCATGTAGGTATGTATATATGTGTGTATGTAGGTATGTATATTTGTATATATGTGTATGTATGTATGTGTATATGTAATTATGTATATATGTATATATATGTATGTATATGTGTATATGTATATATATGTATATGTATATATATCTATATACAGGCATGGTGGTTCAGTGGCTGTAGAGTTAAAACTAGTCAAGTAGATCCTTTGTGAGCAGTCACAACGTGGTTTATTTCGACGTTTCAGCCAGAGTCTGGCCTTCATCAGGATTGAGGGTACAGTTTGTTGGTACTCAGCTTTATACAATCTTAAATCACAAAGGGAGAGAGAGCAAGAGGAAGAAAAAGAGAGTACTAGGTGGACTCCCCGGGGCACCCCCTTTCACTCTTCCTTCACCTTCTCCCTCCCTCTCTCTCCCTTTTCTCCTTTTCACCTTTAGGATGTCTGCGGTCTGTGTATCGTTCCTTTCACTAACGTATTGTTCCCGACCAGATGGTGCCGCATGGCTCTGGCAGGTGGGTGTGGGTAAAAAAAACTTTTTAAAGAAGCTTAAGCCTTTAACTAGTCAGCGCCTCGTCGACATCTCGTCGTTGAAAAAAGGGCGCCGCGTATTGTCACAGAGGCTGGCAAGTGGGTGCAATGTCAATTCTTGCCCGCTTCTGGATTACGCATGCAGTAGGTGCCTCCTGATTGGGCACAGGGTTGCTGTTGGGCATGTCATGCTTGGCACAATTGATTGTATAGTAAGCTAAAAACAGAAACAGACGGCAGCTGTACTTAGGAGGAGTAGTTACATTTTGAAATATTTTGATTTGTCCAGTGCCCTTCGCAGCTGCAGTGCCGTGAACTCAGTTATTATTTTCATTATTGCCGTTATTGTTTTCGAATGCTTTAATTACTGCAATAGAACCCGGATTCTGATTTATTCCTCTATCGAGGGTGTTAAATCGGTGGATAAGGTATGACTCTCGTTGTTCACGTTCTTGGTTTGATTTAAATCTCGTTTTTGAAAGTGTTAATAATCGCATCACAGACGGGTTTCCGACAATCGGCGAAACTGTGACATCCGCGAGCCACAAGCACCCCCTCACCATCATCAACAGTGCACCACTACTAGGGGGGAAGTCTGCTGGACAACCAGCACGCGTCCCTCTATTGCAGATGTCGAGACCAAAAGCACTACATGACAGCACCAATTCACCACTCCTCAAAGGAAACCCTGCCGAACTACGAAGCCGCGTCCCTCTATTGCAGACGGCCCGCAGGGGCGTCTGCATAAGCAAGTGTTTGGTGTGTAGCGACACCACGGACCCGAGCTAACGGGGGAGTTTTGACTCCCTCTCACGCCTAGCCGTGCGTGGCATTGCCATGTCCGGGGAAAAGGGGATCCTGGGGATTGAGCCGACGCTGGGTGATTGGACCTTTAAGGCCCCCCTGGCAGAGGCAACACACCCCTTTGGACCCGGCTTCACGTAGACGGCACCCCTGGGTTGACCCACCCAGGGGAAATCGGCAGTCGCCTTTTCCTTTCTCTCTCTTCCTACAACTTCGTCTTTATGTCTACTTTAGTCTGCCCTGTCTACTTATCTCTTCTGTTTACTTCCAATTTTCCTGGCGGCAAAGGTTAACCTTGTGTGGCTATCCAAACTAGGGTAAACCATATTGGGTGATAGTAACTGCGTACTGCTGGAGCTGCGCAGACATGCCCACATGCTCTGCCACGTCCCCTTGTTGGACTCCGTGGTGGGTGGTAGGCGCCGTTACCGAAAAATCCACATTTTCCCATGGGATCCTCGACCCCCTCTCTAACTGATCGTGCCTCGAAAAGGGTACGCACCGACGCAACTTCACTACTTTGGCCCAAAAACAGAGAAACTTTCCCAAAATACCGTGTCCTCCACTGCAAACAATCATCTACAAAAGCTAGAGCAATCTCACCCTTCCTTGTGGCCAAGTGCTTGAGAGAGACCATTGGAACCGGTTATAAGGCCACGAAGATGGCAAGTGGAGATCTGCTTCTCGAATTAAAAGACAAGGAACAGTACAATAAATTCTCGCATCTTGTAGCCTTTGGTAACATCCCCGTCTCTGTGAGCGCACACCGTACCATGAATACAGTGAAGGGCGTGGTATCAGACGAAGATTTGATGACACTGAGTGAAGAAGAGCTTCTTGATGGATGGAAGGACCAAGGTGTAATACATGTCCAGTGCATCAAAATCAGACGTAACAACGAAATAGCAACAAAGCACTTAATACTCACCTTCAACTCAACCACTTTACCTGAGACTCTCGAAACTGGCTATATAAAACTCCATGTCCGACCCTTCATTCCAAACCCGAGGCGTTGTTTCAATTGCCAGCGATTTGATCATGCATCCCAGAGCTGCCGAGGGCAGCTGATCTGTGTTAAGTGTGGCACAACCGGCCACAGTGCTGATGAATGTAGTCATGATGAGGTCCTCTGTGCTAACGGCGAAGGTAGTCACCCCGCATATTCCAGAGCGTGCCCAGCCTGGAAAAAAGAAAAAGAAATAATAACTATAAAAGTAAAGGAAAATATCACATTCAGGGAAGCAAGACAACGGATGTCGTTAACATTGGCACTAAAAACGCCTTTCGCCAAAGTGGTGCAACGAAGGGCGGCACAACCAAGACCCTTGGCAGTTGCCCGGACCGCGCCTAGCGCGCCGAGGCCAACGCCACAAGCCGCTACGGCGGGATCAGCCAGCGCTGCCCTGCCCAAATTCAGCCTGTCCACACCAGTGACCTCTCGAAGCTCTGGCAGCAGCCAGGGCAATTACGAGGCCAAGGGACCCCCAGCTCGGTGGGGACAAAGACTTCGTCAATCGAGGGGAAGTCTAAACGACGCACAGATCACTCTGTAGAGCGGGCGTCTAGTGCCTCACAAAAGGCTATGGACACCAGTTCAAGCCAAACGGCGCAAGAAGCGCCAAAGGAGCGGCAAGCTTCTCTCGATCGCCTCAAAAAAGACAGAACGCCGATTACAGGGCCTGACAAATGCTCTGTAAAATGAGCTAATCTCCGTCTTTTCTGCACACAGCACTTCTTCCTTTTTTTCTTCCACTATGGAAAACGTCATACAGTGGAACGTGAGGGGAATACTTAGAAATTTAGATGACTTCCAAGAACTTCTGAGTAAGTTCAACGCAAAAGTGCTATGTGTGCAAGAAACGCACTTAACTCCTAAGCACAAGAACTTCCTACAGCAGTATATTATTTTCGAAAAAGACCGGGAGGATGCTGTCGTACCATCTGGTGGTGTGGCCATTATAGCTGATCGAAGTATAGCATGCCAGCATTTGAAGCTCCAAACGGCCCTTCAGGCAGTGGCCATTCAAGCTGTACTTTTTAATAAACTCATTACCATATGTTCGGTGTACATACCACCGCATCAACAGCTACACAGACGTGATCTAGAATCATTAATAGATGAACTTCCAGAGCCGTTTCTGGTTCTAGGTGATTTTAATGCACACAATGTCCTGTGGGACGATGCTCATTGTGATGCGCGAGGACGTCTCATTGAGCAGTTCCTTTTCTCTTCTAGTTTATGTCTTTTAAATATAAAGGAGCCTACGTATTTTAGCCTTGCAAACAACACGTACTCCTCCATAGATCTTAGCATTTCATCACCGTTCTTTTTACCTGCTTTTAAGTGGAACGCTCTTAAAAACCCTTGTGGGAGTGACCACTTCCCGATCATCCTGAGTGTGCCGAACAAAGATCAACTACCCCCGCAGGTTCCTCGATGGAAGATTGACTCAGCTGATTGAGAAGGGTATAGAACTCTTACACACATGACATGGACTGAGCTGTCTGCACTGACCATTGATGACGCTGTCACGTATTTTACAGCTTTTATACTTAATGCCGCATCTAAATGTATTGCCAAAACAAGCGGCATGTCTTCTAAAAGGGCGAGTCCCATGGTGGAATGACGCATGCAGAAAAGCACGGACCATTCAGAACAAAGCATGGGCGTTGCTTTGCGATTCCCCTACAGCTGAAAACCTGGAAAATTTCAAGCGGGTCAAACCTCTGGCAAGGAGAACGCATCGACAAGCTAGACAAGAGAGCTGGACAAAGTTTATATCGAGTATCAACTCATACGGAAAAGTGTGGAATAAGGTAAAGAAAATTAAGGGCCAACAAACGTACTGCCTTCCACTAGTACAAAGCCTCGAGGAAAGCTTGGAGGATCAAGCCAACTTTCTTGGCACACATTTCAAACACATATCAAGCTCCTCACACTATTCCGAATTTTTTCAGAATTACAATGCACGAAAAGAAAAACAAAAGTTAGAAAGAAAATGCACAAAAAATGAGGCATATAATGAACCATTCTGCTTAGCAGAACTGCGAACAGCACTCAGCTGCTGTAATACATCTACCCCAGGTTCTGGCAATGTAATGTACGCGATGATGAAGGAACTACCCTCCGAAACTAAAGAAACCCTCCTCTCTCTTTATAATCGCATATGGTTTCCAGGTGTGATTCCCTCCTCCTGGAAGGAGGCTGTTATAATTCCAATTTTGAAGCAGGGAAAGGATCCTTCTACTGTATCAAGTTACAGACCTATAGTGTTAACAAGCTGCCTCTGCAAACTATTTGAAAAAATGATCAATTGCCACTTACTCCACTACTTAAAAACAAACAAACTGCTCGACCCATACCAATGCGGGTTTAGAGAGGGCCGATCTACCACCGACCATCTTATACGTATCGAGGCACACATACGTGAGGCTTTTGTTCATAATCAGTTTTTCTTATCTGTGTTCCTCGACTTAGAAGGCCTACGATACTACGTGGAGATTTGGAATATTGAGAGACCTCTCACACATAGGTATACGCGGTAACATGTTTAGTGTCATTGAAAGCTATCGGTCTGATCATACATTCTGTGTTAGAGTGAGCAATGCTCTGTCCCGAACATTTGTACAGGAAACCGGAGTGCCACACTCTCAGCTGTACGCTCTTTATGATAAAAATGAATTCTCTCCGTCTGTACATCCCACCTAATATCTTTTATTCAACATATGTCGACGATGTGCAGATAGGTTTTAAATCGTGTTCTCTTGGTATCTGTGAGCGACAGGTTCAGCTTGCCCTTAACAAGGTATCCAAATGGGCTGATGAAAACGGGTTCAAACTGAACCCACAGAAAAGCACCTGTGTCGTTTTTTCTAGAAAAAGAGGCTTGCACCCTGACCCTGAAGTGGTCGTTAAGGGTGAGCGTCTACCCGTAAACACAGAACATAAGTTCCTAGGTATAATTTTAGATGCGAAGTTAACCTTTGTACCGCACATAAAACATATTAAAAATAAATGCTTGAAAACAATGAATATCTTAAAGGTGCCCAGCCGCGGTGGTCTAGTGGCTAAAGTAGTCGGCTGCTGACCCGCAGGTCGCGGGATCGAATCCCGGCTGCGGCGGCTGCATTTCCGATGGAGGCGGAAATGTTGTAGGCCCGTGTGCTCAGATTTGGGTGCACGCTAAAGAATCCCAGGTGGTATAAATTTCCAGAGCCCTCCACTACGGCATCTCTCATAATCATATGGTGGTTTTGGGACTTTAAACCCCACATATCAATTAATCATATCCTAAAGGTGCTGTCACGAACAACGTGGGGCAGTGACAGAAAGTGCCTCATGAATCTGTATAGAAGCCTTATACCCTCACGCCTTGAGTATGGGGCAATAGTCTATCACTCTGCCACGCCAAGCGCTCTAAAAATGTTGGACCCTGTTCATAATCAAGGCATCCGCCTGTCCACAGGTGCTTTTAGAACAAGCCCAGTTGAAAGCCTTTATTTGGAATCGGACGAGTGGTCACTCCATCTGCAGAGAACATATTCTTCCTTCATATATTTCCTTAAAGTAAATGCGAACAGTGAGCAACCCGCATTTTCCACCATCAATGACCTGTCCAGCTCTCAACTTTTTTGCAATCGGCCCGCAATGGCACGCCCTTTTTCACTGCGTGTTAGAGACCTAGCTGAAGAAACAGATGTCCCGCTGCTTGAATACCACCTCAGCCCCCCTGCTCTGCAGCTCCCGCCATGGCAGTGGCGGGTTATAGACTGTGACACATGTTTCGTAGCTGTCACAAAGCATGCCACCGCCGTACACATTCGGATGTATTTCTTAGAGCTGCAACATAAATATGACTTTTCAGAATATTATACTGATGCATCCAAGTTCCATACTGGCGTGTCCTATGCGGCGGTCGGCCCATCCTTCTCAGATGCCGGCGTCTGTCCACCAGCACAAGCATTTTTACAGCCGAGGCTTACGCGTTATTCGTAGCCGTTAAACACATCAAAAAATTGAATACGCCAAGAGTAGTTATATACACTGACTCCCTGAGTGTCGTAAAAGCGTTGAAAAATTAAAAAAAACACAGAAACCCTATAATTATATCCCTTTGTTCAATACTCTGCGTGGCCTATGCTTCCAAGCAACATATCGTCATGTGCTCTGTGCCAGGACACCGCGAGATCTAAGGAAATGTGTTGGCCGACCAGCTCGCCACGTCAATTACCGGAAGCACTGCCTACTCTTCAGTTGCTGTCCCTATAATGGACCTAAAACCAAACATATGGAAAGAGCTCACGGCTTACTGACAGAAGTTATGGGATCTACAAACTCATAACAAGTTACACTTGATTAAACCATACCTCGGTAACTGGCCACCTATGTCGAAAACGCGCCTTTTGGAGGTCAGTCTCTGTCGGCTTAGAATAGGACACACACACAGAACGCACACACACCTTTTGTCCGGTGGTGACCCACCCAGCTGTCACAGATGTGGCCTTCCACTTACCGTACTCCACATACTCCTTGAATGCTCTGAGCTAGAAGCTTATCGGAAAAAACATTTTCCACTAGCGTACAAGGAACACATACCCCTTCACTCAGCTATGTTTATTGGTCTTGATTGATTGATTGATTGATTATTGATCTTGGCATACAGCCAAACAAACCACCGCCGGACGACAGCGTACCACCCACAGACCAACGGCCTGACCGAGCGGCTTAACAAGACGATCGCCGACATGCTGTCAATGTACGTCGATGCCGAACACAAGACGTGGGACGCCATTCTTCCGTATGTGACCTTCACATACAACGTGGCGGTGCAGGAGATGACGCAGATATCTTCATACAAATTGGTCTACGGAAGGAGCCTGGCAACGACACTCGATGCCATGTTACCCAACGTCACCGACGAGGAAAACCTCGATGTGAGCGAGTACCTTCAACGCGCCGAAGAAGCCCGACAACTTGTGCGTCTCCGTATCAAGAATCAACAGACGACCGACAGCCACTGTTACAACCTTCGACGACGCTTCGTGGAATACCAGCCCGGTAAACGTGTTTGGGTGTGGACGCCGATACGCCGACGTGGACAAAGTGAAAAGCTTCTGCGACGGTACTTCGGACCATACAGGGTGGTTCGACGTCTAGGCCCACTTGATTACGAGGTTGTCCCCGACGGCATCACGAACTTTCAACGACGCCGATCGCGACCTGATATCCTACATTTCGTGCGCCTCAAGCCGTTTCATGCGCGTTAACAAACTTAAACAGTGTTTTTTTTGTATTATAGTTGTATCGTAATTTATTCATTGTACTTTCTTGCATTATTATTGTATCTTCATCTTTAGTTAAAGCATCCGGACGATGCCTTTTTTCAGAGGAGGGCAATGCCACGTTCTATTTTCCAAGTTTTTGTTATCGTCCCAAAACACCACACGATTCTCAGCGCGAACCGCGCCTGCAGTTTTCGAGAAGGTTCCGGACTGTAGTAGATCATTTCGATAAGATCACGCCCACTGTGCGAACGGTACAGATTGTTCTGGAACCTACGCCACCGCCAGCGATAACGCTAGAACATTCGACAGCAAGAGTATAAATGCCGACGCGCTTCGCCGCTTGTGAGTTGTTGATCGAAGGCCGACGCTCCGTTCGCCGCTATCAGTCCGAGACTGCTATCTGTGCAAGACTACTGTTGTAATTGGACTTTCCGTTTACCGGGCACAGGTTCACCCAAATAAACAGTTAAATCCCAACACGAAGTCTCCTGTCTTCAGCCACGTCACGACCCCGTGACAATATATATATATATAGATATATATATATATAACCACTGAGCTACCACAGGCCGCTGTGATAGCTCAGTGGTTAGAGCATCGAACGTGTTACTCGAAGGTCGTAGGTTCGATTCCTGCTCACAGCTGGTTATTTTTTCACCCACTTTTCTTTCTTCTTATTTACATCCCATTTGTTCTAATAACTTCCCCTATAAATTTCTTGGCATATATTGTGTGTTAGATCTCATTAATATTGCGTCAAAACACGGAAAAACGAGCCCTTATGTATACACTTCTTTCCCCTATATATATATATATATATATATATATATATATATATATATAAAGGAAAGAATATGGTTCAGTGGCCGTAGCCTTACAAGTAGTCAAGAAGTATATCCTCTGTTAGCAGTCACAACGTTGTTTATTTCGACGCTTCAGCCAGAGTCTGGCCTTCATCAAGATTGAGGATACAGTTTGTTGGTGCTCAGCTTTATACAATCTCAAATTAGCAAGGGAGATAGAGCAAGATGAAGAAAAAGAGAGAATATCAGGTGGCCTCCTCCGGGCGCCCCCTTTCACTCTTTCTTCACCTTCCCCCTCCATTTATCCCCCTTTTCACCTTTAGGATGTCTGCGGTCTGTGTATCCTTCCTTTCACTAACGTATTGTTCCTGACCAGACGGCGCCGCATAGATCTGGCAGTTTGGTGTGGGGGAAAAGAGCTTTTTTAAGAAGTTCAAGCCTTTAACCACTCAGCGCCCCGTCGACATCTCGTCGTTGAAAGAGGGGCGCCGCATATTGCCGCAGAGGCTGACAAGCTGGTGCAATGTTAATTCTCGCCCACTTCTGGATTACGTGTGCAGTAGGGGCCTCCCGATTGTGCACAGGGTTGCTGCTGGGTATGTCATGCTTGACACAATTGATCGGATAGTAAGGTAAAAACAGAAACAGATGACAGGTGTACTTAGGAAGAGTAGATACACTTGGAAATATTTTGTGTTGTCTAGTGCCCTTCGCAGCTGCAGTGCCGTGAACTCAGTTATTATTTTCATTATTGACATGATTGTTTTCTAATAGTTTAATTGCTTCAAATGTACCCGTATTCCCATTTATTCCTCTATCGAGGGTGTTAAATCGGTAGATAAGGTACGACTCGCTGTTCACGTTCTCGGTTTGATTTAAATCCCATCTCTAAAAGTGTTACTGATCACATATCTGATGAGTTGCCCACGATCAGCGAAACTGTGACTCCCGCAAGCCACGAGCACTCCCTCACTATCACCAACCACGCACCACCACTTGGGGGGAGTCTGCTGGACAGCCAACACGCGTCCCTCCATTGCGGATGTCGAGACCAAAAGCACTACACGACAGCGCCACTACACCACTCCTCAAAGGGAAGCCTGCCGAACTATGAAGCCACGTTCCTCTATTGCAGACCCGGGGACCGGAACTCCCTACGAACACGTTCGCTGGGAGCCCTACGCCAAAATCCTCCCTACAATGACGAAGGCCTGCCGGACATAAGTACAATCTGCGGACTTCATCAGTGCCATCCCCGCACTCAAAAAATGATTGACCTCCGAAATGTATGTCCAGTTCATCGCTTCCCGGTTGCAGTGCTACCTTTGCTAAAGTATGAAAACTTGCTGACAAACGAATTAGACATGAAATGCATAAATCAACATTGCAAGTGTACTTCTTGCTAGAATAGCCCCCAAGGGCATGACGCTTTCCCTCACACCAGCCGCTATATACAAACCTAGACGAACACGACCAAATAACATGGAAAAATGTCCTCCTTGAGGCATCTCTTAAATTAACAGAAGTCGCTCTCAATCAGGGTGATAAGAAGGTAAAGAAACTTGTCGCTATGACCAACACGGTTCTCCGCCACAACACTTTATCAAATGAAGAAATTGCCCGTTTAACAAAATTTGAAAAGAATAAATACCAAGCCATCATGATATACCATAGCCATCAAGGGTATGACACTCTCCCTCACACTAGCCGCTACAAACCTAGGCGAACACGACCAAATAACATGGAAAAATGTCCTCCTTGAGGCATCTCATAAATAAACAGAAATCGCTCTCAATCACATTGATAAGCAGATAAAGAAACTGGTCGCTATGATCAGCACTATTCTCCGCCACAACACTTTATCGAACGAAGAAATCACCCGGTAAACAGAATTTGAACAGAATAAATACTAAGCGATCATGACCACTAAATTTCATAAACTCAAAAGAGAACATGTGCCCAACCCCGCGTTTCCTGATATAGTCCCTTATTACTACAACACCACCACCCAGGAAACCACTAATGGTACAAAGGAGCACTCATCTGTCATGCGTATATGCCGATGCCTGGTTTGCTTGTCCGTGCGTTGCGAAATGAACCATAGAGGCTGATGGTACCAAACGAAACTCCCATTTCATTACCATAAAAATCACAAAACAAAACAACAAAAACACGCACATATTGTAAAACACAGAAAAAGGACATGTCTTAATGACGCACACTCCAACGTCCGATTCCGTTTGCGTTCTCTAAGTCTTGCGCTTACAGTTATGGCGTGGCCTCCGGTCCACTGGGAGTTCCTCTCAGGCGTGATCACACGCCATATCGATTCTCAAAGATGGCGACGATGTTGAAGAACCACTACAGCGGTAGCTCCAGTGGTTTCTCGCTGAGGCAGGTGCTCGGGCGGTATACACTGCAGACCAGGGTCAGCGGTGGATCCGGGGCTGCTCGCTGAGGTCGGTGCTCGGGCGGGAAACTGCAGCCCAGGATCGGCGGTGGTTCCGAGGCTGCTCGACGAGAGCGGTGCTCAGGCGGGAAACTGCAGCCCAGAATCCGCGATTGCTCTGTGAGCTGCTCGCCAAGTCAGGTGCTCGAGCGGGAGCCTGGGGCGAGACCCAGTCCGAACTTCCGCAGCCCTTGGCCCCTCGAACGCCACGTTCCAGCTCTCTTGTTCCTCACTCGCCCCACGCCCTCTTGTTCCGATCTCGCGTCCCCGCGCGCTCCTTTTTTTTTCGTTTTCTTCTCCCTCATTCTAGCGTTTAAATTACCTATTCAAGACAACTTCTTCCTCTTCTTCTTTTCTTCATCTTGTCAATCTTGACACCATCTATGAACACACCCTCTGACACTGTGGTTGTGAACCTATCCGACACGACTTTGTCACCTGACGAAGAAAAACTGCTATATCAAGGACGAAGCTTCTGCCCGACCACAAAAGTTTTCAATGAATTCGACTTGCTCCGAGACCTCGACAACTTCGCTAGAAGCTTAAGGTTGCGCGGATATTTATTGGACAGGCCTTCTAACCATGAAACAATCCACCATCGTAAAACAATTCGTATCGTAGTACACGAATACCACAGACAGAAAGGAAAATGAGAAAACTTGACAAAATCTGAAAAAAAATGAGTATGAGAAATCTGGCATCTGGGACAGACATTACAATAAAACACGCTGACAGAGGAGGAGCAATTGTAGCTCTTAATACATCCAACTACTTACAAGAAGCATACCGCCAGCTTGACGACTCAAACTTTTACGAACGCCTCCCAGGTGATTCGACAAACGAATACAAATGTATCGTATCAACAGAACTAATGAAACTGCTGGATGCAGAAAACATAACCAACACTGACCACAAACTAATGCGAGCAGCATACCCTCGTCCAGGTAGCTTCTACATCCTCCCAAAAATTCATAAACCCGGTAACCCAGGTCGACCAATCATAGCAAGCATAAGTACAATTACTGAACCCATATCAGGGTACGTGGACAAACTAATAAGCTGCATTCCATGCACCCTCGCGTTGTACATAAAAGACACCACACATTTTATTCGAGACATTGCAGGTGTGTGTGTGCCGAGAAACTCTTACTTGGTTACTCTTGGTGTCTTTTCATTCTATACAGTTATTCCTCACGACGACGGCATGGCTGCATTACAAAACGTGTACACATACCATAAACCATCTAACACCCCAGATTCATCTGCTATCGCAACTTTGACGAAGATAGTCTTCGAATTAAATTCATTCGAATTTAACCAAAGGTATTCTTGACAAATCAGCAGGACCACTAAGGGCACCAAATGGCACCCAATTATGCCAATATTTTTACGGGAAATCTAGAATCCAAATTTTTTGCACAACGTTTCTTGAAACCACTGTTATACAGAATATACACAGATGACATGTTTCTTATTTGGACCCACAGCGAGAATGAACTTCTGAACTTTATCGACACCTACAATGCTGTACATCCAAACATACACTTCAGACACACCTACTCGCAAGCAACCGAAAACTTTCTTGATGTTACCATCACGATAGAAGAAGACAAGCTTTCTACAACCCTATAACGCAAACCAACGGATCGACAACGATACCTCCATTACCAAATCGATCACCTGCGCCACTGTAAAAACAGTATTCCATACAGCAAGGTTCACCAGTTTAAGCGAATCTGCTCAATAGACGCGAGTTCACACAGGCTAAAACTTGTGCTCGATAAACAAAAATACCCCCACGTATAATTCATGACGCCGTTCAAAAAGCGAGAATACTGAAGCGTGATGACTTACTTATCAAGTGACCACTGCAAGAAGACCCACAACGAACAATCTTCTGCTTAACTTACAGCACAAACTTCCCCAACATAAACAAAATCCTTAGACGACATTACAACAATCTGGAACAAAGTGAACGTCTGAAACGCGCATGCATGCCCATCCGCTCCTGGCGTCGTTTACCGACGACCATGCAACCTCAAAGACGCACTTGTCCAATCTCAAATCAATAACTCACCCCCAAACAATTCATGCCGATCTTGTTTAAAGTCACGATGTCTTGTTTGAAAAGCGATGCGAGAAACACACAAACCAACTAGCACACAATCCAAGTTTTCGATTAACATACGAGGAAACTTAACATGCGACTTCTCCAATGTGGTATACGTACTCGTATGCAACGTGTGCAGAATGCAGTACATCGGACAAACAGAAACACCATTTAATATTCGCTTCAATAATCACGTAGCCCTAGCGAAATTAGCCCCAAGTCTACCTCTATTAAGACATCTCAATCTTTCCGACCATGCATTCGACAAACTATCAGTAACACTCTTAGAGACGGGATTTAAATCAAACGAGAACGTGAACAACGAGAGTCATACCTTATCCACCGATTTAGCACCATTCATAGAAGAATAAATGAGAATCCGGGTACACTTGCAGCAATTAAATTATTAGAAAAGAATAACGACAATAACGAAAATGATAACTCAGTTCACGACACTGCAGCTCCGAAGGGCATTAGACAACTCAAAATCCTAAGTACAGCTGTCGTCTGTTTCTGTTTTTACTTTACTATCCTATCAATTGTGCCAAGCATGACATACACAACAGCAACACTGTGCACAATAGGTAGGCCTCTACTGCACGCATAATCCACAAGCGGGCAAGAATTGACATTGCACCCGCTTGCCAGCCTCTGCGGCAATACGCGGCGCCCTCTTTTCAACGTCAAGATGTTGACGTGGCGCTGAGTAGTTAAAGTCTTAAACTTCTTAAAAAAGCTCTTTTCCCACACACCGAATGACAAGAGCCACGCGGCGCCGTCTGCTCGGGAACAATACGTTAGTGAAAGGAAGGATACACAGACCACAGACATCCTAAACGAGAAAAGGGAGAAAAAGGGAAGGGGAAGGACGAGTGAAAGGGGGCCCACACGGGAGTCCACCTTATATTCTCTTTTTTTTCTTCCTCTTTCTCTCTCCCCTCTGATTTAAGATTGTACAAAGCTGAGCACCAACAAACTGTACCCTCAATCCTGATGAAAGCCAGACTCTGGCTGAAACGTCGAAATAAACCACGTTGTGACTGCTCATGGAGGATCTACTTGACTCTCTCTCTCTCTCTCTCTCTATATATATATATATATATATATAAATATTATACGCATGTTTAACTCTTGACGGGATGCGGCGGCTGCATTTCCGATGGAGGCGGAAATGTTGTAGGCCCGTGTGTTCATATTTGGGTGCACGTTAAAGAACCCCAGGTGGTCGAAATTTCCGGAGCCCTCCACTACGGCGTCTCTCATAATCATAGAGTGGTTTTGGGACGTTAAACCCCACATATCAATCATCAACTCTTGACGGGACAACGGAACTCAACGGAATAGACACTACCGGCAGCGTGAGTAGCTTCGCAGAAATCAAGAACTGTTGAGGCATTGCCTGTTGCAGTATAGCAACGCAGCGTGATAGCGCTAGCACCTTTCTGAGAGGCCCGCTATGCACGATCGTTTGCCTTCATCAAACACGGGTTTGCTAGACAGGTTTTCAGCTTGAAGTAAATCTGATGAAGTTCGCCGAACAGGCTCAATGTTTGCGCGCACAGCGTGACTATTTCCGCTGTTTCGCCAGTGAAATCTTTATGCCGATGAGAATGACGTGGTCCGCGGCCGGCAATTTTTCACCTTCGATGAAGCAACGCGATCTGCCGCCATAATCAACGAACTTCGGCAGGGTGCTAAGCGCAAGTGCCGCATTGACCCCGTTCAGCATAGCCAAAGTTATTTTTCGATCAGTGTTGCCCGCACAAGGAGCATTTCTGGAGTTGAAAATTGTGGTTGCTGAGCACACAATCATGATATCGTTACTATAATTACCAGCGCAACTGGATTGCCATGTCATTCATAGATATGGTCTCACTAAGCATGCGAAGTAAAATGTCCTGTATTGCTACTGCTAACTTACGTGGGCTACTGCTAAATGTTTCTTTTCAAGCACAGACTGAGAGTAATTTGATTTATACGTAGGAACACAAATGACTGCCTTTAGGGGTCTTTGCTTGAACAAATGTTGATGTAAAGAATGGCTGGGTGCTCAAATGTGGCATATAAATAAAGGAGATTTATTTAATTATGTTTTCAAATCTGTTCTATATTTATGTGACAAAGGCAATGAAGTTCTGCATGAATACGCAAAAAGAGATACACAAAAAGAGTTTTCATACACAACTCATGCCGCCCAATGTCGTTCGCCGGTGAGGAAGATGGCGAAATGGGAAAGCTAAATAAAATGTAGAAAAATCAACTGACTTATTGTCCTGAGCCGGCGTTCCCCCATGTAGTCAAAGCCGAAATTACGAAATTAATAATTCTGATGACAAATTAATTGTCAGTACTGCAAACGGCATTTGACATTGCCTATACTGTCCTGAACAAAAACTTGTCTAAGTGTATGAACTTTGCCCTGGAGTTCTTCGCTCTCTTTTTAATATAAATTTACTAAATCGACAAAAAATTTGGCAGATCCCACCTACTGTGGGAATTTCTGATATGCGAAGCAAGATAAGGAAGGTAGACATGTCATTTTAAAATCAGCACAACGCTATGAGGTGGAGGTAAATGATGTCCTACATGACTTTCCTCTCATGATAATTATGTATGGATGTGTCATTTACCTTTGTCATTTATTCATGTCACGTGATATCAAATTTAGTATACGTGGAACTAGCGAAACTGCTGCAAGCACGCTATGAGCGTGGTATTTTAGATGCGGAAGCATCTTATACTCGCGCCTTGTAGTGCGCCGTCCGCACCGCTTCTCGAACATTCGACAGCTGACGCGCGCGCATGCGCCGTCGCGCCGTCGCCCACCATCTGTGCCACGCGCGCTTCTCCTTCGGGAACATTCGACAGCTGACAGCGCATGCGCCGTCGCCATCTGTGCCACGCGCGCGCTTCTCCTTCGAGAACATTCGACAGCTGACAGCGCATGCGCCGTCGCGCTGTATATATACTCAAGGTCGGCGCTCGCTCGCTCAGTTGCCGCTCGTCCGTTGGTTTGTACGGCGCGTCGACGTCCGAAATCGCCGTGAAATGAATGCCAACGAATCCACAAACACAATGATCGACGTCCCTTCGACCAGCGCCGCCCTTTCGCATACGTGTGTAAGTGTTCACTCATTTAACACCCCCTCCTACAACCACGTTAACCAATTTAGCCATCGACCCAAGTAAGTCGCACTTTAACACCCTGTTAACCAATTACATGCTCCGCATCCTCCTCAGTGTTCCCCCGAGGGAAGCTGCAGGCAATTTTTTTTCATGTTCTCACATGTCACATGTCAGGATTACCAGATTTGCATCAGTCATATATTTCGTCATTCATTGACGTCACGTAACGCCAAATTTGGTATATGTGGCGCTAGTAAAACGGCCGCAAGCGCATCGTGAAGCACCCATTATACTCAAATGTAGCGTTGACACGCGCACACGCTAAGCACAGGGATGCTACGTTAGCAAAACGCGAGCACTCTTTAGTCTGACGCCAGGCACGACCGGCCCGAACAGCGTTCGTTGGCGCGGTCCGACGGCAACCTGCACTAAATGCGACATGCTGCATTTGGTGCCGAGGCTTTACCCAGATAACACCGTGTCTGCCTCTTTTCGTGACGGAGGGACGCCGAAGCATCGCAGCACGGCGCACGCCTGCGAGTATATGGCAGGACCGGCGCCTGGCGTGGCAACGCCGGCGTGACGCGATGAAATTAACGCCGCGAATACGCGCACCGCATCATGTCGAAATTTATTGGCGCCTTCACTGTGGCATGTAGTCATGTTCTCACATGACACACATCTCATGATTATAATGTTTGCACCAGTCGCATACCTTCATCCATTAACGTCACGAAATAGCAAAATCGGCATATGTGAAGCTAGCGAAACGGCCGCGAGTGCATCATAAGTGTGGCATGTAGTCATGTTGCTACATGACACGCATGTCGTGATTATCATGTTTGGATGTGCCATTCACCTATGTCGCCATTCGCGTCACGAGATACCAAGTTTGGTACATTTGAAGTTTTCGAAATGGCCACGAGCTCATCATGAGCGTGGCATGTCGTCATGTTATTACTTGACAGGCTAGTCATGATTTTTATGTTGGGGTCTGTCGCTTGTGTTTGCCATGCAGTTATGGCATACCATACCAGTTTTGCAACATGTCATGTGAACGAAACACCCACTAAGCTGCAGGGCCATGAAATTAAAAACATGACATACATATCATGATTTTGATGTTTGACTAGTCAAATATGTTCTTCATACAGTTATGTTATGTCATACCAAGTTTGGTATCGATACCATTATCGAAATGGCCAGGAGAGCCAAATGTTTAGGCGGCTGGATGATAGATAGATACGTTCAAAGTTGCTGAAGTTCGCTAAGAAATGCTTCGCATTTTAAAAACATCGAACTAGAAGTCGAGGCTCGGTCCTTTCATATGTAGACCAACCACCTTCATATAGTTCGTTAATGATTTCCTATCCACGGCCATTTCAAGAGACGGAGCTTTTTCCACGCACGCATAGCGTCCGTCTCGTTGTGCAGGAATAAACATTGAACTTGTTGGATGTCACACATGCGTCACTTATTTGCAGTTATCTGTGCATGGCTAAACGGCAGGTAACCTAGAATAGGTATAGAGTGCATGTTTCTGATAATATCAGACCTAAATATAGGCAATACCACCTCTATCGTATGACTGTGCTGGAATAATGTGCTCAAGGCAGGCAATGTCCCCAAAATGCAAGAGCCTCTTACATCTTCTCAAATATGAACTGATATAGTACCTTTACCTTGCTCAATGGTAGCTGATATGTGGTGCACACGTGGACGAGCAAACACGTGCCAAGAAACTTGCTCGTTCGAGGTCTCGGCGCATTAAGTTGCCGAGTTCCGTACCTCCTCAAAGCCAACGGGAAGAGCTCGTCATCATTCTACTTGCAGCCTCCGAGACGGTCTTCAGCAACCGGTGTTTCACTTCGCGTTTCACAGGACTTCAGCGACTGTTCACGTTACAGACCATACCTTAAATCTTCAAACAGGTTTCCTCATTCCCCTAGATCGTTCTCTTGAGATATCATCACGTAATGAGCCCGTTGATCTGATATTCGGTTGGTTGGTTTGGTTGTTGTTGTTGGCAACTCGGCTTGTCTACATCTTCTTCTACATTCTATCGGCTCAGCTGCCGCATTACGTAGCACAAATTTTCTAGAATTTAAGCCTTCACACATTGCTGACATGCTTTTTTTTGTTTTTCGTTTGAGAATAATTCGCGGCACGAAGCCGTTCATATTCATTTAAATGACTGGGGCAACAACCAGGGTCTTATGGCCAGTTCAGCTAGATAATTGAGACATGTATGGTAAAAAGGCCACAAAAAGAAACAAAAACAAAATACCCCAACCCCTCAAACGGAAACTTAACAAGTCAAACTCAACATTGCCCTGCCATGGAGGACTAGAGAGCGTAACAACAGGCATTCTTATATACAGCCTCCACCTGTATACAGCCCCCGAGGCTGTCTTTTAGCCTGCCAATTGGGGTTGAGCAGCGCGAAGCCCAAGCCACTCGCCCACCTTGGTGGTTTTTTTTCTTTAATGAATAAAATCATCACCAGTAAAGTACACAGAACATTTTTCATCAGAAGTCGGGCAAACACACACAGGCATCAAGAACGGGAAGCCACTCCGGAACGGGGTCAAAAGTCTCGACAACACTGCGCACTTGAGCAGCTGATTATTGGAAAACAGATCTCGTCGACCGTGGTGGCTCGGCGTGTCTATCGATCATACGACTTTTTCATAATGAATAAAGTCCTAACAACATAAACAAGCCGTAAGGAGTACTATTAGTCAGACTCTTTTTGAACGGAAGGAACCTATTACCATGGGCTGTGATTGGAAGTTCTTTTCTTAACGTTCTTTTTAGAATGTCCCAAAAATAAAAAGCATCACTACAATGAATAAAACAATGCTCTATAGTCTCAGGTTGGTTGCAGAGTCTACAATTCACTGTCCAGGGTACGTATATTTATTTTTCATTCAGCCATGTTTTCACTGACAGCGTGGAAGTGTGCAGTTTAAAGAAAAATGTTTTCGCTGAAGGACATATACACATTCTACGTACACGAAATACATGGTGACCAGGCAGAAGCGAATATGGCTTTCCATAAACAGGTTCGTAGAAAAGGTTATTCACAAGTGCAGTGGTTAAATTTGTTCTGTCAATAGTATACAAATACTCTAACGTAAACCTGACTTTCAAAAAACTGACAGTATCAACAATATCTTTTAGGAATCCCCGCAACGGCAATTCCTTAGCAACGCTTGTTGTGACATGAATAAAAGGAAAGCGGTAACATAGACGGTTACGAAGCACCGCTAATAGAAATGGGTGGCACACATTCTTGAGGTAGAAAAATCGCAACACCAACTGTCGCACGAACAAGTGCACATGGCCGAGGCCACCCTTTTCAAGTGGAAGAAAAAGATTGTCTCTTCTCATGGGTTCCCAGGAAGAGCTCTAAATAATGTAGGCAAATATCCTATGAAAGGCTTGAATGTGTACCCGAGAGCAATGCAACACCTGCAGAATATAAATAAGCTTCGATACAAGGAATATATTGCACGCTTGCGCTCTGGCAAAAATGGAAAGCTCCCGTCCGTGCCATGTTGCCACCTTTCGGCGGATCGTAGTTATTGCAGTGGTCCAGTGTGGGCCTCTGTTACGATAGTTATCGAGAGGCACACCAAGGTATTTCATAGGAGTCGCATTCCAATGAATATTTGCGAAGACCGAAGGAGTTGTAGCCCACATGCCTAGCCAGAATCCACTACTTTTATTAAAATTTATGCTGATGCCAGTGACTTCACAGAGACGTAAAGTAGCATCGACTGCTTCTTGAACGCTGGGTTTATCAGCGCAAAAGAAGGCAATGTCATCTGCATAAGCTAGAACTTTAACTTCTTCAGCATCATATCGGCAGCCTCTTATGCTGGACTTTAGAAGCAGACTTAAACATAATGGTTCCAGATAAATTGCAAAAAGCAAAGGTGACAGCGGACATCCCTGACGTACAGATGAATTTAACTCTATTATACTGGAAAGTGTGCGATTCACAATTAGCCTAGTTGTGCACTTCTTATAACAGAGTGAGATACCATTGTATAGTACACCACCCAACTGCAGGTGTCTTAGGAGCCGGAACAAAAAAGCATGCTGTACCTTATAAAATGCTTTTGCAAGGTCTATTTGAAGGAGGGCTACTTGGTCCATGCTACAATTTATACACTCAAGAACTGAACGTGCAATATGAATGTTCGTCTGTATAGAGCAACCACGAATTCCATATGTTTGGTGGTCACCTACACATTTAGTAATCACTGTCTGTTGTCGATTTGTCAACAATTTAGCAAATATTTTGTAGTCATAGTTACATAACGATATAGGCCTGTATTCGTTAACTCCCTTTAATGCATCAGGATCAGCACTTTTTGGGATTAATGTTGTATGGCTCTGATAGAAAGAAAGAGGAAATTCACCACGGTCATAAGCCTCTTTAAAAAGTTGCTCAGGGAAAGGTATCAGAAGTTCCTGAAAAGCTATGTAAAATTCGCCACTAAGGCCATCTGGGCCAGGAGTTTTGTTTTTCTGCAACATTGTTATTGCAAATCTAATTTCCTCTCTGGTTAATGGCCCCTCTACAGTGAGCCTATCATCATCTTGTAACTGAGGCACAAGGGCAATGAAGTGGTTAGCTTCTTCCTCAAAATTCTCCTGAAGCTCAGCCGCGGTGAACAAACATTTGTAATAATCTTCAAATGCGGCTCTTATTTCACATGTCTCTGTGCAAAGAAAACCCCGCGACTCAATTTGCAGTATCTGTTTAGAAAGTGCATATCTCTTTTCATCCACGAGGGATTTTTCAGTGGGTTCCTTTTCAGTGAAATGGGTAACACGGGAACGAATCTTAGCTCCTCTGTATAAATCTGTATCATGTTTTTGTATCTGCGCTCGAATCACATTTATCTCGTCCACGTACAATCCCGGCTGTTGACTTTCAAAAGTATGGAGCTTATGAAGTAATTCATAAAGATCCCTTTTCAGCTTTTTTCTTTGTGCTATTTCGCATGAAATACTAATTGCCTGATACTTGACTCTTTCTTTGAACCTTTCCCATTGAGCGAAAATTGGCAGCTGTCGACACTGTGTTACCTCTTGTACCGATTATTTTACTATTTTAACAAAACAATCTTCGCGCAACAACTGTACGTTAAGCTTCCATAGGTCCAAATTTAGAGTTGTTTTACGAAAATTTTCAGGACCCCAAGAAACAGTGACCAAGCAATGGTCTGTAAAAAAAAATATGGACCAAGCAATGGTCTGTAAAAAATATGGGCTTTACAGCATAATTATGATGCAATGTGAGACCATAAGCCTTGAGATACATATACACGGTCAAGCCGAGCATGAGAGATGCCTTGAAAGTGCGTGAACCTCACTGAGGAATGTGCATGCGCTCCCACATCTATTAAATTGTGGTCATTCAATAGTTTCTGCAGTAAGGCTGCACTTGCATCACAACGATTTGTTATATATGAATGATCTCTAGCGTCACAAACTAGTCTCCAAAAACTACCAAAGTTCTGTCAGTGTTTAGTAGCGAAGTTAAAGAAAGGAAAAAAGAATTCCTTTCATTCACTTTAGAGGGAGCACAGACACAGATAAACCTCCAATTATGGGAATGAAAAGATAAGTTGCAACAAATGAAGCGTCCTCCCCCATCAGCATGTAGTGACGTCAAAATATGATTCAAGTGCTTTGAAACTAATAAAAAGCATCCAGCGGATGCACCACGTGCTGGGCTGATGTATAAATTGTAATCACGGAAAACTTCCAGTGCAAGATCGGCGTCACGAGCAGCGGAAATTTTAGTCTCTTGCACTGCAAGTACATCAATGTTGTACTGCTCAAGCACGTGACGCAACTGCCACTGACGCCTTACATTCCTCAAGCCACGTACGTTGAGTGTCACTACACACTTGGGAAACGTTAGCGCGGTAGCCATTTTGATATCCTAGAACTTTTGTAGATCACCTTGAGCTACAGGGCAACCTGTGGCTTTACCTCCTTTGCACTTTTTAGGAGCACTTTCCTCAGGACGCTGGCATAGGCGGCGCGTCTCTCGATCCTCAAAGAAGACGTGTGCCACACAAAGACACTTGCTCTGTCGTGTCTGGCGCACTCGTTGTTGCTTCATCCGTGACCGGTGCCTGATGCTTCCTTGTCTGACTGCTATCCATTCCTTCTTATTCCTCATTGTCAGGAGGCTTGTCTTTAAGGCCTTCCAAGTGGTGTTCGTCTGCAGCATTGCATTCATTTATGCTTTCACTGGCGTCGTTAGCGATGTTATTTTGCGTACCAAGGGTATCCATGGACAAGTGTTCAGCTTCCTTTAAGGCACCTTCTGCTCCTCCCGCTGCTTCTCCTGTCGCATCAACTACCTCAGTGACATCCATAAGATGATCCAGACGTTGGTGATGTATGGTCTTATCGTCCTGTGTACTTGCTGGTGCTAAATATACATGACGACGACGATGAACATCAAAAATTTTGTCAATGATGATGATGGAGGTCATGATGAAGAAGGAAAAAGATGAAGAGTAATAAATGTGGTGGCGCTCTTGAGCACTGGGGTGTTACATGTGCATCCGGGGCGTTTCGATGGGATATCACACTATAAGGTTTCCCTTGGCAGACATTCTCGTGGGGAACATCTAATAAACCTTTTATTCTCTGTACCTACCAAGGAGGATTATATATATCCTCCTTGGTACCTACTTACGGGCGTCGGCTTTTTTTGGCTTAATACCCGTATCTGGTAATTTTCGTAGGGCGTATGAGGTATAGTCCTTCCACTTTGCACATGAATGATACCCAGTGCGCACATTGAGAAACAACAACGTACCAAACAACGTTCGACGTCTCGACATATTGAGTTACTGAGTTCTATGGCCTGTCCTGTACCTCACAGCCGTCGGGAAACACTCGGAGTCGTTCCCCTTGTAGCGTAGCTCTGTGACGGTTTTGAAACGGCGTTTTGCTTCGTGTTTCACAGGACTTGAAGAGCTCACCGCGTTGGAGGCCATGCCTCACAACGTCAAAAAGGTTTCCTCGTTCACCTGGATGGTTCTCTTGAGATTTTGTCACGTAAGGCGCCCGCTGGTCTCATATTTGGTTCTTGTTGATATTGGGAGCTCACCTTGTTTACATCTTCCTCTAAATTCTATCGGCTCCACAGTCGCATTACCTTGCTGAAAATAACGTACAATTTGAACCTTCGCACATCCCCGACATGTCTTTATATTAGGTTTATTGTTCGAGAACAGTTCGCCGAATGAAATCATTCCTCCTTATTCAAGTGAATGGGGCAACAACCAGGGCCATATGGCAGCTCAGCTGAAGAGTAGTGGGATGTACGGTAAAATGTACCAACCCCTCAAACAGAAATTTAACAAGTCAAACTTAACAATGCCCTGCCATGGAGGACTACAGGGCGTAACAACGGGCATTTTTGTATACATCCTCCACCTGTATACAGCACCCGAGGCCGGGTTTAAGCCCGCCAAATGGGGTCGAGGAGCAGCGCAATGCCCAAGCCACTCGCCCACCTCGGTGGTTAGTGATGTAGGGTTTTTCGGCCCTAATATACTTACTGATACTAGAAGTGAACGACGACAATGAAGAAGATAGTGTTTGTTAATGATGATGAACATGGAGGTCATGATGAAGGAAAATAGAAACAGAACGATAAAAGCAGGAGGAGAACAAGACGATGAAGAATAAGGAATGTGTTGACGTTCTTGATTGAGCACGAGGGTGCGTTACTTGTGCATACTGGCCCGCGATAATGGAATCACGGACTGATTTCAACTGACCGATATTCTCGGGGAGAACATCAAATAACGCTTGTTTCTCTGTGCCTACTTACTCGTGTCTTTTTTTCTTTGCTTAGTAATCATATCTGGTAATTTTCGTAGTGCATATGAGCCACAATAAATGTTTAAAAGTGATTCGGCGAACCAAGCATGCCTGTGTGCATGGTTTAAACGTCAGCATTGCGGGTGAATAAATACATGGCTTTGATGGCTCGCCTGCCAAATATACGGTTACTAAGTCTTCGGTGAAGGAAGTAGGGACATCGGGTTGTGGGTGCGTACAATACCTTATCACGCTGATAGAGCGGGTTTTCCTTATTGCTTCCAGACAAATCTGGCGTTTCTTTAACGCTGCGGCCTCTTGAAGTACTTCAGTTAGTATACATGCAGTTCGAAGGACTTTCTCTTGCTCAATAATATACTCGTAAGTGTCATTGCACTTCCCACGGAAATTCAACTGAAGTGGCTCAAAGCGTCTCGTAGCCAACGCTAGCCACCACTGTATTGCTTTTTGTCCGCGATTTGTGCAATTTTCGTGTTCTTTACCGTGAGACGCGTTGGGCTTGCGTTGTAGCGCATGAAGATATCTAGCTATAGAGCGTCTGAATTGAATCCGGGACATGAAGCTGTCGCAACAAGGATGGCGTGAGACTCGGGACACGCTTCCTGCGGCACACGCCCAGAAAATCCGTGACTGTTTGTGTGATACTATTGATCAGATGCAGACGCGAGAAGCATGCAGACACCACGTGTCTTCGCTGCTCGCCACGGTGCATGCTCCGGTTCCTGGTCAGAGTTTAAATACAGAAGCATTCAGTTCTTGTTCTTGCTTTTCTTCGCACCTATGTAGGATAGTACAGTGGCGATGAAGATGGAATCGTTGATTGCACTTCGATTCTGACACCAGAGTAATTGGATCTGGATCCCCGGCCTTCAACGACGCTCTTAGTAGCTGGATCACGTATCGTGTGCGCTTTAAAGCCTATATTTTATTAACAACATCATCGGACACCTACTTATAGAGTGAGGCAGCAGTCAGATTACTGTTATATTCCACTCTGATAGGGCAGAGGGACCCGTTAGCAACTGTGCTTCAGTTGCCAAAAAGCCACACTTACGGCAAAGGGTTATATAATCCCAACACGTGCTGATCGAAGTCGGTTTATAAACGCCATTGGCCGTTGATGAACTTTAAATGCCCCCAGTTCATCTTGAAGACTTCTGATTGCTAGAAGTTTAGTATGTTCACGTGCCAAAGCCAAGTCACACAGAATTTCAGCAGACTCGCTTGCCCATGCTCCACGGTAGGTCAAGGTGACTGGTGACACAATCGGATAGGTTGACGCACCAGTCGCATCTCTCATTTTCATTAGCATATCGGGAATTAGATTCTTCGTTCGCTTAGCCTCGTGCGCTTCCGAAAGGTTCGCCCGCGTGCTCGCGACCTGGATATCAATAATGACACATTGGCCGTCTCTAGAAAGCACTGAGTCAGGGATTTTTGTACCCTGCGATGTTTGGTAATGCGGCTCCTTGTGAACAGACCATTCTTTTTCTCTTAATGTTCTCGCCAAATAACGGACAATAATGTCGTGACGTTGGAGTCTTTGGTGATGTGTACGGTGACAACGCTGCATAATATGACCCAAAGACTTGTTTGAGTCACATCCAGCGCGACAGCGTTATAAGGTGTTTTGGCCACGTTTAAGGCAGGTGAGATTGGGGATTGCGGCGATGTGGAACTTGGCTAGGTCAATGAACTCCATTACTTTCAGAAACGTTGTCCCCTCTCCAAGCCACGCCGTTGTTGAACACGGGGCAGCGGGACATTGGGACTGCAGCCTGCCATCAAAACTTGAATGCAAATTTCTCGTCCAGTACTTGCGGGCAGCTGCCACAGAACCAATGACATCTCCTGCAAATTGGGTTAAGTCCTGTGCCTGCCTTAAGGCCTTCCGAATGAAATCCTTGGTGACCGCTACCGTGCATTGATAATGATCACTGTAGAGCTGTCGCTTGACACGGTTGGTTTTAATGTAAGGAATTGAAGTTCTTAGGCACATTAGTTCCAGGCCACCCACCGGAATGGGGGCGTAGAGAAATCCAATTGGAACATCGTGTGGCAGTGACAGCCAGGTCCTGACTGAAGCTCTGACCATTTTGTCCAGTGCTTTTAGCAGTTTGGCGGAGATCAGGTCCAGCACAAGCCTATAAATCAGGCGGGGAAGCAAATAGCATTGTAGGGCAACCAGGTTTTGCTGCAGATTTTAAGCCGCCCTTGCCAGCGGGGTTAGTAATATATGAAGGTCGTTTCTCACTGCATTGTTGTTGGCCATTGTGCCAGCAAATTGTATGCTCAGATATTTTCATACTGTCGTATGGGATATGCTCTTGATGGGTTCACCTGCTATCCTGTATAACCACTGGGTATTGACCTTTGACTTCTTGTCTCGCCCGCTGGGCATTATCGTGAAGGCCATTGACATAGTTGCGTTCGCCTCGAGACCACATCGTTTAAGATGTTCTTCTAGTCTATATAGCTAGGGCTGCAGCCCGCTCCTTTTACTTGCCGTTAAAATAACACTGTTGGCGAACGCCATTGCTGACATTACCAGGCCATCACTTTCAAATGAAATCTCACTTGGCAGCTCTTCGAAAAATTCGTCCAGTGTCAAGTTAATGAGCAGGGGCGATAGTGGATCTCCCTGCCTTACTCCTCTCGTTGGGTGGACCACCTTAAACTGGTTGCCATATGAGAGTACCGAAGTGGCTCTTTCATAGAAATCCGAGACATACGCACAGAAACTATCCGAGATTCCTTTTCGTCTCACACCCTGGAGAGTAGCGGGGTGAGCGACTCGGTCAAATGCTTTCGCTATGTCAACAGAGGCCATGACCACGGGCCTAAGCTTATGATTCGCCTCGTCAATGACTGTTTGTGGTAACAGGAGGTTCTTTGCACATCCGTCTGCTGGAAGGAAGGCTCTCTGACGATAGTCGAGTTTAATCACTGACATTAGACGTTGCATAAAAATCTTATGCAAATAAGTCTCGTTAAAACGTGGGAGACTGTGATTGGGCTATGCAATTCAGCCGAAGAAGCGCCAAACACCTTTGAAAGAAAATTGGTTCGGGCGTTACACAATAATAGTGGCAGTCGTATCTGGAGGATCAGGATGTTCAGAAGAACTCTTAGGAGGAGCATAGGACAGGCGTGCAAGCTTTTGGAGGAGAACCCATCCTTTCCCGCTGCAGAATTATTCAGTGGCATCACTCACTTTATCTCTTGTGCAGTGATGAGAAACCTGGGGTCTATCGACCCAGCTATTGCAATGTTGCCTACAGAGTGGGTAGGTGTTGGGGGTGCTTCCAGAACATCTAGCCATTCTTCTTAAAAAGCCTTGGGATCTTTTATTGTGGATGACCTGGCTTCATCCAGGATGTTTCGAATATAAAACGAGCAATTTTTCTTGACGAGGTTTCGGCATGCTTTCTTTTCTGTCATTTACGACGGCTTTCATCTGTCATAGCCAGCGTGCGACCGCTCTGGACCCTCCTATCTGTAGTGAAGACAAATAGTACATACGTTTCGAGGGCCGATGCAACGTTCTCTCCATCCAGGAACCTCTTGGTAATTCCCATAGTCTGAAAGCTTGAAAGGAACGAGGTGGCTGTTTCTCCATCAATGTTCTCAGCTCATCACATATAGCAGTTCGAGGGTCCACCTGTGAAGATGCAGTGTTACACGGAGCACTTGTATCGTCTTGAGTTTGTATTTACATTGACGAAGAACCAGAAATGGCTTGGCTTTCATCGTCACCATATCTCCTTTGCAGTTCTTTCACCAGATTTTGGTAGCGCACGTGCCGGCTGTGAGACTTGATGCCGCCGAAAGCTCTTGTTATGTTATCATCGCTCATAGAGCGATAAGGAGCGGCTGGACTATAGTGACCGTTGACTATATAAACCCAGAGATGTGGCCGTGCAGCCGTTGTTGACTGCGCGCTGGCACAGAATAAACCACCTTTAGTACTGCTCTTGTAGTGTTCTTTCGGCGGCGGTTTCCAACCCCGACGAAACACGACATTGGTTACGAGGATGAAATCTTGACCAATTCTGCAGCAAGCTGACATGGAGTTGGACGGTCCGGCGGTGGCTGGGGTAGTGACTTCGGTCGTGGGTCGACTGGGTCACATCGAGCCGTTCGACAAGTCTACTAGCGACTGGCCGTCGTACGAGGAACACTTGTCAGCATTTCTTCAGGTCAACCGTATCTCCAAGGACGACAATTTACACGGTTTTTTGAGCCTCATAGGCCCAAAAACATACAGTCTACTAAAGTCATTGACCGTGCCGGAATTGCCGTCAGCTAAAGGTTTCGAGTTGGTAAAGAATCTTCTTAGGGACCATTTGTCGCCGAAGCCGTCGATTATTAGCGAGCGTGAAAAATTTCACAGAAGATCGCAACTTGAGACTGAATCAATTTTGGAATATGTTGCATAGTCGCAAAAATTGGCACAGATGTGCGGAACTTGAATCCGTCATCAATCAGTCACTGCGAGATTGTTTTGTCTGTGGTCTGTGCTGAGAAGATATACAGCGCGTGTTATTTACGGATGATAATAAACTAACATTCAAGAAAGCCGTAGAACGAGCGCTAGCCATGGAAGCAGCTAAAAAGAACGTGGCCAAAGCGAACGCTTCAGAGTCAAGCGTACTTGACGTTCACAAGGTCGAAGCAGTTGGGACAACTGATCTGACGCAGGCAAAATGCTACCGCTGTGGGTCTGCAAAGCATGCAAGCAGACTGTGTCCGCAGATCGCTGCCATCTGATTCAAATGTGATAGGAAAGGACAAATTCAAAGAGCGTGCCAAGCTAATAAGCAGAAAACGATGAAGGTAGCACGCCAAAATGCGATGAAAATATTGCATCCCGTTCAAGCTTCTGTTAGCATGAAGGAAATTTTTTCGCCTCGTATAGCGCCGATAGAAATTCAAATTCAAGTACAAGACCTACCTCTGGAAATGGAGTTGCATACTGGGGCTACTGTGACCGTGATGTGTTTGAATCAGTTTCGCCAATTGTTTTCCTCAACCAAGGTCATGCCAACGACGTTGAAGTTGCGGTCGTTCGAGGGCGCCATTATCGAGCCTGTCAAAGTCGCCCACGTGGCCGTGCAGTATGGAGAGCAGAAGGCCCGTCTGCCGCTTTACATTAGGAGAAAAAAGGGACCGCCTCTGTTAGGTCGGCTATAGTTCTACGCCATCCAACTCGACTGGAGCCGTATTTTCAAGCTCAACGCTATTCCCAGGTTGGAAAATTCTACATGTACCAGACTATGCACTCTCCTAGACAAATACAAGTTTGTTTAGTGATGAACTGGGGACAATTGCAGAAGAAAGAATGGAGTTATTGCTGAAAGAAGGTATAGCGTGCCAACATTTTTGAAGGCAAGAAGTGTGCCCTTTGCATTGCAAGCGGCAGTGGAGGCTGAGCTTAAGAAGTTAGAAGACATGGGAGTCATTTCACCAGTCGTGACAAGTGACTACGCCACGCCGGTTGTGCCAGTGGTCAAGAAGGACGGTGGCATAAGACCATGCGATGTGTACAAGACCACTCTAAATCCTTGTCTTGAAACTGACCAATATCCGCTTCAAAGAGAAGGATGAGTTGTTCGCGGCGCTTGCAGGGGGCCAAGAATTTTCGAAGATTGACCTCAATCGACCATATCAACAAGTCGTAATGTCGGAATCGTCCCGAAAGTACTTGACACTTAGTATTCATGAAGGCCTTTTTTCCATAAACAGACTGTGTCCGGGGTTTCTTCGGCACCTTCAATTTTCTAAAGAATTATGGACACAATGTTTAAGGACCCTTAAGGGGGGACGCGGGTCTTAGAAAAGCAAAAAATGGCCGAAAAATTGATTTTGAGAAAAACGCACTTTTTGAATCTTTGAACCTATAAACACCTCTCCGCAAATTATTAACGCTAAATTCGATAAAAAATAGGTGAAAATCTATTTTCAAGCCATCACGGGAGTCGCAAAACAACCCGCAAAACAGAAAATTTGTTCGAACTTCCCGCGCGCGCCGCCAGCGAAGCAGCCGGTGGATCGGCGCCATCTGGGGCTTGCTTTGAAGCTGGTTCCTTTGTGCGCGTTTTGCGGGCTGTCAAAATGGCGAAGCTCCAACAGAACGACTGCCCTCTTCCGTTTTGCGAAGCCGTCTGCCGAACCGCTGATTGGCTGGAGCGCGCGCGCGCCGGCGAGCCCCCCCCCCCCCCCCCCCCGTTTCGCGCTGACCATTGGCTGGCGTGGCGGCGCGGCCACGGTTGCTCGCTTTCTTTTTTTTTTTGGTTTGGTTTTGCTTTGTCGGCGCCTGCTCTCGTGCGTGTTATCTCGTCTGCTACCCGCTCGTGTACCGACGTCGCCGACGTATACGTCTTTCTGCATTTCGCCGGCACGGCTTGGGAAGCTCGCCTGAAGAAGAACACTCGTCAAGCTTTCGCCAGGAAACAAAAGCGAGCGTGGAATGCGCGGCAGAAGGGAGCGGCCCGCGCGGCACCGAGAACGCCGGAGATGGCCGAGGCAGCGCATTATGACGACAACGGGCTGTCAGAAATGCCTGTTATTGCGGAGGCAGCACATTCAGACGACGACTCGCTGGCGCAAGTGCCTGTTATTGCCGAGGCAGCACATTCAGACGACGATTCGCTGGCGCGAATGCCTGACGAAGCGGTGCACTCTATTCGGCCCAGCTGCAGCACTTCGTCGGATCATCACGTCAGCGAATCGTCATCCGGCACTACTGGAACCATTCAAGGTCGTGTCGACACGACGTTTTACTCTGCGGACGAGTTTGCCGAGTGCTCCATACGTGCGGCGAATTTGAAAGAGTCCCTGGCATCGCGGTGCGCGACAGCACGAAAGTTTGAGCTGCTGGACGTTCAGCTGGAGGGCGACGACAAAGAAAACGGCACGCAATTAGCCATTGTTGATATAGAAGCGATAGACTCGCTATTTGGACTTCTCCCCTGCCCCGAGTGCGGCTCAAAAAGTATGACTTTCTCCAAGGGAAAAAGAGACTATGGGCTGTGCTCAAAACTCGTGCTCGCATGCAGCAGTTGCGACTTTCGCGAAGAACGGTTTTCTTCACAGAGAGTTACCGAAAATAGCCAGGCCAAAGTAGGGCCTTTTGAAGTGAATTTGCGTGCCAGGAAACCAGGAAAGCGATGAATACTATCGGCAAAGGGGCAACAGCTCTGACGGACTTTTTTGCCGCGATGAATATTTCGCATCGAGGGCTTCAACAGAAAACATATCAAAGCCACATGAAAATCATGCGGGAAGCCTGCGGTGCGACTGCTGCCAAATGCAAATCCACTATCGTTGCCCGCGTCAAAGAACTGTATGCGGAGTTTGGCAATCCACCGGGCAACGTCGACGTAATTTATAATGGCACGCGGCTTACCCGTGGACACAGCTCCCATATCTGTGTTGGTTGTATAATTGAAATATACACTGGTTTAGTTATTGATCACGTTGTACTTTCAAACTTTTGCCTGGGCTGCGCCACTGGACCAAAGGAAGATGAGGAGGGACACGCTGCTTGGCTCGTCCAGAACGCCCCTGTGTGCCAGAAAAATGTTGACTGCAAGGCTGGCCAGATGGAAGTAGAAGCAGCCCTACGCCTCTTACGACGCTCCTTAGAAAAGCATAAGCTTCGGTATACAACAATGCTTTCAGATGGTGATAGCCGAACCTTTCATGCCCTCACTGAAGATGAAGTTTACGGATACATAAAAGTTGAAAACAAAAGACTGCATCAACCATGTGAACAAACGAATGGGGGCTGCTTTACGAACGCTCATCGAAAATAAAAAAGCTCAAGGTGGGTCACTTGGCGGAAAAGGTAGGCTCACTCAAGACAAAATAAAGAAAATTACCTCTTACTATGGCTATGCCTTGAGGAGCCACGAGAGTGATGTGCTAGGCATGAAAAAGGCTGTGCTGGCCACACTAAGGCACATGTCATCAACAGACGAGGCACCCAAACATGACCTCTGCCCTGAGGGAACAGATTCATGGTGCAAGTTCAACAGGGCCATAGCCAATAGTGAGGTGCCTCCACCGCACAAGAACAGCCTGCCCGATTTCGTCTGTGAGGCACTAGAGCCTGTGTTTATGAGGCTTCGCGACAAAGCATTGTTGGAAAGGTGCAGTGATGGGATCACCCAGAATCCTAGTGAGAGCTTACACGCTACAATTTGGCAACAAGCCCTTAAGACCACCCATGCCTCACTGCGCAGCGTAGAAAGAGCAGTGGCTGAAGCCATCAGCCGCTTTAATCAGGGGGCCACGAAGAGCAATGAAGCCATTGCTGAGAAGCTAGGCTACAGTGCAGGAAATCTCTTCATGCGTCGTAGCCTTGAAAAGGATAAAACCAGGCTTCACAAATCGCGGAGGGAGCACCTGCAGAGCAGTTCAACAAAGGCAACGCTTGCAAAGCGACATAAGCCTGCAAGAGACACTGCATACAGCCCTGACATGCTGTAGAATTGTAAGAATGTCTGGGACAAAAATGTGTGTTTTACTTGAAATAGTGTTTTATGTATAAAAGGGCGATGTTTTTTTATATAACATGTGTCTTCCTTTGGTTTTCAGTGCACTAGACCTGCCACAAAGTTGTAGACTGGGTTCCTTATACTGATTCAACGGCCAGTACACAGATTTTAAATGAGCTGTGGCAAATATTTTGGAAGGTGCATTGACACATTTGATACAGCCATACTCGCATAATGTAGAGCTATACAACGGTGCCATTTGTATTGCTCTAGCTTCACTTTAGCAAAAGGTACAGTTATTAGAAACATTAAATGCGTTTTTCTCAGTTCGATAATTTTGTGCACCACACTAAACCTTAGGGGTTTTTCTTATGTTACTGTTGATTGAGAATGACAAACTTAGTATCATTTTATTTGTAATAACATTACCTATGGAGTGATGCTATTTTGATTACTCTAGAAGCATACTGTTAATTACAATTATGGATAGTAATGAGCGAAAATTGAACAGAATATCCATTGTAAGTGCTGGTCTGTTTTCTTATCAATATAATGCCTCAAAATTAATAAAAATAGCATCACCCCATACAGAAAGCCCTCAGCATTGGGGCTATGCATTTATTTTTGGATCTGGCTTGATTAAGTCGCCAAAAAGCCCCCAATGAAGTGCATAATTAATTAAGTTACAGATGTTAATATTTTTTATCCACTGAAGCTATTTCAGAAACAATTACATATTTGAAATCAGCATGAAAAACTGCCCAAGATGGTGAGGTTTAGTCAAGATTGAGCCAAAAACAGAAAAAAACTTTTAAAGACCCATGTCCCCCCTTAAGGTGTCAGCTGCTATTTGGATGAAGTTCTCATTACCGGCAAGACACCGGACGAACATTTCGCATACTGCAAAGCGGTTCTGAAGTGGTTGAATGACCATGGTGTTCGATTAAAGAAAGAAAAATGTTCATTTTTCCAAACAGAATTACAGTATCTGGATCATGTTATCAGTGCAGCAGGGGTCAGTACAACGCCAGACAAGACAGAAGCGCTCATGAAAGCTTCCACACCCACAAGCAAGCAGCAACTGCAATAGTTTCTGGGGATCGTAAATTGCTATGGGAAGTTTGTGCCTCGCTTGTCTACTCTGGCGAGTTCACTTTACAAACTGCTGTGTCGCGACCAGTCATAGCTCTGGGACAAATCGTGTTAACTGGAGTTCGAGAAAATCAAAAATGCGTCGGCATCATCCTCGATCCTGGCGCATTACGACAAAGATAAGCCTTTGAAAGCGGCATGTGACGCTTCCCAGTATTGTGTGGGCGCAGTAATTTTTCATGTGACTGAAGATGGAAGCTCTCGCCCTGTGTTTTATGTGTCGCGGACATTAACTGACGCCGAAAAAAGTACAGTGAGCTAGAAAAAACAAGCGGTGGCTATTATCTTTGCCATCAAAAAGTTTCGTTTCTACATCTATGGAAGATGTTTCACGTTGATTACGGATCACAAGCCGTTGCAAACAATCTTGGGACAAAAAACAGGCATTGCAACCTTTGCAGCAGCATGTTTACAGCGATGGGCCGTCACGTTGTCAGCTTACAAGTACTCGCTCGTGTACAAACAATCCGGTGACAATGCAAACACGGACTTTTTTTCAAGGTACCCGCTCCAGGGGCCTGAAGACTGCGCATTCGAAGGCGAGGAATCGTTTTATGTCTTGCGCCTTGACTCTATGCCAGTGTCAGCCAAAAAAGATTGCACGCGCTTCAACACGTGATCTGGTGCTCAGTAAAGTGCTCCAGTTTCCACGGATAGTCTGGCCATTGCACTTGCGCGACGTGAGCTTAAAACCACGACGATAGTTATAACGCGAGAACAAAACGACAACACAGAGACAAGAAGGTGTGTTGTGGTTTTGTTCTCGCACTATAACTATCGTCATGCCATACCAACGAGCCCAAGCTGCCACACTTCTAGCTTAAAACCACGTTTTGACCGACGTTTGCAGATCAGCATGCATCAAGGGTGCCTCATGTATGATTTCAGGGTTGTTATCTTGTCCCCCCTTCAAGAATCACTGCTCGAAGAACTGCACCTAGGCCATCCCGGCATTGTGTGGAGCAAAGAGTTAGCTCGCAGCTACGTGTGGTAGCCGCTAATTGATGCAGATTTAGAGACAAAGGTACGAAGCCAAGCCTGCCAGGAACAACGGACTGATCCATGTAAGGCACCTCTCCAGCCCTGGCAATGGCCAACCGCACCATGGAGACGAATTCACTTGGATTTCGCGGGGCCTTTCCATGGAACTATGTTTTTGGTGGTGGTAGATGCCCACTCAAAGAGGCCAGAAGTGTTCATTATGCGAAGCACAACATCCGAGTGTACTGTGGCCTGCTTGCGCAAACTTTTCTGCAGATTTGGAATGCCGGAGATGGTGGTGCCCGACAATGGACCACAACTGGTGTCTGAAGAGTTCAAGGCATTTATGCGGGACGTCGGGGCCAGACATGTCGTGAGCGCCCCTTATAATCCAAGTACAAATGACCTAGCGGAGCGGTCCGTGCAAACATTGAAGTCTGTTCGGCGGGCCAACATTGAAGTCTGTTCGGCGCAAGTCACCGCCCGGTGAGTCTGTCAAAGAAACACTTCGTAACTTTTTATTAGTTCACGGAAACACGCCTCACCCTACAACTGGAGAAGCTCCTGCTAACCTGTTGATGGGTTGGAGATTTCGCACCAGTTCGGATGCCATGAAGCCTACAGTGGAGGGGAAGGTGATGCATAGTCAATTGACCGAAATGAAGTAGCGGAAGAGCAACAGAAACTATTTTTTGTATGAATGACAGTGTTCTAGTTAGAAATTACAGAGGCTCCCCCAAGTGGGTCCGGGGAACCTTGCTAAAGAAGACTGGCCCTGTCTCTTATAAAGTCGTAGTCACTACCCCCAGAGGCAAGTTTATCTGGCGCCGACATCTTGAAGGCACGGGCACTCTGACGATGCTAAGAGTATCAGAGCCAGACATCACGTAGAGGTTTCTGGCCTTCCCTCAAAGCCAGGCTGGTGACCAGTCAATGTCGGAAGAGCCTGTGCACATGAAGGCTGGCTCTCCAGCGCCTGCTCCTCCATCAGAGACACCCGCACCGAAACGGCGCTACCCGTGAAGACAATGCCGTCTACCTAATGGATACGAAGCCCGTTTTTAAATATTGTATAAGGATATAAATTCACCCTCTAAACAAAAGAGGAGGAGTGTTATGTTATCATCGCCCATAGAGCGATAGCAGCGGCCCGACTATCGCGACCGTTCACTACATAAACCCAGACATGTGGTCGCGCAGCCATTGTCCACTGTGCGTTGGCATGAAATAAACCCTTTCAGTACTGCTTCCGTTGTCTTCTTTCGGCGGCGGTTTCCAACCCCGACGAAACACGACAGTTCTTGTCTGAAATCTGCTCGCCAATCACTGGTTGATATTTTGAACACCCTCTTTTTAAAGTTGAACTTCACATACTGCTAGAAGGTAGTCTTCCTCCCTTGTCCACCTTGGTTTGGATCGCTCAATATTGATGTCAGCATTATAAGCCTCGATATGTGCATGACAACTATGTTGGCTTAGGCCAATTTTCGACGTAAAGGATCTGCCGCATTCAGGGCAGGCGTAGTGGTCCATCTCATTGTCCGGAACTGTGTTTGTTGCCACCATCGTCGTATCACCACTAATGTGTGTGAGGGGAGGAATTCCAACGGAGACACCCTCGCAGAACGCGTGGTCCTCACTTCCATTCTCAGATTAAGAGTCCGAGTATAGGTCGGGCGGTAAGATCCGCCGACCTCCTGGTCTTGCGGCCGTGCTCCGCCATTCTGACTCTGTTGCTGCCGGCAGGTCCGTGTGCAACCGCCGCGGTCCGCACAGAAGGCACGTGAGAGCCGGATGGGGCCGTGCCGACAAACAAGCCTGATGGGCAACGAGTTTACCAACGCAGATAGTCTCGCCGCGGTGGTCTAGTGGCTAAGGTACTCGGCTGCTGATCCACAGGTCGCGGGATCGAATCCGGACTGCGGCGGCTGCATTTCCGATGGAGGCGGAAATGTTGTAGGCCCATGTGCTCAGATTTGGGTGCACGTTAAAGAACCCCAGGTGGTCTAAATTTCTGGTGCTCTCCACTATGGCGTCTCTCAAGATCGAATGGTGGTTTTGTGATATTAAACCCCACATATCAATCAATTACCGATGCAGATAAACGCCGAGTATTATTTAGCGACAGCGTCATCTGGATTTGGCAAGGGCACCACATGGGGTCCCCCTCCCAGCTCTGACGCATGGCGACGTTGTAAAATGCCTAGAAGACCATTTCGACCCTCAAGCACACGAAATAGTCGCAATTTATTCCTTATTCATCTGAAGGCAACAAGAGCAAGAAAGCGTCCAGGACTGCATTGCTGATTGGAGAAGACTAGCTGTAAATTGCAATTTCAAAACAAAACTTGGCCGTATGTTGCGGAACCGAATCATTTGTTGAATTCGGTATGATGATGCGTGCCGGTGCTTGCTGGTTCGCAGGAAGTTGACTCATGAAGAGGCCGAAGAATTTGGCTTAGCTTCTGAAGAAGTGAACGAAGACGCTTGTGACATGGAAGCTCTATACGGAACAATTGCAGGTTGTGGCATCGACATGGTGCAGAAGCAACAGCAAGGAAGGAAGTACAGGAGAAACGACCACCTGAGAAGTCCTAGTCTCTCATGGGACAGATGCAAAGAGCCGCATACAACCGGGTCGTGTCGGCGTCGCAGTTCCATCTGTCATCAAGTGACAACAGAGGGCATCTTTCTAGGACGTTAGTGGTCGACAAAACGGAATGCCAAAATGATGAAGAGATGTTGTATGCTTTAGTCGCACATAGTTTGACTACTTAGCGCAGCCAGTTGAGCACACCTTAACGTGTGAAGGCCGTGGGCTGCGAATGAGTTAGTTCTTTTGCCATCACCCTATTGGTTCTCACGGCAATTTCAATGAACGTGCACTGGGATTGTTCTGCTAGTTCGTATGCACAAATTAGTGTTGCATAGTACTCAAATGCTCAAACTGGCCCATCGGATAACGGGAAAAAAGAGAAGACCGAGCTGGCCACTAAATAAAAAAAAGACAGGTCCCTGTCTATTGACCAGCTCGGCTGTCCTTTTTTGTTGGCCGGCTTTTTTCTGTTAGGTGTTCGATGAAATCAAGTTTGACAAAACGAGCTCTCTGTGTTGTATAAACTTTGTTTCTTTAGAAAACAAAAGTTTGCGATTATAGGGACTGTGTATTCAAGGGGTTCGAGTAGAAGACGAGCTTAGGTGTATCATGAAGTGCAACAACTTTTTTTATTATTGTCTGTTTGGTCAATTTTACCATTGTGAATCTTAGTGAAGCTTCAAAATTTGTGCGATCCTAATGATGTAGAAGTGAGCACTAAGGGCCAGTTTGTGTCTCCCAACTACACATTAGTCAGCCAAGTCTAGGTTGTTTGCAGACTGGTAATGGTTGTTTTTCTAGCGTTTTTACTTAATGGGCAGAGCCTATCTATCCGACGTTTTTCGAACCAATCTACAGCTTTCTTTTGATTACTTTTGCCAAACTTTGTTGCTTTGGAACTCTATTTTAGCTAATTAGGTAATGAAGCGGAACACATGAATATTCGTATTTACTCAGTGTAAAAGTCAGCAACACGCATTTGTTCACGTTGTCAGGAAGTGCGTCCGTCGTGTTCATTCGTCGTGCTGGGCCTGAGTGAGCGAATCACATTGGTAAGCCGGTAGATCGTATCGACCACGCCACAAACGTGTACTGCACCGAAGTCATCGCACTAATTGGGGTGTTACGTCAAATAAAGAACAAGGGCTCGGCCGCCACCGTCCGTGTATACACGGATTGCTTGTCCTTGCTCCAGGCACTCTAATAGTTCTGGACTACTGACCCGAGAATCGGAGAACTAAATTATAATGGTTAAGGACGTTCGTTACTATGTCTGTTTATAGCGGACGAGAAAGGATTAACATGAACAATTTAAGCGAACAAAAGAAGCTTTATATTGTACACTAGAGAAGGAAGTGACAGGAGAAAATAAAACAATATGTCCAACCCTATACGCCAAGCATCACGCAAAATGCACGAGAGTCAGACCGCCATTAATATGCGCAGAGTTCGCAGCTAGGCTAACTCAGTGTCCAGCGCGTATAGTTCTCGGTTCGTAAGAAGAAACCGCTGTCTCACAGTTTGGATCCTTGTCGTCCCGACTAGATGTGGTCGTCGACGTGCGCGAGGGCAAAGGTGGCACGGCTGGAACAGCTGACGGCGCGTGGATGCGCTACCGCGTGCAGCGCCATTGAGTCGGACGTCGTGGCCAACCCAGCAGTCAGGGTCGCAACTCCTGAGGTCCAGGATCAGGCCACAGCTCACGAGGACCACACCTGGTAGGCCTCGCCCACGAACCTGCTCCCGGCCAATGCACCCAGGCAGGAGCCGTGCTGCAGGCCCTGTTCTTGGACCTTGTACAGGCCGACGGACTCGACCCCGAACAGACATACCGGAGCTCGACCTGGCCGACACGTACGGGTGTCGTACGTGGCAGGGCATTCAGGACTTTTTGGCAATGAGCTCGCTGATCTTCTCGCTGCACATGGGGCCCGATCTCCACTCCCTCCGAGGGCGGTCCGCAGTGCCTTAGGAAGGCAGAAACTTCGGTGTTGGGAGCTCGACTGGATGGATAATAACGATGACACTGACCTATTGAAATGGTTTTCCCATGTCTTAGATGCAGCTCTTTGGTTCCCACCTACCAAATCTCCCATCACCCTTCTAATGAGGCGTAGTCGGTTCCCATTCTATTTTCACAGGTTTAACCTGTTTCCAGAACCGGTCTTTTCGTGCGGCGCAGTTTGCGATGGAACTGATCATTATCTGCTTGATTGCCCACACGAATAGAGCCACGCGCTGTTTACTAGCAGAAGAGGTATGTTTCTCTGCCAGGATACACAAAGAACCGCGCGCTGATCATTAATTGTTATGGCTGGTAGGAGACCCCATTCCTGACCTCAGTTGAGTGCGTAGCCTGCAGAATTCTTCGCGCTATATGGCCGTGCAAAGACGCAAAAAATAAAAAAAGAGGTGGCAGCGGACAAATTAAATACACACCTGAATGATTGGGATGATGTGGAGGTGGAGCTGTCCTGTATGCCATACACTGGCGAGGGTGGGAACCCCGGTGGCCTCTGCCTCCCGCATTGTCCTTGTCTTTGAGTACACACCACAATTAAACTGTGACGCCATCCTCGCTCAACGGTGGCCCACTGGGACTTCACGACTGCCTTGGTGAACACATCAACTGATCCCGAATTCGGAACGGTGCGGACAAGAGGACTGGTTGCACGGCGTTTAGTCACAGACAACTTTGGGCACAGACAACTATCTCACCATGTATCTAACGTGGTTGCTTGGGCCAGACGATCGTGGTTGCTTGGGTGGTCATCGGGACCAGATGATATGTGAAATTTATGAGGCTACAGAAATAGAAAGGCTGGGCAGTGCATGTGTCATCAGGCCTTCGATTGCGCTATCACAAAAAGAAATAATTTCCTTCGGAACGTTAGCACACGTGTTGTTCATGGTGCGTTGTGGTGATGACTACGTGGTTGTTAGGAGGATTCTGTTTTCTTTGTTTTGTGTTTTTCTCTTTTTTGTCAGATACTGCCCAAGTATAGATTGTGCGGTTCTAGCAAATAAATCTTGTTGTAAGTCAGTGCCGCTGTCTGTCTTCTTCTTTCTCTTGTCCCTCGTTATTGGCGCTGTTTTTATGTGGATCACCTTGTATATTAATGTATAAGTGTGTGAGTGAGTTGTGGAGTATGTTGGTACGCGATAGCGACGCAGAAAGGAAACGTGTTGCTAAAGGCGTGACCACACACATTCGTCGTGCCCTCTTGCTACATAGAGAGAGAGGGTGCGTGGCTACGCGAAGCTATGAACCCAGGCTCTCTACAGGGAGAGGGAACGACGCCACGTCCCGAATCCCCGATAGATAGACTATAATGTAGTGTAGTGCCTACTAGTACACTATAGCCATACAATCTGGTATGGCTATACCATCAGTATAGTACATGAATGTCGATGAAATGCAATTACGTGACTCGCTCTCTGGATTTCGTGCCGACCGGTTGTGCTCTCGTGATCTCCGATGACAGCGCTGCTCTGGCTGACTGGCTCGCCCTACGTCATCTCCTGCCGCCGACAAGAGCTCTCGCTGAGTGGTGCCTCGTCCTCGGACTCCTGCGACTGTGTCTATCTTTCCTATCTCCTCTTTACTTCGGTCGTTTTCTGTCGTTCGCTGTCCATGCGCCTCGCTCTCTCCTTCCCCCTCTCTATTACTGTACCTTTATTCTTATACTTTTAATTCCTCATTACCCCCAATCCTCGTGAGCTATTGTGGAGGTGTCGCACTCTGATGCAGACAGTTACGGGGCTCACTCTTCTCTGCTTTTCTTTTCAAGAATCACATAAGAAATACAATTACAACTTTTAGCATGTACAGATATCTTTACGTGGCTCCGTGCGTGCATGTGAATAAGATTCACTTCGAATAAAAAAGAAGGATCATACCTTTCACCTTGGAGTTGGCTTGGCGAAATGCTTAATGTATATATCATGTTGCTTTTTGAGAAATTTCAACCATGGTTAAGCTGTTTGAAAAGTTCGCAAGGAATGCTGCTGTCAGGTGTGTGTGGTCCTCAAAGTGCCGTTATAAGCCAATAAAGCTTCATCGAAGATCATCGCCGATTCCTTGTTTGGTGCACGGTAGTTAAAACGCAACAACAAAGCTTTGGGGCAGGTCTGTGTGCGCACAGTGATTGCGTTATTTCTGTGTGCATACAGTCTAGTAGTCTATTTTGGTTTCCATATTGGTTAGAGAGACACTGCAATTTTTTCAGTGCACGAAAAAGCAGACAAACAGGTAAAGTTGGGACAGGCGCTAATTGCAACAATTATTCCAGGCAAAGGCAACCATATACGGCCACATCACTTTTCAACCGTGATCTCACGCACTGTGTAAATTCGCATATCTTTCCGTTGATAGGCTGACTCGTTACATGAAAGGGCAATTGATGATTTTGAAATAGTTATCTTCCAGCATATCAACCATTTCAGACTCGATTATTTCGCGGGTCAGTTGACCCTTGCTCGATGCTGCCTGTATATGGTTGCCTGTATACGAGGAATGTCTATGTTGCCTGTATATAAGCATATATACAGGCAACATATAGACATACATATATGATTTGGCGCGGCGGCTGTACCAGCACGAGGACCGTTCGTAATCCATTCGTGTTTCTTCTCTAGATCATCAACCTTCTGCCGCCAGTTCGTGCCGGGTGCTCAGGGAGCTGCAAAACGACATCTGCGCATGCCTGCGATGCTCCTATCTGGCGCGTGCCTGATCTGCGAGTATCAATGCCCTGGGACAGCCTGTGTCGTGGCCAAGCGACTGCCTGTGCCGTGGATGACTGGCAGGCGGCAGCACCATGCAACTCAACTATAAGTTCACGTCCAGCGGCCATCTCGACCATTGGGCGCGGCGGCTGTACCAGCATGAGGACCGTCAGTAATCGATTCGTGTTTCTTCTCCAGGTGAGAAAACAATATGGGAAATGTGTCCGCTCTGACGATCCATTTTTGCTGGTGCTGCCGTGCCCATGGTTGTGCTGTTTGTTGTGCCACGATGAAATTGTACTTAGGAAGTTATTGTTACTCTGTGGCGATATTCAGATGAACCCGGGCCCTGACCTGGAGCAAATTGTTAAAATGCTGGAAGCTATTGCGGTCGATGTTAAAGAAATTAAGGAGAAGCGACTGTCGGAGATTGAGAAGAAGCTAGATACTTTATCTGGGCTCGAAAGAAAGGTAAATGCCTATCAGAACCAGTTGTCAACTCTGACACAAACAATTACTGTTCTGGAAACGAAAATTGAGCTCCTAGAAAATCATAGCCGGCGATCCAATTTAATTGTTTACGGTCTTCCTGAGACGGTAAATGAAAACAACGAAACTTAAAAACGCCATCAAGAAAGGCATTTTAGGTGACATCATGGAGCTAGAACCTGTCAACATAGAGCACATTCATGGCGTAGGTAGACCTGAAGCCGGCAAAGTTAGGCCTGTAATTTTTGAGTTGCTTGATTGATGAGACAAGGCTAAACTACTAAAGAAAGGATCTAAACTTAAAAACACAACATTGACTATCGGTGAAGACTTTTCCCCAAAAATATGCGACATTAGAAAAAAAGCTTTGGACAAGTGCCAAAGCAAACCGAGATAATAACAAAAGAGTAAACTTGGCCTTTGACAAGCTGTACAAAAATAACCGAGCATACGTCTGGGACTGTGTAAAGGAAGAAAGAATACCGCTTGAAAAAAACGACGGAAGCAGCAATCGTCCGATAACCAGATGATATGCCCAGTCACTTATCAAGACCTAAGAGGACAGTCTACGATTTCTTCGTGGATTCGGTCAACAAAAAGTACATGTTCCAATATTCGCGTGAAGCGCTCAGAACAAAAGTGTCTCCGATTGGTTAATGTGAATGTCCGAAGCGTAAGCAACAAGACTGAACTCACGGAAATTGCCTTACTTGAGTATGACCCTCATGTAGCGATTGTGTCTGAGACATGGTTGCGCCCTGAAGTAGCTGGTGATGACATATTTCCACCCTCGTATAAAGTGTTTAGGAAAGACAGAGCTACAAGGGGAGGTGGAATACCCGTCCTTGTGAAAGACACAATACAGGCTACAATTATCGCGAGTGTCGATGAACTAGAGTGTGTGTGCATCAGACTGTGTTGTTCGAGCCATAGTTTTATTTTATATGCCTTATACAGACCCCCTGAAGCTACGTTTGAACGCATGGCAAAATTACGTGAACATATGTCCCAGTTTCGCAACCAGAAAATTTTATTAGCTGGTGATTTTAACCTACCTTATGTTGACTGGGAACGCCTTACGACGGGGCCCTTGAACAAAAAAGAGACGGAGGCTTTGTTCGACGTCATGCTTACTCATAACCTGATGCAAGTTGTGAAAGAGCCAACTTGTGTGCATGGGTCCAGTAGTTCCATTCTTGATTTGGTATTTATAAGCCGTGAATTAGAGCAGCACACTGTTTCCGTGGAACAGGGCCTGTCTGATCACAACTTGGTTAGTGTATCCGTTCCCCTTACCAGATGCACGAGCGATAAAAAATCATCGGTTCGTTGTTTCAAAGATTACTCACGAGCAGATGACGTATCTGTGATAGACTACATGGAATCGAGTTTTGCTGTATTTGATGCTGAAAATGTCGGAACAATGTGGAACTGATTTAAAGCAATGTGTCACCATTGCATAGATAACTTTATTCGGAATAAACATAAGAAGGTTCACAAACAAGTTCCTCGGATTATGCGTGATATTATTCATTTAAAGCGAAAAATAAAGCGATTACAGAAAAAGCAAGCGCAGACTAGTGCTCTTTCAGCCTTGCACGGGCCGTACGCTCCTCTAAAGTTCGCTACTTTATGACACTGCGGCCCGATTTATTAAAAAATGACCCAAGTAAATTCTGGAATTATATTGCCGACAAAAAGAAACCCGTGACAGAACTAGCAATTGAGGACGTGATTGTTACTGACCAGAAAGCGGTGGCTGAGCATTTTAATACGTATTTTCAAAGTGTGTTTTCTGGTTCTATTACATACGTACCAAGCGGCAAAGTTTTCGATCCATCTGAAGCATTTTTTGTGTCTTACTCTGGCGTATTCGCGATGCTTTTAAACCTTAAGTCCAAAACATCGTGTGGACCGGATGATCTGCCAAATATGTTTCTAAAAAGGTATGCTGAACATGTCGTAAAATTTCTGCATAAAATTTTTGTGTTTCATTGTTGTCATAAAAACTACCAGGTGACTGGAAGGCCGCTCGCATTAGTCCCGTATTCAAAAAAGGGAACCGTTTTTCTCCTCAAAATTATCGTCCTATATCTCTAACGTCATCCTACTGTAAATAATTGAACATATTATTGCCACCCAAATAGTAAATTTTTTGGACCAACATTCTATTTTGACACAATTTCAACACGGGTTTAGAAAGGGATATTCAACAGTAACACACTTGGTTACAGTAATCCACTCATTTGCACTAAATCTTGATAACAATAGGCAAACTGACATAATTTTCTTAGATTTCAGTTAAGTGTTTGACAGAGTACCTCACGATAAACTGATTCAAAAACTTAAGTGGATTGGCCTTCCAGACAGTCTCGTAAACTAGATTGCCGAATATCTCACTAACCGGTCACAGTTTGTTGCCATTAATGATCACCGTTCACCATCTCTTCATGTCTCATCAGGTGTGCCCCAGGGAAATGTACTGGGACCATTGCTTTTTCTCATTTATATCAACGATATTGTCAATGTCATAACACCTACAGTACAGATTAGATTATTTGCCAATGATTGTGTTTTGTTTTGTGATATTTACTCTGTTCATGATCAAAACGAACTTAACACAAATCTTTCCAATATAGATTAGTGGTGTAATGAATGGGGAATGACCCTCAACGTAGACAAAAGTGTCTGTATGCGTCTGACACGTCAAAGAAATCCGCTAGACTATATCTACAAACTAGGGCCGTCATCCCTGAGAGAGGTCACTAGCTATAAATATTCGGGCTTGACCATAACTAACAATTTATCTAGGAACGTCCACATAGACAACATATGTTCAGCTGCCCTCCGAAAACTCGGCTTTTTGAGACTTAAACTGCGTAACTGCCCTCCAAATGTGAAGCTTCTTACTTATTTTTGTTTCGTAAGACCTAAATTAGAATACGCTAGCACAGTATGGGATCCTTACACTAAGTTTAAGGGGGAGGTGGGATTAAAAAACAACATTTTTGTTTGTTGACCATCAGCAATGAAATTAGGCATGCACACTCAAAAGTGTCTCGAATAGTTAAATATGCAGTTTCATCATGATAGCTTCAGTAGTTCTCAAGGTAGATAATGCTACATAGTCCAATTACATAGTCTGCTCGTAGAAAACCTAGCGCTGCAACAAAACATGCCAGGAAGCTGCGAATGACGTTGATCTTCTCTCAAAAGAAAGCTACCGGGCATGGCACTCTCAGAATTTGTTAATAAGTTCTCTTTTTTTAAGAGACCATCATGGCTGCCGACACAAATTGTCAAATACAGTGGCACGGAAAAATCATCGTCTAGAAAAATAACAGGGTCATAAAACAGAAATTGAAGATTGCTGTACCCACAAGCAGTGTTCAGGGATTCAGGGAAAAAAGAACAGAATCAAAATCGGTCTAGTCATTCCCGTGCTAGTCTTTCTACGAGCAATGCACAATGTCCAAAACACACTTGTGAGAAAAAGCCTGTCGAAGTTTTCGACAGGCTTTCTTCAATGAACTTTTTTGTTTCTCGTTGGATATTGATGAAAATTGGCACAGACACTAATAAGGACCTCACTGTGCTTCCATAAACATTTTGAAGCGATACCACAAGTACTTTATGAGAAACAAACTGTTTCTTCGTTAAACCATGTGGAGGGACTGAGCATAATGTCAAAAAAACAGTATTGAGAGAGCTGCGTTTAAAGTTTCAACTTTTCTTTTTGTCTCTTAGACACCTAAAAGTTGTGATCTCAGGTTTGTCTTATGATATTTGACTTCTTTTCATGATTTACTCCTTTTCATGATTTACAAAGAATAAGTATGGATTTCAAACCAAGTTCTTTGTATGAAGGAGTGGCGTGATAGGTATGACAGAAAAGATTGTAATTGAACAAAACCATATACTGAAATTATTACACATATTTTTTGTGCTGAAGTTGTAATTACCATAATTAAGTACTTGATTACAAATATTCACTGAACTTTTCTTTATTTGGAGAGAGGTTTATTGCATCAAAAAAATTGAATCACACCATGACGGCCTATGCCTTCTTTCCAAATAACGAAGTTATGGGCAGAATACTGGTGGCACAGAAATTTCTAGCAGTATAATACCCGTGCCACACGGGCAGAGAAAATGGCATTTACCTCCTAATGCCTTCAGATTGAAGGTCATTCACGCGGTGCCACACGGATGAACAAAATGGCATTCGCCCAAATGCCATTCGTCATCTAATGCCATCGCCAGAACTCATTCGACTGAGAAATGAGCACTCTCGATGGCACAGCTGATGAATTGATTATATAAAACGACATTTGATTCGACTGGTAGGAAACTTTTTGCGTATTTTATTTACACTATTCACTTGAAGAACTGCTTAAAAACTTCTCTTCGGCTGGTAGGCGCTGCAAAATAAATGAGCCAGGCGCCATTTTCTTTTTACGCTGCGGATCTGACTAGCTTTGGCTTAAGTTGCTACACGGTCGGTTGCAATGTATTGAAACGAAGTAACGAACGAAATCAAACGACAGTGTATTATGCTTATTTATACTTTTAATTATTATCCGATGTGTATGAAGCATGTAAACGCTTCATTTTTTTATTGCTACTCACTCGATGCTCACGAGGGAGGTGCTGCGATCGACATCATTAAGTTAAATGTCATTCGCTTTGGACGTATAGCAGCGCTATGGTGGCTAGAGGGGGAGGTGGTGCGAGCGGCATTGCGGCGGCAGAGAGAGAGCGTTGCCTTGCTTCATGACGGTCGCGAACACACGGCGGCGCTGCTGCAGGCAGTTCGGGTTCAGTTCGGGCTGTCAAGGTGGATGGACGTGTTTTTTGAGCGCTCCGGATTGACTGCGCAGATAAGTGTTTTTGCATGTTTTGAGCTTGTCTTTATAACTATAAGGCAGCGGTTGAAATCTTCGTAGCACTTATTTTATGGTACGGCTTTTTCGGGGGCCAGTCACCAGGTATTTATTAGTTAGTGCGGGGGTGTGTGTGTTTGAAATTTTTTTTTGTTTTTTTGCCACCCCGTGGGGCAAGTGCGCGTACATTGAACACGCAAATTTTTGTAGTAGAGCTTCGACTTTTTTTTTTCGAAGTGCAGGGCTCGAGTTTAGTAATTATCGAGTATAGAGAGAATTGGTGTCAGTTAGGCATGGTTAAAAAGACTGTAAAGTGTTCAGGATGTGGAGTGGGTTTGAAAGTGGACCCAAGCATAGAAGCGGATGGAGAAGAGGCTGACGCAAAGTGTAGGCAATGTGAGGTCGAGGAAAAAATGGAGAAAGTGATAGTGGCCCAGAGTGAACTGCTGATGAGAATCGCCGAGCTCGAGACTGCGTTGGCGACAGAGCAAGAGAGAACGAGGGCAATGGGAGAAAGACTGAAGTTCGCCGAGGAAGCGCTAGTGAAGCTGAACAAGGAAGCGACCTACCGAGAGAACAGTAGGGAACCGGCAACCAGAACGGTGGAGAAGGAAAAGCAAGCAAGTTTGGAAAAAACAGGTTTAGCCGGTTCAACTGTCCCAAGGCCCAGCTTCAGCGAGGTAGTGGTGGGGCAGGGAGGGAACAGCAGCCGGCGTCACAGGTGCAAGTAGCCCCCAGGTGCAGAACGCTCCAGCTGAAAAGTCACAGCATGTGATAATCGCCGGGGACTCGAATTTAAATCGATGCACAGAAGCCATCAAAGAGAGGGTAAGAGGTGACAAGAGGGTTGCAGTAGGGGCGTTCCCAGGACGCAAGCTGGAAGCAGTCATGAGGCAAGCGAGCGCAAAGCTCAAAACGACAGCTGATAGACGAAACCTCGTGATAATTTCAGGTGGTTTAAACGATGTCCTAAATGAAGATGCAGCAGGACTAGCAGCCACACTGGCGAAAGGCGTCGATGACATGCACGCCACTTCTCCTAAGGTACAGGTAGTGATATGCACGATACCAGAGGTACCGGTGCTTGATAGCAGCCTGCAAAGAGCGGTGGTCAACCCAAACCAAGAGATATGGCGGATAAGTCGAGAGAAGGGCTTTGAGGTGGTGAAAATAAACAGAGAGGTGCATAGGTGGGGGGTTTTCAACGAGACAGAATTCACTTCGATGGGCGGCTAGGTCATGAGGTGGGTTGGCGACTTGCAGGACGGGCAGTAGCTTTTTTGGGGGGCAAGCGAGCCCTTCGGGGTGCAGGATAGCTAGTAACGAGGAAAACAACCAGGGAGACTCTTCGACAGGTGGTATGGACAGATACGATTCCAAAGTGGCACCAATATCTAAGATAAGTAGATTCCGGCGCATAAATAGACGCAGCCACAAGCGCCGAGCCAATTCAGACATAGGGTATTGCCACATGGTTTTGTTTGGGTGAGATCGAAGAGTGAAAGAAGACAAAGATGATCTCTCTCTGAGCCGCTGCTTGAGTAGTCGACTAAACGAGCCCATTTTTATCAAGTTTGTCGAGAGTAACGTGACAAGACTGGTGGAGTTGCTGGGTACAACGTCTCACAATCCACCCGATGCCCAAGACGCCGTCCAGCAGCCGGAACACAAGCCCTGCACCCGTGGACACTCTCATAGAGTAAGCCGCCGCCAACGAAGCCTACCGCCTGAGACACCAACCACTGACGCAGCGACTATGACTTCGACACAAGATCCCATGCAAGCTTCGACACCTTCCACGCCGATCTTCTGCACTGTCCAGAAGCCGCTCATGCCTAGCCTCTTTCACAGAGAGCAGCATGAAGATGTTGACGACTGGCTGAGTGAGTTCGAACGTGTCGCAGCGATCAAATACTGGGATGATGCCGCGAAGCTCCGAAACGTGTACACTTGCCTAAAAGACGGTGCCAAGACGTGGTTTTTGAACAGGGATGATGTTCTGACATGTTGGCGCGAGTTCCAGCGTCGCCTCCTGGAGACCTACAGGAGTCCCGACTGCCGCGAACGGGCGGAGCGTGCACTACAATCACCCATCCAGATGCCCAACGAGACCGTCTCGATGTACGTCGAGGACATAACACGGCTTTTCAAGCGAGCGCATCCTGCTATGGCAGAAGAAAAAAAGTTGCGCCACCTCATGCGTGGTGTGAAGGAACAACTTTTTGCTGGTTTGGTGCGTAGTCCCCCCAAATGTGTTGCTGAGTTTCTTAATGAAGCGGCAACAATGGAGCGAGTACTGCACCAATGGTCTGCCCAGTTTGACCGTCAAGTGAATGCTGCCTCAACTCCCGAAATTTTCGCCACCCCTGGGAGCAAGAGCCCCGAATGGATTCGCGAGATCATTCGATCTGTCGTCCGGGAAGAAATGGAAAAGATGTACGGGACAAGGCAAGTCGATGTTGGTTCTATCACCAGTGTCATCCGCGATGAGGTTCAGCAGGTGCTGCACGCCCATCGTTTTCCGCCCACGTCGGTTGATCCGGAAACGGCTCCTGTGTCTATTGACAGTCGCCGTCGTACGTACGCGGAAGCCTTGCGATCTGCCACTCCTCTTTCGGGTCAAGGAGTCCCGATCCAGCCAGTGCCGCACGTCCCGATCCAGACAATGCAATACGTCCCGATCCAGACAATGATGCCGTCAGTCGCGATTCAGTCAGCGCACACTGATTTGGACATCGATAGTCGCCGTGCACCGACGCGCAAGTCTGATCTCTGGTGTACGCCAGACAGACGACCCCTCTGCTATCATTGCGGTGAGGCTGGTCACATTTACCGCGAATGCCCATACCGGCAACTTGGACTGCGCGGATTTTTCGTCAATTTCCCTCGTCCCTGAATTGGTCAAAGGCCATGGGATATCGAAGAGCATCTCGCGCAACAGCGTGAACCCTTTACACGACTGCAATCGCGGTCACCATCTCCGAGGAGACCCGCAGCCACTGGGCCACGTTTCGGGGTGACGGCACGGGAACGCTCCGCGAGCCCTCGTCGGGAAAACTGAAGGCAGCGGCCTTCGGGGGCAAGGTCGCTGGGACTCGAAGTGCGGAAGACCTCCCATCGATGCTTGCACGCAACGCCGAAGGCATTTCGTCAGAGAATAATCGCAGTGCCGAAGAAACGCCGACATCCGCATCTGAACCTAGTGACCGCGTGTAACTCGACATACCTGTGCTGGTTGACGGTCTTCAGGTCAGTGTATTGGTAGACACTGGTGTAGACTATTCGATCATCAGCGGGAGGCTAGCGAAAGATCTCAGGAAAGTGATCATGCCGTGGAATGGAACGCGAATTCGAACAGCTGGAGGACACGTTGTAACACCGCCGGGTCGCTGTACCGCGAGAGTGAAAATTCGTGCGTCAACGTTTGTGCTCAGCTGCCTCGTTCTTCGCGACTTTTCGCGTCAGCTGATTATCGGCATGGACTTCCTTCGGGAATACCGTGCCATCATAAATCTCCGTGAGCGCATCGTGACCTTCTCGGCTCAAGGCGCAACAGATCAAGACGCTGATAACTGCCGTAGACTTGTGCTGCGTGTTGCTGACGACAGTGTGACGCTGCCATCTCGAGCAACTGTTCCCATTGAAGTCACTTGTGAAGACTTCCAAGACGGTGACGTAGTGGCTGAAAGAAACTTATCACTTCTGCTCCTCCAAGGTGTATGCGCCGCCCGAAGTGTTGGGCGCATCCGTGACGGACAGTCAACGATACTAGCTACGAACTTCAATTACGAGCACCGGCATCTTTTCCGCGGAACCACCCTAGCTTACAGAGAACCTGTTGCTGACGTCACGGAGTGCTTCGCGTCCGAGGAAACGCACGAGGATGAGGAATTTCTAGACCACATCGACATTAATTCGACGCTGTCAGACGAGAGAAAGGCTGCACTTCCTGACCTTTTAAGGGAGTTTAGATCTTGCTTCGCTTCTTCTTCTAAAGTCCGTCAAACACACCTCACGAACCATCGAATTATTACCGACGATGACGTCAGCCCCATCCGGCAGCAGCCTTATCGCGTTTCTGCCAAAGAACGCGAGGCTATTCAGACACAAGTAAAAGAGATGCTCGATGATGGGATTATTCAACAATCCAGTAGCGCTTGGTCCTCGCCAGTCGTTCTAGTAAAGAAAAAAGACGGAACGCTGCGATTCTGTATTGACTACAGAAAGCTTAGTAGCGTCACAAAAAAGGACGTCTACCCGCTTCCACGGGTCGACGACTCCCTCGACAGGTTACGACGTGCGAAGTATTTTTCGTCCATCGATCTAGAGAGTGGCTATTAGCAAATTGAAGTGGATGAACGAGACCGAGAAAAAAAACGCATTTGTGACTCCAGACGGACTTTACGAATTCCGAGTTCTTTCCTTCGGCCTCTGTTCTGCACCAGCCACTTTTGAGAGGATGATGAACACAGTTCTCGCTGGCTTGAAGTGAGCTTCCTTGTCTACCTCGATGATGTGGTCATCTTTTCCGAGAGCTTTGAAAAACATCTGAAGCGTCTGAGAAAGGTTCTGGAAGCCATTCGCATAGCTGAACTCACGCTGAAACCCCAAAAATGCCATTTCGGCTATGAAGAGCTGAAATTTCTGGGACATGTCATTAGTGCGGATGGAGTGCGACCTGATCCAGACAAAACTGCTGCTGTCGCCGCCTTCCCTGTCCCATCAGATAAAAGAGCAGTACACCGTTTCCTCGGCTTGTGCGCGTATTATCGCCGATTTATCGCCAACTTCTCTAAGATAGCTGAACCTCTTACGCGACTCACCCGAGATGACGTACCCTTTACTTGGGGCGCAAAACAAGATACAGCGTTCACATAGTTACGACAGAAAATGCGAACAGCCCCTGTTCTTGCCCATTTTGATGAGGACGCTGCTACAGAAATTCATACAGATGCCAGCAATGTCGGACTTGGCGCTGTCCTTTACAACGACACGGCGGCGTTGAGCATGTGATAGCTTACGCCAGTCGTACTCTTTCTCGAGCGGAGACCAACTATTCTACGTCAGAAAAAGAATGCCTCGCAGTCGTGTGGGCGACGACCAAATATCGGCCTTACCTCTACGGTCGTCCTTTCAAAATGGTGACTGACCACCACTCGCTTTGCTGGCTGGCAAATCTCAGAGATCCATCCGGCCGTCTCGCACGGTGGAGTTTGCATTTGCAGGAGTTTGATATTACGATTGTGTACAGGTCAGGACGCAAACACGAAGACGCCGACGCGCTTTCTCGAGCACCTGTGGGGAACGCTGTCAGGGGCTCCGAAGATGAAGATGCCTTTCTCGGAGCAGTTAGTGACTCCGAATTTATGTCAAAGCAGCGGGCAGACGATGAATTACGCCCAGTCATTGATTCCCTGGAAGGCCGCAACTCTCAGGTCCCTCAACACATTGCTCGCGAACTGTCCTCTTTTTGTCTAAGAAGAGGCATTCTTTACAAGAAAAACGCCCGTGGTAGCGACAAAGCCTTCCTTCTTGTTGTTCCTACCGACATGCGTGATGAAATCCTCTTTGCGTGCCACGACGAGCCCACGTCAGGACATTTGGGCTATTGGCGAACTCTCGCCCGAGTACGCCAACAGTATTACTGGCCGCCACTATCAACTAGTGTACATCGATATGTGAAAAGCTGCCGTGAGTGCCAGCGCCGCAAGACTCTGCCTGTCCGACCCGCGGGCCTGCTCCAGCCGATCTCACCACCACGGACACTGTTTGACCTTGTGGGAATGGACCTTCTCGGGCCCTTCCCTTTGTCGTTCTCTGGGAAGAAATGGATTATAGTTGCAACAGATTATCTTACGCGTTATGCTGAAACAAAAGCGTTACCACGTGGCACGGCCTCTGAAGTCGCGCAGTTCTTCGTGCACCAAATCGTCCTACGGCATGGTGCCCCGTCATGCGTAATTACGGACAGAGGGACGTTGTTTACAGCACGAATGATGGAGGACATTTTTAAACTGAGCTGCACAAGTCATCGAAATCCAACGGCTTATCATCCGCAATTCAATGGACTGACAGAGAGGCTTAACAAGACCATAGCGGACATGCTGTCAATGTACGTGGACGTACAACATAAAACCTGGGACGATATTCTTCCATACATCACGTTTGCTTATAATACGGCAACGCAAGAAACAACGCGATTTCCGCCTTTCCGACTTGTTTACGGACGCAACGTGCGAACCATGATCGATGCTATGCTTCCGTGCGACCAAAGCAATGAACTTGCTCAAGATGCTGAGCAATACACTCAATACGCCGAAGAAGCTCGTCAGCTAGCTCGCATAAACACCAGTCACCAACAAGATGCAGACGCACGACGTTACAACCTCCGCCATCGAAATGTCACCTACCAACCTGGGGACCGAGTGTGGGTGTGGATCGCTGTCCGGCGACCAGGCTTATCCGAAAAACTCCTAAGCCGTTATTTTTGACCGTACAAGGTTCTTAGACGAATCACAGATATTACCTACGAGGTATTTCCGGACCGGGCAGCGTCTTCTCGTCGACAGCTTCGGCCCGAAACCGTGCATGTCATTCGGCTGAAGCCCTACTTCACACAGTAGCCCTTGTGGTTTCACGTGCTACGACATGCCGTGACTTTGCGTTGCTGCTGCTGTTTGTGTTCTCCTGTGTTTTTATGCCTTTTCTTTTTGCGCTTGGCGCAAGCGTTGGCGAAACTTCCTCACTTGCGCTGCGAGTAGTGGCACTCTCCCTCTTTTGGTTCTCTATACCTGCGTGTGTATACCTTCATTTTTTTTATTTATGAGCATCGAGTTGATGCTTTCAAAGGGGGGACTATTGCTGCATGGTTTTGCTTGGGTGAAATCGAAGAGTGAAAGAAGACAAAGACGATCTCTCTCTGAGCCGCTGCTTGAGTAGTCGACTAAACGAGCCCATTTTTATCAAGTTTGTCGAGAGTAACGTGACAGTATATTAACATGGAGGGTGGTAGGAACAGGCTGAAGTGGGAAGAGATAGAAGAACAGCTAAGGGGAGAGAGGCCGATGGTATACGGTTTTGTAGAAACACATCTCAGGGACATGAAACAATCTCCGAACAATCCGGACTACGCGTGGGAATATTGTAATAGAACAGAAGGCAGCAGAAAGGGGGGGTGGTATTCGGGCATTAATTAATAAAAGTACAGACTGGCAAAGGGTCAAGCAGGAGTGCAAGGAACATTTATGGCTAAAAGGGAAAGTGGCAGGTCAAATGACACTCCTTGGTTTCGTGTACTTGTGGACGGGAGCAAAGGCCAGAGAGGAAAACCAGGCAATGGTAGAGTGTATATCAAAGGACATGCAGGAGTTAGGAAGAGAGTGCGAGATATTTATACTAGGAGACATGAATGCACACATAGAAGTTATAGATGGGTATATGGACCCGACAGGCAAAATGATCATGGATATGTGTGAAAGGCTTGATTTGATCATTTGCTACAGTACCGAGAACTGTTAAGGGCAAATAACATTGGAGGTAGGAAGGCTTCAGTCGACGATAGATTATGCACTGATGTCACATAGGATGTATGATAAGCTCAGGGGAATGCACATAGATGAAGGTGGCTCCAGAAGTCTGGGTAGCGATCACAAACGTATCAAGCTAAGTTTTGGAAGAGCAGTGAAAGTGGGAAGGAGACAAGATGAGCAACTACAGGAAAATTTTTATCCAAAAAGGCAAATTGAAATAGCCACTAAACAAATTGAGAAAGTAATGATGGGGGATAATAAGACAGTGTGGACATACACGAATCTAATTAGACTCTTTGAGCTAGAGCTTGCTAAGACGCGTGACAAGTCACCCCGGAAAAGAAGACACAAACCCAAAAGTTATTGGGATGAGGAAGTTAAGAGAGCCATAGCAAAACGTCAGGAAGCCTCTAGGGAACACAGACATGCTAAGCAGCGGGGTGAACCGACAGATGATGTTGAAAGAAAATGGGCAACCTTTCTAAGCTGTAGAAGGGATGCATCCCTTCTGATCAATGAAAAGATTAGAAGGAAGAAGCTCAGTGGCTGGCAGAAATACATGAAAAAGATAGGAAGGCAGCTGCAAAATTTTGGAAACATCTAGAAATAGACGAGCCTAGAGCAGAGTTTTATAACTACAGCCCAAGGTGCTAGGCTAGAAGGGGACGAAGCTAATAAGTATATAAGAACAAGGGTGACAGAAAAATTTCAACAAAGAAGTACTTTATGCACCACAATAGACAAGGACGAATCAAGTGGTGCAATGGCTCCATTTTCACAACAAGATTGGGAAAGGGCTGAGAAAAGGGTTCCTAGTAGTACATCAACAGGCCCAGATGGCATTCCAATTAGGCTGATAAAGACATTAGGTCCGAAGTCTAAGCAGGCTTTAAGAGAGGCAGTGAGCACAATAATAATCGATGGTGAAGTTCCCGATGGATGGAAACTTAGCAGGATGAGCATGATCTATAAAGGAAAGGGGGACGAAGCTGACATAAATAACTACCGTCCTATAACAGTGACATCAGTGGTCTACAGGCTGGCGATGCAGATTATAAAGGAAAGACTGCAGGCGTGGATAGAGGATGAGGGTTTGCTGGGGGAACTGCAGAATGGGTTTCGGAAACACAGGAGGTTGGAAGACAATCTGTTCTCACTGACGCAGTGCATCAAAATAGCAGAAAAGGAACACAGGCCCCTGTGGCTATCATTTTTGGATATCAAGGGAGCGTACAATAGCGTGGTTCAAGAGAAATTGTGGGGAATACTGGACACACTAGGCGTGGAACATGTAGTCACTAATTTTAAAGGGTATCTATAAAGGTAACAAGGTAGTTATAAAGTGGGAAAAACAGGTATCCAAGCCTGTAGAGGTAAAACGGGGGCTTAGGCAGGGGTGCCCCCTGTCACCCTTATTATTCATGATGTACCTACAAGGATTAGAGGCAAAATTAGAGGGAAGTGGACTGGGCTTCAACCTCTCTTTAGTCAAACGAGGAAAACTTATTGATCAGGCACTACCAGCATTAATGTACGCAGATGATATAGTGCTAATGGCCAACAACAAGGAAGATTTGCAGAAATTGATGGACATCTGCGGTAATGAGGGAGATAGGTTAGATTTTAGATTCAATAAGGAAAAATCAGCAGTCATGATTTTCAATGACAACGAAGGTAGTGAGCTTAGAATACAGGAGGTCACGCTAGAGATAACAGATAAATACAAATATCTGGGCGTATGAATAAGCAATGGGACCGAGTATCTGAGGGAACACAAAATATACGTGACGACTAAAGGTAACAGGAATGCAACAGTCATGAAAAATAGGACACTGTGAAATTACAATAGGTATGATGTTGTGAGAGAAATATGGAAAGGGGTCATGGTTCCTGGGCTGACGTTCAGCAATGCGGTCTTGTGCATGAGGTCAGAAGTTCAAGCAAGATTAGAAATTAAGCAACGTGTAATAGGTAGGCTTGCTTTAGGAGCTCACGGGAATACACCAAATCAGGGAGTACAAGGTGATATGGGATAGACATCATTTGAGGGCAGGGAAGCTAGCAGCAAGATCAAATTTGAGAAACGATTGGGAGAAATGGGGGAAGAGCGTTGGGCTAGGAAGGTTTTCAGCTACTTGTACATGAAGAATGTCGATACAAAATGGAGGAAGCGAACCAGGAAGTTGACTGGTAAATACTTAGAAAACAGCAGGTGGCGAAACCAAAAAGAACTATCGGTTAAGAAGAAAGTGAAGGAAACGGAGACTGACATGTGGAGAATGGGCATGATTAAGAAGTCCGCACTAGAGATCTATCGAACTTTTAAGCAGGAAATTGCCAAGGAAAGGATCTATGATAATACTCGGGGTAGTTCTCTACTGTTTGAGGCCAGGACGGGAGTACTGCGAACCAAGACATATCGGGCCAAATACGAAGGGGTAGACACAGTATGCAGTGCGTGTGTAGAGGAAGAAGAAACTGCCGAACACTTGATAATGTTCTGTAAAGGGCTTCACACTATAGTTCAGCATGATGGCGCAGAGTTTTACAAAGCACTGGGGTTTAGGGACCGGGAGGGCAAAATAAACTTTAGGCGGGTAGACTTAACTAGAAGGAGGTTATCTGATTGGTGGCTAAAGTCAAAGCACGAGTGAAAATTAAACTCTTCAGTGCAAAGTACGAATCCTCAAACTCACTTTTTAAGGAAAAAAATATAGTTTTTGCTTCATTAGGTATTACAGCTTGGTGGCGCTAGCCACCGCCCGATCTAAAGGGTACAGCCATATCCATCCATCCATCGATGCTCGCCGCGGAGCGCTCACGTGCTTTCTTTCGTGCTTTGCCTGTGCCGCGTTAAGTCGTGTGTGCTTCGCCCGTTCTCCTCCACGCCGTTTTACAAAACACGGCGTGGATTGTTCGTGCAAGTTTTCGTGTGTTACCGCCGACCCTATGGAATCGGGTGTCAAGAAGAAGAAAACGACGCAGACACACTGCTTCGCACCCGGCTGTTCGTCCGGCTACGTCTCGTCGAGGAAATCTGGTCAACGCGTGTCGCTGTTTTCCGTGCCGAAAGAGCCTAAATGCTTAAAAGCATGGCAGCGTGCACTGCCACGTGCAGATGAAGTCCGTGACGCAAGCTCAAGAATCTGCGAGCTGCATTTTGATGAGCAGTATATTGTGCGATCGTTTACGCACACGATCAACGGCGTGACAGTGACGATTCTTCGCGATCGACCTGTGCTGACAAGCGATGCGATTCCGACTGTGTTTCCAAACCTCCCTCAGTATTTGTCGAAGGCACCCCAGAAAAGAATGTCGAGAACGTCGTTGTGTGGCCTTCCTGTGAAGTCTCCGAGACACGAGACAAGTAATGCCGCGTGTACTGACGAGGTAGACGTTTTAGAAGAAAGAAGTGCGTCGCCCGAAGTAATCTCCCCAGTGCTGCCTGATGTGGGCAACTGCCGACTGCCCAGCGCTTACTGGGCGTGGCAGCCGATTGCTGGAGAGTGCAATGTCACGGCCTTCGCAGTATGTGCACTGCATCACGAAAGCTTGTATTTTGAAAAAGTGGTATTGTTCGTTCTGAATGGCAGTTCAGTTCACACGAACGTTTTCGTGCAAGCCACAAAAGTAAATTCTCTGGAGATCGCTGACGTGGCAATGGCTGAAGATCTGCTTCGACATGTTTATAAGATCATCCCATGCAAAGGATTTGGAGAAGGCGAGTTCAGCCCCAACCCGAAACGCAAAGAGAAGACGCATGGCGGCAAGGTATTCAGTGCTTCTTGCTTCGGTGTTGCACAGGAATCCCGGCTGCGGCGACTGAATTTCTGATGGAGGCAGAAATGTTGTAGCCCGTGTGCTCAGATTTGGGTGCACGTTAAAGAACCCCAGGTGGTCGAAATTTCCGGAGTCCTCCACTACGGCGTCTCTCATAATCATATGGTGGTTTTGGGACGTTAAACCCCACATATCTATCTATCGGTGTTGCACAGTCAGCAAAGCAGGCATGCCCACAGTGCAAGTATCTCCGGAAGCTCCTGCAGAATCAGGCTTCGTACAGAAGGAGAGGTAATACTCGTGGTCGGAGAGTGCCATACAAGCAAAAGCTTCGAAGTGCGCAACTGAAAAGAAGCAGGCTCACAATTGTCAAAGGAATGTCTGTAATCCAGAACCTAAAGGAAAAAAATGTGCAGATCAACTCAGAAATGTTTGAGAAAGCATTGCAAGCTCTGCCTGTAAAGCAGCAGCAACAGGTCAGAGCATGTCTGGCAGCATGCAAGCGCAAAAGCACAAAAGGGATGAAATATGAGGCAGAATGGGTATTGGAATGTGCAGTCATGTGCATGAAGAGCCCCCGGCTCTACGAACACATAAGAAAGCACAAAATCATGGTTCTGCCCTCGCGTACATCCCTTCGTTGTTTCCCGAGAAAGTACAGAAGTGGGTTTGGACTGAGCAGCAAGTGGTTGGCTGCTGTGAAAGAGAAAACCAAAACAATGGACCCTTCGAAATGCCATGGCGGACTTCTGTTTGATGAACTGAAGCTCTCCGAAAATCTCAGCGTTGCATCAAATGGGAAAATTGAAGGCTTTGTAGTAGTAGATAGAAGGCTGCGGCGGTAGATAGAAGCCCACGGCAGAGGGGCATTCTACTACGAGCCGCAGCGCCACCGCTACGTGTCATGGAACGGCGGATCGCCTTTCGCGCCGCGCTCGCGCCACCTCCTCATCTAGCCACCATAGCAGCGCCGCCGAAAAAAATGTCATTCGGGAACTGAATGCCTTCGCTACTAAATGTCATTTTCTATGCCCGTGTGGCACAGGTATAGTTAATGAAACGAAACGGGCATATCAAAATTCGTGCCCCTGATTCATACATGCTCTTTCGCCACTCTAGTCGTGAAACACATCATCATACAGCCGGTCGCGGAAACTCTAATCTACAGCAATTCATTAACCTTGGAACATTCATAGACGTTCGTGGCGATATCAAGCCCGGCTCCAAGCACGTCTGAATCGCATCACAAAAGCTGATTGACAGCGCTTCATATGACCGTGAGGTGCGCGGCCGCGTGAACAGTGCAGCCGGCGCATAATGCACTTGGCGGCGGCGTTCGATGACGATGCGCGAAATGTGTAACTACGATGACGAAAAATCGGCGCGCACTGCACTTGGCATCGCATTTTCGAAAGACGACACGCGAAACTGCTTGCCGCTGTTCCGAGCAATCCTTGGCAGTGAAGAGGGGGGGGGGGTGACGAGCTTGAATGTGTTGTCCGCTGCCGATGCGTAAATTGCCAGTACGTGATTCAGAGGAGCTAGCGAGTGATGTGGTATATTCCTTGCGAAGAATCACGTCGCCAAGAGTGCGCTTGCGCGTCGTTCTTGCCCGCAGTCTCGCTGTCAGCGGAGTTAGGGCTAAAGCCGACTCCGATGACGCGCCGCACTAGTAGACCGCCGCGCGCCCGCTCATAGTAATTTGATCGTGCAGCCGGTGTGGCCACTTGTAGTAATCAGAATGTGCCGCCGCTTACAGCTTCGTTGCTTGCGAAGAAGCACGTCGCCACGAATGCGCTAGCACGTCGTTCCTGCCCGCAGTCTCGCTGTCGGCGGAGTTAGGGCTAACGACGACTCCGATGACGCGCGGCGCTCGTAGACCGCGCGCCCGCTCGTAGTGCTGTAGTAACCTGATCGCGCATCCGCTTACTGCTCGTAACTAAAGCGTAATTATATCTTAAGTCATTATCAAGCCGTGAACACGTCACAAAGTGGCGATTTTCGAGAGCCATGTCCTCGCGACGCACAAGCAGCAGACGATCTCCCGGAGCGAGCATTGGGCCAATGGCGAAGCGAGCTGAGGCAACATGGCGGCCACGGACAATCAAGGGCCTCAAAACGACCTTCAAACATTTGCTTTTTGCTCGCTTGTTGTCAAAGGGAGGAGCCAGCTGAGGCTGGAAAGTTAAACACGGAGAAATGCTCTTTCCGATGAGCCCAAGAAGCTGGCTCCCGGCCCAAGCATAGCGAAGCTATAATTTTTTTGAAAATGGCCGTTTTCTCGCCATTTCTTGAAAAAGTTTTACTACCTAGGTGGGTGAAACAAATTTTCCGAAGCACTTCTGCACGGTTTTTAGTGTAGATATTTTGGAACCAGGTAAAAAAAGGGTTCCAGAAATTGAAAACTTGATTTTCAAGAAATCGATTTTTTTGCCATTTTTCGCGTTCTCAATGCCGCGTTCCCCCTTAATATTGATAAAATTAAGCGGGTTCAGAGGAAATCAATTCGTTTTATATACAACAAATACTTACCATCTGATTCACCCTGTGCACTAATGACTGCAAATGACATTCAGCCACTTGCTTCGCGCAGACTCAAACAACGGCTTGATTTCCTTTCCTTGTTACTTAACAATAAACTCGCCATTGATCCATCACCGTATCTATCTTTCCTATCAACTAGGCAGACCCAACATCACCATCCCAATTTGCTTACCCCATATTTCGCGAGAACTGATGTCCTCATGTATTCTTTCTTTCCACGGACAGTGTCTGATTGGAACAAATTATGTGATCCCCATTTATTGTGAATTAAGTAGAGTGAATTGCATTATGTATCGTGCATGTTATTCCTGTTTTTTTATGTGATGTCCCTTTCTGCTTGGACCATTTATGGTTCGCAGTATGTACTAAATAAATAAAAATAAATATATGACACCTTTTTCTGAAGTAAATATTGTTCCAAGTAGCGCCTGTCCCGTGCTTATCTGCCTGTGTGTTTTTTCGTGCGCTAAAGAACTAAATATGACGTACCAGCATGGCTGAAACACTACGTTACTAAGCTTACAGACGTTCGGTCAACACAGAGATCCCAGAGGGTGTATTCCGTAGGACATCTGCTGGAACACTCGAGGTACCTTGTGGTTTCTTTTTGCCGAGCTGCTGCGAGTGCCGTGCTGTGGAATGGTTTGACTGCGTTGTAGGCAAATTGTCGAGATGGCCCAGCAGGTGAGCCATCAAAGCGATGGAATCAAACTTGCGATGACCCCTTAAAATGTCTAGGAATCCCGGTAGCAGTTAGTGAATGTAGACCACTATGACGTGGCTGGCTCACCAAATCACATTTAAACACTTCTGGGTCATAACCTCAACTAAAATTACGGGAAAATATACGCATATTAAAAAAACCACCAGTAAGTAATACCATTCAACATTATTGAAATTCTTTACTAAATTTAAAACCACGAAATTGGCCAAACCCTCAGAGTGGATATGTGCCGTGTTCTCTAAGGCTCAAACGAACAAATAATGTCGAAATGTGGTCATGGTACCACCCCAGCTCAAAGTTTGTTTGTTTGCGCCTTGAATAAAATGGTAAACACCCATTCGGCATTGTGGCGACACTTGCCACACTTCTTCTTCTTCTTTTTTTCTTCTTTTTTCTTCTTTTTTACCTCTTCTTCTTTTTCTTCTTTTTTTTCTTCTGCTTCTTCTTTCTTTCTTCTTTTTTTCTTTCTTTTTCTCTTTCTTTTTTTCTTCTCTCTTTTCCTTTTTCCCTTTCTTTTTTTTCTTTTTTTCTTTTTCTGAAACATGAATCCTGAAACGAGATCATTTTCAGAAATGACCCGATTTGTAACCTCCCTCCACCACTTCCACTTCTGCCTTTTTCACTGCCCTGGCCCATTGTCTTTGCGTGTTTGCTAGAAATGATGCGACGAATTGCGATAGAGAACAGACGACCTAAAGGTAATTTATTTGATGAGAAGTATGGGGCAGGAGTGTGGCTCATTTTGCAGACGCGTGATAGCCATCAGCGGAGAGCTGCGAAAAGTTTGATGTTACCAATATGCATGACAGATATGCTTCAGTATTGGACATTTTTAACGAGGGCTTCTTGGGTCACGACATTATTGCCTTGTAAATGTGGAGGATGTCAAAAAAATGCAATGAGAAGGCTGCAATCCGATTCATTGTATTCTCATGTGGTGTAGTTCCTTCTGCCGAACCACCAGGGGAGAAATATTTTGCCTTTGCTAGGAGAACATTTTAATGCTTAATTTCAAGAGTATCAGCTTCAATTAAACAAGGTGGATGACCATGGTTCAAACTCCTCGTCTAGGGCCCTGATGGCCACTGTGGCTTTTGAGCCCAACCGTCACCAGCTGGCTTCCAGTGGTCAGATTAGCAAGTCCCTTTTCTCACGGGCATGTTTGTTGGTCTAGATTGTTGCTGCAGATTGTTGGTGTAGTGTATTATTGGTCAGAAAATTTTCAGATCTGTTTCTAATACCAAATTGAGGGCAGTTTTAATACGCAAAAGTTTGTACGTAAGTCATTCACAAGGTATGGAGATCTCGTATTTTATGTATGGAACACATTTCACATAATTTGTGGTAATAGTCTGTCAAAAGTTTTTGATACAGAGAAGTCGTATGTAGGCCATTCACAATATATGATAATCTCGCATTTTATGTATCGAACACAGTGTACATAATTTGGGGCAATAGTTTGTTAAAGGCCCTGACTGTGGAGCCAGGCATGCAGGGTGTGGGGCTATCGTGTTACGTCAGGTCGGTCTTGGACATTTTGTCAACCACAAAAAAGCACTTGCACGAGACAGAAACAGTGAACTAGATGGGGTCCATGCAGTCTTGTCTGTCTTTTTTTGAGTGTTTTTTGGGAAAAAAAGTGTTCAATTACAACCAACCATCTGAAATTTCTGCGTTGGTTGGTAGAAGAGAAGTTTCTTGTGAAGTGATGACACCAGTGACAGTTTGCTATGACAGTATCTTGTCTCGGAAAGTGGCTTGCACAAGGCCATCTTGTTGGCTTGCTAAAAGCCATTTCATAAGCTGCCCGGAAGGCAAGCTTTTTAGCTTGACTATGGTGGCTAGAAGGAGAGGTGTCAGCATCGGGCTGGCCCCACCTTGAAAGGAGGCGTGCTGGTATTTCATTTCGCCGTGGAGTGCCGCACAAGTAGCCACCGTGATCGGTCGAGAGGGCTCGGCAGCTGCTAGCGCGGCACTTTTACTCGCTTGATCATGTGCTCGCAAGTGGCAACGTCTGCTCTTTGCCTATTTGTACGTGTTTGGGATCAATACGTGGCAATGTGACCATGCCACAGTGATGGATAAACAGCAATGACACTGCTTTGCACCTGAATGCAACACAGGATATTGCCACACAGGATATTGGAGTGGAAGGAGGCTACCGCCAGTTTATTAGACCAAATGGAGGGCAACCCTCGAAAAGAACGGGAAGGGCGGACTTAGCTCGAGCAGCAGGTAAAGGAGCTAATGGAGCTTCGCTCCGGCCCTGAGCGGTGTGAGATGGGAGGAGTGGGTAGCGGAGAAGGCGATAGGTGGGAAGGGAGGTCAGGGAGGGGTAGTGTCTGGCCACTGCATGGAGGCTCTGAGAACATACAGCTCTGTGGCGCGGCACTCTTCAGACAGGGCAGGATTACAGGACACAATAGCAGAGAGAGAAACAGGGGAAGCCAGCAGGGGCGCCATATCAAACAGGAAGCCAGTGATTGGAGCGTAGAAGGGTCCTAGTGGACTCTAACGTGGCCAGGGTTAGGGATGGCGTCTTCACGACAGTGAAGGTAGATAGGAGAAAGAGGGTGGAGGTTCAGTTAGGGAAGTGCATGGTGGATGCACTGGCCAAAACTCAGTAGATTGTAGAGTACAGCATGGAGGGCGAAAATGTCGTCATTATTCATGCTGGTCCTAATGATGTGCTGATGGAAAAGACGCAGAACCTTCAGAGACAGTTGGAAGGTGGTATGCGTAAACTCAGAGACGCCTTTGGGAGTGTGCATGTGACCACATGCACAGTCCCAGAGGTAAGGGATCTTATTTTTGGCATCAGGAGTGTGAGTTGGCAGCTCGGATACAGCGTAATAGAGGTGAACCAAGACGTGTACGAGCCCGGCACTTGCCCATTTGCACAGGGTGGCATTCATTACAGTGGTGTGACGGGCAGGAGCGTTGGTAATAGGATAGGTCGTCAAGCCATGGCTTTTTTAGGGGAACCCAGGGCCCTGAGGCCAACAGTGTAGTCAAAGACGATTCTAAAGGGGCACCAACATTCAAGCCACGTGGGGTCTGTGGGAGAAGAAATCGACGTAAGCACAAGGGCCGAGCTAAATCAAACATAGCCTATAGTAACATGCAGGGTGTCAGGAATAGGTTAAAGTGGGAAGAGATAGAAGGGCATTTAAGGCAGGAGAAGCATCTTGCAAACGGAATGATGTATTGGAATATTGCAATAGAACAGAAGGCAGCAAAAAGGGGTTGGAATTGGGGCATTTATACATAAAGGTATGGGTTGGCAAAGAGTCAAACAGGGATGCATGGAACATTTATGGTTAAAAGGGAAAGTATAACTGGGCAGATAACACTCCTTGGTTTGGTGTACTTGTGAATGGGGGTAAAGACTAGAGAGTAAAACCAGGCAATGGTGGAGTGTACAACAAAAGGAGATTGAAGAATTAGGAGGATAGTGCGATATAGTTATACAAGGCAACATGAATTCGCACATAAAATCTATAGATAGGTATACTGACGCAACAGGCAAAATGATCATGGATATGTGTGAAAGGCACGATTTGATCATTTGCAACAGTACTGAGAAGTGTGAAGGGCAATTAACATAGGAGGTAGAAAGGCTGCAATCGACGGTAGGTTATGCACTGATGTCACATGAATGCACATAGATGAATGTGGCTTCAGATGTCTGGGTATTGATAACACACGCATCAAGCTAAGTTTTGGAAGACCAATGAAAGTGGGAAGGAGACGAAATCAGCAACTACAGCGGAATTTTTTTTCAGAAAGGGGAATAGAAATAGCTACTAAATAAATTGAGAAAGTAATCACTGAGGATAATAAAACAGTGTGAACGTACACGAATTTAATTAGTCTGTTTGAGCTAGAGCTTGCTAAGGGACGTGACAAGTCACCCCATAAAGGGAGTCACAAACCCAAGAGTTGGTGGGATGAGGAAGTTAAGAGAGCCATAGAAAAGCGTCAGAAAGCCTGTAGGGAACACAGACATGCTAAGCAGCGGGGTGAACTGACAGATGATGTTGAAAGAAAATGGAATGTCTTTCTAAGCTGCAGAAGGGATATTAGTACATCAACAGGCCCTGACGGCATCCCAATTATGCTGATAAAGGCACTGGGTCCCAAGTCTAAGCAGACTTTGAGAGAGGCAGCGAGAAAAAGAATAATTGTTGGTGAAGACCCCGATGATGGATGGAAACTTAGCAGGATGAGCATGATCTATAAATGAAAGAGGGACAAAGCTGACATAACTATCGTCCTATAGCAGTGACATCAGTGGTTTACAGGCTTGTGATGCAGACTATAAAGAAAAAACTTCAGGCATATATAGAGGATTACAGGGTACTGGGTGAACTGCAAAATGGGGTTCGGAAACAAAGGAGGTTGGAAGACAATCTGTTTTCACCGATGCAGTGCATCGAAATAGCAGAAAAGGAACACAGGTCCCTGTGGCTAGCATTTTTTGATATCAAGGGAGCGTACGCGATGGCGTGGTTCAAGAGGCCTTGTGGAGAATACTGGACACACTTGGTGTAAATGATGGAGTCACTAAGCTCTTAAAGGATATCTATAAAATAACAAGGTAGTTATAAAATGGAAAACAGGTATGCGAGACTACACAGATAGAACGGGGGCTTAGGCAGGGGTGTCCTTTGTCACCGTTGTTATTCATGGTGTATTTACAAGGATTAGAGGCCAAATTAGAGGAGTGGACTTGGCTTCAACATCTTTTTCGTCAAACAAGGAAAACTTATTGAACAGGCACTACCAGCATATTCATGTACGCAGATGATATAGTGCTAATGGCCGACAACAAGGAAGATCTGCAGAGATTGATGGACATCTGCAGTAATGAGAGAGATAAATTAGATTTCAGATTCAGTAAGCAAAAAATCAGTGGTCATGATTTTTAATGATACTGAAGGTAGTGAGCTTAGAATACAGAAGGTCACGCCAGAGATAGCAGATAAATACAAATATCTGGGCGTATGGATGAGCAATGGGACCAAGTACCTAAGGAAACGTGAATTATATGTGACGACTAAAGATAACAGGAATGCAGCAGTGATAAAAAATAGGGCACTGTGAAATTACAATAGGTATGATGTTGTGAGAGGATTATAGAAAGGGGTGCAAAGGGCTCGAAGATTGATGGCTGGTACGGCGGGCTTCTTTGTGGTAGCTGCAGCTCCCCGCCGTCGTCCGCATAACCAATGCTCGCCAGTGAGGAGACGCGTACTTAGAGGGATAGAACTAAGGTTTATTTACGTGATAGTTGAAAGAAGAAATTGTAGAGAGATTCGGCGGAAATTTCGCGATTATTTACAAAAAGTCTTTGGCTTTTATAGCCCGTCGTCTCCTTACACGGAGGTCCGCAGAAGGCGACGACCACTCTTGCCACAAACCAGGTGACGAAGTCGCTGTGGTCCACCCACCGGAAAGGGTGCAGAAATTGGGCCGCTCGAGAGAAGAAGAACGTGGGTGAAAATGTCCAATTGTAGGACGAGCGCACCACACAAAGACGCACCCAGTCCACGCCTTCAAGACATCACAGGGCGAGGAGATAGGGCCCGGTGGAGGGGGAAAGTTCTGCTCCTCCGGGCTGATGGCCGCTGACACGAACGTCAGCAGCGGTCCAAGACTGCGTTCTGCTATGTTCCGGATCTTTCTCGAACATAGCTGTCCAGGTGCTCGTTTCCCAACGACGGCCACAGCGACGCCTTCCCAGGCTTCCGAACTGTCGGCGCTTTTGTGGCGACCTCGAGAACTCGGCGAGCAAAGCCAAATTGAGAGGTAGACTCCATGAGAACTGCCACAGTGGCGCCGTCTCACGCTGTTCGAACCTGATTCGACAAAAGGTTGTTCGCAAAGCTTCCGTCGAGTTCCACGTAACCAAACCACAGAAAAGTTCCAGGCCCACTTGCAGGACAGCGTCATGCATTTCGCTTCCGTCCGGGTGCCGATATAGGAGATAAAGCCTTCACGAAGACCGGTTCATGCAGAATGGTCTGTTGAGACGAGCTGCCGGAGGCGGAAACGTTGTAGGCCCGTGTGCTCAGATTTGGGCGCACGTTAAAGAACCCCAGGTGGTCAAAATTTCCGGAGCCCTCCACTACGGCGTCTCTCATAATCATATGGTGGTTTTGGGACGTTAAACCCCACATATCAATCAATCAATCAACGAACTGCCGGACCAAACGTAACAGGTGTCATGGTTCCTGATCTGACTTTCGGTGATGTGGCCTTGTGCATGAGATCATAGGTTCAAGTAAGATTACAAATTAAGCAACGTGGAATAAGCAGGCTTGCTTTAGGAGCTCTTGGGAATACACCAAATCAGGGAGTATAAGGTGATGTGGGATGGACATCATTCGAGGGCAAGGAAGCTTGCGGCAATAAAAAATTTGAGGAGTGATCGAGAGAAATGGGGGATGACCGTTGGGCTAGGAAGGTTTTCAGCTATTTGCACGTGAAGAATGTCGATACAAAATGAAGAAAGCGTACCAGAAAGTTGACAAGTAAGTACTTCGAAAACATCAGGGGGTCAAACCAAAAAGAACTCTCTGTGAAGAAGAAAACGCATCGTTGGCAAGCAACATCGCCACCGCTTGGGTACTGGGTGCTGGGCTTCTCTCGCTCGGCTCGTGCTGATCATCGCCGGCATCTGCTTGACCGTTGCTCTTGCCCGATCGGTTTTCATCATTGGACCACCGTCGCGACAGTCACCAATAAACCCTTTTTCATCTCGGTTAAGAAGAAGGTGAAGAACACGGAGACCGACATGTGTAGAATAGGCATGAATAAGAAGTCGGCACAATCTATTGAACTTTCAAGCAAGGAACTTTCAAGGAAAGGATCTATGATAATTCTAGGGGCAGTTCTTTACTGTTAGGGGCCAGGACGGGAATATTGCAAACCAAGACTTATCGGACGAAATACGAAGAGTGGAAGTAATTATCAAATAAAAAAGATAAAAGTGAGCCGCGAACTGTCTTTCAGGGGGAGGACACCTCAAAAGTAGCTCACGAGGGACGGGGGTGAGGAGGAATTAAAAAGAATAGGGAGGAATTATAGGTGTAGAAATAGAGAGAGGAGCAGGAACAGAGAGAGGTGTAGGGACAGCCACATACGTAAGTAAGGAAAAGATAGGAAATATGTACACGGTCGCAGAAGTCCGAAGGCCCCGCAGGGGCGCCTGCGCAAGTAGGCGTTTGGTGTGTAGCGACACCACGGACCCGAGCTAACGGGGGTGTTTCTACTCCCTCCCACGCCTAGCCGTGCGTGGCTTTGCCGTGTCCGGGGAAAAGGGAATCCTGGGGGTTGAGCCGACGCTGGGTGATTGGACCTTTAAGGCCCCCCGGCAGAGGCAACACACCCCTTTGGCCCCGGCTTCACGTAGACGGCACCCCTGGGCTGACCCACCCAGGGGAAATCGGCAGTCGCCTTTTCCTATCTCTCTCTGCCTACATCTTCGTCTTTATCTCTCGCTATCTATCTGTCCTGTCTTCTACTCTCTTCTATTTACTTCCAATTTTCCTGGCGGCAAGGGTTAACCCTGTGTAGTTACCCAACCTTGGGTAGTTATATTCGGTTATAGCGGCGATGCATGGCTGGCGTCTCCAAGTGTTCACTATGCAACCTTGTAGCGTCCCCTTGTTGGGCTCGGTGGTGGGTGGCCACCATCGCCGCCGAATTTAAAATGCTTCTTATGGAAAACCCTTTTCCTGCACTCCCTGATCGCCGCCTGAAAAGGTGGCGCACCGATGACAGCTTCTTTACTGCACAGCCTAAAGAGACCTTCCCCAAGTACCATGTAATTCACAGCCAAAATGAAAAGAAAACAGTCCGATCTATTTCACCATTTATTGTCTCGAAAACGCTCACAGATGCAATTGGCCCTGGCTATAAAGTAACTAAGATGGGGAATGGCGATCTCCTTCTAGAAGTCCGCGACAAGACTCAGTACGACAAGCTCACAAAACTCGTTTCATTTGATAACATCCCAATATCAGTGGGCCCACATAGGTCGATGAACACAGTGCGTGGTGTCATATCTGATGATGACCTCCTCGAGCTGTCTGAAAGTGAATTGCTCGAAGGCTGGCAAGAACAAAATGTAGTGAAAGTACAAAGAATAATAATCAGGCGAGATAATAAAGAGATCCCAACAAAGCACATCATAGTTACCTTCGGTACAAGCAACCTTCCCGACTCTATTGAAACTGGTTACTGCAAGCTTCCCGTCAGACCTTATATACCGAATCCTCGCCGATGTTTTAAGTGTCAGCGCTTCGGACACGGATCTCAAACGTGCAGAGGGCGCGCTAGGTGCGCGAAGTGCGCATCCGCTGAACATGTATCCGAAAGGTGCACTTCTGAAGCCTGTTGCGCTAACTGTGAAGGAGATCACGCTGCCTACTCCCGATCATGCCCTGCATGGAAAAAAGAGAAACAGATATTAGAACTTAAGGTAAAGTTTAATCTGTCATTTCAAGAGGCACGTCAACGTTTTTTCACACACAATAATTCTGAACCTTCCTTCGCCGACGTGACGCATCGAGGCGCCGTGCCACGTCTTTCGGCACCCGCGAGATTCACACCAAGTGTGACTGCGGTTGTGCCAGAAGCGCCTCCGGCTGGAGCAGTCTGTACTGCTCCGCCTCCGATTCAAAAAGCCCAGCAGACTTCAGAGACTGCTGGACCACGGACCACTGCAAGTACAGTCAGGTCCGAAACTGCCGTAAACGTGCCTGCCAAGCAGGCACGATCCACCACCTCAGAAGAGGTGATGGACACAAGCCATACTCCTTCGGCGCCCCACACGCCGAAGGAAAGGCGCAGTTCTTTAGAGCGAAGCAAGAAAGAGAAAACCCGTATTACAGGGCCCCAACAGGCCCTGTAGCTTAAGGCAACGTTTCTGTACACACAGCACTTAACTACATTAAAAATGGAGACACAAATTTTACAGTGGAACGTCAGAGGACTACTGAGAAACCTTGACGATATTCAAGAACTTTTACATAAACAGTCACCAAAAGTGCTGTGTGTACAAGAAACACACCTAAAACTCAAGATCACTAATTTTCTACGTCAGTATATCATTTTTCGAAAGGACAGGAATGAAGCCGTCACGTCGTCTGGTGGTGTGGCTATTATAGTAAATCAAGGGATTGCATGTACTCATCTACCACTCGAAACATCTCTTGAAGCAGTGGCTATTCGTGTAGTCCTCCTGAACAAACTCGTGACCATCTGCTCTGTCTACATACCTCCACACTACCATCTTGAAAAACGTGAATTCCAGTCCCTAATAGATAAACTTCCAGAACCTTATATCCTCCTTGGAGATTTCAATGCACATAGCAATCTATGGGGTGACTCTCGCTGCGATGCTCGAGGTCGCCTGATCGAACAGTTCCTTTTTACTTCTGGCGCGTGCCTTTTGAATCGGAAAGAGCCCACATACTACTGCCTTGCCAGCAATACCTACTCGTCAATAGACCTTAGCATTGTCTCACCATCCCTCCTTCCTTTACTGACATGGAATGTCATCAATAACCCTTACGGAAGTGACCACTTTCCCGTAACGCTAAGCACACCCATATCAAATGAATATCACCCACAGGTCCCCAGATGGATCACTGACAAAGCTGATTGGGAACAGTTCTCGCAGATTAGTCACTTAAGTTGGACTGACCTATCTGGTTTAAACATAGATGCAGCTGTACAATACTTTTCTACTTTTCTGACCGACGCTGCGATGAAATGCATCCCGCAAACTTCTGGACTGCCTGGCAAGCGACGTGTCCCATGGTGGAATACTGAATGTCGCAATGCACGCAAACAACAAAACAAAGCGTGGAGATTGCTACAGGACTCAGCGACGGCAGAGAATCTTGAAAGTTTTAAGAAAATCAAGTCCCAAGGCAGGAGAACGCGCCGGCAGGCTAGGAGAGAAAGCTGGCTTAAGTTTTTATCAGGCATCACTTTATATACACAAGAAACTAAAGTCTGGAACATGGTTCGCAAGGTAACAGGACGACACGCATCTTCACTACCTCTCGTAGACACACAAGGGGACACCTTGGAAGACCAGGCGAACCTCCTCGGTGCCCACTTCGAAGAGGTGTCTAGTTCGTCGCATTATACTGCAGCTTTTCAACGACACAAAAGAAAAATCGAAAAAGAGAAACTTCAGCGAAAATCCTCTAAACATGAGTCATACAACAACCCTTTCAGTTTGGCTGAGTTACAAGCATCGCTAAATGTTTGCAATAAATCAGCTCCAGGTTCGGACAGTATAGTATACGAAATAATAAAACAACTGCCTTCTGAAACACAAAAAACCCTGCTTTCCCTGTATAACTCTATCTGGTTTTCCGGTGAAATCCCTTCTGCGTGGAAAGAAGCCATTATTATTCCGATTTTAAAGCAAAGCAAGGATCCATCTTCCGTTAGTAGTTACAGGCCAATCGCACTTACAAGTTGCATGGGTAAACTTTTTGAAAAAATGATAAATCGCAGACTTGTACATTACCTTGAAACGAACAATCTGCTCGACCCATTCCAATGCGGGTTTCGAGAGGGTAGATCCACCACTGACCACCTCGTGCGTATCGAGGCACAGATCCGAGATGCCTTTGTCCACAAACAATACTTTCTTTCTGTGTTCCTCGACATCGAAAAAGCCTATGATACGACATGGAGATTCGAAATATTAAGAGACCTGTCCAATCTTGGTGTGCGTGGCAGGATGTTTACTATTATCGAAAGGTACTTGTCCAATCGCACATTCCGTGTCCGTGTGGGCAGTGTTCTCTCCAAAACATTTGTCCAGGAAACAGGCGTGCCGCAAGGGGGTGTACTTAGTTGTACACTTTTTCTTATCAAAATGAATTCCTTGCACCTATCCATCCCCCGCAATATGTTCTATTGTACATATGTCGACGACGTTCAGCTTGGCTTCAAGTCATGCAACTTGGCAACGTGTGAGCGGCAGGTTCAGTTAGGTTTAAACAAGGTCTCCAAATGGGCAGAGGAAAACGGATTCCGACTGAACCCACAAAAAAGCACGTGTGTCTTGTTCTCCCGAAAGAGAGGCATGCACTCAGAACCCGACATTGAATTGAACGGTCAACGTCTGTCCGTCAAAGCCGAGCATAAATTCTTAGGCCTAATCTTGGACAACAAGTTGACCCTCGTACCTCACATCAAGTATTTTAAAACAAAATGTTTAAGAGCCATGAATGTTTTAAAAGTGCTGTCACGCACTACATGGGGTAGTGACAGCAAATGTTTAATTAACTTATATAAAAGCCTCGTACGCACACGCCTAGATTACGGTGCTATAATCTATCAGTCGGCAACACCATCAGCCTTGAAAATTCTCGACCCTGTCCACCATCTAGGCATTCGCCTCTCTACGGGTGCTTTCCGCACCAGCCCTGTGGAGAGCCTGTACGTGGATTCGAATGAATGGTCGCTCCACCTACAAAGATGTTCCCTGTCCTTTTTGTACTTTTTGAAGGTGAAGGCAGACAAGAAACACCCTTCCCATTTCACAATTAATGATTTGTCTTGTTCTAGCTTGTTCGAGAACCGTCCTTCGTTTAGGCAGCCCTACGCACTGCGTGTAAGGAGCCTGGCCGAAGAAACAGGTGTGCCTCTTGAACACACTTTGATGGCTCCTGCAACATATCTGCCACCGTGGCAGTGGCAGCTTATAGACTATGATGTTTCTTTTGTTGATGTCACAAAGCACGCACCACTTGCACACATACATACATACTTTTTAGAACTGCAACATAAATACACATGCCCTGAGTTCTTTACTGATGCGTCTAAGTCAAACACTTCTGTGTCATATGCAGCAATAGGCCAATCCTTTTCTGAGGCCGGCGTTCTTCATCCTAATGCAAGCATTTTCACAGGAGAAGCTTACGCTATACTGGCGGTCGTAAAACACATTAAACAGATAAAATTACAAAAGGCGGTAATATACACAGATTCCCTAAGCGTGGTCAAAGCCCTGAAAGCTCCTAAAAAACACAAGAACCCTGTGCTGGTGTCACTCTACTCACTTCTGTGCACACTCTACACATCAAAACAGCATGTCGTTGTCTGCTGGGTTCCAGGGCACCGTGAAATACAAGGGAACGTTTTGGCCGACAATCTGGCTGCTTGTGCCAATGTCACTACTGCCAATGCATCAACACCAGTCCCTGCACTTGACTTGAAACCTTTTATAAAACGAAAGCTCAGGGGGTATTGGCAGAGCATGTGGGATAAACAAACAGATAATAAACTCCATGCTATTAAGCCGCAACTAGGTTATTGGCCACCACTATCAAAATCACGACACACGGAAGTAATACTAACAAGACTTAGAACTGGACACACACATTCTACACATTCATTTCTTCTGTCTACCGGTGATCCACCATATTGTGAGAGATGTGGAGAGCCCCTTACGGTTCTCCACATTCTCGTCCAGTGCAATGAGCTAGATGCTCTAAGAAAAAAACACTTTTTACTGCCCTACCGACAGCAGCTCCCTCTACACCCTGAGATGCTCATCGGTAGGGATCCGCTTTTTAAACTGAAAACACTTTTTACGTTTTTAAAAGAAGTTCAAAGCTTTTACCCGATATTTCGAGGTCATCCGTAGCACGACCTCTATAGAGTGGTCGTGGCTGCGGTGACTATATATTCACCATGGTTTTATTATCACGACATTTTGCCATCAGCTATCACCGCACATATGTCACGCCACTGTCATGATTTTATTACTTTCTTGTTTTAACCCGCGTTAGAGCGAGGAATTTTTAGACCCCTTTACAGCCACGCACCATATCATTGTTCATTTCTTTAGTCAATTGAAATGGCGCTCTTTGGCCATCAATTGGCCCTTGCGCCACTAAAAACCACTCATCATCATCATCATCATCAGAAGTCCGAAGGCGGGGCGTCACTCATGAGCGCTGTCGTCGGAGATCCAGGGGGCGCAGCACGTCGGCAGGAAATCCAACGAGTGAGTCTCAAATACTAAGGAGTAGCCACTCTATGCAGTGCGTGTGGAGAGGAGGAGGAAACTGCCGAACACTTAATAATGTTCTGCAAAGGGCTTCATCCTATAGTACATTGATTTGATTCATTTGTGGGGTTTAACGTCCCAAAACCATCATATGATTATGAGAGACGCCGTAGTAAAGGGCTCCGGAAATTTGGACCACCTGGGGTTCTTTAACGTGCACCCAAATCTGAGCACGAGAGCCTACAGCATTTTCGCTTCCATCGAAAATGCAGCCGCCGCAGCCGGGATTCAATCCTGCGACCTGCGGCACACTATAGTTCAGAATGACGGCGCAGAGTTTTTCATAGCACTGTTGTTCAGGGACAGGGAGGGCAAACTAGACTTTAAGCGGGTAGAAATAATAAGAAGGAGGTTATCTGATTGATGGCTACAGTCAAGGCACGAGGGAAAAAAATTAAATTCTTCACTGAAAAGTGCCATTTGTGCTTAACTTCACATATAAAGAAAACAAAGATAAATTAATTTTTTGTTCACTAAGTATTATGACGAGGTGGCGTTAGCCGCCACAAGATCTAAAGGGTATAGCCATATCAATACATCCATCCATCGGGCTGCCTTAGAACACGTAGTCATAAAGCGAGATTCAATGAAAAAGAAGAACAATGTACATTCTGTGGAGTAGTTAGGGAACATGTTCTGATTGAATGCGGTGATATCCACCCAGGTATGTATGTGTTGGTACAAGTCTACCTGAGGCTTAGGGTTTCAAGGACAAACATAGCTGAACACGTCCGTGATAGAAGCAAGTGAGAGACGGTTAGAATACTGATGGCAAAAAGTAAAGGTAATGGGCAGAAATAGCGAGAAAATGAGGTAATTCTGGCTGAAGAGGCAGAAAGATGGAACACAAATGATATTTTTTTGTTATAATAAGATCTATTTATTGAAGTAGATAAAGCATTAGGCCAACATCGAAGAAAATATTTCTTTTTTTCTTTTTTTTGAGATCTTGGTGGCACATATGTCACCGCCCATCTATAAAGGGGACTCTCATGGCAGCCATCCATCCATCCATCCACTAATTTTAAAGAGGGAGGGGGGGTCGCATGATGTAGCACCTGAGTGGGGGGCGTGGTCATGACTTGTCTTGTTTTCACGAGAACAATCCACTCATAGCATAAATGTGGAGTTCTGTATGCAGAGAACATAAAGTTTCCATACACAGCTCATACCGGCAGCGCGTGATGTCGTTCGTTTGCGACAAAGATGCTGTAAGGGGAAAGCGAAATTTGGATGTAAAAAGTACATGAACTTCCTCTGACAGCATGTTTCAGCATGCAATCGAAGCCGAAGCCAACAGTCCCGATAGTAATGTCAATACTGCGAATATAGCAATTGGCATTGCGTATACTGTATCGGAAACAGTACGTTTTTTTTCATACAAGGTTACTAAATAGACCAGAAATAAAAACACGAAATTATAAGTCGAGGCTCGCTACCTTCATATGCAGACAAACCACCTTCACATAGTTCATTAAAGCTTTCGTGTCTACCTGGTTTTGCACGGAACGGAAATATTTGTGTGAACGCGCAGTGTACCTCTCAACAGGAATGAACATTCAACTTATTGGATGCTACACACACGTCAGTCATTTGTAGTTTCCCATGCTTAAACAAGTGATAAGCTAGAATTTTATAGAGCGCATTTCATAGATAATGTCAAACTTATTAATGTGCAATATGACCTCTATACAGTGCGTATGGCTGTGCGAAAATAGTGTGCTCAAGGCAGGAAATCTCTCCATCATTCCAGTGCCTCGTATATTTTCTCGAACCTGAACTGTCTTATAGTCCTTTCACTTTTCACATGGATGATACCCGGGGCGCTAGTGAAGGAATAAAAAACATACCAAGCAATGTTCGAAGTGTCGGTGCACTGAGATACAGAGTTCCATAGACTGTTATGTACCTCACAGCCAATCGGAAGCACTCAGAATCGTTCCACTTGCGGTCTTTACGTGGTGGTCTTGAACAACGGCGCTTTACTTCGCGTTTCACAGGGCTTCAGCAACTCCTCACGTTGGAGATAATGCCTCGAAACGTCAAAAATATTTCTTCATTCACCCAGATGGTTCTTTTGAGATTTTGTCACAAATGGGCCCATTGGTCTTATATTTGGTTGTTAATGTTGGGAACTCACCTTGTTCACTTCTTCTTCTATATTTTATTGGCTCCGCAGCCGCATGACGTAGCACAGAACTTCAAGAGTTTTAGCTTTTGCCCATTACTGACTGCTTCTCGATTTGGTTTATTCTTCGGAACCACAGTTCGCGGTACGAAGTCATTTCCCTTTCTTTGAATGAATGGGGCAACGACCAGGGTCATATGGCCAGCTCAGCTAGAAAATGGTAGTGGGATGTACAGCGAAAAGACAGCGAAAAAAAATCCCCCAACCCCTCAAATAGAAACTTAACAATTCAAACTTAACAATGCCCTGCCTTAGAGGACTACAGAGCATAACAACGGGCATTTTCATATACAGCCTCCCCCTGTATACAGCCCCCGAGGCCGGGTTTTATCCCACCAAATGGGGTCGCGAGCAGCGCAATGCCCACGCCACTCGCCCATTTCGCTGGTTGGTGATGTGGGGTTTTTTGGCTCTAATACACCTGCTGATACTAGAAGCGAACGATGACGACAATGAAGAAGATAGTGTTTGTTAACGATGATGACCATCGAGGTCATGATGAAAGAAAATGAAAACAGAACGATAGAAGCAGGAGGAGATGGAAAAAGTGAACTGGAATGAGAAATGTGGTGACGTTCTTGAGCAAGGGTGTGTGTTAACATGTGCATCCGGGACTGTGATAATGAAATACCGGACTGAGGTTTCAACTGACCGATATTCTCGTAGAGAACATCTATTAAATGTTTTGTTTTCTCTACGTATACTTACTCGTTTATGGTAATTTTCGTAGTGGGTATGAGACACAATTAAATGCCTTAAAGATGAATCGGCGAACCAACAAGGCCAGGGTGGTTTAATCGTCAGCATTATGGGGTACTAAGGACACGACTTCGATGGCTCGCTCGCCAAGTAAGGTTACCAAGTCTACAGTGAAGGAAGTAGGGACATCGGGTTGTGGGTGCGTCATTTGTACAATACCTCAGCGTTCGAGTAACATGAGTCTTCGTGATTGTGATATCTTTCAGACAAATCTGTTGTCTGGAACGGCACTTCAAGGGCATGGTTACTTGTCATTCGAGGGATTTTCTATAGCTAGATAATGTATTCTCAAAAGTTGCCGCACTTCTCGCGCAAGTTTAAAAAGGAATCGGGGAACCAACTTTGCCAGCGTGGTTTATTGATCAACAATACTGGTCACTAAATGCACTACTTTGATGCCTGGCTGCCCAAGTGTAAGGTTGCTGAAGGAATTCGGGGCACAGAGTTGGAGGGGCGTACATTACCTTAGCGAGCGAATAAAACGAGCCGTCTGGAGTGTGATATCTTCTAGAAAAATCTGTTGTTTCTTTATAGCTGCGGCCTCTTGAAGCACTTCAGGTGGCTATATGCTGTTTGAAAGATTTTCTGTTGCTGGATAATGTACTCGTAAAGGTTTTCGCACTTCCCACGCAAGTTCTACTAAAGTGGCTAAAACCTTTCGTAGCCAACGCTAGCCACCACTACATCAATTGTTTTGTGCCTGCGATTTGTTCCATCTTCGCTTTCCTCAGTGTAAAGCGCGGTTGGCTTGGGTTTTAGCGCATTCAAATTTATAACTTGATGGCCTGGATCAAATCCGCGACTGTCCGGACAAAGACGACACGAGACTCTGGTCGCTGCCATAAATGTACAGACAGTCCCACTAAATCAGAGACGGTTAGTAACCTTACCGCCAAGTCGTCCAGGATCTATTTTACCCTAAGCAGCTGAGCCATTGCACGACATCGCATTCACAGCGACATAGCATTGACGGACTCTACGAGGCCTGGAGCCTTCCGGTGGATGCCCTGCTAACGTGCACCTTCAAGGTGTTCGGATTATAAACGCTGGCTCCCTTTTAACGTGACAGAATTAGAGAGCTGGTGTCGCAGAAAACCCGCCGCTGGTGTTGGCACGGTTGGTTGTGAGCAAAAAATCGTCTGTGCGTCTGTGGCCAAAAAATCAAGTTACCGATAGCTGTGGGAGGCCGCTGATGATGATGATGATGATCCTTGACACTCTGGCGCACACCCACAAAGGGGGATCGGCCAAGAACCGGGCGGCAGGATCTTAACTAAAAGGCTAATGGTTTTTCAAAGAAAACGTAATTTTGGGCTGAAAAAAATATAGAAAGAAAAGCCGAAAATCGAAAAAGGAGTATATCTGAGCAGGGAACGATGCAGGCCATCAGATGCGATTTGAGACAGAGGTAATGGTGGGTCTAAAATGATGTATATATATATATATATATATATATATATATATATATATATAGGCAGATTAACATGGCAATCGCTTTGTTTCAATTATGTATTCAAATACCGCAGAGCAGACGTCCCTGTGGCTACTACTTGTCCGGGGAGGCCGCTACTTGTCCACGCGTGCGCGCGCGATCACACGAAAAAAGTCGCGCCTTCGAAGAAGAAAAAGTGCTCAAGGTCACGAGGCCTGGCAGTTCCTTTGCCCTGCCACCCCTCCCTGCTTGACTTCCAGCGCTTTCGTCGCGACGAGAGAAGAGATGATGCAATTGCACCATGCGACCAGCCTTTCCAACTCCACTCGCACTGCATGGATTCTCGAAATTTTTGCGGCGTTGAATTCGTGAGGCAATAAGCTCTTCTGGAGAATTCATTCCATGGTTTCTTGAAAGAAGCGTTTCAGGGCCGCTTAACGCATTTTGTTCTATAGGTGTCACGACGAAAACGAGCCCATTTGGTGATAATAGCGCACGCTGGTCCAATCTGTGTGCGTGTTTGTGTGCGTGAGTGCGTATGTAACATAACATAATAATAATTATGCACTTAGCAGTAGGAGGGTGCACTAGGGGCCGGATTCCGCTATTGTGTTCAACTCTCAAAAGCGAAGTTTTAGGGTCACCAAAATTTTTTTATGTGTACAGCCAAATGGTCATCAAACGGGACGGAAAACGGGTACGCAATCACTGTGTGTAATCACTGTGCATACCTGTGAAAAGGTTAGGTCGCCGTATTCTAACTGTCGCGCACGAAACAAGGCATCTGCTACGATCGCTGGCGAAACCTTACCGGCTTAAAATGAAGCCTTGAGGACGTCGTACACCTGACAGCGGTGTCTTTCGACGAACGTTCTGAATAGTTAAGCTCTAATTACATTACCTCTATATTATGGCTTAACCTTTTCTATATACAAGAAAATGCAGGGTCAGCCCATGCGGCTCGTCTGCTTGCAGGCAAGCGAAGGCGTACTCCCTCTGGTAGCTCAACACATCAGCTATGTTTGAACACCACCTCCAATTCCCCCCCCCCCCCCAAAAAAAAAGCAAGAAAACATTTCTGGCTACGCCGCTGCTTGTTGCTGCCGAAGCAGTGATAGCTGCTACTTTGTGAATATTTCTGATGGACAGCATACAAACGTGGCATTTATATCAACGCCCATGAGTCTGGCTCAAATAGAAAAAAAAAACAACGGAAAAACGAAGCTTCCCTGCATGTAGAGCTGCAGATAAGTGGAGTCAATGTACATCCAGATGCAGCTGTATATTTACAGAAGGCAGCTCAGTTTTGGCACCTCGAGAGCATAGCTTTTTCATTTTTTATTGTTAATTGAGGCTTCGACCGCCTTTAAATGGTTTTAATGAAGGAGCACAAACTGAGTGTTTAAGCTACGCGCAGACTTCACTCGGGGGGTTATATGTTGCGTAGAACTTTACGGCAGGGAGCAGCTTTCCTTGGAATGTTCTTCTTGGGCGGCATCGTCATGTCGCCTTTCACCTTTTTTATTGCGTTCGCAAGCGCCCCGAAACGCCGCACAGAAAGCGTCACCTGCGACCATCAAAAAAAAAGCTCGGCATGACATTTTCATTAGCAAACTGTTTCCTGATGTGACAATTTTCTGGGTCACTTCACATCCTATCCTGTGGAATACTTATATTCCACTATCCGGAAATTTAACGAAGGCTTATATGTAATCCCCGCAGGGGCGCCTGCGCAAGTAGGCATTTGGTGTGTAGCGACACCACGGACCCGAGCTAACGGGGGAGTTTTGACTCCCTCCCACGCCTAGCCGTGCGTGGCTTTGCCGTGTCCGGGGAAAAGGGGATCCTGGGGGTTGAGCCGACGCTGGGTGATTGGACCGTTAAGGCCCCCCGGCAGAGGCAACACACCCCTTTGGCCCCGGTTTCACGTAGACGGCACCCCTGGGCTGACCCACCCAGGGGAAATCGGCAGTCGCCTTTTCCTATCTCTCTCTCCCTACATCTTCGTCTTTTGTTCTCACTTTACATCTTTCCTGTCTTCTCCTCACTTCATTTTACTTCCAATTTTTCCTGGCGGCAAGGGTTAACCTGGTGTAAATATCCAAACTTGGATAGATATATTAGGTTATGGCAGTGGCGTACTACTGGCGTTGTGCAGACATGTTTACATGTTCTGCCACGTCCCCTTGTTGGGATCCGTGGTGGGTGGTAGGCGCCATTACTGAAGGAACTGCACTTTTCTATGGGATCACGAAACCCCTTATCCATTGATCGCCCCTTCAAAAGGTGGCGCACCGAAGCAAATGTAATGCCGATTTCAGAAAAACAAGACCATTTCCCTAAGTACCACGTTATTTATTGCGAAAACTCGGACAAAAAGCTCGCAACATCTCCCCATTCTTCGTGTTCAGGTGCCTAACCGAGACTATCGGAACTGGCTATAAGGCTACAAAGATGGCAAGCGGAGACTTGCTAGTGGAAGTTAAAGACAAGACACAGTTTAAGAAACTAGAAAAATTAGTAGCATTTGGGGACAAGCCCGTAACCGTCTCTGCGCACCGAACGATGAACACTGTCAAAGGCGTTGTGTCAGACGATGACTTAAAAGACCTAACAAATGATGAGCTTCTGGCTGGCTGGAAGGACGAAAACGTCGTTCACGTACAGCGTATCGTAGTGAGAAGAGAAAACAAAGAAATTCCAACCAAGCACATAATTATGACCTTCGGGTGCTCCACACTACCGCAAGAATTAGTTACCGGCTATCTAAAACTGTCTGTGAGACCCTACATTCCGAATCCGCGGCGCTGCTTCAAGTGCCAAAGATTCGGACATGCTTCTCAGAGTTGCCGTGGGCAGCTTACCTGTGCACAGTGTGGTATCACAGGCCACTCTGCAGATGATGACTGCAAGGCCGAACCCCACTGTGCGAACTGCGATGGAGAACACGCGGCGTATTCTAGATCTTGCACAGCATGGAAAAAAGAAAAAAGAAATTATTACCATCAAAGTCACCCACAACATCAGTTTCCGCGAAGCAAGGCATCGAGTCTCCCCTTTCTATGCAACAAAATCATTTGCTGAAGTGGTGCAACAGGGGGCAGCACCACGACAGCATCAGGTGGCCGCCCAGGCTACGCACAGCGTGCTGGAGCGACCGCCGCTTGCCCCTACTGCAGGAGCAGCCAAGGCTGCTCCGGCCTCAGTAAACAAGGCCCCACCACGGGCGTCGACATGCATTGGCACGAGCCAGGGCAACGGGAATACTGCGGGAAGCCCGTTGACGTCCGGTGTAGAGGGTTTAAAAGCTTCGTATCTTGAGCCGAAGCCCACAACGCTCAGGGATCGCTCGGCAGAGCGACGGTCCAACGCTTCTCATGAAGCAATGGACACAACCGCCAGTCAAACGGTGCCTGCAGCGCCGAAGAAGCGGCGAGTTTCTCTCGACCGCTCCAAAAAAGACAAAAGACAAATTACAGGGCCTCCAAAAAGCCCTGTAAAATAAGTTTCGTGTTCCATAACCTGAAAGGTTATGGTACCATTCTGTTTTGACTTTAGTATCACACACATGTCACCAAGGTTTTATCGCCAACAAATCAGCTCTTACTCCACTTTTCCGCTCAAATTCACTGCCCAAAATGGCTTTTCTTCTTCATTGAAATTGTAGAAGACTCAGTAACAACATAGGTGACATAAAAGATTTGCTAAGTAGTCTCTCTCCAATGGCTATGTGCGTACAGGAGACCAATCTGGGAGAAAAACACACCAACTTCCTCAGAGGTTTCACCGTAGTACGGCGCGATCGCGTCCACGCTAGCCCTTTGTCCGGCGGCGTGGCTATTGTCGTCAAAAGTGGAGTTGCAGTGCGAGAGATCACCATCAACAGTCACATCGAGGCCGTGGCCGTCATCATTTTAGCTCACAAAACTATCACCATATGTTCCATTTATATTCTCCCACACACGCATTTTTCAATTAAAGATATAGAGCATATTTTGGACCAACTGCCTGAACCGTTTGTTATTGCAGGGGATTTTAATGCGCACGGAATGCATTGGGAAGCAGTACAACTGACATTAGAGGACAAACCCTCGAAGGTTTTATTCTGAACAATGACATATGTCTTTTAAATACTGTTAGCGTCACCTACTGCTCTCCAAGCACAGGTGCCACTAGCTGCTTAGATCTAGCGCTGTGCTCACCTTCGCTCTTTTGCGACCTAAAGTGGAGCGTGATAGATAATGTCTACGGCAGTGACCATATGCCTGCTCTCATAAAATTAACACAAACCCTCCCGACCACTCAATCCCGACCACCGCGTTGGAAACTACATCTGGCAGACTGGCCACTGTTCACTGAAAAAAGCTGCCCTAGAAAAGGAGATGCGTGATGGCCTAAGCATAGAGGAAATGAACGAGACAGTCACCGCCTGCATACTCTCGGCAGCCGAACAAACTATACCACAATCCTCCGGCATTATAAAGAAAAAACTTCAACCCTGGTGGACAAAAGTGTGCACACAAGCTAAAAAAATGCAGCAAAAGGAGTGGGGCGTCTTTCGCAAATATCCTACAGGAGAGAACCTCCTAGCATTTAAAAAGGCGAGAGCAAAGGCAAGATTTATTCGCAGGCAGGCTGAAAAACTCTCGTGGAAAAAGTACATTTCATCCATTAACAGTTCCATTACATCTAAAAGAATGTGGGATCAGGTGCACAAGTTGAACGGCAACTACAGTTCATATACCATCCCCATTCTCTCAACCCCTGGCATCCAGACAACTTTAGGCGAACAGGCAGACCTACTAGCGCAGCACTTTTGCGCTATTTTGAGCTCAGCAAACTATTCGGCAGCTTTCCTAAAACATAAACAATTTACAGAAAAACAAAAGCTTCCTATTACAGGTTATCACGACAGATCATACAACTCCCCCTTAACCCTGCAGGAAATCAACAGAGTGCTTTCTGAAGGTAAAAAAACAGCACCTGGCCCAGACAAAATACATTACCAAATGCTCGCCCATTTGTCCCAGGAAGCGGTGAAGGCATTGCTGCACTTTTTTAACGCTATTTGGATCACTGGCAGAATGCCAACAGAGTGGAAACAAGTCATTATAATTCCATTTCTCAAAGCCGGAAAAAACTCTGCATTAAAAACAAGCTACAGGCCCATAGCACTTACAAGTTGTATGGCGAAATCCTACGAAAGCGTTATTAATAATAGGCTAACATACATCCTAGAAACCGATAACTTGATAGATGTCCATCAATGTGGTTACAAGAAAGGATGTTTCACCACCGATCACCTTGTTCGCCTTGAACATACAGTACGAGAAGCTTTCCTGTACAAGCAGCACTGCTTAGCAGTATTTTTCGATCTTGAAAAGGCATATGACACAACGTGGAAGTACGGTATCTAACGAGACCTGGCAGATCTTGGAATTCGCGGAAGGATGCTCAACTGCTTGTCCGACTTCCTATTGAACCGAACTTTTCAGGTTCGTTTGGGCACCACACTTTCAGGAACTTTTACTCAAGAGAACGGTGTGCCTAAGGGCTGTGTCTTAAGTACAACTCTCTTTGTCGTCAAAATGAACTCTGTGAACCAGGTCATACCATCTACTCTTATGCACTCACTATATGTGGATGATCTCCAAATAGCGTGCCGGTCATCTAACATGGCGACGTGCGAGCGACAGATTCAAATAACTCTAAACAAGCTAGCACAATGGGCTAACAAAAACGGCTTCCGATTCTCCGAAGAAAAGACGGTTGCTGTAGCGTTCTCCCAGAAACGAGGCTTACAACCAGACCCCGTACTCAAAATAAACGAAACAGTATTGCCAATAAAACAAGAACAGAAGTTTCTGGGGGTCGTATTTGATAAGAAGCTCAATTTTCTTTCACACATTAATAATCTCAAGGTGAAATCCAACAGCGCCCTCAATGTCCTCAAAGTCTTGTCCCGAAAGCACTGGGGTTCCGACCGTAAGTGCCTCCTGCTCATCTACCGCTCTTTAGTACGCAGCAAATTAGACTACGGTATTATAATCTACGGTTCAGCAAGAGACTCGTACCTTGAACGCCTAGACCCTGTCCATAACAAAGGGTTACGTCTCGCAACAGGTGCCTATCGAACCTCACCCATTTCGAGCTTATACGCCGAAAGTAACGAACCATCCTTAGAATATAGGAGAACGAAACTAATGCTCACGTATGTCCTTAGAGTTCGTTCTTCACCAGATCATATATGCCACAGTATTGTCACACGCTGTGACCTACGACAACACTACGCCAACAAACCAAACGTAATTAAGCCACTAATACTAAGATTTGAAGAAAAATTTCACACCCTAAATGTTCCTAACGAAGCACTCTACATCGCCAGAAGGCCACCCAGTCTGGCTTCATGGAGTGATTTCTCCAATTTCTTAGATTTTTCACTCACACATATAAAAAAACAAAACACCCCATGTGAATATATGCTACAAGAATTCCTTACATTACAACAAACGTACAACACTTACAAAGAATTTTATACTGATGGTTCGAAGACATCTGCTTATGTCGGAAGCAGTGTGGTAGGAGCAACACACGAGCAAATAACTAGACTACCGCAGTTCGTATCCATCTACACCGCTGAGTGCTATGCGTTATGGATGGCAGTACGATACATTATAAGCTCAAAACATAAAAAAGCTGTAATATTTACAGACTCGTTAAGCGCGCTGAAAAGTCTCAATTATAAATCTCAGTAGGAGCCATTCATAGGCGATATTTTAAACATGCTATCCCACACACGTGATGACCACACCATACGCCTCTGTTGGGTCCCGAGTCACGTCGGGATTCCAGGCAATGAAAGGGCAGACCAACTAGCTGCAACAGCAAAAGAGATGTGCGAGTCAAAAACCAACATACCTGCCAGAGATGGGATTCAAGCTGTTCGACGGGCCACCACTCTTCACTGGCAGCAGGAATGGAAATCACAACAAAACAACAAACTTCACCTAATTAAACCTGTTCTTGGTGAATGGAAGACCTGTCTTCATCAAGCGCGTTTTATCGAAGTAGTTATATGTCGACCACAAATAGGTCATACGCACGTCACACATAACTATCTATTTGCAGGTGAAGAAGCCCCAACATGCGACAAGTGTCAGGAGCAACTAACTGTAATACACATTTTAATAGCTTGCCCACACATGGAAACATTAAGAGAAAAACATTTCCGTATGTTTCACAGGTTAAATATTCCCTTTCATCCAATGCTACTCTTGGGCGATGACGCCCTAATACCCATTGCCCTAATACCCATAGTGTCCTCTGATTTATCAAACCCTTCTCGTGCCTGTAATAGTGATTACAGGGACTTTCTAGGTGTGCCAAACATGAGCACTGCATATTTTTTAAACACAACTCCTGAAGAAGTACTGTCTGTATTTATGTCACTAAAGAACACTACTGCTCGGGACATAGATGACCTACAAATTAGACCTATTAAAGCAGCACTTGATCTTTTGTTACCTGTTCTTACCCATCTGTTTAATATCTGCTTATCCACGGGAGTTTTCTCAGAAAAAATGAAGCATGCGAGAGTTAGTGCCTTATACAAATCTGGTGACCGAAATATTTTTTCTAATTATCGTCCGATCTCGATACTTCCTGTTATATCTAAAGGGCTATAGAAAATAATATATCAACGTGTCATGTCTTTTTGTGAAAAGTACTCTATATTATCACCGCATCAATTTGGCTTCCGACGGGGCATGTCCACGGAACTGGCTCTCCTCACACAATAAGAACTCATACTTAACTCATTTGAAAAGAAACTGTTAACATTGGGTGTTTTTATTGACTATTCCAAAGCGTTCGTTAGAATCAACCACGAAGTACTCTATGCAAAATTGCGTCATTATGGTTTTCGGGGAACCCCACTTGACTTTCTGAAATCTTATTTATCACAAAGAAAGCAATCTGTAGTTATAAATGACAGCCAATCCTCCCTACTAACCATAACGTCAGGTGTACCTCAGGGCAGCATATTAGGGCCCCTACTGTTTAATATTTATATAAACGACATAACAAGTGTGAGCAAATATGTGGACTTTATAATTTATGCAGATGACACTAGTATATTTTTTCATGGTAATGATTTAGGTAAGCTTGCAGACTCAGCCAACAACATTCTTAACGACATCTTCATTTGGAGTACTGCAAATTATTTAACGATCAACACAAAAAAATCCAAAGCTGTGGTATTCGCACCGGTTCAGAAGGCTGTCTGTCGTGGTTTGGATATATATCTCGCGCCCGAAAAAATTGAGGTTGTCAAAGAAGTTTCATCCTTAGGAGTAATGTTTAATGAAAATCCTAATTGGGATGAACACGTTAATAAAGTAATAAAAATATAGCTAGGACGTGTGGTGCTCTCTCTAAACTTCGACAGATATTTCCAGCAAACATTAAACTTTTACTCTATAATACGTTGTTTTCATCTCACATAAACTATTGTAGTCTAGTGTGGGCAGATACATCTAAAACAAATCGGAACAAAATATTTTTACTGCAGAAAAAAGCGATTCGTCATATTGCAAACGTACCATACGACGTACATACAAGTCATTTATTCAGAGAATATAAGATTTTACCGATCGATCACATACACAGTTTCAACCTTATTATGAAATACAAACAAAGCTTGCTATCAAACAACGCTTGTTTTCTTAAACTGTGTAACCTCAGGAAAAATACACAATCCTATTATGACATTCGGAAAAGGCCTTCCTGGTTTGTTCCTTATTCGCGAACTAATCACGGTTTGAGAAGACTTGAACATTGTATTCCAGCTTGTTTTAACATGTTTGAAAATAAAAACATTGACATCTTTATTATACATAAAAAACAACTTAAGAACCTTCTCATCCAAAATGGCGGCGTGTAGTTTAGCATCTTCTAGTTGTCCGGCTACAGTACTATATGTAAAAGAAACACCCTATAATAGTGCTTCTGTAACATGGCATCCTATAATGTTTGCTTTCTTTGACATTTTTTTTTCGTTGCTTTTTTTACGAGTAAAACATACAACATTTCACTCGTCAGTGTTTCCCTTGTGCATTAAAACTCGTGCTTTTCGCATACCCAGTGTTGTAAACGTTGTATAATCATTTTGTAATACTTTGGTAGCCGTTTAGCAACGTGTGCATTGTTTCATGATTGACCGCACGCTGTTTTCTTTTGTTTTTTGTTGTTTTTTTCTCTTTGTGGTTTGCTTATTTTATGTAAACCTGAACCTGATATAATTTTGATGCATTTTCTTTTTATTTCCTAATTTATTGAAGTTTTAAAAATCGACGTCAAATTGTTTTTTCATGTTTTGTGCTCTGCTGATTTTGTAATGCCAAGTGAAAAGGGGTAGGAGCCTCGTCAAGCTGCTAATATAGCAGCTTTTTGCTCCTATTCTTGCGTTTTCTTTTTCGCAACTCTGTGAAGAAAATGCTCAATAAAACTGAAACTGAAACTGAAACTGAAACTGAAACAACGAGGCACTTGCCTTCCTGCCCTTAGGTTATAAGGACACGGGTATGGTATTAGTGCTATGTAAAAGCCGTTACGGTTTACCATAACCTCATGCACCAACCATACACATTGACCACCCCGAGCATCACACACATAATCTTAGAAGAGATATATACTTCAGGCGTTTACGAAGCCAATCTTTTTAGGCCTTTATACAGCCACGCTTCACCGCTCATCATATCTCATATGTCATCACCGTCAAGACATTCCAGAGTCATTGTCATAGCCCTGTCCACTGTAAGTATTCTCACCATGAGTCTGGCGCAGCATAGCCTTAGTTGCTCTTGCGCCACAAAACCCAAAATAATTGACTAACTAGCTTATATGTAATAAAACGTTCCTCCTTGAAATTCCTACGGTGCGCTGCGCATAGTACAACGCACTCGTAAGCTCAAAGGTATTCGCATTCTGCGAGGATCTGTCTGTATAACAGCAGGTATTAGGACACTCGCCTTCGGGTGTCGAGGGCTCGAGTTTAAAACCTGGAACAACGAGAGAGAAAGAGAGAGAGACGCCTTTATTCACAAAAGCATGGAGAAGGAGGACGTGGGAGGAACCCCTAGTCCGGGTTCCCTAGGACGACTCCATTGACGAGTCGGGCCCGCTGTATCAGAGCTCGGAGGACCTCGGGAGGCCCATCGCGGAAAGCATCATCCCACAGCTCTTCGTTACGTAAAGGGTGAAAGAAAGCAGGTAAGGGAGGAAAGATGTTCGTAGTACACTCGATCGAGACATGGAAAATCGTGGCCGAGTTTCTACAGCCGGGGCAATGGTCTGCATAGCACTGCGGGTAGAATTTATGAAGTGATACTAGATAGGGAAATGTTTTATTCTGTAGCTGGCGTAACGCTACTGCCTCCTCTCGCGAGAAAGATGGCGGTGAGGCGCTATGAGTGCTACGGACGTTCCTGTAGTGATTGATACGTGGGGTTTAACGCCCCCAAACCACCATATGATAATGAGAGATGCCGTAGTGAAGGGCTCTGGAAATTTCGACCACTTGGGGTTCTTTAACGTGCACCCAAATCTGAGCACACGAGCCTACATTTACACCTCCATCGGAAATGCAGCCTCCGAAGCCAGGATTCGATCCCGCGACCTGTTCATTAGCAGCCGAGTACCTTTGCCACTAGACCACCGCGGCGGTGCGACGTTTCTGTATTGACGAAGAATGTCGTTGTAAGTGAGAAGAGGATCCCCCCCCCCCCCTCCGAAATGATCTCCTTGCCTTGCCGGGACGCCTGGAGAAAAAGTTCGCGGGCAACAGCGTGTGCGCGTTCATTAGCCGGCAGAGAGGCATGACCAGGAGTCCAGAGTAAGTGGACGCGAAAAGTACTGTTTGACTCAGTTAGCGGAATTTAATTGAGTATTTGGTGGGCCGCTCTTGGGATGCCATCTCCTAATAGGAAAGCTCGACATGCCGAGTCTGTCAATATGTAGACCTCACTGTGAACACGGATAGTGTATCGTATCGCTAGAGCGACTCCAAGAATTTCGCTGTGAGCGGCATGTGTCCCACGCATTGCAGCCGAGCTCTGCAGGAAAGTGTGGCAGCTTGGGCTAGTTGGTATGGCATGACGATAGTTATAGCGCGAGAACAAGACGACGACACAGTGTCCTTCTTGTCTGTGTGTCATCGTTTTGTTCTCGCACTATATGTATCGTCATAGCTTTGCAGGTAATTAGTGCCATCTAACACTACCGAGGTGTTGCCTCCGCGAGTTCGGGCTGTGTCCGTGTAAAGATTATGCGATTCCGAGATGTCTTCGAGCATACGGCTGAGGTATCGTACGCGGGATTTGCGCCGGCCCTTGTCATGCTGGGGATGCATGTTACGTGATAAAGAGATGAACAGATAGTATTTTCCGTATCGCAGGTGATAAGGGCGTGGGGCGGGTTTCAATCTCAAGTGGTGACACGGGATATCCGAGGCGTGAGAGAAGAATGCGGCCAGTAGGGGTGAGTAGGAGGCGTTGGCGCTGACTGACCCAATCTGCCTCAAGCAGCTTGCTTAGTGTGTTGTGGGTCCCCTTCATAAGACGCGTGGAAGTTACTTGTCACAAAATCCACTAACAAGCTAGTAATTGCAGCTAGTAAAAGCAACCCTAGTGAAAAACACTACCTCCTTGGGCTCGTAACAAACACTAGCCCAAATACTAACAGGCTGGATAAAAGCACAATGTTGTTGGGTAGTTAAAATTACTGCCTAGTTCGTAAGTGAATAGTGCTGACTCGAGTGGTTAGTTCATTACTAAATTTTTAGCCACCGCCGCAAATAGAGGTTTACGCCTATTTTGTTGAATGTTCGTTTGCGTGGTCATACCATTATGACTCTATTACAGGTCTCATTGTGTAATGGTTAGCGAGGTCTATTACAAAAGTATAGGATAAAAAAAGCGAATTCCCATGGCCCTCGTATATTAATATTGGCTTTTAATCACGTCATGTAACTATACCTGGGTAAGTGCGCATCACAGTAACGTATTATAGAGAATTGACGACATGATCATACGATCAAATCGGATTCACATATGCATAATCATAAGTGAATTTCACAGGCGCATATGGATTCATATGAGCTTATGATATGCTCATATGAGTCTATATGAGCATATGATTTTCATACTCACACGATTGTGTGCTCATATGAGTATGAGAACTCATTTGGGCAGATCACGAGAACATGCGTGTAAATGCATGCACAAGTAAATCTTCAGACTTAGATGTAGCAAAATTCTGCTGTAGCAGCAGCTTGAAGACTATCTATACCCATGCTTTGGGACCACACCGCGTACTATTTAGCACCCACAGATTTTAAAATATAATTGTTGTTTTTTATGCATCATCATGTCCCCTTTCATTCACTTATGTGTGTGCCATTACACGGAACTTCTATTCCAAGGTAGTCAATAAAATTACAGCTTGCCTAAATTTTCCTTACGATCTTAATAATACGGCAAAATGCTCTGTGGCATCTACGAAAAATCTGGCAACGTAGGTGGCTTTGTGTTTGCCCAGTTAAAAACACTAAGAAAGGTTGCCTGGTTAGTAACGGGTAAAGTTACAACCTTTACTAGCTGGTGGCTAGTAAAAGTATGCCGCGAAGGTAGTAAATTACTCTAGAAACTAGTGAACACACGCGTTTATTAACTGATTACTAACTTTTTTTCTAAGAATGTATTGATGGGAGGCCAAAGAATTATATATATATATATAAAAACATTCCTTACCATCTCCTCAGACACGAGCTTCTAGACTGGAGCAGACTCTGGAGCTTCGACTTCTTGAAATTGTCGCGGGAATGTGTTAATTTCCTAGAAACCAGTAATTTATATTTTGCATACTGTAATAGTAAATGTCAAGTGCTTAATCGGAATATGATTTATAGATCAACAGCGAAGCGAGATCGCCGTGTTATCCAAGTACACTTCTTCACTTAGCCCGTGAAGTAAAACGTCATGTAAAGTTACCAGGAAAGCACGTGTTCCCCTTAACGCCTCGTCACAAGCACGAAATGACAGGAATTATATTTACACAGGAGAATAGAAATAATTACCATCACAATTTTTTTGCCGCTTGGATGTGCATGTAGAGAATGGATGTTCGAATGTACTATATGAAGGCCCAACTTCCATTACGTTGGATTTTCAAATCTGCTGTATATTTAGGCGACAATAGCCAAGGAGTTCTGCATTAATGCGGCAAGGAGAGCACCTACAGTTTCCATACACAGCTAATGCCACTAAACGTCGTTCTTCGGCAACAAGGACAGTGCAAGAGGAAAGCGGGAGTGGGATTTAGAAGAGTATATTAACTTGTTCTGGCAGCGCGTTTCATCATGTACTCGAAGCCCAAGTCAACAATTTTGATGAAATATTAATACTGTGAATATAGCAATTGGCATTGCATATACTGTATCAGAAAGAGAACTTGTATGACTCTATCAACTTGATTCTGGAATAGTTCCTTTTTCATACAAAGTTATTAAATAGACCAGAAATAAAAACATGAAATAATAAGTCAAGGCTTGCTACTTTCATATGTAGATCAACCACTCTCACATAGTTGATCATAGTTTTCGTATCCACCTGGTTTAACAGTTACGAAAATATTTCTATACGCGCACCCTACCTTTCAACTGGAATAAACATGGAACCTATTGGGTGCCACTGACGTGTAGGTCATTTGCAGTTTCCCATGCTTGAACGAATGATAAGGTAAAATTTTATAGGTTGCATTTCATTGAAAATAATAGGCTTAATAATATGCAATATGATCTCTATAGAGTATATGGCTGTGCGAGAATAGTGTGCTTAAGGCAGGCAATGTCTCCACCATGCGAGTGCCTCGTATATTTTCTCGAACCTCTAGTTCTTTCACTTTTCTCTAGTTTTCTAGTTCTTTCACTTTTCACATGTATGATAACCGGGCGCATGCGAAGGAAGAAAAAAAAGTGTACCGAGCAATGTTCGAAGTCTCGGTGCATTGAGAGACAGAGCTCCATAAACTGTCTTGTATCTCACAACCGTTGGGAAGCCCTTGGAATCGTTCCACTTGCAGCCTCTGGGATGGTCTTCAAAAACCGGCGTTTCGCTTCGTGTTTCACAGGACTTAAAAAACTTCCCGCGTTGCAGACCATGCCTCAGAACGTCAAAAAGGTTTCCTCGTTCATCCAGATGGTTCTCTTGAGATTTTGTCACGTAAGGTGCCTGCTGGTTTCATATATGGTTGTTGTTTGCTTGCTTGCTTGATCCTTTTTTTTGTGGCTCTCACCCACTAAGGGGGATCGGCCAAGAAGCTGGTGGTTAATGCAAGTCAATACCTTTCGGTTTTCCAGACTATGGGAATAGGATTACTTTGTTTTGACTGTCAAATTAATTTGGCACAATGTAAAAAAGGGGGGGGGGAAGGAGAGAAATAATAGAATTTGTTGAATATCTGAGGGGTAATCGTTATATGAAATTCTTCTGAAGGTTAAATCATTACAGTTTAACAGCTAAATAATAAATGGTAGATTGACTAGTAAAAATTGAGAGTTGATCAATTGCTCAGCAAGGTAATCTTCTTGTGTTACATAGGAATTCGCAGAGAGCATCGCAGATCCTGTCGCTGTGTCCTAATGAAGCAGCCCCAAAAGACAAAATATTGTAACGGGTGTAAGAGAAGCAAAGTCAAAAACTAGTTAATTACGGGCGAACTTGTGCCCTGAAAATTATGTGCGAGAAGATGGAAGAGTCTGCTAGAGCGTTCCAAAACAAAAACGGTTGATTTTCCCCGCGCCCCTTCTTCTTCATTGCTCCAACCCACACTGGCTCGTGCCTGTGAACAAGAGGCATGAGTTCAACGGCCCCAAGCAAGAGTGCGCACTAGACTGTGGACGCTGATTCTTCATAATGTCCCCCGCAGGGGCGCCTGCGCAAGTAGGCGTTTGGTGTGTAGCGACACCACGGACCCGAGCTAACGGGGGAGTTTCTACTCCCTCCCACGCCTAGCCGTGTGCGTGGCTTTGCCGTGTCCGGGGAAAAGGGGATCCTGGGGGTTGAGCCGACGCTGGGTGATTGGACCGTTAAGGCCCCCCGGCAGAGGCAACACACCCCTTTGGCCCCGGTTTCACGTAGACGGCACCCCTGGGCTGACCCACACAGGGGAAATCCTATCGGCAGTCGCCTTTTCCTATCTCTCTCTCCCTACATCTTCGTCTTTTGTTCTCACTTTACATCTTTCCTGTCTTCTCCTCACTTCATTTTACTTCCAATTTTTCCTGGCGGCAAGGGTTAACCTGGTGTAAATATCCAAACTTGGATAGATATATTAGGTTATGGCAGTGGCGTACTACTGGCGTTGTGCAGACATGTTTACATGTTCTGCCACGTCTCCTTGTTGGGCTCCGTGGTGGGTGGTAGGCGCCACTACTGAAGGAACTGCACTTTTCTATGGGACCACGAAACCCCTTATCCATTGATCGCCCCTTCAAAAGGTGGCGCACTAAAGCAAATGTAATGTCAATTTCAGAAAAGCAAGACCATTTCCCTAAATACCACGTTATTCATTGCGAAAGCTCGGACAAAAAAGCTCGCAACATCTCCCCATTCCTCGTGTCCAGGTGCCTAACCGAGACTATCGGAACTGGCTATAAGGCTACAAAGATGGCAAGCGGAGACTTGCTAGTGGAAGTTAAAGACAAGACACAGTTTCAGAAACTAGAAAAATTAGTAGCATTTGGGGACAAGCCCGTAACCGTCTCTGCGCACCGAACGATGAACACTGTCAAAGGCGTTGTGTCAGACGATGACCTAAAAGACCTAACAAATGATGAGCTTCTGGCTGGCTGGAAGGACGAAAACGTCGTTCACGTACAGCGTATCGTAGTGAGAAGAGAAAACAAAGAAATTTTAACCAAGCACATAATTGTGACCTTCGGGTGCTCCACACTACCGCAAGAATTAGTTACCGGCTATCTAAAACTGTCTGTGAGACCCTAGATTCCGAATCCGCGGCGCTGCTTCAAGTGCCAAAGATTCGGACATGCTTCTCAGAGTTGCCGTGGGCAGCTTACCTGTGCACGGTGTGGTATCACAGGCCACTCTGCAGATGATGACTGCAAGGCCGAACCCCACTGTGCGAACTGCGATGGAGAACACGCGGCGTATTCTAGATCCTGCACAGCATGGAAAAAAGAAAAAGAAATTATTACCATTAAAGTCACCCACAACATAAGTTTCCGCGAAGCAAGGCATCGGGTCTCCCCTTTCTATGCAGCAAAATCATTTGCTGAAGTGGTGCAACAGGGGGCAGCACCACGACAGCATCAGGTGGCCGCCCAAGCTACGCACAGCGTGCTGGAGCGACCGCCGCTTGCCCCTACTGCGGGAGCAGCCAAGGCTGCTCCGGCCTTACCCAACAAGGCCCCACCACGGGCGTCGACGCGCATTGGCACGAGCCAAGGCAACGGGCAGACTGCGGGAACCCCGTCGACGTCCGGTGTAGAGGGTGTGAAAGCTTCGTATCTTGAGCCGAAGCCCACAACACCCAGGGATTGCTCGGCAGAGCAACGGTCCAACGCTTCTCATGAAGCTATGGACACAACCGTCAGTCAAACGGCGCGTGCAGCGCCGAAGGAGCGGCGAGTTTCTCTCGACCGCTCCAAAAAAGACAAAAGACAAATTACAGGGCCTCCAAAAAGCCCTGTAAAATAAGTTTCGTTTTCCATAACCTGAAAGGTTATGGTACCATTCTGTTTTGACTTTAGTATCACACGCATGTCACCAAGGTTTTATTGCCAACAAATCAATTCTTACTCCATTTTTCTGCTCAAGTTCACTGCCAAAATGGCTTTTCTCCTCCATTGGAATTGTAGAGGACTCATTCACAACATAGGTGACATAAAAGATTTGCTAAGTAGTCTCTCTCCAATGGCTATGTGCTTACAGGAGACCAATCTGGGAGAAAAACACACCAACTTCCTCAGAGGTTTTACCGTAGTACGTCGCGATCGCGTCCACGCTAGCCGGTTGTCCGGTGGGGTGGCTATTGTCGTCAAAAGTGGAATTGCAGTGAGAGAGATCACCATCAACAGTCACATCGAGGCCGTAGCCGTCACCATTTTAGCTCACAAAACTATCACCATATGTTTCATTTATATCCCCCCACACACGCATTTTTTGATTAAAGATATAGAGCATATTTTGGACCAACTGCCTGAACCGTTTGTTATCGCAGGGGATTTTAACGTGCACGGTATGCTTTGGGGAAGCAGTACAACTGACACCAGAGGACAAACCCTCGAAGATTTTATTCTGAACAATGACGTATGTCTTTTAAATACTGGTAGCGTCACCTACTGCTCCCCAAGCACAGGAGCCACTAGCTGCTTAGATCTAGCACTGTGCTCACCTTCGCTCTTTTGCGAACTAAAGTGGAGCGTGATAGGTAATGTCTACGGCAGTGACCATATGCCTGCTCTCATAAAATTAACACAAACCCTCCCCACCACTCAATCCCGACCACCGCGTTGGAAACTACATCTGGCAGACTGGCCACTGTTCACTGAAAAAGCTGCCCTAGAAAAAGAGATGCTTGATGGCCTAAGCATAGAGGAAATGAACGAGACATTCACCGCCTGCATACTTGCGGCAGCCGAACAAACTATACCACAATCCTCCGGCATTATAAAGAAAAAACTTAAACCCTGGTGGACAAAAGAGTGCACACAAGCTAAAAAAATGCAGCAAAAGGAGTGGGGCATTTTTCGTAAACATCCTACAGGAGAGAACCTCCTAGCATTTAAAAAGGCGAGAGAAAAGGCAAGATTTATTCGCAGGCAGGCTGAAAAGCTCTCGTGGAAAAAGTACATTTCATCCATCAACAGCTCCATCACATCTAAAAGAATGTGGGATCAGGTGCACAAGTTTACCAGCAACTACAGTTCATATACCATCCCCATTCTCTCAACCCCTGGCATCCAGACAACTTTAGGCGAACAGGCAGACCTACTAGCGCAGCACTTTTGCGCTATTTCGAGCTGAGCAAACTATTCGGCAGCTTTCCTAAAACATAAACAATCTACAGAAAAGCAAAAGCTTCCTATTACAGGTTATCACGACAGATCATACAACTCCCCCTTAACCCTGCAGGAAATCAACAGAGTGCTTTCTGAAGGTAAAAAAACAGCACCTGGCCCAGACAAAATACATTACCAAATGCTCGCCCATTTGTCCCAGGAAGCGGTGAAAGCATTGCTGCACTTCTTTAACGCTATTTGGATCACTGGCAGAATGCCAACAGAGTGGAAAAAAGCCATTATAATTCCATTTCTCAAAGCCGGAAAAAACCCTACATTACCAACAAGCTACAGGCCCATAGCACTTACAAGTTGTATGGCGAAATCCTTCGAAAGCGTTATTAATATTAGGCTAACATACATCCTAGAAACCGATAACTTGATAGATGTCCACCAATGTGGTTACAAGAAAGAATGTTCCACCACCGATCACCTCGTTCGCCTTGAACATACAGTACGAGAAGCTTTCCTGTACAAGCAGCACTGCTTAGCAGTATTTTTCGATCTTGAAAAGGCATATGACACAACGTGGAAGTATGGTATTTTACGAGACCTGGCAGATCTTGGAATTCGCGGAAGGATGCTCAACTGCTTGTCCGACTTCCTATCGAACCGCACTTTTCAGGTTCGTTTGGGCACCACAATTTCAGGAACTTTTACTCAAGAGAACGGTGTGCCTCAGGGCTGTGTCTTAAGCACAACTCTCTTTGTCGTCAAAATGAACTCTGTGAACCAGGTCATACCATCTACTCTTATGCACTCACTATATGTGGATGATCTCCAAATAGCGTGCCGGTCATCTAACATGGCGACGTGCGAGCGACAGATTCAAATAGCACTAAACACGCTAACACAATGGGCTAACAAAAATGGCTTCCGGTTTTCTGAGGAAAAGACGGTTGCTGTAGCGTTCTCCCAGAAACGAGGCTTACAACCAGACCCCGTACTGAAAATGAACGAAACAGTATTGCCAATAAAACAAGAACAGAAGTTTCTGGGGGTCGTATTTGATAAGAAGCTCAATTTTGTTTCACACATCAATAATCTCAAAGTGAAATCCAACAGTGCCCTCAATGTCCTCAAAGTCTTGTCCTGAAAGCACTGGGGTTCCGACCGTAAGTGCCTCCTGCTCATCTACCGCTCTTTAGTACGCAGCAAATTAGACTACGGTAGTATAATCTACGGTTCAGCAAGAGACTCGTACCTTAAGCGCCTAGACCCTGTCCATAACAAAGGGTTACGCCTCGCAACGGGTGCCTATCGAACCTCACCTATTTCGAGCTTATACGCTGAAAGTAACGATCCATCCTTGGAATATAGGAGAACGAAACTAATGCTCATATATATCCTTAAAGTTTGTTCTTCACCAGATCATATATGCCACAGCATTGTCACATGCTGTGACCTAAGACAACACTACGCCAACAAACCAAACGTAATTAAGCCACTAATACTAAGATTTGAAGAAAAAGTTCATGCCCTGAATATTCCTAACGAAGCACTCTCCATTGCCAGAAGGCCACCTAGTTTGGCCCCATGGTGTGATTTCTCCAAATTCTTGGATTTTTCACTCACACATATAAAAAAACAAAACACCCCGCGTGAACATATACTACAAGAATTCCTTACATTACAACAAACGTACAACACTTACGAAGAATTTTATACTGATGGTTCGAAGACATCTGCTTATGTCGGAAGCAGTGTGGTAGGAGCAACAAACGAGCAAATAACTAGACTACCGCAGTTCGTATCCATCTACACCGCTGAGTGCTATGCGTTATGGATGGCAGTACGATACATTATAAGCTCAAAACATAAAAAAGCCGTAATATTTACAGACTCGTTAAGCGCGCTGAAAAGTCTCAATTATAAATCTCAATATGAGCCATTCATAAGCGATATTTTAAACATGCTATCCCACACACCTGATGACCACACCATACGCCTCTGTTGGGTCCCGAGTCATGTCGGGATCCCAGGCAATGAAAGGGCAGACCAACTAGCTGCAACAGCAAAAGAGATTCGCGAGTCAAAAACCAACATACCTGCCAGAGATGGAATTCAAGCTGTTCGCCGGGCCACCAACTTTCACTGGCAGCAGGAATGGAAATTACAACAAAACAACAAACTTCACCTAATTAAACCTGTTCTTGGTGAATGGAAGACCTGTATTCATCAAGCGCGTTTTATCGAAGTAGTTATATGTCGACTACGAATAGGTCACACGCACATCACACATAATTACCTATTGGCAGGCGAAGAAGCCCCAACATGCGATAAGTGTCAGGAGCAACTAACTGTAATGCAAATTTTAATAGCTTGCCCACATATGGAAACATTAAGAGAAAAACATTTCCGTATGTTTTACAGGTTAAATATTCCCTTTCATCCAATGCTACTCTTGGGCGATGACGCCCTAATACCTATAGCTGATGTGATCAGCTTTTTAAATGAAGCACAACTTCTGAACAAGGTCTAACTACAATAAACTATGCTACCGCTAGACATGGCAATACTTGACTGATGTGACCCGTAGCACAGCCTCTTTGGAGAGGCATCTGCTGCAGCTCGAATTTACAACGAGGCACTTGCCTCCCTGCCCTTAGGTATAAGGACACGGGTATGGTATTCGTGCAATTTAAAAGCCGTTACGGTTTAACATAACCTCATGCACCAACCATGCACATTGATCACCCCGAGCATCACACACATAATCTTAGAAGAGATATATACTTCACGCGTTTACGGAGCCAATCCTTTTAGGCCTTTATACAGCCACGCTTCACCGCTCATCATATTCATATGTCATCGCCGTTAAGACATTTTAGAGTCATTGTCATAACCCTGTTTGCTGTAAGTATTCTCACCATGAGTCGGGCGCAGCATAGCCTTAGTTGCTCTTGCGCCACAAAACCCAACATAACTAACTAACTATCTTCATAATGTCGGTTATTGTAAACAGTCTGTGTGGCAATAGTCCCCCTTCGAAATACGCATCGTCCCGATGCGCGACGGAAGGAGGCAAACAGAAAAAGGAGCGCTTTCATTCCCTCTCATAATAGGGCTTCATACGAACGACGTGTACGACTTCTGTGCTGTTTTGCCGCTTTGAACAGATGTGTCCATCGGCGATGACTTCGTAGTTTAGGTCACTCATTCGTCGGAGAACCTTATAGGGGCCAAAGTATCGACAAAGAAGCTTCTCTGATAGGCCGCGGCGTCGGAGTGGTGTCCATATCCACACTCGCTCGCCTGGGTTGTACCGAATTTTTCTGAGGCCCAGGTTGTAGTGGCTTGCGTCCTTGTGTTGCTGTTAATGTATTCGATGTCGTGCCAACTGGCGTGCTTCTTCAGCCCTTTGCAGAAAGTCATCAAGTTCTGACGGCTCGTAATTGTCGTTGTCTACTGGCAACATGGCATCGAGTGTCGTAGTGATGGTGCGACCGTAGACCAGCTTAAATGGTGTAACGCGGATGATCTCCTGCACTGCCGTATTGTAGGCGAAAGTTGCGTATGGCAAGATTTCGTCCCACAATTTATGCTCAATGTCAACGTACATCGACAGCATGTCAGCGATGGTGCGGTTCAGGCGTTCTGTCAACCCGTTGGTTTGGGGATGGTATGCAGTGGTCTTCCTATGGCTGGTGATAGTCATTGTCATTAAGGACTGCATCAAATCAGCCGTGAACGCTGCTCCTCGATCGTTAACCACGACGAGTGGGGCTCCATGGCGAAGAACAATATTCTGAACGAAAAACTTCGCAACTTCCATTGCCGTTCCTCGCTCAAGGCAGCCGGTTTCAGCGTATCGTGTCAAATAGTCAGTCGCAACTATTATCCACCTTTTTCTTGATGCTGACATTGGAAACTGTCCGAGGAGGTCCAATCCAACCTGTTGAAATGGAGTCGCTGGTAGCTTTATAGGCTTGAGAAGGCCGGCCGTCTTGAGGGGTGGTGTTTCTCGCCTTTAACACTCGCGACATGTCTTGACGTAATGCTTCACGAACGCTAGCAACTTGGGCCAGTAGTATATCTGATGAATTTTGGCGAAAGTTCAACTCGCGCCCAAGTGACCCGCAGACGGTTCATCATCACAGGCTTCTAAGACTTCATTCATGCCTCATGGCTGATGGTAAAACGAGTAAGAACTTCTCATGGTGTGTTCGAAATTCCTCTTGTAAAGTACATTATCTCGTAGGCAGAATGAAGATAATCCTCTTTTAAATACGCGAGGAACTTGTTCCTCGAGCCCTTCAAGATACTTTATTAATGGGAGCAGTTCCATGTCAGCCCGTTGATGTTCGGCGATTTCTGAGGTGTTTATCACACAAAGGAGTGGAAAGTCCTCTTCTTCTGAAAGAGTCGAGGGGACTGGTGAACGTGATAAGCAGTCAGCATCATCATGCTTTCTGCCAGACCTATATACGACCGTAATGTCATACTCTTGGAGCCTGAGACTCCATCTCGCAAGCCGTCCCGATTGGTCTTTTAAGCTCGCCAGCCAACAAAGTGAGTGGTCGTCGCTGACGGCCCGGAAAGGCATGCCGTAGAGATATGGCCTGAATTTGCTGATCGCCCATATGACTGCCAAGCACTCTTTTTTGATTGCAGAGTAGTTTCTTTCCGCTTTTGAGAGGGTGCGGCTAGCATATGCTATCACTTTCTCTTCTCTATTTTGCCATTGCACCAGGACCGCACCTAGGCCAAGATTGCTGGCATCTGTATGAACTTTCGTATCTGCGGTTTCGTCAAAGTGGGCCAGGATAGGCGGGGCTTGCAAACGTTTCTTTAGTTCGTTGAATGCACTGTCTTGTTCGGTGCACCAAATAAATGGCACGTCCTCTTTTGTGAGTCTTGTTAGAGGTTCGGCAATTTTCGCGAAATTTTTCACAAACCGCCTATAATAAGCACATAAACCCAAAAATCGGCGTACCTCTTTTTTGTCCTTTGGCTTGGGAAACAGCCCCACTGCCACAGTCTTCTCCGGGTCCGGGCCAACACCTTGAGCGCTGATTACATGACCGAGGAAACGAAGCTTCTCGAATCCAAACTGGCATTTTTTTTGTTTAATCGTCAAGCTGGCTGACTGGATAGACTGAAGTACCGAACGTAGTCGCTCTACATGCTGTTCAAACGTTGCTGAAAACACCACAACGTCGTCCAGGTAGACTAAGCACGACTGCCATTTGAGGCCTGAAAGGACGCTGTCCATCATGCGCTGGAATGTTGCAGGCGCACAACAGAGGACGAATGGGAGTGCTTTAAACTCATATAGACCATCTGGGGCTACGAAAGAGTCTTTTCACGCTCCCTTTCGTCCACTTCAATTTGCCAATAACCGCTCTTTGAATCCAATGAAGAGAAATACCTTGCGTGCTGTAGCCGATCCAACGTATCATCAATGCGCGGCAAAGGGTAGACATCCCGCTTGGTCACGCTGTTCAGCTTTCTGTAATCGACACAGAATCTCAGCGTGCTGTCCTTTTTCCTCACAAGGACTACAGGCGACGCCCACGGACTGTTGGATGGCTGTATGACATCATCCTCCAGCATCTCTTTCACTTGGCTCTTTATGATCTTACGTTCCTTCGGTGATACTCTGTACAGATTTTGGTGTACCGGCCTTGTAGCTTCATCTGTTATTATTCGGTGTTTAACAACCTGGGTCCGCCGTACTTTTGATGAGGTAGAGAAACATCCGGTGAAGTCTCTTAGGAGGTCTTGAATGATTTTCTTCTCGGCTGGGGCTAGATTTTGGCTGATTGCAACTCTTGCCAAGTCATCGGGCGCAGGTTCCGAAGTAGGTGGCCCTGACACCAGACCACATAAGTCCGTCACTGTTTGAAAACCGTGCAGGAAGGCGATAGCAGTGTCCTTTGCAACGTGCTGAATTTCGTTTCCGAAATTCGTGAGCAATACATCGGCACATCCACCACGTAATTGAATAATGCCTCGAGCTACGCAAATGCCTTTCTTGAGCAGTAGTTTGATGTTTGCATCCGGTATACCTTCAGAATCAATGAATGCTTCATTTCTTACACCGACTATTACGCTGCATCGTGGCGGCACGGTAACATCACAATCTATAACACGTAATGCAGTGTATTCTGTCTCATTTGTGTCTATGGCCAGTTTGGTCGAAAAAGAGACACTAGAATTCACTAGAAGGTCGATTATAGCTCCGTTCGCTAGCAGAAAATCCATTCCGAGTATCAAATCTCTAGAGCATTCCGGAAGTACGACAAAGTCAGCAACATAAGTAGCGCCTTGAATTCCGATTCGTGCAGTACATCTTCCCACAGGTGTGATGAGATGACCCCCAGTCGTGCGTATCTGGGGTCCACTCCAAGGCGTCAGGACTTTCTTTAAATCCTTTGCGGCAGCGTAACTGACAACCGAATAATCAGCACCTGTGTCAACTAAAACAGTAAATTCACACCCGTCTACGGTAACGCATAAGTCTGAAGAAATTTTGTCTCTACCTAATCTTGTTGTAGTGTTCTGCTCGTCGTTGCTGCACTGGGACCTTGATGGAGGATCTTCAGTTGGTCGGACATCAGCGGGCTTGCCTCCATAGGTCGCTGGCGTCAGTTTTCCTGACGGGGACTGCTTGGTCGACGGTGTGTTGAGGTCGAAGGTGGAGAAGGTGAACTTAATCGTCGAGGGCTTGGCGATCGATAGCGAGCAGGCGCTGGTGATCTAGGCTGATGCTGGAAACCGGCAGTTGGAAACAGATGGCCGGACAAGTAATCTTCAATTTGAACGGGTCTTTCGCCATTTCGGGGCATGGCGCGTTTGGAGAAAACCCACGGAGACCAACTCGTCGATATGGGCACATTCTGTACAGGTGTCCCGCTTCGCCGCAGTGGAAACAGAGAGGCCTCCTGTCGGGTGTGCGCCACACGTCGCTTTTTCCTGGCCTCGAGTTAGCTGGATAGTTTAAGCCTCGTGAAGCCGGTCGGTAGCCACTGGGAGCTGCAAACGAAGCAGTATGCACGGCAGGCTGGCGTACGGCATCGGCGTAAGTCGGTACGTGGCGTTCCTGCAATGGCTGTTCAAGTCGAACAGATTGCGCCTCGGGTTCGGCTTGAAGAATGGCGTGGCGAACTTCATCTCTGATCATGGTAGTCAGAGACGAAACTGGCGTTACGACTTGTCGGGGCAGCAGCTTCTGGAGCTCTTCCTTCACAATGGATCGCACCATTTTCCTCAATGCTTCGCTGCTGCTTCCCAGGTTTGCTGAGAGGACATCCGCAGGAACACTACTCGTGTCACGATTGTAGTGACGGGAGCGCTGCTGCAATGCCCGCTCTATGGAGGTGGCTTCGTTGCGGCATTCCGTAACTGTACGAGGTGGGTTGCGTACCAAACCGGCAAATAACTCCTGTTGACACCTCGCATCAAGTGACGCAGCTTTTTCTCTTCGTTCATGTTCGGGTCAGCGCGTTTAAAAAGGCGGGACATGTCCTCAATATACATGCCAACGCTTTCGTTCGTGCGCTGGTTTCTGGACTGTAGCGTTCTCCGCCTTCTCCCGACGATCGGCGCTGGCATATGTAGCTACTATTTGTCGTCGGAATTCTTCCCATGTCGGTATGAACGCTTCGTGGTTTTCATACCACGTCCTTGCTGCATTCTCCAATGCAAAAAAAGTACACGCGACGCAGTTTCCTTGCTTCATCCCAGCCCTTGGTTTTCGCAACCCGCTCGAAGTGTTCTAACCAAGCCTTCACATCCTCGAACGTGTCGCCGTGGAAGGGCTCAGGCAAGCATGGTGGGGACAGAATAAGTTCCGATGATGTCACCTGGTAAGCCATCGTTCCGTTGTCTGTGGATGCTGCTTGTGTTGCTGGAGCACTGGGGAGGGGTGCGAATTCAGGCGGCTCTCCTTGGAGGCGGCGGCTTGAACGCTGGTGTACCGGAGTCAGTTCGGCAGGTTCCAATCGTTGAGGATCGGGGCTTCGCTCTTTTGCGCCAAGGGGGCTTCTAATCATACCCAGCACCGTCCACCACAATGTAACGTGTGCAAGAGAAGCAAAGTCAAAAACTAGTTTATTATGGGCGAACTTGTGCCCTGAAAGTTACGTGCGAGAAGATGGAAGAGTCCGCTAGAGCGTTCCAAAACAAAAACGGTTGATTTTCCCGCGCCCCTTCTTTTTCTTCACTACTCCAACCCCACACTGGCTCGTGCCTGTGAACAAGAGGTACGAGTTGAACGGCCCTAAGCAAGAGTGCGCACAAGACTGTGGACGCTGATTCTTCATAATGTTGGTTATTATAAACAGTCTGTGTGGTAATATGAAGAGTAGGTGATATTCCTAGTTTTTTAATAACATTTCGAAGCAATTTTTTCTATTATTTTTAAAACGGTGACATGTCAGAAGAAAATGGTCAATATGTTCAGGTTCATTACAGCTTGAGCACAGAGGGGATGGCACCAGACCAGACCTGTTTAAGTAGAAATTAAGAGATGGTACACGGCAACGTAATTTTGTTATAGATACTTCCAATTAACGCGTGGGACTCCATTTATTATTCCATGCGCAGTGCAGGTGCGAGAAATTTGGATTCGGTATCGTACTTTTTGATGACTCTACAAGAAGGGAAAGTTTTCTGAACCTCGCTACTGTTACATAAGCTGTAAGAGGCATGATTGGCACAATCGGAAGATCAAGGGATGTTTGCGCGAGTGTGGCATTCATCTTATTTATAAATATACTACGATGGCCTGGCACCAATATCATTCGCACTCGACAAATGTCTGCTGGGATTAATGTTTTAAAAGTCTCTAGTTGAGCTGATGCCGACGACGATGATAAAATTGAACACATGGAATACGAGTCAGTCACTATCAGAGCTGTCGAATGAGTCGCAGGAAGTTAATGAAGAGCTAGTATAACGGCCGTTAATTCCGCTTCAAATATTGGTGTATAATCTGGGAGGCGTAATGAAAATGGCCAGAACAATGGGAGAGAAAAAAAAATACCAACACCTGCCTTCTCGCCACTCATAGATGCATCTGTTGCAATTACTATATTAGTACCTAATTGAGACAGGTATTCTTCTAATAAGCCAATCACATATTTAGAGGGCAAGTCAAGTCTTTAGCATTCATTGGGAAGATATCGTCAAATTCTATTTGCACTTGGTCGATTGGATTGTCAAAGGAAGTGAACTCGAATATATTATCATTTAAAGCATGTAGACGTGTTCAAAAAAAGCACTTGGGGTTTATATACACGGGACCAATGCTCATTGAAAAAGATACCGGGCTCGGCAAAGAATACAAGCTGTCACCTTCTTAAAGTGGATTCAAAAATTTTTAAATAGGCTTTAACTGCTAAAATACGGAATATGCAAGCAAGAGTGGGTACCCGAGCTTCTTGATACAAAACATTGTTTGCTGTGAATTTTGGCACACCTAAACAACTTCGAAGAGCTTTGCGCTCTAAGAGAATCAATGGGTTTATTTTGTATGCTGGTGGGCCAGCATACAGTGCTTTTGGGGGTATGCTTCTGTATGCTGGTCCATTGAGAAGAATTATTAAATTTGCTAGTAGTTGATCTGGTGCGTTTGAAAAGGCGAGCATTCATAGCTACATCCCGACTATTTATTGATTCTGAATCAGATATATATTCCTGCTCAGTTGTGTTAGATCGGAAAGGCCTTGCCTCATTATCGATGGAGGCATCTGACTGATGTTCGGCAGGCTTATTGATTGAAGCACTAGGAGGTCGGATACGCTTAGTTATTCGATCAGATACGCCTGACATCCGTGAATCCATATTATTATTGAGTGAGTCGGACAGATGGAGAAAAAATTTTTTCTAATACTTCTTCCATGGCCTTTTCTACCATAGCTGAAATGGACTGAGAAAGCGATGCATCCATAGCAAGAGGTGAACGAGCTGCTATGCCGGCATAACCCTGATTCCTGCTTTGAATTTTTGCCATTGCCTCTCTACGAGAGCATCGTCTCCTTTCAATGATTTCAATCCCCTGAAGTTTCTTTGATCTTGCAGGGTAGTTAGAATCGTCTGCAGCGTCGTTTGCTTTGCACAAACAGCCTGTCTTATTGTCTGATTGGCACTCAGCAGTACTATGAACAGCCCCGTATATGGCCCCGCATATGCGACATCGAGTGTCCGATTGACAACCATTAGTACTGTGTCCAAAGCGCCAGCGTTTAGCACATTGCAACGGACGGAGAGGTAAAGCTTCGATTCTATAGATAAGCAGCCATCTTGATCTCCGAAGAGGGATCCGTTGCAGCGGATGTGGCAATTGCAGTTTCAGTGAAAACTTTCTGTTTGTTTTCCTGTTTGGTACAGTGGTAAACAGAATTAACACCTGCTGGGGAGAAGATGTCCAAGACTTCTGCTGGGCTTAGATTTGCGTCTACCACCGAACCACTCCTTTGCAGCAAGCTAGATGAGGTGGGATAAAAGAGCTCACCGGATGTGTTGCAAAAGTAGTGCACTTTAGAATGTCTTGGATACAAGCCTTGTTTGGTAAGCAGCATAGTTTGTATCCCCCTGCGTCTAAACTGACGAACCTCTGTTATCAGTAGAGAGTAGGTAGTGATCGCACGAAGTTCCGTTTGGATTGTCTTGGGATTTTTCACGCGGATGAACCCACCGGTGGTCGGCACCAAAGCGACAGGAACGCTACGGGTTCCATTGCGGAGAAACAACTCCAGGGGCAGATTTTGAGGGGGAACAGAGGCTGACCAGAGGGTAGGCCTCTGGCCCGGAGAAGAAACAGACATGAAATAAGATGAAGTTGCACTTAGCAATGTACTCAGAACAGTTGCGGAACAAGAGATAGATGTATTAAAATAAAAGTAACCGCCAGCTTCTTGACCGCAACCTTGAAGATGGAACAAGGAACGTTGGGACCTGTGAAGCTGCAGCTGCTGTTGGAAACTCACTTTGTCCACATCTTCCTCTACGTTCTATCGGTTCCACCGCCACATTGCGTAGCAGAAAATTTGTAGATTATAAACATACGCACATTCCCGGCATACCTTTTCATTTGGTTTACCGTTCGAGAACAGTTCGCACAACGAAACTATTTCTCCTTACTTAAGTGAATGGCGCAACAACCAGGGTCATATAGGAACAGCTCAGCTGAAGAGTAGTGGAATATACGGTAAAAAGGTTGCGGGGGGGAAAAAAGCCCCCCAACCCCTCAAACAGAAACTTAACAAGTCAAACTTAACAATGCCCTGCCATGGAGGACTACAGGGCATAACAACGGGCATTTTTGTACACATCCTCCACCTGTATACAGCCCCCAAGGCCGGGCAATGCCCAAGCCACTCGCCCACCTCCGTGATTAATGATGTAGGGTTTTTTGGCCCTAATATACTTTCTAGTACTAGAAGCAAACAACGACGACGAAGAAGAAGATAATGTTTGTTAATGATGATGATCATGGAGGACATGATGAAGGAAAACATAAACAGAATGACAGAAGCAGGAGGAGAAGAAAAAGAAGAAGAATGAGAAAGATGGTGGCAATGTCCTAGGCCCACTTCTGTTTGTTTTATTTATAAATGACCTTCCAAATGAAACTGACGTTTCTATTAGTCTATATTCAAACGATTGCATCATATACAACAAAATCGACACAATAAATGACCAGATAAAATTACTCGTAAATTTACAGAAAATAAAAAAGAACAGTGTGATGAATGCCAAATGGTGCTGAACCCCTTGAAAACGGTAATTATCACAGTCATCAGAAAGAAAAATCACTTAAAATATACCTATTATATGGATAGTCATGAACTAGAAAGAGTCGAACAACATACCTTGTTTTGAATTTTACCAGAGATCTTCGCTGGAATCATCACATAAATTGTGTGTGCACAAAGGCCTTTTGGGTTCTATATATGGAGTCTTAGGCGCCATTTGCCGTTTGCAACACAAGAAACAAAATGTTTAGCTTACAAAACGTTTATTAGACCAATAATTGAATACGCCAAAATTGTCTGGGATCTATTCACGGTTACAATTAGATCAAAAATACAAAGAATAAGCGTTTAGCAGTTCTGTCTATATTTAATAAATATCGGTGGACAGATTCCCCATCCTAACTGTGTGTAGTACTGGAGCTATCAATGTTCAAGCTGGGACAATTCATGAAAGACTGAAGTATTTTCACCTCAGTATTCATGACCGTCATATATAAAGTATGCTGAACATTTCGATATTTTTCCTACTGAAACTTCCAGACATCGCCATTCAATATTTATTCCTGCATCTGCTGCATCCACTGATTGTTTTAAGTATATCTTTTTCCCAAGAGCCATCAATGAATAGAATTCATTGAGCGATGAAGCCGTTTCATGCTCATCTACAGATATGTTTTTAAAACACGTAGCACATATTCTCGTTTGTAATAAAAATGCTTCATTTGTCTCTGCATGCTCCAGTGCATTTATTTATTAAGCTCTTGGTTGAGTCTCTGGTTGCGTTTGTTTTCTTTGGACGACTTTATTCTTGCCCTCTAATTTATTACTTCTGTTATCCTTGTTGACTATGTTCTGTTTTTAGAGGGGCCACTATGTTTTCAAGTACTTCTTTTTCAACTCCTGTAATCGCCCTATGTAAGGGCTGATATCAACCGTAAATAAATAAATAAATAAATAAATAAATAAATAAATAAATAAATAAATAAATAATTATAAAATATAAATAAACAAATGAAAATATTCATAATGAAGAACCTATTATTACTTCTAAATGACCTTTTTTCATGATTTATTCATTCATTTACTTATTGTTCTTGGTGAAACCATCTGCTTCATTTTCCATATCCGTTATTTCTAATTGTCCAATTCTCATTACTTTTTGCCCTTTTTTCATAGTTTAAAAACCGTGAGCTAACAAATCAACAGTATTTCACCAGAATTACCAGGTTCTTGGCCAATCCCTCAGCGTGGGTGTGTGCCACAGTTACCAGGCACTTCCTTCCTTCCTTTTTGAGCACGGGGTATGTTAACTTGTGCATCCGGGCCCACCATAATGGGATACTGAACTAAGGTTTGCACTGACCGATATTCTCGCAAGGAATACCTAACAAAAGGTTTATTCGGTGTTCGTATACTTACCAGCGTCTCGATTTTTTCTTAGCTTAGTACCCGTATCTGGCAATTTTCGTAGTGGGTATGTGCCACAAACGTTTAAAAGTGAAGTGGTCTCACGATTAGCAATACGTGTGACTCAATACACGGTTTCGGTGGCTGGCCCGCCAGGTATAGGGATGCCGACTCTTCAGTGAAGGAACGCGGGGCAGAGAGTTAGGGGTGCGAACAATTATTGCTTTAGCGAGGTAGTAAAACGTGTCTTCGTGGTGGTGATATCTTCCAGACAAATACAGGGTTTCTTTATAGCTGTGGGCTCAAAGCACTTCAGTAGGCTACTTGTGGTTCGAATGATTTTCTCTTGTTCGGTAATGTACATGTAAAAGTGTTCGTACTTTCCGCGGAAGTTGCACTGAAGTAGCTACAGCCTCTAGTAGCCAACGTCAGTCACCACTACATTATTTTGTGCCTGCGATCTTCATGCTCCTTACCCTGAGGTGCGTTCGACCTGCGTTGTATCACGTAAACATTTCCTGCCGGACTGTTCGGAACAAAACCGTGACTTGTAGCTGTCGGACAAAGACGGAAAGACTCGGTACGCTGCTATTAAAGTTCGGGCAGTCCCGCTAATACCGGTATAGTTTCGAACTCTAGAGCCATGATGCCTCAGATCAGTTATAGACAGTGCATTCCACAACATCGCCTTCACCGCGACGCGGCACTGACGGACTCAATGGCGCCGTGAGCCTTCCGGTGGTGTTTCTTCAAGGTATTTGAATTCTAAACGCTGGCTGCCTCTTTCACGGATTTAAACAGCCAAATCGTCAGCAAATGGATCACACAGCCAGTAAGCAATAAATGTGCGCACATGGACCTGTAAGAAGAATTGGTTGTCGTATTCCAGCTGTCGCACACAAAATTAGGCATCTACGATGATCGACGGAGAAACCTTATCAACTAAAAATGGCGCCTTGAGGATGTCGTGCATCCTACGGGAACATTCCGGAATAGGTAAGTCACATTATACGGCAATATTTAGCTTATTATTTTCTATATACAAGAAAATGCAGGGTCAGCCCAAGCGGCTCGTCTGCTCTCAGGCAAGCGAAGGCGCACTCCAAGTGGTAGATCAACACATTAAGTAAGCTTGAACGCCACCGCCGCCCCCTCCTCCCCTGAAAAAAAAAGGAAACATTTCTGGCTAGGCCAACGCTTCCTTCTGCGGAAGCAGTGACAGCTGCTACTTTTCGAGTGTTTCTGGTGGAAAGCGTACAAACGTGGCACTTATTGATCAACACCCATAAGTCTGGCTAAAATAACAAAAAAACAATTGAAAAAGGGAACTTCCCCGCACGTAAAGCTACAGATAAGGGGCGTCAATTTACAGTGTTACGTTTAGCCCGGTGATTCATCTGGGCAGACGCCATTGTGCATAAGCCGGTTCACAAGGGAGGCTTTCAACACCATCGACGGCTAGTCTGCAAGACGCTATTCTAAAGATGTTTCAGGAAGCAGTCGCGTCTCGACAAAAGCTTCACGAGACAAGCCTTTTGTTGAATGGGCTCGAACAGCGGGGGCACAGCGCCACTGTGGCTGGTCTCATTACGACAACCTCTTGACTCGGCTATTGTCATCTACACGAGGACATTGCGAAGCACCGACAGCCCTGAAGCGTGGGAAGACGTCGAAGGAGCCGTTCTCAGAGGTCGAGCGTTCGGGCTGCCTGAAGCCGAAGGCAGCATGGGTCACTGCTGATGTTTGGGTTAGCGACCATCTCCCCGGAGGAGCTCAACGTTGCCTCTCTGGACTCTACCTCATCACACTGCGGCGCCTTCAAGGCGAGGGCTGGGTGCGTCATTGTGTGGTGCGCTCGTGCTCACATTAGACCATTGAGGCTTCGTCACCTGATTTGTGGCGAGAGTGCTTACCGCCGTCTTCTACAGATCTCGGTGCAAAGAAGACGGTGGGCTATAAAAGCCGAAGCATTTTGTGAATCCTGTGCGGAATCATGAACTGAATCTTTGTTGTACATAATGCGGGATCCTATGGATCCCTGTACAGTTCCTATCTTTCTTCTATAAGCTCGCCCTTTCTTTTCCCATGAAGCTGTACTGGCGCTGTATTTTGCGTTCATTCATAGTCATATTACTTACAATGTAGTCTTATCGGGCAACACTTATGCTTGTCATTTATCATCAATACAGCATATTCATAATCAGTCAATACGCATTGTCACTTCTAGCTCTTCGCTATCGAACGCTTACACACTACAGCGCTCTTCAATATCTTATCAGTAGATCTTTTGTTCTGGTTGAATCTTGTGACCTTATTCCACAAATTGCTGTGTAATCAACTGGCATACCCATTTATTGTATCTGATCTTTTGCAGAATAATATCGTGACCAGGTTTGCGGCTAATGAAAATTTCCCGTTACTCCCCACTCATATTATTTGTGGGCAAAAAACTTCCACTTTCATTGCGATATTCTTTTGGAATGTGTTACCTTCTAGCATTAAGCGTTGTACTTCATTTCCTTTGTTCAAAAAGTCCGTCAAAAATCATTTTCTCGAATAATCATACTTGTTTACCTGTTTGACTTGTTTGTTCTTCGGTTCTTCTTATACCACGTTGCGTGTTTTGGGTTGATTTATGATGTAAAAGTGTTTTTCGACGTCCGTGTGTTATAAGAATTTTCTGTTGCTCTGTATAAATTTTACCGTCATTTTGTATCTACAAACCAAGGGTCCCACCAAAGTCTCTGGCTATGGGACCCTCCTCTGTATATCCTAGATTTTGTAACTTGTTTTTTGAAATAATAATAACTTGAAACTTGAAACTTAAAATAAATCTTTGTTCAAACTCTCTTAACGCGTTCCTTCACTGGCGAGCTTCGGCTATGTGGGCGACGGCGGGTTGCCGGCTACCCTAAAAAAAAACCGCCGTACCTGTCATCAATCTTCGAGCCCTTAACAACTGGTAGCAGCGTTGGGATGCTATCGTCCCCCTCCTACCCTTTACAACAACCAGATGCAGCAGAGCATAGTCGTCTTCCCCAGTGGCGCAATTGGTTTACGCACGGTACTTATACGTCAGTTCTCGTGAGCTATGCCGGGGTTGTGAGTTCGAGCCTCACCTGGGGAAAGTACTTTTTTATTGTTAATTTAGAGCTCATGTACTCTTGATTGATGAATATGTGGGGTTTATTGTTCCAGAACCACCATGTGATTACGAGACGCGCCGTAGTGAAGGGTTCTGGAAATTTTGACCACCTGGGGTTCTTTAACATGCACACAAATATGAGCACATGAACCTACAACACTTTCTCCTCCTCCGGAAATGCAGCCGGAATTCAGTCTCGTGACCTGCGGGTCAGCAGCCGAGTCCCTTAGTCACTATAGACCACCGCGGTGGGGCAGGTAATGTACTCTGAGCAGTCGATTAGCACCACTAACTTTTCACTGTTCGCCGCTGATGGGAATACAGAACGGCGAGCGGCTGTGATACCATGGGAGTCTAACCACAAGAGTTCACCGTGACATATCTGATAACTTATCGAGATGCAATAGTGTCCAAGTGCACGTAGTTCGGTTGATCGTCTGTATTTAAAGCATATCATAGGCTTGTATGTACAGAATAGTAAAGTATGTTATCGTATACTATCATTTACCATAAAGTGAAAAAGAACAGGGAAGAAGGAAAAGAGGAGAGAGGGAGCATCTCAGTCTTGGCACGTCGAGAGCGTAGCAGTTACAATTTTTTTATTTATTGTTCATTGAGGCTTGAACCACAGTCAAATGATTTTGATGAAGCAGCATGAATTAGGTGTTTATGTTACGCGCAGAGTTTACTATGGGAGTTGTGCAAGGGGTGTGGAGAAATTTAAGGCAGGATGGAGCTTTCCTTTTTTTCCGGTGGCGTCGTCATGGCGTCTTTCCCCCTTTTTATCGCGTTCGCAAGCGTCTCGATCGGCCCTACAAAAGGGGTCACCTGCCATCACCGAAATTGGAGTTCGGCATGGCGTTCTGGCAAGTTGTTCCCTGACGTGACAATTTTCTGGATCACATTATATTTTGTCCTCACGAATACATATATTCCACTACTGTAAAATTAAACACAGACTTCATGTGACGAAGCGTTCCCCTTTTACATCTCTACTGCGCGCTGCGCTTTGTATGATGCGCTCGTATAACTGCATTGTATTAAAAGTCTGCGAAGATATCTCTCCATACCAGTAGTTCAGACACTCGTATTCGGGTCTCAGGGGCTCGAGTTCAAAATCCAGTGTAACCAAACGGTGATGGCAGTCTCTGTTGCCCTCACGACCTCCGATCTTTCGTGGGTCCATAGCAAGCGCCTGAGCTTTCGAATATTACAAGATATTTATTCGTACGCTTCATCCATTCACCCGTTTTATCTGTTAAGAAGTGCCGGCATATCGTGGTTCTTGCGTGTTAAGTTGCTCACTCATGCATGGCTCACCTATGCAAAACTCTTTCTAATAGCCTATTGCATAAGAAATAGGTAAATACAAAGCTGATACAGTACCAGCAGCCAAATTCGTAATTCATACATTAACAATAGGTGAATACAGAGCCAATGAGGCCGACACAGCTTGAATGGACTAATACCGAACCAAGAGACAAACAAAGATCCGACCGTCGTCGAACGGTTTTGGGTTGTGTCAATAATCCATTACACCATTGATTTTTTTGTGACTTTTGACTGAGTTGGTGATAAAGGGATGGACTGGCTTTTTTTCGGTTAGTTTAATTATTGAAAGTTATTCGGTACACACTCGGTGTGTTTAAAAATTCACTGTGATCGAACGCCTCTAAGAGCAAATTTGTCGGGTGATAGGTCGGTTTCATTTGATTTGGGTTAAGATGATACCAGTGCTTTGTAGAGACTTTACTATATGTATGTTGCATGTCTTTGCTTGTGTAAGAGTGAGAATAAGTCTGCGCAATTCGACTATACGTTACGCGGCAACGGAGCCAGGGTGTACCACAACAAGACGCAGAGACACTGCCCGGCGTCATCAGCAATTTGAGCGCCCACTAAACTTCGAGAGAGCAAGAGCCTAAATGGCTGCTGCAATTATGTTCAACCTGAACCGTCGTTCGTTTTGGCAAATATTGTCGCTAGGTGAAAATAACAGAGTACAGGACGACGGTGCGACCAGAAAAACGAGGTCTGTATTAACAGAACGAAAGAGCAGCCACTTCGACTTCTTCTTTCTCAGAGGAATCGTGGGTGCTGTCCACGCTCATCACTTCGTCGTCCTCTGTCTTCTTGCCTGGCCTTTAGCCGTGACATTAGCCTCCCATCCAAGAAAGCATCGTCCCGATGCTTTATAATCAAAGCGGTTTGTACTCGTTGGAAACGCATGAGTTCATTCGGCGAAATAAAGCTTCATGCGTACCACGTGCACAACTTCTGGAGCATACCTTCGACGCCTTGAATAGTGCGCAGTTTCAGGAACAACCTCATAATTAATGTCACTGAGACGTCGCAGAACTTTATAGGGACCGAAGTACCGTCTTAACAGTTTTTCTGAGAGGCCACGGCGCCGAATAGGTGTCCATATCCAAACTTTCTCTCCTGGCTCGTAGGAGACTGGTCGGTGACGAAGGTTGTACCGTCTTGAATCGTAGTCCTGCTGGCGACTAATACGTAGGCGTGCAAGTTGTCGGGCTTCTTCGGCCAACTGAGTGATATAATCAGCATCCGTTTCAGCGTCTTCGCACTCGTGCGGCAGCATAGCATCTAGCATAGTGGTGACTTCACGACCATGAAGAAGACGGAATGGCGTTGTTCTTGTTGTTTCTTGATAAGCCGTGTTATAGGCGAACGTGACATACGGCAAGATCTCATCCCAGTTTTTATGCTCCACATCGACGTACATGCAGAGCATATCCGCTAGTGTCTTGTTGAGACGTTCCGTAAGACCATTCGCTTGCGGATGATACGCCGTTGTTCGCCGGTGAGATGTGCCACTAAGTCTTAAAACTGTCTGTAATAGTTCGGCTGCGAATGCAGTTCCCCTGTCAGTTATTACCACTGATGGAGCACCATGCCTCAGCACCACATTCTCTACAAAAAATCGGGCTGCTTCACTTGCCGTGCCCCTCTCCAAAGCCTTGGTTTCGGCGTAACGAGTGAGGTAGTCGGTGGCTACTATAATCCATCTGCGACCTGCTGATGAGGTTGGAAATGGGCCCAAAAGATCCATTCCGACTTGAGCGAATGGAGTAGCGGGCACGTCAATAGGATGGAGGAGGCCTGCTGGTTTGACGGGTGAAACTTTTCTGCGCTGGCAATCAAGGCACGTCCGAACATAGTGTTGAACGGTTGCCGTCAGTCGTGGCCAGTAGTATTTCTGCCTCACTCTGCACAACGTACGCGTGTAACTCAGGTGGCCGGATGTTGGTTCATCGTGCATGCCTGTAATACTTCGCTCCTTAGAGATGTTGGGACGACGAGTAAGTAGTCGTTTCCGTGTGGCGTGAAGTTCATCTTATACAGGACGTTGTTGCGCAAGCAAAAGGACAAAAGCCCTCTCGCAAACAGTCTAGGTACAGCTGAAGTGCGACCCTCTAAAAAACATATTATGGGTTCTAGTTCGGGGTCGTCTCGTTGCAGCTGTGTGACAGTTGCCGTGTTTACAACTCCGACAAAGGCTGTATCGTCGTCATCTGCCGTCGCAGGTTCGTATGACGCACGAGAAAGGCAATCAGCGTCTGAATGTCGCTTCCCCGACGTGTAGACCACCGTCATGTCAAATTCTTGAAGCTTCAGGCTCCAGCGCGCCAACCGTCCTAAAGGGTCTCTTAAATTTGTCAGCCAGCAGAGGGAGTGATGGTCGCTGACAACATTAAAAGGACGACCATACAGGTATGGGCGGAATTTTATAACCGCCCACACCACCGCAAGGCACTCTTTTTCCGTAGTGGAATAATTTTCTTCCGCACGTGAAAGAGTTCTGCTCGCGTAAGCAATTACTCGTTCGGCGCCATCCTGCCACTGCACGAGTACAGCTCCTTAGCCGACATTGCTAGCGTCGGTGTGCACTGTTGTCGGTGCGTCATCATCAAAGTGTGCGAGGACTGGTGGCTTCTGAAGGCGTTGCCGCAGCTCGTCGAATGATTTTTGCTGCTCTTCATTCAATACGAATGCGACGTCTTCTCTGGTAAGCCGAGTCAACGGCGAGGCAATGCGCGAGAAGTTCTCAGTAAAGCGTCGGTAGTAAGCACACAGTCCTAAAAACCGTCTGACGGCCTTTTTGTCAGCTGGCGCTGGAAAATTCGTAACGGCAGCTATTTTTTCAGGGTCAGGCCGCACACCTTCACTGCTGACAAGATGCCCCAGGAACAGAAGCTCTTCGAAGCCGAAATGGCATTTTTCCGGCTTAAGTGTTAGTCCGGCGGAACGGATAGCTTGAAATACTGAGTGCAGTCGCCTGACGTGTTCGTCGAATTTGGCAGAAAATACGATGACGTCATCTAAATACACTAAGCACGTCTGCCACTTGAGGCCTGATAGTACGGTGTCCATTAGCCGCTGAAATGTTGCCGGTGCTGAGCACAAGCCAAATGGAAGTACCTTAAATTCAAAAAGGCCCTCAGGTGTCACGAAAGCTGTTTTCTCCCGGTCTCTTTCATCGACTTCTATCTGCCAATACCCACTCCTTAGATCCATCGACGAGAAATAACGCGCGTGCCGTAGTCGATCGAGTGAATCGTCAATACGTGGAAGTGGGTAGACGTCTTTTTTTGTCACCTGATTCAGCTTGCGGTAATCCACGCAGAAACGTAAGGTGCCGTCTTTTTTCTTCACTAATACAACCGGCGAAGCCCAAGGGCTTTTCGACGGCAGAATAACGTCGTCTTCAAGCATCTGTTGCACCTGCTTTTCGATGGCTTCACGTTCTCGTGGAGCTACCCGGTACGGGTTTTGCCTGATGGGTCTGGTCATGTCGTCCGTTATAATTCGATGTTTTGTCAGCGGCGTTTGACGGACCCTGGAAATCGAAGAGAAACAGTCTTCAAACTTGTTAATAAGCTGCATGATACTTTGCTTCTGCGCCGGCAGCAAACTTGGGCCGATATCAACAGATAGAGGTGCAGGGGTGAGATCAGTTGAATTATCTTTTTCAAGAGTTAGGCAGTCTGTCATCTCGGCGAGCTCTTCCACGTACGCGACTGCCATGCCCCTCGTTAGATGTCGGCGTTCAGAGCTGAAGTTCGTAATGAGGACGTGCGTGTGTCCGCATTTTATGCTTACGACGCCTCTTGCGATAGATAAACCATGGCTGAATTGCAGTGTTGGAATTTGCTCGGCGATGTTTTCAGAATTGCTCGACGTGTCACATGTCACAGCCACGAGTGCACTCGACCGTGGTGGGATGGTCACGTCGTCTTCGAAGACACGCAAAGGCTGACGTCGCTTGTCTGTACAGGGCACATCCAAAACTTGATCTAGGGCCGTCCAAAACGTAACCGATCTCTCAGGAATGTTGATAATGGCACCGTATTCCCGCAAGAAGTCCATGCCCAAGATCAGGTCTTTGCAGCACTCCGGTAAAATTACGAAAGTAGCGACGAAATCTGAACTGCCGATATTAATTCGAGCTGTACATTTGCCTGTCGGCGTCACCAATTGACCCCCTGCGGTTGTAATGTTTGGTCCCGTCCATATTGTTCTTACTTTCTTTAGGCAGTCGGCGAGTTTACGGCTGATAATAGAGAAGTCCGCACCAGTATCTACCAGTGCTGTTATTGGGCGTCCGTCTATACAAATGTCTAGATTGGTGCTTACGATTTCCGTTGATGTCGGTGACGTCGTATCGTCCTTGGTATCGTGCGTCGTACGATCCGTGGTATCATTCGTCATATCACGTCGTAGAGAAGATGTTGGGGGTGTTTTAGCATCTCGACGGGCGGCAACCTTCCCCCCAAAGGTCGCAGCTGTTAGTTTCCCCGACGAGGGCTAGGAGATCTGCCCCGGACTACCTCGGAGTACCTGCGCTGCGGCGGCGAGTTCGGTGCAGGTGAAGGAGAGCGGGGTCGACGATACGGCACTTCGGGTTGCTGTGCTTGCGGGCCTGCACTGCTGTCACGGCGGTTATCGAAATAGGCACGAGGGGAGGTTTGTAGAAAGTTTTGATGTCTACGGTCACGGTACGGGCAATGGCGGAAAATATGGCCGGCTTCTCCGCAATGAAAGCAAAGTGGTCGACGGTCGACGGTGCGCCACAAGTCCGTCTTACGGATGAATGGTCGACTGATGGGCATACCTTGCGACCAAGATGCAGATGTCGGCGGAGTGTACATTGGCGCCGTTTGCATAGGCACGTTGGACTGTGGATACGGCTGCGGCGGATTGGGAGCTGGAGCCCACGGCTCGTTGTAAGGCCCTTGGCTCACGTCACGATAAGCCAATGGTGACGAGTTGTAGGACACTGGAGTGTGTCGACGGACAGCTGATGCGTAGCTCACAGACCGCTGGTCTGAGGGCGATTCGGGCAACGAAAATGCCTGGCGGAGTTCTTGCCGCACAACTTCTGCAACGCAAGCCATGGTATTTTCTTGCGGAGTCACAAGGAGGTTTCGGATCTCCTCCCGAACGACCTCACGAATGAGTTCGCGCAGAGAACACTCACTGCCGGCACTCAAAGCAGAGAGACTGGGGGATGTTTTGATTGGTTGGTCATGGTATCGGCGCCGTTGCTGCAGTGCTCGCTCGATTGTTGTAGCCTCTTTGACAAATTCGGCTACGCTTGTTGGTGGGTTGTGTAGGAGACCGGCAAACAGCTCTTCCTTGACGCCTCTCATCAAATGTCGGAGTTTTTTACCTTCAAGCATCTCGGGGTCGGCCCGCTGAAATAGGCGTGTCATGTCTTCCGCAAACATGGCGACGCTCTCATTTGGTTTCGGTATGCGTGCCTCGATGAGCTGCAAAGCAGAATCACAGCGGTCGGTGTTTGCGAATGTCCCGAGAATTTGCTGCCGAAATTCTTCCCACGAAGACAGCTTTGACTCGCGGTTCTCGTACCACGTACGAGCGCTGTCTGCCAAAGCAAAGTAGACGCGCGATAGCTTTTGTTCAGTTGGCCAGCGGTTGGCTTTGGCGACTCGCTCATACTGGGCTAACCAGTCCTCGACGTCTTCATAAACCTCACCGTGGAAGGTCTCAGGAATTAGAGGCTGATCGACAGTAAGCTGTGAAGGCCCTCCGGTAGCCATTTCTCCCGGTACGGTGTGTTGCTGGAGAAGTTCGAGCGGGATCACCTCAGGACTAAGGCCTCGCTGTCGGCGACTGTAGCGGTGGACAGGAGTATCCACTGCAGGAACGAATTGCGGTGGTGGACTCGATGTGCTAGGACACGGAGGTGTCCCAAGCATCAGTTGGAGAAGTCCAGCACCTCCACCAATGTCGCTAGGTGAAAATAACAGAGTACAGGACGACGGTGCGACCAGAAAAACGAGGTCTGTATTAACAGAACAAAAGAGCAGCCACTTCGACTTCTTCTTTCTCAGAGGAATCGTGGGTGCTGTCCACGCTCATCACTTCGTCGTCCTCTGTCTTCTTGCCCGGCCTTTAGCCGTGACAATATGCTACACTATAGGCTGCCGCTAATACCCTTCACTGGAGTTGACCTTGTCTAGATCCCAAAGTGGCACTAAAGAGCAAAACAATCCTTCGCGTATTAGTAAAGAACTATTTCGCAATCCCGAAAACGCCACGCTCACCACGACACGGCGGTTAGTAAGGTAGAAAATGCACGAAATTAAATGGGGGTGGTTATGCTATGTCGAGGTTCGCACACCAAACAACGTGACGTAAAACATTTTGAATGCTTCTGCTGGACCCTACGTAGCTTCCAATCGATAAAAATGGCTTATATTACAATCTGCGTGTGCCATAGACTTAGATAATTCATCGAGCCAGTGCCACAAAATTAACAAAAATACATTTAGGTTTATTACGTTGCATGCGTATATCTTGGCCTGAACTTTAAAGACGAAACTTTAACTTAATTTTATTTCGCTTGTAGTGAACTGATCATTGTGAAACAAATGAAATTAGAGTTGTCAGAGTGAGGTTTATAAATCTAAACTCACTCGTTCCTTGTTAGTGCCCCTTCTACGTCACATTCACGCAGCGTGGCGTCTTGTGTTTGTACCGATAACACAATGGAGCTATCGCAAAGATTTATTTATAGGGTGCCAATAAATTATGCAAAATGTCCGTTACCACGCACTCACATACGAGTTCACAAACTGGAGCCGACTGAGGCTTTGAATTCTAAAAAAACGTAGTGCGTGTTGCGTTTGCTCATTTCGCAGAAACCGGGAATTTTCAGTCTGTATGCTATTCCAGAAAAAGCATTTGCGATGGCTAAGCGTATAATTCTGAAAGGGATCAATAACGCGGCGACTTTGAATTGCCGTGTGATTCGTGTGTCCTGCTTCATTTAGCACATGAAGTAGAATGTCGTTTATTGTTAGATTTAAAAAGCTAGACCTATTTTGAGCATTGTCAGAAAAAGCTGCACATTGGTAATTGGGGCTCCCGACAACATGCGAGCCAAATCTTATTGTGTAGGATGCGGCCTAGGATTAGCAAGAAGTTCTCGTAGTTAGTTCAAAATTGTTGGCTCTTTTCTCGGCAAATAACAATACAAGCTCAAAAATCACTCGTCACTGCCATTGTTTCAGCCATTGGTTGATCTGAGCATGGTGTGCTCGGTCATTACCGGGCTTCGTAATCGCGAGAAACGTGTCTGCGATGTTATCTGTCTCTTGCTGTTCACTGCGTAGAGCATGCACGCGCATCCTTTGTTGGCGCTGCTATCTTGTTGAAAGCACGACCACCAGGCGGCATGCGGTCCGTTGTGTTCCTGCCATCGCATGCGATAAACAACTTTCGAACACCGCAGTATTCGTTTTAATACTGGCGACGAGGATTGGATAAAGCGGCACCGAGGCTATGGCCACCACTTTCGGGAAGCTGCCGAAGTTCTGTTCGGACTCTGACAACGTCGACATATACCTAAAAAGGTTCGAGTGATTCGCCAAAGCAATTGGAAGAGACGCCGGAGGAGCTTCAAACCTCCCTGACCATCATAAAAGAGAAGACCTACGTGACACTGCGTAGCTTACTGCAATCGAAGACGCCCACCTAAGTACCAAGATGCCAAAAAGGCGCCACAACAGTTCTACGCCCTGAAGCGATCTGTGGTCACCGAGCGCTACCGCTTCTACCGAAGGAACCAGGCCTCAAATGAAACGGTTGCGCCGTTTCTCGTGGAATCGAAGAGGCTCCCCGCCACATGCTCGTCTGGAACTTTCCTGGACGAAGGGCTATGGGACCGCCTCATTGGTAGACTACAAAGCGACACCATGTGGTGCTGCCTGCTCTCATTGTCCGACGACGAGGTCACCTGTGACCGGGTTTGCATGGTAGCCACCGCTATGGAACACGCACTGTAAGACACCCAAGACATGCTGTCCGACAACGCTGGAGCCAGCAACGCTGAACTACATATGCAAGGAAGCCAAGTGAAGCCTACTGCAACAAGAAAGGTACCTGAAAAATCTACACCCGAAAAAATGCAGTAGTTTGTCATAGATGCGCTGGGCAGCACCCTCCTAGAAGGCGCCTATTTTGAAAAAAATGCCTATTTTAAGTGTCCTAAACTTAGACATGTCACGAAAATGTGCAAAAGGGAGTTGTGTACGTGGCAGAATAAGTACCGGCAGCAGAGTAGGATTTGCTTATTATATGCCAAATGAACAGAGCAGACAGGGAGCCTCCCGTAGTGGTAAAGGTAACCATAAATGTTCACCAAGTAACGATGGAGCTCAATACCGAGACTACCCTTGCAACTATGTCTGAAAAAGGCGCTAGAAAACTTGCCCGGCCAATCGTACAACAGCTAGGACAAAAGACTCAGACTACAATAGCACCGTAATCAGTAGAAAGGGTGTTGTGCAATTCGATGTCAGTTGCGGGAAGCATAGCCACTACCTACCGCTTGTCTTTGCCATGAGCGAAGGAGTCGTGCCCATGCCGGTACTTCTCGGTCGGGACTGATTCGCAAATACAAAAGTCAGCTGGTTCGATGGTGCGCAGAAACTGCACGAGGTTACGCTTAAGCTACAAGCAGTCACGCCCGTGAAGGCTCTTGAAGGTGTAGAACCATTAAAACAACAGTACGCTGTCGCTTTTTGAACAGGGTTAGGTGCTTTCATAAGGGTAGCATTTCCACAAAAAAGAATGTAATTCCGGTTGCCTGTAATGCCAGGCCTGCTGCGTAGGCTTTACCAGAACAAGTCGAAAAAGAAATGGTAGAACTAGAGAAGGGTGGAGTAATTTACCGGGTGCGGCACATAACCATGCGCGACGCCCGTAGTTATTTCGGCGAATAAAAGTGACCAAGACTATAGAGTCAGTGTGAACAACTCCATTGATGTAGATTACCATTCCTAACTTCTTCCAGATGACATTGCGTCCCCAGTCGGAAGAACTGTGTTCAGTGTGTTAGACTTGGCCAAAGTTTATTTACTGCTGGAGTTAGATGAGCGTGCTGAAGAACTTCTAAGGGTTCAGACGTACATGTGTCGTTTTAGATACCGGCGATTGCCGTACGGCGTTGATAGTGCACCTTCAGTGTTTCAGGCAGTCATGGATGCGGTTTCGTAAACCACACCTGGCACAGCCTGTTACTTAGACGACGTAGTTATTGCTGGAAAAACCTTAACAGAGTGCTACGGTCGAACGAACGAAGTTCTAAATGCTCTGCGCAAGCATGCAATTCGAGCAAATCTGGTGCAGTATGTTTTCTTTCAAGAAAGAGAACAGTGTATACTTGGGCAAAAATAAACCAACGCGGTCTGCATTTCACAGCGGACAATGTGAAAGCGATGCTTCACATCGATGCTCTGCGCAAGCATGGAATTCGAGCAAATCTGGCACAGTATGTTTTCTTTCAAGAAAGAGAACAGTGTATACTTGGGGCAAAAATAAACCAACGCGGTCTGCATTTCACAGCGGACAATGTGAAAGCGATGCTTCCAGCACGAAACCCTCCAGTGAGACCCAGTTACGGGTGTTTCTGGGCTTAGTAAATGCTTATGCAAAATGTTTATCCAATTTGTCTGGACAACTAAAACCGCTTCACCAGCCTCTATGCAAGTGAGATATATTGCAATGGTCCATACGTGCGCTGGATGTGCGTGCAGTGAAAACAGTTGCTAAATAACGTTAGTTTATTGCTGTATGATGTAAAAAAAAATTCCGCTCACATGTGCTTCTGCTCATGGGCCGGGCGTGGTGTTATCGCACGTTGTGCGTGGCCTTGAACGTCCAGTCGCGTTGGCTTCCAGATCAATGTCGCAAGCAGAGAATCTCACAAAACGTGTTTTACTATGTACTAAGATATCAGGTTCCGACCTGGAGCCGACTATAAGGCATCTAATTAGGGAAAATATTGTGCCAGTTGTGTTAGCTTGATTCACAGGATCCGGAATTTTTAATCCGCATATACGCTTCCAGAGAAAGCAAATGTGCGACTCCAACAAAGTGCTCGCCACCTGGCGGCTGAGCCTGGAAATGGCGCCAAGAGTCAACCTTGAAAGGAGCTATATGTAACCACGTTGCGCGCTTTGAGAAGCGGCTGCACGGCTCCTTTATTTTCGCCATGCCGTATGCGTGCACCCCAAAAAGAAGTAAGCGATGTTCAATGACCATTGAAATGTACCGCAATGCGTGGCATCGCGGTGGAAATCTGGTAACCTATCGTTCTATCTCTTCTCAAAATTTGCAGACGACAGGCGATGGAGAACGGCGCAAATCGGAAACTGACACGTTGGAAAGCAGGTGACGGATACCATACGAAAGTATGTTCTTATCGATTCACTCGCGACGATCTAATTATTGGTGAGTAAATCATTACATATCGTGTGTATGTTTTTATCGATATCCGGGCTTCTCTAAGCACGGAGCATAGTTTGTTTATATAAGCAAGCGCTTTAGGAAATCGTCTGCGTCAAGTGTGTATTTTTCGCATGTGCTCGTTTTCTGCACAAGACGTATACGGCTACCAATTCGCAAACTAAACTGCGGTAATTTTTATTTCACATGTATATATATATATATATATATATATATATATATATATATATATATATATATATATATATATATATATATATATATATATATATATATATATATGTTATGCCCACGCAATCGCGCCGCGAAGATCGCTTTCGTATGTATATATATATATATATATATATATATATATATATATATATATATATATATATATATATATATATATATATATATATATATATATATATATATATATATATACCAATGGTATGTAAATAAGAAGACAGAAAAGTGGATGAAAAAGTAACCAGCCGTGAGCAGGAATGGAACCTACGACCTTCGAATAACGCGTTCGATGCTCTAACCACTGAGCTACCACAGCGGCCTTCCCTCCATCCACTTTTTTGGGTTTATGTGTGAATTTTTTTATTTTTATTTTATTTATTTAATACTGTAAGCCTTTCTCAGGCTCATACAGGGTGGGCGAGAAAATATACACAGTCGCGTACAAACCAGGCAATATCGCACATAGCGGAAGAAACAGAATCACAAGATGATGGTGAAAATAAAACTTGTACGATGAAAGCAATTGTACAAAATCATGGACAGGTCACAAAACATCGAGGTATTAGCAGGGGGTACTGTGATCAGTGTGTTCGGAAGCGCTCACAAACATAAAAAAAAGAAAGTTGCTTTTAGTCTCCATAAAACAGGCTTTCTACATTCCGAACAAATGAATCTACAGACGAAGCGCTCACGAACATAAAAAAGACAAAAGTTGCTTTTAGTCTTCATAAAACAGGCTTTCTACATTCCGAACAAATTAATCTACAGAGGAATGATTAACGCATTCACGTGGCAGTAGGAGTGATAATTTAAAAGTAATTTAAAAGTAGGAGTGACAGTCAGCGCCATCTATAAGCCAAGCGACGAGTGTGAACCACTCTTTTATGCGCATGTTTGGCGCCATGTAGCAGGTGAACTAATCACGAGCGGGCAGCTGATTAATAGTCCCTCGTATACAACCTAATAACACCAAGTCTGCCAGTACGAGACCCTCGTTAAATGAAATAAGGGAAAGAAGTGTATATGTAAGGGCTCGTTTTCCTGTGTTTTGACACAATATAATGAGATGTAACAGACAGTAATGCCAAGGAATGTACAGGGGAAGTAATTAGAACCAACGGAATGTAAATAGGAAGAAAGAAAAGTGGATGAAAAAATAACCAGCCGTGAGCAGGAATCGAACCTACGACCTTCGAATAAAGCGTTCCATGCTTTAATCACTGAGCTACCATAGCGGCCTTCCCTCCATCCACTTTTTTGGGTTTATATGTGAATTTAGAAGTAGGAGTGACAGTCAGCACCATCTATAAGCGAAGCGATGAGTGTGAACCACTCTTTTATGCGCATTTTTGGCGTCACGTAGCACGTGAACTTATCACGAGCGGGCAGCTGAATAATAGTCCCTCGTATACAACCTAATGACACCAAGTCTGCCAGTACGAGACCCTCGTTAAATGAAATAAGGGAAAGAAGTGTATATGTAAGGGCTCGTTTTCCTGTGTTTTGACACAATATAATGAGATGTAACAGACAGTAATGCCAAGGAATGTACAGGGGAAGTAATTAGAACCAACGGAATGTAAATAGGAAGAAAGAAAAGTGGATGAAAAAATAACCAGCCGTGAGCAGGAATCGAACCTACGACCTTCGAATAAAGCGTTCCATGCTCTAATCACTGAGCTACCATAGCGGCCTTCCCTCCATCCACTTTTTTTTGGGTTTATATGTGAATTTAGAAGTAGGAGTGACAGTCAGTGCCATCTATAAGCCAAGCGATGAGTGTGAACCACTCTTTTATGCGCATGTTTGGTGTCACATAGCACGTGAACTTATCACGAGTGGGCAGCTGAATAATAGTCCCTCGTATACAACCTAATGACACCAAATCTGCCAGTACGAGACCCTCGTTAAATGAAATAAGGGAAAGAAGTGTATACGTAAGGGCTCGTTTTTCCGTGTTTTGACACAATATAATGAGATCTAACAGACAGTAATGCCAAAGAATGTACAGGGGAAGTTATTAGAACCAATGGAATGTAAATAAGAAGAAAGAAAAGTGGATAAAAAATAACCAGTCGTGAGCAGAAATCGAACCTACGACCTTCGATTAGCGCGTTCGATGCTATAACCACTGAGGTACCACAGCTTTTTTTTTATTACCTGTTATTCTTTACAGGTGTTCACACAGAAACATGAATGATAAAATACATTAGGACCAATATTTGATCCGAAGTGCTCACATTAAAATGTTTTCAGGTTGCACAATTCCTCTAACATTGTTAGCCTGCTGGGAGGTTCTTCTTTTTGTTTATACACCTCAGTGATAAACCGCATATTTGCAATGAAGTTCTCCCGGACTGGACGTATGTTCTGGTGAAGATGTCTGTAAGCCACTGTGGTCTGCCAGATGCTGTGAAGGCTAATTACCATAACCATGTCGAATGGTATGCCGTCGTCATCATCCACACAGAGAGAACGAATGCCATGGCTTGTAATGGGGAGATCTTTTTTCAGTTTTCCCCCGCAGGGGCGCCTGCGCAAGTAGGCGTTTGGTGTGTAGCGACACCACGGACCCGAGCTAACGGGGGAGTTTTGACTCCCTCCCACGCCTAGCCGTGCGTGGCGTTGCCGTGTCCGAGGAAAAGGGGATCCTGGGGGTTGAGCCGACGCTGGGTGATTGGACCGTTAAGGCCCCCCGGCAGAGGCAACACACCCCTTTGGCCCCGGCTTCACGTAGACGCCACCCCTGGGCTGACCCACCCAGGGGAAATCGGCAGTCGCCTTTTCCTATCTCTCTCTCCCTACATCTTCGTCTTCATCTCTCACTATCTATCTGTCCTGTCTTCTACTATCTTCTGTTTACTTCCAATTTTCCTGGCGGCAAGGGTTAACCCTGCCTGTGCAAAAAGCCTACCTTGGTCTAGGTGCATTGGGTTATAGTGGCGTTGTACGGCTGGCGTCTGCAGGTTTTAGCATTCGCAAACTTGTAGCGTCCCCTCGTTGGGCTCCGTGGTGGGTGGCCGCCAACGCTGCCAAACAAAAATAAGACAAGCATGCAGAGAGCATTCCCCTTACTATCTGATCGTACCGGCTTAAAGCGGCTACGCACCGATGATATAAACTTTTTAACCAGCCCAAAGAAACATATCCTCACTATCATGTTATCCACTGTGAAAAAACTGAAAAGCAAGCCAGAACCGTCTCTCCTTTCCTGGTTTCTAGATGTCTTACCGAAACCCTTGGCACAGGATACAAGGTAACCAAAATGGCTAGTGGAGACCTTCTCCTCTAAATCCGTGACAAAGAACAATTTGAAAAGCTAGGCCGTCTTTCAGATTTCGGTGGCATACCGATAACCATAACACCACATAGATCAATGAACACAACTCGCGGAGTGGTATCTGACATGGACTTACTTGACTTGACTGAGACTGAGCTTTTGGAGGGCTGGAAGAGCCAAAATGTCACTAATGTACAGAGAATCATCATTAGAAGAGATAATAAGGAAACACCGACGAAACACTTAATACTCACATTTGCATCCAGTAAACTACCGGAATCTATTCAAACAGGGTACACAAAGACATATATCAGGCCGTACATACCAAACCCTCGTCGTTGCTTCCAATGCCAGAGGTATGGCCATGGCTCTAAAACCTGTCGCGGTCGCCAGACTTGTGCACAATGTGGAGTCCTAGGCAACGTGTCTGAGAACTGCAAACAACCACCACACTGTGTAAACTGCGAAGGAAACCATGCCGCATATTCACGCTCCTGCACATACTGGAAAAAAGAAAAAGAAATAATTACGTTGAAGGTGAAGGAGAACATTACATTTAAAGAAGCACGGCGAAGAGTCGCTTCATTCTATGGAGCTACATACGCTGATGCGGCGCGTCAGGGGGCACCGCCGCACCAGCCCTCGCCACTCCCTCGGCCCGCGCATACCGAGCCGGTGGTTGTGGCACCTGCCCCAAGGCGGCTGTAGCCCAGGCTACACCCCCTACTCCCAAACAGAGACCGGAGACTCCAGAGTCCTCCAGTCTCAAGGCCTCACCTCACCAGGCGAGGCCCGAAATTCGAATTAACAGCCCGCACGTGCGGGCATCCAGTGCCTCCGAGGAGGCAATGGATACGTCGGCACCCTTGGTGCCGAAAGAACGGCGTGGCTCCCTGGAACGCGTCAAGAAAACCAAAAAGCAAATAACAGGGCCTGCTGACGGCCCTGTTAAGTGAACTCAAATTCCCCGTCTAAACAGCCACTCGCTTATCGTACACACAGCATTATTTTACATTCACCATGAACACTCAAATTATACAATGGAACGTCAGGGGCCTTCTCAGAAACATTGACGACATCCAAGAACTCCTACACGAACACTCACCAATAGTGCTGTGTGTACAAGAAACACACCTTAATTCAAAACACACAAATTTTCTTCGCAAATACGTTATTTTTCGAAAGGACCGTGATGATGCCATGACATCATCCGGAGGTGTTGCCATCATAGTGAATCAAGGAATTGCATGCACACACTTACAACTCCAAACATCCCTTGAGGCAGTTGCTGTTCGAGCGGTTCTTTTTGATAAACTAATCACAATCTGCACTATTTACATCTCTCCTAGCTATCAGCTGCAAAAACGTGATTTACACTCTTTAATTGATGAACTTCCGGAGCCTTATGTTCTCCTTGGAGACTTCAATGCGCATAGCAGGCTATGGGGAGACTCTCGTTGCGACGCGCGAGGTCGACTGATTGAACAGTTCCTTCTCTCGTCGAACGCATGTCTCCTGAATAGAAAAAAACCAACCTATTATAATCTCGCACATAACATAACACCTACTCCTCCATAGGCCTAAGCATAGTGTCTCCATCTCTTGTGCCTCTACTTCAGTGGAAAGTCGTCAGTAATCTGTACGAAAGTGACCACTTTCCCGTAGTTTTGAGCACAACTACAGCAACTGAGTGTAAACCCCGTGTTCCCAAATGGCTCATAAACAGAGCCGACTGGGAACGGTTTCATACCATCGCTCGTATAGATTGGAGTGACATATGTACTTTAAGCATTGATGTTGCTGTCGACTACTTCACATCTTTTTTGATTGATGCTGCAACAAAATGCATCCCACAAACAAATGGGCACCCAGGAAAACTGCGTGTCCCATGGTGGAACTCTGAATGCCGAAACGCGTGCAAACAGCAAAACAGAGCTTGGAGGCTGCTTCGGAACTCACCGACAGCCGAAAATCTTGACACCTTCAAGAAAATAAAGTCTGAAGGCAGGAGAACGCGTCGGCAGGCCAGAAGAGAAAGCTGGCAGAAGTTTTTGTCAGGGATCAATTCATACACACAGGAGGCTTAAGTCTGGAACATGGTCGGTAGGATAGCAGGAAAACAAGTACACACACTTCCACTCGTGGACACTCGGGGTGATACCTTGGAAGATCAGGCAAACTTCCTCGGTGCACACTTCGAACAGGTGTCCAGCTCATCCCACTATACTGACACTTTCCAAAAATACAGAACAAGAATAGAAAAGCAGAAACTTGAACACAAATGCACTAGATCCGAGGCATATAACCAAGCTTTCAGTCTAGCTGAGCTGCGAATATCTCTAAACTCCTGCAGTACTTCTGCCCCAGGTTTTGACCGTGTGGTGTATGAAATGTTAAAAAACCTACCAATCGAAACACGAAAAACCTTACTTTGTTTGTACAATGCTATCTGGTTTTCTGGCGCTATCCCTACCTCCTGGAAAGAGGCTATTATTATTCCCATTTTGAAAAAGAGCAAAGACCCTTCTTTACCCTCGAGTTATAGGCCTATAGCACTAACAAGCTGCTTGTGCAGTCTTTGAAAAAATGATAAACTGCCGACTTGTACATTTCCTTGAAACAAATAACTTGCTCGACCCATTTCAGTGCGGGTTTCGAGAAGGTAGATCCACCACAGACCACCTTGTTCGTATCGAGGCACAGATCAGAGACGCCTTTGTCCATAAACAATATTTTCTCTCTGTGTTCCTCGATATCAAAAAGGCGTATGATACAACATGGCGTTTTGGAATCCTAAGAGACCTGTCCCACCTTGGTGTGCGCGGAAGAATGTTTCATATAATCGAAAGTTACCTGTCAAACCGGACATTCCGTGTCCGTCTGGGCAGTGTGCTCTCTCAAACATTTGTCCAGGAAAGAGGCGTGCCACAAGGTGGCGTGCTTAGTTGCACACTTTTTATTATCAAAATGAATTCTTTGCACTTGTCCATTCCCCGCAATATGTTCTATTGTACATATGTCGACGACGTCCAGCTTGGCTTTAAGTCATGCAACCTAGCAATGTGTGAGCGGCAGGTTCAGTTAGGTTTAAACAAGCTCTCCAAATGGGCAGAGGAAAACGGATTCCGGCTGAACCCAGAAAAAAGCACGTGTGTCTTGTTCTCCCGAAAGAGAGGCGTGCACTCAGAACCTGACATTGAACTGAACGGTCAACGTCTGTCTGTCAATGCGGAGCATAAATTCTTAGGCTTAATCTTGGACAACAAGTTGACATTCGTTCCACACATCAAGTATTTAAAAACAAAATGTTTAAAAGCCATGAGTGTTATAAAAGTGTTGTCACGTACTACGTGGGGTAGTGACAGGCAATGCCTCATGAACCTGTATAGAAGCCTCATTCGCACCCGCTTAGATTATGGGGCCGTTGTCTATCAGTCTACTACTCAAAGTGCCTTGAAGATGCTGGACCCCGTGCACCATCTGGGCATCCGCCTTTCTACGGGTGCTTTTCGTACCAGCCCCGTAGAAAGCCTTTATGTTGAGTCAAATGAGTGGTCGCTTCATCTGCAGAGAACTTACATGTCCTTCGTTTATTTCCTTAAGGTAAAAGCAGACAAGAAGCACCCCTAATACTCTACTATTAATGATTTGTCGAGCTCAATTCTGTTTCAAAACAGGCCTTCGATGAGGCAGCCCTTCTCAGTTCGCCTGAAGAGCCTAGCTGAGGAAACTGGAGTCTCACTTGAACACAGTTTAATGGCCCCTGTTGCATACCCACCACCGTGGCAATGGCAGACTATAGACTGCGATGTGTCCTTTCTAGAAGTTACAAAACATGCGCCTATTGCCCATATCCGAACATATTTCCTGGAACTTCAACACAAATACACACGTCCTGAGTTCTTTACAGATGCCTCTAAGACCAACTCCTCTGTGTCCTACGCTGCTGTCGGCCCATCCTTTTCAGATGCTGGCCCTCTACATCCAGGCACAAGTATCTTTACAGCGGAAGCTTACGCGATACTTGTGGCAGCTAAACACATCAAACAATTACATATACAAAAAGCAGTAATTTATACAGACTCCCTCAGTGTGGTAACGGCTCTTCACAGTCTTAAAAAACAAAAAAATCCTGTCCTTGTCTCGCTTTACTCCATTTTTTGCACACTCTACACACTCAACCAACATGTTGTTGTGTGCTGGGTGCCAGGACACCGTGAGATCCAAGGCAACGTGAGGGCGGATCAGCTCGCTGCATCCGTCCACAAAACCACTGCCCCTACGCCCATATCAATCCCGGTCCTTGATCTGAAGCCGTCTCTCAAACGAAAGCTCAGGGACTACTGGCAGAGCAAGTGGGATAAACACACACAAAACAAACTACACGTTATCAAGCCACACCTTGGCCATTGGCCACCAGTATCAAAATCACGTCTAACAGAGGTAACACTAACAAGACTCATGATAGGACACACATACACGACACACACACATCTTTTGTCCGGTGGTGATCCACCATTGTGTGATAAATGTGGTGAGGCATTGACAGTTCTTCATGTTTTAATACAATGTAAGCAGTTAGACACTCTAAGAAGACAACACTTCCCACTATCCTACCGACAACATATACCTTTACACCCTGCAATGTTTGTCGGTAGGGAACCACTTTTCTTCCATAAATCATTGTTAGCTTTTTTAAGAGATGTCAATTTTTACCATGTTTTAAAGCCAGGCATTGCGTAGCGTGACCTCTTAAGAGAGGTTGCTGCTGCTGTGATTACATTTAAAAGCACTTGCCTCGCAGCCCTTGGACACAAGGGCGCTGATGAGGCACGTGTGCTAGTGCCAAATATTTTTACTTGTGTTTATTATCAAAACCTTTGTCACCCTTTTTAATATGCATATCGCGCCACTGTCATCTCTTTAATACTTATGTTTTTACCCGCATTATCGCGAGGAATTTTAAGGCCCCTATACAGCCACGCAACCTATCATTGTCCACATCTCTATATTCATTGAAATGGCGCTCTTTGGTCATCAATTGGCCCTTGCGCCATAAAACGCCACACATCATCATCATCATCATTATTTTTTCAATTTTCTTTGAAAGATGTCCGAATGAAAGACAGCGTCCCAGTAATGAATAAACACATGGTCTATTGTCTCAGGTCTTTTACAAAGTAAACAATTGGTTGTCCATGGTACATCAATTCCCTTGTCCGCTAGCCACTGCTTTACGGGGAGAGTCGCGGAATGCAATTTAAAAAAGAAAGTTTTTGCCCCTGCTTTTACTTTCATCTTTTTGACCCTTTTCAAAACGTCCTGTCCGGGTCCCCCATTGGACATTGATCTGTACAAAGGTGTTGGGAACAAGACATCACGGAGATCCCTGTACAGATTTTTTCGCTTAACAGTAGCAAGATATTCCAGCGAAAAGCGTACTTTCAAAAACTCTAAATACTGTATAACTTCTCTCAAAAAACCAGTCACATATCGGCACATATCACTGTTTATAGACACAACAAAATCTGGGATGCGTGATGACAGCCTTACTTTTATCACTGTTTGCAGAAATTTGTTTCTTTGATCGCGAAGGAAAATAAACCGAGAGACAACTTGTCTAATAAATAAATGACATAAACCGAGTCCGCCATTGCTAACGCACTGGAATAAATTACACCGGCTTGTACGTTCCCACGGCGATTTCCACACAAACACAGCAAAAATCCTGTGAAGCTTCCGTACATTGACGCGTGAAATACAGATAACTTGCATGACATACCAGATTTCTGATATCAAAAACATGTTTCATACAGTCGCACGTGCGAATATAGACAGATCCCGACCACCCCAGCCATTTGTTTTTTGCCTTAGGGTTTTTGCTTCATCTTTCCAATAATCCGCGTTGTCGCGATAGCTGTCCAAAGGTACACCGAGGTACTTTAGGGGTTTGCTTTCCCATTTTACGTTAAGGTATACTTGGGGCCTCACATCCCAATTGCCGTACCAAAAGGCAGTTGTTTTATGCCAGTTAATTACACTGCCCGTCATGTCACAAATACTATTTGCCATGTGAACGACTTCACATATACTTTGTCTATCTTGGCAGAGTACTGCCACATCGTCAGCATATGCGAGTAATTTTATCTCCATGTTCTCTAACCGAAAGCCTTGTACACTTGTGTTTTGAATGATTGATAAGCAAAAGGGTTCTAGGTAGATGGCGAATAACAATGCTGAGGTCGGGCATCCCTGTCTGATAGAACTTAGTATTTCAATTTCTTCACTGAGCTGCTTATTGACTATCAACTGCATTACACACTGTGAATATGCCATCTTCAATCCATCAAAAATTACGTCACCAACTCCCACATGCTTCAACACACTGAACAACTTCATGGGAGACACGGTCAAAAGCTTTCTGTAAATCTATCTGCATTATTGCTATTCGTTCTTCAAAGGCGTCACATATCTCTAGTACACTTCGTACTATATGTATGTTCGTTGTGATGCTGCGACCCTTTACGCCGCATGTCTCGTGTGTCCCTACAATCTTTTCAATGATGTTCTGAATTCTCCTGGCTAAAACCTTCATGAATATTTTATATTCAGTGTTCAAGAGATTGATAGGTCGATATGACGTTACAGATTGAAGTTCGCTGGTATCATCTGTCTTCGGAATCAAGGCAGTATGCGCCTGCGTGTAAGAGCGTGGCAGTTTTTTTTGTAGGCTTCTACGATAACTTCGTATAGCGCAACTGCCACGTCTTCTTTATAAACTTTATAAAACTCCGCCCCGATTCCATCTGGGCTGGGCGTCTTGCCTGTACTTAGGTCATCAATAGCTTTTTTTATTTCCTGTACCCTGATAGGAGCCCCTAATATTTTTTTGTGTATCGGCGTCAAGCCTGGGCATCGTATCAAGAAAGACATCACTAAAACCCGTGGCCATCGGTACTCGTTTTCCGAGCAGATTGCGATAACGGTTCACAAACGCCTCCATTCTCTGACCTTTTTCATTCGTCAGTCTGTCATTGCGTACTATTTCTCTGATTTCATTTCTTTGTGGTTATTTTTTTTCGTCACCCAAAGCTCGTTTTGTGGGTGCCTCACCTATCCAAAGTTTTTCACTTCTAGCTCTTATTATAGCGCCTTTATACTTCTCTTTATCTAAAATCTCCAGTTTGTTTTTAGTATCTATTATTACATTGGTAAAGGAGCCGGGTTTCACAGTTTCTTCCTGCAAAAGCATTTGTAATTGCCTTCGCAGGTTCCTTTCCGCCTGTTTCTTCTCGAATTTATTTTTTGTAGATCGTTCTATCGCATTCATTTTAACTTCTTGTTTGAAAAATTCCCACTTTGTTTCCCAGTCATCTTTTTGATTACCGTAGAGTTTCGTGAGGGCTTCGGTTACATCTTTGCCAAAAGATTCATCTTTCAAGATATGGCTGTTCAGTTTCCACAAGTGCCAGTTAAATTTCGGAGTCCTGTCTTTAGCGCCAAGTGTGAAACTAATCATACAGTGGTCGCTGAAAGACACTGGTGTAACAATATATTCATCACAGCACATAATAAGGTCCAGTGATATGTATGCTCTGTCTAAACGTGCGTGGCTTAGACCCTGAAAGTGCGTAAACTGAACACTGCAATTAGACATACATAAACCAACATCTTCCAGGCCATTTTCTGCAATCATCTCATTTAAGAACACTGCGCTTTTATCAGATGACTGGGCCGGCTTGGCACGGTCCTCCTTTCTACAAACACAGTTAAAATCATCAAAAAGGACTACATATTGGTCACGTTCCAGTAAGTTACTTATTTCTTCAAAGAAAATTTTTCTTTCACTGTCTCGGTTCGGAGCATAGACGCGTATGACACGCCATTCGAAATTCAAGAAAGATAAATCACACACTATGTAGCGTCCTTTATCGCTGCTTGCTACACTTCTTTCAACAACGCCGATCGATTGTCGTATGAAGAGCGCACACCCTCCCGATAAGCCATCAGCATGGGATACACAGATGTTATACATTGAGCGAAAAGGTAACGTCATATGATCGGTATCTTTCTCTGTCACTATTTTAGTTTCCTGCACAGCAATCACATCCAAGTCATGCTCCAAAAACAGCCTACTCAACTGGTACTGTCGCCTTCTTGAAGCTAAACCGCGTATATTTCAGCTGGCAAAACACATTGCTCTTTTATGTTTCAGGCTCATTTTTTTTTAAATACAAGTAGCTGCTCACCATACCGTCTTAGCCAAACTCCATCTATTTAGTCGTCCGGTGCACCTTCTTGGTAGAAGGCGACACATAATGTGTAGTCAAGAGGCCGGTTTTCCCGCCCTCTTTTCCCCTTCTGTTATATTATGTTTGACCGCCACTCGTTGCCTCCGAAGGAGAGCTGCTTTCGGTGGCGGTTCTTGATTGCTCATATCACTTGATTCTGTTGAGGCTGCGTCTCGTGGTCGTTTCCCTCCCGTACCTGCTCCTCGACGTCGTGCCACTCCATGGCACCACCCTCGGCAGGTTCCTGGACAGTTTGGGTAGATGATTCGCTCTCATTTGTTGCAGCGGTTGCGTCGTTTAAAATATCAGTCTCCTTTGCGCTCGTCAATGATTCTGTGGCCGCTTGCATACACGCAGGTTCACTTGTTTTTCCTGCCTCTTTCACATCCATCACGCCTCCTGTACTGAATGTTTTTTCTGCAGAAGTCACCTGTCATTTTGCCGATGTATCCGCGATAGGTTGCACTCCCCCACTGGCAGTTCACCTTGGCGGTTCTTTCTGCAACCGCGTCATGCCTGCTGCACTAGGTGTTTTCCTTTCACAAGTCGCTTTTGATTTCACCGATTCTCCTGCTTCGGCCTCGTCCATAGTGAGCTCAGATTTATCCATGCTCCCGGTGTTCAGCGTAGCTGCTGCATACGTCTTTGTGCAGTTTCCAGGGGCGTGTACAAAACGCTTGCAAGCGTCACACAGCGAGACTCAACAGTCCCTCCTAATGTGGCCAATCTGCTGGCAGCGCAAACACCGCGGCGCTCTTCCGGTTGCCACAATAGGTGCGAGCTCTCCTCCAACGCGTAACTGGTGAGGTATGTCGTCCAGCGTAACGTTAGCCTATAGCCGGAGCGTCACGGTTCTCGTCATGGTATTCTGCTGGGTGTAGCCGTCAATTAGCCACTTATCCATTCCTACATCAAGCATCGTCCCGTAGGGGGTCGGTGCATTTCGTACGTCCTCTTCTCGTACGTGGTAGAGCAACCAATGCAGCTTCAGACGGACATCGCGGTGGCTTGGATCGATTATCATGCATTTGAGGTCTTTCACAGTCAATCGCGGATCTGTTAAAAGTTTCTTTACACCGTCAGTGCTTCTGCACGTCACTGCCCACACGTGGTTCATTTGATAAGGGCCGAGCGCAAGAACCTCGGTGGGCTGAACACGTCGAAAAAGTGGCTCGCGAAAGTCTTCCGCGTGATAAGGTCTTCCTTTTACATCCGCATGCAGAAAAACAGTGTTCTGAACCACATACACAGTCGGCAGAGGGGGAAAAATAACAGCATAATCCTGGGGCATTTCAATCCTGGAACCACGGCTAAGCTTAGCCGCCGATGCCGCTCCTACGGAGCTCATGATACACACGTCCGCACGCTTTCGCAACCAGAAGTGGAATCACTGAGCTACCTTAGCGCCCTTCCCTCCATCCACTTTTTGGGGTTTATATGTGAATTTAGAAGTAGGAGTGACAGTCAGCACCACCTATAAGCCAGGCGACGAGTATGAACCACTACTTTATGCGCATATTTGGCGTCACGTAGCACGTGAACTTATTATGAGCGGGCAGCTGATTAATAGTTCCTCGTATACAACCTAATGACACCAAGTCTGCCAGTACGAGACCCTCGTTAAATGAAATAAGGGAAAGAAGTGTATATTCAAGGGCTCGTTTTTCCGTGTTTTGACACAATAATAATGAGATCTAACAGACAGTAATGCCAAGGAATGTACAGGGGAAGTTATTAGAACCAACGGAATGTAAATAAGAAGAAAGCAAAGTGGATGAAAAATAACCAGCCGTGAGCAGAAATTGAACCTACGACCTTGGAATAACGCGTTCGATGCTCTAACCACTGAGCTACCACAGCGGCCTTCCCTCCATCCACACTTTTTGGGTTTATATGTGAATTTAGAAGTAGGAGTGGCAGTCAGCGCCATATATAAGCCAAGCGACGAGTGTCCCTCGTATACAACCTCCGGGTACACTTGCATCAATTAAAAATTAGAAAACAATAACGGCAATAATGAAAATAATAACCGAGTTCACGGCACTGGAGCTGCGACGGGCACTGGACAACTAAAAATATTTCCAAGTGTAACTACTCTTCCTAAGTACAGCTGTCGTCTGTTTCTCATGTTACGTTACTACCAATAAATTGTGCCAAGCATGGCATACCCAACAGCAACCCTGTGCACAATCGGGAAGCCCCTACTGCACGAGTAATCCAGAAGCGAACAAGAAGTGACATTGCATCCGCTTGCCAGCCTCTGCGGCAATACGCGGCGCCCTTCTTTCAACGACGAGATGTCGACAAGGCGCTGAGTAGTTAAAGGCTTAAACTTCTTTAAAAAGCTCTTTTCTCCCACACCGAACCGCCAGAGCCATGCGGCGCCGTCTGGTCGGGAACAATATGTTAATGAAAGGAAGTATGCACAGACCGCAGATGTCCTAAAGGTGAAAAGGAGAAAAGGGGGAGAATAGGAAGGGGAAAGAAGAGTGAGAGGGAGCGCCCGGGAGAGTCCACCTTAGATTCTCATTTTCTTTCGTCCTCTTTCTCTCTCCTCTCTCCCCTGTGATTCAAGATTGTACAAAGCTGAGCACCAACAAACTGTACCCTTAATCCTGATGAAAGCCAGACTCTGGTGAAACGTCGAAATAAACCACGTTGTGACTGCTCACAGAGGATCTACTTGACAATATATATATATATATATATATATATATATATATATATATATATATATATATATATATATATATATATATATATATATATATATATATATATATATATATATATATATACGCGTGTTCAGCTCTTGACGGGACAACGGAAAACTCAACGAGATAGACACTACCGGCAGTGTGAGTCGCAGCGCAGAGCTCAAGAACTGTTGAGGCATTGTCAGTCGCAGTATAGCAACGCAGCCTAATAGTAATAGCATTTTCCTTAGAGGCCCGCTAGGCACGATCGTTTGCCTTCTTCAAACACGGTCTTGCTAGACAGGTTTTTAGCTTGAAGTAAACGTGATGCAGTTCGCCGAACACGCTCAATGTTTGCATGCACAGCGTGACTATTTCAGCTGTTTCGCCAGTGAAATCCTTTATGCCGATGAGAAGGGCGTGGTCTGCGGCCGGCACTTTTTCACCTTCGATGAAGCAACGCGATCCGCCGCCATAATCGACGAACTTCGGCACAGCGCTAAGCGCAAGTGCCGCATTCACCCCTTCAGCGTAGCCAAATTTGTTTTTTTTTTCGATCAGTGTTGCCAGCACAAGGAGTGTTCTCTGGAGATGAATATTGTGTTTGCCGAGCACATGATCATGGGAGCGTTATTATAATCACCAGCGCATCTGTATTGCCATGTGATCCATAGACCTGGTTTCACTAAGCACGCGAAGTAAAATGTCGTGTATTACTATACTGTTAACTCACGTGGGCTACAATACAGCTAAATGCTCCCTCAATCAGAGACTGAGAATATTTTGATTTATACGTAGGAATACAAACGATTGCCTTCGTGGGTTTTTGCTTGAACGAACGTATTTGTAAAGAAAGAATGAATGCTCTAATGTGGCATATAAATGCAGAAGTTTTATAGCATTATGTTTTCAAATCTGTTTTATATTTATGCGACAACGGCAATGAAGTTCTGCATGAATGCGCAAAAAAAGATCCTAAAGTTTCCATACACAACTCATGCAGCGCAATGTCGTTCGCCTGTAATGAAGATGGCGAAAGGGGAAAGCTAAATTAAAATGTAAAAAAAATCAAGTGACCTATCGTCCTGAGTCGGCGTTCCCTCATGTAGTCGAAGCCGAAGTCAACAATTGTGATGACATTGTCATTGCCAATACTCAAATAGCACTTGACATATCCTGTACTGCACTGAACGAACACTTGTCTAAGTGTGCGAACTTTGCCTTAGAGTTGTTAGTTCTGTTTTATTACAAATTTACTAAGTAGACAAAAAATGGCAGATCCCACTTACAGTGGGAATTGATGATATGCGAAGCACGAATGAGACAGGTTGACATGTCATTTTAAAATCAGCACAACGTTACGAGGTGGAGGTGAATGCCGTACATGACTTACCTCTCATGATTATCATGTTTGGATGTGTCGTTTACCTTCCTCATTTATTCACGTTACGTGATACCAAATTTAGTATATGTGGAGCTAGTGAAACTGCCACAAGCACGCTATGAGCGTGGTATGTTTTCATGTTCTCACATGTCACGCCTGTCAGGATTATCAAGTTTGCATCAGTCATATATTTCGTCACCCATTGGCGTCAGGTAACGCCAAATTCGTTATATGTGGAGGTAGTAAAACTGCCGCAAGCGCATCATAAAGGGTCCAATATACTCCAACGTACCGTTGACACGCACACAAGCTGGGTACAGCGACGGTATATACGTTAGCAAAACGCGAGCACTCCATAGTCTGACGCCAGGCACGACTGGCCCGACCAGCGTCCGTTGGCGCGGCCCGACGGCAACCGGCACGAAATGATACTTGCTGCATTTTGTGCCGATGCTTCACACAGATAACACCGCGTAACACGCCGAACACGCTGAAGCACGCATGTGTCAAAGCAACACAGCGCGGTGCGCGCCTACGAGTATATGGCAGTACCGGCGCCTGGCGTGGCAACGCCGGCTTGACGCGACGAAGGAACGCCGGCGAGCTCGCGCACCGCATCACGTCGAATTATATTGGTGCCCTGACTGTGGCATGTCGTCATATTCTTACATGACACGCATGTCATGAATATCATGTTTGCACCAGTCACATACCTTCATCATCCATTGACGTCACGTGATACCAAATTTGGCATATGTGAAGCTAGCGAAACGGCCGCGAGTGCATCATAAGTGTAAGTGTGGCATGTAGTCATGTTGTTACATGACATGCATTTCGTGATTATCATTGTATAACTGTCAGTTCAAAAGCTCGAATAAACAGAAAAGAAGAGAGGACAAGCGCTTTTTCGCAACTAAACTGTTTATTAGAAAGGAAAGAATATATAAACAGGCAACCAAAAAACAACGCATGCTTGAGCAGGCATAAAAGTACATCCGTGGCACATCGAGAACACAGGGTAAAAGAAAAAAGATTATCTCAGAACATAATCTCGGAACTCTTTATCGTGCAGCAAAACCGAAGGCTGGCTGAGGCATTGTTCCCCTCTTTTTCTTATGTGAAAATTTTCTGTCAACTCACGAGTTAATTGATTGTTAGATCAAAAAACCACTTCAGTATACTGAAAAAAGAGGATAACAACCGCACTTTCTGCAATGAGCCGCGAGATGCGATGCACCCAAGGATTTCAAAGAAGAATCGTGCTCTCTGAGACGAACATTGACGCACCTTCCCGACTGACCGATTTACACTTTACCACAGCTAAAATGAGTCATGTAAACAACGCCCATTGCGCAGTCCACGAACCTTTTGCTGTGTTTCATGCGACATTGCGGAAACTCTCAGCACATGCGTGAACAAATAGACTGCAGCTTGCTTTTGGCTAAGAGAAGCACATCGACTTTATATCTATTAGCGAGTTGCTTCAGTCCATGCGATGTGTTATGAAGGTAAGGAATCACTGATATCCTCCTACCTTTCCAACTCTCATCACGATGCCCGGAGTGGTTCCCTTCAAATTTAAGTTTCTTAATCATGTTGTTACAAACGGGCAGCGAGAAAGCGCTTGTTCTCTCTTTTTTCTGTTTATTTGTTCATTTGAACTGACAGTTCAAGTGAACATGCATATTCAACTAGCCAAACTTTCGATTCTGGTGATTATCATTTTTGGATGTGTCATTTACCTATGTCGTCCGTTCTCAACGCGTAATACCGAGCTTGGTACATGTGAAGCTAGCGAAACGGCTGCGAGCGCATCATGAGCGTGGCATGTTGTCATGTTACTTGACAGGCATGTCATGATTGTCATGTTGGGGTCTGTCGCTTGTGTTCGCTATGGAGTCATGTCATACCGTACCAGTTTTGCAACATGCGTTGTGAACGAAACCACCGCAAGAGCTGCAGGGCCACGAAATGTAAATCATGGCATACATGTCATGATTTTAATGTTTGACTAGTCAAATATGTTCTTGATACAGTCATGTTACGCCATACCATGTTTCGTATCGATACCGTTAACGAAACGGCCAGGAGAGCTAAAGGTCGTAGGTGGCTATATATATATATATATATATATATATATATATATATATATATATATATATATATATATATATATATATAGTCATGACCAAGCAGGACGCTAGTGCTTCGGCGCACGGATAGCTAGAGCAAGGAGGAGGAAGACGAAGTACAGAATAAGAACAGCTGGCCCATAATCAGGTGTTGTCTCTTTTCTCTCCGTTACAATGGCGCAGTTGACGAAGAAGAAGGCTTACGTCCCGGCATCTTCATCCAGGACAGCTGCGATAAGCGCCGCTGGAGGATGGCGTCAAGGCCTCCTTGGCAGCTGCTCATCTGCCGCCACTGGCACCACCTTTTGTGGACGGCGTCAAGGCCTCCTCGGCAGCTGCAGTACCCGTTACCGGTACCATTTCACAAGGGATGCCGTCCACGCGTCTGGATATGGATTCTGCCGTAAGCGCAAGTCGACAAGTGAACCCTCTGCGGGAAGCCACCGGTACGTGTCTTCGTGGTTCGTCGGCAGTGCTGGCTTCTCCATCGAGGAACGCCGTTCACGCTTCCTTGGCAATGGGGTCCCACCCACCACTTCAGCTACCCTTCAGACCTCCAGTGGACGGCGTCCAGGCTTCCCCTGCGGTTGTAGGACATGACCTTATTGACACCCTGCCACCATTTCGCGGCAGGGATCCGCACCGGCTCCTGTCCTTTGGGAATGCCGCTCACGCTTCCCATGGCCTACATTCCCTTTGCTGCACTCTTTCAACATACGAGCTACCAGGGAACGCCGTCCAGGTTTCTCTGCCCGTCAACCTCACCGGCGTGAGTGCTGCAACCGCTACTCTTTCAAAGACCGCGATCACCAAGGCTTCGGACTTCACACACGACAGCGCCGCGAACCTGCGGCATACCATCGCGCTAGTCCGCGTCAAGACTGATGAACCGACAGCGTCAATCTCCGAGCGAGCTCCTACAATGTTGCCAAAATTGCGTGCCACTAACGCCGTGTTGGACGTACCTGCCTCACAAGACCTTGAGGCAAGCCCATTGGAGCAACGCAGGCAGCTTTGGGGCACCCTCCTGCAGCTCTCAGACCAGCTGGACGGCGTTGCCTCAGTGATATCTGCATTCTCATGTGCGCCCCACTATCGCCGTCTACCTACGAACTGCCGGAATTCGACGGGGTCCGGAACGACGCCGACAGCTGGGTGGCAACCGCCAACGCGCTAGCAATGCGCGAAGCCTGGACAGAATCTCAGAAATGGACCATGGCTGTAGACCGTCTTAGGAAAGGTGCAGTGGCGTGGCACCAGTATGAAGGCAGGAAGCAGCAGTCATGGGCGGAGTGGAGCTGCAAGCTCATAGCTGCTTTCGGTCGTAATCGTTACCACCTCTCCACCACCACCCGGTCCAACCTGGCCGGTATCGAGGAGCAAGCTCCAGAGGCTTTCCACCTCGAGGCTGCAGCTGTGCGCTGCAGCTTACCACACGAGAAGTTCCCGAAGCAAGTTCACTGCGACCAGAGGCCGCTACCGAAGTCGGACCTCTAGAAGGGCGTTGCTCCAACGAAACAGCCGCAGAGAATCATCTAGACTGTGCTGCATTGCCCTTCACCGACGCAACCCCATTCGCACACCAAGCTGAAGTGGAGCAACACCTCGAAGGTTCCTCGGAGCCCTCCAGCCGCGTGGCAGAAAGTTTATCCGCCTGTCCTACGAATAACATCAGACGCAGGTGCGACACGCCACTGCTGCTCTCAGTAGCCGCGCCGGTACATGATGCCATCATGTCAGTGGAAGAGGCTGATACCAGTCCTCATACAGCTCAGTTAGAGAGCCAGCCCCAATATCCCCTTTACTGAGGCAAGTGGAGACACCAGTATCGACTATGCTTGAACCGCCTACGGTGATGGCGCCGGTAGAGTCCAAGGTAACCACTGCCGGTGTCACTGACCAAGATCATGAGGAGAAAGTTGGCGCTCAAGATGCAGACAGCAACCAGTCTCGACCTCCCGATAGACTTGTGGAAGACTCTGGCACCCTGTTTCAGCGTGGCCAAGGCCTACCTCCGAGATGCAGCCACTTTATTGACAGATACCGGGACCAAATCGCGGCCGAGAGCGTCGGCCGCATCGGGGCAGCCAGTGCCGGCCACCCGAGTCCACAGCACTTTTTCAAAAGACATCGTGACGTGCAAAAGAGCGACCAGCTCGGGGCAGCCAGTACCGTTCACCAGAAACTTTGCCGCCAGCTCCGTGCGTGCGCAGTCATGCCCGAGTGTCATGACCGAGAAAGACGGTAGCGCTTCGGCGTGCAGATAGCTAGAGCAAGGAGGAGGAAGACGAAGTACAGAATAAGAACAGCTGGCCTAGAATCGGGTGTTGTCTCTTTTCTCTCCGTTAATATATATATATATATATATATGTATATATGTATATATTGTGAGCATTATTTATGCGTCCCATCTTTTCATCTATACATACTCATCATCACCAGTCAAGTTTAGGTTGTGGGGCACATACTCGAGTCAATAAAAGGAGAGTCTCGAGTGTTCTCGACGCCATCTTACAAGTGGTGGAGCGTGCTGCCCTGTTCCTGCGTCCTCTCGCGTTCTCGGACACCCCAGCGTCTTCTAGAACACATCCCTGGAGCTCCGTTCAGGCCGCCGCTTAAACGACCTGGGTCTGGTAATGTCGCAAGCCGCCCAGTCCAGCGTGCCAGCTTCGCCGCCGCTACCACCGGCGAGAAACCCTTCTCACCTGGTCACCAGCCCTCAAAAGGATCCTCCGCTGTTCGCAGGGCTTCCGAGTGAAGACGTTGAAGACTGGCTAGAGAAGTATGACCGCGTGAGTGTTATCAACAACTGGGATGAGCCTGCGAAACTCACCCACGTTGCATTCTACTTGAGCGGCGTCGCAAAAACGTGGTTTTTCAACCACGCCACAGATTTTCCGGCATGGCCCGCCTTTACACGTCAGCTCCGCCAGATTTTCGCCAAGCCGTCAGTGTGCTCGGATATTACCAGAAAGAGGCTTGGTGCACGTGTTCAACGCCCTGGCGAGTCTTACACTTCTTACATCGAAGATGTTCTCGCCCTTTGCCGCCGCATTGACAACGATATGGCGGAAAACGACAGTGTGCGCCACCTGCTAAAAGGAATTGCGACTGTCGCTTTTATTGCGCTTGTGGTGCAAAATCCTCAAACCGTAGCCGATGTTGTCGCTACCTGTCAGCGCCTTGAGGAGCTTCAGACCACTCGGGTACAACCTGATATGTCTGATCTGAGCTCAAGTCATGATACAACAGAGCTGCGTGCACTGATCCGCTCTATCATCCGCGAGGAACTTCATGCACAGGCCTCGCCACCTCGATATCCGAACGACGCCATCCGCTACTAGTTTGCGTGACGTCGCGAGGGAGGAACTGGCCTTGATGACTAGTACACCAGCTCCGAGTTCACATCCCATGCCCAGTTATGCTCACGTTGCTGCAACGACACCTACGCCCCACCAGAGCCTGGCCTCGGTGACTGTCACACCTGTCCCGAGCTCACATCCTGTGGCCATGCCAACGTATGCTCAGGTTGCTGCTAGGACGCCTGCACCCCAGCAAAGCCCAATGCAGCTACCAGCGCCCGAAGTGCATGGTTCGCTCAACTCACTCGCACCGCGACCATCTTCCCAGCTTTACAACGCCTGGCGCAGTTCGCGGCCGACTTGCTTCTATTGCGGCATCCGTGGTCATATTTCAAGGTTTTGCCGACGCCGTCAGCAAGACGAACGACGAGGCTACGATAACCTTGAACGGGACGACTTCTACGTGACTGGACCCCCCTATCGTCGGCTGTATCCGAACAGCACACGTCGGTCGCCGTCTCCGCAGAACTTTGACCCAGTTGGCAGTTCCCGGTTCTCACGTCGTCGCTCACCTTCACCGATGCGGCGTTCTTCTTCTCCTCTCCGACCTTCTACTTCAATTCCCGACCGCCAACTGGAAAACTGAACAGTGCAGCTTCGGGAGGGAAAGCTGCATTTTTCGAACTGCGTCAAACTCCTCCGGACCGCCCATCGAATGTTTTATTGGTGTATGTTGAAGGTATACAGACAGAGGCACTGGTGGACACAGGCGCATCACTTTCCGTAATTCGGGCAGACTTTTGTGCCCGCTTGAAAAAAGTTAGGACGCCCTGCAATGGTCCTCCCCTTCGTTGCGCAGATGGAGTCCCTATTCAGCCTTCAAGTGTTTGCACAGTCCGTGTTTTCATAGATGGCATCATTCACCACATTCAGTTTCTTTTACTTCCTTTGTGCACTCACACAGTAATTTTAGGATGGGACTTCCTTTCTTCGGCATCAGCTTTCATATCGTGTCGTCAGCGAGTCATTCGAATGTCAGCTACTGAGAGTTCATCGGATGTCGATCCATACAGCTTCCGTTTCATTGCTGCTACTGATTGTTTCATTTCGCCAGGAGATGAACAACTTCTAACGATCGCTTCGGATACTATAGTTAATGGTGACGTGTTCATAGCTCCATCAGTTCGCTCGAAACCTGCGGGGCTTACCATAGCACCCGGCCTTGTGCGGTTTAACGACGGTAAAGCATTGGTCACCGCCTTGAATCCAACTTCTTCGCCAGTGATGCTGCCCCAGGGCACTGCTGTGAGCTGCTGCGCTGACAGTGAGCCCTTTTCACTGATTCCCCTTCACGCAGAATCACCGCCTTTGTCTGCTACTACTGATATCAAGGCTACCACTGTTACCTTAAATGACACCATAAGTCCTCACCTCACTGCCGAGCAAAAGAGAGACCTCTTAGACCTTCTCCAAAAGCACAGCCTTTCGTTTGATGTACATTGCAAAGTTCTGGGCCGCACCTCCGTTGCAGAGCACAGCATCGAAACCGAAGGCAGCTCCATTGTACGCCGCCGCCCACACCGTCTCCCTTCGGCTGAACGGCAAATCATCGAGAAAAACGTCGCTGACATGCTCAAACGGGATATTATACGACCTTCATCCAGCTCCTGGTCGTCTCCTGTGGTGTTGGTCCGGAAAAAGGATGGCTCTGTCCGCTTTTGTGTTGATTACAGAGCGCTCAATAAGATCACGACAAAAGACGTATATCCGTTGCCACGCATAGATGATGCCCTGGACTCCCTACAAGGCGCAGAATATTTCTCCAGCCTCGACCTCCGATGCGGGTATTGGCAAATACCTATGCGCGAAGCAGACAAGGAGAAAACAGCGTTTGCGACGCCTGACGGGCTTTACGAATTTAACGTCATGCCCTTTGGCTTATGCAGCGCTCCAGCAACATTTGAGCGCATGATAGATACTGTCTTACGTGGTCTCAAATGGAAAACCTGTTTATGTTATTTAGACGACATCGTCATTTATTCTTCTACTTTTTCTCAGCACCTTAAGCGTTTGGACGAAGTTCTAACGTGCATTTCGAACGCTGGCCTACAGCTCAATACAAAAAGTGCCACTTTGCCAGCACAAGCATCAAAGTATTGGGTCACCTTGTCAGCAAAGACGGCGTTCGACCCGACCCCGACAAGGTTGCTGCCGTAATTAGTTTTCCACGTCCGCGCAATCAAAAACAATAGCGAAGTTTTGTGGGACTGGCGTCTTACTTCCGCCGCTTCATCCGTCACTTTGCTGCCATTGCGGGGCCGTTACACAAGCTTCTGACGTCAGGGACGGATTTCACGTGGACTGACGAGTGCGAGCGTGCTTTCGAAGCCCTTAAGCGTGCTTTGACATCAGACCCCGTCCTCCGTGACTTCGATGAGAGTGCACCCACTTTCCTGCACACAGATGCCAGCGGCCACGGAATCGGTGCTGTCCTCCTCCAGCGCGACGACACTTCACGTGAGAGAGTAGTTGCGTATGCCAGCCGCGCACTAACACCTGCAGAGCAGAACTACTCGATAACAGAGCAGGAATGTCTCGCTGTCGTTTGGGCCATCCAGAAATTTTGACCTTATCTGTATGGACGCCACTTTACAGTGGTTACTGACCACCATGCCCTATGCTGGTTGTCCTCGCTGAAGAATTTGTCTGGGCGCCTCGGTCGCTGGATACTGCGTTTGCAAGAGTACACTTTTGACGTTGTGTACAGGTCCGGCAAACAGCATCAGGATGCTGACGCTCTCTCTCGCTGCCTCCTGCCACTTTCATCTCCAACCACGCATCCTGAATGCCCCTCAGGGGATCAAGCGGCTTCCTGTTCACTCACGTTATCACCCCTGGCCGTTGCTGGGTCGCTACCTCTAAACAACAGCGCCCAGTTTGCCGCGTACCAACGTGACGACCCCTACTGTAACCGCATCATCGGATACTTGAATGGCTCGCCTTCTCCACCTAATGCCAGACTACGTCGTCAGCTACGGCTGTTCAAGCTAGAGAACAATGTCCTGCAGCACTATACTTTCAATGCGGATGGGCATCGGTGGGTGCCAGTACTTCCCCGTTCGCTGCGAAAACAAGTTCTCGAAGCATTGCACGACGACCCATCAGCTGGACACGTTAGGAGCCGTTTCTTCTGGCCTGGTCTTTCTACCTTTGTGGCTAATTATGTCGCTTCTTGCGCACTTTGTCAACGCCGGAAACGACCAACTTCAGCTCCTGCTGGCTTATTACAACCCATTCCATGTCCCGACACACCTTTTGCCGTTGTCGGAATAGACCTCGACGGGCCACTTCCCGTAACGCCAGCGGGCCACCGCTGGATCGTCACAGCCATCGACCACCTCACACGATACGCGGAGACTGCTCCTCTACGCACTAGCTCCGCCTCAGACGTTGCCGCCTTCTTTTTAGAAGCCATTATGTTGCGTCATGGTGCACCTCGCACGTTGTTGAGTGACCGGGGCAAGGCCTTCATGTCTACAATTCTTGACGAAATTCTAAAAACTTGTGGCACACTTCATAAGACCACATCCGCTTACCACCCGCAGACAAATGGGCTGACAGAGCGATTCCACCGGACTCTAATCGACATGATATCCATGTAAATCGGACCGAACCACGATAATTGGGACAAAATCTTGCCGTTCGTAACATTTGCACACAACACCGCTGTTCAACGAACCACCGGGTATTCACCTTTCTTCCTCGTCTATGGTCGTGCGCCGACATTCACCATTGACGCCTCTTTCTTCAATGTAATGACAAAAACGTCGACGACTACGCCAGAACATTTCGTCTCAAGGCTTGCTGAGGCACGGCAACGTGCTCAACTCAACACGGAGGCCAGTCAAGAAGACCGCAAGCAACGCTATGACAGCTTTCGTCGAGACGTCACCTTCCGTCCTGGAGATGAAGTACTACTTTGTACGCCTGTTCGCACACCCGGATTGTGTGAAAAGTTTCAGTCTCGCTTTCTAGGACCTTACGTTGTTTGTGAAAGAACATCTCCGGTCAATTACCTTGTCACTCCCGTCGAGGGTTCCTCGGACCGTCGTTACCGTGCCTCCGAGATTGTCCACGTTTCACGTCTTAGACCCTTTGTGCGCCGTACCTTTCCCGCCTAAGTCTCGGCCGGGCCGGCCGCTCAAGTGCGCGGGGAAAATAAGTGTGAGCATTATTTATGCGTCCCATCTTTTCATCTGTACATACTCATCATCACCAGTCAAGTTTAGGTTGTGGGGCACATACTCGAGTCAATAAAAGGAGAGTCTCGAGTGTGCTCAACGCCATCTTACAATATATATATATATATATATATATATATATATATTGTCGCGACGTCAAGAGAGAGGTCGTACTCGGAGACGCTGAGAAAACAGCAGCGGGTCGGTCTTTTTGTTAACCGCGTGAGAGAGAGTTCCTCATCTTTCTCGTTGTTGCGTTCTGCATAAAAGCGTGCAGATGCGCGTATGCGCTGTCGCCTTCGTCTTTTTCGCGGGACGCATGTGACATTTGCCTCCCTCCAAAAATGGCATCGTCCCGATGCGTAGCCAAGGCACTCTACTTATAAAAACGCACATATGCACCGGCACGCACAGGACAAACGAGAGTTAGCTGGACAAGTAGGGTTTCATCCGGATGACATGCACGATTTCGGGTGAGCAGTTTCGGCGACTGGAACTGCAATCGCCGTCGGGAATAACTTCGTAGTTGATGTCGTTCAATCGTCGGGTGACTCGATATGGGCCAAAGTATCGTCGTAATAGCTTTTCTGAAAGTCCGCGTCGACGTATTGGGATCCAGACCCATACCTTGTCGCCTGGTTTGTAGGTTACCAATTTATGTCGTAGGTCGTACCGTTTCGCATCTTTGTGTTGCTGGTGACAAATACGCACGCGGGCTAGCTGTCGGGCTTCTTCGGCACGCTGACCAAATTCTTCGGCGTCAGCGTGAGTGTCGTCACACTCGTGCGGCAGCATAGCGTCCAACGTTGTAGTGACTTCGCGCCCATGTATTAAACTAAACGGCGTCATTCCGGTAGTTTCCTGCCGGGCAGTATTATAGGCGAAGGTCACATAAGGCAAGATTTCGTCCCAGTTCTTGTGTTCTGTGTCGACATACATGCAGAGCATGTCTGCGAGGGTCTTATTAAGCCGCTCTGTTAGTCCGTTCGTTTGTGGGTGGTACGCCGTTGTTCTCCGGTGAGCTGTACCACTGAGCCTGAGAACTGACTCCAAAAGTTCTGCCACGAACGCAGTTCCTCTATCCGTGATGAGAACTGTTGGAGCACCATGCCGAAGGACGACGTTTTCTATGAAGAAATGAGCCGCTTCTGCTGCTGTGGCCCTCGGCATGGCTTTAGTTTCTGCGTAGCGAGACAAATAATCAGTGGCGACAATGATCCATCTGTTCCCTGTGGTAGAAGTTGGGAATGGGCCCAGGAAATCCATTCCGATTTGGGCGAATGGCTTTGCTGGCACTTGAACGGAATGTAATAAGCCTGCCGGCCTGCCGGGTGGTGCTTTGCGTCTTTGACAGTCGGCACATGTTTGGACGTGATGTTTCACAGCAGCAGGTAGGTTAGGCCAGTAGTAACTGTTTTGCAGACGGGACAATGTTCGAGTGTAACCGAGATGACCAGAGGTGACTTCATCATGGCAGGCTTCTAGAATTTCTTTTCGCAGTGATGCAGGGACGACGAGCAAGTATGGGCTGCCGGTGGGAGAAAAGTTTTTCTTGTATAGGACGTCGTTCCTTAAACAAAAAGATGGCACTCCTCTCGCAAAAATTCGCGGCACGTCTTCCCGTCGTCCTTCTAAAAAATCGATAAGCGAAAGCAGGTCAGGGTCAGGGCGCTGCTCTTGTGAGATAGTGGCCGCGTTGATGACTCCCAAGAATGCGGCGTCCATAGACTCGTCATTAATAGCGGCAGGCTCAACGGGTGACCGCGAGAGACAGTCTGCGTCGGTGTGCTTCTTCCCTGATTTATAAATAATGGTCATATCAAACTCCTGAAGCCGAAGGCTCCAGCGTGCTAAACGGCCGGATGGGTCTTTCAAGTTAGTGAGCCAGCAAAGCGAGTGGTGATCACTGACGACCTTGAATGAGCGACCGTACAGATACGGTCGAAATTTGAGAACCGCCCAAACCACGGCGAGGCACTCTTTCTCGGTAGTCGAGTAGTTCTCTTCCGTGCGAGAAAGAGCTCTGCTGGCATAGGCTATCACTTTCTCGGAGTTATCTTGCCATTGTATCAGTATGGCGCCCAGGCCTACATTGCTTGCGTCGGTGTGAAGTGCTGTAAGCGCTTCCTGGTCAAAGTGCGCCAGAACCGGAGGTGTTTGGAGGCGTTGGCGTAATTCGTTGAACGCTGTTTGTTCCTTTTCGCTCCAAAGAAAGGGGACATCCTCTCGTGTGAGCCGCGTCAGAGGCGCCGCAATAGACGAAAAGTTGGCGATGAATCGTCGGTAATAAGCGCAGAGGCCTAAGAAGCGTCTCACCGCTCTTTTGTCATGCGGTGCGGGAAACTTTGCGACAGCGTCGATTTTGCCCGGGTCAGGTCGAACACCTTCGTGGCTGACCACGTGGCCTAAGAAGCAAAGTTCGTTGAAACCGAAGTGGCACTTCTCTGGCTTTAAAGTCAGGCCAGCCGAACGTATAGCTTCTAGAACTGCAAATAATCGACTTAGGTGTTCCTCGAATGTAGCTGAGAAGACGACAACGTCGTCTAGATAAACCAAGCATGTCTGCCACTTAAGTCCTGATAGCACAGTGTCCATTAAACGCTGAAAAGTGGCTGGCGCTGAGCATAACCCGAATGGAAGCACTTTAAATTCATAAAGACCGTCGGGCGTCACGAAAGCAGTTTTCTCACGGTCTCTCTCGTCGACCTCTATTTGCCAATAGCCACTTCGCAGGTCCATCGATGAGAAATAGCGTGCATGCCGCAGCCGATCAAGAGAGTCATCTATACGTGGCAGTGGGTATACGTCTTTCTTCGTTACTTGGTTTAACTTGCGGTAATCTATACAGAAACGCAAGCTGCCGTCTTTCTTTTTAACCAATACCACGGGGGATGCCCAGGGACTCTTGGAAGGCTGTATTACGTCATCTTGGAGCATCTTCTGAACTTGCTTTTGGATCTCCTCACGTTCTTTCGGAGCCACACGGTATGGGTTTTGACGGATCGGTCTCGTATTATCTTCAATGATGATTCGGTGCCGGGTCAGCGGTGTTTGCTTGACTTTCGACGTGCACGAAAAACAATTTTTGAACTGGTGTATCAGCTCTAGTAGGCGCTGTTTTTCCGAGGCTGACAGGGTTGAGCAAATGTTGACAGGCAAAGGTGTCGAGGCTGGGATGGTCGCCTCGTCCGGCTGTAAAGCGAAGCAATCTCTGGCTTGGTCCACGTCGTCGTAGTAGGCAATCGTGGTGCCCTTCTGGATGTGACGACGCTCGTTGCTGAAGTTGGTGATGAGGACTTCTGCCCGCCCATCAATTAGTGCCAGAATGCCTCTCGCTATTGAAACACCTTGCGTAAGCAATAGCGTGTCTATTCGCTCCGCTATCACCTCATTACGGCACGGCCGTTCACACAACACCGACACAAGGCAGCAAGATCTCGGCGGGAGCATCACATCATCGGCTACACGTAAACGTTGCAGTTGTTCTTCAGTGGTGGCGTCGACGTAAGGATGGGCGGAAAAGGTGACGATACGTTCTGGGATGTTGATGACAGCACCGTACTCTCGCAGAAAATCCATACCCAAAATCAACTCTTTACAACAGTCCGGTAAAATGACAAAAGTGGCGACGAAGTTCGAATCATCGATTACGAGCCGAGCGGTGCATTTACCGGTTGGCGTCATTAGCTGCCCACCAGCACTCCTTATGCTCGGCCCACTCCACGGCGTCTTAACCTTCTTAAGGCGGTCGGCGAGCTCTTGTCGCATAATAGAGAAGTCAGCACCAGTGTCCACCAGTGCTGTTACGTGGTGTCCGTCTATAATAACGGTGAGGTCGGCACGTACAAATTCATTGGCAGTAGTACTCGTGGTTGTTGTCGTCTTCGTCATCACCGTCGTCACGTCGTCTTTGTGTAGAGGCAAAGGGGTCTTTTTGGCGTCTCGGCAATTGGCAACCTTGCCCCCGGAGGTCGCGGCAGTTAGTTTCCCTGGCACGGGCTTGGGGAGCGGTTTCTGATGGCGTCCGCGTACCGTTGGCGATTCGGGGAATTCTGATCTCGTGCAGGTGAGGGAGACCGCCAGCGACGACTTGGTGAAGACGCTTGGTTGGTCGGTAGGTGATCAGCACCATGGTCACGAGGGTCTCCAGAATAAAAAGAAGCGGGCCGAGAAAAGTTTCCAAACCGGGTTTCTCGATGCCGGCAGTAGCGCGAGATGTGGCCTGGTTCGCCGCAGTGGAAACAAAGGGGTCGACGGTCGGCGGTGCGCCACAAGTCGGTCCGACGTACTGGTGGTCGCCGCACAGGTTCACGCTGCCACCACGGCAAGGTAACGGGCCGTGGCTGAAAGGGTGGTTCTTCTGGGGCAGGCGGACGACGGCGGACGGCATCAGCATAGGTCAGTGGACGTGGTTCGGGTGGTGGCGCCGGTGAGGGAAAGGCTTGCCGTAGTTCCTGGCGCACGATTTCTGCAACAGAAGCAACTGGGGGATCGGTAGACGGAAGGCCGAGGGCCCGCAGCTCTTCCCGCAGGATTTGTCGAATCATTTGCCGTAAAGAGTTTTCAGAAACGGCGGCGTTTTGAGCGGCGGCACCAACAGGCGTTTGGTCGGGCAGGCGGTCAAAGTGGCGGCATCGTTGCCGGAGCGCCCGCTCAATGACAGTCGCCTCTTTGATGAATTCATCCACTGTTGTTGGTGGATTTCGTACAAGGCCGGCGAAAAGCGGTTCCTTAACTCCCCGCATCAGATGACGAACTTTCCTTGCCTCGGGCATGTCAGGGTCAGCGCGGCGAAACAGGCGGGCCATATCCTCAGCGAACATGACCACGCTTTCATTCGGCTTTTGCATGCGGGCTTCGATCATCTGTTGTGCGAGATCCCGTCGTTCCGCACTGAGGAACGTCTCGAGAAGCTTTTGGCGGAAATTGTCCCAGGTTTGGAAAGTAGGCTCCCTGTTCTCGTACCATGTGCGAGCGCTATTTTCCATTGCGAAGTAGGCACGGCCAAGTTTTTCTTGCACGCTCCAACGATTCACCACAGCGGTCCGCTCGAACTGGTCGAGCCAGTCCTCGACATCTTCATACGGTTCTCCACGGAAGACTTCGGGAACACGAGGAGTCTCAAAAGTTACCTGGTAAGGGTGAGTCGTCTGGGCCGGAGGAAGATTCGCAGACGCTGAAGGGGCTGCCATGTTGGTAACAGGAGATGCCGTCAAGAGTTCTGGGCTTAGGCCTAATAGGCGCCGGCTGAATCGGTGTACTGGAGTCGCAACAAGACGTTGAGGCTCCGGACTGGGTGTACGGTCCCGAACAACGCTTTCTTGCATCAGGTTGCAGGCCCCAGCACCTCCACCAGTGTCGCGACGTCAAGAGAGAGGTCGTACTCGGAGACGCTGAGAAAACAGCAGCGGGTCGGTCTTTTTGTTAACCGCGTGAGAGAGAGTTCCTCATCTTTCTCGTTGTTGCGTTCTGCATAAAAGCGTGCAGATGCGCGTATGCGCTGTCGCCTTCGTCTTTTTCGCGGGACGCATGTGACAATATATATATATATATATATATATATAAAGAGAGAGAGAGAGATATGCTCAAAGTCACCGAAGTTCGCTAAGAAATGCTTCGCATTTAAAAAACATCGAACTAGAAGTCGAGGCTCGCTGTTTTCATATGTACACCAACCACCTTCATAAAGTTCGTTAATGATTTCTTATCCACAGCCATCTCAAAGAAAGGAGCGTTTTCCGCGCACGCGGAGCGTCCGTCTCGTTGTGCAGGAATAAACATTGAACTTATTGAATGGCACACATGTGTCAATCATTTGCAGTTTCCCGTGCATGCCTAAACGGCAGGTAACTTAGCATGGGTATTGGGTGCACGTCGTTATCATACCTAAATATAGGCAATACCACCTCTACACCGCTTATGACTGTGCTGGAATAGTGTGCTCAAGGCATGTGATGTCGCCAAAATGCGAGTGCCTCTTACATCTTCTCGAATATGAACTGTTTTAGTACATTTATCTTGCTCAGTGGTAGCTGACTTGTGGTGCGCACGTGGACGAGAAAACATGTGCCGAGAAACTTGCTCGTTCGAGGTCTCGGTGCATTGAGTTCCCGAGTTTCATAGACTGTTCTGTACCTCCTCACTGCCAATAGGAAGCCCTCGTCGTCGTTCCACCTGCAGCCTCTTTGACGGTCTTCAACAACCGGCGTTTCACTTCGCGTTTCACAGGACTTCAGCAACTCCTCGCGTTACAGACCATACCTTAAAACGTCAAAGAGGTTTCCTCATACCCCGAGATCGTTCAGTCGAGACTTCGTCTCGTGATGAGCCCGTTGGTCTGATATTTGGTTGTTGTTTATGGCAACTCACCTTGTCTACACCTGCTTCTACATTCTATGGGCTTCACCGCCGCATTACGTAGCACACATTCTCTAGAATTTAAGCCTTCACACATTACTGACATGCTTTTCCATTTGGTTTTTCGTACGAGAATTATTAGCGGCATGAAGCCTTTCATCTTCACTTAAACGACTGGGCAGCAACCAGGGTCATTTGGCCAGCTCAGCTAGATATTGATAGTGGGATGTATGATAAAAAGACCACGAAAAAAATTCCCCAGCTTTTGAAACAGAAACCTAGCTAGTCAAACTTAACAATGCCCTGCCTTGGAGGATTACAGGGCGTAACAATCGGCATCTTTGCGGCGGCTGCATTTCCGATGGAGGCGGAAATGTTGTAGGCCCGTGTGCTCAGATTTGGGTGCACGTTAAAGAACCCCAGGTGGTCTAAATTTCCGGAGCCCTCCACTACGGCGTCTCTCATAATCATATAGTGGTTTTGGGACGTTAAACCCCACATATCAATCAATCAATCAACAATCGGCATCTTTGTATACAGCCCCCACCTGCATACAGCCCCCGAGGCCGAGTTTTATCTCACCTCAGTAGTTAGTGATGTAGGATTTTTTTAGTCTAATATACCAACCACCAATATCTGTCTGAATAGATAGTGGCTGTAACCAAATAACTGGTCCGCAGACCCGTTTATTCTGCATGGAGACCAAGCTGTCTTGTCTTGCCTTGTCACCTGGGATATCTTGGCTCATACTCACAAGGGGGATCGGCCACACGGCACCTCATAATAGATATTTTTTTACAACGCTTGCTAAAGAAAGGAAAGAGAAATTAGATAGGAACAGTGATAACCTTCCTTAAAAAACGTGAAAAAAGTGCAGAAGAATGCGATAAACCAGAATATATAAAACAAATTAACAAGAATGAGGAAGGGGGACAAAGAATTTGATATATCTGGCAGTACAATCCCCCTTTGTGGGTGTGCGCCAGAGTGTCAAGGATCATCATCATCATCATCACCACCACTAGCAGCGTATCCTTCCGGTTGCCTGAATGAATTTATGTAGCGCTGACAGAATAGGACTGCAGCCCACACCCAACTGACTGGCTCGAAACGATGATAGGGTGGATGTATTGACTGGCAATCCGAGCATACCAATCGGTCTTTCAAGAATTATTCGTCGCAGTGAGGCGAAGCGGCCGCATCCGAGAAGAAAGTGACCTATTGTTTCCGGTTTATTGCAAACTGCACATAGGTTAGTTAATGAAAATCCTGATTTGTTGAGATAAAAATTTTAACCGAGAAACTCTACAGCGAAAGTTTGCGAGGGTCACCTCACATTGACGGGAAGGGCATTTTGCGGTGTTGCATGTGAATTGCAAGTGCCAAAATTCTTCAGATTGTAGGAGAGACGTTTCGTCGATTTTTAAGATTAACAGGCGTTTGAATTGTTCGGCAGTAATAAAACGAAACTGTGGGGCTACTAGCACCACCGGGAAATTCAAAGATGCCGAAGCGAGCGAATCAGCAATTTCATTTAGTACAATTCCAGCATGCCCGGGGACCCAAATAAACCGAACTTCTGATAGGCTATGCGGTACGAGTGACCAAAATATCCTGAGAAGAGGAGACTGCTTAGCGGACGCTAAATGTGTACTTACAGACAAAGAATCCGAAATAATAATAGCTTTTGATTGCTGATAATTTAGTTTTCGAAGAGCGAATGTAATAGCTAGGATTTCTGCGAGATAAATTGGTGTGAAGTCAGGCAATCGGAGCGCGAAACAACAATTAAGCTGATGAGAAAAAATACCTACTCCAGCCTTCTGAAGATTTTGCGTTGCATCCGTCGAAATTACTACGTATTTAGAAAAATGACTCAGATAGTCTTAAAGGAGGCCCTCCAGAACATGCTTTGGAAGTAACTTGGTATTTTTCGGAAAAATATCATCGAAAATTAAGTCAACTGGCACCGTGAATTGGGTTTGGGGAGTTAAATGCTGGAAAGAAACGTGACGATTTGATAACAGAGATTCGACGAAAATGACTTGGGGTCTTTGATAACGAAACCACGGGCGCTGAAAGAAAGAAACTGGATGTTTGATGAAAACTGTCTGTGAACAGAAGAGGGGCGCATCGTAAAGTTTTTAAAATGTTTGCACAGTAAGCTGTCGAAATCAAGCATCAAGTGGAATGATTCTAGCTTCCAAATAAAGCACGCTATTCGCGACACACCTAGGTAGCCCAAGCCACAGCCGCAGAGCTTGCCTTTCTAGCAATATAAAAGGTCTTAATTTGTACTCAGCGCTTCTGCTAAAGAGAACACAACCAAACTCCAGAATTGGGCGTACGTAAAGTTTATAGATCATAAGTAACGTATTCCTGTGCATCCCTGAATTCTTATTGCAAAACCGGCGTAGCAATCCTAGGGCGCTTTCTGCTTTACGGGTGTTTGATTCTATTTGTTGCTGCCAATTTAAATTGTCCACGTAAACAATGCCAAGATATTTTAGCACTGTTACTTGTGGAATTGGATCATTTCGATAATGCAGTGAAAGAAATACGGAAACGGATAGAGGGAATACAAGCAGAGCACATTTGCTAACATTAAGTGAAAAAGACAGCCCGCCAAGCCATACCTCAAGCTCACTCAAGTATGACTAAGATTTGATACAAACTATTGATATCTCGGGATGACGGGAAAAAATCAATATCATTGGCGTAGACGTAAAGAGAAACATTTTTATGAACGGGAATGGATGATAATAATATAATAAATAAAAGAGGTGACAGGACTGATCCTTGCGGAACACCTCTTGTTTGCTTATATGAGGCAGAAGTAATTTCCTCGTGGCAACAAAAGAATTGTCTCTGAAAGAGAAACTCCTGAACCCAAGATATAATGTACTTGGGCACCTCACAGTCCTCTAATCTTGAAATAATTGTACTGTGTTCCACACTACCGTAGGCTTTTGCGATATCTAACATGACTAATGCAGAAAGCTCACCAGATACTTTTGCAAGGCGAATTCGGCTTTCCAAATCAACATGAGCCGACCATATAGAGCACCCCTGTCTAAATCCTGCTTGCCTTGGTGAAAGGATGTCTTGACGAGCGATGAATTCACTGAGCCTTCTATGAAGAATTCTTTCAATTATTTTAACTAGGTTTGAAGTAAGCGAAATTGGTCGAATGTTATCCAGTACATATCTGAGGCTTGGATTTTTTCGAAGCAACAGAACTTTAGCAATTTTCCATGCGCTTGGAATTTATGTGTGCTGTAAGGAGCAGTTAGCAATATTCAAAAGCTCATCGGGATGGAAATTAAATATCAATTTATTCATAGAGTTTGTTTCTGATCTGGGCCGGGAGCCGCTTGCATTACAGTTAGTATGACATCTGCCAGTTCCGCCATAGTGACTTCCTGAAAATCAAAGGTTGCGCTTTTGAATGTCACATGTCTCAAGCATGACGAAGCGAAACGCGCTTCAAGTCCTTTCGCGATGCCTTCTAACAAATCTGTTGTCTCTTCAGGAGACAGCACTACTGAATGTGAATATGCTGGTACCTGCATCGATGTTTTGTTCCGTAGAAACCTGTACAGGGCAGATATTTTATCAGGTTTTGATAAAAGCGAATGTAAGTCAGAATTGTGTTTATATTTAGCTATAGCAACTACACGTTTAAACAGCACTGCGTGGAATTTATAGTCAACCTAATTTTTTGGAGTATGGTTGTGGCGTAAACGTTTCCAAGCAGCCTTACGTCGCCTATACGCAAGCGTACAATCTTCATTCCACCAAGCTGACTTTGACGGTGTGCTGCCGTACTTAACAGAAAACTCAGCCGGCTGGACAGAGTCACTTAGACACGCTACTACTGAAGCAGCTCGTTGCTGTCCGACGCGTCCTCTCATTGACGAAAGCGCGGAGTTTAAAACAGTGTTATAAATTTTATAGTTGGTGAACCGTTGTTGCCGGATAGCAGAGGTAAGTTGTGGTAGCATTATTTCATAGGTAATCGGTACATGATCACTACTAGTCCCATTATCCAACGTTTCCCACGATGAAATCATAAACTGGCCACACGAAAATGTTAGGTCTAATGTTGATGAGTTATCCCACGTAGAAAGGTAACTTGTCCAGAGTTAAGACAGCGAAAATTATTATTCTGCAACCAATTCCACAATCTTTTGCCACAGCCATCTGTTTTAAACCCCCATGAAGTGTGATGCGAGCTGAAATCTCCAGCCAATAAAATTGAATTTGACGAAGACTTCTTCATAACACAATCTAGGTGATCTGTGCGTCTTACTCCATTCGAAAAGTACGCATTAATCACTGTAATCCTGTTAGAGTCAGGTAACAATCTATTCCTAACAATTCACAATCCGGACAAATATGTTCAAAAGTTACAGCAACATGATGACACATTTTTGAAGATATTACGGCCAATAATCTACCTCCTCTACCTGGCCTGTCCAGTCTAAAAACTCAAAAATATTTCAGAGTAAATGTTTGGTTTACTGAAAGCCAAGACTTTTGAAGTAAAATTATATTAGGATTTGTTTGCTGTATGAGATAAATAAGATCTATGTAAGCGGAAGATACGGAACGACAATTCCACTGGAGAGCTTTTACAGGCGCTATGATGGGCTTACTATAGTTGACTCGACTGCAGAACGCAAAACGTCCTGCTCGTTGTTGGTATTAGTAATAACTTTTTTTTGGTTTCGACATTGGCAAACTTGTTGGAGACAATGGAGCATTGCGTCGTTTATGAATGATATTACCAAGCCTCATGTCACCAAACGACCCACTGGGCCCCACAGGGGTCGGCGACTGAGCGCTGACGAGCGTTTCAGGGGTAACATCTTCTTAACGCTGATTATTTTGTTCATTGTCGAGAAGGCCCCGCCGCGGTGGTCTAGTGGTTAAGGTACTCGGCCGCTAACCCGCAGGTCGCGGGTTCAAATCCCAGCTGCGGCGGCTGCATTTCCGATGGAGGCGGAAATGTCGCAGGCCCGTGTGCTCAGATTTGGGTGCACGTTAAAGAACCCCAGGTGGTCAAAATTTCCGGAGCCCTCCACTACGGCGTCTCTCATAATCATATGGTGGTTTTGGAACGTTAAACCCCACGAATCAATCAATCAATCATTGTCGAGATGCTCAGCTTGACCCTGGACCGTGACAGTGTGTGCAGCGAAGGAGGGAATAAGGCTCTTTAACCTGGCGGCGAGCATCTTGGTCAGACCTTCAGCAAAGGTGTTGAAAAGCCGTTCCATTATCATCGGCATGTCCTTATCTATCGCTGCCGACACTGCGGAAGCGACCGTCGCTTCAATTGACCCACACTGGCGTGACGTAGCAGCAGCGTACCCCACTTCACGCTCTTTAATTAAGCATGCTGCCTCAGACCGAGAACAAGGGCGTTTCTTCATTATATCTAGAATTTGTGTTTCATGTTCTCGAGCAGGGCAGCTATTGTCCGTGGCTGTGTGTGCTCCATCACATAGGCAACACCTGCAGTTGTCTACCTGACAGTTTGATGCGGCATGTGCCCCACCGCAATTCGCTCATCTCAATGAGGACCTGCAAGCATTAGCGCTATGTCCAAATCGCCAGAAGTTACGGCATTGCAGTGGGCGATGTGTCAATGCCTGTACACGGAATAGATAAGGCCAGGCCTTCAGCTCAGAGGGGCGTGTGAGACCAGCAAAGGTAACGATGACGCTTTCAGTAAGGACTCGCGTATCACCTACAGGTCTGGTGCATCTGTAGACAGACATCACGCCAGCTGGAGAGACCATCTTTAAGAATGCTTCAGGACTAATGTTAGTTCGAACACCACGAACAATGCCCTTCACGCAAGCAAGATGAGGGGGGGATAAAAGCGCGAACAGCAATGAACACAAATCTCGTGGCGGTCAGTAAGTCTGTTAAGCATTGAATATTTGAAGACCTGCATAGTATGCCAGTCTTGCCGAAACGCCTCACCTCCGAGATGTCCAGAAAATGACCGCTTATGTTGCGAAGTTATTCTTGAAACACCTCCGTTTCACTCAACCGAATGGCTCCACCATCAGTGGGCACAAGCGCGACAGGCAAACTGCTTACGCCGTTCTTGAGGAAACACTCGAGTGGTACCGATTCAGCAGGGCGACTGGCCGACCAGGGCGAGCCCTGGCCGGGATCGGAGACCGGCATTGATGGCTTCTGAAAAATCAGCAAAAAGAAAGTCTACCGCTAATAAGGAACCAAAGGTGATGAGTGTGGCCAATCCCCTCTCACAGGACGTGCAATCGAAAGCGCCAGCTACTGCCGCTTCTCCGACGGTGTCCGACGGTGATATCTCTGAATTCTTCTCTCGCGCCCGAACTTGAAAACAGCTGTCCATTCCTAGCGCGTGTCTATCTCCACTTCGTCCTCTCCGATAGTCTGGCCCGCTCCAAGAGAATATTCTGCAACATCCTTCCAGGGGGGCCAAGATGACTCGCACACTTCGATGAAGTCTGGACCAATCCATATTGTTCTGATGCGCAATATTATTCAACATCAACCCAGAGGGGCCAAGGAGAAGCGTACCCACCGAGAACGCAGTTCGTGTTGAAATGCACTCGCTTTGCTACCGGCAGTACCTGTGCACTACGGCCGTCGATTCGTGGCTGTCGCACCCCTTGCTGTCTCTGGAACCAATGCTGATCAGACGGAGGGTGTTCTGTACGTGCGTTAGGCTGGCGTGCTGTGCGTGCAGAATTACGAAGACGCGATGCCTGTCGTCGTTGTCGTCGTCGCCCAGAAGGTGGCTGGTATGAGACGAGTTGTTCAAGTACGACGTCACCATGGACACGCTGGCGCTGACGATGTCGACGCACATGGCATTGACGAGCATCGACGTGCTTGTTCGGCGGCTCCGCGTCTTCCAAGTTCCTGTCACCAACAACCGCGTAGTCAGGCTGATCGCACTTTCCTGAGGACGAAACACCTTGCTCCCATATAGATAGATCGTGGTGCCTATTTGAGGTTCGTAAAGACACTTTATCACTACTGATGGCACCAAAACGCCACATGGAAGATATGTCTGTGTGCGTTGCCGAATGATTGCGGCTCAAGACGAACAGTGTGCTAGACGGGCGCTGGATGCTATTAGACGACAAGGGTGCCTGTACTATCCAGCCAAACATTGTCTCCATTGGTGTTAGCGTTTAAGTTACGCGGTAGATTTTGCCGGTGATGACCTTACAATAGGCGTCCGATCCTACGATGACACTAATCTCGTCCGGTTGCCACGTACTCGGTTGAAAAGGGTCAGCTACGTTGTACTTCCGTTCAAGAAGTAGGTGCGAAATGTTAGAGTTGAGTGGTGGGTTTGTCACAGAGCAAATTTCAGGAATCGTTAACGCTTGTAAGGTAATCGTGTAATCGTCGAACTTTTGGCTTATCCTTCTCTATACTCAATAGAACGCAGGGGCAGCCCATGTGGCGGGTTTCGCTTGCATAAAAGCGAAGGAGTATTCCCCGAGGCAACTTAACACAGCACAAAAAGTACATTTGTCCCCTCCCCTCCTAGAAAAAATTATGACTACGCCTCTGCTTGTTTCTTCCAAAGCATTGACAAACGCTTTTCTGCGACTGCTTCTGATAGCTTACAAAGGTGGCATTTTATTATAAATGTCGAATAAGTCTGGGTAAAAAAAAGCAGAAAACTGAACTGCGCACGTAGAGCTGCAAATGTAAGCGGCGTGAAGGAACAGCCCCAGTGACACTATTGGCCAGCGCACAGTACTTATACGACAGTTCTTGTGAGCTATGCCGTGGTTGTGAGTTTGACCTCACCGGGCGAAAGTCGTTTTTTAGTCCTTAAATTTTAATTAAGAGTTAATATACTCCGAACTAGCAGTGAATTCGTAACAATACCTTTCCACAGTTCTTTTCACAGCTGATCGCAACACAGCACGGCGAGTGCCTGTGATACCACAATCATGTAGCAATAAGAGTTCACCATGAATTATCTGGTAGCTTATCGTGGTGTTGCAGTGTCGAAGTCCACGTAGTCTGGTTGACTCCGTATGTAAAGCATATCATAGACTTGTATAGTACGGTATAGTGTAGTATAGTATACGCTTTAAAAAATTGAGGACGAACTGCGCAGTTACCCCGAAGAGGGATCTTTGCTCCTCTAAAAGACGAAATGTGCGCAAAAGATTGCACACAGCACGGCAAAGAGGGTCACTTTTCCCCTTGTGGATCAGAGCGCCCGTTTTCGGAAGAACTTCAAGAACGTTCGCGCAGTCTGCAAATGACCCATCGGTGCCTGCACAAGTCTGTTTCCTTTCAGTCGGTGCCGTAGCATGGTGTGGTGTAGTGGTTAGCGTACGCGCATGCTGACTGAGTGGTTGCGAGTTCGAATCCCCTGGTTCTGCTGGAAATTTTCCAAAATTTAATTCTGAATGTCATGCTTGCATATCGATCGTACCTCTAATGAAATGCCAGCACACACTTCGAAAGACTGGCTAAGCCTACCAAAAAACTGATTTTCGTTTGCGAACTGTTCCTCCTTTGAGAAGTAATCACGAGAGCACGATTACTTCTTCATAGCACGATTACTTGTCATCAACACAACTTGCGTGTCGGGACTATGGTATTATTAATTGGAATATATGTATATCTTTCGCATTCTGCGATCCTACTATTTCTCTTCCATTTCGTTTAAACAATTCATTAAAAATACCGCATGTCTAACTGCAAAAAATGTTTTGTTAGGAACAAGAAACAGTGCTGTTTGGTTTGTTCCGAGGTTTCGCAATAATTATAAATCTCAAACATTGCAATACAATTTACCAATGATTCTCAATAAATACAGTCATGTAAACAGTTTGTCATTAAAAGAACTACGATCCTTTTTTGTAAATATAGGCTAACTTTTTTCACGTTGTAAAATGTGCTGTCTGTACGATAGTACCAATTCATTTTTCTTTCAGTGTGTGCATCCATGCTGTACCGAATAGGTTATATGATATAATTCAGTCTGTATAATTTTGTTTGTCTGATATATGTACATTATATGATGCAGCACATACACAAGGATCAAATTTGTATGCATCTTCCCTGATATTTTCATCATTTATTTATTTTTATTATTTTATTTTTCGGCCATATTGGTGTTATGGTTGCTGGATTTTTCTTTTGTTTTCTTTGTTTGTTTGTTTTTTCTTTTTGCTCGCGTCCATGTAATCTTCTGTGCTATGCTGGTATCAGGATGTTTCGTAGGAATGTATATATATGTTTTTATTACACCGTATTTGGTATTTTTATGTTAGCTTATGGTCTTTATTGTTACACACATCTTTTGTAATTGTCCCACCTGCCTTGTATAGGGTTCACTGGCCTCGTCAAGCTGTCCATAAACAGCTTTTAGCCAGTGAACCTCTCCAGAACCTGTTTCTTTCTGGGAAAATAAAATAATTTGATTTGATTTGATTTGATAGTTACTCCCAAAAGAATGCGAAGGGTGTGGAAAGTTAGTTCCTCCTCTAAAAGAGCAACTCTGACACTCCTTTTCCTTTTTTATTTCTTAGAGTGTGGTATATTAGTGTGGTATGGTATTCTATAGCCTAGTATGGTATAATCAACAGTATGGTATATTACATACGTGTAGCATATCATGTGGTGGAAAAAGAGAGTGAGGCAGAAGGAAAGAAGGACGGAAAGCTGGCAGGTCTATGTAGGCACTTCGAGAACATAGCTGCCTTAATTTTTTTATTGTTCCTTAAAGCTTAGACTACTGCCAAGTGATCTTGTTGAATGAGCTAGAACTGAATATTTAGGCTACGCGCAGTTTTCTTTGGAAGTTGTGTAAGTGCTGCGCAGAACATTCTGGCAGGATGCAGCTTTCCTTTGAACGTTCTTCTTGGGTGGCAACGTCATGGCGTCTTTCACCGTGTTTATTGTGTTCGCAAGCGGGTCAAAATGTCTCACAGAAGGCGTCGCCTGCGGCATTCGGAACAAAAGTACGGCATGACATTTTAGCACTCTTTTTCTCGCTTAATACCTTGTCATAAGGAATGCTTCTATTCCACAGTCACAAAATTCAACGAAGGCTTTCATTTAGTACAACACTCCTTCTTGAAATTTGTGCTGTGTGTAGTACGACGCCCCCGTATAGCTCAATGGTATTCAACTTCTGCGAAGGCCTGTCTGCTTAATAGCAGGTATCAAGACACTCGCCTTTGGTTCTCGGAGCCTGGTGTTAGAAACCTAGAAAAACTAAATGGTGATAGCTGCCTTCATCGCCCTCATAATCTTCGACTTCCCGAAGTGGCTGAAGAGCAGCTTGTACTTTTGATTATTAGAATATACTTCGTCACAGGCTTCATTTATCCCCCGTTTTGTCTGTGTGGGAGAAATGGAAAATTATGGGTCTTCTGAGTGAAGTTGGACACACAACTCCCTGAGACACCTATGTAAAAGTTATAATAATAGCCCTTTGGAATAACAATGGGCAAATAGAAAACTAACACGTTACCAATAGGCCAATGCAAAACCTATGTGTTGACAGTTGGCAAAAAGAGGATTCGACCGATATAACTCCGAAAGGCTGATACCGAACCAAGAGAGAGATACAGGTCCAAGCGGTGTTTAGAGAATCAATAAATGAACAGTCTCGTGTTATTAACCCAATGTGCTATTGTTTTCTTGGGAATTCCGGCTGAGTTCATTATAGAGGGGTGGATGAACTAGCCTTTGGTTGCTAGTGTAATGAGTAAATGCATGTGAGTACATATGTGTGAATACATTTCACACTCGTGCTGTTTAAAATATACCACAATGGAACACCGTTAAAACTAAGTTTGTAGGCGATTGCTCGATTTCGTCTATTCGGGTTAGGTTGATCCCATTGGTAGCCAGAGATTTAACTAAATTGCATGTCGTTGCTTATGCAAGAACGATGAGAAGCCTATGCACTTAGACTACACTCGGCGGCAACGTAGCCATTGTGTTGAACCGCGACACGACGCACAGCCGGTGCTCGGCGTCAATGGCGACCTGTATGCAAACGCCCAATAAACTTGGACGACGCCAGAGCCCTTATAGCTGTTGCAAAGAGCCATCCTAAGGAGTTGTTCGTTTGACTTGGTTGATCCTTATTGTCAGATTCACGCAGTGAGGCGTCTTCTGTGCTTGTACCGGGAGTATAGTGGAGCTATTGCTCTAAAATGCAGAAACCTTCGTAAAGCTTTATTTTTGGGATGCCAAAGAAATCTAGTAAAAGCATTCAATACCATTTACCCAGACACGAGCTTCCAAACTAGAGCCAAGTCTGGGGCTCCCACTTCTTGAAAATGTCGTGGGAATACCGTTAACTGATTTTACAAAAACCGGGAATTTATATTTGGCAGATGGTTCCAGAGAAAGCAATCACGCATGTTAAGTGCATAATAAGTAGATGATTATTTGCTCAATAGCGAACCTTGATCGCCGTGTGATCCTTATACCCACCTTAACTTAGCACGTGAAGTAAACCGTCGTGTTCAGTTGTCATTAAAGAACGTGATTTTCAACCCAACGTCTCATCTAAAGCACAACCTGACAATACCTAGATTTGCACGTGCATTAACTTCTATCAGGTGTTTTTACCGCTCAGATGTGCATGTAGAAATCAAAAAAAATGTTCGAATGTACTACATGAAAGCACGAGTTTTATTACGTGAGATTTTCAAATCTGCTGTATATTTATGCGGTGTGATGTAGTAGCTTCAAAAAATGCGAGCATAGCAGATGACAGCGCCACATCACCTGGAAGATGAGAAGAATGAAGGGGCATTGCTGTGATACTAACTTATCTTGTGTAAATTTCTTCACTGTTACGGTAATTAGGAGACAATCAAAGTCGGCGATAGATCTGACCTTTTGCAGCTCCTCACTAAACATTTCGTCGTGGAAAACATTAGATTGCGCAACAAACAGTGACCACCTTCCTATTAGCTTTGATGTTAACTTTCCCGGGATATTTTTAACTGGTAAAATTGGCTCGTTTGTAAATTATGAGCGTTTACAAAAAGACTTAAAGCCTACTTTGGTTCTTCGCAAGGACATGCAGGAAGACATTCGGGATATGAGTCTGTGTGTGGTACTGAGAAGAGCAATAAAAAAGTCAACTTTTTCAATAACTTCAGGCACAGGCGGGTCGTTTAGCCCCTGGTGGAACGCTGATTGTACGAGGGGGTATAGAAAACGAAAAGCGGCGTGGAAGCAACTTATCCACAACCAATGCCCCAAAAACTGGTGTGACTATAAATACGTGGCAGCAGAATTGAAACGTACAGTACGCAAAGCAAAAGATGACTATGACACTAACAAATTTAGCTATCTTTCGAAACCATACAACAGAAAGGCGCTTTTTAGATTTTTGCGTTCCAGAAAAATGATACCACCATCAGACAATATTGATTCTTCAATTCTATCGCCTAGCGAACTCACTGAAATCTTAGAAAATGTTGCTAAAGGATTAGAAGAAAGATTCAGATCAACAATGCCAAGACACATAGTAAAGCCAATTGCAGGGGAGGAGTTCAACGAGGTGACATTAGCGGAACTAGCGGGTGTAGTGAGGCACTTACCTCCTACAGCACCTGGACTAGATGGAGTAACTTCAGCAATGATAAAAGTACTATATGACATTTCCCCACATGAACTCTGTAACATGGTTAATTACTCTGAAAAATTCTTGGATACCGGCGGATTGGAAACTTTCCAAAATAATTCCGATACTTAAAAACAGGGACTTGGGTATACACTTGACAATGTGAGGCCAATTTCTCTTACATCTAATTTGGTTAAACTAACTGAAAGAGTTTTGAATGCACGTGTAATAAAATACATTGAAGAGAAATCAATATTGAACCCCAGTCAAATCGGCTTTAAATCGGGATGCTCCATATGGTGTGCGCACGCGGATTGGGAGAGTCGTATACAGTTGGCTAGGCGTAGAAGAGAGTATTGTGCATTAGTTACTCTGGATTTGGCCAAGGCGTATGACAAAGTGGAGCATAAAATACTAATAGAGCAGATGTAAAGGTCACACTTACCAAAATACATGACAGAATGAGTAGCAGAGTTTTTAAGGGAAAGAGAGTTTTATTGCTTTCAAAGGGGTTGTTTTTCTAACAGATGTCGACAATACCGTGGCGTACCACAGGGGGCAGTGCTCTCCCCGGTGTTGTTTAACATCTTCCTCAGTTCGATTCCAACACATAGCGATATTCATTTATATGTTTATGCAGATGACATTGCTTTCTTTGCGACAAACAGTGATCTGCAATTACTTTATCAGACATTACAGAATTACCTAAACATGATAGAGGAATGGCTTCAAAAAATTGGAATGTCTCTAAACGTAAACAAAAGCGCGCTTCTAGCGTTCTCGTTCAGGGCTCCTGTCAACATCTCCTTGATGTATGGCACAGAGCAGATTTGCCAGGTGGATTCACTTAAATACTTAGGCATCATATATAACAGCTCGTTAAATTGGAAAAGCCACATCGATCACATTGCGTCCAAAGCAACACGAGCCATGGGGTGGTTACGCAAGCTCAGCAACATAAAAAGGGGGTTGCGGAGAAATACATTGGTAATGGTCTATAAAATGTACATTCGTCCTATCATGGAATTAGGCTGTGTCCTATTTTCGGGCAGTGCGACATATAAAATGAGACCGCTAATACTATTAGAAAGGGAGGCTTTACGACTGTGCCTTGGACTGTCCAAGTTTGTTGCTAACAATGTGCTCTACATGGAAGCGCGTCTACCGTCATTGTTAAATGGATTCAAAATGCTTACTATCCAAACATTTTTAAAACTATACACTGTGCCCCATAGAGCATCATTTTATGCTTTTATTAAAGAACCAAGTTTATTTTTTGAAACTTGGTGGTCACGATTCCACTGCCCACAGATCTTGTTCGTTCAAGCGCTGCTAGAACCACTGAACGTCAAAATCAAACATATTTTCACAACAAGAAACGTTAACTTAGATCCCAAGATAGAATTTGAGAATATTTATCCCTCTAACGCAAAGCAAATGCCATTTCAATATTTAAATGATCGGCTGCAGGATTACTTGGCGCATGTGAACATGAACAACATAATTGCGACCGATGCATCCGTATCAAATGAAAAGGCTGGGGCAGGTATCTTCTCACGTTCCCTTGACTGGTTCTTTTCGGTTATACTCCCAGATTACAGACCAATATTCATAGCAGAATCATTTGCTATTGTACTGGCACTACGGAAACTTCCTTTGGGCGAATCGGAAGCAGTCGTAATTACAGATTCTTTTTCAGTATGTGCTGCTCTGTCTTCAGGAGCCAACTTAACACTTATGCACATGTTTCGACAACTGATACAGACAAACTTGAAAAAACTGCAGCTCTTATGGGTACCAGGCCATCGTGGCATATATCTCAATGAGATGGCGGATGAACTAGCCACAGTATCTCTTAGCGGTCCCATTATCCCGACTTTGCCTGATACGGCTTACGCGACAGCAATAAGGTTTAGAAACCTCTGTTTGCGTGAATACGACTGCTACTCATTGGATAAATATTGAGATTTCGCACATCTAAGATGCCGCTGGAATAGGCAGTGGTGTGCTACACGGCACTTGGAAGTTACTTTTACAAGATTGCGTTGCAGAATTCCTCAACTGAATTATTATTTGCATAAAGTTGGTCTAAAGGCGTCACCTTTATGTCAGACTTGCGAAGAAATGGAAACGATAGATCACTTCTTTTTGTTCTGTCGCCGGTATTCTCATCAGCGGAAAAGATACCTGGTAGCTCCACTTGAAAATTGGGATTCGAATTAAATGTGGCCGTAATATTGTCGTTTGGCAGCATTAAATTCGGTTATAGCCACAGGGACGTCTGCAGTGCGGTATTTGAATACATAATTGAAACAAAGCGATTGCCATGTTAATCTGCCTATATATATATATATATATATATATATATATATATATAATGTGATGAGGTTTATGAGCCGTTAAAGACAGCGACGAGACAGCGTGATGAACCGTCCAGCGATCGGCACAGCAACGAACCGAAGCACGAGCCGAGAGAGCCGGGCGTTGGCGATGCTGCTCGCTGCAGGCACATCTTCTTCTACACAATCGCCCCCGCTGAAAAAGGAGCCATCCTGGCGACTTAAGAAGTTTCAGGCAAAGGCTCATGGTACGGTTTCAGTCGGGAAACATGGACGATGTCACGTGCACGCCGGCGCATGTCGTCCGATCGGGAAACTGGTTCAATTAGGAAATTAACCGGAGAGGTTTTCTCCAAAACGGTGTAAGGCCCCTCGTACCGGGGGACAAGTTTCGAGGAGAGTCCCGAGGAGAGTCACAATATATATATTGTGAGACAATATATATATTGTCTTCACAATATATATATATATATCATTTTAAACCCACCATTACCTCTGTCTCAAATTGCATCTGATGGCCTGCATCGCTCCCTGCTCAGATATACTCCTTTTTCGATTTTCGGCTTTTCTTTCTATATTTTTTTCAGCCCAAAATTACGTTTTCTTTGAAAAACCATTAGCCTTTTAGTTTAGATCCTGCCGCCCGGTTCTTGGCCGATCCCCCTTTGTGGATGTGCGCCAGAGTGTCAAGGATCATCATCATCATCACCATTATCAAAAGAAGACGCTCGCGGAGAACAAAGCTGTTCGGATGCCGGCTGTAACCGAGTTGGCACGGCCGCGATAGCGAGCGCAAGCTGTCGCTCCTACGTAAGCGTGACGTCACCCGCCTGGCCTACTTAAACTCGTCACTATAGGCAATAAAGCGTTGTTCGACCCATAATATCGTCTCGTACACATGGTTGCAGCGGAAAACAGCCAGCATGACGACACCGCCTACGTTGCCGACACCACCTGCATTGCCGACAACGCTCCTGCCGCCTCCGAAGCCCCTCGACACATCGCGAGACGCTTGGCTTGGGTGGAAGACCTGGAAAAGTGAGTTTGAACTGTTTTCCACGGCAACTCAGCTGAACAAGCAACCAAACGAAGTGTGGGCGGCGACGCTTTTAGTGACCATTGGGGAAGAGGCTAGAAAAGTGTTCGCTTCGTTCAAGTTTGAGCCAGGAGAGCACACAACCGATGTAACCCTTATAATTAAAAAAAAATGAAGACTTCTACCAGCCCGCGAAGAACCTCACTTACCACGAGTTTTGCTTCGGCTCCCGAAACCAAAAAGAGGACAAAAGTTTCAATGACTGGCTTGTCGAATTTCGAACGCTAGCCCAACACTGCGATTTTGGAGACTTAGAAGAGCGCATGCTTCGTAGCCGCATCATACTCGGTATCCGGGACAAGGGACTGCAAAAGAAGTTAATTTCTGAAAACCCCTCTTACCAAAGAGTAGTCGAAATCTGTCGCATCCAAGAGCAAGGCGAGGAGCAGTTTCGACAGATACGTGGCACCACTGAAGGCGCTGAAACTGCAGCCGTAAATGCGTTGGCCAGAGTAACAAAGCCATGTAACAAATGTGGCTACAAAGTTCACCGTGGCAGCCGCTGCCCAGCAACAGGAAAAGCGTGCAAGAAATGCGGAGGATTGAATCATTTCGCCCAAGCACGCTCGCAGTCATCCTTCTTGCACAGCGAAGATGCAAAGCGCAGGGAAATACGAGAGCTACATGTTGACGAAAGGTCAGATTTTTTCTGGACGCTTTAACCGTGAACGCACTCGCTAGCGACCAGTGAACCGCGACAGTTTCCATTGAAGGCCGTCCGATGGTCTGCAAACTTGATACAGGGGCAAACTGTTGTGTGATTTCAAAGGAAGATGTTTTGTCGCTTCCGAGAAACACTCGTGAAGCCTGCCGAGCCACGCTAACGAGTTTTTTCGGCCACAAAACGACTGCGCAGTTTAAAGTAAAGTTGTCGCTATCAGTGAACGATAAACAGCACGATGAAACCTTCTTCGTCATTGAACAAAACGTGCCGGTGAGCCCCAGCAGAGCAGCAGCAGAAAGCCTTGGCTTGATTTATCGCGTTGATAGCTTCGAGACGCAGCAACTTTACCCGGCGGCTCAGCCCTTCACCGATGTTTTCACAGGATTGGGACAGCTGAAGAATTTTGAGTACGAAATGAAGCTCAAAACCGGCGCCGTTGGTGTTGTTGTGCCAGCCAGAAGGGTTCCGGTCGCCATTGAAGAAAAAGTAAAGACTGAACTTCAGCGCATGGAGGAGCACAACGTCATAACCAAGGTAACCGAACCAACAGAATGGTCAAGCTATATGGTAGCCGTAGTTAAAGGTGATAAAGTAAATTTGTCTCGACCCAATGGAGCTTAACAAGGTTATTCTGCGTGAACACTACCCTATGCCTGTTCTAGAAGAGGTCGCGCAACGACTAGCTGGAGCTAAATATTTTTCTACCTTGGACGCAACATCCGGGTTCTGGCAAATAAAACTTTCTGACAGCAGCTCCAGATTGTGCACAATGAGCACGCCCTACGGGCGCTATCGGTTTATCCGCATGCCTTTTGGAATTGCTTCCGCCCCGGAAATATTTCAAGCAGCCATGCACCGCCTCTTGGAGGGCCTGTCTGGAGTAGCGGTTGTAATGGACGACATATTAGTCTGGGGCACAACGAAGGAAGAACATGACAACAACTTGACCGGGGTGCTTGCACGCTGCCGTGAGCACAACCTCCGTCTGAACTCACAGAAATGTGTCTTTTTGCAGGAGCAAGTTCGCTACTTGAGACACGTTTTCACCACGCAAGGACTGAGCCTGGGACCCGATCGCGTTCAAGCCATTTTGGACATGCCAGCGCCAAGTAACAGTAAGGAATTGAGTCTTCCTCGGAACGATGAATTACGTGCAGCGCTTCAATCCTCGAATGTCTGTACTCACCGCACCACTTAGAACATCGCTGCGCAAAGATATTGCCTGGGTCTGGACAGAAAAAGAGCAATACAGCTTCGGTCACCATTGAAATGTTGTAGGCCCGTGTGCTCAGATTTGGGTGCACGTTAAAGAACCCCAGGTGGTCTAAATTTACGGAGCCCTCCACTACGGCGTCTCTCATAATCATATAGTGGTTTTGGGACGTTAAATCCCACCTATCAATCAAAATCAATCCCGTTCGACTTGCTCTACGGTTGTTACGTCAGAGGTCCCCTGGCGATATTGAAAGAAATATAGGCCGCCGATCATCTTGATGATGTAAAAATATCCTACGAGTACGTAGTCGAACTGCGGAACCGTCTTGAAGACACCTGCCGTCTAGCCAAGGAGGAGCTTCAGAAAGGGAAGATATTACAAAAGAAGCATTATGACCAAAAGGCCAGACCATGTAAATTATACCCTGGAGACAAGGTTCTACTTCTGCTTCCATCGGATACCAACAAATTGGTTCTGACGTGGAAGGTACCATTTATAGTCTTTGAGAAGAGAAATGATGTCGATTATTTAATAGATCTCGGTACGAGCAGCACGCTATTCCATATCAACCTATTGAAAAAGTATGAGGAACCGCTGCCTATACCACCGCATGAAGCATCAGCTGCTGGCCGGGCGGATGACACCGAAAGCGACGAGCTACCATGCGTTCCATTCCAACGAAAGGAATACTGCACCCATTGTCATACGCAAGCCATAGACTGCAACCACGCGAAACTGCTTACTCTACAGTGGAGCGAGCGGCCCTGGCTCTTGCGTGGGCTGTCAGGAAACTTCCTATCTTCTTATTCGGATGCACGTTCATTCTACAAAGTGACCACGAATCGCTTGTGTACATTAAGTCGGCTAAGCATGTGAACAGCCGCGTGCTACGGTGGAGCCTCATTCTTATGCAATAGGACTTTTTGTTCGAGTATATCAAAGGCAGATACAACATAGGCGCAGATTACATGAGCCGTTTCCCAACTTCGTGAGCAACGTCTGTATGAAGAATTGATGCTCAGTGGTATTTATAGCTTATGATGTGAACCTTACAGTGTGATACAAGCGTCATGACGTTTTAGTTCTGTGATTTGTTTCTATTTTTTCTGGTGTGTACTTTTGTGACCTAATGTGCCGAGTGTGCGGGGCTCGGAACTGCTATAGTGTGCAGTGGTGCTTACGTGTGTGTTTCCGACTGCGAACCAATGTGTCCCCAGTGCCCTCAAGTTTTTCTACCAGAAGAACTTTCTTAAGTGGGGCGTGATGTGATGTAGTAGCTTAAAAAATGCGAGCATAGCATACGACAGCGCCACATCACCTGGAAGATGAGAAGAATGAAGGGGCATTGCAGCGCGCCCATTGAAGAAAGAAGAGGAGACGCTCGCGGAGAACGAAGCTGTTGACGCCGGCAAGACGACGCAAGGGAGCCTAGGGCGAACCCGCAACTACGCGCGAGGTTCGAAAGGCAGGGTTCCAGTCCTCGAGCCATTGACGTCCTCGGGGCACGGCGTGTCGGCGTGGTCAGGCTCGAGTTCTGGATGAGTGGTCCTGCGGACATCTCCGGTACGGCGAGCGCCCTCGAAAGACCGGAGCTGCTGACCATGTCCACCGAGCCGATGTCGCTGATAGTGTGCGGCTACGCCTAGACCTGGTGATGCCTCTTACAGTGGCATGCTGACCTGGCACCCAAGCGACGACTGCATACGAGCACGCAACGGGTCCCACTTCAAGGCACCGGGCTACGGCACAGACTGTGAGACTGTTTACTCTATTCTTTTGCGTGTGAACTGCGTGCGTGTTCGGTTTATAGTACTGTAAGTGCAATAGTTTTTTTGTTCGTCCAATATAACTCTCTTTTGTTTTCCTCACTGTCTCCATCTTCCTCGCGTCACACGCCTTGCTACGTGATGAACCTAACCACGACATGCGGCAACGGCCATAGAGCTCTGCATGAATGCGGCAAAAAGAGCATCTAAAGTTTCCATACAAAGCTCATGCCACGCAATGTGTTCGTCCGCGGCAAAGACAGTGCAAGGTAAAAGTGAAGTTAGGGTGTAGAAAAGTATATAAGCATGTTCTAACTCCGCGTTTCAGCATGTAATAGAAGCCGAAGTGAAGAGTTCCGATAGTAATGTCAATACTTTGTGGCGAAACGGGTCGGCGCCGCTTCTGCGCCTGCGCGTCGCGGCGATGCCTCCAAACATGGGCGCCAGCGATAAGAACACTCTCGCCCGAAATAAGCATGAAGACTGTGTGTGTGCCCCGATTCAGGGGCAGTCGTCGTAGAACCTTCAGTGCGGAAATATCAAAGTTATGTTATCCCACATCTGGTGACCCGGAAAACGAACGTACCGCACCGCCATGGCCGACGAGGAAACCCTTGCTGCCCTTCAACAACAAGTGCTACAACTGCAACAACTGCAGGCCCAGCAGCAAGTGATCCAGAACCAAGAGCATCAGCTCCGGGAACAGCAGCAGCGCAATGAAAAAGAAGCACTCTCGTCCAACGACCGGGCACCACCCCACTTGGGTCACGCCCCCCAAAACTTCGCTCCAGCGGACCCTGCCATGCACCTCGGGCGCCTCCATTGCTGCGGCCGCCACCAACACGGACGTTTGTCGCGTTGCCGTCAAACTTCCACCGTTTTGGGCAGAGGCGCCTGACGTGTGGTTCGCTCAAGTCGAGGTGCAGTTTTACACGGCACACATCATCCAGGACCGGATGCGCTATGACTACGTCGTCGCCCATCTAGACTCTCGCTATGCTGCTCAGGTTCGCGATATACTTTTGAATCCCCCGGCTGATGACCGTTACCTGCACCTGAAGAGGGAACTTATCCACCGGCTTTCACCTTCACAAGCCGAGAAGGTGCGTCACCTACTCCAGCACAAAGAACTCGGTGACCGCAAGCCATCGCAGCTCCTGCGTTACATGAGTGACCTCTTGGGCAGCACCCCGGTCGACGACTCCCTCCTCCGTATCATCTGGCTTCAGCGTCTACCCTCACATGCGCAGGCCATCCTCCAGGTGCAGCCGAATCTGCCGCTGGACCAGCTCTCTCACATCGCTGAACAAGTCGTCGAGATTTCGTTGGCAGCATCGCCTCTCACCGTCAACCCCGTTGACACCCGTTTGTCCAGCAGCGAGCTCGAGCGCCGTGTCGACGAAATCACCCGTCAGCTGGACTCAATTCAAAGGTGCCTGGATCGAAGCCCGAAGCTGCGACCACAAAAACGCTCCCAAACCCAAGACAACTCCGCTTCATTGCACGGAAATGATAACGGCCCCTGCTACTACCATCGCTGCTTTGGTGACAAAGCCCGGGAATGTCAACCACCTTGCTCAGCTGGACGTCAGAGAAACTTCAACGGTGGTCCGTAGAGACGGCCGCGAGCTGCCAACTTAGATGTCGTCGCATATTCGTCACCAACCAAGTCACAAAGCGGCGGTTCCTCGTCGACTGTGCCTCTGACATCTAGCTGTTGCTTTCCCCGAACCTTCCTGCGTGACAAGCGTCATTGCACGCCCTTTGAGCTCAGCGCGGCGAACTATTCGACCATCAAGGCATACGGCTCGCTCCGCCTTAACATCAACTTCAAAAACCTGCATCGAGATTTTCCATGAAATTTCGTCATCGCTGACGTCGCAGAGCCGATCATCGGGTCCGACTTCTTGCCGTACTACAATCTTCTACCTGACTGCCGATATGACCGACTTATCGACGCTACAACAGGCCGCTTCACGCCGGGCCAACGTGCTACCACCCAACAGCCTAACGTCAAGGCACTCATCGTTGGGAACCAGTCACCATACCACGACATCCTCGCAGATATTCCCGACCTGACTCGACCTGGCGGGCGTCCGCGAGAGGTGCGCCGCTCAACCGTGCACTACATGCGTACTACTCTCTGCCCCCCGGTTTCATGCCGCGCCCGTCGGCTAGCCCCGGACCGCCTACGAATCGCACAGGCCATATTCGAAGCCGTACTCCGCGAAGGTACTGCCCGCCGCTCGGAGGGACCTTACGCCTCACCGCTTCATCTGGTATCAAAGAAGATGAATGGTTGGCGCCCTGCGGAGATTATCGCGCCCTCAACGCCTGCACCGTCCCCGACAGGTACCCCGTCCGGCATATACAGGACTTTGCACACCGCTTAAACGGTAGCACTATCTTGTCAGTGGTGGACCTCGTAAAGGCCTACACACAAATTCCTGTAAACCCGGATGACGTCCCAAAGACCGCAATTATCACGCCTTTCGGCCTATTCGAATTCCCTTTCATGAGCTTTGGTCTCCGCAACGTGAGGCCAACCTTTTAACGCTTCATCGACGTCGTCCGCGGCCTGGGCTTCTCTTTCGTCTACCTAGACGACATCTTGATCTTCTCCCGCAACAAAACGGAACATCACCAACACCTTCGTCAACTGTTCCAGCGTCTCGACGAACACGGCTTACTCATAAACGTTCAGAAGAGCACGCTCGGCGGCCCCGTCGTCACGTTTCTTGGCCGTGAAATCTCTTCGGAAGGAACTAGACCCTTGCCTGACCGCATCCTGGCCCTGCAAAATCATGCGCTGACTGCCACACGAAAGACCTCGCCTGTTTCCTGGGCATGTTCAACTTTTACAGGCGCTTCGTTCCTAAAGCGGCCACATATCAGGCCCCTCTCCATGATGCGTTGGCGGGCGAACGCGGCAAGCATCCTGTCACTTGGACCCCAGCCTTGACGCAAGCGTTCGGACTGCAAAACTGCCCTCTGCAACGCTACGCTGCTCTTCCATCCCATGCCGGAGGCGCCCCTAGGTCTTTTCACAGACGCCTCTAGCACCACCGTCGGAGCCTCTCTCATGCAGCGTGTGGGAAAAAACTGGCGCCCCTTCGCGTTATTCTCGAAGAAACTCTCTTTCCCGAAGCCACCCCTGCCTTCCGGCAGCATCGGCGATGCAACCTCACCCCCTGCGGCGACGACCTGGCCAGCCTACTACAGAGAGCTCCTTGCCATCTACGAAGCAGTCCAACACTTTTGCCACATCCTTGAGGCACAGCATTGCACCATATACACCGACCATAAACCTATCACGCCTTTTCCCAACGCCGCGAAAAACTTCCACCGGCCCAGCAGAACCAGCTGTCCTTTATCGCTCAATTCACCACAGATATCCACCACATCAGCGGAAAGGAAAACCTGGTCGCCGACGCACTCTCCAGCGTCTCGGCTGTCGAGCTACACACCGTTACAACCGACACCTTCGCTGAAGCTCAGAAAACGGACACCGAACTCCAGCAGCTCCTCGAGAATGGTTCTTCCCTTCAACTTCAAAAATTTACCATCCCTGGTTCAACGGACGCTCTCTACTGTGACATATTAACAGGACGAGTGAGACCATACGTCCCTTCTTTGCACCGCCAAAGCCTCTCCAACCAGTTCCAAAACCTCAGTCATCCCGGCATCCGAGCTTCTACACGCTTCGTGACTGACCGGTACGCGTGGCCCTCAATGCAAAGAGACTGCCACACCTGGGCACGCATATGCATTCAATGCCAGTGCGCCAAAATCACCCGGCACGTTACGTCGCCACTCGGAGGATTCCCCCTCCCGACGGAACGGTTCCAGTACGTCCACATCGACATCATTGGCCCCCTCCCTTCAGCCGGTCCTTACCGCTATTGCCTCACCGACATTGATCGTGACACTCGTTGGCCCGAGGTGTGGCCGCTCGAAAGGATCACCACAAAAAACGTCGCACCAGCCTTCTTCTCCGGCTGGGTTTCATGCTTCGGCACTCCTCGTCGAGTCACCACCGATCAAGGAAGGCAATTCGAATCTCAACTCTTCAGGCTCCTCGGGCTCTCCACCGCGTTAGAACGTTCACGGACAACTAGCTACCACCCTTGCGCCAACGGCATGAGTGAACGGTTTCACCGGCAGTTCAAGGCAGCCATCATGTGCCACCCTCACTCAACCTGGCTCGAAGCCCTCCCCGCCGTCGCTCTCAGTTAGCGCGCAACTGTCAAGCCAGACATTTAAGCCACTCTCGTGGAACTCGTCTACGGGGAGCCGCTTCGCCTACCTGGAGAACTCCTCTCCGCTCCGACCTCTGATGTAACCAGCTCGGACCCTGCAGACTTCGTCGCTCGACTCCGTCGCACAATGAGCGCGCTGCGCTCCTCACCAGCGGCTCGCCACACCAAGCCGACCCCGTTCGTGTTCAACGGCCTGGCAACATGCTCGCATGCCTTCCCCCGCGACGACACCGTACGCGCACCTTTCCAGTGGTCTTACTCCGGACCTTACAAAGTCAACTGTCGCGACGACAAAACATTCACCCTGCAAATCAGTGGAAAGGATGTACGCGTTTTCATCGACCGCCTAAAGTCATCATACATCCTTTCCCAGGAGCCTACCAAACTCCGCACGCCTCCCGTAAATCGCCAACAGTCCGAAACGCCTAGGCTCGCACCCTACACCACCCACCACCCGCCTTGGACGCCAGGTGCGGGTCCCCAAACCTCTTCAACCCTGTTGGCTCCTATCTGCGTGGGGGGGGGGGCGAAACGGGTCGGTGCTGCTTCTGCGCCTGCGCGTCGCGGCGATGCCTCCCAACACGGGCACCCGCGATAAGAACACTCTCACCCGAAATAAGCAAGAAAACTGTGTGTGCCCCAATTCAGGGGCAGTCATTGGAGAACCTTCAGTGCGGAAACATTAAAGTTATGTTATCCCACACTTCGAATATAACAATTGGTATTGCGCATACTGTATCGAAAAGAGAACTTGTGTGACTGTATGAACTTGATTCTGGATAAGTTTCTTTTAATAAAAGGTTTCTAAATAGACCAGTAAGAAAACATGAAAAAATATAGGTCGAGGTTCGCTTCCTTCATATCTAGAGCAGCCAATTTCACAATGTTCATTAAAGTTTTCGTAAACAATTGATTTAACAGCAACGGAAATATTTCTATTTACGTGCAGCGTACTTCTCAACAGGAATAAACCTCTCACTCATTGGATGCCATACGCGTGCCGGTATATTGAAGCTCCCGATGCTTAAACGACTGATTAGCTAGAATTTTATGGAGTGCATTTCATTGAAATATTCAAGCTTAATATATGCATTATTACCTCTATAGAGCGTATGACTGTGCGACAATAGTGCGCGCAATGCAGCCAGTGTCTCCACCATTCGATTGCCTCGCATTTCTTTTCGAACCTGAACTGCGTTATAGTCCTTTCACTTTGCACACAGATGATACCCAGCGCGCACGTGGAGGAACAATAACGCACCAAGTAACGTTCGATGCCTCGGTGCATTGGGGTGCAGAGTTTCATGAACTGTCTTGTACCTCACAGCCGTTGGGAAGCCCTCGTAGTTGTTCCACTTGCAGCCAAGCTCTGTGACGGCCTTCAAGAACCGGCGTTTCGCTTCGGGTTTCACAGGAATTAAAGAACTCCCCGCGTTCGAGACCATGCCTCACAATGCTAAAAAAGGTTTCTTCATTCACCCGGATGGTTCTCTTGAGATTTTGTCACGTAATGCGCCCGCTGATTTCATGTTTGGTTGTTATTGCTGTTGGTGATGATGATGATAATGATGTTGACCTCTGACGGATGGCGCTCGCCCACCGGGGGGGGGGATGGGCCAAGAATCGGGCGGCAGGAAACTTAAATGAAACTAAAATGAAAATGAAGCCAATCTGAATTGTTTAGAAATTATTACCAATAAACAAAAATGTTTGCTGAGCAAGTGGTAAAACCTCGCCCACAACTTCCTCTACATTCCATCAGCTCCACAGCCACATTGCGTTGCAGAAAATTAGTAGAATATGAATTCGCACATTCCCGGCACGCCTTTTCATTTAGTTTATCGTTCGAGAACAGTTCGCGGTACGAAACCATTCCTCCTTATTTAAGTGAATAGGGAACAACCAGGGTCATATTGCCAGCTCGATTGAAGAGTAGTGGGATGTACGGTAAAAAGAACACAAAAAAAGCCTCCCAACCCCTCAAACAGAAACTTAACAAGTCAAACTTAACAATTCCCTGCCATGGAGGACTACAGGGCGTAACAACGGGCATTTTTGTATACAGCCTCCATCTGTATACAGCCCCCGAGGCCGGGTTTTAGCCCGCCAAATGGGGTTGAGCAGCGCAATGCCCAAGCAAACCGTCCACCTCGGTGGTTAGTGTAGTAGGGTTTTTCGGCCCTAATATACTTGCTGATACTAGAAGTGAACAACCACGATGATGAAGAAGAAGATAGTGTTGGTAATGATGATGACCATAGAGGTAATTATGAAAGGAAACAGAAACAGAACGATAGAAGTAGGAAGAGAACAAAAAGATGAAGAATAAAAAATGTGTTGACGTTCTTGATTGAGCACGGGAGTGCGTTACTTGTGCATCCGGGCCCACGATAATGCCATCTCGGACTAAAATTTCCACTGACCAATATTCTTGCGCAGAACATCCAATGAACGTTTATTTTTCTGTGCCTACTCACTGGTGTATTTTTTTTCTTTGCTAGTAACCATATCCGGTAATTTTCGTAGTGCGTATAAGCCACAATTAATTGTTTAAAAGTGAATCTGCAAACCAAGCACGCCAGCCTGCATGGTTTAGACGTCAGCATTGCGGGTGTCTAAATACACGGCTTTGATGGTTCGCCCGCCAAGTATACGGTCACCAAGTCTTCAGTGAAGGAAGTAGGGCCATTGGGTGGTGGGTTCGTACAATACCTCTGTGAGCCGGTAGAGTGGATTTTCCGTATTGTGATATCCTGCAGAAAAATCCGGCGTTTCTTTAAAGTTGTGACCTTTTGAAGCACTTCAGTTGGTATACATGCGGTTCAAAGGATATTCTCTTGCTCAATAATGTACTCATAAATGTTGCGCTTCCCACGGAAGTTCAACTGAAGTGACTAAAGCGTCTCGTAGCCAACGCTAGCCACCACTGCATTGCTTTTTGCTGGTGATTTGTGTGATTTTTGTGTTTCTTACCGTGAGGCGCGTTGGGCTTGCGTTGTAGCGCATGAAAACTATAGATGGTTCGAATTGAATCAGGGACATGAAGCTGTCGTGACAAGGATGGCGTGAGCCTCGAGACGCTTCCTGCGGCACAGGCCCGAAAAATCTGTGACTGTTTGTGAGATACCGTTGATCATCAGATGCGGAATCGAGAAGCATGCCGACACTACGTGTCTTCGCTGCTCACCATGGTGCATGCTCCGGTTCCTGGCCAAGGTATAAATACAGAAGCATTCAGTTCTTGTTCTTGCCTTGAAGTGTATTTTATTTTCACTTATGCACGATAGTACAGTGGTGACGAAGATGGAATCGTTGATTGCACTTCGATTCTGACACCATAGTAATGGGATCTGGATCCCCGGCCTTCGACCACTCTCTTAGTAGCTGGATCATGTATCGTGTGCGCTTTGAAGCCTATTTTTTATTAACATAATCATCGGAAACCTACTCAAAGAGTGAGGCAGCAGTTAGATTACTGTTATATTCGACTCTGATAGGATAGAGGGACCTGTTAGCAACTGTGCTTCAGTTGCCAAAAAGCCGTGCTTGCGGCAAAGGGGTTATGTAATCCCAACACGTGCTGATAGAAGTCGGTTTATAACCGCCGTTGAGCGTTGATGAACCTTAAACGCCTTCAGTTCACCTTGAAGACATCTGATTGCCATAACTTTAGTATGTTCACGTGCCAAAGTCAAGTCCCGCAGAATCCCAACAGACTCGCTTGCCCATGCTCCATGGTAGGTGAAGGTGACTGATGACACAATCGGATAGTTTAACGCACCGGTCGCATCTGTTATTTTCATTAGCATATCGAGACTTAAATACTTCGTTCGCTTAGCCTCGTGTGCTTCCGAAAGGTTCGCCCACGTGCTCACGACCTGGATATCAAGAACGACACAATGGCCGTTTCTAGAAAGCGCTGAGTCAGGGGTCTTTGTACCCTGCGATGTTTGGTAATGTGGCTCCTCGTGAACAGACCATTCTTTTTCTCTAAATGTTCTCGCCAAATAACGCACAATAATGTCGTGACGTTGGAGTCTTTGGTGATGTGTACGGTGACAACGCTGCAGATTATGACCCAAAAACTTGTTTGAGTCACATCCAGCGTGACAGCGTTTTGAGGTGTTCTGGCCACGTTTAAGGCGGGTGAGAATGGGGATTGCGGCGATGTGGAACTTGGCTAGGTCAATGAACTCTATTCCTTTCAGAAACGTCCCCTCTCCAAGCCACGCCGTTGTTGAACATGGGACAGCGGGACATTGGGACTGCGGCCTGCTATCAAAATTTGAATGCAGGTTCCTCGTCCAGTACTTGCGGACAGCTGCCACAGAACCAATGACGTTTCCTCCAAATTAGGTCAAGTCCTGTGCCTGCCTTAAGGCCTTCCGAATGAAATCCTTGGTGACCGCTACCGTGCATTGATAATGATCACTGTAGAGCAGTCGCTTGACACGGTTGGTTTTCATCTAAGGAATTGAAGTTCTTAGGCACATTAGTCCCAGGCCACCCACTGGAATGGGGGTGTAGAGAAACCCAACCGGAACACCGTGTGGCAGTGACAGCCAAGTCATGACTGAAGCTCTGACCATTTTCTCTAGTGCTTTTAGCAGTTTGGTGGAGATCGGGCCCAGCACAAGCCTATGAATCAGGCGGGGAAGCAAATAGCATCGTAGGCAAACAACCTTTGCTGCGGCTTTGAAGCCACCTTTGCCAAGGGGGCTAGTAACATACGAAGGTCGTTGCGCACTGTATTGTTGTTGGGCATTGTACCATCAAATCGTATGCCCAGATATTTCTATACTGTCGTATGGGATATGTTCCTAACAGGTTCACCTTCTATCCTGTATACCCACTGGGTATCGACCTTTGCCTTCTTGTCTCGCCCGCTGGGCATTATCGTTGAGGTCATTGACATCGTTGCGCCCGCCTTGATACCACATCGTTGAAGATGTCCTTCTAGTCTATATAGCTGCTACTGCAGCCCACTCCTTGTACTTGCCAATAAAATATTATCGTTGGTCACCCCCATTGCTGACATTGCCAGGCCAACACTTTCAAAAAAATCTCACTAGGCATCTCTTCAAAAATTCGTCCTGTGTCAGCTTAAAGAGCAGGGGTGATAGTGGATCTCCTTGCTTTACCCCTTTTGTTGGGTGGACCACCTTAGAATGGTCGCCACATGAGAGTACCGTAGTGGCTCTTTCATATAAATCCGAGACATACGCACGGAAACTATCGGATATTCCTTTTCGTCTCATACCCTGGAAAATAGCGGGGTGAGCGACTCGGTCTAATGCTTTTGCTACGCCAACAGAGGCCATGGCCAAGGGCCTAAGCTTATGCTTCGCCTCGTCAATGACTGTTTGTAGTAACAGGAGGTTATCTGCACATCCGTCTGCCAGAATGAAGGCTTTATGACGATAGTCTAGTTTAATCACTGACATTAGGCAGTGCATAAAAATTTTATGCAACAGCCTCGTTAAAAGGTGGGAGACATTGATTGGGCGATGCGATGCAGCCGAAGAAGCGCCAGGCATTTTTGGAAATAAAATTGTCCGGGCATTACACAATACTAATGACAGTCGTCTCTGGAGGATCAGGAAGTTCAGAAGAACCCTTAAAAGGAGCATAGCACAGGCGTACAGATCCCGCCTTCATCAGACGATGACCCGGCTTCATCCAGGATGTAAGCTTTGAGGGTCATTGCAACGTTCTATCTGTCCAGGAACCTCTTTGTTAATTCCAGGGGTTCCGGAAATTTCAACCTTCTGGGGATCTTTAACCTGCTCACTTATCTGAGCACATGGGCCTACAGCACTTTCTCCTCCACCGAAAATGCAGCTGATATTCAGTCTCATGACGGGCGGGTCAACAGTAGAGTACCTTAGCCACTATAGACCACCGCGGTGGGGCACGTAATGTACTATGAGCAGTCAACTAGCACCACAATCTTTTCACAGTTTGCCGCTGATGGGAATACAGAACGGCGAGTGACTGTGATACCATAGGAGTTCGCCGTGATATATCTGATAACTTATCGAGATGCAGTAGTGCCAAGTGCACGTAGTTCGGTTGATCGTCCGTATTTAAAGCATGTCATAGACTGGTATGTTTAGTATAGTAGAGTATGTTATGGTATACTATCATTTACCATAGGGTGATAAAGAAAAGGAAAGAAGGAAAGGAGGAGAGAAAGGCAGCAGCTCATCAGATATATCTGATAACTTATCGAGATGCAGTAGTGCCAAGTGCACGTAGTTCGGTTGATCGTCCGTATTTAAAGCATGTCATAGACTGGTATGTTTAGTATAGTAGAGTATGTTATGGTATACTATCATTTACCATAGGGTGATAAAGAAAAGGAAAGAAGGAAAGGAGGAGAGAAAGGCAGCAGCTCAGTCTTGGTACCTGGAGAGCCTAGCAGTTCCATTTTTTATTTATTGTTCATTGAGGCTTGGACCACTGTCGAATGATTTTGGTGAAGCAGCACAAATTGGGTGTTTAAGTTGCGCGTAGAGTTTACTTTGGGAGTTGTGGAAGTGGTGTGTGGAAATTTACGGCAGGACGCAGTTTTCCTTTTTTTTCGGGTGGAATCGTCATGGTGTCTTTCCCCATTTTCAAACTCGGACGAAGGGGTACTCCCCAAGGGGCAGTTATCTCCCCCCTTCTATTCAACATAGCCATGCGCAAGCTGTCGGCAAGCCTTTCTATAGTTCCTAATGTCGGACACGCTTTATATGCTGACGACATTACAATCTGGTGTCCCGGAGGATCGGAGGCGGCGGTTGAACAAGCTCTACAGGAGGCTCTGGACGTTACGGAGTCTTTCCTGGAAGGTACGGGACTGGCGCTTTCGCCGGAAAAGTCGGAACTCCTGCTGTACAGACAGGCTAGACGAGGTGTTAGGGGACTCACCCCTCTCGATCAGGTGCCCATTAGCGTTTGCACTAAGGATGGTCGCACAATTCCTAGAGTCAATTCTATGAAAATTCTGGGGCTTTTATTAGACTCTAAGGGATGCAACGCAAAGACTATAGCCCATCTCACCACAAAAACAGAGAACATTCTGAGATTAATTATGCGGGTGTCCAACAAGAAGGGCGGCATAGGCGAGGATATCCTCCTTAGGGCCCACCACGCTTTCCTCATGAGCCATATCTTATACATAGTGGCGGCTCTCAATTGGACCAAAACGGAAAGGGATAAATTGGACACGCTCATGAGCAAAAGTGTCAAAAAGGTGCTCGGCGTCCCAATCACGACTAGCAGAGAAAAACTCATGAAGTTGGGAGTGCACAACACCACTTCGGAATTAATTGAAGCGCAAAGGTCAGCACAAATAATTCGGTTATCGAGTTTCAAAACAGGAAGAAAACTGCTCGATGCGGCCGGCCTCCGTCCTATCTTCAATCAGGGAGAAACTACGCAGCTTGATTATCAAACAAGGAATTCCTTTATTGTTGACCCTCTTCCACGAAACATCCATCCCCAACACAATAAAGGTCATAGGTTGGCGAGGGCTAGGGCTTTCATAAAGAACCTCTCCGGAACAGAGACATTTGTGGACGCGGCGCGCCACGCCGGCGGCAGCAAGTTTTCCGTGGCAGTCGTCAATGACAGGGGAGAACTTGTCTCGGCAGCTTCAGTGAAGACCTCCTTGGTCGATGTAGCAGAACAGGCTGCTGTAGCGCTATCATTACTGGACACGAAACGCACCACGGTGTACACCGATTCCCGAGCGGCCGTTAGGGCGTTCGCATCGGGATTGATAGCCACAGAGGCAGCCAGAATTCTCCACAGCAAACCCCCCTCAGACGTTATTCATCACAAAGTCTGGTTTCCCGCTCACATGGGACCAGACGTACTGCCGGGTCACCTGAACCCAAACGAGATAGCCCACGACTGTGCGCGAGGTTTCAGAAGCCGCGACGGGGTGGTCTCTCGGGTGAGTTCGGGAGAGCTCGTCCACAGTGATCCTCTCGTTACTTTTCACGAGATAACATCTCATTACAGAGGAGAGCGACAGACTTTTCCCTTTCCCCATCATAAGCTCCACAGATCACAAGCAAGCACGCTCCGCATGCTCCAGACGGGGTCTTACCCCTCTAGGGGCTTTCTGAGCATGCTTCATCCGGATATTGATCCACTTTGCCCAGATTGTGGTGAATTTTGCTCTTTGAGTCACATGCTCTGGCAGTGCCCTGCGTTACAGGATTTTAAAACAGAAGAAGACTGGACGACGGCAATCACAGACCCCAGACAAGACGTCCAGCTTCAGGCTGTCCAGAGGGCCCGTGAACGAGCGGAGAGGCATGGCCTCTCTGTTCCGACATGGGACTAGCCAACGGCTGGGTGGGGACCTACATAGTTGGCCCGCTGCCTTGCCTCTCAGGACCAAATAAAGTTGTTTGTCATGTCATGTCCCCTTTTTTATTGCGATCGCAAGCGTCTCGATCGGCCCCACAAAAGGGGTCACCTGCGATCATCGAAACTGGAGTTCGGCATGGCGTTCTGGCAAATCGTTCCCTGACGTGACAAATTTCTGGCTCACATTACATTTTGTCCTCCGGAATACTTATATTCCACTATCATGAAATTTAACACAGACTTCATGTGATAAAACGTTTCCCTTTTATGTCTCTACTGCGCTTTGCGCTTTGCACGACGCGCTTGTATAACTCCAATGTATTTACAATCGGCGAAGATCTGTATCTATACCAGTAGTCAAAACACCCGTCTTGCAATCTCAGGGGCTCGAGTTCGCGATCCAGCGTAACCAAACGGTGATGGCCGCCCCTGTTGCCCTCACAACCTCCAATCTTTCGTGGGTTCAGAGCAAGCGCCCGAGCTTTTGATTATTACAAGATACTTTATCGTACGCTTCGTCCATCTATCCGTTTTATCTGTTAAGGAGTGCCGGCATATTGTGGTTCTTGTGTGTGAAGTTGGACACGCATGCATGGCAAACCTATGCAAAACTCTTTCTAATAGCCTATTGCATAACAAATGGGTAAATACAAAGCTGATACATTACCAAGAGCCAAATGCGAAATTCATACATTAACAATGGGCGAATACAGAGCCAATAAGGCCGACACAGCTCGAATGGACCAATACCGAACAAAGAGACAAACACAGATCCGACCGGCATCAAACGGTTTTGGGTTGTGTCAATAATCCATTATACCATTGATTTTTTGTTGTGACTTTCGGCTGAGTTGGCGATAAAGGGATGGACTAGCTTTTTTTCGGTTAGTTTATTTATTGAAAGTTATTCGTTACACACTCGGTTTGTTTAAAATTTCACTGTAATCGAACGCCGCTAAGAGCAAATTTGTCAAGTGATAGGTCGGTTTCATTTGATTTGGGTTAAGATGATACCAGTGCTTTGTAGAGATTTTACTATATATATGTTGCATGTCTTTGCTTGTGCAAGTATGAGAATAAGTCCGCGCAATTCCACTATACGTTCCGCGGCAACGGAGCCAGGGTGTACCACAACAGGACGCAGAGACGCTGCCTGGCGTCATCAGCAATTTGAGCGCCCAGTAAACTTCGAGAGAGCAAGAGCCTAAATGGCTGCTGCAATTAGATTCACCCTGAACCGTCGTTCGTTTTGGCGAATATGCTACACTATAGGCTGCCGCTAATATCCTTCACCGGAGTTGACCTTGTCTAGATACTGAAGTTGCACTAAAGAGCAAAACAATCCTTCGCTTATCAGTAAAGAACTATTTCGCAATCCCGAAAACGCCACGCTCACCGCGACATGATGGTTAGTAAGCTAGAAAACGCACGAAATGAAAATGCGGGTGGTGATGCTACTCTGATGTTCGCACATCAAACAACATGACGTTAAACATTTTGAAGGCTTCTGCTGGGCCATACGTCGCTTTCAGTCGATAAAAATGGCTTATATTGCAATCTGCGTGTGCCACAGACTGAGGTAATTCATTGAGCCAGTGCCACAAGATTACCAAAAATACATTTAGGTTTTTTACGTTGCCTGCGTATATTTTGGCCCGAACTTTAATGAGGAAAGTTTAACCTTGACTTTCTTTCGCTTGTAGTGAACTGATCATTGTGAAACAAATGAAATTAGAGTTGTCAGAGTGAGGTTTGTAAATCTAAACTCACTCGTTCCTTGTTAGTGCCCCTTATACGTCACATTCACGCAGCAGGGCGTCTTGTGTTTGTACCGATAACACAATGGAGCTATCGCAAAGATTTATTTATAGGATGCCAATAAATTATGCAAAATGTCTGTTACCACGCACTCACATACGATTTCACAACCTGGAGCCGACTGAGGGTTTGAATTCTAAAAAAACGTAGCGCGTGTTGCGTTAGCTCATTTCACAGAAACCGGGATTTTTCAATCTGTATGCTATTCCAGAAAAAGCATTTGCGATGTCTAAGCGTGTAATCCTGAAAGGGATGAATAACGCGGCCGAGTTGAATTGCCGTGTGATCCGTTTATCCTGCTTCATTTAGCACGTGAAGTAAAATGTCGTTTATTGTTAGATTTAAAGAGCTAAACCTGTTTTGAGCATTGTCAGAAAACGCTGCAGATTGGTATTTGGGGCTCCCGACAACATGCGAGCCAAATCGTATTGTGTAGGATGCGGCCTAGGATTGGCAAGAAGTTCTCGAAGTTAGTTAAAAATTGTTGGCTCTTTTCTCGGCAAATAACAATACAAGCTCAAAAATCACTCGTCACTGCCATTGTTTCAGCCATTAGTTGATCTGAGCATGGTGTGCTTGGTCGTTACCGGGCTTCGTAATCGCGAGAAACGAGTGTGCGATGTTATCTGTCTCTTGCTGTTCACTGCGAAGAGCATGCGTGCGCATCCTTTGTTGGAGCTGTTATCTTGTTGAAAGCACGACCACCAGGCGGCGTGGGGTCAGTTGTGTTTCTCCCGACAACATGCTGGGTTGATTGATATGTGGGATTTAACGTCCCAAAACCACTCTATGATTATGAGAGACGCCGTAGTGGAGGGCTCCGGAAATTTAGACCACCTGGGGTTCTTTAACGTGCACCCAAATCTGAGCACACGGGCCTACAACATTTCCGCCTCCATCGGAAATGCAGCCGCCGCAGCCGGGATTCGAACCCGCGCCCTGCGGGTCAGCAGCCGAGTGCCTTAGCCACTAGACCACCGCGGCGGGGTAAAAACATGCTGGGCACTGTGGAATTACAATAGGTATGATGTTGTGAGAGGAATATGAAAAGGGGTCACGGTTCCTGGGCTGACGTTCGGCAATGCCGTCTTGTGCATGAGATCAGAAGTTCAAGCAAGATTAGAAATTAAGCAACGTGGAATAGGTAGGCTTGCTTTAGGAGCTCACGGGAATACACCAAATCAGGGAGTACAAGGTGATATGGGATGGACATCATTTGAGGGCAGGGAAGCTAGCAGCAAGATAAAATTTGAGAAGCGATTGAGAGAAATGGGGGAGGAGCGTTGGGCTAGGAAGGTTTTCAGCTACTTGTACATGAAGAATGTCGATACGAAATGGAGGAAGCGAATCAGGAAGTTGACTGGTAAATACTTAGAAAACAGCAGGTGGCCAAACCAAAAAGAACTATCGGTTAAGAAGAAAGTGAAGGAAACGGAGACTGACATGTGGAGAATGGGCATGATTAAGAAGTCCGCACTAGAGATCTATCGAACTTTTAAGCAGGAAATTGCCAAGGAAAGGATCTATGATAACACTCGGGGTAGTTCTCTACTGTTTGAGGCCAGGACGGGAGTACTGCGAACCAAGACATATCGGGCCAAATACGAAGGGGTACACACAGTATGCAGTGCGTGTGGAGAGGAAGAAGAAACTGCCGAACACTTGATAATGTTCTGTAAAGGGCTTCACCCTATAGTTCAGGATGATGGCGCAGAGTTTTTCAAAGCACTGGGGTTTAGGAACCGGCAAGGTGAAATAGACTTTAAGCGGGTAGACTTAACTAGAAGGAGGTTATGTGATTAGTGGCTCAAGTCAAGGCACGCGTGAAAATTAAACTCTTCACTGCCAAGTACGAATCCTCAAACTCACTTTTCAAGGAAAAAAATATAGTTTTTGGTTCATTAAGTATTACGGCTTGGTGGCGCTAGCCACCGCCCGATCTGAAGGGTACAGCCTTATCCATCCATTCATCCATCCATCCATCCATCCATCCATCCATCCATCCATCCATCCATCCATCCATCCATCCATCCATCCATCCTGCCATCGCATGCGATAAACGGCTTTCGAACACCGGCGTCTTCGTTTTAATACTGGCGACGAGGATTGGATAAAGCGGCATTCAGGCTATGTCCACCACTTTTGGGAAGCTGCCGGAGTTCTGTTCGGACTCTGACAACGTCGACATATACCTAAAAAGGTTCGAGTGATTCGCCAAAGCAATTGGAAGAGACGCCGGAGAAGCTTGAAGCCTCCCTAACCATCATAAATAGAAGACCTACGTGACACTGCGTAGCTTACTGCAATCGAAAACGCCCACCTAAGTACCAAGATGCCAAAAAGGCGCCACAACAGTTCTACGCCCTGAAGTGATCTGTGGTCACCGAGCGCTACCGCTTCTACCGAAGGAACCAGGCCTCAAATGAAACGGTTGCGCCGTTTCTCGTGGAATCGAAGAGGCTCCCCACCACATGCTCGTCTGGAACTTTCCTGGACGAAGGGCTACGGGACCGCCTCATCGGTAGGCTATGAAGCGACACCTGGTGGTGCCGCCTGCTCTCATTGCCCGCCGACGAGGTTACCTGTGACCGGGTGTGCATCGTAGCCACCGCTATGGAACACGCACAGTAAGACACCCAAGACATGCTGTCCGACAACGCTGGATCCAGCAACGCTGAACTACGTATGCAAGGAAGCCAAGTGAAGCCTACTGCAACAAGATAGGTACCTGAAAAATCTACACCCGAAAAAATGCAGTAGTTTGTCATAAATGCGCTGGGCAGCACCCTCCTAGAAGGCGCCTATTTTGAAAAAAAATGCCTATTTTAAGTGCCCTAAACTTAGTCATGTCACGAAAATGTGCAAAAGGCAGTTGTGTACGTGGTAGAATAAGTACCGGCAGCAGAGTAGAATTTGCTTACTACATGCCAAACGAACAGAGCAGGCAGGGAGCCTCCCATAGTGGTAAAGGTAACCATAAATGTTCACGAAGTAACATTGGAGCTCGATACCAAGACTACCCTTGCAATTAGGTCTGAAATAGACGCTAGAAAACTTGCCCGGCCTATCGTACAACAGCGAGGACAGAATACTCCGTTTACAATGGCACCGTATTCAGTAGAAAGGGTGTTGTGCAATTCGATGTCAGTTGCGGGAAGCATAGCCACTACCTTTGCCATGAGCGAAGGAGGCGTGCGCATGCCGGAGCTTCTCGGTCGTGACTGATTCGCAAATGCAAAAGTCAGCTGGTCCGATGGCGCGCAGAAACTGCACAAGGTTACGCTTAACCTACAAGCAGTCACGCCCGTGAAGGCTCTTGAAGGTGTAGAACCATTAAAACAACAGTACGCTGTCGCTTTTTGAACAGGGTTAGGTGCTATCACAAGGGTAGCATTTCCACTAAAGGGAATGTAACTCCGGTTGTCTGTAAAGCCAGGCCTGCATTCGTAGGCTTTACCAGAACAAGTCGAAAAATAAATGGTAGAACTAGAGAAGGGTGTAGTAATTTACCGGGTGCGGCACAGCACCATGCGCTACTCCCGTAGTTATTTCGGCGAATAAGAGTGACCAAGACTATATATAGAGTCAGTGTGAACAACTCCATTGATGTAGATCACCATTCCAACCTTTTTCCAGATGACATTGCGTCCCCAGTCGGAAGAACCGTGTTCAGTGTGTTAGACTTGGCCAAAGTTTATTTACTGCTGGAGTTAGATGAGCGTGCTGAAGAACTTCTAACGGTTCAGACGCACATGTGTCGTTTTAGATACCGGCGGTTGCCGTAAGGCGTTGATATTGCACCTTCAGTGTTTCAGGCAGTCTTGGATGCGGTTTCGTAAACCACACCTGGCACAGCCTGTTACTTAGACGACGTAGTTACTGCTGGAAAAACCTTAACAGAGTGCTATGGTCGAACGAACGAAGTTATAAATGCTCTGCGCAAGCATGGAATTGATTGATTTGATTGATATGTGGGGTTTAACGTCCCAAAACCACTATTTGATTATGGGAGACGCCGTAGTGGAGGGCTCCGGAAATTTAGACCACCTGGGGTTCTTTAACGTGCACCCAAATCTGAGCACATGGGCCTACAACATTTCCGCCTCCATCGGAAATGCAGCCGCCGCAGCCGGGATTCGAACCCGCGCCCTGCGGATCAGCAGCCGAGTACCTTAGCCACTAGACCACCGCGGCGGGGCGCGCAAGCATGGAAGCCGAGCAAATATGGCACAGTATGTTTTCTTTCAAGAAAGATTACAGTGTGTACTTTGGGCAAAAATAAACCAACGCGGTCTGCATTTCACAGCGGACAATGTGAAAGCGATGCTTCAAGCACGAAACCCTACAGTGAAACCCAGTTACGGGCGTTTCTGGGCTAAGTAAATTTTTATGCAAAATGTTTATCCAACTTGTCTGAACAACTAAAACCGCTTCACCAGCCTCTACGCAAGTGAGATATATTGCAATGGTCCGTATGTGTGCTAGATGGTTCATGCAGTGCAAGCAGTTGCTAAATAACGATAGTGTTATTGCTGTATGATGTAAAAAAAAAAGAAATTCCGCTCACATGTGCTTCTGCTCATGGGCTGGGTGTCGTGTTATCGCACGTTGTGCGTGGCCAGTCGCGCTGGCTTCCAGATCACTGTCGCAAGCAGAGAATCTTACAAAACGTCTTTTACCATGTACTAAGATATCAGGTTCCGGCCTGGAGCCGACTATAAGGCATCAAATTATGGAAAATATTGTGCCAGTTGTGTTAGCTTGATTCACAGGATCCGGAAATTTTAATCCGCATATACGCTTCCAGAGAAAGCGACTCCATCGTTGACTCCATAGCGACTCCATGTGCGACTCCATCAAAGTGCTCGCCACCTGGCGGCTGAGATTGGAAATGGCGCCAAGGGTCAACCTTGAAAGGAGCTATATGTAACCACATTGCGTGCTTTGAGAAGCGGCTGCATAGTTTCTTTGTTTTCGCCTTGCCGTGTGCGTGAACCCGAAAAAGAAGTAAGCGATGTTCAATGACCATTGAAGTGTGCCGCAATGCGTGGCATCGCGGTGGAAAGATGGTAACGTATCGTTCCATCTCTTCTCGAAATTTGCAGACGACAGGCGATGAAGAACGGCGCAAATCGGAAACTGACACGTTGGAAAGCAGGTGACGGATACCATACGAAAGTATGTTCTTATCAATTCACTCGCGACGACCTAATTATTGGTGAGTGAATCGTTACATATCTTGTGTACGTTTTTATCGATATTCGGGCTTCTCTAAGCACGGAGCATAGTTTGTTTATATAAGCAAGCGCTTTAGGAAATCGTTTGCGTTGAGTGTATATTTTCTCATGTGCTCGTTTTCTGCGCAAGACGTATAGGCTACCAATTCGCAAACTAAACTGCGGTAATTTTTATTTCACATGTGTGTGTGTGTGTGCGTGCGTGCGTGTGCACACAAACGCGCCGCGATAGTCACTTTCGTATATATATATATATATATATATATATATATATATATATATATATATATATATATATAAATATATATATAACCACTGAGCTATTATCACAGGCCGCTGTGATAGCTCAGTGGTTAGAGCATCGAACGTGTTATTCGAAGGTCGTAGCTTCGATTCCTGCTCACGGCTGATTATTTTTCCACTCACTTTTCTTTCTTCTTATTTACATCCCATTTGTTGTGATAACTTCCCCTATACATTTCTTCGCATATATTGAGTGTTACATCTCATTATTATTGTGTCAAAACACGGAAAAACGAGCCCTTAGGTATACACTTGTTTTCCCTATATATATATATATATATATATATATATATATATATATATATATATATATATATATATATATATATATATATATATATATATATATATATATATATATATATATATATATATAGGGGAAAGAATATGGTTCAGTGGCCGTAGCCTTGCAAGTAGTCAAGAAGTAGATCCTCTCTTAGCAGTCACAACGTTGTTTATTTCTACGTTTCAGCCAGAGTCTGGCCTTCATCAGGATTGAGGGTACAGTTTGTTGGTGCTCAGCTTTATACAATATTAAATCAGCAAGGGAGATAGAGCAAGAGGAAGAAAGAGAAAGACAATATCAGGTGGCCTCCTCCGGGCGCCCCCTTTCACTCTTTCTCCACCTTCCCCCTCCATTTCTCTCCCTTTTCTCCTTTTCACCTTTAGGATGTCTTCAGTCTGTGTATCCTTCCTGTCACTAACGTATTGTTCCTGACCAGACGGCGCCGCATAACTCTGGCAGTTTGGTGTGGGGGAAAAGAGCTTTTTTAAGAAGTTCAAGCCTTTAACTACTCAGCGCCCCGTCGACATCTCGTCGTAGAAAGAGGGGCGCCGCGTATTGCCGCAGAGGCTGGCAAGCGGGTGCAATGTCAATTCTCGTCCACTTCTGGATTACGTGTGCAGTAGGGGCCTCCCGATTGTGCACAGGGTTGCCGTTGGGTATGTCATGCTTGACACAATTGATCGGGCAGTAAGGTAAAAACAGAAACAGATGACAGCTGTACTTAGGAAGAGTAGTTACACTTGGAAATATTTTGTGTTGTCCAGTGTCCTTCGCAGCTGGAGTGCCGTGAACTCAGTTATTATTTTCATTAGTGACGTGATTGTTTTCTAATGGTTTAATTGCTTCAAATGTACCCGTATTCCAGTTTATTCCTCTATCAAGGGTGTTAAATCGGTGGATAAGGTACGACTCTCGCTGTTCACGTTCGCGGTTTGATTTAAATCCCATCTCTAAAAGTGTTACTGATCACATATCTGACGAGTTCCCGAGGATAAGCGAAACTGTGACTCCCACAAGCCACGAGCACTACCTCACTATGACCAACCACGCACCACTACTTGGGGGGAGTCTGCTGGACAGCCAACAAGCATCCCTCCATTGCGGATGTCGAGACCAAAAGCACTACACGACAGCACCACTACACCACTCCTCAAAGGGAAGCCTGCCGAACTACAAAGCCACGTCCCTCTATTACGGACCCCGGGACCGGAACTCCCTACGAACACGTTCGCCGGGAGCCCAACGCCGAAATCCTCCCTACAACGACGAAGGCCTGCCGGACATAAGTACAATCTGCGGACTTCATCGGTGCCATCCCCGCACCCAAAAATTGATTGACCTCCGAAATGTATGTCCATCTCATCGCTTCCCGGTTGCAGTGCTACCTTTGTTAAAGTATGAAAACTTGCTGACAAACGAATTAGACATGAAATGCATAAATCAACATTGCAAGTGTACTTCTTGCTAGAATAGCCCCCAAGCGCATGACGCTCTCCCTCACACCAGCTGCTATATACAAACCTAGACGAACACGACCGGATGTCGTGAAACATGAAAAAATGTCCTCCTTGAGGCATCTCTTAAATTAACAGAAGTCGCTCTCAGTGATAAGCAGGTGATAAGCAGGTAAAGAAACTTGTCGCTTTGACCAACATGATTCTCCGCCACAACACTTTATCGAACGAAGAAATCGCCCGTTTAACAAAATTTGAAAAGAATAAATACCAAGCCATCATGACCACAAAGTTTCATAAACTCAAAAGAGACCATGTGCCCAACCCCGCGTTTCCAGAGATAGTCACTTATCACTACAACACCACCACCCAGGAAACCACTAACGGTAGAAACGAGCACCCATTTATGAACAAACCCCGTGACACTGTGATTTTGAACCTATCGGACACGAGTTTGTCACCTGACGAAGAAAAACTGCTATCTAAAGGACTAAGCTTTTTCTCGGCCACAAAAGTTTTTGATGAATTCCACTTGCTCCGAGACCTCGAGAACTTCGCTAGAAGCTTGAGGTTGTGCGAATATTTTTTGGACAGGCCTTCTAACCACGAAACAATTCACCTTCGTAAAGAAATGATTGGACACCGAACAGTAATCGAGCCAAGTGCCTGCACCTCTATATCACCGCAGTAAATAAAGATATAAAACACGAATGCCACAAACAGAAAGGAAAACGAGAAAACTTGACAAAATCTGGAAAAAAATGAGTATGAGAGATCTGGCGTCTGGAACAGACATAACAATAAAACCCGTTGACAAAGGAGGAGCAATTGTAGGCCTTAATACAACCAACTACTTAAAAGAAGCATACCGCCAACTTGACGACTCAAAATTTTAACAACGCTTCCCAGGTGATCCGACAGACGAATGCAAACGTATCGTATCAACAGAACTAAAGAAGCTGACCACAAACTAATGTGAGCAGCATGCCCTTGTCCAGGTCGCTTCTACATCCTCCCAAAAGTTAATAAACTCGGTAACCCAGGTCGACCAATTGTATCAGGCATCTGTACAATCACTGAACCCATATCAGGGTACGTGGACAAACTAACAAGCCACATTCCATGCACGGTCACGTTGTACATAAAAGACACCACAAATTTTCTTCGAGACATTTCAGGTATGTGTGTGCCAAAAACTCGTACTTGGTTACTCTTGATGCCTTTTGACTGTATACAAACATTCCTCACGAGAACGGCATAGCTGCATTACAAAACATGTACAAGGACCCTGGACAATCTAACACTAGATTTCACTGTCATCGCAACTTTGACGAGGATGGTCCTCGAAATAAATTCATTCGAATTTAACCAAGATTATTTTTTACAAATCAGCGGGACCTCTAGGGGCACTAAAATGGCACCCAATTATGCCAACATATTTATGGGAAAGCTAGAATCGGAATTTCTTGCACAAAGTTTCTTGAAACCACTGGTATACAGAAGATACATATACATCTTTCTTATTTGGACCCACAGCGAGGATGAACTTCTGAGATTTATCGACTCTTACAACGCTGTACATCCGAACATACACTTCACACATATACTCGCGAGCAACCGTAAATTTTCTTGATGTTACCATAACGATAGATGACAAGCTTCCTACAACCCTATATCGCAAATCAACGGTTCGACAACAATACTTCCATTACCAAAGCGATAACCCACGCCACTGTAAAAACAGTATTCCATACAGCCAGGCTCACCAGTTTAAGCAAATCTGCTCAAGAGACGCTGATTTGCACAAGAGCTCATAGAGGTTACAGCTTATGCTCGATAAACAAAAATACCCCCTCATGTAAATAATGACGCCTTTCAAAATGCGAGAAAACTGAAGCGTGATGACTTACTTACGAAGTGACCGCCACAAGAAGACCCGCAACGAACAAACCTCTGCTCAACTTACCGCACAATCTTCCCCAATGTAAAAAAATTCTTAAACGACATTACAATATTCTGGAACAAATTGAACGTCTGAACCGCGCATTCCCATCCGCTCCTGGCATCGTTTACCGACGACCACGCAACCTCAAAGACACACTCGTACGCTCTCAAATCAATACCTCACCCCCTAATAATCTATGCCGACCTCGTTTAAAGGCACGATGTCTTGTTCTTGTATGTAAAGCGATGCGAGAAACACAAAGCAACCAGCACACAATCCAAGTTATCGATTAACATACGAGGAAACGTAATATGTGGTTCCTATAATTTGGTATACCTACTCGAATGCAACGTGTGCAGAATACAGTACCTCGAACAAACAGAAACACCATTTAGGATTCGCTTCAATAATCACATATCCCTTGCGAAATCTGCCAAAAGTCTACCTCTATCAAAACAACTAAATATTCCCGACCATACATTCGACAAACTCTCAGTAAGACTCTTAGAGACGGCATTTACATCAAACCGAGAACGTGAACAAGGAAAATCATACCTTATCCACTGATTTTACACCCTCGATAGAGAAATGAATGAGAATCCGGGAACACTTGCAGCAATTAAAGCATTAGAAAACAAGAACGGCAGTATTGAAAATAATAACTGAGTTCACGGCACTGCAGCTGCGAAGGGCACTAGACAACTAAAAAAATATTTACAAGTGTAACTACTCTTCCTAAGTACAGCTGTCGTCTCTTTCTGTTTTTACCTTACAATCCAATCTTTTGTGCGAAGCATGACATGCCAAACAGCAATCCTGCGCACAATCGGGAGGGCCCTACTGCACGGGCAATCCAGAAGCAGGCAAGAATTGACATTGCACCCGCTTGCCAGCCTCTGCGGCAATACGCGGCGCCCTTCTTTCAACGACGAGATGTCGACAAGGCGCTGAGTAGTTAAAGGCTTAAACTTCTTAGAAACGCTCTTTTCTCCCACACCGAACCGCCAGAGCCATGCGGCGTCGTCTGGTCGGGAACAATATGTTAATGAAGGGAAGTATACACAGACCGCAGATGTCCTAAAGGTGAAAAGGAGAAAAGGGAGAGAATAGGAAGGGGAAAGAAGAGTGAGAGGGAGCGCCCGGGAGAGTCCACCTTAGATTCTCATTTTTTATCTTCCTCTTTCTCTCTCTCCCCTCTGATTTAAGATTGTACAAAGCTGAGCACCAACAAACTCTACCCTTGATCCTGATGAAAGCCAGACTCTGGTGAAACGTCGAAATAAACCACGTTGTGACTGCTCACAGAGGATCTACTTGACAATATATATATATATATATATATATATATATATATATATATATATACATACACGCGTGTTCAGCTCTTGACGGGACAACGGAACTCAACGGGATAGACACTACCGGCAGCGTTAGTCGCAGCGCAGAGCTCAAGAACTGTTGAGGCATTGTCTGTCGCAGTATAGCAACGCAGCCTGATAGTAATAGCATTTTTATGAGAGGCCCGCTACGCACGATCATTTGCCTTCTTCAAACATGGGCTTGGTAGACAGGTTTTCAGCTTGAAGTAAACCTGATGCAGTTCGCCGAACACGCTCAATGTTTGCACGCACAGCGTGACTATTTCAGCTGTTTCGCCAGTGAAATCCTTTATGCCGATGAGAAGGGCGTGGTCTGCGGCCGGCACTTTTTCACCTTCGATGAAGCAATGCGATTCGCCGTCATAATAGACGAACTTCGGCACAGCGCCAAGCGCAAGTGCCGCATTCACCCCTTCAGCGTAGCCAAATTTGTTTTTTTTTTCGATCACTGTTGCCAGCACAAGGAGTGTTCTCTGGAGATGAACATTGTGTTTGCTGAGCACATGATCACCGGAGCGTTATTATAATCACCAGCGCAACTGGATTGCCTTGTGATCCATAGACCTGGTTTCACTAAGCACGCGAAGGAAAATGTCATGTATTACTATACTGTTAACTGACGTGGGCTACAGCTAAATGCTCCCTCAATCAGAGACTGAGAGTAATTTGATTTATACGTAAGAATACAAATGATTACCTTCATGGGTCTTTGCTTGAACCAATGTACTTGTGAAGAATGAATGAATGCTATATTGTGGCATATAAATGCAGGAGTTTTATTACATGATGTTTTCAAATCTGCCTTATATTTATGCGACAATGGCAATGAAGTTCTGCATGAATGCACAAAAAAAGGTCCTAAAGTTTCCATACACAACTCATGCAGCGCAGTGTCGTTCGCCTGTGACAAAGATGGCGAAAGGGGAAAGCTAAAATAAAATGTAGAAAAATCAAGTGACTTATCGTCCTGAGTCGGCGTTCCTTCATGTAATCGAAGCCGAAGTCAACAATTCTGATGACATTGTCATTGTCAGTACTGCAAATAGCCCTTGACATTGCCTGTACTGCACTGAACGAACACTTGTCTAAGTGTGCGAACTTTGCCCTGGAGTTCTTAGTTCTGATTTTAATATATATTTACTAAATAGACAAAAAATGGCAAATCCTACGTACAGTGGGAATTGATGATATGTGAAGCACGAATGAGACAGGTTGACATGTCATTTTGAAATCAGCACAACGTTACGAGGTGGAGGTAAATGCCGTACATGACTTCCCTCTCATGATTATCATGTTTGGATGTGTCGTTTACCTTCCTCATTCACGTTACGTGATACCAAATTTAGTATATGTGGAGCTAGTGAAACTGCCACAAGCACGCTATGAGCGTGGTATGTTTTCATGTTCTCACATGTCACGCCTGTCAGGATTATCAAGTTTGCATCAGTCATATATTTCGTCACCCATTGGCGTCAGGTAACGCCAAATTCGTTATATGTGGAGGTAGTAAAACTGCCGCAAGCGCATCATAAAGGGTCCAATATACTCCAACGTACCGTTGACACGCACACAAGCTGGGTACAGCGACGGTATATACGTTAGCAAAACGCGAGCACTCCATAGTCTGACGCCAGGCACGACTGGCCCGGCCAGCGTCCGTTGGCGCGGCCCGACGGCAACCGGCACGAAATGATACTTGCTGCATTTTGTGCCGATGCTTCACACAGATAACACCGCGTAACACGCCGAACACGCTGAAGCACGCATGTGTCAAAGCAACACAGCGCGGTGCGCGCCTACGAGTATATGGCAGTACCGGCGCCTGGCGTGGCAACGCCGGCTTGACGCGACGAAGGAACGCCGGCGAGCTCGCGCACCGCATCACGTCGAATTATATTGGTGCCCTGACTATGGCATGTCGTCATATTCTTACATGACACGCATGTCTTGATTATCATGTCTGAACCAGTCACATACCTTCATCATCCACTGACGTCACGTAATACCAAATTTGGCATATGTGAAGCTAGCGAAACGGCCGCGAGTGCATCATAAGTGTGGCATGTAGTCATGTTGTTACATGACATGCATTTCGTGATTATCATGGTATAACTGTCAGTTCAAGCGCACGAATAAACAGAAAAGAAGAGAGGACAAGCGCTTTTTGGCAACTAAACTGTTTATTAGAAAGGAAAAAATATATAAACAGGCAATCAAAAAACAACGCATGCATGAGCAGGCATAAAAGTACACCCGTGGCACATCGAGAACACAGGGTAAAAGAAAAAAGATTATCTCGGAACATAATCTCGGAACTCTTTATCGTGCAGCAAAACCGAAGGCTGTCTGAGGCATTGTTTCCTTCTTTTTCTTATGTGAAAATCTTCTGTCAACTCACGAGTTAATTGATTGTTAGATCGAAAAACCACTTCAGTATCCTGAAAAAAGAGGATAACAACCGCACTTTCTGCAATGAGCCGCGAGATGCGATGCACCCAAGGATTTCAAAAAAGAATCGTGCTCTCTGAGACGAACATTGACGCACCTTCCCGACTGACCGATGTACATTTTACCACAGCTAAAATGAGCCATGTAAACAACGCCCATTGCGCAGTCCACGAACCTTTTGCTGTGTTTCATGAGACATTGCAGAAACTCTCAGCACAAGCGTGAACAAATGGACTGCACCTTGCTTTTGGCTAAGAAAAGCACATCGACTTTATATCTATTAGTGAGTTGCTTCAGTCCATGCGATGTGTTATGAAGGTAAGGAATCACTGATATCCTCCTACCTTTCCAACTCTCATCACGACGCCCGGAGCGGTTCCCTTCACATTTAGGTTTCTTAATCATATTGTTACAGACGGGCAGCGAGAAAGCGCTTGTTCTCTGTTTGTTTCTGCTTATTCGTGTACTTGAACTGACAGTTATACCATGCATATCCAACTAGCAAAACTTTCGATTCTGGTGATTATCATGTTTGGATGTGTCATTTACCTATGTCGTCCGTTCGCATCGCGTAATACCGAGCTTGGTACGTGTGAAGCTAGCGAAACGGCCGCGAGCGCATCATGAGCGTGGCATGTTGTCATGTTACCTGACAGGCATGTCATGATTTTCATGTTGGGGTCTGTCGCTTGTGTTCGCTATGGAGTCATGTCGTACCAAACCAGTTTTGCAACATGCAATGTGAACGAAACCACCGCAATAGCTGCAAGGCCCCGAAATGTAAATCATGGCATACATGTCATGATTTTAATGTTTAACTAGTCAAATATGTTCTTGATACAGTCATGTTACGCCATACCATGTTTCGTATCGATGCCGTTAACGAAACAAAAGTCGTAGGTGGATATATACATACATACATACATACATACATACATACATACATATATATATATATATATATATATATATATATATATATATATATATATAGTCATGACCAAGCAGGACGCTAGTGCTTCGGCGCACGGATAGCTAGAGCAAGGAGGAGGAAGACGAAGTACAGAATAAAAACAGCTGGCCCAGAATCAGGTATTGTCTTTTTTCTCTCCGTTACAATAGCGCAGTCGTCGAAGAAGAAGGCTTACGTCCCGACATCGTCATCCAGGACAGCTGCGATAAGCGCCGCTTGAGGACGGCGTCAAGGCCTCCTTGGCAGGTGTTCATCTGCCGCCACTGCCACCACCGTTTGGGGACGGCGTCAAGGCCTCCTCGGCGGCTGCAGTACCCGTTACCGGTACCATTTCACAAGGGACGCCATCCACGCGTCCTTGGTAATGTGGTCCCACCCGTCGCTTCAGCTACCCTTCAAACCTCCAGTGGACGGCGTCCAGGCCCCCCTGCGATTGTAGGACATGACCTTATTGACACCCTGCCACCATTTCGCGGCAGGGATCCGCACCGGCTCCTGTCCTTTGGGAATGCCGCTCACGCTTCCCATGGCCTACATTCCCTTTGCTGCACTCTTTCAACATACGAGCTGCCAGGGAACGCCGTCCAGGTTTCTCTGCCCGTCAACCTCACCGGCGTGAGTGCTGCAACCGCTACTCTTTCGAAGACCGCGATCAACAACGCTTCGGACTTCACACACGACAGCGCCGCGAACCTGCAGCGTACCATCGCGCTACTCCGCGTCAAGACTGATGAGCTGACAGCGTCAATCTCCGAGCGAGCTGCTACAATGTTGCCAGAATTTCGTGCCACTAACGCCGTGTTGGACGTAGCTGCCTCGCACGACCTTGAGGCAAGCCCATTGGAGCAACGCAGGCAGCTTGGGGGCACCCTCCTGCAGTTCTCAGACCAGCTGGACGGCGTCGCCTCAGTGATATCTGCATTCTCACGTGCCGCCCCACCATCGCCGTCCACCTACGAACTGCCGGAATTCGACGGGGTCCGGAACGACGCCGACAGCTGGGTGGCAAGCGCCAACGCGCTAGCAATGCGCGAAGCCTGGACAGAATCTCAGAAATGGACCGTGGCTGTAGACCGTCTTAGGGAAGGTGCAGTGGCGTGGCACCGGTATGAAGGCTGGAAGCAGCAGTCATGGGCGGAGTGTAGCTGCAAGCTCGTAGCTGCTTTTGGTCGTAATCCTTACCACCTCTCCACCACCACCCCTTTCAACCTGGCCGGTATCGAGGAGCAAGCTCCAGAGGCTTTCCACCTCGAGGCTGCAGCTGTGCGCTGCAGCTTACCACACGAGAAGCTCCCAAAGCAAGTTTACTGCGGCCAGAGGCCGCTACCGAAGTCGGACCTCTAGAAGGGCGTCGCTCGAACGAAACAGCCGCAGAGAATCATGTAGACTGTGCTGCATTGCCCTTCACCGACGCAACCCCATCCGCACACCAAGCTGAAGTGGAGCAACACCTTGAAGGTTCCTCGGAGCCCTCCAGCCGCGCGGCAGAACGTTTCTCCGCCTGTCCTACGAATGATGTCAGACGCAGGTGCGACACGCCACTGCTCCTCTCAGTACCCGCGCCGGTACACGATGCCATCATGTCAGTGGAAGAGGCTGATACCAGTCCTTATACAGCTCAGTTAGAGAAGCCAGCCCCAATATCACCTCTACTGAGGCAAGTGGAGACACCAGCCTCGCCTACGCTTGAACCGCCTACGGTGATGGCGCCGGTAGAGTCCAAGGTAACCACTGCTGGTGTCACTGACCAAGATCGTGAGGAGAAAGTTGGCGCTCAAGATGCAGACAGCAACCAGTCTCGACCTCCCGATAGACTTGTGGAAGACTCTAGCACCCAGTTTCAGCGTGCCCAAGGCCAACCTCCGAGATGCAGCCACTATATTGACCGCCAGATCTATCTTTGGCACATACCGGGACCAAATTGCGGCCGAGAGCGTCAGCCGCAACGGGCCAGCCAGTGCCGGCCACCTGAGTCCACAGCACTTTTTCAAAAGACATTGTGACGTGCAAAAGAGTGACCAGCTCGAGGCAGCGAGTGCCGTCCACCAGAAACTTTGCCGCCAGCCCCGCGCGCGCGCAGTCATGGCCGAGTGTCATGACCAAGAAAGACGGTAGCGCTTCGGCGTGCGAATAGCTAGAGCAAGGAAGAGGAAGACGAAGTACAGAATAAGAACAGCTGGCCTAGAATCGAGTGTTGTCTCTTTTCTCTCAATTACAATATATATATTGTGACGGGGCAAGGTCTTGGCTTACAGGACAGCGTCCACCGAGAATCGGCAGCAGAACAAGATGGCTGAGTTGCCTCTCGTGCAAGCGCCTAACGCACAGGCGTCTTCTTCATCTTCGCCAAGCGCCACGCTTGCTCCTGTCGATGATGCACCGTAACATCACTCCCCTGCGGCGGAAGCGCCGTCACGGCGCTTAGTACGGCGGCGGCGAACGAGGAGGGTGATACGGTTTCAGTCTGGAAACGTGTACAACGTCTGTCTGGAGTGAGGTGGTCGAAAAGGCATTGTTTAGTGGTGCGATCTCGTAGCTCACGTCACTAAGTTGTCGTAACACTTTGTAGGGGCCATGGTAGTGTGATAATAGCTTCTCTAATAAGCCGACTTGGCGGTTTGGTGTCCAGAGAAGTACCAGAGACCCCGGCGAGAAGTGCACGCTTTGGTGGCGACTGTCATAGCGGTCTTTTTGCTGCGCTTGCGACAAGTGCAGCCGATCACGGGCAAGCTGACGGGCTGCATGGGCTCGAGAAACGACATCGCTGGCGTACTCAGTAGACAAGGGGGCAGCCGAAGGAAGGAGCGTGTCAAATGGTAGTGCTGGATGTCGGCCAAATAGCAAATAAAACGGCGAATAACTAGCTGTGTCGTGCCGTGAAGAATTGTACGCGAACGTGACAAAGGGGAGTGCTTTGTCCCAGTCACGGTGATCTGGGGAAACGTACATTGACAGCATCTGCGTCAGCGTTCGGTTCAGACGCTCGGTCAATCCATTTGTCTGTGGATGATAAGCGGTGGTAAGCTTGTGCTCAGTGGAGCAGGCGCGGAGAATGTCATCCACAACACGTGAAAGAAAGTACCTTCCTCGATCAGTAAGCAGCTGCCGCGGAGCGCCGTGATGAAGAATGACTTCATACAAGAGAAAGTCAGCGACGTCAGTGGAACAGCTTGTCGGCAGTGCTTTAGTGATGGCAAAGCGTGTGGCGTAGTCTGTGGCGACTGCAACCCATTTATTTCCGGAGGTGGACGTAGGAAACGGGCCCAACAGATCAAGGCCAACACGGAAGAATGGTTCCGTCGGTATGTCAATGGGCTGTAGGAGGCCAGACGGTAGCACAGAGGGGCGCTTGCGGCGTTGGCAGCGGTCGCAAGCAGTGACGTAGCGAACCACAGAACGATACAGTCCGGGCCAGAAAAAGCGACGTCGCACACGATCGTAGGTACGAGAGACGCCTAGGTGACCGGCTGTAGGTACGTCATGTAGTTGTTCAAGAACGCTGGTACGCAGGTGATGGGGAAGCACGAGTAGTAATTCCGGGCCATCAGCGTTGAAGCTGCGACGGTACAGAATGTTGTCGTGCAGTTCGAACAGGCGAACGGAAGGATCTGTTGGAGCAGAGGTCAGACGCTCGATAATGGAGAGTAACGACGGGTCACGTCGTTGTTCGGTGGAGATATCACCCAAAGCGTGGATGGAGAGAACGCAGGGGTCTGAATCAAGGTCTGTCAAGTCGGGCGTTTCAACCGGATAACGTGACAAACAGTCTGCGTCTGTGTGGAGGCGTCCCGACTTGTAGTGGACCACGAAAGAGTATTCTTGGAGACGGAGCGCCCAGCGACCAAGACGTCCAGATGGGTCCTTTAGCGATGACAGCCAGCAAAGAGCGTGATGGTCCGTAACAACGGAAAAAGTTCGGCCATACAGGTAAGGCCTGAATTTCGCCACGGCCCACACTAAAGCTAGGCATTCACGCTCAGTGATGGAGAACTTCCGTTCGGCAGGTGAAAGAAGACGACTGGCGTAAGCAATCACGCGGTCCTTCCCGTGCTGTCGTTGGCCAAGGACCGCTCCAATTCCATGGCCACTGGCATCGGTCCGAAGCTCTGTAGGTGATGCTGGGTCGAAATGGGCCAGTATTGGTGGCGTAGTCAGCAGATGGATAAGAGCCGAAAAGGCGTCCGCTTGCTCTATACCCCATGCGAAGGGAACGTCCTTCTTTAAGAGATCAGTAAGTGGTCGAGCGATGTCGGCGAAGTTGCGGACAAATCGACGAAAATAGGAACATAGCCCTACAAAACTTCGGACGTCCTTGGTTGAGCGTGGTTCAGTAAATTGTTGTACTGCTCGCACCTTTTCGGGATCTGGTTGAACACCATCGGCACTGACAAGGTGGCCGAGTATGGTGATTTGGCGACGTCCGAAATGGCATTTTGCAGAATTGAGCTGGAGAGCAGCTCTTCGAAAAACATCCAGAACGGCTGACAGACGTGTTATATGGCTGTCAAAGGTGGGTGAAAAGACGATGACATCGTCTAAATAACATAAGCAGATGGACCACTTATATCCTCGGAGAAGGGAGTCCATCATGCGCTCGAAAGTTGCCGGCGCATTACACAGTCCAAACGGCATCACTTTGAACTGGTAGAGGCCGTCGGGCGTAACGAAAGCGGTTTTTTCACGATCCATGGGGTCGACGGAAATTTGCCAATAGCCGGATCGAAGGTCGATAGACGAAAAGTATTGGGCACCATGGAGGCAATCGAGGGCGTCATCAATCCGAGGCAAAGGGTAGACATCTTTGTGGGTCACTTTGTTTAAATGGCGATAGTCCACGCAAAAGCGCCAGCTGCCATCTTTCTTCTCAACGAGCACGACTGGGGAGGCCCAGGGGCTGGATGAGGGTTCTATTACGTCTTTAGTAATCATTTTATCCACTTCATTTTGAATTACTTGGCGTTCCTTGTGAGATACGCGATATGGGCGCCGCCGTATAGGACTGGCATTACCAGTGTTGATCCGGTGAGTCACTGCAGTTGTTTGGCTGAGAGGGCGGTGGTCAAAGTCGAAAACGTCTCTATATGATGTTAGCAGACTACGGAGGCTGGCAGCTTGCACTGCAGTGAGGTCGGGAGCAATCATCTTGTTAATGTCATCTGCAGGCAGAGTGTAATTGCGGCCAAGACAGGGGGATGTAGTGTCGGTGTCCAAATCAGTAACGTTGCAGCTGTCAAGTGGAGATAGGGTGGCCAAAGACATGTCTTGTGGAATAACTTGAGTCAAGAGACTCACGTTGAGTAGTGGTATAACCACTGTATTATTAGCGACGGCGACAACAGTGTGAGCAAGGGCGACGTCTCGGGCCATCAGTACGTCGACTATAGGAGTGACGAGGTAGTCACCGTCGGGCACATGACGTGAGCACGACAAAGTGACATATGTAGCAGCTTGCGGAGGCAAGCGAACGTGGTCACGAGAGCGTAAACGGGGAGAATAGTCTGCTAGAAAATCGGCAAACTGCGGCAGTTCAAGCTGAAGAGCACCAGTGGCACAATCAATGAGCGCAGAATGACGTGACAGGAAGTCCAAACCAAGTATTAGGTCATGAGGACACATTTCAATGACGGCAAACTGAACTAATGTAGGATGACCGGCAATGGACACACGGGCCGTGCACATCCCTTGAACATCAGGGGTCCTCCCATCAGCGACACGAAGTTTGTGGGAAGCGGCAGGCGTGAGCACTTTATGTAGGCGTCGGCGAAGGTTCGCGCTCATTACAGAAATGTGCGCTCCAGTATCTATAAGGGCAGAAATAGGCACACCGTCAACGGCAACGTCTAACAAATTTTGTCTCGTCGGAAGCGTCAAGAGAGGATTTGTGGAGGGAGTCGAAGATGCAGCGTCACCTCCGGGCGCTGCACCGTTTAGTTTTCCGGGTAGGCAGGAGCGGGGTTGAATGGAGAGGACGGCCTGCGAGTCTGCGGTGAGCGAGACGACTGGCGACGTCCTGGAGGCGAACGCGACTGATGACCATGCGGTGACGGAGATCGGCTGTTGAACCTTCTGTAGTTGTTTTGCGGAGAAGGCTGCACGGCAGACGCGAAGCGGGTGCTGTCCTGTCGGTAGTGAGGTTGAGATGAAGTCCGAGGTGGCGAGGACCAGCGGTAATTGCAGTAACGGACGACATGACCGATACGGTGGCAATGAAAACAAATCGGTCGATTGTCGACGGTTCTCCACGCCGCAGGGTCGCGAGATCGGGCCGTGAACTGCTGCTCGCGATAGGACGAGGGTGGACGCCATGAAGCTCGCTGCGGGCTGGGCAAAGCGCACACCGAGGGAATACCTATGTTGGCGAGTTCTTGGCGGACGATAGCTTGAACCATGTTAGCAGTGAGTGGGGTGGTGTCACTTGCAGCGGTGTGAGCCGGAGCAGAGGCAATGGCTTCAAGTTCGCGCCGAACAATTCGGGTCACCTGATCCGATGAATCTAGAGGTGGTGACTGTGTTCTTGCACGGTCTTCGCAAGATGATGTTGCAGCCGTATTCGGAAGGCGGGTGAACACGCTGTTAATCCGCCGGCTCTTCGCTTGCTCAAAGCGCCGACATTCTTTTATAATGGCGTCCACTGTAGAAAAATTTTTGCAGATGAGGAGGTTGAATGCGTCATCCGCAATCCCCTTAAGAATATGCCCGACCTTGTCAGCCTCCGGCATATCGGCATTGGCTTTGCGACACAACGACAACACATCTTCTATATAGGAGACGTAAGACTCGGTCGAGGTCTGCGCCCGAGACGCGAGCATTTTGTTCGCGGCCATTTTTCTTCCAATCGGCTTTCCGAACAGGTCTAGCATTTTCTCCCTGCACACTGCCCAACTCACAAGTTCTGTTTCATGGTTCTCATACCACGATTTGGCGGTTCCCCTAAGATAGAATAACAGGTTTGCCAGCATAAGAGTCGGGCCCCATCGGTATCGAGTACTCACACGTTCGTACTCTGCCAGCCAATCTTCAACGTCAACTTCATCTGGATCGCCGGAACCGCTGAACGTGCCAGGATCCCACGGGGGTTCGAGCACAAAGGTTGTGGTCGCAGAAGGAGATGTAGTTACCGCATCATCTCCGGCCGCAGGAACACCAGGAGCAGATGCAGACGCCGTACTCTCCGTCATCGTTGTGGAATGACCCTTTAAACGTCGGCCGCTGCGAAGTTCCGTTGCGAGGCGGTTACCCAGCACCTCCACCAAATGTGACGGGGCAAGGTCTTGGCTTACAGGACAGCGTCCACCGAGAATCGGCAGCAGAACAAGATGGCTGAGTTGCCTCTCGTGCAAGCGCCTAACGCACAGGCGTCTTCTTCATCTTCGCCAAGTGCCACGCTTGCTCCTGTCGATGATGCACCGTAACAATATATATATATATATATATATATAGAGAGAGAGAGAGAGAGGGAGAGAGAGATACGCTCAAAGTCACCGAAGTTCGCTAAGAAATGCTTCGCATTTAAAAACATCGAACTAGAAGTCGAGGCTCGCTACCTTCATATGTACACTAACCACCTTCATAAAGTTCGTTAATGATTTCTTATCCACAGCCATCTCAAAGAACGGAGCGTTTTCCGCGCACGCGGAGCGTCCGTCTCGTTGTGCAGGAATAAACATTGAACTTATTGAATGGCACACATGTGTCAATCGTTTGCAGTTTCCCGTGCATGCCTAAACAGCAGGTAACAGCATGGGTATTGGGTGCACATCGCTATCATACCTAAATATAGGCAATACCACCTCTATACAGCTTATGACTGTGCTGGAATAGTGTGCTCAAGGCATGTAATGTCCCCAAAATGCGAGTGCCTCTTACATCTTCTCGAATATGAACTGTTTTAGTACATTTACCTTGCTCAATGGTAGCTGACATGTGGTGCGCACGTGGACGAGAAAACATGTGCTGAGAAACTTGCTCGTTCGAGGTCTCGGTGCATTGAGTTCCCGAGTTTCATAGACTGTTCTGTAACTCCTCACTGCCAATAGGAAGCCCTCGTCGTCGTTCCACTTGCAGCCTCCTTGACGGTCTTCAACAACCGGCGTTTCACTTCGCGTTTCACAGGACTTCAGCGACTCCTCGCGTTACAGACCAAACCTTAAAACGTCAAAGAGGTTTCCTCATACCCCCAGATCGTTCAGTCGAGACTTCGTCACGTAATGAGCCCGTTGGTCTGATATTTGGTTGGTTGATTGGTTGGTTTGGTTGTTGTTTATGGCAACTCACCTTGTCTACATCTGCTTCTACATTCTATCGGCTCCACTTCCGCATTACGTAGCACACATTCTCTAGAATTTAAGCCTTCGCACATTACCGTCATGCCTTTCCATTTGGTTTTTTGTACGAGAATTATTATCGGCATGAAGCCGTTCATCTTCACTTAAATGACTGGGCAGCAACCAGGGTCATTTGGCCAGCTCAACTAGATAATGATAGTGGGATGTATGATAAAGAGACCACGAAAAAAATTCCCCAGCTTTCGAAACAGAAACTTAGCAAGTCAAACTTAACAATGCCCTGCCATGGAGGACTACAGGGCGTAACAATCGGCATCTTTGTATACAACCCCCACCTGCATACAGCCCCCGAGGCCAAGTTTTATTCCACCTTAGTAGTTAGGGACGTAGGATTTTTTTACTCTGATATACCAACCACCAATATCTGTCTGAATAGATAGTGGCTGTAACCAAACACTATTGGACAAGATAGTGCTCAATGTCCGATAGTGCTTCAATGTACATGTCAATGGCTGCTAATGGGAATTGCAGCGTGCGCGTTGACTAAAAGCCGAATGCTCATGTCTCTCATTCCCCATTGGCAGCCATTGGCATGTACATTGAGCACTATTTTTTATTGTTAAACAACGCACAGAAGAAATCTCTCACTGGCACTACCTTGGAGGTCAAGTGTTATACCTATTTCGGGTATGTGCCACTGGTGGTTACGTACTACGAGGGACGCACAAGCCACGCCATAAGGAGCTTCGCCCCTAATAAACAACAAAAAAATTACGACATGCTGCTGTCAGCGGACACTGCCAGCGTTGGCCAGTGCGGTGGGGGTCATGTCAGCTCCTGCTTTTTCAATAGTTTTCTGTGGTTTTCCCATCAGAACCTCGGAGAATTGTGTATTTTCTGAACCAGCTGGATGCACATATTTCGGTGATGTCAACTTATATCAGTAGGTGCTTTTTTGAACATGTTCCGGAACATTGAACATTTGGGCCGCATTAAGCCTACTTTGCTGGGTAGACGGTGAGTGAGAACTCGGCCTAACTTCGCACCCGTCTTTGTCTTCGTAGCAGAAGGAGGCAATAGCGATTATGCCAGCAACGGTAGAAGTGGAAGGGATGGACGGGAGTCCTGAGGACCTGGAAGATGCAGGGTGAACTGCAACATCTCGTTCTCATCAAAGTGATGTGACACACGGATCGTCGGCAGGCAGCAGTTCCCATGGGGGAGTGCAGGCATCCGCCGGCTCTGGTAAGGTACAGGAAGCGGTGTGACGAGGCTCGAGGTGGGCCGCAGGATTTTCACAAATGTCGATGCTCCCAAGGAATAATATTAGGGCTTTAGTACTAAGTACTAAAGTATTAGTACTTAGTATTTAGTATTTAGTAAAGTATTTAGTATTAAGGCGAGGCAGACTGAATGTGGCGAAGGGAGACATTGTTCTCCTAGCTCAGGCTCCATCTATGGTGGCAGGCCTGACAGAGGATTAGACAAAGGAGGATAGAGTGTGCCCAAACAAGCTGCAGATAGTCGTTGTCGTCTCTACACTGCATGAGTTCAATGCGATAAAGTATGCATGGGTCTGTGAGACTTGCACTCGGATGGGGTCGTTTGAGGTGTCTGCTTATATCGTCCTTTGCAACATTGACCTGATGATGAAGTGCTTAAGCGCATGGTTGTTTGCTGGTCGGAAACCAGCTGTTTTGGAGGTGAAGTACATTAAGACCACGTCAGCTTCAGTGGTCCTCTTTGACGGCATGAGGGTTTCAACACAGTGGTGTGCAGAACGGCCCTTGTGCCCTGCTACCTTTATCGTCGCCAGGTGGACGTTTGTTATGCCTGCGGTCAAGTTGATCATCGGGCTGACGTCTGTCCTAGCAGTGCGTAGGAGAAAGCAAAGTGCCGTGGGTGTCGAGTTCTCATTGTCTCGGGCCCGACAGATGAAGTTCAGCATCATGTGTGTGAGCCGAAGTGTGGGTTGTGTGGGGGCCCACATCTTATGGACTGCAAGGAATGCAAGGAGCGCTTTGAGGGGCTGTATGTAGTGTGGCGCCGGAAGCGGCGTCATCGACAGCACGCAAGAAAATAGCAGAAGGCAGCTTGGGACAGCGCCGGCGGGGCTGAGGGTGGCATCAACAGAGACTTCAGCTGCTGGAAGACTTCCATCCGTTGCTCTCGCTCTTGGTCCAGTGAGTACTTGCGCTCCCGATCCAGGGAATGCTCTCGGTCAGCGACTCGGGCAGGTACGGGTGGGCAGCAGTCTTCACATCGTGAGGCGTCGGTGTGGTCCTGCAGCAGGAGTCACACACAACCTGAGAAGCATACAACGTGGGCGGATAAAGTCAAGAATCAGCTGAAGCCTGAACCTCTTGAACAAAGAGGCCAGTCATTAGTGAGAGGCAGGTCGAAGTATATTGTAAATCATCATATGCAAGCTCTCGAGGCCGAGAATAAGCAGTTGGGGAGGGACTTTGTACAACTCAAGGCGGCTTTTGAGTTGTTCAAGGAGAGGGCTCAGGGCGATCGTAAGAAGATAGTCTCCTTAGGGCAGAGCCCTGGCTCCTGCTGAGGAGCAATCAGAAAATACGTCTGTGGTCGTGGCAGTAGAGTTGAAAGCTACCCTATCTGCTGTGACGGGGGGCGTAGATGATAGGTTGGCACGTGTGGAGACAGCATTGGATCGTATGATATATGTCTTGTCCTCTTTGGAGGGTGGGATCACGGTGTTGGAGCGTCCAAAGGCTCTTGCTAAGGGTAGGCATGAGCTGGTAGCTGAATTGCAGTTGTGAGGTCCCGGTCCTAGCAGGGAGACCAGCACGGCTGATGATATGATGGTGTGTGCTCCGCAAACATGGCAGGGATGTCGGGTCGGGGATGTGGCAGTGGAATTGTGCCAGCTTCAGCAAGCGTAGAGCTGCACTGGTGCAGCTGATCCGACTGGCAGAAAAGAAGCCGGAGGTCATTCTCTTACAGGAAACATTGATGGGTAATGATTCGACCTTTCCTGCATACCAAGCTGTCGCCAGCTGTGGAGACACGGGACGGGAGATAGCAATCCTGGTTGTGAAGGGCTTGTCTTTCCTCGCGCATTATATACCTTAGTACTAGTCTGGGCTTGAAGCCTAGTTGGTGGAAATCATTCTGGGTCGAAAATGTCAGGCCTGTATTTGTATTTTGAATGTACATAGTTCTCCTTGAGGTAAGCAGAGAGAATTTGGGACTTTGCTCTCGCCTGCGATTCGGAAAGCTGGGTGTATGGCCTCGCTTGTTGCAGGAGACTTTCATACTCCCTGTATGGAATGGGGACATGGCTGCAGTACTGTTAGGAGTACGGGTTTAGCAAATCGGGCCTCGGAGTTTGGGTTGATGCTGATCAGATTTTAGGTTTCCGACTAGAGGGGGAGATCCGATTAAGAGAGATACCACTCCTGATCTGGTATTCCTTAGAGATGCGTACGGAGAGCGGGGTAACTTGCAGGAGGACTTGGTCAGTGATCACTACATTATGGAGGCGCTTATTGGGAGACAGCCATTGCTAACTTTCAAGCACAGATATGTGGACTGGGATCTCTTCAGGTGCATTAGAAGGACGATGCCTCGGATGACAATGATTTTGCAGGGCTTCTCTCTCGACTGCAATGTGCAGTAGGAAGGCCTACGAAAGAGATTGAAACGCAGCTGGAAGTTCAGAAAATGAATTCAAAATTGACGCATTTACTGGAAGCTAAGGATGGCCTGCTTGGTCGGTGGTGTACGCAGAGGCTTCATGGGAAGCTTAGGGTGAGTATATCTTTGCTCAAGAAAAAAATTGAGACTTATGTCAAAGAGCTTGGCCGGCAACAATGGATGGAGAAGTGTAATGAGACGGACAGCTGAATGCGCAGGGCTAGCAGGTGGGGCCTGCCAAAGAGTCTTCTTAATGACAAGGCGTTGAAGGGGGCAGCTTGCCTGGCGATGAATCGGATCATTACGAAACAGTTGCATATGGGAATGATGGAGGCCGAGATGGCCCATGATCTTGCCACCCAGGACTTGCCTCTTAGAAAGGAAAATGTGACTGGGGATCAGGTGTTGAGCGATTATGGGGGTGCGGGCAAGCCGGAGCTTGATGCTCCTTTTACGGTGTCAGAAATTAGGCATGTCAAAATTTAGACATGGATCACAAATAGGCTCCTACCTATCCTTGATGATAAGGCGATTGAAATTCTTACAAAAAAATTAATGATGTGTGGGCTACTGGGCAGCTGCCGATTGAATGGCGTTGTGCTACGGTGGTCTTCATCCCTAAGCCAGGTAAAGCTCCACATGTAGACAACTTGTGTCTGATATCGCTCACGTCATGTCTGCATAAGGTTGTAGAACATGAGATTTATAATTGGTTCACAAAGTATGTAGAGTACCACGAACTCTTTAGACACAATCTGGTCGGGTTCCGGCGAGCGCTGTCCACACAGGATGCCCTTCTCCTTATTCAGCGGGCCATTCTGGATGATCATATGCATAATGTCAAGGGGATCTTGTCGTTAGATAGGCATTTGATGCGGTTGCTTATGAGCACATCCTAAGGGAAACCTCGTGTATGAGTTTGGGACGTAAATTTTCTCGGTTCACGCAATCTTTTCTTGCGGAGAGCAAGTCCTAGGTGTGGCTCAGTTTTGAGTGACAATAGATAGGCACCCCGCAAGGGTCGGCCTTGTCCTGTTTGCTCTTCAGTCGTGAACTTTCTTACAGCGCAACACCAGAAAAAATACAGGACAGGGAAGAAGTAGAACAGAAAGAAAAGACGGCGCTGACTCACAACCGTTGTTTATTGGAAAAAACGGGGTGAAAAGTATATATAGGTCCCGGCAGCCTACACCACACATTGCGCAGAATACGAGGTGCACCGAGGTAGCGTTATCACACTCATGGCAATAAACAAGCTTGGCCTAAATAACTCAATTCTTTTTCATGCAGTGTGACGGATGGTTCACTAACGCACTTGCTACCCCTAATCATTATATGATATGCCTCAGCGATTTCTCTAGTTAGCTGGTTAGGATGCTTGAAGATGATGGTGGTTCTCTCAAAAATGAGACGACAACCGCATGACCTGCAATGTTCCGGCAGATGAAGTCGCGCGATCCCTTGAAGAGATAACTCATGTTCCCTTAAAAGAACATTCACACATCATTTCGTTTGTCCCACGTACTCCCTGCCACACGATAATGGAGTTAAATACACAGCTTTCTTTACGCATGCGATGTACTTGTTTTTATGATTCACAGCGCATATCCCTTTGGCCGGTTTGTTCCTCAGCGCATTATCAACCATCGGGCAAATGCGACCTACCTTATGTTTGGCGGAAAAAATAACGTCGACACCATACCTTGAGCCATTTTTCAACCCATGCGCCAATTTGTGTACATAAGGGAAAACTGCTCATTTTGTTTTTCCATCAGAATTTTCCTGAGCTCCTCTGTGTTTCATGAGCTTAACGCTCCGAACCATAGACTCACACACAGACGAAATCACCTTGTCGGGATACCCAGCATCTACTAAGCGTTTTACCTGGTTATTAAAAGCAGTATTCGACACGTGCACACAGGATTTCCTGAGCGACGCATTTAAAATTGTCTTTTCAATCACTCTCTTCACAATCTTGAAATGGCCAGACTTGTAGTTTAAGATAGGCTTAACTGATCTTGGCTCATATTTCCAACACAAATGATCTTAACCAAAAGTTAGCTTTAGGTCAAGAAACTGTAGCTCGTAATCCTTACAGACTTCGTGGGTGAAGGTGAGGCCTATACCATGCTGGCTGAACAATTTAAGAATGTGGTCAATGTCCTTATGGTCAATGTCATTGTGGGAAAAAATTACAAAATCATCGACGTAACGAAAAACAGCACTGCAGCACTTACTAAGATGACCTTCCAGCTGCCTGTCAATATAGCCTAAAATAATGTCACTAATAATAGGGGCCACGCTGGACCCTATGCAGACACCAGACTTTTGTACATAAAGATCCCCCCGCCACGACACAAAGGTACTTTCAAGGTAAAATGACAAAATTTCAAGAAATGATTCTAAAGAAGTACCGCAACCATCGATGAAAAATTGTTCATCGTTGTCAAACACAATGCAGGCTTTTACGCATTTCATAACCTGGCAATGCGGAAGGGAATAATATAAATTTTCCACGTCAACACGGAAGGCACTACGTAGGCTCATCTAGTTATTTTTGAGGTACTCGCACACAGAATCCGAATTCGGTATGCGGAAAGGGTCAACAATATTCAGGCATGCTAGGTTCTTTTGCAGAAAACGTGAAATATCTAACTGCCAGCTACCTTTTTCCGAGACTATGGCCCGGAAAAGCATGTCTTCCTTGTGCGATTTCACCGTAAAGAAAACTTCTAACTCCAGGTTTTTCGCCCTCTTTACGCTGGCTTCCAAACGTTGCAGATTCATTCCTTCTAACAAGGAAAGCGCTCGGTGTTTTACTTCTGTGGCCTTAACACTGACACGCCTGAAATTTTTCTTAACTGCGGCCTCGCTCTTCTGTGAATACGCTTCAGTGAATACGCTGTGAATACGCTTCAGCACTGCCGGTTATATGGAACAATACAGTCTAGAGTCGAGCCATATAATCCACCAATAAATTTGTGTAGCAGAATACCAATGTTGAGGAAAATGAAAGGGATTGCGCAGTGTGTACTATTTGCTTCAAATGAAACCATTATAGTGGCATGTCTTCGTGATGGTATAGTGTGAGCCGTCCACTTATCATCATCTACAAGCACGCGTATATGAGCTGAGCTGCTGACCAGGATGCAGGTGCCTGTCAATTGTAAAAACTGGATGGCATGTACTTTTATACCCTCGCAAAAACTGGCCACTGTTCGGGCTTCATTTGACGCTGATATAATGGCGTATCACCCTCCAGTGAACAAAATATAAGTGTGAGTCTTTTTCACTGAAAAAATAGATATTTTCATATTTGTTCAATGGAGATGGCAGGTTATGTTCTAATGATTGATAATTATAGTGCATCTAGAAATATGGAGCTGACCATGTATAGGTGATTTACGATGTTTGGATCAATTTGACAATGCTGCAAGGATGCCAATTGTCTTTCGTGATTCCTGAGAGATTCTAAAGCATATCGTGAAGTATGTAATAAGTGAAAAGTGTTCAAGTTAAATCTCAACTCAATTATTATTGTACGTAGGAAATGCTTCTGTTTTTATTCATTATTATAGTCTGTGTTGTCAATATAATAATTAATCCTTTTCTGTAACATTAGTACGTATGTTAGTGTAGTCATTGCGCACCCTAATAAAGTACAGTAATTTAGGTGTACATTGGAGTAAGCACTCTAAATTTGCACTTTGGTCTGTGTAGGGAGTGGACTACTACATTTTAATAAACACCTCTCGCAGATAAGACCTTTTTACAATGGTAATTTGCAAGTGAAGATAAGTACTTGCGAAGAATTTGGAAATTGCCATATGTTGTATTTTCTTACCTTCTGTATAATCGGGTGATGGAGGCGGAAATGTTGTAGGCCCGTGTGCTCAGATTTGGGTGCACGTTAAAGAACCCCAGGTGGTCGACATTTCCGGAGCCCTCCACTACGGCGTCTCTCATAATCATATGGTGGTTTTGGGACGTTAAACCCCACATATCAATCCATGTCTCTGCCATGTCTCTGGGTGCATCCGGAGCAATTCTGGCTGTGGTAGGAGCCCTGTGTGTGCAGTACCCGGATGCACAGCTTAGCATCATCTGCCTGCCTTTTTTCACCTTCTCAGCAGCTGCGGTGAGTGCATTGCTTGGGTATTATTTTGTTTCAACAAATTATGCCGTATTTCTAACGTTGTATAATTTTGTAACAGAGTGAAAAGCTTGCCTAGTTGGTTTAACTACATTGTAAAACAGCGCAAGGAGACACAAGATGCCGGACTACTCAGGAAAGCACTGGACTGACAGCTTTACCGTGCAGAAAAGAATTTAGTGCATTATTACTGTACCAATAATTTTCACTTCACTCGAGCAGGTTGAATGTACAATCATGACGACAAATAGATGGGGCGCAAATGCAAACATTGTGGTTGTTCTTAATGTGAAAGGCATCTATGGTTGCACGTGACCTTTTGTCAATGTGCATGAAGATGACATGCATGCTCTTGAGCAACAGTTTACTACCACAGGAGTGACAATGAGATGACAAATGTGAAGAAGGTGTGCCTGTTAGTGTGTTGTGCTGGCACAGTCTCTAGTTCAGAAAGGCGCCACTCTGTCCAAAATATTTTTTGCGCAGGTTAGTGGGATGTTATACACTATGTTATACACTATGCCACCGCAGGGGTGCCTGCGCAAGTAGGCGTTTGGTGTGTAGCGAAACCACGAACCCGAGCTAACGGGGGAGTTTCGACTCACTCCCACGCCTAGCCATGCGTGGCTTTGCCGTGTCCGAGGAAAAGGGGATCCTGGGGGTTGAGCCGACGCTGGGTGATTGGACCGTTAAGGCCCCCCGGCAGAGGCAACACACCCCTTTGGCCCCGGCTTCACGTAGACGGCACCCCTGAGCTGACCCACCCAGGGGAATCGGCAGTCGCCTTTTCCTATCTCTCTCTCCCTACATCTTCGTCTTTATCTCTTACTATTTATCTGTCCTGTCTTCTACTCTCTTCCGCTTACTTCTAAACTTCCTGGCGGCTAGGGTTAACCCTGTGCAAATAGCCTACCTTGGTCTAGGCGCATTGGGTTATAGTGGCGTTGTACGGCTGGCGTCTGCAGGTTTCAGCATTTGTAAACTTGTAGCGTCCCCTCGTTGGGCTCCGTGGTGGGTGGCCGCCAACGCTGCTGAACAACAATAAGGAACACATGCATGGAGCATTCCCACTACTGTCTGATCGTACCGGCTTAAAGCCGGTACGCACCGATGATCTCACCAGAGAAGGATTGGCCACCCTGGTGCAGTATCTGGCCACCCCCTCCCGTACGCATTCGTCATTTAACTCACGGCCCTCAGTCCCCACCAGCTGCGGAGCAACTGACCACGGCGGCGGTCAGATCTGCAAAGCAGCAGAGGGTGCTAGGAATCTCTGGATACGGACAGGCCACCATTGGAACTTGAACTTAGCAACGTTTAACGTTAGAACGTTATCTAGTGAGGGAAGTCTAGCTGTATTATTTGAGGAGCTAGAAGGCATTAAATGGGATATAATAGGGCTGAGTGAGGTTAGGAGGACAGATGAGGCCTATACTGTGCTACAGAATGGGCACGTCAGTTGCTATCGGGGCTTGGCAGACAGAAGAGAACTGGGAGTAGGGTTCCTAATTCACAGGAACATAGCTGGCAACATAGAGGATTACTATAGCATTAATGAAAGGGTGGTAGGCATTGTAACTAAACTGAATAAAAGATACAAAATGAGGGTAGTACAGGCTTACGCGCCTACATCCAGCCTTGATGACGCTTCAGTTGAAAGCTTCTATGAAGACGTGGAATCGGCAATGAGTAAGGTGAAAACACAGTATACTATAGTAATGGGCGACTTTAATGCAAAGGTAGGGAAGAAGCAGGCTGGAGACCAGGCAGTAGGAGATTATGGCATCGGCACTGGAAACGCCAGAGGAGAGCTACTAGTAGAATTCGCAGAACGCAATAATCTGCGTATTTTGAATACCTTCTACCGAAAACGAGAAAACCGCAAGTGGACATGGAGGAGCCCTAATGGCGTAAATAAGAACGAAATAGATTTTATAATGACTGCACACCCAGGAGTCGTGCAGGATGTGGAAGTGGTTGGCAAGGTAAGATGCAGTGACCATAGAATGGTACGGGCTCGAATCCACCTAGACTTGAAGAAGGAACGACAGAAACTGATACGCAAGAAGCCAATCAATCAGCTAGCACTGAGAGGGAAAGTACAGGAATTCAGAGTGTCACTGCAGAACAGGTACTCTGCTCTTAGCGAGGAAACCAACCTTAGCGTAGATACAATGAATGATAATCTGACGAGTATCATCACGGAGTGTGCAGTGGAAGTTGGAGGCAGGGTAGCTAGACAGGACAACGGCAAGCTTTCCCAGGAAACGAAGAACCTAATTAAGAAGCGTCAAATCATGAAAGTGTCAAGTACAACAGACAAAATAGAACTGGCAGAGCTTTCGAAGTTGATTAATAGACGTAAAGTATGCGATGTAAGAAGGTATAACATGGAGAGAATTGAGCACGCTCTGAAAAACGGAGGAAGCGTCAAAGCAGTGAAGAGGAAACTTGGGATAGGCAAAAGGCGGATGTATGCACTAAGGGACAAAGAAGGCAAATTAACTACCAATATGGATAGGATAGTTAAAATAGCGGAGGAGTTTTACAGAGATCTGTACAGTAGCCGAGACAACCACGACCTTAATACTATAAGAACTAGCAGTAACCCAGACGACACCCCACCGGTAATGATAGAAGAAGTCAGAAAAGCTTTGGAGAGCATGCACAGAGGCAAAGCTGCTGGTGAGGATCGGGTAACATCAGATCTGCTGAAAGATGGAGGACAGATTATGTTAGAAAAACTAGCCACTCTATTTAAGAGGTGCCTTCTGACGGGAAAAGTACCAGAGTCTTGGAAGAACGCTAACATCATCTTAATACATAAGAAAAGAGATGACAAGGACTTGAAGAATTACAGGCCGATCAGCTTGCTCTCTGTAGTATACAAGCTATTTACAAAGGTAATTGCTAACAGAGTAAAGAAAACATTAGAATTCAATCAACCAAAGAACAAGAAGGATTTCGAACAGGCTACTCAACAATCGACCACATTCATACTATCAATCAGGTAATAGAGATATGCTCAGAGTATAACCAACCACTATACATAGCCTTCATAGATTACGAGAAGGCGTTTGATTCAGTAGAAATATCAGCCGTCATGCAGACACTGCGGAATCAGGGCGTAGATGAAATATATATAAACATTCTGGAAGAAATCTACAGGGGATCAACTGCTACCATAGTGCTTCATAAAGAAAGCAACAGAATACCAATAAAGAAGGGTGTAAGGCAGGGGGACACAATCTCCCCAATGCTATTCACTGCGTGCTTACAGGACGTTTTAAGAAGCCTAGAATGGGAACAGTTAGGGATAAGAGTTAATGGAGAGTACCTCAGTAACCTGCGCTTTGCCGATGACATTGCATTGCTGAGTAACTCAGGGGACGAATTGCAACTCATGATTACGGAGTTAGACAAGGAGAGCAGAAAGGTGGGTCGTAAAATTAATCTGCAGAAAACGAAAGTAATGTACAACAACCTCGTAAAGGAGCAGCGCTTTGCGATAGGTAATAGTGCACTTGAAGTTGTAAAAGACTATGTCTACTTAGGGCAGGTAATAACCGCAGAGCCTAACCACGAGATTGAAGTAACTAGAAGAATAAGAATGGGGTGGAGCACATTCGGCAGGCACTCTCAAATTATGACAGGTAGATTGCCACTGTCCCTCAAGAGGAAGGTATATAACAGCTGTATCTTGCCGGTACTTAGCTACGGAGCAGAAACCTGGAGACTCACAAAGAGGGTTCAACTTAAATTGAGGACGACGCAGCGAGCAATGGAAAGAAAAATGGTAGGTGTAACCTTAAGAGACAACAAGAGAGCAGAGTGGATTAGGGGACAAACAGGAGTTAAGGATATCATAGCTGCAATAAAGAAGAGGAAATGGACATGGGCCGGGCATGTTGCACGTAGACAGGATAACCGCTGGTCATTAAGGGTCAACAACTGGATTCCCAGAGAAGGGAAGCGGGGTAGGGGGAGACAGAAGGTTAGGTGGGCAGATGAGATTAAGAAGTTTGCAGGGTATAAATTGGCAACAGCAAGCACAGGACCGGGTTAACTGGCGGAACATGGGAGAGGCCTTTGTCCTGCAGTGGACGTAGACAGGCTGATGATGATGATGATGATGTAACCAAACAACTGGTCCGCAGACCCGTTTATTCTGCATGGAGACCAAGCTGTCTTATCTTGCCTTGTTACCTGGGATATCTTGGCTCATACCTACATGGGGGATTGGCCACACCGTACCTCATAATAGATATTTTTTTTACAACGCTTGCTAAAAAAAGAAAGATTAATTAGGTAGGAACAATGATAATCTTCCTTAAAAACGTGAAAAAAGTGCAGAAGAATGCGTTAAACAAGAATATATAAAACAAATAACAAGAATGAGGAAGGGGGACAAAGAATTGGATATATCTGGCAGTACAATTCCCCTTTGTGGGTGTGCGCCAGAGTGTCAAGGATAATCATCATCATCATAATCCTCACCACTAGCAGCGTATCCTTCCTGTTGCCTGAATGAATTTATCTAGCGCTGACAGAATAGCACTGCGGCCCACACCCAACTGACTGGCTCCAAACAATAATAGGGTGGATGTATTGACTGGCAATCCGAGCATACCAATCGGTCTTTCAAGAATTATTCGTCGCAGTGAGGCGAAGCGGCCGCATCCGAGAAGAAAGTGACCTATTCTTTCCGGTTTATTGCAAACTGCACATAGGTTAGTTAATGAAAATCCTGATTTGTTGAGATAAAATTTTAACCGAGAAACTCTACAGCGAAAGTTTGAGAGGGTCACCTCACATTGACGGGAAGGGCATTTTGCGGTGTTGCATGTGAATTGCAAGTGCCAAAATTCTTCAGATTGTAGGAGAGACGTTTCGTCGATTTTTAAGATTAACAGGCGTTTGAATTGTTCGGCAGTAATAAAACTAAACTGTGGGGCTACTAGCACCACCGGGAAATTCAAAGATGCCGAAGCGAGCGAATCAGCGATTTCATTTAGTACAATTACAGCATGCCCGGGGACCCAAATAAACCGAACTTCTGATAGGCTATGCGGTACGAGAGACCAAAATATCCTGAGAAGAGGAGACTGCTTTGCGGACGCTAAATGTGTACATACAGACAAAGAATCCGAAATAATATTAGCTTTTGATTGCTGATAATTTAGTTTTCGAAGAGCCAATGTAATAGCCAGAATTTCTGCGAGATAAATTGGTGTGAAGTCAGGCAATCGGAGCGCGACACAACAATTAAGCTGATGAGAAAAAAATACCTACTCCAGCCTTCTAAAGATTTTGCGTTGCATCCGTCGAAACTACTACGTATTTAGGAAAATGACTGAAATGGTCTTAAAGGAGGCCCTCCAGAACATGCTATGGAAGTAACTTGGCATTTTTCGGAAAACTATCACCGAAAATTAAGTCAACTTGCACCTAGAATTGGGTTTGGGGAGTTAAATCTGGAGGAAAACGTGAAGACTTGATAACGGAGATTCGACGAAAATGACTTGGGGTCTTTTATAACGAAACCATGGGCGCTGAAAGAAAGAAACTGGATGTTTGATGAAAACTGTCTGTGAACAGAAGAGGGGCGCATCGTAAAGTTTTAAAAATGTTTGAACAGTAAGCTGTCGAAATCTAGCATTAAGTGGAATGATTTTAGCTTCCAAATAAAGCAGCTATTCGCGACACACCTAGGTAGCCCAAGACACAGCCGGAGAGCTTGCCTTTCTAGCAATATAAGAGGTCTTAATTTGTACTCAGCACTTCCGAAAAACAGAACACAACCAAACTCCGAAATTGGGCGTACGTAAAGTTTGTAGATCATAAGTAACGTATCCCTGCGTATCCCTGAATTCTTATTGCAAAACCGGCGCAGCAATCCTAGGGCGCTTTCTGCTTTACGGGTGTTTGATTCTATTTGTTGCTGCCAATTTAAATTGTCCACGTAAACAATGCCAAGATATTTTAGAGCTGTTACTTGTGGAATCAGATCATTTCGATAATGCAGTGAAAGAAATACGGGAACGAATAGAGGGAATACAAGCAGAGCACATTTGCTAACTATAACTGAAAAAGACAGCCCACCAAGCCATATCTCAAGCTCACTCAAGTATGACTAAGATTTGATACAAACTATTGATATCTCGGGATGACCAGAAAAAGCAATATCATCGGCGTAGACGTAAAGAGGAACAATTTTATGATTGGTAATGGATTATAATAATATAATAAATAAAAGGTGACAGGACTGATCCTTGCGGAACACCTCTTGTTTGCTTATATGAGGCAGAAGTAATTCCCTCGTGGGAACAAAAGAATTGTCTCTGAAAGAGAAACTCCTGAACCCAAGATATAATGTACTTGGGCCCCTCACAGTCCTCTAATCTTGAAATTAATGTACTGTGTTCCACACTATCGTAGGCTTTTGCGATATCTAACATGACTAATGCAGAAAGCTCACCAGATACTTTTGCAACGCGAATTCGGCTTTCCGAATCAACATGAGCCGACCATATAGAGCACCCCTGTCTAAATCATACTTGCCTTGGTGAAAGGATGTCTTGACGAGCGATGAATTCACTGAGCCTTCTATGAAGAATTCTTTCAATTATTTTAACTAGGTTTGAAGTAAGCGAAATTGGTCGAATGTTATCCAGTACATATCTGAGGCTTGGATTTTTTCGGAGCAACACAACTTTAGCAATTTTCCATGCGCTTGGAATCCATGTGTGCTGTAAGGAGCAGTTAGCAATATTCAAAAGCTCATCGGGATGTTAAATAAATATCAATTTAATCACAGAGTTTGTAATCTGATATGGGCCGGGAGCCACTTGCTTTACAGTTAGTATGGCATCTGCCAGTTCCGCCATAGTGACTTCCCAAAAATCCGAGGTTGCGCTTTTGAATGTCACATGTCTCAAGCATGACGAAGCGAAACGCGCTTCAAGTCCTTTCGCGATGCCTTCTAACAAATCTGTTGTCTCTTTAGGAGACAGCACTACTGAATGTGAATGTGCTGGTACCTGCGCCGATTTTTTGTTCCGTAGAAACCTGTGCAGGGCAGATATTTTATCAGGTTTTGATAAAAGCGAATGTAAGTCAGAATTGTGTTTATCTTTAGCTATAGCAACTGTGCGTTTAAACAGCGCTGCGTGGAATTTATAGTCAACCCAATTTTTTGGAGTAATGTTGTGGCGTAAACGTTTCCAAGCAGCCTTACGTCGCCTATACGCAAGCGTACAATCTTCATTCCACCAAGCTGACTTTGACGGTGTGCTGACGTACTTAACAGAAAACGCTGCCGGCTGGACAGAGTCACTTAGACACGCTACTACTGAAGCAGCTCGTTGCTGTCCGACGCGTACTCTCAATGACGAAAGCGCGGAGTTTAAAACAGTTTTATAAATTTTATTGTTGGTGAACCGTTGTTGCCGGATAGCAGAGGTAAGTTGTGGTAGCATTATTTCATAGGTAATTGGTACATGATCACTACTCGTCCCATTATCCAACGTTTCCCACGATGAAATCATAAACTGGCCACACGAAAATGTTAGGTCTAATGTTGATGAGCTTATCCCACGTAGAAAGGTAACTTGTCCAGAGTTATGACAGCAAAAATTATTATCCTGCAACCAATTCCACTATCTTTTGCCACAAACATCTGTTTTGAACCCCCATGAAGTGTGATGCCAGCTGAAATCTCCAGCAAATAAAATTGAATTTGACGAAGAATTCTTGATAACACAATCTAGGTGACCTGTGCGTCTTACTCCATTCGAAAAGTACGCATTAATTACTGTAATCCTGTTAGAGTCAGGTAACAATCTATTCATAACAATTCACAATCCGGACAAATATGTTCAAAAGTTACAGTAACATGATGACACATTTTTGAAGATATTACGGCCAATAATCTACCTCCTCTACCTGGCCTGTCCAGTCTAAAAGTTCAAAAATATTTGAGAGTAAATGTTTGGTTTACTGAAAGCCAAGACATTTGAAGTAAAATTATATTAGGATTTGTTCGCTGTATGAGGTAAATAAGATCTATGTAAGCGGAAGATACGGAACGACAATTCCACTGGAGAACTTTTACAGGCGCTATGATGGGCTTTCTATAGTTGACTCGACTGCAGAACGCAAAACGTCCTGCTCGTTGTTGGTATTAGTAATAACTTTTTTTTGGTTTCGACATTGGCAAACTTGTTGGAGACAATGGAGCATTGCGTCGTTTATGAATGATATTACCAAGCCTCATTTCACCAAACGACCCACTGGGCCCCATAAGGGTCGGCGACCGAGCGCTGACGAGCGTTTCAGGGGTAACATCTTCTTGACGCTGATTATTTTGTTCATTGTCGAGAAGGCCCCGCCATGGTGGTCTATTGGTTAAGGTACTCGGCCGCTAACCCGCAGGTCGCGGGTTGAAATCCCGGCGGCGGCGGCTGCATTTCCGATGGAGGCGGAAATGTCGTAGGCCCGTGTGCTCAGATTTGGGTGCACGTTAAAGAACCCCAGGTGGTCAAAATTTCCGGAGCCCTCCACTACGGCGTCTCTCATAATCATATGGTGGTTTTGGAACGTTAAACCCCACGAATCAATCAATCAATCATTGTCGAGATGCTCAGCTTGACCCTGGACCGTGACAGTGTGTGCAGCGAAGGAGGGAATAAGGCTGTTTAACCTGGCAGCGAGCATCTTGGTCAGACCTTCAGCAAAGGTGTTGGAAAGCCGTTCCATTATCGTCGGCATGGCCTTATCTATCGCTGCCGACACTGCGGAAGCGACCGTCGCTTCAATTGACCCACACTGGCGTGACGTAGCAGCAGCGTACCCCACTTCGCGCTCTTTAATTAAGAATGCTGCCTCAGACCGAGAACAACGGCGTTTCTTCATTATATCTAGAATTTGTGTTTCACGTTCTCGAGCAGGGCAGCTGTTGTTGTTGTTGTTTTAACTGTTGTGATGTGGAGAGGTTGAGGAGCCTATTGCCTCGGCTACTCCATATCACAGAGTTCTGCAGTGAAAAATACAATAATAATACAGAACGGTACCCAAAAATTAACAATACGGAAAAGGAAAAAAACACATAATAGCACACTGAAACCAGTTCAAATAACATGTCAATACACAGTTTTCTTCACGCAGTTCACACAGTCATAAACTACTTTCACGCACACCTTACTACTCTAATGCCAGTATATACATGACCACACTTTACATAATACTCATTTCTGGCTGTCAGTCATAGGCGCTTGTCCAGTCCGGTCTCCACTAAAAAGTCTGTCAGGAAGATTATTGCCTTTTTCTGAAGATGCATCTCAGGCCATGGTCCAAGTAGTTTCTTTATTGTGAGGGGCCGTCTGTCCAAACTTGCTAATTTGTTCTTTAATTTTTCTCTTTCTTTCGCGTATTTAATGCACTCCAAAAGAATATGGCGAACATTTTCTTCTGCATGACCACAATGGCATTCCGGTGAGTTGGATCGATGTATCTTGTGCAGGGAGCTGTTTGTGTATGCTACTTCCAATCTAAGTCGGTGGATCAATGTCTCTAGGTGTCGTGGAAGGTCTGTCGCTATGGAAAATTTTCTGTGTGGATCAACTTCATAAAGTACCGTTTCCTTTGATTTAGGGCTCTCGAACCACTTCTCCATCGAACAACGGTTAGCTCCTTGCGATATAAAATGTCGAATATCCGTCCCAGATATAGGGATTGTGCAATCCCGTCCTTCCTTCAATGCTTTCTTCGCGAGACTATCAGCATCTTCATTTCCCTTTATTTCAATGTGACTGGGTATCCATTGGAATACGATGTTGTGACCCTGCGATGAGGCATATTCCACAGTTTCTGCGATACATTGTGGTATTTCACCATTTCTGTAAGGTGATCTCACGTTTCTGATTAGTTGAAGAGCAGGTTTGCTATCAGTGCATATCACCCATTTTCGTGGATCTGGATTCTCGCAGATAAGCTTAACTGCTTCAAAGATAGCCACCAATTCTGCTGTCGTCGATGAAGATTTGTGCGATAATTTGTACATCTTCTTTTCCTGAATTTCGGGTATGAAGACCGCACAGGCTGACGCTTCTTCTGTGCATGATCCATCTGTATATATCTTCGTTTTTTCATTATGCATTACATGAAGCTGATGAAGTACCAACTGTGCCGCTACTAGAGGTGCCATGGCTGCTTTCTTCTCTATGCCGTCTATTTCATGGATAACGTTGAGAAGTGGCAGCGTCCAAGGTGGTTTTGAAGGTTTCCATTGTTTAAATTCTGGTACTACTGCTTGAAATGATGATATAGTATCCTGTAGTCTCGTTGCCGTTCTTTGTGTTAGTGCACCAGATAAAAGATGACTTTCATGTTGCGTGAAAATTCTAAATAAATTTCGAGATGTTTCTTTAGTTCGCAGTACTGCCAAAGGTGGCTCTCGAGCCTCCGCATACACTAAATCACTGGAAGTTGACCGTGGTAAACCCAGACATACCCTCAAGCTCCTTGCCAATAACAAGTGAAGTCTCCTTTCGGTGGAGGCTGGGAGTCCGTGCAGCAGGGGCAGTGAGTAAGTTACGATGGGGCGTATCCAGGCAACATGTAGGGCTAATAACGACTCTGTAGTACCACCCCATTTGGCCCCGCAGAGGTGCCGGAGGATTCGAATGGCCTGATTCACTTTTTGTTCCAGGGACTGGTCATGAGGCGACCATGTTAGTCTCCGGTCTAAAATTACTCCCAAGAATTTATGAGTTTTAACCATTTTAATAGGCTGATTTTGCAGAATAATCTGGAAATTTCCAGGTCTTTTAATGTAAACGGAAGTATGGCTGTTTTGGCCAGACTCAGTGCCATACCTCTTTGTTTTAGAAAATGGTCTACATTATCCAATCCTTCTTGTAGAGTTTGTTGTATATCCAAAAGCGATGGACCAGACGTCCATATACTTATATCATCAGCATATACTGAACATCTGATGTTGGGTGGAAGATTATACGGGAGCTGCGCCATGACTGCATTAAAGAGAGTAGGGCTTAGTACGCTGCCCTGTGGCACTCCTTGGTTGACGACATGCTCTGACGTTGGGCCTTCCTGCGTAACTACAAAAATTTTCCGGTGCTTCAGGAAGTCAGCGATCCAACGCAGTATCTTGCCCTTGAATCCCTGTAACGCCAGGCCTTCCAGAACGTGCACGTGACTCACTGTATCGTATGCTCGGTGGACATCAAGGAATACAGCGACAGTGATGTTTCCTTGCGTTCGTTGGTTTTCCACATCTGTGACCAAATCCAGAATGCAGTCCATTGTGCATCTACCTCTTCTGAAGCCGGCTATGCTTTCTGGTAGTAGTTTTTTCATGTCTTGCCACCATAAAATTCGTTCATTGATCATTTTTTCCATCACTTTTGAAAAACAACTTGTCAAACTAACCGGCCTAAACGAGTCCAACTGCATAGGGCTCTTCCCTGGCTTTAGCAACGGTACTACTTTTGATATCTTCCAACTTTCCGGAACTTTTTCTTCTTGCCAAATTTTATTATATATGTCCAACAGGTGTAATTTTCCTTTTTTGCACAAATTAGCAAGAGCAGCGTATGTAACTCCATCTGTTCCTGGTGAACTTGTTCGTTTTACTGAAGACAACACATATTGGAGCTCCTCTGGTGTGAAGCTGTCATCCAGATCTGATGAACTGATCGCAGAAGACTTTGTTACAACCGCCGAAGCTGATTCTGCTGAGGATTTATATTCGCTCGTTTGGGTGGTCTCTCCATTTCTCAGTATAAAATCGCAAAATTCTTCGGCAATCACTCGTTCGCTAACTCCTCGAGACAGCGCTAGAGCCTGTAGTAGTCTCGAGTGGACTACTGGCTGTCGGAGGGCGCGTACCATGTTCCACAGTTGAGTTGCCGAGGTAAATGGGGAAAGTGAGGCACATAAATCTTGCCACCTTTTGGTTGAAAGCTTCTGCAGTTGGTTACGCATTGTAGTGTGTACTTTTTGTGCAACCTTGAAATCTTCTAAATTACCTGACCTGCGATATCTTCTTTCAGATCGGCGTCGTATTGCCCGAAGCCTCTCATACTCAGCGTCAACACCCGAATACCCATCTGGAATGGGCAGCTATTGTCCGTGGCTGTGTGTGCTCCATCACATTGGCAACACCTGCAGTTGTCTACCTGACAGTTTGATGCGGCATGTGCCCCACCGCAATTCGCACATCTCAATGAGGACCTGCAAGCATTAGCGCTATGTCCAAATCGCCAGCAGTTACGGCATTGCAGTGGGCGAGGTGTCAATGCCTCTACACGGAATAGATAAGGCCAGGCCTTCAGCTCAGAGAGGCGTGTGAGAGCAGCGAAGGTAACGATGACGCTTTCAGTAAGGACTCCCGTATCACCTACAGGTCTGGTGCATCTGTAGACAGGTATCATGCCAGCTGGAGAGACCATCTTTAAGAATGCTTCAGGACTAATGTTAGTTGGAACACCACGAACAATGCCCTTCACGCAAGCAAGATGAGGGGGGATAAAAGCACGAACAGCAATGAACGCAAATCTCGTGGCGGCCAGTAAGTCTATTAAGCATTGAATATTTGAAGACCTGCATAGTATGGCAGTCCTGCCGAAACACGCCTCACCTCCGAGATGTCCAGAAAATGACCGCTTATGTTGCGAAGTTCTTCTTGGAAATACCTCCGTTTCACTCAACCGAATGGCTCCATCATCAATGGGCACAAGCGCGACAGGCAAACTGCTTACGCCGTTCTTGAGGAAACACTCCAGAGGTACCGATTCAGCAGGCGGACTGGCCGACCAGGGCGAGCCCTGGCTGGGACCGGAGACTGGCATTGATGGCTCCTGAAAAATCAGCAAAAAGAACGTCTACCGCTAATAAGGAACCAAAGATGATGAGTGTGGCATATCCCCTCTCACAGGACGTGCAATCGAAAGCGCCAGCTACTGCCGCTTCTCCGACGGTGTCCGACTGTGATATCTCTGAATTCTTCTCTCGCGCCCGAACTTGAAAACAGCTGTCCATTCCTAGCGCGTGTCTATCTCCACTTCGTCCTCTCCGATAGTCTGGCTCGCTCCAAGAAAATATTCTGCAACATCCTTCCAGGGGGGCCAAGATGACTCGCACACTTCGATGAAGTCTGGACCACTCTATGTCGTTCTGATCCGCATTATTATTCAACATCATCCCAAGGGGCATAAAGCAGAATCGTACCCACCGAGAATGCAGTTCGTGTTGAAATGCACTTGTTTTGCTACCGAGAGTACCTGTGCACTGGGGCCGTCGATTCGTGACTGTAGCACCCCTTGCTGTTTCTGGAATCGATGCTGATGAGATGGAGGGTGTTCTGTGCGTGCGTTAGGCTGACCTGCTGGGCGTGCAGAATTACGAAGACGGGATGCCTGTCGTCGTCGTCGTCGTCGCCCAGAAGGTGGCTGGTCTGAGACGAGTTGTTCAAGTACGACGTCACCATGGACACGCTGGCGCTGACGACGTCGACGCACGCGGCATTGACGAGCATCGACGTGCTTGTTCGGCAGCTCCATGTCTTCCAAGTTCCTGTCACCAGCAACCACGTAGTCAGGCTGATGACACTTTCTTGAGAAAGAAACACCTTGCTCCCATACAGATAGATCGTGGGGCTTATTTGAGGTTTGTAAAGACACTTTATCACTACTGATGGCACCAAAACGCCACATCGAAGATATGTCTGTGTGCGTTGCAGAATGATTGCGGCTCAAGACGAACAATGTGCTAGACGGGCGCTGGATGCTGTTAGACGACAAGGGTGCCTGTACTATCCAGTCAAACATTGTCTCTATTGCAGTTAGCGTTTCAGTTAGGCGGTCGATTTTGCCGGTGATGACCTTACAATAGGCGTCCGATCCTACGATGACACTGATCTCGTCCGGTTGCCACGTACAATGTTGAAAATGGTCAGCTACGGTGTACTGCCGTTCAAGAAGTAGGTGCGAAATGTTAGAGTCGAGTGGTGGGTTTGTCACAGAGCAAATTTCAGGAATCGTTAACGCTTCTAAGGTAATCGCTGAATCGTCAAACTTTTGGATTATCCTTCTCTATACTAAATAGAACGCAGGGGCAGCCCATGCGGCGGGTTTGCTTAGATACAAGTGAAGGAGTATTCCCCAAGGCCACTAAGCACAACACAAAAACTACGTTTGTACCGCCCCCCCCCCCCCTTAGAAAAAGAAATTCTGACTACGCCCTGCTTGTTTCTTCCAAAGCATTGACAAACGCTTCTTTGCGACTGTTTCTGATAGCTTACAAAGGTGGCATTTTATTATAAATGTCCAATAAGTCTGGGTAAAAAAAGCGGAAAACTGAACTGCGCACGTAGAGCTGCAAATGTAAGCGGCGTGAAGAAACAGCCGCAGTGGCACTATTGGCCAGCGTACAGTACTTATACGACAGTTCTTGTGAGCTATGCCGCGGCTGTGAGTTTGAACTCACCTGGCGAAAGTCGTTTTTTTAGTCCTTAAATTTTAATTAGGAGTTAATCTAGTCTGAACTAGCAGTGAATTCGTAACAATAACACAGCACGGCGAGTGTTAGCACGGCGCTGATCGGCGCTGATCAGCACGGCGCTGATCAGCACGGCGCTGATCGCAACACAGCACGGCGAGTGCCTGTGATACCACAATAATGTAGAAATAAGAGTTCATCATGAATTATCTGATAGCTTATCGTGGTGTTGTAGTGTCGAAGTCCACGTAGTCGGGTTGACTACGTATGTAAAGCATGTCATAGACTTGTATAGTACGGTATAGTGTAGTATGGTATACGCTTTAAAAAATTGAGGACGAACTGCGCAGTTACCCCGAAGAGAGATCTTTGCTCCTCCAAAAGACAAAATGTGCGCAAAAGATTGCACACAGTACGGCGAAGAGGGTCGCTTTTCCCCTTGTGGATCAGAGCGCCTGTTTTTGGAAGAACTGCAAATGACCCATGGGTGCCTACACATGTCTGTTTCCTTTCAGTCCGTGTCGTAGCATAGTGTGGTGTAGTGGTTAGCGTACGCGCATGCTGACTGAGTGGTTGCGAGTTCGAATCCCCTGGTTCTGCTGGAAATTTTCCAAAATTTATTTCTGAATGTCATGCTTGCATATCGATCGTACCTCTAATGAAATGCCAGCACACACTTCGAAAGGCTGGCTAAGCCTACCAAAAAACTGATTTTCGTTTGCGAACTGTTCCTCCTTTGAGGAGTAATCACGAGAGCACGATTACTTCTTCATAGTTACTCCCAAAAGAATGCGATGGGTGTGGAAAGTTAGTTCCTCCTCTAAAAGAGCAACTCTGACACTCCTTTTCCTTTTTTCTTTCTTAGAGTGTGGTATATTATAGTGCAGTATGGTATTCTATAGCCTAGTATGGTATAATACAGTATGGTATATTGCATTCGTGTAGCATATCATGTGGTGAAAAAAGAGAGTGAGGCAGAAGGAAAGAAGGACGGAAAGCTGGCAGTTCTATTTAGGCACTTCAAGAGCATATCTGCCTTAATTTTTTTAATGTTCCTTCAACTTAGACCACTTCCAAGTGATCTTGTTGAATGAGCATGAACTGAATATTCAAGCTACGGGCCCAGTTTTTTTTTGGAAGTCGTGTAAGTGCTGCGTAAGACATTCTGGCAGGACGCAGCTTTCCTTATAACGTTCTTCTTGGGCGGCATCGTCATGGCGTATTTCACCGTGTTTATTGCGTTCGCAAGCGTCTCGAATTGCCTCATAGAAGGCGTCGCCTGCGGCATTCGGAACAAAAGTTCGGCACGACATTTTAGCACTCTTTTTTTCGCTTAAAACCTTGTCGTAAGGAATGCTTCTAATCCACAATCACAAAATTCAACGAAGGCTTTCATTTAGTACAACATTCCTTCTTGAAATTTGTGCTGCGCGTAGTACGACGCCCCCGTATAGCTGAAAGGTATTCAGCTTCTACGAAGGTCTGTCTGCATAATATCAGGTATCAAGACACTCGCCTTTCGGTCTCGGGGCCTGGCGTTAGAAACCTAGAAAAACTAAGTGGTGATGGCCGCTTTCATCGTCTCATGATCTTCGACATCCCGAAGCGGCTGACGAACCACTTGTACTTTTTATTATTAGAATATACTTCGTCACAGGCTTCATTTATCCCCCGTTTTGTCTGTGTGGGAGAGGTGGAAAATTATGGGTCTTGTGAGTGAAGTTGGACACGCAACTCCCTGATACACCTATGCAAAATTTATATTATTAGCCTTTTGGAATAACAATGGGCAAATAGAAAACTAACACGTTACCAATAGGCCAATGCAAAACCTAAGTGTTGACAGTTGGCAAAAAGAGGATTCGACCGATATAACTTCGAAAGGCTGATACCGAACCAAGAGAGAGATACAGGTCCAAGCGGTGTTTAGAGAATCAATAAATGAACAGTCTCGTGTTATTAACCCAATGTGCTATTGTTTTCTTCGGAATTCCGGCTGAGTTCATTATAGAGGGGTGGATGAACTAGCCTTTGGTTGCTAGTGTAATGAGTAAATGCATGTGAGTACATATGTGTGAATACATTTCACACTCGTGCTGTTTAAAATATACAACAATGGAACACCGTTAAAACTAAGTTTGTAGGCGATTGCTCGATTTCGTCTATTCGGGTTAGGTTGATCCCATTGGTAGCCAGAGATTTAACTAAATTGCATGTCGTTGCTTATGCAAGAACCATGAGAAGCCTAAGCACTTAGACTACGCTCGGCGGCAACGTAGCCATTGTGTTGAACCGCAACACGACGCACAGCCGGTGCTCGGCGTCAATGGCGATCTCTATGCAAACGCCCAATAAACTTGGACGACGCCAGAGCCCATATAGCTGCTGCAAAGAGCCATCCTAAGGAGTTGTTCGTTTGACTTTGGTTGAGCCTTATTGTCAGATTCACGCAGTGAGGCGTCTTCTGTGCTTGTACCGGGAGTATAGTGCAGCTATTGCTCTAAAATGCAGAAACCTTCGTAGAGCTTTATTTTTTGGGGTGTCAAATAGTTGTAATAAAAATCATTCAATACCATTTACACAGACACGAGCTTCCAAACTCGAGCCACCTCTGGGGTTTTCACTTCTTGAAAATGTCGCGCGAATAGCAATAACTGATTTTCCAGAAGCCGGGAATTTATGTTTGGCAGTTGGTTCCAGAGAAATCAATCGCGCATGTTAAGTGCATAATAGGTAGATGATTACTTGCTCAAAAGCGAAGCTAGATCGCCGTGTGATCCTTGTACTCACCTAAACTAAGCACGTGAATAAACCGTCGTGTTCAGTTATCATTAAAGCACGCGATCTTCAGCCCAACGTCTCATCTAAAGCACAACCTCACAACAACTAAATTTGCACGTGCATTAACTCCCTTCAGATGATTTCACCGCTCAGATGTGCATGTAGAAATGAAAAAAAAAAATGTTCGAATGTACTACAAGAAAGCACGAGTTTTATTACGTTAGATTTTCAATTCTGCTGTATAGTTGTGCGACAACGGCCATAGAGCTCTGCAATAATGCGGCAAAAAGAGCATCCAATGTTTCCATACTTAGCTCACACCACGCAATCTGTTCGTCTACGACAAAGACGGTGCATGGTGAAAGCGAAGTTAGGGTGTAGAAAGGTATATGAACTTGTCCTAACTCCGCGTTTCAGCATGTAATAGAAGCCGAAATCACGAGCTCCGATAGTAATGCCAATGCGGCGGCTGCATTTCCGATGGAGGCGGAAATGTTGTAGGCCCGTGTGCTCAGATTTGGGTGCACGTTAAAGAACCCAAGGTGGTCGAAATTTCCGGAGCCCTCCACTACGGCGTCTCTCATAATCATATGGTGGTTTTGGGACGTTAAACCCCAGATATCAATCAATAGTAATGCCAATACTTCGAATATAACAATTGATATTGCGGATACTGTATCGAAAAGAGAACTTGTGTGAATGTATCATTTTGATTCTGGAGAAGTTTCTTTTTTATAAAAGGTTTCTAAATAGACCAGCAAGAAAACATGAAAATGTAAGTCAAGGTTCGCTTCCTTCATATCCAGAGCAGCCAATTTCACAATGCTCATTAAAGTTTTCGTATACAATTGATTCAACAGCAACGGAAATATTTCTATTTACGTGCAGCGTGCTTCTCAACAAGAATAAGCCTTGCACTTATTGAATGCCACACGCGTGCCGGTCAATTGAAGCTCATGATGCTTAACGACTGATTAGCTAGAATTTTATGCAGTGCATTTCAATGAAATATTCAAGCTTAATATATGCAGTATGACCTCTATAGAGCGGATGACTGTGCGAGAATAGTGTGCGCAAGGCAGGCAGTGTCTCCATCATTCGAGTGCCTCGCATATCTTCTCGAACTTGAGCTGCGTTATAGTCTTTTCACTTTGCACACGAATGATAACCAGCGCGCACGTGGAGGAACAATAACGCACCAAGTAACGTTCAACGCCTCGGTGCATTAGCGTACAGAGTTTCATGAACTGTCCTGTACCTCACAGCCGTTGGGAAGCCCTCGGAGTTGTTCCACTTGCAGCCAAGCTCTGTGACGGCCTTCAAGAACCGGCGTTTCGCATCGGGTTTCACAGGAATAAAATACCTCCTCGCGTTGGAGACCATGCCTCACAATGCCAAAAAGGTTTCTACATTCACCCGTATGGTTCTCTTGAGATTTCGTCACGTAATGCGCCCGCTGATCTCATATTCGGTTGTTGTTGCTGTTGGTGATGATGATGATGATGACCTCTGATGGATGGCGCTCACCCACAGAGGAGAATGGGCCAAGAACCGGGCGGAAGGATACTTATATGAAACTAAAATGAAAATGAAGCCAATCTGAATAGTAGTTTAGAAATAATACTACCAAGAAACAAAAATGTTTGCCGAGCAAGCCGTGAAACCTTGTCCACATCTTCCTCTACATTTCATCAGCTCCACAGCCGCATTGCGTTGCAGAAAATCAGTAGAATATGAACATTCCCACATTCCCGGCATGCGTTTTCATTAAGTTTATCGTTCGAGAACAGTTCGTGGCATGAAACCATTCCTTCTTATTTAATGAATGGGGAACAACCAGGGTCATAGGGCCAGCTCAGCTTAAGAGTAGTAGGATGTACGGTAAAAAAAGAAAACCCCGACCCCTCAAACAGAAACTTAACAAGACAAACTTAACAATGCCCTGCCATGGAGGACTACAGCGCGTAACAACATGCATTTTTTTATACAGCCTCCACCTGTATACAGCCCCCGAGGCCGGGTTTCAGCCCGCCTGATGGGGGTCGAGAGGCGCAATGCCCAAGCCACTCGCCCACCTCAGTGGTTAGTGATATAGGGTTTTTTGGCCCTTATATACTTGCTGTACTACAAATGAACGACGACGATGATGAAAAAGAAGATAGTGTTTGTTAATAATGATGACCATAGAGGTCATGATGAAGGGAAATAGAAACAGAACGATAGAAGCAGGAGGAGAACAAAAATGTGAAGAATAAGAAATGTGTTCACGTTCGTGATTGAGCACGGGGGTGCGTTACTTGTGCATCCAGGCCCACGATAATGCCATCCCAGACTAAGATTTCCACTGACCAATATTCTTGCGGAGAACATCCAATGAACGTTTATTTCTCTGTGCCTACTCACTGGTGTCTTTTTTTTTCTTTGCTTAGTAACTATATCTTGTAATTTTTATAGTGCGTATGAGCCACAATCAAATGTTTAAAAGTGAATCTGCGAACCAAGCACGCCTGCCTGCATGGTTTAAACTTCAGCATTGCGGGTGTCTAAATACACGGCTTTGATGGTTCGCCCGCCAAGTATACGGTCACCAAGTCTTCAGTGAAGGAAGTAGGGCCATTGGGTGGTGGGTGCGTACAATACTTCTGTGAGCCGGTAGAGCGGATTTTCCGTATTATGATATCTTGCAGACAAATCCGGCGTTTCTTTAAAGCTGTGACCTTTTGAAGCACTTCAGTTGGTATACATGCGGCTCGAAGGATTTTCTCTGGCTCAATAATGTACTCTTAAATGTTGTTGCACTTCCCGCGGAAGTTCAACTGAAGTGGCTAAAGCATCTCGTAGCCAACACTAGCCACCACTGCATTGCTTTTTCCGGTGATTTGTGCGATTTTCGTGTTTTTTACCGTGAGGAGCGTTGGGATTGCGTTGTAGCGCATGAAAAATGTTAACTATAGATGGTCCGAATTGAATGCGGGACATGAAGTGTCGCGACAAGGGCGGCGTGAGACTCGGGACGCTTCCTGCGCACAGGCCCGGAAAATCCATGACCGTTTGTGAGATACTATTGATCAGATGCAGACGCGAGAAGCATGCAGACACCACGTGTCTTCGCTGCTCGCCACGGTGCATGCTCCGGTTCCTGGTCAGAGTTTAAAACAGAAGCATTCAGTTCTTGTTCTTGCTTTTCTTCGAACCTATGTAGGATAGCACAGTGGCGATGAAGATGGAATCGTTGATTGCACTTCGATTCTGACACCAGAGTAATGGGATCTGGATCCCCGGCCTTCGACGTCGCTCTTAGTAGCTGGATCACGTATCCTGTGCTCTTTAAAGCCTATATTTTATTAACATCATCATCGGACACCTACTCATAGAGTGGAGAATAGTCAGATTACTGTTATATTCCACTTGGATAGGGCAGAGGGACCCGTTAGCAACTGTGCTTCAGTTGCCAAAAAACCATACTTGCAGCAAAGGGGTTATGTAATCCCAACATGGGCTGATCAAAGTCGTTTTATAACCGCCGTTGACCGTTGATGAGCTTTAAATGCCCCCAGTCAATTTTGAAGACATCTGATTGCCATAAGTTTAGTAAGTTCACGTGCCCAAGCCAAATCCCAACAGACACGCTTGCCGATGCTCCACGGTAGGTCAAGGTGACTGATGACACAATCGGATACGTGGACGCACCGATCGCATTTCTTATTTTCATTAGCATATCCGGAATTAGTTACTTCGTTCGCTTAGCCTAGTGTGCTTCCGGAAGGTTCGCCCGCGTGCTCACGACCTGGAAATCAAGAATGACACATTGGCCGTCTCTAGAAAGCACCGAGTCAGGGATCTTCGTACCCTGCGATGTTTAATAATGGGGCTCCTCGTGAACAGACCATTCTTTTTGTCTTTATTTTCTCGCCAAATAACGGACAATAATGTCGTGACGTTGGAGTCTTTGGTAATGTGTACGATGGCAAAGCTGCATAATATGACCCAAAGACTTGTTTGAGTAACATCGAGCGCGACAGCGTTTGGAGGTGTTCTGGCCACGTTTAAGGCGGGTGAGATTGGGGATTGCGGCGATGTGGAACTTGGCTAGGTCAATGAAATCCATTCCTTTCAGAAACGTCCCCTCTCCAAGCCACGCCGTTGTTGAACATGGGACAGCGGGACATTGGGACTGCGGCCTGCTATCAAAATTTGAATGCAGGTTCCTCGTCCAGTACTTGCGGAGAGCTGCCACAGAACCAATGACGTTTCCTCAAAATTTGGTCAAGTCCTGTGCCTGCCTTAAGGCCTTCCGAATGAAATCCTTGGTGACCGCTACCATGCATTGATAATGATCACTGTAGAGCAGTCGCTTGACACGGTTGGTTTTCATGTAAGGAATTGAAGTTCTTAGGCACATTAGTCCCAGGCCACCCACCGGAATGGGGGTGTAGAGAAACCCAACCGGAACACCGTGTGGCAGTGACAGCCAAGTCATGACTGAAGCTCTGACCATTTTCTCCAGTGCTTTTAGCAGTTTGGTGGAGATCGGGCCCAGCACAAGCCTATGAATCAGGCGGGGAAGCAAATAGCATTGTAGGGCAACCAACATTTGCTGCGGCTTTAAAGCCGTTCTCGCCAAGTGGGCAAGTAATATACGAAAGTCGTTTCGCACTGTATTGTTGTTGGGCATTGTGCCATCAAATCGTATGCCCGGATATTTTTATACTGTCATATGGGATATGCTCCTAATGGGTTCACCTGCTATTTTGTATACCCACTGTGTATCAATCTTTGCGTTCTTGTTTCGCCCGCTGGGCATTATCGTTAAGGCCATTGACATAGTTGCGTTCGCCTCGAGACCACATCGTTGAAGATGTTCTTCTAGTCTATATAGCTGGGGCTGCGGCCCGCTCCTTTTACTTGCCAATAAAATAACATCGTCGGCGAACGCCATTGCGTACATGCCAGGCCATCACTTTCAAATGAAATCTCACTTGGCAGCTCTTCGAAAAAATCGTCCAGTGTCAAGGTAAAGAGGAGGGGCGATAGTGGATCCCATGCCTTACCCCTCTCGTTGGGTGGACCACCTTAGACTGGTCGCCACATGAGAGTACCGTAGTGGCTCTTTCATAGAAATCCGAGACATACGCACAGAAACTATCCGAGATTCCTTTTCGTCTCACACCCTGGAGAGTGGCGGGGTGAGCGACTCGGTCAAATGCTTTTGCTACGTCAACAGAGGCTATGGCCACGGGCCTAAGCTAAAGATTCACCTCGTCAATGACTGTTTGTGGTAACAGGATGTTCCTTGCACATCCGTTTCCTGAAATGAAGGCTCTCTGACGATAGTCGTGTTTATTCACTGACAGTAGACGATGCATAAAATTCTTATAATACAGCCTCGTTAAAACGTGGGAGACTGTGATTGAGCTATGAAATTCAGCCTAGGAAGCGCCAGACACCTTTGAAATAAAATTGGTCCGGGCATTAGACAATAATAGTGGCAGTGGTATCTGGAGGATCAGGAGGTTCAGAAGAACCCTTAGGAGGAGCATAGGACAGGCGTGCAAGCTTTTGCAGGAGAACCCATCCGGTCCCGCTGCAGAATTATTCAGTGGCATCACTCACTTTATCTCTTGTGCAGTGATGAGAAACCAGGGGTCTATCGGCCCGGCTGTTGCAATGTTGCCTAAAGAGTAAGTAGGTGTTGGGAGTGCTTCCAGAACATCTAGCCATTCTTCTTAAAAAGCCTTCGGATCTTTTATTGTGGATGACCTGGCTTCATCCAGGATGTTTCGAATACAAAACGAGCGATTTTTCTTGACGAGGTTTCGGCATGCTCCCTCTTCTTTCGATTACGGCGGCTTTCATCAGCCATAGCCAGAGTGCAACCACTCTGGGCCCTCCTATCTGTGGTGAAGACATCTAGTACGCACGTTTCCAGGGCTATTGCAACGTTCTCTCTATCCAGAAAACTCTTGGTAATTCCCATACTCTGAAAGCTTGAAAGGAACAAGGTGGCTATTTCCCCATCAATGTTTGCAGCTCATCACATATAGCAGTTCGGGGTCCACCTGTGAAGATACAGTGTTACACGGAGCATTTGTATCCTCTTGAGTTTGTATACACATTGACGACGAACCAGACATGGCTTAGCTTTGATCGTCACCATCTCTCCTTTGCAGTTCTTTCACCAGATTCCGGTAGCGCACTTGCTGGCTGTGAGACTTGATGCAGTCGAAAGCTGCTGTTTTGTTATCATCGCCCATAGAGTGGTAGCAGCGGCTGGACTATCGCGACCATTGACTATATAAACCCAGAGATGTGGCCGCGCAGCCGTTGTTCACTGCGCGCTGGCATGGAATAAACCGCGTTCAGTACTGCTCTCGTAGTCTTCTTTCGGCGGTGGTTACCACACCGACGAAACACATTGGCGACGAGGATGGGATCTTGACCAATTCTGCGGCAAGCTGACATGGAATTGGACGGTCTGGCGGTGGCTGGGATAGTAACGCCAGTCTTGGGTCGACTGGGTCGCATTGAGCCGTTCGACGAGTGTACTAGCGACTGGCCGTCGTACGAGGAACGCTTGTCAGCATTTATTCAGGTCAACCGTATCTTCTAAAACGACATCTGCGCGCTTTTTTGAGCCTCATAGGCCCAAGACATACAGTCTACAAAGGTCATTGACCACGGCGGAATTGCCGTCAGCTAAAGGTTTCGACTTCTTAAAGAATCTTTTTAGTGACCATTTGTCGCGAGCGAACGTGCAAAATTTCACAGAAGATCGCAACTTGAGACTGAATCAATTTCGGAATATGTTGCGCAGTTGCAGAAATTGGCACAGACGTGCGAATTTGAATCCGCCCTCAATCAGTCACTGCGGGACCGTTTTGTCTGTGGTCTGTGCAGAGAACACGCGCTGTATAAGCTAACATTCCAGAAAGCCGTAGAACGAGCGCTAGCCATGGAAGCAGATAAAAGAACGTGGCCGAAATGCATGCTTCAGAGTTAAGCGTACCTGACGTTCACAAAGTCGAAGCCGTTGGGACAGCTGATATGACGCAGGGAAATCGCTACCGCTGTGGGTCTACAAAGCATGCAAGCAGACTGTGTCCGCAGATCGCTGCCTATGTTTCAAATGTGATAAGAAAGGATAATTTCAAAGAGCGTGCCAAGCTAATAAGCAGAAAACGATGAAGGGAGCACGCCGAAACGCGATGAAAATATTGCATCTCTTTCAAGCTTCTGTTTCGATTGATTGATTGATTTGTGGGGTTTAACATCCCAAAACCACCATATGATTATGGGAGACGCCGTAGTCCACTGGAGGGCTCCGGAAATTTTGACCACCTGGGGTTCTTAACGTGCACCCAAATCTGAGTACACGGGCCTACAACATTTCGGCCTACATCGAAAATGCAGCCGCCGAGGCCGGGAATCGAACCCGCGACCTGCGGGTCAGCAGCCGAGTACCTTAGCCACTAGACCACCGCGGCGGGGTCAAGCTTCTGTTTCCATGAAGGAAATTTTTTCGCCTGGTCTAGAGCCAATAAAAATTTAAATTCAATTACAAGATTTACCTCCGGAAATAATGTTGGATACTGGGGCTTCTGTGACCGTGATGTGTTTGAATCAGTTTCGCCAATTGTTTTCCTCAACCAAGGTGATGCCAACGACGCTGAATCTGCGGTCGTTCGAGGGCGCCATCATCGAGCCTGTCGGAGTGGCCCACGTGGCCGTGCAGTATGGAGAGCAGAAGGCCCGGCTGCCTCTTTACATCACGAGAGAAAAGGGACCGCCTCTGTTAGGCCGGATATGGTTGCACGCAATCCAACGCAACTGGAGCCGTATTTTCAAGCTCAATGCTATTCCCAGGTTGGAAACTTCTACATGTACTGGGCTACGCACTCTCCTTGACAAATACAAGTTTGTTTAAAGATAAACTGGGGACAATTGCAGAAGAAAGAGCGGAGTTGTTACTGAAAGAATGTATAGCGCGCCAAATTTTTTTGAAGGCGAGAAGTGTGCCTTTTGCATTGCAAGCGGCAGTCGAGGCGGAGCTTAAGAAGACATGGGAGTCATTTCACCAGTCGTGATAAGTGACTACGCGACGCCGGTTGTGCCAGTGGTCAAGAAGGACGGTGGCATAAGACTATGCGGTGATTACAAGACCACTCTCAAACCTTGTCGTGAAACTGACCGATATCCGCTTCAAAGAATGGACGAGTTGTTCGCGGCGCTTGCAGGGAGCCAAGAATTTTCGAAGATTGACCTCAATCGAGCATATCAACAGGTTGTAATGTCGGAATTGTCCCGAAAGTACTTGACATTAAATACCCATAAAGGTCTTTTTTCCGTAAACAGACTGCCGTTCGGGGTTTCTTCGGCACCTTCCATATTTCAAAGAATTATGGACACAATGTTGAAGGACCTTAAAGGTGTCAGCTGCTATTTGGATGAAGTTCTCATTACCGGCGAGACACCGGGCGAACATTTCGCATACCTTGAAGTAGTTTCGAAGCGGTTGAAAGACCGTGGTGTTCGATTAAAGAAACAAAAATGTTCATTTTTCCAAACAGAATTGCAGTATCTGGATCATGTTATCAGTGCAGCAGAGGTCAGTACAACGCCAGACAAGATAGAAGCGCTCATGAAAGCTTCCGCACCCACAAGCAAGCAGCAACAGCAATAGTTTCTGGGGATCGAAATTACTATGGGAAGTTTGTTCCTCGTTTGTTTACTCTGGCGAATTCACTTTACAAACTGCTGCGTCGCGACCATTCAAGGCTCTGGGACAAATCGTGTCAAGTGACGTTCGAGGAAATCAAGAATGTGAAACGGGTTGTTGAACAAGCAGGCGAACTCGGCGAAGGAGAGCTTTATTGCTGTGATCGCAGGCGAAGGAAGCCTGCGATCACAGCAAGTCTTCTCTTTTCTATCCTCGAGCTCCATGCCCACTACCCTCGTTACAATCACCCCCGGCCGATGAGGGAGCCATCCTGGCGACCTAAGGACAGGTGTAGACAGAAGGGTCATGGTATGGCTTGAGCCGAGAGATGTGTACGATTTCTTTTCCCTGACGGCGCTTGTCCGGAGATGCATCCAGCGGCTCGACAAGGTAGTTGACAGGGGATGTTTGGCACACAACTCGATAAGGGCCATGGTACCTGGACGAAAGCTTGTGGGAGAGTCCTGAAGTAGTAGAAGGAATCCATAGCCACACCAGTGAGTTCGGAGAAAAGCTCATACACGTGGTTGACGCGTCGTGGCGATGTTTTTGGCGCGTCTGGTCATGTGACGTGAACGCACGAGCAAGCTTCCGACATTCTTCAGCGTGTGCTGCTGCTCAAGAAACGGTAGTCATCTCTGAAGGGTCCGGTCGATAAGGAAGAATGGTATCCATTGTTGATGATGGCTCGCGTCCATAAAGAAGGAAGAAAGGCGAAAATCCAGTGGTGCTTTGCGTTGCAGTGTTGTAAGCATATGTCACAAAAGGGAGTATGCTATCCCAATTGGACTGGTCGGATGAAGCGTACTTGGCCAGCATATCCCCAAGTGTTCGATGAAAACGCTCTGTCATCCCATTAGTTTGCGGGTGATAGGCTGTGGTAGTGCGGTGTATGATGCGACACTCGCTCAACAACGCTTTGATGGCATCGGAGAGAAAAGCGCGGCCACGGTCGCTTAGTAACTCCCGAGGTGCTCCATGCCTTAAAACCAGGTTTTGCAGTATAAAACACGCAACGTCTTTTGCGGTAGCAGAAGGTAACGCAGCTGTTTCAGCGTACCGCGTTAGGTGGTCGATAGCGACAATGACCCAGCGGTTGGTACTCGAAGTATAGGGAAGCGGACCGTAAAGGTCGATTCCGACACGATCGAAAGCTCGTGCTGGACATGGCAACGGCTGCAAGGGACCTGTGGCATGTTGAGTGGGCATTTTGCGTCGCTGGCACGTAAGGCAAGAACTTACGTAACGGCGAACGAAACGGTACATACCGCGCCAGTAGTACCACAGCTGCAAGCGGGTGTATGTTTTTAACACACCAGCGTGGCCACATTGCGGATCATCGTGGAACGTGGCACAAATGTCAGAGCGCAGATGTCGGGGGATCACGAGCAACCACTTACGGCCGATCGAGCTGTAGTTTCGGCGGTAAAGCAGGTTATCCCGAATAGCGAAGTGTCCTGCTTGACGGCGAAGCGTCCTGGAAACTGGAGCGGGCGTCCGGTTTGAAAGAAAGTCCAAAAGAGATGAAATCCAAGCATCTTTGCGTTGCTCGGAAGGCATGTCCGAGATGCTGATGGCCAAGGCAGCACTAGTGGAGATAGGCGAGCCGACAGGCTCTGAAGCCAATGGCGAACGTGACAGGGCATCGGCGTCGGAATGCTTCCGGCCAGAACGGTAGATAACACGGATATCGAACTCCTGTAACCGCAATGCCCAACGAGCGAGCCGACCATTAGGATCTTTTAGTGAAGATAACCAGCAAAGCGCATGGTGGTCTGCTACAATATCAAACGGACGTCCATATAAATAAGGCCGAAATTTTCCGATTGCCCAAATAATGGCGAGGCACTCCTTTTCAGTTACACTGTAATTCTTCTCGGCCTTACTGAGGGTGCGGCTGGCATAGGCAACGACGTACTCGTCAAAGCCCTCCTTGCGTTGGGCCAGTATGGCCCCTAGCCCGACACCACTAGCGTCCGTATGAAGCTCCGTTGGAGCAGACGGATCGAAATGTCGGAGTATGGGAGGCGTGGTGAGGAGCCGTCGGAGTTCCTGAAATGCATCATCACACGCCTGCGACCACGCTGACAAGTCAGAACTTCTGGCAACAAGATTGGTCAAGGGGGCGATAATGGAGGCGAAATTGCGGACGTAGCGCCGGAAGTAAGAACATAGGCCGGTGTTTCGCTCCCAATTGGTCTAGTAAGAACATAGGCCGAAGCTCTTTGATGGTGGTTGGCTTTGGGAACGCCGCGACTGCATTAAGTTTCGTAGGGTCCGGGAGAATGCCGTCCTTAGAAACCACGTGGCCGAGAATTACAAGCTTGCGAGCGCCGAAGTGGCATTTCTTCAAGTTAAGTTGAAGTCTCGCCGTGGAAAGGCACGTAAGAACTTGCTCGAGGCGGCTGAGGTGGGTCGCAAAGTCGCTTGAAAATACCACAATGTCATCCAAATAACAGAGGCACGTTTTCCATTTCAGACCTCGCAAGACGGTATCCATCATCCTTTCGAAATTGGCAGGTGCATTGCAGAGGCCAAAGGGCATAACGGTGAATTCATATAGTCCATCCGGTGTTACAAAGGCTGTCTTCGGGCGGTCACCCTCTGCCATCGGCACCTGCCAGTAGCCAGAGCGTAAATCTAACGAAGAAAAGAACTCTGCTCCTTGTAGGCAGTCCAAAGCATCATCGATGCGCGGCAGAGGGTATACGTCTTTGCGCGTTATCTTGTTGAGTCGGCGGTAGTCAACGCAGAACCGGATGGATCCATCTTTTTTCCTGACGAAAACAACCGGTGAAGCCCAGGGACTGTTGGAGGGCTCGATGATGCCACGTTTTAACATGTCGTCCACTTGTTCGTCGATGACACGGCGTTCAGCAGATGACACACGGTACGGACGCTGCCTTAGCGGGGCTTGTTGACCGGTGTCAATACGGTGAACGACCGCAGAGGTTCGGCTTAAGCCTGACTGGTCACGATCGAATGAAGAACGAAAGCGGAGAAGAAGATTTATAATCTCTTCGCGCTGAGTTGGTGCGAGCTCAGAGTCGATGGCATCCGAGAATACGTCCAGAGCATCATTAGGCGCGTTGGTAGGAGTGACAGCACCAATTGGGAGCGAAACCCCAGAATCGGGTATAGTAGCCGGAAGAATGCACTCGTAAAGTTCGTAGCTTCCCAGGCATTCTCCACGTAGTAGGGATGACGGGCTGTGCGACGGATTTCACACATAAATGGCAGCGTGACCATTGCGAAAAATGACGACGGCAAACGGAAGCATGATATTTCGACGGCACGCAGATGGGACCGATGGCATAAACAACACAGGCGATTTCGGAGGGGAGGCACACGACACCGAGACAACAACAGCTGAGAAAGGCGCAATGTCAATGTCAGAAGCAGCAAACACTCTACACGAAGCACCATCGTCGGGGTCATAGCACGGCACAGACAACGCGAGTTCAGAACGAGCACAGTCGACCAAAGCAGAATTTGACGAAAGAAAGTCCCACCCAAGGATAACGTCATGCGAAGAACGGAATAAAACTACAAATGTGACGACGTACATCGCACCTTGAATGACGACTCGTGCGGTGCACAAAGCTGAAGGCTGAATATGATGGGACGTAGCTGTCTGCAAAGATAGGTCGGTAAGTTGTGTGGTCTCTTTCTTCAAGTTTCGGCACAGTTTCTCACTAATTACAGATACGGCAGCTCCAGTGTCAACAAGTCCGTGCACCTTAATGCCATCAATATAGAGTTCGATTTCCTTCGGGGGACAGCAGTTAGGTCTTGAAATTTTCGCTGCCAACGCAGTTCTTGCCTCCGGAACTGCGCCCGTCAGTTTTCCCTTCGCGGTGGGCTGTTGCGACGTAACATCGGAGAAATAGATCGACGACGAGGAGAAGGTGAACGGCTTGCGCCGGATGGTCGGCGACCGGGACGTACGTCTAGAGGTGGATTGGCAGGAACGGGATATCGTGGCTGAGTGGGCATGGTGGGCATGTAATGTGAGGCCCCTGCAATGTCGTGAGAAGGGAAGCTGCGACGACGGCAGTGACGAGCTACGTGGCCTGGGATGCCACATGAAAAACATATCGGCCGATTATCTGGAGTGCGCCATTGGCTGACGATAGGGGTACTGTTCGCTGAATAAGGTACCGTAAATGGTCGTGCAGGCGGCGGCGTCATATAAACGTTTTGACCTGTTTCATATACAGCCGGAAACGGGACGGTCAGCGAGCGGGAAGGTGGGGTCGACGAATAAACGTGGCGAGTAGCTTCGTAGATGGCCGGAGACGCTGGCGCACGTGGTTGAGCAACTGCGGCTGCATACGTTAGTGGTGCGGTAACAGTTGGGGGAGCCTGAGCTGGCGGCAATGCTTCGGCAACTTGCGATCGAATGACCTGGCGAAGCGAAGGCGACAAGGGTGCCATCGGCTCGGTAGTTGTTGTGATTATAGATAGCTGCCGGGCGACCTCCTCGCGTATGAATTGCTTTATGACTGGCATCAACGCAGAGTGGTCGGCGGTGTCATGGCGATAGTCGAGGGATGAGATGTCCGCGGTGTCCTGAGCAGCGCAACGTGTAGAAGCACGCTGCCTACGCAGCTCATCATAGCTTTGGCAGAGCTGAATCACCTCGGCGACCGTCTCGGGACTCTTCGGAGCCAGCATTTGGAATGCACCGTCGTCGATTCCTTTCATGATGTTCTTGATCTTTCCTGCCTCGTCCAGAGTCGTATCGACGAGCTTGCAGAGAAATAGCACATCTTCGATGTAGCTCGTGAAAGTTTCATCTGCTCTCTGTACTCTGCCCCGCAAGCGCTGTTCAGCACGAAGGCGGCGGACAGCAGGACGGCCAAAGACTTCCGCGAGGGTTTTCGCCAATTCCGACCAGGTACTGAAATCACTTTGATGATTTCTGTACCATAGTTTTGCCACGTCGGTCAGGTAAAAACTCACATTTGTGAGCTTATCGGCTGCGTTCCACTTATTGACGGCGCTCACCAGTTCATACTCGGCAATCCAGTTGTCCACATATTGGTCCTCTGTGCCACCAAATAGGGGGGGTCACGCTGCCGGAGAGCGCCAGCGCAGAAGACAGGCACAGGTGCGAGATCTGGAGTAGCAGCATGAGATGGCCCCGGATCAGTCATTGTAGGAGGTCGTTGGAGTGTGCGGCTGCGAAGTTCCAGGGTGAGGACCAGATGTGCCCAGCACTTCCACCACTTGAAACGGGTTGTTGAACAAGCAGGCGAACTCGGCGAAGGAGAGCTTTATTTAGTGCAAGGGCTAACTGAACGCAAGCCTGCGATCACAGCAAGTCTTCTTCTCTTTTCTATCCTCGAGCTCCATGCCCACTACCCTCGTTACAAATGCATTGGCATCATCCTCGATCCTGGCGCATTACGACAAAGATAAGCCTTTGAAAGCGGCATGTGACGCTTCCCAGTATTGTGTGGGCGCAGTAATTTTTCATGTAACTGAAGATGGAAGCTCTCGCCCTGTGTTTTATGTGTCGCGGACATTAACTGACGCGGAAAAAAAGTACAGTGAGCTAGAAAAAGAAGCGTTGGACATTATCTTTGCCATCAAAAAGTTTCATTTCTACATCTATGGAAGATGTTTCACGTTGATTACGGATCACAAGCCGTTGCAAACAATCTTGGGACAAAAAACAGGCATTCCACCCTTTGCAGCAGCACGTTTACAGCAATGGGCTGTCACGTTGTCAGCTTACAAGTACTCACTCGTGTACAAACAATCCAGTGACAACGCAAAAACGGACTTTTTTTCAAGGTACCCGCTCCAGCGACATGAAGACAGCGCATCCGAAGGCGAGGAATCGTTTGATGTCTTGCGCCTTGACTCTATGCTAGTGTCAGCCAAAGAGATTTCACGCTCTTCAGCACGTGATCTGGTGCTCAGTAAAGTGCTTCAGCTTCCAAGCATAGGTTGGCCATTGCACTTGCTCTACGTGAGCTTAAAACCACGACGATAGTTACAGCGCGAGAACAAAACGAACACACAGAGACAAGCTGTGTTGTCGTTTTGTTCTCGCACTATAACTATCGTCATGCCATACGAACTAGCCCAAGCTGCCACAATTCTAACTTAAAATCATGTTTTGACCGACGTTTGCAGATAAGCATGCATCAAGAGTGCCTCATGTATGGTTTCAGGGTTGTTATCCCGTCCCCCCTTCGGGAATCACTGCTCGAAGAACTGCACCTAGGTCATCCCGGCATTGTGCGGAACAAAGAGTTAGCTCGCAGTTAAATGTGGTGGCCACCGATTGTTGCAGGTTTAGAGACAAAGGTACGAAGTTGCCAAGCCTGTCAGGAAAAACGGAATGATCCATGTAAGGCACCTCTGCAGCCCTGGCCATGGCCAACCGCACCATGGAGGCGAATCACTTGTATTTTGCGGGGCCTTTCCATGGAACTATGTTTTTGGTGGTGGTAGATGCCCACTCAAAGGGGCCAGAAGTGTTCCTTGTGCGAAGCACAACGTCCGAGCGTACTGTGGCCTGCTTGCGCCAACTCTTCTGCAGATTTGGAATGCCGGAGATGGTGGTGTCCGACAATGGACCACAACTGGTGTCCGAAGAGTTCAAGGCGTTTATGCGGGACGTCGGGGCCAGACATGTCGTGAGCGGCCCTTATCATCTAAGTACAAATGTCCTGGTGGAGCAGTCGGTACAAACGTTGAAGTTTGTTCGGGGCAAGTCAGCGCCCAGTGACTCTGTCGTAGAAACACTTCACAACTTTTTATTGGCATACGAAAACACGCCTCTTCCTACAACTGGAGAAGCTCGTGCTAAGCTGTTGATGGGTAGATTTCCAACCAGACTGGATGCCATGAAGCCTATAGTGGAGGGGAAGGTGATGCACAGTCAATTGACCGAAATGCAGTGGCTGAAGAGCAACAGAGACTTGTTTTGTATGAATGGCAGTGTTCTAGTTCGAAATTACGGAGGCTCCCCCATGTGGGTTCGTGGAACCTTGCTAAAGAAGACTGGCCTGGTCTCTTAGAAAGTCATAGTCACTAACCCCAGAGGCAAGTTCATCTGGTGCCGACATCTTGAAGGCACAGGCACTCTGACGACACTAAGAGTATTGGAGTCAGACATCACGGAGGGGTTCCTGGCCCTCCCTCAAAGCCAGGCTGGTCACCAGTCAACTTCGGAAGAGCCTGTGCACATGGAGGCTGGCTCTCTAGCGCCCGCTCCTCCTTCCGAGACACCCGCACCGAAACAGCACTACCCGTGAAGACAACGCCGTCCACCTGATCGATACGAAGCCCGTTTTTAAATATTGTATTAGGATACAAATTCACCCTCTAAATAAAAGAAGACGAGTGTTACGTTATCATCGACCATAGAGTGATAGCAGCGGCCCCACTATCGCGACCGTTGACTATATAAACCCAGACATGTGGCCGCGAAGCCGTTGTCCACTGCGCGCTGGCATGGAGTAAACCCCTTTCAGTACTGCTTCCGTAGTCTTCGTTCGGCGGCGGTTTCTAACTCCGACGAAACACGACAGTTCTTATCATAAATCTGCTCGCCAATCACTGGTTGATATTTTGCACACCTTTTCTTTGAGTTGGACTTCGCATACTGCTACAAGGTAGTCTTCTTCCCTTATCCATCTTGGTTTGGATCACTCAATATTGATGTCAGCATTATAAGCCTTGATATGTGCATGACGGCTATGTTGGCTTAGGCCAATTTTCGACGTAAAGGATATGCCGCACTCAGTGCAGGCGTAGTGGTTCATCTCATTGTCCGGAACTGTGTTTGTTGCCACCATCGTCGTATCACCAATAATGTGTGTGAGGGGAGGAATTCCAGCGGAGACACCCTCGCAGAACGCGCGGTCCTTACTTCCACTCTCAAATTCAGAGTCCGAGAATAGGTCGCGCGGTAAGATCCGCCAACTTCATGGTCTTGCACCCGTGCTCCGTCATTCGGACCCTTTGTTGCCGCCGACAGGTCCGTGCGCAACCGCCGCGGTCCGCACAGAAGGCATTTGAGAGCCGGATGGCGCCGTGCCGACAAACAAGCCTGACGGGCGACGAGTTTACCGACGCAGATAGCCTCGCCGCGGTGGTCTAGTGGCTAAGGTACTCGGCTGCTGACCCGCAGGTCGCGGGATTGAATCTCGGCTGCGGAGGCTGCATTTACGATGGAGGCGGAAACGTTGTAGGCCCATGTGCTCAGATTTGGGTGCACGTTAATGAACACCATGTGATCTAAATTTCCGGAGCCCTCCACTACGGCGTCTCTCATGATCATGTGGTGGTTTTGTGATATTAAACCCCACATATAATAAATTGCTGATGCAGATAAACGCCGAGTTTCATTATCGAGCGACAGCGTCATTCGGATTTGGCAAGGGCACCACATGGGTCCCCCCCACAACTCTGACGAATGGCGACGTTGTAAAATGCTTAAAAGACCATTTCGACTTTCAAGCAAACGAAATAGTCGCAATTTATTCCTTATTCATCTGAAGACAAGAAGAGCAAGAAAGCGTCCAGGACTGCATTGCTGATCGGAGAAGACCAGCTGTAAATTGCAATTTCAAAACAAAACTTGGCCGTATATTGCGGGACTGAATCATTTGCTACATTCGGTATGATGATGCGTGCCGGTGCTTGCTTGTTCGCACGAAGTTGACTCGTGAAGAGGCCGAAGAATTTGGCTAAGCTTCTGAAGCGAACGAAGACGCTCGTGACATGCAAGCTCTATACGGAATGATTGCAGGTGGTGGCATCAACATTGTACAGAAGCAATGGTAAAGAAGGAAGTACAGGAGGAACGAACACCCGAAAAGTCCTAGTCTCTCATAGGACAGATGCAAAGAGCCGCATACAGCGGGTCGTGTCGGCGTCGCAGATCCATCTTTTATCAATGTGACAACAGAGGGCATCTTGCTAAGACGTTAGTGGTCGACAAAATGGAATGCGAAGATGATAAAGAGATGTTGTATGCATTAGTCGCACACAGTTCGGCCACTTAGCGCAGCCAATTGAGCGCACCTTAACGTGCGAAGGCCGTAGACGGCGAACGAATTAGTTCTTTAGCCATCAACCTACTGATTTTCATGCCAATTTCAATCAACGTGCGCCGGGATTGTTCCGCTAGTCTGTATGCATAAAGCAGTGTTGTATAGTGCTCAAATACTCAAACTGGCCCATCGGATAACGAGAAAAATGAAAGGACCGAGTTGACCTTATAACAACAACAAAAAAGACAAATCCCTGCCTATTGACCAGCTCGTCTGTCTTTTTTTGTTGGCCGGCCTTTTTCTGTTATGTGTTCAAATAAATCGAGTTTGACAAAACGAGCTCTCTCAGTGTTGTCTAAACTTTGTTTTTACGGAAAACAAAAGTTTGCGACCATGGCAACTGTGTTCTTAAGGGGTCTGCGTAGAAATCGGGCTTAGGAGTACCATGAAGTACAACAACTTTTATTATTGTCTGTTTGGCCAATTTTGCCTTTGTAAATGTCAGTGAGGCTTCAAATTTGTCCGTCCCTGATGATGTAGACGTAAGCACTGAGGGCGAGTTTCTCCCAATTACACATTAGCCAGCCTAGTCTAGGTTGTCCGCAGACTGATAATGGTTGTCTTTCTAGCGTTTTTACCTAATAGGCAGAGCCTATGTGATCCGACGTTTGGCAAACCAATCTACAGCTTTCCAATTTGAATTTTTTTCGCCAAACTTTGTTGATTAAGAACTCTTTTTTAGGTAAATAGGCAATGAAGCGGAAGACACAAATACTGTTATTTATTCAGCATAATAGTCAGCATTTGTTCACGCATTTGTTCGCGTCGTCAGAAAGTGCGTTCGTAGTGTGCCCCGCCGCGGTGGTCTAGTGGCTAAGGTACTCGACTGGTGACCCGCAGTTCGCGGGATCGAATCCCGGCTGCGGCGGCGGCATTTCTGATGAAGGAGGAAATGTTGTAGGCCCGTGTGCTCAGATTTGGGTGCACGTTAAAGAACCCCAGGTGGTCAAAATTTCCGGAGCTTTCCACTACGGCGTCTCTCATAATCATATGGTGGTTTTGGGACGTTAAACCCCACATATCAATGCGTTCGTAGTGTTTATTCGTCGTGCTGGGCCCGAGGGAGATTGGTAGGCCGGTATATTGTATCAGATTGGTAGGCCGGTATATCGTATCGACCACGCCAAGAGAGCGTACTGCGCGGAAGTAATCGCACTAATTGGGGCGTTGCATCAAATAAAGAACAAGGGCTAGGCCGCCATCTTTCATGTGCACACGATCGCTTTCCCTGCTCCAGGCACTGTCATGCTTCCTGACTACTGACCCGAGAATCCGAGAACTAAAGGTTAACATGCGGGGTATCTCCACTGCCGCCTCAATTGCGCTCTACCACGTGTCAGGGCCTTCGAGACTTTTTGGCAATGAACAGGCGGATTTTGTCGCTTCACATGTGGCCCAATTGGGCGACGCGAGGTAGGCTCCCCTCACTCCGTGGACGGTCCGCAGTGCCTTCAGAAGGCAGAAACGTCGGCTTTGGGAGCTTGACTGGACGGATAATAACACCGACGCTGACCTAGTGAAATGGGTTTTCCACGTCTTAGATGCAGCTCTTTGATTCCCACCTAACAAAACCCCCATCACCCTTCTAACGAGGCGTGGTCGGTTCCGCTTCTATTTTCACAGGTTTAACCTGCTTCCAGAACCGGTCTGTTCGTGTCGCGCAGTTTACGATGGGACTGATCATTATCTGCTTGATTGCCCCCAAACCCGACAGTTGGCAACACAAATACAGCCACGTGCTCTCTACTAGCAGAAGAGGTATGTTTCTGTACCACGATACGCGAAGAACCGCGCGCTGATCATTAATTATTAGGCTGGTAGGAGACCCCATTCCTGACCTTAGCTGAGTGCGTAGCCTGTGGAATTCCTGGCGCTATACGGCTGTGCCAAGACGCAGAAAAAAAAACAGGGGGGCAGCGGACAAATACACACCCGAATGATTGGGATGATGTGGAGGTGGAGCTGTCCGGTATGCCATACACTGGCGAGGGTGGAAACCTCGGCGGCCTCTGCCTCCTGCATCGTCCGTGTCTGCGAGTACACACCACAATTAAACCGTGACGCCATCCTCGCTCAACGGCGGCCCACTGAGACTTCACGACTGCTTTGGTGAACGCATCGGCTGATCCCGGATTTGGAAGGATGCGGGCAAGAGGACTGGTGGCGTGGCGTTTGGAGTTGAAACTTTGGGCACAGACAACTATAGCTCACCGTGTATATTAGTGTATATGTGTGTGAGTGTGTAGTGGAGTATGTTGGTACGCGATAGCGACACAGAAACAAAACGTGTTGCTAAAGGCCTGACCACACGCATTCGTCGTGCCCTCTTGCTACATAGAGAGAGAGGGTGCGTGGCTATGCGAAGCTGTGAACCCAGGCTCTCTACAGGGAGAGGAAACGATGCCGCGTCCAAAATCCCAAAATCCCCGAGCTCGCGCGATGCAACGGGTGTGTGCCAACCAGTGTAATATCTCGGTCGCATCGGTGTACCTGGGACCCGTTTCCGCTTTCCTCTACATTTCTGCGCCTTTGTTCGGGGTGCAGCGTGAATAAATAGAATGTCGTTCTGCCACTAGACACTCCAGAAGCGCCAAGGCATTTAGAGTTTATTAGAGGTACAACAGCTTCGTCGTTTTATAGTGCGCTATAGATAGACTATAATGCAGTGCAGTGCCTACTAGTACACTATAGCCATACAATCCAGTGACACGATCAGTATAGTAAATGAATGTCGATGAAATGCAATTACGTGACTCGCCCTCTGGATTTCGTGCCGACCGGTTGTGCCCTCGTGATCTCCAATGACAGCGCTGCTCTGGCCGACTGGCTCGCCCTACGTCATCTCCTGCCGCCGTCAAGAGGTCTCGCTGAGTGGTGTCCCGTCCTCGGACTGCAGCGACCGTGTCCATCTTTCCTATCTTCTCCTTGCTTCTGGGTGTCGCTGTCCCTGCGCCACACTCTCTACTTTCCCCTTCATATCTCTGTACCTTTAGTCCTATTCTTTTAAGTTATCCTTACCTCCATCCCTCGTGAGCTACTGTTGAGCTGTCGCACTCTGATGCAGACAGTTACGGGGCTCACATTTCTCTTCTCTTTAAGAATCAACTAAGAAATACAATTACAACTTTTAGCATGCACAGAAATCTTTACGTGGCTCCGTGCATGCATGTGAATAAGATCCACTTCGAATAAAAAACAAGGATTATACCTTTCACCTTGGAGTTGTCTTGGTCAAATGCGCAATTTATATATCACGTTGCTTTTTCAGAAATTCGAACCATGGTTAAGCCGTTTGGAATGTTCGCCAAGGAATGCCGCTGTCAGGTGTGCGATGTCCTCAAGGTGCCGTTATAAGTCTATAAAGCTTCATCGAAGATCATTACCGATTCCTTGTTTGGTGCACGGCAGTTAGAACACGGCAACGAAGCTTTGTGGCAGGTCTGTCAGAGCACAGTGATTGCGTTACTTCTGTGTGCATGCAGTCTAGTAGACTATTTTGATTTCCATATGGGTTAGAGAGACACTGCAGTTTTTTAGCGCACGAAAAAGCAGACAAACAGGTAAGGTTGGGACAGGCGCTAATTGCAACAATTATTCCAGGCAAAGGCAACCATATATGGCCACATCACTTTTCAACCGTGATCGCACGCACTGTGTAAATTCGCATATCTTTCCGATGACAGGCTGACTCGTTACATGAAAGGGCAATCGACGATTTTGAAATAGTTATCTTCCAGCATATCAAACATTTCATACTTGATTATTTCGCGGGTCAAGTGGCCCCTGCTCGATGCTGCCCGTATATGGTTGCCTGTATACAAGGAATGTCTATGTTGCCTGTATATATGCATTTAAGATGTCTTTTTCTGGAGTAAACATTGTTGCAAGTAGCGCCTGTCCCGTCTTTATCAGTCTGTGTGTTTTTTTTCGTGCGCTAAAAAACTAAATATGATGTACCAACATGGCCGAAACACTACGTTACAAAGCTTACAGCCGTCCGGTCAACACAGAGATCTCAGAGGGCGTATTCCCCAGGACATCTGCCCGAACACTCGAAGTACCGTGTGCTTTCTCTTGGCCGAGTCGCTGCGAGTGCGGTGCTGTGGAATGGTTTGACTGCGTTGTAGGCAAATTGTCGACATGGCCCAGCAGGTGAGCCATCAAAGCGATGGAATCAGACTTGCGGTGACCCTTTAAAATGTCTAGGAATCCCGGAAGCAGTTTGTGAATGTAGACCACTATGACGTGGCTGGCTCCCCAAATCGCATTTAAAAACTTCTGGGTCATACTCTCAACTAAAATTATACGGGAAAATACGCACAACATTTGAACGAAAAACAAAAACACCATTAATAATACCATTCAGCGTTATTGAAATTGTTTACTAAATTTAAAACTACAAAATTCGCCAAACCCTCAGAGTGGATATGTGTCATCTTCTCGAAGGCTCAACGAACAAATAATGCCGAAATGCAGTTCATGGTACCACCGAGCTCAAGGTTTTGTTTGTTTTGCGCCTTAAAGAAAACGGCAAACACTCATTGTGCACTGTGGCCACGTTTCTTCTTCTCTTCTTCTTCTTCTTCTTCTTCTTCTTCTTCTTATCTCCTCGGCGCCGGCGCCGGCGGCGGCGGTCGCGCGGCGCGCGCGGCGGCGGCGCGGCGGCGGCTCTGGCGGCGGCGGCGCGCGGCTCAGGCTGCGGAGGCGGCGTCTAAGGGGCTTCGGAGGCTTCGTATTCTTCTTCTTATTCTTCTTCGTCTTCTTCTTCGGCTTACGTATTCTTCTCTCTATTTTTCTGAGGCTTTTCTATCTTCTTATTATTCTTTCTTCTTCTTCCACTTCGTCTTCTTCCCTTTCTCTTCTTCCTCTTCTTCTTCTTCATTTTCAGTTCTTCAGTTCGCGAACGGCTCAACGTTGCGCACGCCGCGTGGGACTATTTCCCCTGTTTCGCCAGTGAAATCCTTTACGCCGAGGAGAATGGCGCGGTCCGCGGCCGGCACTTTTTCACCTTCGATGAGGCAAGGCGATCCGCAGCCATAATCAACGAACTTCAGCATGCACGGCGCCAAGTGCAAGTGCCGCATTGGCCCCGTTCAGCGTAGCCAAATTTTTTTTTCAATCAGTGTTGCCAGCAAAAGGAGCGTTTTCTGGAGTTGAAGATTGTGATTGCTGAGCACATAATCGTGGGATCGTTATTATAATCACCAGCGCAACTGGATTGTTATGTTATTCTTAGATCTGGTTTCACTAAGCACGCGAAGTAAAATATCGCATATTGCTACTGTTGACTCACGTGGGCTACAGCCACATGTCCCCTCTCAAGCAAAGACTGAGAGTAATTTGATTTATACGTAGGAATACAAACAATTGCCTTCATGGGTCTTTGCTTGAACCAATGTTCATGTAAAGAATGAATGGGTGCTCTAATGAGGCATATATATGCAGGAGTGTTATTAAATTATGTTTTCAAATCCGTTCGCAGTATATTTATGCGACAACGGCAATTAAGTTCTGCATGAATATGCAAAAAGAGATATTGAAATTTCCATAGACAACTCATGCCGCGCAATGTCATTCACCTGTGGCGAAGATGGCGAAATGGGAAAGCTAAATGAAAATGTAGAAAAATCAAGCGACTTATCGTCCTGAGCCGGCGTTCCCCCATGTAGTCAAAGCCAAAGTTAATAATTCTGATGACAACGTAATAGTCAGTACTGCAAATAACATTTGACATTGCCTATACTGCACTGAACGAAAACTTCTCTAAGTGTATGAACTTTGCCCTGGCGTTCTTCGTTCTTTTTTATTATAAATTTACTAAATCGACAAAACATTTGGCAGATCCCAAGTACTGTGGGAATTTGATACGCGGAGCACGAATGAGACAGGTTGACATGTCATTTTAAAATCAGCACAACGTTACAAGGTGGAGGTAACTGATGCTGCACATGACTTCCCTGTCATCATTATCATCTTTGGATGTGTCGTTTACCTTCCTCATTTATTCACGTCACGCGATACCAAATTTACTATACGTGGAACTAGCGAAACTGCTGCAAGACCGCTATGAGCGTGGTATTTTTTCATATTCTCACATGTCACATGTCAGGATTACCAGGTTTGCATGAGTCATATATTTCGTCATTCATTGACGTCACGCAACGCCAAATTTGGTATATGTGGAGCTCATCGTGAAGCACCCATTATACTCAAATGTAGCGTTTACACGCGCACACGCTGGGCACAGCGATGCTACGTTAGCAAACCACGAGCACTGTTTAGTCTGACGCCAGGCACGACCAGCCCGAACAGCGTCCGTCGGCGTGGCCTGACGGCAACCGACACTAAATGCAACATGCTGCATTTGGTGCTGAGGCTTTACCCAGATAAAACTGTGTCTCCCTCTGTTCTCGACGGAGGGACGCCGAACACGCTGAAGCACGCATGTGTCAAAGCAACACAGCGCGGTGCGCGCCTGCGAGTATATGGCAGGACCGGCGCCTGGCGTGGCAACGCCGGCGTGACGCGACGGAAAGAACGCCGGCAAGCACGCGCACCGCATCACGTCGAAATGTATTGGCGCCTCTACTGTGGCATGTAGTCATGTTCTCACATAGCACGCATCTCATAATTATCATGTTTGCACCAGTCGAATACCTTCATCATCCATTAACGTCCCATAATACCAAATTTGGCATATGTGAAGCTAGCGAAACGGCCGCGTGTGCATCGTAAGTGTGGCATGTAGTCATGTTGTTACATGACCTGCATGCCCTGATTATCATGGTGTAACTGTCAGTTCAAGCGCACGAATAAACAGAGAAGAAGAGAGGACAAGCGCTTTTTCGCAACTAAACTGTTTATTAGAAAGGAAAGAGTATATAAACAGGCAATCAAAAAACAACGCATGCGTGAGCAGGCAAAAAAGTACACCCGTGGCACATCGAGAACACAGAGTAAAAGAAAAAAGATTATCTCGGAACATAATCTCGGAGCTCTTTATAGTGCAGCGAAAGCGAAGGCTGGCTGACGCATTGTTCCCCTCTTTTTTTTAGGTGAAAATCTTCTGTCAACTCACGAGTTAATTGATTGTTCGATCGAAAAACCACTTCAGTATTCTGAAAAAAGAGGATAACAACCGCACTTTCTGCAATGAGCTCTGAGATGCGATGCACCCAAGGATTTCAAAGAAGAATCGTGCGCTCTGAGACGAATTCTGACGCACCATCCCGACTGACCGATGTACACTTTACCACAGCTAAAATGAGTCATGTAAACAACGCCCATTGCGCAGTCCACGAACCTTTTGCTGTGTTTCATGCGACATTGCGGAAACTCTCTGTGCATGCGTGAACAAATGGACTGCAGTTTGATTTTGGCTGAGAAAAGCACATCGACTTTATATCTATTAGCGAGTTCATTCAGTTCATGTGATGTCTTATGAAGATAAAGAATCACTGCTATCCTCGTACCGTTTTTACTATCATCACGACGCCCGGAGTGGTTCCTTTCAAATTTAAGTTTCTTAATGTTCTTACAAACGTACAGCGAGAAAGCGCTTGTTCTCTCTTCTTTTTTTGTTTATTCGTGCACTTGAACTGACCGTTATACCATGATATCCAACTATCCCAACTTTCGATTCTGGTGATTATCATGTTTGGATGTGTCATTCACCTATGTCGTCCGTTCGCATCGCGTAATACTGAGTTTGGTATATGTGAAGCTAGCGAAACAGCCGCGAGCGCATCATGAGCGTGGCATGTAGTCATGTTGTTACTTGACAGGCATGTCATGATTTTCATGTTGGGGTCTGTCGCTTGTGTTCGCTATGGAGTCATGTCATACCATACCAGTTTTGCAACAAGAGATGTGAACGAAACCACCGCAAGAGCTGCATGGCCACAAAATGTAAATCACGACGTACATGTCATGATTTTATTGTTTGACTAGTCAAATATGCTCTTCACACAGTCATGTTATGCCATACCAAGTTTGGTATCGACACCATTGTCAAAACGGCCGGGAGGCTAAAAGTCGTAGGCGGCTCTCTCTCTCTCTCTCTCTCTCTCTCTCTATATATATATATATATATATATATACACATATATGTATGTATTATGAAGTCTTGGTAGTCTTGGCTGCGACAGCGTTTATTTGAGGAAAGACCGCAAAACGAACGGGCAGAGCCAGCACACAGACGATGACGATGATGATGACCCAGAGTGGCAATGAGGGCAAAGAGACAAGCGGATAATGGTGATTGTGATTATGCAGGGATGAGGACGATGTAAGTTACAAGTGCCCACACTGATTCCCCCCACTTGGAAGCGGACACCCTGGCCGTCGTAAGTCAAAGTGACGGGGAACGTCGCGTGAAAGGTTTCATGCGACAAACGTGGACAATCTCTGTGCTGCGGTAGCGGCGGTCTGTTGGGGCGACGAGTTGTGTCACACGATAATTAACCGGCGAAGTCTGTTCTAAAACAATGTATGGCCCGATGAAGCGTGGTTGGAATTTGTCACAGAGACCAGGAGTGCGAATAGGTGTCAAAAGCAGCACCTCGTCACCAGGTTGGAAAGACACAACGCGGTGGGATTCCTCATAGATGATCTTCCGCTCGTGCTTTCGCGCTTCAGTATTGATGCGAGCCTGATGGCGAGACTGGGCCAGGCGGGAAATGTATTCTTCGCTAGAAGACTGACATGAATTCCAATGGCTGGTAAAGAAGAAGACGTCGAGAAAGGTAGTCGGGGTGCGTCCGTACACGAGGTAAAACGGTGAGTAGCAAGTTGTTCGCTGAACGGCGGTGTTGTAAGCGAATGTCAGGAATGGTAAAAAAGTATCCCAGTTTTTGTGGTCGGGCTGGACGTAAACGGCTATCATGTCTGCAAGGGTTCGGTGAAATCTTTCTGTGAGACCATTTGTCTGAGGGTGGTAGCTTGAAGCTGTCTTGTGAGTAGTTCCAGAAGCGCGCAGTACTTCATTTACAACTTGTGACAAGAACACTTTGCCGCGGTCACTAAGCAGTACACGAGGAGCCCCATGACGCAGTATTATTGCGTGAAGAATAAAGTCTGCAACTTCCACAGCTGAGCCTGTAATAACAGAGGAAGTCTCAGCGTAGCATGTCAGGTGGTCCACGGCAGTCACTATCCATCGTTTGCCAGCAGATGTGACGGGGAAAGGCCCGTTAAGGTCAACACCTACAACCTCGAACGGCATTGAAGGGCACGGAAGTGGCTGTAGAGGTCCAGCAGGTGCCGACGTGGGGAGTTTACGACGCTGGCATGGGTAGCAGGAACCGACGTACCGAGCTACACTAGAAGAAAGGCCAGGCCAGTGTGAAGTTCGTGGTGAGGTTCGTCGCGCCGCAGAGCGTGTGACGCGTTGCGGATGGAGGAGACGGTATCTGACGTTAACAAACCACACTACAATTGTATTTGACAGCATACACACACGAAATACATAAAGCGGCAGCGTACACTGCTAGTCAATTGTCTCACGTGGCGGTGCTGGGGACCAGGAGGCTGTGGGGCTGGCAGAGTCCCTGTGATGACGTAATCGTCGTCGGGTAGATGTCCGGTGTGGAAACGACGTAGCAGCAGCAGGGGTTAAGGGCCGAGTGAACGAACCGTCGCTCGGTAGCCGGTAGCCAGATAGGGCTCGTCCGCGCCAGGCCAGGACCTTGCGACGCTCGTCTCGACGGCGGTGGACAATCTGGAACCTCGCGCGTAGGTGCGGGTTCTCCGAGAGCAGCAGGCCGCGTCCCAGGTCTTGCCAGGCGAGGACCGTGAGGCGCTCGCTGTCCCGAAGACAGGCGCCCTGTGTATGCGAACCTCGCGCGTAGATGCGGGTTCTCCAACAACCTGCCGCCCGTTCTGCCGGCGTTCCAAAAAAAAAAACTGTCTCGCCTGCGCGCGCCCTTCTTAATCTTCTCTGCAGCCCGAGCTCCTTCGTTTTTCTCGCCTTCCAGCGATCGGCCACTCCGTCGTCTGCTCTCGCTTTCCCTGCTTCGTCACAATTACCCCCCACTTAAGAAGGTTCTTCCCTGTGAAGAACTTGCAGCTGCCACTGGATCCCTTGGGACACCGTAGTACACGCGCACTCGGAGCACTGCACTACACTACCGAGCCCCGCACACTCGGCACACATAAGAGACACGAAAGTTGTCACCAGTGTTCAGGGCCCCGCACACCCGACACTCTCAAAGGTACTCGCAAGACGAGATGAAAGTTGGTCCGCCACGGTAAGTAATGTGCACCGAAAAAAAAAAAAAATTTCATGAATTATACCCGACACTGCGAAATCCTCAAGCCGTGTAGCGATGATGTTCATGCGCTTGGCAACCGGCTCATATAGTCTGCTCCTACATTCTCACTGCCTTTTATATATTCAACGCTGAAGTCGTACTCCATGAGTATGAGGCTCCAACGTAGAACACGGCTGTTGATGTGTTTGGCGGAGTTGATGTAAACGAGAGGCTTGTGGTCGCTTTGTAGTATGAACGTTCGCCCGAACAAGTAAATATGAAATTTCTGGATGGCCCACGTGAGTGCCAGGGCTTCGCGCTCGATTGTCGAATAGGCAGTTTCTCGTGGTTGCAGTCGTCGGCTAGCGTACGACACTGGGTGAGATGTGTTCTGCCGGGAATGTCGGTGAATACATTCTCGTAGGTATGCAGTATTCTAGCGATCTGCGTGCGCTGTTTAGTAGAGAGTGCTTCCGATATGTTCACATCGGCAGCAGATTCTTTTTGCTGAAAAGGTACGCATGGTAGATCGTCGTGCTCAGTATCATCAGCCAGACACGCGACTGACGCTTCTTTTGTTGGCTGTGGTACCGATGGTCGTTCTTGATATTTTTTGAGGAGGTTGACGTGAAACAGAGATGTTCGCGTTCCTAAATCAATAACGTAATCCACGTCATTCTTCCTCTCTAGAACTGTGAAAGGCCCTTTCCATGTTAGAATCAGTTTGTTGTTGTCCGACGGGAGTAGCAGCAGCACCTTGTCTCCAACAGCTAAACGCCGTGGTCTAGTCTTCATGTCATAGTGCTTCTTCTGCACAAGTTTGGCTTTCTGCAGCTCCTCCTTGGCTAGACGACAAGTGTTTTCAAGACGTCTCCGCAGGTCAACTACATAGCCGTACGAGGTCTTCGTCTCATCATCTAGATGATTACCAGTCCACATTTCTTTCAATATTGACATGGGTCCTCTGACGTAACGGCCATACAGTAAGTCAAACGGGGCGAAGCCCAAACTTGACTGCGGAACTTCTCTATAGGCGAAAAGTAAAGGCGCTAAGTACCGGTCCCAACTTTTCGGGCACTCTTGACACATTCGTCTTATCATTCGTTTAAGTGTGCCATTGAACCTCTCGACAAGACCATTTGCCATGGGATGATATGGTGTCGTCGGCAACTGTGTGAAGGATAGAAGCCTGCTGAATTCGCGCATTAGGTGGGACGTAAAAGACGTGCCTCGGTCGCTGATGATTTCCTGAGGTACCCCCACTCGCGAGAACATCTCCAACAGTGCTTCAGCGATCCTTTCTGTTTCAATACTTGGCAGCGCCACCGCATCAGGATACCGCGTTGCCATGTCCACCATTGTCAAAACGTATCTATTCCCTTTTTCTGACTTGGGAGATAATGGTCCCACAATGTCAATGGCCACTCTCTTAAACGGTGTATCAATGACGGGGGTTTTACCCAACGGTACTCGCCCAACTAAGTGTTTTGGGAAAGTTCTCTGGCACGTGTCGCACGATTTCACAAATCGTGTGATGTCAGAAAGTACCCCGGGCCAATAGAACTCCTCGAGGATACGGTCTGTTGTGCGTTTTATACCCTGATGGCCCGCAAGAATTCCTTCATGAGCCATTTGCATTACACAATGGCGGAGGGCTGTAGGTACAACAAGTTGTTCAGTTTCTCTCTTCGATCTGAGCTTGTACCTCCTGTATAGAATTTCTTCTTTTGTAAAGAAAAGAATCTCGGCAAACCTGGTCTGGATGGGTTTATCGACGGCCTCAAAGCATTTCTGTAAGCTAGCGTCATCCCTCTGACTTTTCTGCAAGTCACGTGCACTCATATCCAGGGGACTTATTGTTGGTACCGGCAGGCGACGAGAACTCTGTCCGACTGTCGCGGCGACTTCGTTTTCCTTTGATTGCCTCGCAACCGAAGTGAATGCATCTGTAGTATAAGATCCAGTCAGCGATCCGTCGTCCGCTCCCACCCTAGATGATATTTCCATCGGACTAGCTGGACGTAGGTGTCTTTTCCAATCTTGATCAGGATCGGAGGCGTCACGGACCCCTTGGACGTTTCCCAGAACGACGTCATACAGTGGGTCATCCATGCAGATCGCGCGAGTCTTGCCTGAGAAAAAGGGTGAAATAATTCGCACGTCTGCCTCCGGCAGTTTCAGTACCCTTCGATCAAGAAGACACACAGAGGAAACTTTCCCCGTCAGATTGCTGACTGGTACAAGGGACCTTCTCACAATAACCGAGTCGCATCCTGTATCCCGTAAGACCGTAACGGGCTGGTTTTCAAGGACGCCTTCGGCCGTAGGCATAGACTTGTCCTCCCACTTGATTCTCGTACGTTTCGAGCAATCAGTACCTTGCCGGGAAGCCTGTGTCTCCTGGTTTGATGCTTTCGGACCTTCTGCTTGCTCTTTCAGGCAAGAGGCTTTACCGCTTTCCTTGTTAGGGCAGTCCTCTTTGCTATGCCCACTACGTCTACATTTTCCGCAGAAGGCTGGTTTTGTCCTTGGCCCTTTAGTATTTGCCCAGCAATCTGAGGCCTTATGACCGCGCTTTCCACAAAGCAAACAATGTGGTTTGTCCTTTTCCTCTTTCCGTAGTGCGGCCTGCGCTCGATCTGGTGGCTTTTTATGGTCCTTGTCGTCCTTACCTTTACCAAGGTTGACGAAACCCTGCGCCTCCATATAATGATCAGTAGCTTCTACCAGCTTTTCAATTCCTCGGCAATCCCTTTCCCGCAGGAAGATTGCCAACTTCTCGTGGCACTGCGTGATGAATTGCTCTGAAACAATAACGTCTCGCAGAGCTTCGTACGTCCGTTCGGTCTTGGCCATCTCTTGCCAATGGTCGAAATAACCTAGTAATCGCCCAGCGAACTGTCGACCCGTTTCGCAGTCCTCAGGCTTCGCCGACCGAAACTTAGTGCGGTAGCCCTCCTCTGTAAACCGGAAGCGCTGCAACAACGTTTTCTTTAACGTTGCGTAATCCATGGCATGGTCAGGTGCCATTCTGCCAACAACACTTAGCGCTTCACCGGTCAAACAAAGGCTCAGTGAAAGGGCCCACTTGTCTTGCGGCCAATCCTGGCTCCTGGCGACGCGTTCAAAGCGCTGGATGTACGCGTCCAGCTCGTCGCGAACTTCGTTGAAGGGCGGTATGAGTTTGTGCGGACTTTCGTAGCTTTGAGGAGAACCCATGTGCGGACCCTCTACTGATTGACCTGTAGTCACGCTACCCGTTGTCGCATCTAACTCTCGGAGCTTCAACCTTAGTTCGAGAACCTCCTTTTCTGCTTGTAGCCTCGCCAGTGCCTCGGCATCAGCTTCTTTTGCTGCATTGCGTTCGGCTAAACGTACTTCCCGCGCTTCTCGTTCACGTACGCGCTCTTCATCGATCCACTGCTTTAGCCCTGGACCGCTCAACCCCAGTTCCTTTCCAATTGCTGTGAGCTTGTCCGTCTCCATCGTCAACCGTCAGACCCGCATAAGCGACGCGCTGCTCTTTTATAGGATAAGAGCAGTCCTGTCTCGCGGACGCCAGATGTGAAGTTAGTGGTGAGGTTCGTCGCGCCGCAGAGCGTGTGACGCGTTGCGGATGGAGGAGACGGTATCTGACGTTAACAAACCACACTACAATTGTATTTGACAGCATACACACACGAAATACATAAAGCGGCAGCGTACACTGTTAGTCAATTGTCTCACGTGGCGGTGCTGGGGACCAGGAGGCTGTGGGGCTGGCAGAGTCCCTGTGATGACGTAATCGTCGTCGGGTAGATGTCCGGTGTGGAAACGACGTAGCAGCAGCAGGGGTTAAGGGCCGAGTGAACGAACCGTCGCTCGGTAGCCGGTAGCCAGATAGGGCTCGTCCGCGCCAGGCCAGGACCTTGCGACGCTCGTCTCGACGGCGGTGGACAATCTGGAACCTCGCGCGTAGGTGCGGGTTCTCCGAGAGCAGCAGGCCGCGTCCCAGGTCTTGCCAGGCGAGGACCGTGAGGCGCTCGCTGTCCCGAAGACAGGCGCCCTGTGTATGCGAACCTCGCGCGTAGATGCGGGTTCTCCAACAACCTGCCGCCCGTTCTGCCGGCGTTCCAAAAAAAAAACTGTCTCGCCTGCGCGCGCCCTTCTTAATCTTCTCTGCAGCCCGAGCTCCTTCGTTTTTCTCGCCTTCCAGCGATCGGCCACTCCGTCGTCTGCTCTCGCTTTCCCTGCTTCGTCACAGCCAGTAATAACGACATCGAATGCGGTCCAGAGTTTTTTTAAAACCAAGATGACCAGCAATCAAGTCGTCGTGGAAGGCTTCGAGCACCTGAAGTCGAAGAGAGCGTGGCGGTACAGGAACCCAGCGCTGACCGTCAGGGTGGTAGACGTGGCGGTAGAGAACCCCATTGTCCAGCTTAAAGTGCAGGAGTTGACGACGGAGTCGCGCGTTTGGCGGATGATAAACTCCCGAAAGGTGGTCCATTATGCGTCTGCAGTATGAATCGGACCGCTGGCGGGAGATAAATGTTGGCTCGTCGTCCGAAAAGGGTTGGGTTATTGATGCGAGCGTATGAACTTTGGTAGATGTGGCGGTCGAGTTCTCACCAACGCTCATATGGGTAGTTGGAAGCGGGCAACGAGATAAAGCATCGGCGTCTTGATGTTTTCTGCCTGACTTGAAGGTTATGTCAAAGTCGTACTCCTGTAAGCGTAGTATCCACCGACCCAAGCGCCCGGACAAGTTCTTCAGTGTAGAAAGCCAGCATAAGGCATGGTGGTCCGTAACGATTGTGAAGTGACGGCCGTGGAGATAGGGACGGAACTTCTAGACCGACCAAACAACAGCCAAACACTCTTGCTCAGTTATGGTGTAGTTCTTTTCAGCAGCGGTGAGTACGCGACTGGCATATGCAACAACTTTCTGTAGGGAAGACTTGTCGCGTTGTTGAAGAACGGCTCCTATACCAAGGCCGCTAGCGTCGGTATGGAGGATAGTCGGTGTGGCTTCGTCAAAGTGGCAGAGCAGAGGTTCAGACGTGAGTGCCTGCTTCAACAGGTCGAATGCCGTTTGACATTCTTGAGACCACAGAAAAGGGACGTTGGACGCAAGTAGTTGGTGTAATGGAGCAGCAATAGAAGCGAAGTTCTGGATAAACTGGCGAAAATGGGAGGCGAGGCCAAAGAAACTGCGCAGCTCCTTTGGTTTTTCGGGGCGCGGAAAGTGAAGGACTGCAGAAATCTTGTCAGGGTCGGGCCGGATGCCATCTTTGCTAACGACGTGTCCTAAGACCTTGATAGATTTGCTAGCGAAAGAGCATTTCTTCGTGTTTATTTGAAGCCCGGTGCCGGCAAGGCACGTCAAAACTTGATCCAATCGTTCTAGGTGCTCAGGAAACGTTGACGAAAAGATAATAATGTCGTCCAGGTAGCATAGGCAACTTTTCCATTTCAGGCCGCGAAGCACGGTATCTATCATGCGCTCAAAAGTCGCGGGTGCGTTGCAGAGCCCGAAAGGCATCACGTTGAATTCATATAGCCCGTCGGGGGTTGCGAATGCCGTTTTCTCCTTATCGTCTTCATGCATGGGGATCTGCCAGTACCCAGAACGCAAGTCGATGCTTGAAAAGAATTCCGCGCCTTGTAGGGAATCAAGGGCGTCGTCAATGCGTGGCATAGGGTACACGTCCTTGCGTGTGATCTTATTGAGCACCCGGTAGTCCACGCAAAACCGCACAGAGCCATCTTTTTTATGGACCAAAACAATTGGAGACGACCAAGGGCTAGATGAGGGACGGATGACTTCCCGTTTAAGCATGTCCGCAACGTTTTCTTCTATAATTTTTCTTTCAGTTAGAGACACGCGGTAGGGTCGGCGGTGTACAATAGATGTCCCAACAGTTTGAATTCGTTGTGCTGTAGTATTAGTGCGGCCCAGCTTAGACGAGCAAATATCGAAAGACTTTGCATGTTTCTGTAACAATGCGAGCAGCTGCTGCCTCTGTGAATATGTAAATTCGCTGCTGATAGTGGTGGTAAAGGCGGAGGAAGAAACATGCTCACCGAGGCAAGGTTCTTTGGATGCGATTGCCTGAAGTGGCGTGACGAGTACAGGCTCGAAGTCAGCAACACGGGCCATAGTAGTGCCCTGTGGCAGTAAGATCTTCTCCGCTGTAGAGTTGACAGCGGTGACAAGTGCCGAGCCATTGCAAAAACGAACGACACCGGACGGAAGAACTATACCTTTGCGAACGCAAAGTGGTGACGGTGAGACCAATACATCCCCGTGATAGATGTCGTTGGACGTAATGCTGACAGTTTGCTCGTGTAGTGGCGGGAGTTCGATGTCTTTCGCAGCGACCAGACGAAGTGGCTTCTGGTTATCGTCGTCAAGCATGTAGTCGGTGTCAGCGAGGTGAACGACGCGTTGTCCACAACAAATCGCCGCGGAAGCAGATGATAGAAAATCCCACCCTAAAATTAGTTGGTGAGAGCAGCGGGACAGGGCAGCAAACTGGACATGATGGCGGATGCCGTCGATGAAAACACGCACAGTACAAAGCGCGGAAGGGCGAATGACGTTCCCCTGGGCAGCAACTAACGTGGGGCCATCGTAAGGCGTCATTACTTTCCTTAAATGTTCACACAAATCAGCACGTATCACAGACGATGGCGCACCTGTGTCCACCAAAGCATCGACTCGCACTCCTTCCACTTCCACAGAAACCATGTTACACGGGCCTAATGGAGAAATTTCAGTTCTAATTCAGAATGCAGTTTTTCCTCCACAAACCGCATCACTTAGTTTTCCGAATGAATATCAGAGGTGAATGAGGCGGGCCGAAGTGGAGAAGTGGAACGGCGGAAGGGCGAAGGCGAACGGCGTCTCGTGTTTCGGCTGTTTCGTGGTGCAGTCGATGCAGGAGGAGATTGAGACCGGTGCGGGGGAGACGAATAACGCCGACCTTGATAAGACGCCCTGGTGTACAAATCCCGTTCACGCACATCGTTCCGACGCTCATCTTGCTGGCGCTTTCGGCAGAAACGAGATATGTGGCCGCGATAGCCACAGTAGTAGCATACAGGGCGAGACGAGCGCCATGGTGGGGAATAGAAGGCATTCGGTGCACCTGGAGATAGCGCGGTCAGGTGGGCCGAAGGGTCAGGGGGGCACGGAATGGTAGTTCACCGGGGTAGCGGCAGCAACTGACGCGTAGGATAGACGTGGCAATGTTGCGTGGGCGTCGCTGGGAGGCACGGCAGTAACTTGAGGGTACGTGGCTATAGGGTGAAAAGCAGGTGGCTGTACGGGCGCAGAGCCAGTCAGGGATGTAAGTTCCTCCCTGATGATGTCACGTAAGGGCATTCCCGAAGGCTGTGTAGGTCGCGGTGTAAGAGGTGTGAAGCCCATGGACCGCAATTCTTCGCGTATAATGTCCCGGATGAGGTCACGCAGATGGCCATCTGACGTGGAGTGGTGGTCGCCGATGTCTGGTTGAAGGCGAACGGAGTCCAGCGCATCAAGGCGCTGGCATGTCGCCACGACATCAGCGATGGTAGCTGGGGTTTGCACAGCGAGGGCATTAAAGGCAACAGGCCCAATGCCTTTCAATATGTGGCGCACTTTGTCCGATTCCGGCATGGATTTATTGACACGCCGGCAGAGTGCGAGGACATCCTCGATGTATGAAGTATACGATTCACCGGGATGTTGTCGGCGAGTATCGAGTGTCCTCTTCGCGACGGCGGATCGAATGTCTGGTGTCCCAAAGACGTGCCGAAGCTGCTGCTGGAAGGTAGCCCAGTCGGGTAAGTCAACGACGTGGTTAAAATACCATGTCTTTGCGACTCCAACCAGATAAAAAGGCACGTAACGCAGTTTGGCGGCCTCGTCCCGCCTATTAGCGGCACTTACGCGGTCGTAGTCATCAAACCAGTCTTCTGCGTCTTCTCCCCGAAGACCAGCGAAGAGCGGGGGTTCCCGCTGATGTCCGTGTATGTAAGTAGGAGGGGCAGCTTGCGTCGGTGCGTGGTTGATGACATCAGCGCCGGTAGGCTCGGTCTGGGACATGCTGCCTGACTGTGGCCGCAAGCGGCGGCCTGAACGAAGCTCCAGGGGGTATAGCGGGCTGCGGGAGGTCAGAGGACCGAAAATCCACCTCCACCACGTATGAAGTCTTGGTAGTCTTGGCATCGACAGCGTTTATTTGAGGAAAGACCTCGCAAAACGAACGGGCAGAGCCAGCACACAGACGATGACGATGCTGATGACCCAGAGTGGCAATGAGGGCAAAGAGACAAGCGGATGATGGTGATTGTGATTAGGCAGGGATGAGGACGATGTAAGCTACAAATTCCCACAATATATATATATATATATATATATATATATATATATATATATATATATATATATATATAGAGAGAGAGAGAGAGAGAGAGAGAGAGAGAGAGAGAGAGAGACTGAGAGAAAGAGATACGCTCACAGTAGCTGAAGTTCGCTAAGAAATGTTTCGCATTTGAAAAACATTCAACTGAACGTCTAGGCTCGCTATACCTTCATATGTAGACCAACCACCTTTATATAGTTCGTTAATGATTTCCTATCCATGACCATTTCAAGAGACGGAGCGTCCGTCTCGTTGTGCAGGAATAAACATTGAAGTTATTGAATGGCACACATGTGTCAATCATTTGCAGTTTCTCGTGCATGCCTAAACTGCAGGTAACTTAGCATGGGTATTGGAAGCATGTCGCTGATATCATACCTAAATATAGGCAATACCACCCCTATACAGCTTTTGACTGCGCTGGAATAGTGTGGTCAAGGCAGGCAATGTCCCCAAAAGGAGAGCGCCTCTTACATCTTCTAGAATATGAACTGTTTTAGTACAATTACCTTGCTCAATGGTAGCTGACATGTGGTGCACACGTGGACGAGAAAACATGTGCCGAGAAACTTGCACGTTCTAGGTCTCAGTGCATTGAGTTCCCGAGTTCCATAGACTGTTCTGTACCTCCTCACTGCCAATAGGAAGCCCTTGTGGTCGTTCCACCTGCAGCCTCTGTGACGGTCTTCAACAACCGGCGTTTCACTTCGTGTTTCACAAGACTTCAGCGACTCCTCGCGTTAAAGACCATACCTTAAAAAGTCAAAGAGGTTTCCTCATACCCCCAGATCGCTCTTTCGAGACTTCCTCACGTAATGAGCCCATTGGTCTGATATCTAAGTGGTTGGTTTTGTTGTTGTTTATGGCAACTCACCTTGTCTACACCTGCTTCTACATTCTATCGGCTCCACTTCCGCATTACGTAGCACACATTCTCTAGAATTTGAGCCTTCGCACATTACTGACATGCTTTTTCAATTGGTTTTTCTTACGAGAATGATTAGCGGCATGGAGCCGTTCATCTTTACTTAAACGACTGGGCAGCAACCCGGGTCATTTGGCCAGCTCAGCTAGATAATAATAGTGGGATGTATGGTGAAACGACCACAAAAAAATTTCCCAGTTTTTCGAACAGAAACTCAGCTAGTCAAACTTAACAATGCCCTGCCATATAGGACTACAGGGCGTAACAATAGGCATCTATGTATACAGCCCCAACCTGCATACAGCCCCCGTGGCCGAGTTTTATCCCACCTTAGTAGTTAGGGATGTAGGATTTTTTTACACTAATATACCAACCACCAATATCTGTCTGAATAGATAGTCGCGGTAACCAAATAACCTGTGCGCAGACCCGTATATTTTGCATGGAAACCAAGCTGTTCATTCCTAGCGCGTGCGTATCTCCACTTCGTCCTCTTCGATAGTCTGGCCCGCTCCAAGAGAATATTCTGCAACATCCTTCCAGGGGGGCCAAGATGACACTCGCACACTTCGATGAAGTCTGGACCACTCTATGTTGTTCTGATCCGCATTATTATCCAACATCATCCCAGGGGGGGGTAAACCAGAATCGTACCCACCGAGAACACAGTTCGTGTTGAAATGCACTTGCTTTGCTACCGAGAGTACCTGTGCGCTACGGCCGCCGATTCGTGGCTGTCGCACCCCTTGCTGTCTCTGGAACCGATGCTGATGAGACGGAGGGTGTTCTGTACGTGCGTTAGGCTGACGTGCTGGGCGTGCAGAATTACGAAGACGCGATGCCTGTCGTCGTCGCCCAGAAAGTGGCTGGTCTGAGACGAGTTGTTCAAGTACGACGTCACCATGGACACGCTGGCGCTGACGACGTCGACGCACACGGCATTGAAGAGAATCGACGTGCTTGTTCGGCGGCTCCGCGTCTTCCAAGTTCCTGTCGCCAGCAACCGCATAGTCAGGCTGATGGCACTTTCCTGAGGTCGAAACACCTTGTTCCCATACAGATAGATCGTGGTGCCTATTTGAGGTTCGTGAAGACACTTAATCACTACTGATGACACCAAAACGCCACACCATAGATATGTCTGTGTGCGTTGCAGAATGATTGCGGCTCAAGACGAACAGTGTGCTAGACGGGCGCTGGATGCTGTTAGACGACAAGGGTCTCTGTACCATCCAGCCGAACATTGTCTCTATTGCTGTTAGCGTTTAAGTTACGCAGTAGATTTTGCCGGTGATGACCTTACAATAGGCGTCCGATCCTACGATGACACTAATCTCGTCCGGTTGCCACGTACTCGGTTGAAAAGGGTCAGCTACGTTGTACTTCCGTTCAAGAAGTAGGTGCGAAATGTTAGAGACGGGTGGTGGGTTTGTCACAGAGCAAATTTCAGGAATCGTTAACGCTTCTAAGGTAATCGTTGAATCGTCGAACTTTTGGCTTATCCTTCTCTATACTCAATAGAACGCAGGGGCAGCCCATGCGGCGGGTTTGCTTGCATACAAGCGAAGGAGTATTCCCCAAGGCCACTAAGCACAACACATAAACTACGTTTGTCCCCCCCCCCCCTTAGAAAAAGAAATTGTGACTACGCCCCTGCTTTTTTCTCCCCCAAAGCATTGACAGCTGCTTTTTCGGGAATGTTTGTGATAGCCTACAAAGGTGGCATTTCATTAAAAACGTCCAATAAGTCTGGGTAAAAAATAAGCGGAAAACTGAACTGCGCACGTAGAGCTGCAAATGTAAGCGGCGTGAAGTAACAGCCAGATGCTTCCCCAGTGGAGCTATAAGCCAGCACACAGTACTTATACGACAGTTCTTGTGAGCAATGCCGCGGTTGTGAGTTTGACCTCACCTGGCAAAAGTCGTTTTGTAGTCCTTAGATTTTAATTAGGAGTTAATCTAGTCTGAACTAGCAGTGAATTCGTAACAATAACTTTTCACAGTTTGCCGCTGATCGCAACACAGCACGGCGAGTGCCTGTGATACCACAATAATGTAGAAATAAGAGTTCACCATGAATTATCTGATAGCTTATCGTGGTGTTGTAGTGTCGAAGTCCACGTAGTCTGGTTGACTACGTATGTAAAGCATGTCATAGACTTGTATAGTACGGTATATTGTAGTATGGTATACGCTTTAAAAAATTGAGGACGAACTGCACAGTTACCCCGAAGAGAGATCTTTGCTCCTTTAAAAGACGAAATGTGCGCAAAAGATTGCACACAGCACGGCAAAGAGGGTCACGTTCGTCCTTGTGGATCAGAGCGCCTGTTTTTGGAAGAACTGCAAATGACCCATCGGTGCCTGCACATGTCTGTTTCCTTTCAGTCGGTGCCGTAGCATGGTGTGGTGTAGTGGTTAGCGTACGCGCATGCTGACTGAGTGGTTGCGAGTTCGAATTCTCTGGTTCTGCTGGAAATTTTCCAAAATTTAATTCTGAATGTCATGCTTGCATATCGATCGTACCTCTAATGAAATGCCAGCACACACTTCGAAAGGCTGGCTAAGCCTACCAAAAAACTGATTTTCGTATGCGAACTGTTCCTTCTTTGAGGAGTAATCATGAGAGCACGATTACTTCTTCATAGTTACTCCCAAAAGAATGCGAAGGGTGTGGAAAGTTAGTTCCTCCTCTAAAAGAGCAACTCTGACACTCCTTTTCCTTTTTTATTTCTTAGAGTGTGGTATATTATAGTGTAGTATGGTATTCTATAGCATAGTATGGTGTAATCAACAGTATGGTATATTACATACGTGTAGCATATTATGTGGTGGAAAAGAGAGTGAGGCAGAAGGAAAAAAGGACGGAAAGCTGGCAGTGCTATGTAGGTACTTCGAGAGTATAGCTGCTTTAAATTTTTTAGTTGTTCCTTTAAGCTGAGACCACTGCCAAGTGATCTTGTTGGATGAGCACGAACTGAATATTTAAGCTACGCGCAGAGTTTTCTTTGGAAGTAGTGTAAGTGCTGCGTAGAAAATTCTGGCAGGACGCAGCTTCCCTTAGAACGTTCTTCTTGGGCGGCATCATCATGGCGTCTTTCACCGTGTTTATTGCGTTCGCAAGCGTCTCAAATTGCCTCATAGAAGGCGTCGCCTGCGGCATTCGGAACAAAAGTTCGGCATGACATTTTAGCACTCTTTTTCTCGCTTAATACCTTGTCGTAACGAATGCTTCTATTCCACAGTCACAAAATTCAACTGAGGCTTTTATTTAGTACAACATTCCTTCTTGAAATTTGTGCTGCGCGTTGTACGACGCCCCCGTATAGCTCAAAGGTATTCAACTTCGGCGAGGGCCTGTATGCATAATAGCGGGTATCAAGACACTCGCCTTCGGGTCTCGGGGTTTGGCGTTAGAAACATAGAAAAACTAAGTGGTGATGGCCGCTTTCATCGTCTCATGATCTTCGACATCCCGAAGGGGCTGACGAACCGCTTGTACTTTTTATTATTAGAATATACTTCGTCACAGGCTTCATTTATCCCCCGTTTTGTCTGTGTGGGAGAGGTGGAAAATTATGGGTCTTGTGAGTGAAGTTGGACACGCAACTCCCTGATACACCTATGCAAAAGTTATATTATTAGCCTTTTGGAATAACAATGGGCAAATAGAAAATAACACGTTACCAATAGGCCAATGCAAAACCTATGTGTTGACAATTGGCAAAAAGAGGATTCAACCGATATAACTCCGAAAGGCTGATACCGAACCAAGAGAGAGATACAGGTCCAAGTGGTGTTTAGAGAACAATAAACTAACAGTCTCGTGTGGCTAACCCAATGTGCTATTTTTTGTTGGGAATTTTGAGAGAGTTCATTATAGAGGGATGGATGAACTAGCCTTTGGTTGCTAGTTTAATGAATGAATGCATGTGAATACATGTGTGAATACATTTCACACTCGTGCCGTTTAAAATATACCACAATGTAACGCCGTTAAAACTAAGTTTGTAGGCGATTGCTCGATTTCGTTTATTTGGGTTAGGTTGATCCCAGCGGTTTCCAGGGATTTAACTAAATTGCATGTCGCTGCTTATGCAAGAATGATGAGAAGCCTACGCACCTAGACTACGCTCGGCGGCAACGTAGCCATTGTGTTGAACCGCAACACGACGCACAGCCGGTGCTCGGCGTCAATGGCGACCTGTATGCAAACGCCCAATAAACTAGGACGACGCCAGAGCCCATATAGCTGCTGCAAAGAGCCATCCTAAGGAGTTGTTCGTTTGACTTTGGTTGAGCCCTATTGTCAGATTCACGCGGTGAGGCGTCTTCTGTGCTTGTACCGGGAGTATAGTGCAGCTATCGCTCTAAAATGCAGAAACCTTCATAAAGCTTTATTTTTGGGATGCCAAAGAAATATAATAAAAACATTCACTACCATTTACACAGACATGAGCTTCCAAACTAAAGCCAACTCTGGGGCTTTCACTTCTTGAATATGTCGCGGGAATAGCGTTAACTGATTTTCGAGAAACAGGGAATTTATGTTTGGCAGATGGTTCCAGAGAAATCAATCTCGCATGTTGGGTGCATAATAGGTAGATGATTATTTGCTCAAAAGCGAAGCTAGATTGCCGTGTGATCCTTGTACTCACCTAAACCAAGCACGCAAATAAACCGTCGTGTTCAGTTATCATTAAAGCACGCGATCTTCAGCCCAACGTCTCATCTAAAGCACAACCTGACAATAACTAGATTTGCACGTGCATTAACTCCCTTCAGGTAATTTTACCGCTCAGATGTGCATGTAGAAATGAAAAAAAAAATGTTCAAACGTACTACATGAAAGCACGAGTTTTATTACGTTAGATTTTCCAATCTGCTGTATATTTAAGCGACAACAGCCATAGAGCTCTGCATGAATGCGGCAAAAGGAGCATCTAAAATTTCCATACTTAGCTCATACCACGCAATGTGTTCGTCTACGATAAAGATGGTGCAAGGTGAAAGCGAAGTTAGGGTGTAGAAAGGTATATGAACTTGTTCTAACTCCGCGTTTCAGCATGTAATAGAAGCGGAAGTGACGAGTTCCGATAGTAATGTCAATACTTCGAATATAACAATTGGTATTGCGGATACTGTATTGAAAAAAAACTTGTGTGAATGTACCAACCTGATTCTGGAGAAGTTTCTTTTTTATAAAAAGTTTCTAAATAGACCAGCAAGAAAACATGAAATTGTAAGTCGAGGTTCGCTTCCTTCATATCTAGAGGAGCCAATTTCACAATGTTTCTTGATTTCGTATCTAATTGATTTAACAGCAACGGAAATATTTCTTTTTACGTGCAGCGTACTTCTCAAAAGCAATAAACCTTGCACTTATTGGATGCCACACGCGTGCCGGTCAATTGAAGCTCCCGATGCTTAAACGACTGATTAGGTAGAATTTTATAGAGTGCATTTCAATGAAATATTCAAGCTTAATATATGCAATTTGTGCTCTGTAGAGCGTATGACTGTGCGAGAATAGTGTGCGCAAGGCAGGCAGTGTCTCCACCATTGGAGTGCCTCGCATATGTTTTCGAACCTGAACTGCGTTATAGTCCTTTCACTTTGCACACGGATGATAAGCAGTGCGCACGTGGAGGAACAAGAGGGCATGGCGGAACCGCAATGGCAACATCGCTATACCCTTCTGTATTTTTCGCCCAGGTTACGCTGTGCGCCCTTGCTCAGCACGTGTCATTCACACCAAAGAATGACAACTGCAGCCTGGATTTACCAACAGTGAACTCCGACTGGCCAATCCCGTGGACGCAGCACATGACGTCACCGGAATCCAACTTCTTGGAAACAACCCCCCTGCTCAAGCATATAAAAACAACCGCATCAACGACTTCTTCAGAGGGCACGGCGGAACCGCAATGGCAACATCGCTATACCCTTCTGTATTTTTCGCCCAGGTTACGCTGTGCGCCCTTGCTCAGCACGTGTCATTCACACCGAAGATTGACAACTGCAGCCTGGATTTACCAACAGTGAACTCCGAGTGGCCAATCCCGTGGACGCAGCACATGACGTCACCGGAATCCAACTTCTTGGAAACAACCCCCCTGCTCAAGCATATAAAAACAACCGCATCAACGACTTCTTCAGAGGGCACGGCGGAACCGCAATGGCAACATCGCTATACCCTTCTGTATTTTTTGCCCAGGTTACGCTGTGCGCCCTTGCTCAGCACGTGTCATTCACACCGAAGAATGACAACTGCAGCCTGGATTTACCAACAGTGAACTCCGACTGGCCAATCCCGTGGACGCAGCACACGACGTCACCGGAATCCCACTTCTTGGAAACAACCCCCCTGCTCAAGCATATAAAAACAACCGCATCAACGACTTCTTCAGAGGGCACGGCGGAACCGCAATGGCAACATCGCTATACCCTTCTGTATTTTTCGCCCAGGTTACGCTGTGCGCCCTTGCTCAGCACGTGTCATTCACACCGAAGAATGACAACTGCAGCCTGGATTTACCAACAGTGAACTCCGACTGGCCAATCCCGTGGACGCAGCACACGACGTCACCGGAATCCCACTTCTTGGAAACAACCCCCCTGCTCAAGCATATAAAAACAACCGCATCAACGACTTCTTCAGAGGGCACGGCGGAACCGCAGTGGCAACATCGCTATACCCTTCTGTATTTTTCGCCCAGGTTACGCTGTGCGCCCTTGCTCAGCACGTGTCATTCACACCGAAGAATGACAACTGCAGCCTGGATTTACCAACAGTGAACTCCGACTGGCCAATCCCGTGGACGCAGCACATGACGTCACCGGAATCCAACTTCTTGGAAACAACCCCCCTGCTCAAGCATATAAAAACAACCGCATCAACGACTTCTTCAGAGGGCACGGCGGAACCGCAATGGCAACATCGCTATACCCTTCTGTATTTTTCGCCCAGGTTACGCTGTGCGCCCTTGCTCAGCACGTGTCATTCACACCGAAGAATGACAACTGCAGCCTGGATTTACCAACAGTGAACTCCGACTGGCCAATCCCGTGGACGCAGCACATGACGTTACCGGAATCCAACTTCTTGGAAACAACCCCCCTGCTCAAGCATATAAAAACAACCGCATCAACGACTTCTTCAGAGGGCACGGCGGAACCGCAATGGCAACATCGCTATACCCTTCTGTATTTTTCGCCCAGGTTACGCTGTGCGCCCTTGCTCAGCACGTGTCATTCACACCGAAGAATGATAACTGCAGCCTGGATTTACCAACAGTGAACTCCGACTGGCCAATCCCGTGGACGCAGCACATGACGTCACCGGAATCCAACTTCTTGGAAACAACCCCCCTGCTCAAGCATATAAAAACATCCGCATCAACTACTTCTTTAGAGGGCACGGCGGAACCGCAATGGCAACATTGCTATACCCTTCTGTATTTTTCGCCCAGGTTACGCTGTGCGCCCTTGCTCAGCACGTGTCATTCACACCGAAGAATGACAACTGCAGCCTGGATTTACCAACAGTGAACTCCGACTGGCCAATCCCGTGGACGCAGCACATGACGTCACCGGAATCCAACTTCTTGGAAACAACCCCCCTGCTCAAGCATATAAAAACAACCGCATCAACGACTTCTTCAGAGGGCACGGCGGAACCGCAATGGCAACATCGCTATACCCTTCTGTATTTTTCGCCCAGGTTACGCTGTGCGCCCTTGCTCAGGACGTGTCATTCACACCGAAGAATGACAACTGCAGCCTGGATTTACCAACAGTGAACTCCGACTGGCCAATCCCGTGGACGCAGCACATGACGTCACCGGAATCCAACTTCTTGGAAACAACCCCCCTGCTCAAGCATATAAAAACAACCGCATCAACGACTTCTTCAGAGGGCACGGCGGAACCGCAATGGCAACATCGCTATACCCTTCTGTATTTTTCGCCCAGGTTACGCTGTGCGCCCTTGCTCAGCACGTGTCATTCACACCGAAGAATGACAACTGCAGCCTGGATTTACCAACAGTGAACTCCGACTGGCCAATCCCGTGGACGCAGCACATGACGTCACCGGAATCCAACTTCTTGGAAACAACCCCCCTGCTCAAGCATATAAAAACAACCGCATCAACGACTTCTTCAGAGGGCACGGCGGAACCGCAATGGCAACATCGCTATACCCTTCTCTATTTTTCGCCCAGGTTACGCTGTGCGCCCTTGCTCAGCACGTGTCATTCACACCGAAGAATGACAACTGCAGCCTGGATTTACCAACAGTGAACTCCGACTGGCCAATCCCGTGGACGCAGCACATGACGTCACCGGAATCCAACTTCTTGGAAACAACCCCCCTGCTCAAGCATATAAAAACAACCGCATCAACGACTTCTTCAGAGGGCACGGCGGAACCGCAATGGCAACATCGCTATATCCTTCTGTATTTTTCGCCCAGGTTACGCTGTGCGCCCTTGCTCAGCACGTGTCATTCACACCGAAGAATGACAACTGCAGCCTGGATTTACCAACAGTGAACTCCGACTGGCCAATCCCGTGGACGCAGCACATGACGTTACCGGAATCCAACTTCTTGGAAACAACCCCCCTGCTCAAGCATATAAAAACAACCGCATCAACGACTTCTTCAGAGGGCACGGCGGAACCGCAATGGCAACATCGCTATACCCTTCTGTATTTTTCGCCCAGGTTACGCTGTGCGCCCTTGCTCAGCACGTGTCATTCACACCGAAGAATGATAACTGCAGCCTGGATTTACCAACAGTGAACTCCGACTGGCCAATCCCGTGGACGCAGCACATGACGTCACCGGAATCCAACTTCTTGGAAACAACCCCCCTGCTCAAGCATATAAAAACATCCGCATCAACTACTTCTTTAGAGGGCACGGCGGAACCGCAATGGCAACATTGCTATACCCTTCTGTATTTTTCGCCCAGGTTACGCTGTGCGCCCTTGCTCAGCACGTGTCATTCACACCGAAGAATGACAACTGCAGCCTGGATTTACCAACAGTGAACTCCGACTGGCCAATCCCGTGGACGCAGCACATGACGTCACCGGAATCCAACTTCTTGGAAACAACCCCCCTGCTCAAGCATATAAAAACAACCGCATCAACGACTTCTTCAGAGGGCACGGCGGAACCGCAATGGCAACATCGCTATACCCTTCTGTATTTTTCGCCCAGGTTACGCTGTGCGCCCTTGCTCAGGACGTGTCATTCACACCGAAGAATGACAACTGCAGCCTGGATTTACCAACAGTGAACTCCGACTGGCCAATCCCGTGGACGCAGCACATGACGTCACCGGAATCCAACTTCTTGGAAACAACCCCCCTGCTCAAGCATATAAAAACAACCGCATCAACGACTTCTTCAGAGGGCACGGCGGAACCGCAATGGCAACATCGCTATACCCTTCTGTATTTTTCGCCCAGGTTACGCTGTGCGCCCTTGCTCAGCACGTGTCATTCACACCGAAGAATGACAACTGCAACCTGGATTTACCAACAGTGAACTCCGACTGGCCAATCCCGTGGACGCAGCACATGACGTCACCGGAATCCAACTTCTTGGAAACAACCCCCCTGCTCAAGCATATAAAAACAACCGCATCAACGACTTCTTCAGAGGGCACGGCGGAACCGCAATGGCAACATCGCTATACCCTTCTCTATTTTTCGCCCAGGTTACGCTGTGCGCCCTTGCTCAGCACGTGTCATTCACACCGAAGAATGACAACTGCAGCCTGGATTTACCAACAGTGAACTCCGACTGGCCAATCCCGTGGACGCAGCACATGACGTCACCGGAATCCAACTTCTTGGAAACAACCCCCCTGCTCAAGCATATAAAAACAACCGCATCAACGACTTCTTCAGAGGGCACGGCGGAACCGCAATGGCAACATCGCTATATCCTTCTGTATTTTTCGCCCAGGTTACGCTGTGCGCCCTTGCTCAGCACGTGTCATTCACACCGAAGAATGACAACTGCAGCCTGGATTTACCAACAGTGAACTCCGAGTGGCCAATCCCGTGGACGCAGCACATGACGTCACCGGAATCCAACTTCTTGGAAACAACCCCCCTGCTCAAGCATATAAAAACAACCGCATCAACGACTTCTTCAGAGGGCACGGCGGAACCGCAATGGCAACATCGCTATACCCTTCTGTATTTTTCGCCCAGGTTGGTGGCAAACACTTTTATACCAGCTTTCGTAGCGATTGTAGAGGAATTGTGGTTCTGCCGTGCCCGGCGACTTGTGCATGTCTTTTTGTGGACGCATGGACGGTCATTTTGATTCTTCTTGCGGGGGATGTTGAGCAGAATCCCGGGCCTAATACAGACGATCTCATAAAAATGATGAACACTATGCTTGCTTCCCAGGAAGAATCGAAAACAAAAATCGAAAATTTAGCTACTGCTCACAATAAGGTAGAATCTACGGTTATTGCCCGAATGGACGATGTTATGGTAGCAATAAAAGAACAGAAAGTAGAGATCAAGGCACTGCAGACTGAAGTTACAGCGTTGAAAGTTAATCTTCAACTACATCAAAGGCGTCTGGATGATTTTGAAGATAGAAGCAGACGCCGCAATCTTGTTATTTTTGGTTTTCCTGAACCGGGTCGTGAAAATGCTACAGAATTAAGAAAGAAGATAATCGAGGAACTGATAGGGGATAAACTCGGAGTGGTTGTTAACTCTGTGGAAAGAGTACATAGGGTTGGGAAAAAATGCCACGATAAAGTGCGACCGGTAATAATGATTTTTTTTTATTACAACGAGAAGCTTAAAGTGTTAAAAACTGTCACAAACTGAAAGGAACAAAAATCTCGGTAAACCATGACTTCTGCAAGGCCACTATAGCAAAGCGCAGCAAACTCTGGTCTCATTCCAATGATTTCAGGGCGCAAGGTCGCAAAGTATCGCTCGATTACGATAAGCTGAGAGTGGACGATGATATATACGAATGGGATGAGCAGAAGGATTGCCTGAAATGTATCCGCCCGCAACGTAACCGCGACAAATGACCCGATCACAAACAATTGCGAGTTGTTCTCCTTAATTCTAGGAGCATTGTCAATAAAGTTCACGAGCTTGAAGAAATCATATTTACCTATGATCCCCAAATCATAGCAATTACAGAGACCTGGCTAACTCCGGACATTCAAGATTCTGAAATAGTTCCTCCAACTCATAAAATGGTTAGACGTGATCGAGGCTGCAGAGGAGGAGGCGTTGCTTTGGTGGTCAAACAGGAAATCACTTGCATAACTATGGACGAAATAATCGACAATGAAAGTGTATGGTGTCATATTGATTTTCGTGGGCTCTCGGTTCTCGTAGGTGCAGTCGACCGGCTCCCTTCTTCGCCGGAGTCGTTTTTGGAAAACATTCATTCTTACATGCAGCAGAAGTGCTAAGCCTAATCAAAAAATCATCATATTAGCGGGGGACTTCAACCTACCATCAATTGATTGAAACACTCTTCACCCAGGTTCAACAGACGTAGCAAACTGTAACTTGTTGCTTGAATTGATGTTGAACTTTAATCTCGTTGAACTTGTTAAAGACGCTACCAGAGTTGCTCGAAGCACTGAAAGTGTACTAGATCTTCTATTTGTTGGAAGCTTTCCTGATGACACTAAGGCCAGTGTTTATGATGGAATCTCTGATCACAAGCTGGTTTTACTTACCGCGAATTTCTGCCCTGACAAAAAGAATTCTGCGAGCAAGATTGTCTTTAATTTTTCTGCTGCAAATGACGACGCTATTATAGATAAACTTGGTTTGTGCGTCGGTGACTTTGAGGCAGGAGGAGACGTATTAAGTCTGTGGAATACGTTTAAAAACGTTACTGCATCGTGTCTTGATAAATTCGTACCGAAATTTCAGAAAAAGAAACGGTGCAACCCCTGGATAACACGTGATATATTACAATTGAAAAGAACAATATCAAGAAAACGTAAAGCAGTGCGTAAAGATAACCAGGCCATATCTTCCCTCTCAGTAACACTGAAGCACAAAATACGGACCGCTCGAGATTATTTTTTTGGAACGACACTTGTTAACTTCATGCAAAACGCTCCGCAAGGGTTTTGGGGATACTTGTCCGGAAACAAAAAATCTGTTGAACAGCTTCGCGTTGACGGCTGCACAGTAACTGATCCTTACGCAATTGCTAATGAGCTAAACAGAACATTTCACAGTGTGTTCAGTCAACAGAGTTCAACCAATAATCCGACGGAACCATCTCCTCTCTCGCCCAACGTAATGCCGGATATAGATTTAAATGTAAATGGTATTCGCCTTCTTCTTCTAAAACTTGATACCAAGAAGTCTTCTGGCCCTGACGGTATCCCTAATGCCTTTTTGAAGCGTTATGCGGACATTATTTCACATTACTTATATATTTTGTTCAACAAATCTTTGGATGCCGGATGCCTACCTTTTGATTGGTTGTGTGGAAAAATTGTCCCAGTACACAAGAATGGGAGCAAACTGCTCGCTTCGAACTACAGGCCAATATCATTAATCAGTAGTTGCTGTAAAATACTTGAGCACATCCTCTCTAGCCAGATAACATCGTTCTTGGAATCGAAAAACATATTAGGCAGCTTCTAGCACGGGTTTAGAAAAAAGTTATCGACGACGACCCAGCTCGTATCAGTCATACACGACTTCGCTGATGCTATCAATGACAGAAAACAAATAGATGCAATATTTTTGGACCTATCAAAAGCCTTTGATAGGGTACCGCACTCTTTACTGATACAAAAAATGCAGCGTGTAGGGATTGCTCCCCGCCTCGTGGACTGGATTTCTGCGTATCTTAAAAAACAGAACGCAGTTTGTAGAAATTAGCGGCCACCAATCACAAAACCTTGATGTATTATCAGGAGTGCCCCAGGGGTCGGTCTTGGGACCACTCTTGTTCTTGATCTATGTGAATGATATTTGTGATGATATTGACGCGGGAGTGACTGTGAAAATGTTTGCAGACGACTGTATTATTTATACAACTGTCAGTAGCCCCTTGCATCAATCATTGCTTAACGACAACTTGTGCAAAATAGCTGACTGGTGTGAGAGGTGGCAGATGGTTGTTAACTACTCAAAAACTTGCGCTCTTACAGTAACACACAAGAAAACTCCTCTTAAACATAAATACCATGTTCGTAACCAAAGTATTGAATTTGTTAATTCTGTAAAATATTTGGGATTGACCATTATTACGAAACTTAGTTGGGACGCTCACATCGACAACGTTTGCGCCAAGGCCTACAAGAAGCTATGCTTCTTAAGAAGGAAGCTGAGGTCATGTGATTGGAAAGTTAAACTTGCAGCCTATAAAACCCTAGTTCGACCAGTGCAAGAATACGCAAACATTGCGTGGGACCCATATTTAAAGAAAGACATAGATAAAGTGGAAAGGATTCAGCGGCTAAGTGCACGGTTCATTTTTTCAAACTTTAGGCGCCTCTCCTCTGTTTCAGAAATGTTAAATAAATGTGAGCTGGAACCATTGGAATGTAGGCGAAGAATTGCAAGGTTAGTCTTCTTTTATAAACTATACAACAATAAATCTGGTTTAAATAAAGAATTGTACATTCTGCCACCTCCTCAGCGCTCAGCAAGGTTAAATCATTCAAAAACTGTAAGACCATATGCTCCTAAAAATAACACATTCAAGTACTCCTTTTTTGTAAGAACCATTGAAGACTGGAATTCACTGCCTTCCGACTGCGTGCACGCTCCGACTTCTTCTAGTTTTGACCTCTGTGTTAGGAACCTTATGTAACCCTCTCCTGCTAGGATGGTGAAAAACTGTCTGCAGTATTCCTTAAATAAATAAATAAAAAAATAACGCACCAAGTAACGTTCAACGCCTCGGTGCATTGGCGTACAGAGTTTCATGAACTGTTCTGTACCTCACAGCCGTTGGGAAGCCCTCGGAGTTGTTCCACTTGCAGCCAAGCTCTGTGACGGCCTTCAAGAACCGGCGTTTAGCTTCGGTTTTCACAGGAATTAAAGAACTCCTCACGTTGGAGACCATGCCTCACAACGCCAAAAAGGTTTCTGTTGTGTTTTGGGGTTTTCAGTTTCGGTTTCGGATTGACATGTAAGGATGCCAGGGGGCGCCGCTCTGGCATCATTCCAAGGCGACTGTAAAATAAAGGCAGTGTGTGTTAGGTAGCCGTGGAGTGTGGTTGTTGTGCTTTCTTTCGGCGCTACGCGCCAACCCGCGTGTTCGGGCTGGTCGGTGTCCCCGCCGGCCGCGTACGTCTCCGTCGGCCGTCTTCTTCTTCTTCTGCTTCGTTGGGACCAGCCAGCCCGCAACACAGCTATGGCGACGAGGACTTGTAAGAACCCATTTCGTTCTCCGCGTTCGTGCTAACCCTAGACGCTCTTTGTTCCCAGCAAGGTGGCTACTGCTTGCTGCGTCGCTTCATTTCTTCATTCAGCTACGCCGCCTCTGCTTTCGTCTTCAAACAGTGTACTGGCGTCATTTTCTTCTCATCTGCACCTCTCCATTCTTCTGGCTTGAAATGGCGTCTCCTATTCCACCTCCCCTATTTCTTCATTCGCCCGGAGACCCACCACTTCCGTGGGCGGACTGGAAGTTGGTGTTTCAGGCCTACGCAGACGCGGCCGGGGAGGACGCCAGCAAGCCCCAGCGTCGCAAGGCTCTGCTGCTCAACGCGTTGGGCCCTGCCGGGTTAAAGCTCTTCTATACTTTGGAAGCCACCTACGCGTCGCCGACGCCAGCGTCGGGCGATGCCTTCAAGGATGCTGTTGCTCTTTTCGATGAGCATTTTAAAGATGTTTCGAGCGATTATCTCGCACGCGTGAAATTCCAAGAAAGGCGACAATTGCCTGGTGAGCCAGTCGCCGAGTTCATTATTTCTCTTCGAACGCTTGCCCCATCGTGCGGCTTCGGCGCGCTCGAGGACGATATGATCCGCCATCAGCTTTTCATCGGGGTAACCTCGCAAAACGTCCGCTGCCGCATGCTTCAAAATTTCTCCTCGATTTCATTATCCGAAGCCCTCTCGATTGCGCGAGAGGACAAGCTTATTCGATCCCAGTTGGAGCAATTCGCTCCGCATTCAGTGCAGCAACTTTCTGCTGCGGAGGCCAAGGCGGCGGCTCTTTGTTTCACGGGACGCGTCAACATGGCGGCCCTTCGCCTCGGCGTGGCGGTCAACATGGACGCCCGCCTGCACAGTCCTTCCGTGGCGGCCAACATGGCGGCCCCTCTGCGTCAAGGGGGCGGGGAAGCCGACAATATGGCGACCCCATTCCGCCAAATTCGGGTTTTCAGGAACAGCACCGAGCTCCTAACTCGCGTTTGCAATTTTCTTCTACAAGCGCAACCGCGCATTGCTTTCGTTGCGGATCGGCTCGGCATTTAGCCAATTTTGCGCAGTGTCCCGCGAGAAACCGCACTTGTCTTGCGTGCGGAAAAATCGGACATTTTCAGTCCGTATGCAATTCCCGTCCAGCAAATCTTCCGGAACCAGTTTCTTCGTCCTCTCCTTCGAGCACTGCACAAACCAATACGGTCACTGTTTTAAATGTGGATGGCCTCCACACTACGTCCGAGCCCAGCATCGTAGTTTTAGTGGGCCATGTGCCCTTGTCATTTCTCGTGGACACTGGTGCCTCAGTCTCTTTAATCAGTGCCGCTGACTTTCATAGTCATTTTTCCAACATTCGGCTTTTGCCTTCACACGTCGATCTACAAACATATTCCAAGAAAACGAGTGATAATTTAGGTCATTTTACAGCTCAGGTCTCCTATCGCAGTCGCACTGCTTCCATTACTTTTTATGTAACTGCCAATGGCAGCTCGCTTTTGGGACGTGATGCCATCAGGGCTTTGTCCATCAACATCGACGGTGCGTCTATGACGTGTGCTCAAGTCGACGTCCAAGCTGATCTTCCAGCCAACGCGCCTTCTGAATTCCACCACCTGTTCACCCGTGAACTGGGTTGTGTGCGGGGTTTTGTGCATAAAGGGATGCGTCGACCGGGTGTGTGCCCTGTGCGTGCCAAGCTACGCCGCATTCCTCTTCTTCTCCGTGAGCAAGTCTCTGCGGAACTGTCTCACCTTCAAGCCAGCGGAATCATCGAGCCAGTCTCTGCTTCCGACTGGGTTTCTCCACTAGTCGTCGTCAAGAAAAAAGGTGGATCCCTTCGACTATGCGTCGACTTACGAGAACCGAACAAGGCAATCGTCGTAGACGGGTTTCCACTTCCTCACATTGAAGAACTGCTTCATCAGCTCTCCGGAGCAGTATGTTTCTCCAAGCTGGACCTCGCGTCCGCCTATCACCAAGTTGAACTTTCTGAGTGCAGTAGAGACTTGACCACATTTGTATCGCACGAAGGCTTGTTTCGGTTTCGCCGCGTGTGTTTCGGGCTTGCATCTGCCCCTGCAGTGTTTCAGAAAATGATGTCAATTATTCTTAAGGGTTGTAATGGCGCTCTTTGTTACTTGGATGATATTTTGGTGTGGGGACGTACTCGCGAAGAGCACGATGCTAACTTGCATACTGTTCTCAACCACATCAGTGAATGTGGTATGAAACTTAACAACAAGTGCATTTTTTCTGTGAATGAGTTACAATTTCTAGGACATAATGTCAGTACCCGCGGCTTGACACCTGTTGAATCTAAAGTTCATGCCATTGTCAAAGCCCCACGGCCAACTGATGTTAAAACCTTGCAATCTTTTTTAGGTCTTGTTGGTTATTATGACAAGTTTGTTCCTCACTATGCTGATTTTGTTGAACCACTGCGTACTCTACTTCGTCAAGCACAGCCTTTTAACTGGTCAGCTGAAGCTGAGCAGAGCTTCATTCGAGTTAAATCAATACTGGCCTCAAAGCCAGCTGTTAGTATTTTCAGTGAGAAGCTTCCCATCGTCATCACGACGGATGCATCCGATGTTGGACTGGGAGCAGTGTTTCAACAACTCAGAGATGATCAGCTGATTACTATTGCTTTAGCATCTCGTACATTGACCCCTGCTGAACGCAGATATTCAGTAGGAGAGCGTGAAGCTCTCGCTTGTCTTTTTGCCTGTGAGAAATGGCATGTTTACTTGTGGGGCCGGCACTTCACATTACGTACAGATCACCAAGCACTAGTTGCTCTTTTTTCTGCAGGATCCGAAGGCCGCCGCCCCTTTCGCATTTCCTGTTGGTGTGCCAAACTCATGTATTATAATTTCAGTGTTAAATATAGTAAGGGTTCTAATAACGTGGTTGCAGATGCACTGTCGCGCCTTCCTCTTCAGATACCGGTTACTGAAGAGCGGGATGAGGAAGTTGTTTCATTAGTTACTTCCTGCATTACTAAAGCTCAGCTTCAGGCAGCTACAGCTGCAGATTCCACTTTGTCTCAAGTTCTCAAATATTTACGTGAAGGATGGCCTTCCAAAGGTGCTCTTGCTTCTGAATTCTTGCCTTACTTCGCAGTCCGACAGGAACTGTCTTGTGTCGAGGACTTGCTTTTCCGCGATGAACGCGTGATTCCCCCTGCTTCTTTCCGTAACAAGCTAATACAGCTTGCCCATGAGACCCATCCAGGCATTGTCCGCACCAAACAGAATCTCCGAGACAGGTACTGGTGGCCAGCCTTAGACAAGCAGGTCGAGCATGCAGTTTACAACTGCCATATATGTCAGGCAGCTGACAAGTCTGCCAAACCTGCATTTTCTCCGTTGCAGCCAGTCCAGTGGCCTGATCGGCCTTGGCAGAAACTCAGCATGGACATCATCGGTCCTTTGCATAATGTTCCGCAAAATGCCCGGTTCATTGTTTCTCTCATCGACTACCATTCCAAATGGCCAGAAATTTGTTTCACACATACGGTTACTTCTGAGGTCATCATTGAGTTTCTTTCTTCAATCTTCAGCCGGGAAGGTTTTCCTGATGCCATAGTTACGGACAATGGTCCACAGTTTCAGTCCCAACATTTCGAGGCTTTTCTTTCACAACGAGGAATTCAGCACTTGAGGTCATCAGTTTTCTATCCCCAATCAAATGGGCAAATCGAGCGCTTTAATCGCGTTCTGAAGGAACATATCCAGATCGCCCAATTAGAGCACCGTCCCCTCAAGCAAGTCTTAACTGAATGTTGAGCTTCGTACAGGTTCACACCACAAGGCACCACTGGAGTGTCTCCTGCTCAACTTCTCCACGATAGGCAACCGCGAGTTGCTCTCGACATAGTCTCTTTGCCTCGTAACATAGCAGTGTCTTCTCCTGATCAAATCCACACCAGGATTTTTTCTTATCAACAAGCAATGAAAAAGTATTAAGGATGACTGCCAATTGGGCGTGTTGGTAATTGTTCATGATGAGACAAGCGCAAAAAAATAATACACACACTCAGATAGGACACAGACAAGCGCTTACTAGCAACTGAAATTTATTTTGAAGCGTACACTAATAAATACTACACACGCATGAACGTCACTTCCCAACTTCCCCTGTCATCATCAAAAACGTGATAATACAAACTATGCACGCGCCCACAACCGGAAACACGTACCAAGAACTAAGAAAAGGAAACATAAAAAACAAAGAAACATGAATATGAAACGTAACACAGAGAAAAACACTGGGTTACGTGACGTCCAAAAAAGCAAATTCCGCATCTGTTAGTAAAACCGACGTTTGGCTGACGCAACTGTCCCCTGCTTTCCTTATTCTATATGCTTCCATTATTTCTCTCGTCGTCCGCTTGTTGTGCCTGTCAATTATTCGTGTTTCGTAAAATTTCGGTTGGCATGTGCATTCCTTGCAGTGCATTGCTAAGTGTGAGTACGGGGCCCCCTTTAGTGAACTCTCATGTTCCCGAAGGCGCACATTTACGCACCGACCCGTCTGACCAACGTATTCCTTTGCACATGTGAAAGGAGTTCCGTATACATCTTTCTCGCACTCAACGTACCTTCTGCCATGCTTTATGCTGCATTTTTTCGATTCCCTAGTTCCTTTCTTGATAGCTAGCCTTTCCACTGCTGGACAAATTTTTGATAACTTGTTTTCGGCTGAAAAAACAACCCGCACGCCATACCTTAATGCAACTTTTTTCAATCTATGTGAAATATTGTGCAGATACTGGATCACCACTGTCCGCTCTCTTTCACCCTCAACTTGTCTCCTCTCTTGGCTTGTGCCAATGATTGCATTTTTTACATCACGACGATTCTTCTCACTGGCCAAAAGGATACATTCATCTTGGTAAGCGGCTCCCCTCAAGCGCTTGATCTGCGCGGAAACACTTCCATTCAATGAGTGTACGCACGATTTTATGAGGGCAGCTTTGATGCAAGAAGTTGCAATCCCATTCTTTACTATCTTCGAATGTGCCGAATGATAGCTCAGCAATGGTTTTTCTGATCTAGGGTGATACATCCAACATGTGTGCAAAGGAGACAAATTAATTTTTATTTCTAGGTCTAGAAACTGAATGCGTCGTTCCTTCGGCACTTCAAAAGGGAACTGTAAGCCACACCCGTTTTTCCTAAAAGCTTTTAGAACAGTCACTAACGTGCTCATACCCGGATCGTTTTTTACCAAAACAAGGTAGTCATCTACAAATCTAAACAGCTTCAGATCTATACCATCTAGCTCTTTACCTACTGCTGTGTCAAGTTTGCTCAAAAAAACATTGCATAAGATCGGGGCAATACTAGACCCAATTCAAATCCCATCCTTCTGGACGTACACTTCTTCATTCCACCCCACTAGCGTGGAACTCAGACGCATGGCCAAAATCTCCATAAAACCTTCTACAGACACACCACAGGCGTTACAAAAAGCCACTTCATCATTTGTTTCGGGGATACACTCTTGTACGCTTTGTAGTAAAGGACCATGCGGAACAGAATAGTATAGATTGACGACATCAATACTGAAGGCATCAGAGACCCTTACATCATCTCCCTTTAAGTAGTCCACTACTTCCATGGAATTGGAAACCAAAAACGGGTCAAAATACCGGAGCGTTTTCAGGTGTTTTTGCAAAAGTTCGGACACGTGACTTAGCCAGGTACCCCTTTCCGAGACAATGGTTCGGAACGGAAGGTTCTCCTTGTGTGTTTTCACCGTAAAGAACGCTTCCAGCAACAGGCCTTTTTCACCTTTTACTGCTGAAGACAGCCTGCTCAGGCTCAAGTCATCTAGCTTCCTAACCGCCCGACGTTTTACAAGGCTAACCTTCTCCTCAACTTTGCGGAAATTCTTTTCTATAGCAGCCTGGGCCTTCTCCAAATATAGCTTTTCTGGCAAAATCACAAAGTAACCCTCCTTATCCGAAACCGCAATATGACTACCACTAGCAGACAGAAACTTATTCACAGGTCCCATTTTCATTGCCATGTGCGGTGTTACATTGCTAAACGAAAACACATTCACGCAATCAGTACTGCACCTCAGTTTTTCCTCGTCCTTAACACGGCTTGCCATGGACCTGGCCACTTCCATCTTCTCGGCACGGGAGAGAACTGGTTCCACACAGAACTTGGGTCCGTGTTGAAGAAGCCTTTTATGATGGTCGGGCAAAGCCATATCTCCTAGGATCATGACCTTTCCTTCCGTACTTGTGCGTCTTTCCTTCTTGGGTAAACTTCTTCGTGCCTGGTTCCACAAAGCTTCTGTGGCACTTTCTGACAGCCGCAGCCACTCTCGGTAATGTCGGTGTCCATTTCCACTCTGAGTGTGACAGGCCACTCGCAAGCAGTCTTTGAAGTACCGAACCTGATGGCTCCATTCCGAGGACAGTTTTTTTGCATAAACGTCTGCTGTTTCCACGAGTAGGAGCCAGTAACCCGCACAAAAGTTGCACATCCGGGGGCACAGTGACCCTCGGTTATACCAAGAGGCAATGCGAATCTTGCAAACGTAGAGAGCGATTAACGAGGTGATGGTGGCAGGGTTAGAAAGGAAGGTGGTGTTAACACATGGAAAAGGGCCCTTTGTACTAGAAATTACATTAAGGATGACTGCCAATTGGGCGTGTTGGTAATTGTTCATGATGAGACAAGCGCAAAAAAAAAGAAAAAAAACACACACATTCAGATAGGACACAGAGAAGCGCTTACTAGCAACTGAAATTTATTTTGAAGCGTACACTAATAAATACCACACACGCATGAACGTCACTTCCCAACTTCCCCTGTCATCATCAAAAACGTGATAATACAAAATATGCACGCGCCCACAACCGGAAACACGTACCAAGAACTAAGAAAAGAAAACGTAAAAACAAAGAAACATGAATATGAAACGTAACACAGAGAAAAACACTGGGTTACGTGACGTCCAAAAAAGCAAATTCCGCATCTGTTAGTAGAACCGACGTTTGGCTGACGCAACTGTCCCCTGCTTTCCTTATTCTATATGCTTCCATTATTTCTCTCGTCGTCCGCTTGTTGTGCCTGTCAATTATTCGTGTTTCGTAAAATTTCGGTTGGCATGTGCATTCCTTGCAGTGCATTGCTAAGTGTGAGTACGGGGCCCCCTTTAGTGAACTCTCATGTTCCCGAAGGCGCACATTTAGGCACCGACCCATCTGACCAACGTATTCCTTTCCACATGTGAAAGGAGTTCCGTATACAACATCTTTCTCGAAGAAAAAAAAAGAAAAAAAATACAGCATAAAGCATGGCAGAAGGTACGTTGAGTGCGAGAAAGATGTTGTATACGGAACTCCTTTCACATGTGGAAAGGAATACGTTGGTCAGACGGGTCGGTGCGTAAATGTGCGCCTTCGGGAACATGAGAGTTCACTAAAGGGGGCCCCATACTCACACTTAGCAATGCACTGCAAGGAATGCACATGCCAACCGAAATTTTACGAAACACGAATAATTGACAGGCACAACAAGCGGACGACGAGAGAAATAATGGAAGCATATAGAATAAGGAAAGCAGGGGACAGTTGCGTCAGACAAACGTCGGTTCTACTAACAGATGCAAAATTTGCTTTTTTGGACGTCACGTAACCCAGTGTTTTTCTCTGTGTTACGTTTCATATTCATGTTTCTTTGTTTTTTACGTTTTCTTTGCTTAGTTCTTGGTACGTGTTTCCGGTTGTGGGCGCGTGCATATTTTGTATTATCACGTTTTTGATGATGACAGGGGAATTTGGGAAGTGACGTTCATGCGTGTGTGGTATTTATTAGTGTACGCTTTAAAATAAATTTTAGTTGCTAGTAAGCGCTTGTCTGTGTCCTATCTGAGTGTGTGTATTTTTTGCGCTTGTCTCATCATGAAAAAGTATGTCGACACCCGTCGAGGTGCAAAGCAGTCCAAAGTTCGCACTGGTGATCTAGTCAAGGTTCGTGTGCCAGACAAGCACCCCAAGTATCGAGGTCCTTACGAAGTCTTGGGCCAGGTTAGCCCCACTTCATTTCGCTTAAGTGATGGTAACATCTGGAATGCTTCGCGCCTTGTTATTTTTCATACGGATTCGCCTTCAACGCCTAAAAGTCTTCCCCATCACGTTCCGTCTGCGCCTTTCAACTACGCATCAGACTGTTACATGTGGCCTCCATGTACAGGCATTTCTTCTTCAAGGGGGGTGGAGTTACCAGGCGGTGTCGCTGGTTCAAGTACACCAAGTCATACGGTTCACTTCCAACCTTCAAATACGGCTGATACCGTTGAACCGGACTCCGGTCCGCAAAATTCTTCCGAAGCTCATGCTGCGAGCTCTGATGAGACCGCAAATTTTAACGCTCATTCAGAGCCTTCACAATCTTCCACTGCTCTTGATGTGTCACATCAGAGCAGAAGTGACCAAGGTGCAGAGACACCTGATTCTACACCCAAAAGGGCCTGCCCTAAGCGGAAGCGGCAGAAGCCACGTCGGTTCGAAGACTACGTGACGTAGAACTTTTGTTCCGAACAGTTGTGTACATTTTTTTGTTTGTTAGTGCACTTTCAGGACTTGTAGTGTGTGAGTTCGGTGTGCCGTGTTCTGAATTTTCATATTTTCTAATGTGCATACCTTGTAAAATATGTTGGTGTCTAGCATGTATAAATATAAACAGTGTATAAGTGTGCTTTTTTCGAGGAAGGGATGATTGTTGTGTTTTGGGGTTTTCAGTTTCGGTTTCGGATTGACATGTTGGGATGCCGGGGGGTGCCTCTCTGGCATCATTCCAAGGCGACTGTAAAATAAAGGCAGTGTGTGTTAGGTAGCCGTGGAGTGCGGTTGTTGTGCTTTCTTTCGGCGCTACGCGCCAACCCGCGTGTTCGGGCTGGTCGGTGTCCCCGCCGGCCGCGTACGTCTCCGTCGGCCGTCTTCTTCTTCTTCTGCTTCGTTGGGACCAGCCAGCCCGCAACACAGCAGTTTCTTCATTCACCCGGATGGCTCTCTTGAGATTTTGTCACGTAATGTGCCCACTGATCTCATATTTGGTTGCTGTTGCTGTTGGTGATGATGATGATGATGATGACCTCTGATGGATGGCGCTCACCCACAGAGGAGAATGCGCCAAGAACCGGGGGGGGGGCAGGATACTTAAATGAAAGTAAAATGAAAATGAAGCTAATCAGAATAGTAGTTTGAAAATAATACTACCAACAAACAAAAATGTTTGTCCAGCAAGCCGTGATACCTTGTCTACATTTTCCTCTACATTCCATCAGCTCCGCAGCCGCATTGTGTTGCAGAAAATTATTAGAATATAAACATTCGCACATTCCTGGCATGCCTTTTCATTTAGTTTATTGTTCGAGAGCAGTTCGCGGCACGAAACCATTCCTCCTTATTTAAGTGAATAGGAAAGAACCAGGGCCAGCTCAGCTGAAGAGTAGTGGGATGTACGGTAAAAAGACCACGAAAAAAAACCCCAACCCCTCAAACAGAAACCTAACAAGTCAATTTTAACAATGCCCTGCCATGGAGGACTACAGGGCGTAACAACGGGCATTTTTGTATACAGCCTCCACCTGTATACAGCCCCCGAGGCCGGGTTTAAGCCCTCCAAATGGGGGTCGAGCAGCGCAATGCCCAAGCCACTCGCCCACCTCGGTGGTTAGTGATGTAGGGTTTTTTGGCCCTAATATACTTGCTGATACCAGAAGTGAACGACGACGATGATGAAGATAGTGTTTGTTAATGTTGATGAACATGGAGGTCATGATGAAGGAAATAGAAACAGAACGATAGAAGCGGGAGGAGAACAAGATGAAGAATAAGAAATGTGTTGACGTTTTTGATTCAGCGTTGGGGTGTGTTACTTGTGCATACTGGCTCGCAATAGTGGAATCGCGGACTGATTTCTACTGACCGATATTCTCACGGAGAACATCAAATAACGTTTATTTCTCTGTGCTTACTTACTGGTGTCTATTTTTTTATTAGTAACCGTATCTGGTAATTTTTGTAGTGCGTATGAGCCACAATTAAATGTTTAAAAGTGATTCGGCGAACCAAGCACGCCTGCGTGCATGGTTTAAACTTCAGCATTGCGGGTGGCTAAATACACGGCTTTGATGGCTCGCCAAGTATACGGTTACCAAGTCTTCAGTGTAGGAAGTAGGGACATCAGCTTGTGGGTGCGTACAATACCTTATTAAGCTGATAGAGCGGGTTTTCTTTATTGTGATATGGTCCAGACAAATCCGGTGTTTCTTTAAAGCTTCGGCATCTTGAAGCACTTCAGTTGGTATACATGCGGCTTGAAGGACTTTCTCTTGCTCAATAGTGTACTCGTAAATGTTGTTGCACTTTCCGCAAAAGTTCAACTAAAATGGCTAAAGCGTCTCGTAGCAAACGCTAGCCACCACTGTATTGCTTTTTGCAGGCGATTTGTGCGATTTTCGTGTTCCTTATTGTGAGACGCGTTGGGCTTACGTTGTAGCGCATGAAGATTTCTAACTATAGAGGGTCTGAATTGAATCCGGGACATGTAGCTGTCGCGACAAGGATGGCGTGAGACTCGGGACGCTTCCTGCGGCACAGGCCCGGAAAATTCGTGACTGTGTGTGAGATACCGTTGATCATCAGATGAAGACGCGAGAAGCAAGCCGACACCACGTGTCTTCGCTGCTCGCCACGGTGCATGCTGTGGTTCCTTGCCAGGGTATAAATACAGAAGCATTCGCTTCTTGTTCTCATCTTGAAGTGTCCTTTCTTCGCCCTTATGTACAATAGCCCAGTGGTGACGAAGATGGGATCGTTGATCGCACTTCGATTCTGACACCAGAGTAATGGGATCTGGATCCCCGGCCTTCGACGACGCTCTTAGTAGCTGGATCACGTATCGTGTGCACTTTAAAGCCTATTTTTTTATTAACATCATCATTGGGCACCTACTCATAGAGTGAGGCAGCCCTCAGATTACAGTTATATTCAACTCTGATAAGGCAGACGGATCCATTAGCAACTGTGCTTCAGTTGCCAAGAAGCCGCACTTGCGTCAAAGGGGTTATGTAATCCCAACACGTGCTGATCAAAGTTGGTTTATAACCACCGTTGATCGTTGATGAACTTCACGTCCCGAACACAAGTCCGCTGATGTTCACGTCCCGAACCCTAGTCCCACAGAATCTTAACTGACTCACTTGCCCATGTTCCACGGTAGGCCAAGGTGACTGATGACACAGACGGATAGGTGGACGCGCCGGTCGCATCTGTTATTTTCATTAGCATATCGAGAATTAGTTACTTCGTTCGCTTAGCCTCGTGTGCTTCCGGAAGGTTCGCCCGCGTGCTCACGACCTGGATATCAAGAATGACACATTGGCCGTCTCTAGGAAGCACCGGGTCAGGGATCTTCGTACCCTGCGATGTTTGGTAATGGGGCTTCTCGTGAACAGGTCATTCTTTTTGTCTCGATGTTCTCGCCTAATACCGGACAATAATGTCGTGACGTTGGAGTCTTTGGTGATGTGTACGGTGGCAACGCTGCATAATATGACCCAAAGATTTGTTTGAGTCACATTGAGCGCGACAGCGTTTTGAGGTGTTCTGGCCACGTTGAAGGTGGGTGAGATTGGAGATTGTGGCGATGTGGAACTTGGCTAGGTCAATGAACTCCCTTCTTTTCAGAAACGTTGTCCCCTCGCAAGCCACGCCATTGAACCCGAGGCAGCGGGACATAGGGACAGCGGCCTGTCATCAAATTTTGAATGCAGGTTCCTCTCCAGTACTTGCGGGCAGCTGCCACAGAACCAATGACGTCTCCTCCAAATTGGGTTAAGTCCTGTGCCTGCCTTAAAGCCTTTCGAATGAAATCTTTGGTGACCGCTCCCATGCATTGATAATGATCACTGTAGAGCAGTCGCTCGACATGGTTGGTTTTCATGTAAGGAATTGAAGTTCTTAGGCACATTAGTCCCAGGCCACCCACCGAAATGGGGGCATAGAGGAACCCAATCGGAACATCGTGTGGTAGTGACAGCCAGGTCCTGACTGAAGCTCTGACCATTTTGTCCAGTGCTTTTAGCAGTTTGGTGGAGATCGGACCCAGCACAAGCCTATGAATCAGGCGGGGAAGCAAATAGCATCGTTGGGCAACTAACCTTAGCAACGGCTTTACAGCCATGCTTGCCAAGTGGGCTAGTATTTTACGAAGGTCGTTTCTCACTGTATTGTTGTTGGGCATTGTGCCATCATATCGTATGCCCAGATATTTTTCTATACTGTCGTAAGGAATATGTTCCTAATAGGTTCACCTGCTTTTTTGTATAACCATTGGGTATCGACCTTTGCCTTCTTGTCTCGCCCACATGGCATTATCGTTAAGTTCATTGACTTGGTTGCGGTCGCCTCGAGACCACATCGTTGAAGATGTTCTTCTAGTCTATATAGGTGGCACTACAGCCCACTTCTTGTACTTGCAAATAAAATAATATCATTGGCGAACGCCATTGCTGACATTGCCAGGCCATCTTTTTCAAAGAAATCTCACTTGGCAGTTCTTCGAAAAATTCATGCAGTGTCAGCCTAAATATCAGTTTTATAGTGGATCTCCCTGCTTTATCCCTCTCGTTGGGTGGACCACCTTGGACTGGTTGCCACATGAGAATACCGTAATGGCTCTATCATAGAAATCCTACACATACACACAGAAACTATCCGATATTGCTTTTTGTTTCATACCCTTGAGAATTGCGGGGTGAGCGACTCGGTCTAATACGTAAACAGAGGCCATGGCCAAGGGCCTAAGCTTATGCTTCGCCTCGTCGATGACTGTTTGTTTTGATAGGAGGTTCCCTGAACATCCGACTGCCGGAATGAAGGCTTTCTGACGATAGTCGGATTTAATCACTGACATTAGACAATGCATAAAAATCTTATGCATCAGCGTCATTAAAAGGTGGGAAACTGTGATTGGGCGATGCAATGCAGCCGAGGAAGCGCCAGACATTTTTGGAATTGAAATCGTCCGGGCATTGCACAATAATAATGACAGTCGTCTCTGGAGGATCAGGAGGTTTAGAAGAATCCTTAAAAGGAGCATAGCACCGGCATACAGATCCCGGCTTCATCAGACGATGACTTGGCTTCATCCAGGATGTTTCGAATACAAAACGAGTGATTTTTCCTGAAGCGGTTTCAGCATTGCGCATATCTCTCTTCTTTCTTTTACTACGGCTTTCATCAGTCATAGCCAGCGTGCGACCGCTCTGGACCCTCCTATCTGTAGTGAAGACATCTAGCAGGTAAGTTGTGAGGGCCATTGCAACGTTCTATTCGTCCAGGAACCAGGAAAAGGGCACGGCGGCACTCTTGGCATGCGGGTGGATAATCCCTTCGTATTTTTCATGCAGCTAATCGTTGCCTTGCTGCTGATACCGGCAAGGAGCAACGCAGAACAGCATCAAGCAGAGGCGACGATCATGGTCAACGGCGCAGGCCCCATATTGTGTCCCACGCCCGCGATCCTGGATAGCAACTGGAATCGTCACTACCACTCGTCGTCGGAGACATTCTGCGGCGGCGCGAAAACATGTTGCACCCTGGCGGTGCCCGCTCTGCAAAGTATAAAGGCCATCCACGATCCTCTACGCAGCAAAGGGCACGGCGGCACTCTTGGCATGCGGGTGGATAATCCCTTCGTATTTTTCATGCAGGTGAGAAAACATTACTGTAAATGCTTCCGTTCCGATAACCCCTGCATTATTGTGCTGCCGTGCCCAAGGTTTCTGTGCTCATGTGTTTATAAACTAGCGTCGTGCCTTACCGAACTACTATTGCTAGCTGGCGATGTCGAAACCAACCCCGGATCCAAAACGGACGAGCTGCTACAAAAGTTAGAACTGATTGCTGGCGACATCAAGGAAATTAACGAAGATAGATTGACTTCAATTGACAAAAAACTAGAAAATCTCGATGTTTTGGCCACGAAAATTTTGAGCTGTGTTGAACAAGTTGCACATTTACAGGAAGTTGTCTGCCCTCGAAGTGGAGGTAGACGATTTAGAAAACCGTTCACGGAGGTGCAACTTAATAATATACGGAATACCTGAAAACCAAAATGATAATAATTCCACCCTAGAAGAGACTGTTACTGAAACAGTGTTTAAAGAGAAGCTCGAAATTGATGGTGTTGGTATTGAACGAATACACAGACTAGGGAAGCCAGGCACAAATAAAACTAGGCCCATAATTCTTAAGCTGCTCGACTTTCGAGACAAAACGCGAGTGTTCAAAAACTGCCACAAGTTAAAAGGAACAGACTTATCGGTTAGCGAAGATTTCTCGGTGCGGGTACGAGACATAAGAAGAAACTTGTGGAACTGTACAAAGGCTAACAAAGAATCAGGGGACAAAGTTTCACTAGTCTATGATAAACTACGAAAAAACAATGTCTAATACCAATGGGATGATGCAAAAAAAGACAAAGTTGCTGTACGTAACAACTCGAGTGCTTCTTCAATTTAAAAAAAAGCAGCGAGTCGAAGCACCGTCACTACGCCCTCGGCGCCCAAATAAACCCGTCAAACCATAGTCTTTGCCAATGTGAACGCACGAAGCATTCTAAATAAATCCGAGGCTGTTGAATCATTACTGCTTTGCATGAAACTCGACTTCTTAGCAATACCCGAAACATGGCTCACACATGACGTTATGAATTTTGAAATTACACCGCCCGGCTATGTTATCGTACGGAAAGATAGAGCAACACGTGGAGGAGGCGTGGCCATCCTTATTAACCAAAAAATACCTTACACTGTTATGCCTGAAGCTTTCGATGTAGAGGCAACATTCTGTAAACTGATGTTTGGTTCACGTAACGTTGTTGTAGGATGTGTTTATCTAAGCCCCAATTCCGGAACAGATAGCTTGCAAGCCCTGCATGGCTACATGCAACGACATGTTGCTGGTGCAAGGGTTATCTTATTGGGGGATTTCAATCTCCCGACTATTAACTGGGAAACATTACGATTCCAATGCGCACGCTCGGAAATACTTTGTGATTTAATGTTGTCTTTTAACCTCAGCCAGATCGTGAAAGAGCCAACAGGTGTTCAAGGAACGAAATCAAACATACTTGACCTGATTTTTTTAAGCGACCATTTCCCAACACATGACTCTCAAATTGAAATAATGAGCGGTATATCAGACCACAAACTAGTTCTATGTACCTCCCACATTCAAAGAAGTAAAACTGATTCAGTATCACGGACCACTTTAGTGGACTTCGCAAACGCTGACGATACAGCTATAATTGATTATCTTACCTTTCAATTAGAGTCATTCGTAAACAATTCGGGTCATCCCTCCGCCGATATACATACAGTGTGGCAATTATTTAAAAACATTGTATTACACTGCCTTCACAATTACGTACCAGTAAAAACAAAAAGAACTAATAAGCACAACCCATGGATAACGCGAGACGTTATTCATGCCAAACGCAGGGTTAAAAGACTTAGGAAATCGCTAAAGCATAAACCTAATCCTTCTAGGAATTCACTTTGCACTGCCATAGTTGAAATGAAATATATAATTAAGATGGCGAAATGTCACTATTTTAAAAACGTTCTATCGAGCTTTATTCAAAACGCACCAAAAAATTCTGGGATTATCTTAACCCTAAAAAACGTACTGACAAACCGATCACGGGAACAAACCGCACAACAGCAGAGTCCTTAAACACGTACTTTACATCTGTTTTCACTATCCATGATGGTAAACTACCCCAAATTGACTCATGTGACGAAAATTACCTCGAACCAGTCTCTGTAACTCAAGCAGGCGTACTCAACTTCTTGCTAAGTCTTGACATAAAAAAAGCCCTGGCCCTGACAAGATTCCAAACCAATTCCTAAGAAGGTATGCCGAATAGATAGCAAAGTATTTATATGTCATCTTCAACAAATCCCTCCTGACAGGTACTGTCCCAAAAGAATGGAAGAAGGCAAAAATAATCCCGATACCTAAATGTGATAACACAAATGATGAATCAAACTACAGACCAATATCTTTAACATGCACAGTATGCAAAATTTTGGAACACATAATTCTTGAACATTTGGCCACTTACCTCGAGCAAAAACGCTTTTTGTCACCTTCCCAACATAGGTTTCGTGGAGGGCTATCGACACTCAGCTAGCTGAACGGATACACGACTTGTCTTCGAGCATTGATAACCAAAAATAAGTAGACGTCATCCTACTAGACTTTTCAAAAGCTTTCGATCGTGTCTCACACAAAAAAATTAATTAAGGAACTTCAGTCAGCTATAAAAAATTGCTCGGTTGTTCGCTGGATTAAAAATTACCTATCTGATAGGACACATTACGTCGAGATAAATAATGAAACTTCCTCTATAGCAGCAGTAACTTCCGGAGTACCTCAAGGCAGCGTCCTAGCACCTTTGCTGTTTCTTATATTTAATAATGACTTACCGCTGAATATTCCTGTTACCGTAAAGCTTTTTGCTGACGATTGCATACTGTACAATGAAAATAACTCCCACGAAGATCATATAGCGTTAAACAATGCCCTAGAAACCGTGCCAAAATGGTGCGATGATTGGCAAATGACAATTAACGCCAAATAATCCGCTCTTCTGACAATAACTACAAAAAACAGGTCTACTTTCCCCTACATCATTAATAACATTCCCCTGCTACGAGTTTACGAACATAAATACCTCGGCCTAACAATAACCCAGGATCTCAGGTGGGACTCCCGCATATCCATAGTAACCTCAGTTGCGTTACGGAGCTTGATGTTCCTTAGACGACGCCTTCGATTAGCTCCTGCAGAAACAAAACTAATTGCGTACAATACGTTCGTCAGACCTGTGTTAGAATATGCCAATATTGTTTGGTTCCCATTTTCTGTCACCAAAATTAACAAGTTAGAAGGAATTCAGAGGAAAGCAATTAGGTTTATATACAATAAGTATCGATTTTCTGACTCACCCACTGAACTTATTAAAAAAGCTGGAATCCTAACTCTTCAAAACCGAGCCAAATTAGCACGACTACGGTTCATGTACCAACTTATACATAGAGAGATAAAGATTAATACATCCAAATACATTTCTATTGCACAAACAAGACTGACACGTCACACACATTCTGAAATGCTTGACGAGTGCTCATTTCACACAGATTCATTTAAATATTCATTCTTCCCATTGGCAATAAGAGAATGGAACCGGCTGAGACCTTCTATACTTCACTGTATTTCACTGGATAATTTTACCGCGGCAGTAAAAGAACATTTACAAGGCGACAACGAATAACCCGTCTACATTGCAGACTCTCTGAATTACTCGTGTTCTGTACGAATTTTGTGTTTTTGTTAAATCAATAAAAAAAGGTAGTTGTTGTCAGGTTGTCATAGGTACAAGTATGAACATTGATTGTTGTTTTATTCTATATACTGCGGGACTTGTTTGTCATGCTCGTCACACTAGGTACGATGCAAAGTATGTTAGGCCTTTACTGTTCAACCCTTTTCCAAACAATTACTCTGTGCTAAAAAGTGCCTAGCCCTCAACATGTATTCCCCTCGTGTATGTTTGTGTTCTAATTTGAAAGCCCAAATGATTTGTTTTTTTTCCTTTTTATTGTTCACATTCTATGAAATACCCTTCCTGCTAAAACCCCAAATGGGATTAGCAGTATCTGTAAATAAAATAATATTAATAACCTCTTTTTAAATTCTTGTAGTCTGAAAGATTGAAAGGAACGAGGTGGCTGTTTCCCCCCAAGGTTGGCAGCTAATCACATATAGCAGTGGAGGGGGGGGGGTCCACCTGTGAATATACAGTGTTGCACGGAGCACTTGTATCCTCTTGAGCTTGAATATACAATGACGAAGAACCACAAACGGCTTGGCTTTGATCGTCACCATCTCTCCTAATTTGCAGTTCTTTCACTAGATTCCGGTAGCACACTTGCCGGCTGTGAGACTTGATGCCGTTGGAAGTTCTTGTCGGAATCCTGCTCGTCAATCGCTGGTTGATATTTTAGCACTCTTTTTTTTGAAGTTGGACTTCACGGACTGCTAGAAGGCACCCTTCCTCCCTTGTCCATCTTGGTCTGGATCGCTCAATATTGATGTCAGCATTATAAGCCTCGTTATGTCCATGGCGTCTATGTTGGCTTAGGCCATTTTCGACTTGAAGTATCTGCCGCATTCAGGGCAGGGGTAGTGGTCCATCTCATTGTCTGGAACTGTGTTTGTTGCCACCATTGTCTTATCACCTCTAATTTGTTTGAGGGGAGGAATTCCAGTGGAGACACCCTCGCAGAACGCGGAGTCCTCACTACCAATCTCAGATTCAGATAGGTCGGGTGGTAAGATCCGCCGACCTCTTGGTCTTGCGCTCGTGCTCTGCCATTCTGGCCCTTTGTTGCTGCCGGCAGGTCCGTGCGCAACTGCCGCGGTCCACACAGAAGGCGCTGGAGAGCCGGATGGGGCCGTGCCGACAAACAAGCCTGACGGGAAAGGAATTTACCGACGCAGATAGCTCCGCCGCGGTAGCTAGTGGCTAAGGTACTCGGCTGATGACCGGCAGCTCACGGAATTACATCTGGGCTGCGGTGGCTGCATTTCCGATGGAGGCGGAAATGTTTTAGGCCCGTGTCCTCAGTTTTGGGTGCACGATAAAGAATCACAGTTGGTCAAAACTTCCGGAGCTCTTCCACTACGGCGCCTCTCACAAGTATATGGTGGTTTTGGGACGTTAAGCCCCACATATAAATCAATTACCGACGCAGATAAACACCGAGTTTCGTCATTGAGCGACAGCGTCATCCGGATTTGGCAAGAACACCACATAGGGGTTCCCACTAACTCTGCCGCATGGCGACGTTGTAAAATGCCTAGAAGACCATTTCGACCCTCAAGCAAACAAAATAGTTGCAAGCTATTTCTTATTCATCCGAAGGCAACAAGACCAAGAAAGCGTACAGGACTTCATTGCTGATCGGAGAAGACTAGCTGTAAATTGCAATTTCAAAACGAAACTAGGTCGCATGCGGCGGGACTGAATCGTTTGCTAGATTCGGGATGATGAAGCTTGGCGGTGCTTGCTGGGTCGCACGAAATCGGCTCGTGAAGAAGCCGAAGAATTTGTGTTAGCTTCTGAAGAAGCGAACTAAGACGCTCGTGACATGCAAGCTTTATACGGAATGATTGGAGGTGGTGGCGTCGACATGGTTCAGAAGCAACAGCAAGAAAGGTAGTACAAGAGGAACGACCACCTGCGAAGTCCTAGTCTGTCTTGGGACACATGCAAAGAGCCGCATACAACCGGGTCGTGTCGGCGTCGCAGTTCCATCTGTCATCAATGTGGCAACAAAGGGCATCTTGCTATGACGTTAGTGATAGACGGAACGGAATTCGAAGAGACGTAATGCGAAGATGATGAAGAGATGTTGTATGCTGTAGTCGCACACCGTTGGGCCACTTAGCGTAGACAAGTAAGCGCACCTTAACGTGCGAAGGCCGTCGGCTGTGAACGAGTTAGTTCTTTCGCCATCAACCTACTGGTTCTCCTGCCATTTTCAATAAACGTGCACCAAGATTGTTCCGCTAGTCCATACGCACGAAGCAGTGTTGTATAGTACTCAAATACTCAAACTAGTCTATTGGATAACGGCAAAAAACAAAGGATCAAGCCGGCCAACAAATAAAAAAAGACAGGTGTCTGTCTATTGACCGGCTCGTCTGCCCTTTTTTGTTGGCCGGCTCTTTTTAGTTATGTGTTCGATAAAATCGAGATTCACAAAACCAGCTCTCTCAGAGTTGCATAAACTTCGTTTCTCCGGAAAACAAAAGTTTGCGATCATGCCGACTGTGGTTTCAAAGGGTCTGAGCAGAAAACGACTTTAGGTGTACCATGAAATACAACAGTTTTTATTTTTGTCTCTTTGGTGAATATTGCATTTGTAGATTTTAGGGAAGTTTGGAATTTGTCTGACCCTCATGATGCAGAAGTAAGCACTGAGGGCCAGTTTGTCTCTCCCAATTCCACATTATTCAGCCTATTTTAGGTTGTTCGCAGACCGGTAATGGTTGTCTTTCTAGCGTTTTTAGTTAATGGGCAGAGCCTATCTGATCCGACGTTTGGCGAACCAATCTGCAGCTTTATAACTTGATTTCTTTCGCCAAACTTTGTTGCTTTATAACTCTATTTTAGCTAATTAGGCAATGAAGTGGAAGACAATAATGGTATTATTTACTAAGCGTAAATAGTCAGCAACACGCATTTGTTCGCGTCGTCAGAAAGTGCGTTCGTCGTGTTCATTCGTCTTGATGGGAGTGAGTGAGCGAATCACATTGGGGGGCCGGTACATCGTATCGACCACGCCACGGACCCAACAAATCCTTCGTCACCTTCCTAGGGCCATCAAGGAGCTTGAGGAGGCTTTGGCGAAACAACGCAGAAAAGGAGCTGACGGCCCGTCTAACGGGCATGGAGGCACCCGAGTAACTGTCACCCAGTTGGAGAACAACATCCTCGAGATCTAGGCTCTGAGATTATCGTACTCTAATAGCCGTAATCTTAAGATAGGGAACATCCGCGCCCTGTGAGATCAGGGACTTCCTACACGCCGGATGTATAAATAAATGTTATTTCTCTCACTCTAATCACCTTTCTAACGTGACATGGTCGGTTCCGCCTCTATTTTCACAGGTTTAACCTGCTTTCAGAAGTGGTCTGTTCGTGCGGCACAGTTTGCGATAGAACTGATCATTATCTGATTGATTGCCCCCTTACCCGACAGTTTGCAACACAAATACAGCCACACGCTGTTTACTAGCAGAAGGGGCATGCGTATCTGTTACGATACGCAAAGAACCGCGCGCTGATCATTAAACATGTTAGGCTGGTAGGAGACTTCATTACTGACCTCAATTTAGTGCGTAGCCTGCGAAATTCCTCGTGCTATATGGCCGTGCCAAGACGCAGAAAAAAAAACAGGTGGCAGTGGACGAATACACACCCGAATGATTGGGATGATGTGGAGGTGGAGCTGTCCTGTATGCCATACACTGGCGAGGGTGGGAACCTCGGCGGCCTCTGCCTTCCGCATCGTCCTTGTCTGCGAGTACACACCACAATTAAAGCGTGACGCCATCCTCGCTCAACGGCGTCCCACTGAGACTTCACGACTGCTTTAGTGAACAGATCGACTGATCCCGGATTTGGAATGGTGTGGGCAAGAGGACTGGTGGCGTGGCGTTTGGTGTTAAATTTTGGGCACAGATAACTATAGCTCACCATGTATAATAATGCATATGTGTGTGTGAGTGAGTTGTGGAGTATGCTGGTACGCGATAGCGACGCAGAAACGAAACGTGTTGCTAAAGGCCTGACCACACGCATTCGTCGCGCCCTCTTGCTACATAGAGAGAGAGGGTGCGTGGCTACGCGATGCTGTGAACCCAGGCTCTCTACAGGGAGAGGGAACGACGCCGCGTCCGAAATCCCCGAGCTCACGCGATGCAACGGGTGTGTGCCAACAAGTGTAATGTCTCGGTCACATCGGTGTGCGTGGGACCCGTTTCCGCTTTGCTCTACATTTCTGCGCCTTTGGTCGGGGTGCAGCGTGAATAAATGGAATGTCGTTCTGCCACTAGACACTCCAAAAGCGCCACGGCATTTAGAGTTTATTACAGATACAACAGCTTCGACATTTTATAGTGCACTATAGATAGACTCTAATGCAGTGCAGTGCCTACTAGTACACTATAGCCCCGGTGACACCATCAGTATAGTACATGAATGTCGATGAAATACAATTACGTGACTCGCTCTCTTTATTTCGTGCCGACCGGTTGTGCCCTCATGATCTCCGATGACAGCTCTTTGACCGACTGGCTCACCCTACGTCATCTGCCGCCGACAAGAGCTGCTCGCTGAGTGGCGCCCCATCCTCGTACTGTAGCGACCGTGTCCGTCTTTCCTATCTTCTTACTTCTGGGTGTCGCTGTCCCTGCGCCACGCTCTCTACTTTCCCCTTTTTGTCTCTGTACCTTTAGTCCTATTCTTTTAATGTATCTTTACCCCAAATATCGCGTGCGGCCTCGAGAAGGTAATGAAAATTGTGATGGAAGAGGTTACGTGCGCCTTTAAATACACATCACAGCGTACAGAATTCGATATAGAACTGGAACGACTACTAACGATTCGTAGGCGGGCGGAGAGGAGGTACAGGCGCACTAATTCGATTTATAACCTCAGAGATGCTCAACGTCTACAAAAGAAAATCCAACGTCGAATGGACAAGCTGGAGGACCAACGGTGAAAGAAATTTTGTGAATCATTCGATCCTCGCAAGCCTATGTCCCATATATGGAGGACAATGCGTGGCCTTGGCTCGACTCCACAACAACGTCCATTCAGCACATTGGCTCTTCATCAAGGCCGCCTGCAGGTTGACATTGCTGAAGATTTCTGCGTGAGGATTGCGGGCAATGTGGTTACCATGAGTGACGAAGTTCTCGGGGATGTTCCCGTAGAACGAGTTTCTGAACTGAATATGCTTTCTCACTCGAGGAACTGGATCAAGCTCTAGCCACCTGCAGGCGTTCATCGTCACCTGGGCCGGACGGTATTACGTACGCTGCTTCATGCCATCTTGGAAGACTCGGCCGAGACCTGCTACTAAAATGCTACAACCAGTCATGGAACGATGACGTCGTTCCAGAAAAGTGGAAATCCAGCCGCTTACCAATCCTCAAATATGGAAAGTCGCCGCTTGATTTGGCATCATATCGACCCATTGCGCTATCCAGCTGCGTGGGGAAATAATGGAAAGAATGGTTCTGCCACGCCTCGAGTGGTACCTTGAACGCTATAATATATACCCAGAGGCCATTGCTGGTTTTTAAAGAGGCCGCTCTTCTATTGATAATGTCATCGACCTCGTAACCTCTGTGTAACAACAGAAATACCTCAAGCGCATCTCGGTTGCAATGTTGCTCGATGTGAAAGGTGCATATGACAACGTAACGCACGATGCCATCCTAGATGCCTTGGCGAACAATGGAATCGGCGGAGAAATGTGTCGATGGATTCGGAGCTACCTACAGAGGAGATCCTTCTTCGTGCTCACTGCGGAAGGCCGCACCGCTGATCGTTACACCGCTCGTGGCGTTCCACAAGGCGGGGTTCTCAGCCCTACGCTGTTTAACCTCACGAATATTGGTCTTGTACAAAGCCTACCTCGATCAGTCAATATCTCTACATGCGCTGATGATATATGTATCTGAGCTTCAGCAATGACACGACTCCAGGTACGTGCACGGCTCCAGAAAGCAGCGAGAATAACGTCGACATACCTCCATGCTCGAGGCCTCACAATTTCCACCGAGAAGTGCGCCTTAGTCCCTTTTACCCGCAAGCCCATGATCCGTTATCCTGTTTCTATCGACAACGTGAACCTTTCGTATATGATACGTCACCGATTCCTGGGCATCACTATCGACAGAGATCTCTCGTGGAGTGCTCACATCTCGCACTTGAAGAAGAAGCTCAGCTCTATCACACACGTGATGAGATTTCTCGCTGGTAAAACGTGGGGCACATCAATGTCATCTATGCTTCAGCTGTACAGAGCTCTCTTCTTGGGGTATTTGCGGTATAACACGCCCGTGCTTTCCAACGCCGAAAAACTAACATCAGGGTCCTGCAAAGCATTCAAGGCCAAGTCCTCCGCACATGCTTGGGGCTACCTCGGTGCGCTAATACGTTAGAAACAATTAGAATTGCTAAAGACCATTTGATCACGAGATATATAACTGTCGACACACTCCGGACACATATCCGTCACATATCCAGAGTGCCTAACCACCACCTTGCTAGCTTGCCTCTAGAAAGACCAAAGGCAGCGTTTTCCAAAGTTGTTGCGGCTAGCCAGAATTCCATCTCGTGGAGATTCTCGCCCGCAACCACACCACTATCTCCAGAGTGGTGCATGAAAAGACCGACTGTGCACCTTGAAGTGCCAGGGATATCTAAAAAGGCAAGCCTGTCATCTGCAGCCCTCAAGCAGATCTCACTGGACCTCTTGCATTTGTCGTATGCAAACCTATTTCATGTTTACACGCATGGTTCGGTCTCGGGAAGTTCGACTGGTGCCTTTGTCATACCATCTCGATCAATCACCGTCAAATTCAAGACATCACACGTCACGACATCTACGGGATCCGAGCTCGCCGCTCTTCAAGCCGCTGTGAAGTTTGTTACGCAAGAATCCCCTAGTAGATGGGCCATTTTCTGTAACTCCAAGGCAGCCCTTCAATGCGTGCGAAGTCTACGACGTGGAAAGTACCACCAGATGGTGTATCGTATTAATGAAATTTGTCATCGCGCTGCTGATCAAGGGCATGACATTGTTTTACAATGGTTGCCGGGCCACTGTGGCATCATTGGTAACCACCTCGCCGACGACGCTGCCCGATGTGCCCACGATGGAGCGCCCACATTGTTAATACCCTTGTCAAGAGTAGGCGCAGCTAGAGAACTTCGTCACATTGCGCATAATGCCACGCTTGCGCACTAGAATTCTCCACTTAACTCCAGTCATCACCCTACGAATCTTAAGTCATTACGTCAGAAACAACTGCTGTCCAAGATTCCTCGACGTGACGCTGCAATGCTGTGCCGGCTGTGGACTGGGGTAGCGTTTACTAAGTCATTCAGCCATCGCATTGGCATGGCGCATTCATCCATGTGTGAAAGCTGCAACTTTATAGAGACTATTGAACATCTCTTATGCCACTGTGCCCAATTTGATGAAGATCGCCGGACTCTCCAGTGTGCCTTGAATAGACTCGATGACTGGACATTTAGTGAAGCAAAGATCTTAGGAGCCTGGTCGCGCAGCACATCAGCACAGAAAGCCAAACGAGCCTTCCTGAGATACTTGTCAGCAACTTCATTGAGGGACCGCCTGTGAAACTCGGCATTGTGTGTGTGATGTGACGTTTGTCTTTCCTTCTCTCTCTCTTTTACTCTACCCTCCCCCTCACCATGTGTAGGGTAGCAGACTGGACGCATAGTCCAGTTAGCCTCCCTACCTTTCCTACATTCCTTCTCTCTCTTACCCCCAGCCCTCGTGGGCTACTGATGAGGTGTCGCACTCTGATGCAGACAGTTACGGGGCTCGCTGTTCTCTTCTCTTTAAGAATCACACAAAAAATACAATTGCAACTTTTAGCATGCACAGATATCTTTGTAAAGTGAAAAGTTGGGCGAGTTGGTGCTGGTTCATGATGATAAGGGGCGCGAAAAAAACTGTTGATTAATTCAGCCAACTTTGATAGCAGAGTTGATGAAGTGCTCAGAGTGTTTGGTAATAAGGGGCGGGGCTTGACATTCACGTGCGAAGTGCCGAAGAATGGACAGCTGCGTTTTCTGGATTTGCAGCTGTCATTCCAACAAAAACACGTGTGTTGGATGTTTTCCCCTAGGACCGCGAAGCCGCTTCTTGATTACAGCTCTGGGCACTCTCGCCTAGTAAAAAATGGCATTGCCATGACGTGCCTAAAAACGGCGTTGGACAGATCATGCCCACATCTTATGGAGACAAGTTTTTTCGCGCAGGTGGAAAGACTAAGAGACGCGGCGTTTCCTGATAGTGTCTTAGCTGCTGCTTGCGAAAAAATAAAAAAGTCCATTAAGCAACGGCCTGGGACAGGTTTAGACAAGAATGTCCCGCAGGGAAGAAAAAGAGTGTCAAAAATCCCGTATATCCACTGGCTTTCGCACGGCCTTAAGAGAGTGGCTTTGAGGTATGGGGTGGATCTCGTGTTCTCCGCAGAAAACAAGGTGGGCCGCATCTGCTCAGCGGTTCGTAAGAAGACAGGTAGGCCAAAGCAGTGTGAAAAAAGAGGATGTGCCATTAAGCACGCAAGGCAGTTCGTTCCTTGCGCACGAGGTGTTGTATATAGAATACCACTGTCGTGCGGCAAGGCATACATAGGGCAAACTGGTAGATGCCTCAACGTGCGGTTGCGAGAGCACAGCAGCTCTTTAATAGGAAGGCCGTTCACGCATCTGGCGATGCATTGCAGAGGGTGCGATCAGGGTAACTGTAAGCCGGCATTTGAGCAGACAACTGTAATCTACAGGCACAGGGCCTCAGCGGAGAGGGAGATTATAGAAGCCCTCTTTATCCAGAGGGAGGGGCCCGATTGCATCAGCCACCCCTCTATCAGTCTGCAGGAAGGGGAGATAGCCTATCTGCAACGTTACTTGTAGGCATGCTGAGCATGTATTTTTAGTTTTTGGTCGATACGTTGGGTTAAATTTGATGTCACTGCGGTATAAATGGTGTTTCCTGAATAAAATATTCCAGTTGCTAGTAGCGCGTCGTCCCGTGTACTTCTTCTCTGTTGTGTGTCGTTTTTTTTCGCGCCCCTTATCATCATGAACCAGCACCAACTCGCCCAACTTTTCACTTTACTGAGTATAATTTCTTGTACAAAGGGCTCTTTTGAGTGTTCTAACGCAGTCTTGTTTAACCCCTCGGTGATGACGGCCCTCATCGGAATCTACAAATGCAAGGCAAGAACAGCATCTTGGTATGCAAGAGAATCCTTGTGCCCCCCTGAATTGCAACAGATGTGTGGATGGATGCAACCTTCGGAAGGCCATTGCCGGCGTATGTGCAGGATTCTCAGCGCTGAGTGGCAGCATCAGGTGCGTTTCTTCAGGGATTGCCTTCTAGTCTCGTGTGAACGGCAAGGTGGAATGCGCGCGTTCGGGAGTTGGACAAAAATCGCTGACCAAGTCACGGAGCTCCTCTGGAACAGCGTTCGTCCTACACTGCCAACAAGAAAGAAAAAGCGCCTCCCTGAACGGCCGGTAGTCGTCATGGATGACGTCCACATTCCTGAGGAACACAAGAGAGTGCTTCAGCTGGGCCCAAAGTTTTGTTTGGAGCCACACCTACGGGCCATCGATAAGGTGGCCTTGGCAAGGTCGGTGTCCAACAAGGTCATGGAAGAAGACAAATCTAGGTGTATCACAGAGTGTGTGGAACTTCTACCGCGGTCAGAAGGTAGGAAAAAACGGGTTGTTAGTCTCGATCCCGCTATTGATTTTTTTACTACTAATGGCCTGCGTGTTCTTCTGTCGGACAAAGAAGGATCCTTTGTAGTTATGCCTGAAGGTATGTTCAGTGAAAAAGCAGGTGCGGCGGTGTGTAAAAACTTTCGCGAAGTGTCGGAGAAGCCGCAGGAGGTAGTAAAAAAAGTGCGCGAGCTCCTACTTCGGTTAAACTTAGAAAAAGTGTGCAGTGAAGTGAAAAAGATGAAAGGCTCAACTATGGAGACATTCTTTTCAGTGAAAACACACAAACCAGACTTTCCTTTCCGTGCGATCGTGTCGGAGAGAGGCACTTGGTGTCTTGCGGTGTCTACCTATCTTCAGTCGCAGTTGAGCTCATTGAAAGTGGAGGACCCGTTCATCATTCCGAACTCGTCTACGGTAGTGAACTTCCTTAAAGGAAATGCCCATGAGAACACTTCGGGATTTAGCATCGACATAGAAGACTTATATTATTCACTGCCTCATGATGAACTGATGACTAGTGTGAAAGAGTGCATTGGCAACAATGATGAAATGAAGTTTGTGACCAAGTGCGGCATCTCTGTTCAAAGTTTTTTAGAATTATTGTTCTTTTACATAAAACACACGTACGTCGGCTGGAAGGGTAAGAACTTTGTGCAGAGATCAGGGATCTGTATTGGATCCAAAGTGGCTCCAGTACTGAGCAACATTTTTTTAGCCAGAGTTGACAACGATCTTGTAACTGGCATTGATGGTTTGGTCCAAAACGTGTACAGATATGTGGACGACTATTTGCTGTTGATTAATTCAGCCAACTTTGATAGCAGAGTTGATGAAGTGCTCAGAGTGTTTGGTAATAAGGGGCGGGGCTTGACATTCACGTGCGAAGTGCCGAAGAATGGACAGCTGCGTTTTCTGGATTTGCAGCTGTCATTCCAACAAAAACACGTGTGTTGGATGTTTTCCCCTAGGACCGCGAAGCCGCTTCTTGATTACAGCTCTGGGCACTCTCGCCTAGTAAAAAATGGCATTGCCATGACGTGCCTAAAAACGGCGTTGGACAGATCATGCCCACATCTTATGGAGACAAGTTTTTTCGCGCAGGTGGAAAGACTAAGAGACGCGGCGTTTCCTGATAGTGTCTTAGCTGCTGCTTGCGAAAAAATAAAAAAGTCCATTAAGCAACGGCCTGGGACAGGTTTAGACAAGAATGTCCCGCAGGGAAGAAAAAGAGTGTCAAAAATCCCGTATATCCACTGGCTTTCGCACGGCCTTAAGAGAGTGGCTTTGAGGTATGGGGTGGATCTCGTGTTCTCCGCAGAAAACAAGGTGGGCCGCATCTGCTCAGCGGTTCGTAAGAAGACAGGTAGGCCAAAGCAGTGTGAAAAAAAGAGGATGTGCCATTAAGCACGCAAGGCAATTCGTTCCTTGCGCACGAGGTGTTGTATATAGAATACCACTGTCGTGCGGCAAGGCATACATAGGGCAAACTGGTAGATGCCTCAACGTGCGGTTGCGAGAGCACAGCAGCTCTTTAATAGGAAGGCCGTTCACGCATCTGGCGATGCATTGCAGAGGGTGCGATCAGGGTAACTGTAAGCCGGCATTTGAGCAGACAACTGTAATCTACAGGCACAGGGGCTCAGCGGAGAGGGAGATTATAGAAGCCCTCTTTATCCAGAGGGAGGGGCCCGATTGCATCAGCCACCCCTCTATCAGTCTGCAGGAAGGGGAGATAGCCTATCTGCAACGTTACTTGTAGGCATGCTGAGCATGTATTTTTAGTTTTTGGTCGATACGTTGGGTTAAATTTGATGTCACTGCGGTATAAATGGTGTTTCCTGAATAAAATATTCCAGTTGCTAGTAGCGCGTCGTCCCGTGTACTTCTTCTCTGTTGTGTGTCGTTTTTTTTTCGCGCCCCTTATCATCAGATATCTTTACGTGGCTCCGTGCGTGCATGTGAATAAGATTCACTTCGAATAAAAAGAAGGGTCATACCTTTCACCTTGGAGCTGTCTTGGCCAACTGCGCAATGTATATACCATGTTGCTTCTTCAGAAATTCGAACCATGGTTAAGTTGTTTGGAAAGTTCGCCAAGGAACGCCGCTGTCAGGTGTGCGAGGCCCTCAAGGTGCCGTTATAAGTCAATAAAGCTTCATCGAAGATCATCGCCGATTCCTTGTTTGGTGCACGGCAGTTAGAACACGGCAACGAAGCTTTGTGACAGGTCTGTGTGCGCACAGTGATTGCGTTACTTCTGTGTGCATGCAGTCTTGTAGTCTATTTTGGTTTCGATATTGGTTAGGGAGACACTGCAGTTTTTTTAGCGCACGAAAAAGCAGACAAACAGGTAAGGTTGGGACAGGCGCTAATTGCAACAATTATTCCAGGCAAAGGCAACCATATATGGCCACATCACTTTTCAACCGTGATCGCACGCACTGTGTAAATTCGCATATCTTTCCGATGACAGGCTGACTCGTTACATGAAAGGGCAATCGACGATTTTGAAATAGTTATCTGCCAGCATATCAAACATTTCATACTTGATTATTTCGCGGGTCAAGTGGCCCCTGCTCGATGCTGCCTGTGTATGCTTGCCTGTATACAAGGAATGTCTATATTGCCTGTATATATGCATATATGATGCCTTTTTCTGGAGTAAACATTGTAGCAAGTAGTGCCTGTCCCGTCTTTATCAGTCTTTGTGTTTTTTGTGTGCTAAAGAACTAACTATGACGTACCAACATGGCCGAAACACTACGTTACAAAGCTTACAAGCCATCCGGTCAACGGAGAGATCTCAGAGGGAGTATTCCGCAGGACATCTACCGGAACACTCGAGGTACCGTGTGGTTTCTCTTTGCCGAGCCACTGCGAGGGTGGTGCTGTGGAATAGTTTGACTGCGTTGTAGGCAAATTGTCGAGACGGCCCAGCAGGTGAGCCATTAAAGCGATGGAATCAGACTTGCGGTGACCCTTTAAAATGTCTAGGAATCCCGGTAGCAGTTTGTGAATGTACACCACTATGACGTGGCTGGCTCGCCAAATCGCATTTAAACACTTCCGGTTCACGCCCTCGACTAATTTTTACGGGAACATACGCACAACATTTGAACAAAAACAAAAAAAAACACCAGTAAGTAATACCAGTCAACATTGCTTAAATAGTTTACTAAATTTAAAACTACAAAATTGGCCAAATCCTCAGAGTGAATATGTGCCATATTCTCTACGGCTCGAATGAACAAATAATGTCGAAATGCGATCATGGTACCACCCCAGCTCAAGGTTTCTTTCAGGTTTGTTTGTTTGCACCTTAAAGAAAATGGTAAACACCCGCTGTGCGCTGTGGCCACGTTTGCCACATTTCTCCTTCTTCTTCTTCCTCTTCTTCTACTTCTTCTTCTACTACTTCTTCTTCTTCGTCTTCTTCGTCTTCTTCTTCTAGTGCTTCTACTACTTCTTCTACTATTTCTTCTACTACTTCTTGTACTACTTCTTCTTCTACGACTTCCCTCTTCTTCTACTACTTCCTTCTTCTTCTACTTCTTTACTTCTACTACTTCGACTTCTACTTCTACTTCTTCCACTTCTTCTATTTCTTTTCTTCTACTTCTTCTACTTCTTGTACTTTTTCTTCTACTACTTCTTCTACTTCTACTACTACTTCTACTACTTCTTCTACTTCTTCTTCTTCTTCGTCTACTTCTTCCACTTCTTCTTGTTCTACTTCTTCTACTTCTTGTTCTACTTCTTGTTCTACTTCTACTACTACTACTACTACTACTACTACTACTACTACTACTACTTGTTCTACTTCTACTTCTTGTTCTACTTCTACGACTACTACTACTTCTTCTTCTACTTCTACTTCTTGTTCTTCTTTTACTTCTTGTTTTTCTTCTACTTCTTCTACTTCTTGTTCTTGTTCTACTTCTACTACTTTTTGTTTTACTTCTACTACTTCTTGTTCTACTTCTACTACTTCTTGTTCTACTTCTCCTACTTCTAATTCTTCTTCTACTACTTCTACTTCTTGTTCTTCTTCTACTTCTTCTACTTCTTGTTCTTGTTCTACTTCTACTACTTCTTGTTCTACTTTTACTACTTCTTCTTCTTCTACTTCTTCTTGTTCGACTTCTACTACGTCTTCTTCTTGTTCTACTTCTACTACTACTATTCCTTCTTGTTCTACTTCTACTACTACTACTTCTACTACTTCTTCTTCTTCTTCTTGTTCTACATCTTCTTCGTCTTCTTGATCTACTTCTTCTTCGTCTTCTTCGTCTTGTAAACCACTTGTCGTTGCCAAGTATGTAGGTGTGCTCATGGCGGTGCTTCTCGGTCGTGATTGTCTCGAAAATACAAAAGTGAACTGGTTCGATGCCATGCAGAAATTGCACGACGCTGAGCTTAAGCTACAAGCAGTCGTGCCCGTGAAGGCTCTAGAAGCTGTAGAACTATTAAAACAACAGTAGGGTGTTGCTTTTAAAGCAAAGTAAGGTTCTACCACAGGGGTATAGCATTTCCACAAAAGAGAATGTAATTCCTGTTTTCTGTAAAGCCAGACCTGTACCGTATGCTTTACCAGAACAAGTCGAAAATGAAATGATGGCACTTGAGAAGGGTGGAGAAATTTACCGGGTGCGGCACAGCACCATGCGCGACGCCGCTAGTTATTATGGCCAACAAAAGTGGCCAAGACTATAGAGTCAATGTGAACAACTCCATTGACGTAGATCACCATTTCTTACCTCTTCCAGATGACGTTATTGCGTCCCCCTGTCGGAAGAACTGTGTTCACTGTGTTAGACTTCGCCAAAGTGTATTTACCGCTGGAGTTAAATGAGCGTGCTAAAGAACGTCCAACGGTCAAGACGCACATAGGTCCCTTTAAATACCGGCGGTCGCCGCACGGCGTTGAGAGTGCACCTTCAATGTTTCAGGCAGTCATGGATAAGGTTTCGCAAGCCATACCTGGCGCAGCCTGTTTCTTAAACGACGTACTTATTGCTGTAAAAACCCTAACAGAGTGCTAAAGTTGAACTAACGAAGTTGTAAAGGCCCTGCGCAAGCATGGAATTCGAGTAATTGTGGCGAAATACGTTTTCTTTCAAGAAAAATCACAGTAAACCTGGGGCACAAGATAGACCAACACGGTCTGCATTCCACAGCGGGCAATGTGAAAGCGGTGTTCGAATCACGCAGACCTACATTTTGACCTAGTTATGAGTGCTTCTGGGCTTGGTAAAATTCTATGCAAATTGTTTATTTGCTTGGCTGGACAACTAACACCACTTCACCAGCCTCTACGCAAATGGCGTATATTGCAATGGTCGCGTATGTGTGCTGGACGTTTCGTGCAGTGTAAGCAGTTGCTAAATATATTGTTGCTGTAGGACGTAAAAAAAGAAATGTCGCTCATATGTGCTTTTTCTCATGGGCTGGTCGTGGTGTTATCGCATGTTGTGCGTGGCGTTAAACGCCCAGGCGCATTCGCTTCCAGATCAATGTAGCAAGCAAAAAAGAATCGTACGAAACACCTTTTACTATGTATTAATATATGAGGTTTCTACCTGGAGCAGAATATAACACTTCGAATCATGGAAAATATCGTGCCAGTTGTGTTAGCTTCATTCCCACGATCCGAAAATTTTAATCCGCAAATACTCTTCGAGAGAAAGCAAATGTGCGACTCCAACAAAGCGCTAGCAGCCTGGCGGCTGCGTCTAGAAATGGCGCCAAGATTCGACCTTGAAAGAAGCTATATGTAACCAAGTTGCAAGCTTTGAGAAGCGGCTGCATAGTTTCTTTATTTTCGCCATGCCGTGTGCGTGAACCCGAAAAAGAACTAAGCGATGTTCAATGACCATTGAAGTGTGCCGCAGTGCGTGGCATCGCGGTGGAAAGATGGTAACGTATCGTTCTATATCTTCTCGAAGGTTGCAGGTAAGTGGCGATGGAGAAGGGCGCAAATCGGAAACTGACGCGTTGAAAAGCAGGTGACCGATACCATACGAAAGTATGTTCTTATCAATTCACTCGCGACGACTTAATTATCGGTGTGTAAATCGCTACGTATTGTGTGTACATTTTTATCAATATTCGGGCTTCTCTAAGCAGGGAGCATAGTTTGTTTATATAAGCAAGCGCTTTAGGAAATCGTCTGCGTCAAGTGTGTATTTTTCGCATGTGCTCGTTTTCTGCACAAGACGTATACAGCTACCAATTCGCAAACTAAACAGCGGTAATTTTTCTTTCACATGTATATATATATATATATATATATATATATATATAATGTAGGGAACTATGCGAACGATGACGAAGCAGCATGAAACGGCAAGCCACAGCGTTGGTGCACGCGCGGGACCCGAGCTTGCGTTTGTTTTGTATTTTCGGCCTCCTGTTGGCGTTCCTCGCTCTTCTGGCGTTCCTCGGCCTTCCAGTAGGTCTGTACTTAAATAAACTGCGTGACATCTGGTGGAGGTGTGTGGACTCGCGTACAAACCTGGAACTTCGCTCCCGTACGCTTCCCCCTCTACGTGACACGAACATGGCCACCGAGACGCCTCTCCAGGTGGGACCTTTGACCGTCCATGTCACTTGCGGTGCCGTGTATCCTCAACGAGACCCTGCTATTTTCACGGGCTCCACTGAGTCGGACGTCGAATATTGGTTGGTGAGGTACGACAAAGTCGGCGCAAGTAACAAATGGGACGACCCAAGTAAGCTGGGCTACGTCACATTCTACCTTGCGGACACCGCGCAACTGTGGTTTAATAACCACGCAGCTGACATTACTACGTGGTCTGCATTCAAGACGGCTATTACGGACGTCTTTGGACGACCTGCGGCACGCAAGCTTCAAGCCGAGCACCGTTTACGTCACCGTGCGCAGCAACCAGGCGAGACCTACACGGGCTACATTGAAGATGTGTTGCATCTATGCAACCGCATCAACTCTACCATGCCTGAGGAAGAAAAAATCCGGCACATATTAAAAGGCATTCACGATGGCGCCTTTCAGATGTTGCTCGTGAGAAATCCCCCCACAATTGCTGTCCTCGTTTCCCTCTGTCAAAGCTTCGATGAATTGCGTAGGCAGCGTGCAATTGCTCGTCAAGCCCTCACGACGCCAGACACGCTCGCAAGCTTGCACCTATCTGCCCGTCCTACCGATCAGCAGCCGCTGCATTCGACAATCAAGGACTTCGTCCGCGAAGGGGTAGCATGCCAGCTGTCCCTGCTGCCACTGACACATGAGCCCACGCAAGCTTTGGCACCGGACCTCCAACACGTCATTCGGACCCAAGTCGCTGAAGCCCTTCCGCCGGTGCATCAGCAACCACCAGTCACTACGCCTCCCACGTACGCCGCCGTCGCTGCTCGTCCTACGCAACAGCGTATGCCATATGCTCAACCTGCCACGCCACCCTATGTCGTGCCTACAACCCCAATTGCTGCGCCGTATCCCTACGCGAGATCTTCAGCTCCATTTTACCGTCGCTCAGACGCTTGGAGGACGCCAGATAATAGGCCCATCTGTTTCGCCTGTGGTATCGCTGGACACGTCACCCGCCACTGTCGCCGAGATCCCCCTCCAATCGACACCATGGGCAGGCCAATGGCGTCGTCGTCTAGGACGCCATCAAGGTGCACCACTGACGGTACTCGACCCTACGCAAACCATCGGTCACCATCGCCACGACGACGCTCCCTGTCACCTATGCGTCGCCGACCTGCTACGGGAGAAGGAGACTGGTCGCTTCATCTCCGGAGGCAACAGCTGCATACAATTCGAACTGCTTAAGGCCTCCATCTTTCTCGCCGCAAAACGTTATTGACGTCAATGTTGAGGGGACCGCCGCACAAGCGCTTATCAACACAGGGGCCGCTGTTTCCATAATCTGTGAGACCTTATGCCGCAAGTTGAAAAAGGTGACGATGCCTCTTTCGGGCCTGATGCTCCATACGGCCAACTCGCAGTGCATAGAACCTACAGCTGTGTGCACTGCACGTGTCATTATCCAAGGTGAACTTTATGCCATTGAATTTTTTGTGTTGGCATCATGCTCTCACGAAGTCATTCTTGGATGGGACTTTCTTTCGCGTCATCGGGCCATCATAGATTGCTCACGTGCAGAAGTTGCCCTTACACCGCTGCCAACCTCTTGTTTGGTGGAGTCTCTTCCTAGACCTTACAAACTTGTCGTTGTTGCAGACACGGAAATAGCACCGAGAACATCCACCCTTGTAGCCCTGACCTGTACGGCCGCTCCTGCCGGAACTGTTTTGTTCACCCCGTCTGACGTATTTACCCGCCGCCGTAGCCTACACCTGCCCTTTTCCGTACTCACCATGGAATCCGGTGCTACCACCATGCTCGTCGCGAACTCGCTATCGTCGCCAGTTACCTTACTTCGCGGAGAATGTTTGGGTAACATACAAGACGTTGACCTCTTGCGCCCTCTAGAGTTCGCCGAACACGCACCTCACCTCCAGCTCAATGCTATGACGCCACCTGTGCCCACACTGCCCGCGCCAGACTCATTCCTGTCCTCTGTTGCCGCTGAGCTATTGCCGGCACAAAGAAGGGAACTCTTGTCCCTTCTTCGAGAGTTCCGTTCTGCCTTCGATTGCGCTCTTGGGTCGCACAGCGAACATCACGCACCACATTGACACCGGTACTCATGCTCCCTTACGCCAACGACCATATCGAGTTTCAGCGGAAGTGCGCCGTATTATCAACGAGCAAGTCGACGATATGCTCAAGCGTGGTGTCATCCAGCCATCGCAGAGCCCTTGGTCGTCCCCTGTTGTACTTGGGCGCAAAATGGATGGGTCTATCCGATTCTGTGTCGACTACCGCCGGCTCAATAAGATAACTCGGAAGGATGTGTACCCGTTGCCACGCATCGACGACGCTCTCGATTGCTTGCAAGGGGCAGAATATTTCTCCTCTTTAGATTTACGCTCAGGATATTGGCAAGTTCTAATGGCTGATCCTGACCGATCGAAGACTGCATTTGTAACACCTGATGTGCTGTATAAGTTTAACGTCATGCCGTTTGGACTCTGCAACGCCCCAGCTACCTTCGAACGGATGATGGACACCATCCTTCGCGGCTACAAGTGGAACACATGCCTTTACTACCTAGACGACATCGTCGTTTTTTCTCGCAACTTTTCAACTCACCTTGTTCGTCTTCGTGCTATTCTCACGTGTCTCACCTCTGCTGGCCTTCAACTTAACATCAGGAAGTGCCATTTTGCCGCACGTCAGCTCACTATACTGGGTCACGTCGTCTGCAAAGAGGGTGTTCTCCCGGATCCGGCGAAACTCCGCGCCGTGGCCGACTATCCGAAGCCCAATTCCATCAAGACGCTTCGAAGTTTTATCGGCCTGTGCTCCTATTTTCGTCGATTTGTGCGCAACTTCTCTTCCATCATCGCGCCTCTTACCAACCTGTTGACAACTTCCAAAGGCATTTCTGCTTGGTCAAAAGAGTGCGACGAATCCTTCACCGCGCTTCGGCGGTTATTACTATCACCTCCAATACTGCGTCATTTTGACCCTGATGCGCCTACGGAGGTCCACACCGACGCCAGTGGTGTCGGTCTTGGTGCTGTATTGGCTCAACGAAAACCAGGGTACCAAGAATACGTTGTCGCTTACGCAAGTCGAACCCTCAAGAAAGCCGAGTGTAATTATTCTGCCACGGAATAAGAGTGCCTCGCAATTGTCTGGGCTTTGACGAAGTTCCGCCCATACCTTTATGGCCGCCCTTTCGAAGTCGTCACGGACCACCACGCTCTATGCTGGCTCTTATCGCTCAAAGACCCGTCAGGGCGCCTTGGTCGTTGGGCGCTTCGCCTACAGGAATACGACATTCGTGTTGTATACCGATCCGGCCGCAAGCACTCAAACGCTGATGCACTATCCCGCTCACCACTACCGGCTGACCCAACCCCCTCGTCACCTTCTTCAGCTGTCATAACACCAATCGACTTCACAGACATGGCATCGGAACAACGCAAAGATGTGTGGATTTCCCAACTCCTCGCCTTTCTGACTGATCCGTTAGCTAATTTGGTCTCAAGAACTGTCCGCCGTCAAGCCACACGTTTCGCTATTCGAGACGACCTACTCTATCAGTGGAATTACACGTCTGAAGGTCGGAAGTGGCTGTTAGTGATACCCAACCACATGCGCTCGGAAATCTGTACTGCTTTCCACAACGACCCGCAAAGCGCTCACGCTGGCGCTCTCAAAACGTACAACCGTTTACGTCAGCGGTACTACTGGCGCAGCATGTACACATTTGTCCGCAAGTACGTACGTGCTTGTACTGCATGCCAGCGACGTAAAGTCCCACCTCAACGCCCTGCCGGTACACTTCAGCCTCTGCCTTGTCCAGCGCGTCCGTTTGACCGCGTCGGTATCGACTTATACGGACCACTTCCCACGTCGTCTTCTGGAAATAGGTGGATAATTGTCGGCGTGGACCACCTCACGCGTTACGCGGAGACGGCAGCACTACCCGCAGCAACCGCAAGGGAAGTTGCGTTTTTCATCCTGCGCAACTTTGTTCTTCGCCATGGTGCTCCCCGCGAACTTTTGAGCGACCGGGGCGGGTTTTCTTGTCTGACGCCATTCAAGCGTTGCTCGCTCAGTGCAACATGGTTCATCGCATGACGACCGCATATCACCCGCAGACGAATGGCCTCACAGAACGATTTAATCGCACTCTCGGTGATATGTTGACGATGTACACAGCTTCAGACCAGACCGATTGGGACTCTGTCCTTCCATTCGTCACGTATGCGTATAACACCGCTACGCACGCGACAACAGGGTTCTCCCCTTTCTTTCTGTTGTACGGACGCGAACCATCGTGCACGCTGGACACTATCCTCCCATACACGCCCGACTCCTCTGAGTACACTGCAATTTCTGATGTTGCCAGGTACGCAGAAGATTGCAGACGATTGGCCCGTTCACTGACAACCGAGGACCAAGGCCACCAGAAGCTACGGTATGACATCGACCGACATCTCTCTACTTTCGCGACTGGTGCTCTCGTTTGGCTCTGGATTCCGCCGAGCACTCCTGGCCTTTCGTCGAAATTACTGGCACGATACCGCGGGCCCTACCGCATTCTCGCCCGTACGTCACCAGTCAATTACGAGATTGAGCCTCTGACAAAGTCTCATGACATACGCCGTCGTGGCCGAGAAATTGTGCATGTGAGTCGCCTGAAGCCGTATTACGACCCCGCTATAGTGACTACGCCTTAGGTCGCCAGGTTGGCTACGCTATTCACCGGGGGCCAATGTAGGGAACTATGCGAACGACGACGAAGCAGCATGAAACGGCAAGCCACAGCGTTGGTGCACGCGCGCGACTCGAGCTTGCGTTTGTTTTGTATTTTCGGCCTCCTGTTGGCGTTCCTCGCTCTTCTGGCGTTCCTCGGCCTTCCAGTAGGTCTGTAATTAAATAAACTGCGTGACAATATATATATATATATATATATATATATATATATATATATATATATATGTGCGCAGGTAATATATATATATATATATATATATATATATATATATATATATATATATATGTGCGCACGCACCCTTTCGTATATATATATATATATATATATATATATATATATATATATATATATATATATATTTATATATTTATATATATATATATATATATATATACGCATGGTGGTTGAGTGGCCGTAGCGTCGCATCGCAACTAGTCAAGTAGATCCTCTGGGAGCAGCCACAACGTGGTTTATTTCGACGTTTCAGCCAGAGTCTGGCTTTCGTCAGGATCGAGGGTACAGTTTGTTGGTGCTCAGCTTTACACAATCTTAAATCATAAAGGGAGAGAGACCAAGAGGAAGAAAAAGAGAGTATAAGGTGGACTTCCCCGGGCGCCCCCTTTCACTCTTCCTTCACTTTCCCCCTCCATTTCTCTCCCTTTTATACTTTCCACCTTTAGGATGTCTGTGGTCTGTGTATCCTTCCTTTCAATAACGTATTGTTCCAGACCAGACGGCGGCGCATAGCTCTAGTGGTTCGGTTTGGGGAAAAATAACTTTTTTAAGAATTTTAACTACTCAGCGTCCTGTCGACATCTCGTCGTAGAATGAGGGGCGCCGCGTATTGCCACATGGGCTGGCAAGTGGGTGCAATGTCAATTCTTGCGCGCTTCCGGATTACGCGTGCAGTAGGAGCCTCCCAATTGGGCACAGGGTTGCTGTTGGACTTGTCATGCTTGGCACAATTGATTGTCATCATCATCATCATCATCATCAGCCTGACTACGTCCACTGCAGGACAAAGGTCTCTCCCATGTTCCGCCAGTTAACCTAGTCCTGTGCTTGCTGCTGCCAATTTATACCCGCAAACTTCTTAATCTCATCTGCCCACCTAACCGTCTGTCTCCCCCTAACCCTCTTCCCTTCTCTGGGAATCCAGTCAGTTACCCTTAATGACCAGCGGTTATCCTGTGTACGCGCTACATGTCCTGCCCATGTCCATTTCTTCTTCTTGATTTCAGCTATGATATCCTTAACCCTCGTTTGTTCACTAATCCACTCTGTTCTCTTCTTGTCTCTTAAGGTTACACCTACCATTCTTCTTTCCATTGCTCGCTGCGTCGTCCTCAATTTAAGCTGAACCCTCTTTGTAAGTCTCCAGGTTTCTGCTCCGTAGCTAAGTACCGGCAAGATACAGCTGTTATATACCTTCCTCTTGAGGGATAGTGGTAATCTACCTGTCATAATTTGAGAGTGCTTGCGGAATGTGCTGCACCCCATTCTTATTCTTCTAGTTACTTCAATCTCGTGGTTCGGCTCTGACGTTATTACCTGCCCTAAGTAGATATAGTCTTTTACAACTTCAAGTGCACTATTACCTATCTCGAAGCGCTGCTCCTTGCCGAGGTAGTTGTACATTACTTTCGTTTTCTGCAGATTCATTTGAAGACCCACTTTTCTGCTCTCCTTGTGTAACTCCGTAATCATGAGTTGCAATTCGTCCCCTGAGTTACTCAGCAATGCAATGTCATTGGCGAAGCGCAGGTTAATAAGGTATTCTCCATTGACTCTTATCCCTAACTGTTCCCATTCTAGGCTTCTAAAACCTCCTGTAAGCACGCGGTAAATAGCATTGGGAAGATTGTGTCCCCCTGCCATACACCCTTCTTGATTGGTATTCTGTTGCTTTCTTTATGAAGCACTTTTTAGCAGTTGATCCGCTGTAGATTTCTTCCAGAATGTTTATATATACTTCATCTACGCCCTGATTCCGCAGTGTTTGCATGACGGCTGATATTTCTACTGAATCAAACGCCTTCTCGTAATCTATGAAGGCTATGTATAGTGGTTGGTTATACTCTGAGCATTTCTCTATTACCTGATTGATAGTATGAATGTGGTCAATTGTTGAGTAGCCTGTTCGAAATCCTTCTTGTTCTTTGGTTGATTGAATTCTAATGTTTTCTTTACTCTGTTAGCAATTACCTTTGTAAATAGCTTGTATACTACAGAGAGCAAGCTGATCGGCCTGTAATTCTTCAAGTCCTTGTCATCTCCTTTCTTATGTATTAAGATGATGTTAGCGTTCTTCCAAGACTCTGGTACTCTTCCCGTCAGGAGACACCTCGTAAACAGGGTGGCTAGTTTTTCTACCACAAGCTGTCCTCCATCTTTCAGCAGATCTGATGTTACCTGATCCTCACCAGCAGATTTGCCCCTTTGCATGCTCTCCAAAGCTTTTCTGGCTTCTTCTACCATTACTGGTGGGGTGTAATCTGGGTTACTGCTAGTTCTTATAGTATTAAGGTCATGGTTGTCTCTGCTACTGTACAGATCTCTGTAAATTTCCTCCGCTATTTTAACTATCCTATCCATATTGGTAGTTATTTTGCCTTCTTTGTCCCTTAGTGCATACATCCGCCTTTTGCCTATCCCAAGTTTCCTCTTCACTGCTTTGACACTTCCTCCGTTTTTCAAAGCGTGCTCAATTCTCTCCATGTTATACCTTCTTACCTCGCATACCTTCCGTCTATTAATCAACTTCGAAAGCTCTGCCAGTTCTATTTTGTCTGTTGTACTTGAAACTTTCATGATTTGACGCTTCTTACTTAGGTTCTTTGTTTCCTGGGAAAGCTTGCCAGTGTCCTGTCTAACTACCCTGCCTCCAACTTCCACTGCACACTCCGTAATGATACTCGTCAGATTATCATTCATTGTATCTACGCTAAGGTTGGTTTCCTTACTAAGGGCCGAGTACCTGTGCTGAAGCGAGACTCTGAATTCCTGTATATTCCCTCTCAGTTCTAGCTCATTGATGGGCTTCTTGCGTATCAGTTTCGGTCGTTCCTTCTTCAAGTCTAGGCGAATTTGAGACCGTACCATTCTATGGTCACTGCATCGTACCTTGCCAATCACTTCCACATCCTGCACGATTCCAGGGTGTGCACTCATTATAAAGTCTATTTCGTTCTTATTTTCGCCATTAGGGCTCCTCCATGTCCACTTGCGGTATTCTCGTTTTCGGTAGAAGGTATTCAAAATCCGTAAATTATTGCGTTCAGCGAATTCTACTAGTAGCTCTCCTCTGGCGTTTCTAGTACCGATGCCATATTCTCCTACTGCCTCGTCTCCAGCCTGCTTCTTCCCTACCTTTGCGTTAAAGTCGCCCTTCACTATAGTATACTGTGTTTTTACCTTATTCATTGCCAATTCCACGTCTTCATAGAAGCTTTTAACTGAAGCGTCATCATAGCTGGATTTAGGCGCGTAATCCTGTACTACCTTCATCTTGTATCTTTTATTCAGTTTAATTGCGATACCTACCACCCTTTAATTAATTCTATAGTATTCCTCTATGTCAGCTATGTTTCTGGGAATTAGGAACCACACTCCCAGTTCTCTTCTGTCTGCCAAGCTCGTGTAGCAAAGGACGTACCCATTCTGTAGCACCGTATAGGCCTCATCTGTCCTTCTAACCTAACAGAGCCCTACTATATCCCATTTAACACCCTCTAGCTCCTCTAATATTACAGCTAGACTTCCCTCACTAGATAAGGTTCTATACAATTGATTGTATAGTAAGCTAAAAACAGAAACAGACCACAGCTGTACTTAGGAGGAGTTACACTTTGAAATATTTTGAGTTGTCCAGTGCCCTTCGCAGCTGCAGTGCCGGGAACTCGGTTATTATTTTCATCATTGCCGTTATTTTTCAATGCTTTAATTGCTGCAAGTCTACCCGGATTCTGATTTATTCTTTTATCTTGGGTGTTAAATCAGTTTATAAGGTATGACTCTCGTTGTTCACGTTCTTGGTTTGAATTAAATCCCGTTTCTAAAAGTGTTAATAATCGCATAACAGGCGAGTTTCCGACGATCGGCGAAACTCTGACTCCCGCGAGCCACAAGCACCCCCTCACCATCATCAACGGCACACCACTACTAGGGGGGAAGTCTGCAGAACAGCCAACACGCGTCCCTCCATTGCGGATGTCGAGACCAAAAGCACTACACGACAGTACCACTACACCACTCCTCAAAGGGAAGCCTGCCGAACTAGGAAACCGCGTCCCCCTATTGCGGACCCCGGAACTGCCAACGAACACGTTCGCCGGGAGCCCAACGCCGAAATCCTCCCCACAACGATGAAGGCCCGCCGGACATAACAATAACCTGCGCACCTCATCAGTGCCATCCCCGCACCCAAAAGAAGATTGACTTCTGAAATGTAAGTCCAGCTCATCGCTTCCCAGTTGCAGTGCCACTTTCCTTCAAGTACGAAAACTTGCTGACAAACGAATTAGACATGAAATGCATAAATCAACATTGCAAGTGTACCTTCGTGCTAGAATAGCCCCTAAGAGTTTGGCACTCTCCCTCACCCCAGCCGCTGCAAATCTAGATGAACACGACCAAATAACATGGAAAAACGTCATCCTTGAGGCATCTCTTTAATTAACAGAAATCGCTCTTAATCACAGTGATAAGCAGGTAAAGAAACTGGTCGCTATGACCAACAGCATTCTCCGCCACAACACGTTATTGAACGAAGAAATCACGCGATTAACAGAATTTGAACAGAATAAATACCAAGCCATCATGACCACAAAAATTCATAAACTCAAAAGAGACCATGTGCTCAAACCCGCGTTCCTTGATATAGTTCCTTATCACTACAACACCACCACCCAGGGAATCACTAATGGTACAAACGAGCTTCCATCTAGGAACAGACCCTGTGACACTGTAGTTGTAAACTTATGGGACACGAGCTTGTCACCTGACGAAGAAACACTGCTGTCTAAGGGACTAAGCTTCTGCCGGACCACAAAATTTTTCGATGAATTCCACTTGCTCCGAGACCTCGACAACTTCGCTCGAAGCTTAAGGTTGCGCGAATATTTCTTGGACAGGCCTTCTAACCACGAAACAATTCACCGCCGTAAATCAAATGATTGGACACCGAACAGTAATCGAGACAAGTGCTTGGACCTTTATATCACCGCAGTACACAAAGATATGGTACACGAATACCACAGACAGAAAGGAAACCGAGAAAACTTGACAAAATCTGAAAAATAGGTATGAAAAATTTGGCATCTAGGACAGACATAACAATAAAACCCGCTGACAAAGGAGGAGCAATTGTAGTCCTTAATACAACCAACTACTTACAAGAAGCATACCGCCAACTAGACGACTCAAGATTCTACGAACGCCTCCCAGGTGATCCGACAGACGAATACAAACGTATCGTATCAACAGAACTAAACAAACTGTTGGGTGCAAAAAAGATAACCAACACCGACCACAAACTGATGCAAGCAGCATACCCTCGTCCAGGTCGCTTTTACATCCTCCCACAAATTCATAAACCTGGTAACCCAGGTCGACCAATCATATCAGGCATCGGTACAATAACTGAACCCATATCAGGGTACGTGGACAAACTAATAAGCCACATTCCATGCACCCTCGCGTCGTACATAAAAGACACCACACAATTTCTTCGAGACATTGCAGGTATCTGTGTGCCGAAAAACTCGTACTTGGTTACTCTTGATGTCTCTTCATTATATACAAATACTCCTCACGATGACGGCATAGATGCATTACAAAACAAGTACACAAACCATATACAATTTAACACCCCAGATTTCTCTGCCATTGCAACTTTGACGAGGATGGTCCTCGAATTAAATTCATTCGAGTTTAATCAAGAGTATTTTCGACAAATCAGCGGGACCGCTATGGGCACCAAAATGGCACCTAATTATGCCAACATATTTATGGGAAAGCTAGAATCTGAATTTCTTGCACAAAATTCCTTGAAACCAATGTTATACAGAAGATACATAGACGACATCTTTCTTATTTGGACCCACAGCGAGGACGAACTTTTCCGCTTTATCGACACTTACAATGCTGTACATCCGAACATACACTTCACACACACATATTCGCAAGTTACCGTAAGTTTTCTTGATGTTACCATAACGATAGAAGAAGAGAAGCTCTCTACAACCCTATATCCCAAACCAACGGATCGACAACAATACCTCCATTACCAAAGCGATCACCCACGCCACTGTAAAAACAGTATTCCATACAGCCAGGCTCAGCGGTTTAAGCGAATCTGCTCTAGAGACGCTTACTTTGACACGAGCTCACAGAGGCTAAAACTTAGGCTCGAGAAACAAAAATACCCCCCACATGTAATTAATGACGCCGTTCAAAAAGCGAGAAAACTGAAGCGTGATGACTTACTTATCAAGTGACCACCGCAAGAAGACCCACAACGAACAATCTTCTGCTTAACTTACAGCACAAACTTCCCCAACGTAAACAAAATCCTTAAACGACATTACAACAATCTGGAACAATGTGAACGTCTGAAACGCACATTTTTATCCGCTCCTGGCGTCGTTTGCCGACGACCACGCAACCTCAAAGACACACTTGTCCACTCTCAAATCAATACCTCACCCCCTAATAATCTATGCCGACCTTGTTTAAAGACACGATGTCTTGTTCTTGTATGTAAAGCGATGCGAGAAACACAAAGCAACCAGCACACAGTCCAAGTTATCGAATAACATACGAGGAAACATAATATGTTGTTCCTCTAATTTGGTATACCTACTCGAATGCAACGTGTGCAGAATGCAGTACCTCGAACAAACAGAAACACCATTTGGGATTCGCTTCAATAATCACATATCCCTTGCGAATTCTGCCCCAAGTACCTCTATCAAAACAACTCAATCTTCCCGACCATACATTCGACAAACTATCAGTAATACTCTTAGAGACGGGATTTACATCAAACCGAGAACGTGAACAAGAAGAATCATACCTTATCCACTGATTTTACACCCTCAATAGATAAATGAATGAGAATCCGGGTAAACTTGCAGCAATTAAAGCATTAGAAAACAATAACGGCAATAATGAAAATAATAAGCGAGTTAACGGCACTGCAGCTGCGACGGGCACTGGACAACTAAAAATATTTTCAAGTGTAACTACTCTTCCTAAGTACAGCTGTCGTCTGTTTCTGTGTTTATCTTACAATCCAATCAATTGTGCGAAGCATGACATGCCAAACAGCAACCCTGCGCACAATCAGGAGGCCCCTACTGCACGGGCAATCCAGAAGCAAGCAAGAATTGACATTGCACCCGCTTGCCAGCCTCTGCGGATACGCGGCGCCCTTCTTTCAATGACGAGATGTCGACAAGGCGCTGAGTAGTTAAGGGCTTAAACTTCTTAAAAAAGCTCTTTTCTCCCACACCGAACCGCCAGAGCCATGCGGCGCGTCTGGTCGGGAACAATATGTTAGTGAAAGGAAGGATACGCAGACCGCAGACGTCCTAAAGGTGAAAAGGAGAAAAGGGAGAGAATGGGAAGGGGAAAGAAGAGTGAAAGGGGGCGCCCGGGGGAATCCACCTTACATTCTCATTTTTTTTCTTCCTCTTCCTCTCTCTTCCCTCTGATTTAAGATTGTACAAAGCTGAGCACCAACAAACTGTACCCTCAATCCTGATGAAAGCCAGATTCTGGGTGAAACGTCGAAATAAACCACGTTGTGACTGCTCACAGAAGATGTACTCTACTATATATATATATATATATATTTATATATTTATATATATACGCGTGTTCAGCTCTCGACGGGACAACGGAACTCAACGGGATAGACACTACCGGCAGCGTGAGTCGCAGAGCAGAACTCAAGAGCTGTTGAGGCATTGTCTGTCGCAGTATAGCAACGCAGCGTGATAGTGCTAGCACCTTTCTGAGAGGCCCGCTACGCACGATCGTTTGCCTTCAAATATGGGCTTGCAAGACAAGTTTTCAGCTTGAAGTAAATCCGATGCAGTTCGCTGAATAGGCTCAATAATGGCGTGCACGGCGTGACTATTTTCGCTGTTTCGCCAGTGAAATGCTTTATGCCGATGACAATGGCGTGGTCCTCGGCCGGCACTTTTTCACCTTCGATGAAGCAATGCGATCCGCCGCCATAATCAACGAACTTTGGCACGGCGCCAAGCGCAAGTGCCGCATTGACTCCATTCAGCGAAGCCAAACTTGTTTGTTTTTTGATCAGTGTTGCCAGTACAAGGAGCGTTTTCTGGAGTGGAAAATTGTGATTCCTGAGCACATAATCATGGGATTGTTATTATAATCAACAGTGCAACTGGATTGCCATGTGATACATAGATCTGGTTTCACTAAGCACGCGAAGTAAGATGTGCTGTATTGCTACTGTTAACTGACGTGGACTACAGCTTCATGTTCCCTCTCAAGCACAGACTGAGAGTATTTTGATTTATACGTAGGAATACAAATGATTACCTTCATGGGTCTTTGCTTGAACCAATGTACATGTAAAGAATGAATGGGTGCTCTAATGTGGCATATAAATGCAGGAGTTTTATTACATTGTTTTCAAATCTGTTCTATATTTATGCGACAACGGCAATGTTCTGCATGAATGCGCAAAAAGAGATCTTGAAGTTTCCATACACAACTCATGCCGCGCAATGTCGTTCGCTTGTGACGAAGATGGCAAAAGGGGAAAGCTAAATTAAAATGTAGAAAAATCAACTTACTTATCGTCCTGAGCCGGCGTTCCTTCATGTAGTCGAAGCCGAAGTCAACAATTTAGATGACAATTCCATTGTCACTACTGCAAATAGCATTTGACATTGCCTATACTGCACTGAACGAAAACTTGTATAAGTGTATGAACTTCGCCCTGGAGTTCTCAGTACTTATTTTATTATAAATTTACTAAATAGACAAAAAATTGCAGATCCCACGTGCAGTGTGAATCGATGATATGCGAAGCACGAATGAGACAGGTTGACATGTCCTTTTAAAATCAGCACATCGTTACGAGGTGGAGGTAAATGATGCAGTACATGACTTCCCTGTCATGATTATCATGTTTGGATGTGTCGTTTACTTTTGTCATTTATTCACGTCATGTGATACCAAATTTAGTATACGTAGAACTAGCGAAACTGCTGCAAGCACGCTATGAGCGTGGTATTTTTTCATGTTCTCACATGCCACATGTCAGGATTACCAGGTTTGCATCAGTCATATATTTCGTCATCCATTGACGTCACGTAACGCCAAATTTGGTATATGTGAAGCTAGTAAAACGGCCGCAAGCTCATCGTGAAGCACTCATTATACTCAAATGTAGCGTTTACACGCGCACACGCTGGGCACAGCGATGCTACGTTAGCAAATGCGAGCACTCTTTAGTCTGACGCCAGACACGACCGGCTCGAACAGCGTCCGCCGGCGCGGCCCGACGGCAACCGGCACTGAATGCGACATGCTGCATTTGGTGCCGATGCTTTACCCAGATAACACTGCGTCTCCCTCTGTTCGCGATGGAGGGACGCCGAACACGCTGAAACACGCATGCGTCAAAGCAACATAGCGCGGCGCGAGCCTGCGAGTACAAAGGAGTACCGGTGCCTGGCGTGGCAGCGCCGGCGTGACGCGACAAAATGAATGCCGGCGAGCACACGCACTGCATCACGTCGAAACGTATTGGCGTCTCTACTGTGGCATGTAGTCTTGTTTTCACGTGGCACGCATCTCATGATTATCACGTTTGCACCAGTCGCATACCTGCATCATCCATTAACTTCACCTAATACCAAATTTTTCATATGTGAAGCTAGCGAAACGGCCACGAGTGCATCGTAAGTGTGGCATGTAGTCATGTTGTTACATGACATGCATGTCGTGATTATCATGGTATAACTGTCAGTTCAAGCGCGCGAATAAACAGAAAAGAAGAGAAGACAAGCGCTTTTTCGCAACTAAACTGTTTATTAGAAAGAAAAGAATATATAAACAGGCAATCAAAAAACAATGCATGCGTGTGCAGGCAAAAAAGTACACCCATGGCACATCGAGAACACAGGGTAAAAGAAAAAAGATTATCTCGGAACATAATCTCGGAACTCTTTATCGTGCAGCAAAACCGAAGGCTGGCTGACGCATTGTTCCCCTCTTTTTCTCATGTGAAAATTGTCTGTCAACTCACGAGTTAATTGATTGTTAGATCAAAAAACCACTTCAGTATCCTGAAAAAAGAGGATAACAACCGCACTCTCTGCAATGAGCCGCGAGATGCGATGCACCCAAGGAATTCAAAGAAGAATCGTGCTCTCTGAGACGAACATTGACGCACCTTCCCGACTGACCGATGTACACTTCACCACAGCTAAAATGAGTCATGTAAACAACGCCCATTGCGCAGTCCACGAACCTTTCACTGTGTTTCATGCGACATTGCGGAAACTCTCTGTGCATGCGTGAACAAATGGACTTCAGTTTGCTTTTGGCTGAAAAAAGCACATCGACTTTATATCTACTAGCGAGTTGCTTCAGCTCATGCGACGTCTTATGAAGATAAAAATTCACTGCTATCCTCCTACCTTTCCTACTATCATCACGACGCCCGGAGTGGTTCCCTTCAAATTTAAGTTTCTTAATCATGTTGTTACAAACGGACAGCGAGAAAGCGCTTGTTCTCTCTTCTTTTCTGTTTATTCGTGCACTTATTCATTCAACTATGTCGTCCGTTCGCATCGCGTAGTATCGAGTTTGGTACATGTGAAGCTAGCGAAATTGCCGCGAGCGCATCATGAGCGTGGCATGTTGTCATGTTGTTACTTGACAGGCATGTCATGATTTTCAAGTTGGGGTCTGTCGCTTGTGTTCGCTATGGAGTCATGTCATACCATACCAGTTTTGCAACATGCGATTTGAACGAAACCACCGCAAGAGCTGCAGGGCCACGAAATGTAAATCATGACATACATGTAATGATTTTAATGTTTGACTAGTCAAATATGCTCTTCATACAGTCATGTTATGCCATACCAAGTATGGTATCAATACCATTATCGAAACGGCCAGGAGAGCTAAAAGTCGTAGGTGGCTCTCTCTCTCTCTCTCTCTCTATATATATATATATATATATATATATATATATATATATATATATATATATATATATTGTTGAGACGTTTATTGGCGGACACTTGTCGACGATGCTTGACAGCGACAGTCAATGCGGGTACCGACACCGTGGTAATTGCGTCGGTGGAGAAGGTCGTCACGAACGGCGAAATGGTGGGCTTGACGACGCAACGCGCGAGTGGATGGAGTGGATGGATCAGTCAGCAAGTCTATCAGTGAGGCAATTCATTGATCCTTGCGCTGTTCAGTAGCAACGGCATGAATGCTAATGGAAGAAACGGCAAGGTGAGACGCTTAGTCGTGGGCATTGTCGTCAGGCAAGGGAGAGTGCGACAGGGTGTCAGCATCAGCATGTTTCCTTCCGTTGCGGTACAGCACGCGGATGTCGTAGTCTTGCAGGCGAAGTGCCCACCGTGCGAGACGGCCTGAGGGATCTTTCAATGATGACAACCAGCATAGTGCGTGATGGTCAGTGACTACGTCAAATGGGCGACCATATAAATAAGGTCGGAAATCGGTAAGGGCCCAGACGATTGCCAGACATTCTTTTTCAGTGACGGTGTAATTAGTCTCGACTTTTGTAAGCGTATGGCTTGCATACGCCACGACATATTCCGGGAACCCTGATTTGCGCTGCGCAAGGACAGCGCTGAGACCGACACCACTGGCGTCCGTGTGTACCTCTGTAGGGGCAGTAGGGGCGTAGTGGCGAAGTATGGGAGGCGACGTCAACAAACGACGGAGCGTTGTGAATGCGTCGTCACACTGTGATGACCACGAATGGAGAGGCCCGTTACTACCGAGGAGCTTTATCAGCGGCGATACGATAGACGCGAAGTTTCGAATGAAGCGCCGAAAGTAGGAACACAGTCCTATGAAACTGCGCAGTTCCTTGACCGATGTCGGCTTGGGGAACTCGGTCACGGCCCGAAGCTTGGCTGAATCGGGGAGAATTCCGTCCTTGGACACGACGTAGCCGAGTATTGTCAACTGCCGAGCTGCAAATCGGCACTTCTTTAGGTTCAGTTGCAGACTGGCGTCACTCAGACGCGTTAAAACATGCCGCAGGCGTTGAATGTGCGTGGAGAAGCCCGGAGCGAAAACGACGACGTCATCGAGGTAGCACAGGCACGTGTACCATTTCAGGTCACGCAGAACGGTATCTATCATGCGCTCAAAGGTGGCGGGCGCATGCAAATCCCAAACGGCATGACGTTGAATTCGTACAAGCCGTCGGGAATGACGAAAGCGGTCTTCGGTCGAGCATCCTCAGCCATAGGTACTTGCCAGTACCCTGAGCGCAAATCTAGGGATGAAAAGAATTCGGCTCCTTGCAGGCTGTCAATCACGTCATCCACACGCGGTAGTGGGTACACGTCCTTACGAGCGATCTTGTTGAGACGTCGGTAGTCCACACAGAACCGCACAGAACCATCCTTCTTCACGACGAGAACGACAGGAGATGCCCAGGGGCTGTTAGAGGGTCGAATAAAATCGTGGCGTAGCATGTCGTCCACTTGCTCGTTGATTACACGGCGTTCTGTGGGAGATACGCGATATGGACGTTGCCGTAGTGGTGTTTGTGCGCCTGTGTCAATGCGATGCGTAACAGTGGATGTACGGCCGAGAGAAGGTTGAGCGACATCGAAAGAAGAGCGGAATTCTTCCAACAGGGCCAGAAGCTGGGAGCGCTGGACCGGCGTAAGGTTGTCGGCAATGAAAGGACCGAATACATCAGCGGATGATAAAACAGATGTAGAAACAGCCCTAAGCGTATTGGATCTTCGGCAGTGCGTGTCATCAGGTTGATCCATGACTTGTGCGTCTTCGATGGGTTCCACGCTGCCGAGACATTCCCCTCGCACCAACGTAACACTGTACGCGGATGAGTTCAGAACAAAAATAGTGGTGCTGTCGCGAGTTACTTGCACGGTCGCGAAAGGAACCAGCAAACCTTTTCTGGTGAAAACACGATGAGATGGTGAGAGGAGTGCAGCGGTGTCGGAAAGACTTGCACAGTAGACCGACACCGCCGCGGACGAGTTTGCAGGCACTTGCGTGTCGTCCCTGACGAGTAACTTGCTTGCAGCAGATGGACTGTCGGCCGGCGTCAAAGAAGAGAATGGTGTCAGCTCTATTTCTGCTGGTGCGCAATGAATGACGGCGTCGTGGCGGGAGAGAAAATCCCATCCTAGGTTGACGTCGTGAGAGCATGAAGGAATTATGATGAATTCGACGGCATACATCACGTCCTGAATCATGAGGCGGGCTGTACACATCGCTGTAGGGCGAATGCTTTGGGCGCTGGCAGTACGGAGGGAAAGCACGGAAAGTGGCGTGGTCACTTTGCGCAGTAATCGGCTAAGCTTTGCGTCCATGACGGATACGGCGGCTCCAGTATCTACAAGGGCAGATGCACGAACACCATCCACAAGCACGTCTATCACGTTCGATGGTCTTTCCTGAGGGCTTCCGCAGTTCGACAGCGTCGCAGCCCTTGCCTCGTGGACTGCGACGACTAGTTTTCCTGGTCACCCTCTAGTGGACGTGGCCGCATCGGCGACAGTGAGCGACGTCGCGGAGGATGTGAACGGCGGGTAGATGGAGCGGGGCGGGACGACGGTGACGTAGGTGGCGGTTGGTCATAAAAGCGGCTCGATTGGCTGGGGAAATTGGAGGCGACCTGCGGTCGCTGCACACGATTGCAGTAGCGTGCTATGTGACCGACGCAACCACAAGCAAAGCAGATGGGGCGATTGTCCGCAGTGCGCCATCGGTTCGCGGGTCCCATCCTTGTCGAAGAACGCGATGGGCGAGCCGGCTGCTGATATAACTGCATAGTGGGTGGCATACGGTGCACGTGGATGACGTCGGTGTATGTAGGCGGCACAGTTTCCCCGAAGGCCTGGGGTCTGGCGATGGTTTCGGTGTAACCAAGGGGGCCAGTCACAGGAATCGGTGGGGGTGGCCTGGCGACAACTTGGGCATAACTGAGTGGTGTAGATACTGGAGGCGGGTGGTGATACTCTGGAACGACCTCCGCGATTTCCTGCAGAATGGCTCGGCGGAAGGGAGGCAGAAGTGTGCTTGACGACTGTTCAGCACGTTGCGGGGAAGCAAAGGCCAGTAAAGAGACCTGGCGGGCAACTTCAACACGCACGAATGACTTAATTTCAGCAAGCAAGGCGGTGTGGTCAGGAAGTGTTGACAAGGCCGAGAGATCAGCGTTACGTGAGGGTGGTCGACGGGTCATCCAGCACTGCCGTCGCAGCTCCTCGTAACTTTGGCAAAGTGTAATGATCTCTGCCACAGTGTGAGGGTTCTTTGCCAGGAGCTTGGTGAAGGCATCGTCGGCGATGCCTTTTAGAACATGGGTAATTCCGTCGGCCTCTGACATGCTCGCGTCCACTTTCTTGCACAAGTCAAGGATGTCCTCTATGTAACTTGTGAAGGACTCACCGGTCTGCTATGCTCGTTCACGTAACCGCTGTTCGGCTTGGAGCTTACGAACGGCAGGACGGCCGAACACGTCGACGACGGTGGTTTTAAAAGCGGACCAAGTGGGGAAATCGGATGCGTGGTTGTTGTACCACATGCCGGCCACACCCGCGAGGTAGAAAACCAGGTTGCCGAGTTTACCTGTCTCGTCCCAATGATTGGGGACGCTGACGCGTTCGTACATAGCAAGCCAGTCCTCGACGTCGGTGCCATCCGCGCCGGTGAAGACAGGAGGGTCGCTGATGCGGGACACGCCGGAACATGGCGTCGGCGCAGGAGGAAGCGTTTGCTGTGCGGCGTCTTGGTGCATGGTAGAAGGCACGGTGCGGGATCGAAGCTCTAGGGGCATCAAATGCTAACCGAAGGTGTTAGAAGGGCACAGCACTCTCCACCAAATTGTTGAGACGTTTATTGGCGGACACTTGTCGACGATGCTTGACTGCGACAGTCAATGTGGGTACCGACTCTCTGCACGAGCTGCTCTTCTTTTTGCTGAAAAGGGCAACCCCCTAGAAGGCGCTGGAGAGGACGACCCACTGTTCGAAAGCTTCACCATATTATATATATATATATATATATATATATATATATATATATATATATATATATATATATATATATATATATATATATATATATAAAGAGAGAGAGATACGCTCAAAGTAGCTGAAGTTCGCTAAAAAATGTTTCGCATTTAAAAAACATGGAACTAGACGTCGAGGCTCGTACCTTCATATAGTTCGTTAATGATTTCCTATCCACGGCCATTTCAAAAGACGGAGCGTTTACCGCGCACGCGGAGGGCCGTATCGTTGTGCAGGAATAAACATTGAACTTATTGAATGGCACACATGTGTCAATCATTTGCTGTTTCCCATGCATGCCTAAATGGCAGGTAACTTAGCATAGGTATTGGGTGCAGCGCATGACTAGTGCGACTGGTAACTGTATAAAAGCGAATACCTTAGCAAGAAATAAATTGTTGGTAGTTCAGCGCTCTGTCTCGTCTCTACTCCTGTCCTCTCCTGCCCTGTCATATGCGCTTGTAAGCACCCTTTATGATGTTATACCAACACGCCCAATCTCACTGTCTCTTGAGTCACCTTGTCTACACCTTCTTCTGCATTCTATCGGCTCCACTGCCGCATTACGTAGCACACATTCTCTAAAATTTAAGCCTTCGCACATTACTGACATGCTTTTTCATTTGGTTTTTCGTACGAGAATGATTAGCGGCACGGAGTTGTTCATCTTTACTTAAAAGACTGGGTAGCAACCAGGGTCATTTGGCCAGCTCAGCTAGATAATAATAGTGGGATGTATGGTGAAAAGACCACGAAAAAAATTCTTCAGCTTTTCAAACAGAAACTTAGCAAGTGGAACTTAACAATGCCCTGCCATGGAGGACTACAGGGCGTAACAATCGGCATCTTTGTATACAGCCCCCACCTGCATACAGCCCTCGAGGCCGAGTTTTATCCCACCTTAGTAGTTAGGGGTGTAGGATAGGATTTTTTTACTTTAATATACCAACCACCAATATCAGTCTGAATTGATAGTCGCTGTAACCAAATAACTGGTTGACAGACCCGTTTATTCTGAATGGAGACCAAGCTGTCCATTCCTAGCACCTGTCTATCTCCACTTCGTCCTCTTCGATAGTCTGGCCCGCTCCAAGAGAATATTCTGCATGATCCTTCCAGGGGGGCCAAGATGACTCGCACACTTCAATGAAATCTGGACCACTCTATGTTGTTCTGATCCGCATTATTATTCAACATCATCCCAGGGGGGCCCAAGGAGAATCGTACCCACCGAGAACGCAGTTCGTGTTGAAATGCACTTGCTTTGCTACCGAGAGTACCTGTGTAGTACGGCCGTCGATTCGTGGCTGTCGCACCCCTTGCTGTCTCTGGAATCGATGCTGATGAGACGGAGGGCGTTCTGTACGTGCGTTAGGCTGACCTGCTGGGCGTGCAGAATTACGAAGACGGGATGCCTGTCGTCGTCGTCGTCGTCGTTCAGAAGGTGGCTGGTCTGAGTCTAGTTGTTCAAGTACGACGTCACCATGGGCACGCTGGCGCTGACGACGTCGACGCACATGGCATTGACGAGCATCGACGTGCTTGTTCGGCGGCTCCGTGTCTTCAAATTCCTGTCACCAGCAACCACGTAGTCAGGCTGATGGCACTTTCCTGAGGACGAAACACCTTGCTCCCATATAGATAGATCGTGGTGCCTATTTGAGGTTCGTAAAGACAATTTATCACTACTGATGGCACCAAAACGCCACATCGAAGATATGTCTGTGTCCGTTGCAGAATGATTGCGGCTCAAGACGAACAGTGTGCTAGACGGGAGCTGGATGCTGTTAGACGACAAGAGTTTCTGTACTATCCAGCCAAAACTTCTCGCTATTGCTGTTAGCATTTTAGTTACGTGGTCGATTTTGCCGGTGATGACCTTACAATAGGCGTCCGATCCTACGATGACACTCATCTCGTCCGGTTGCCACGTACTCGGTTGAAAATGGTCAGCTACGTTCTACTTCCGTTCAAGAAGTAGGTGCGAAATGTTAGAGTCGAGTGGTGGGTTTGTCACAGAGCAAATTTCAGGAATCGTTAACGCTTCTAAGGTAATCGTTGAATCGTCGAACTTTTGGCTTATCCTTCTCTATACTCAATTGAACGCAAGGGCAGCCCATCCGATTAGTTTGCTTGCATACAAGCGAAGGAGTATTTCTCGGGGCAACTAAACACAACACAAAAAGTACGTTTGTCCCCTCCCCCTCCTAGAAAAAGAAATTCTGACTACGCCTCTGCTTGTTTCTTCCAAAGCATTGACAAACGCTTCTTTGCGACTGTTTCTGATAGCTTACAAAGGTGGCATTTAATTAGAAACGTTCAATAAGTCCGGGTAAAAAAAAGTGGAAAACTGAACTGAGCACGTAGAGCTGCAAATGTAAGCGGCGTGAAGGAACAGCCAGTTGCTTCCCCAGTGGCGCTATTGGCCTGCACACAGTACTTATATGACAGTTCTTGTGAGCAATGCTGTTGTTGTGAGTTTTACCTCACCTGGCGAAAGTCGTTTTTTTAGTCCTTAAATTTTAATTAAGAGTTAATCTACTCCAAACTAGCAGTGAATTCGTAACAATATCTTTTCACAGTTTGCCGCTGATCGCAACAAAGCACGACGAGTGCCTGTGATACCACAATAATGTAGCAATAAGAATTCACCATGAATTATCTGATAGCTTATCGTGGTGTTGCAGTGTCGAAGTCCACGTAGTCTGGTTGACTCCGTATGTAAAGCATATCATAGACTTGTATAGTACGGTGTAGTGTAGTATAGTATACGCTTTGAAAAATTGAGGACGAACTGCGCAGTTACCCCGAAGAGGGATCTTTGCTCCTCTAAAAGACAAAATGTGCGCAAAAGATTGCCCACAGTACGGCAAAGAGGGTCACTTTTCCCTTTGTGGATCAGAGTGCCCGTTTTCGGAAGAACTGCAAGAACGTTCGCGCAGTCTGCAAATGACCCATCGGTGCATACAGAAGTCTGTTTCCTTTCAGACGGTGCCGTAGCATGCTGTGGTGTAGTGGTTGGCGTACGCGCATGCTGACTGAGTGGTTGCGAGTTTGAATCCTCTGGCTCTGCTGCAAATTTTCCGAAATTCATTTCTGAATATCATGCTTGCCAATCGATTGTATCTCCAATGATATGCCACCACACACTTCGAAAGGCTGGCTAAGCCTACCAAAAAAACTGATTTTTGTTTGCTAACTGTTCCGCCTTTCAGGAGTAATCATGAGAGCGCGGTTACTCCTGCACAGTTACTCCTAGAATGATGCGATGGGTGTGGAAAGTTAGTTACTCCTCTAAAGAAGCAACCCTGCTACCCCTTTTCCTCCTTTATATATTAGAGTGCGGTATATTATAGTGTAGCATGGTTTTCTATAGCCTAGTATGGTATAATCAACAGTATGGTATATTACATACGTGTAGCATATCATGTGGTGGAAAAAGAGAGTGAGGAAGAAGGAAAGAAGGACGGAAAGCTGTCAGTTCCACGTAGGCACCTCAAGAGCACAGCTGCCTTAAATTTTTTATTGTTCCTTCAAGCTTGAACCCCTGTCAAGTGATCTTGTTGAATGAGCACAAACTGAGTGTTTAAGCTGCGCGCAGAGTTTTCTTTGAAGTTGTGTAAATGCTGCGTAGAACATTCTGGCAGGACGCAGTTTTCCTACGAACTTTCCTTTTGGGCGGCATTGTCATGGCGTTTTTCGCCGTGTTTATTGCGTTCGCAAGCGTCTCGAAATGCCTCACAGAAGGCGTCGCCTGGGGCCTTCGGAACAGAAGTTCGGCCTGACATTTTAGCACTATTTTTCTCGCTTAATACCTAGTCGTAACGAATTCTTCTATTCCACAGTCACAAAATTCAACTGAGGCTTTCATTTAGTACAACATTCCTATACCTTGTCGTAACGAATGCTTCTATTCCACAGTCACAAAATTCAACTGAGGTTTTCATTTAGTACAACATTCCCTCTTGAAATTTGTGCTGAGCGTAGTACGACGCCCCCGTATAACTCAAAGGTATTCAACTTCTGCGAAGGCCGGTCTGCATAACAGCAGGTATCAAGACACTCGCCTTCGGGTCTCGGGGCCTGGCGTTAGAAACCTAGAAAAACTAAATGGTGATGGCCGCCTTCGTCGCCCTCATGATCTTTGACATCCCGAAGCGGCCGAAGAACCGCTTGTACTTTTGATTATTAGAATATACTTCGACACAGGCTTCGTTTATCCCCCGTTTTGTCTGTGTGGGAGAGGTGGAAAATTATGGGTCTTCTGAGTGAAGTTGGACGTGCAACTCCCTGAGACACCTATGCAGAAGTTATATTAATAGCCTTTTGGAATAACAATGGGCAAATAGAAAACTAACACGTTACCAATAGGCAAATGCAAAACCTATGTGTTAGCAATTGGCAAAAAAAGGATTCGACCGATATAACTCCGAAAGGCTGATACCGAACCAAGAGAGAGATACAGGTCCAAGTGGTGTTTAGAGAATCAATAAACGAACACTCTTGTGTCATTAACCTAATGTGCTATTTTTTGTCAGGAATTTTGACTGAGTTCATTATAGAAGGATGGATGAACTAGCCTTTGGTTGCTAGTGTAATGAGCGAATGCATGTGAATACATGTGTGAATACATTTCACACTCGTGCTGTTTAAAATATACCACAATGGAATGCCATTAAAACTAAGTTTGTAGGCAATTGCTCGATCTCGTTTTTTTTGGGTTAGGTTCATCCCAGTGGTTGCCAGAGATTTAACTAAATTGCATGTCGTTCCTTATGCAAGAATGATGAGAACCCTGCGCATCCAGACTACGCTCGCCGGCAAGGTAGCCATTGTGTTGAACCGCAACACGACGCACAGCCGGTGCTCAGCGTCAATGGCGACCTGTTTGCAAACGTCCAATAAACTTGGACGACGCCAGAGCCCGTATAGCTTCTGCAAAGAGCCATCCTAAGGAGTTGTTCGTTTGACTTTGGTTGAGCCTTATTGTCAGATTCACGCAGTGAGGCGTCTTCAGTGCTTGTACCAGGAGTATAGTGCAGCTATCGCTCTAAAATGCAGAAACCTTCGTAAAGCTTTATTTCTGGGATGCCAAAGAATTATAATAAAAGCATTCAATACCATTTACACAAACACGAGCTTCCAAACTAGAGCCAACTCTGGGGCTCCCACTTCTAGAAAATGTACCGGGAATAGCGTTAATCGATTTTACAGAAACCAGGAATTTATATTTGGCAGATGGTTCCAGAGAAAGCAATCGCGCATGTTAAGTGCATAATAAGTAGATGAATATTTGCTCAAAGGCGAAGCTAGATCGCCGTGTGATCCTTATACCCACCTTAACTTAGCACGTGAAGTAAACGGTCGTGTTCAGTTGTCAATAAAGCACGCGATCTTCAGCCCAACGTCTCATCTAAAGCACAACCTGACAATAACTACATATGCATGTGCATTAACTCCCTTCAGGTGTTTTTACCGCTCAGATGTGCATGTAGAAATGAGAAAAAATGTTCGAATGTACTACATAAAAGCACGAGTTTTATTACGTTAGATTTTCAAATCTGCTGTATATTTATGCGGCAACGGCCATAGAGCTCTGCATGAATGCGGCAAAAAGAGCATCTAAAGTTTCCATACAAAGCTCATGCCACGCAATGTGTTCGTCCGCGGCAAAGACAGTGCAAGGTAAAAGTGAAGTTAGGGTGTAGAAAAGTATATAAGCATGTTCTAACTCCGCGTTTCAGCATGTAATAGAAGCCGAAGTGAAGAGTTCCGATAGTAATGTCAATACTTTGTGGTGGCGAAACGGGTAGGTGCCGCTTCTGCGCCTGCGCGTCGTGGCGATGCCTCCAAACATGGGCGCCAGCGATAAGAACACTCTCGCCCGAAATAAGCAAGAAAATTGTTTGTGTGCCTCGATTCAGGGGCAGTTGTTATAGAACCTTCAGTGCGGAAACATTAAAGTTATGTTATTCCTCATCTGGTTACCCGGAAAACGAACGTACTGCACCGCCATGGCCGACAAGGAAACTCTTGCTGCCCTTCAGCAATAAGTACAACAACTGCAACAACTGCAGGCCCAGCAGCAAGTGATCCAGAACCAAGAGCAGCAGCTCCGGGAACAGCGGCAGCGCAATGAAAATGAAGCACTCTCGTCCGACGACCGTGCACCACCCCACTTGGGTCACGCCTCCCAAAACTTCGCTCCAGCTGTCCCTGCCACCTCGGGCGCCTCCATTGCTGCGGCCGCCACCAACACGGACGTTTGTCGCGTCGCCGTCAAACTTCCCCCGTTTTGGGCAGAGGCGCCTGACGTGTGGTTCGCTCAAGTCAAGGTGCATTTTTCCATGGCACGCATCACAGAGGAACGGACGCGCTATGACTACGTCGTCCCCCATCTAGACTCTCTCTATGCGGCTCAGGTTTGCGATATACTTGCGAATCCCCCGCTGATGACCGTTACCTACACCTGATGGAAACTGATCCGCCGGCTTTCACCTTCGCAAGACGAGAAGGTGCGTCACCTACTCCAGCACGAAGAACTCGGTGACCGCAAGCCATTGCAGCTCCTGCGTTACATGAGTGAACTCTTGGGCAGCACCCCGGTCGACGACTCCCTCCTCCGTATCATCTGGCTTCAGCGTCTATCCTCACATGCGCAGGCCATCCTCCAGGTGCAGCCGAATCTGCCGCTGGACCAGCTCTCTCACATCGCTGAACAAGTCGTCGAGTATTCGTTGGCAGCATCGCCTCTCACCGTCAACCCCGTTGACACCCGTTTGTCCAGCAGCGAGCTCGCGCGCCGTGTCGACGAAATCACTCGTCAGCTGGACTCAATTCAAAGATGCCTGGATCAAAGCCCGAAGCTGCGTCCACAAAAATGCTCCCAAAGCCAAGACAACAACTCTGCTTCATCGCACGAAAATGATAACGGCCCCAGCTACTACCATCGCCGCTTTGGGGACAAAGCCCGGAAATGTCAACCACCATGCTCATCTGGACGTCAGGGAAACTTCAACGGCAGCCCGTAGAGGCGGCCTAGAGCTGCCAACTTAGAGGTCGTCGCATATTCGTCACCAACCAAGTCACAAAGCGGCGGTTCCTCATCGACTGTGGCTCCGACATCTGTTGCTTTCCCAGAACCTTCCTGCTTGACAGGCGTCATTGCACGGCCTTTGAGCTCAGTGCGGCGAACCATTTGATCATCAACACATACGGCTCGCTCCGCCTTAACATCTTCAAAAACCTGCGTCGAGATTTCCCATGGAATTTCATCGCCGACATCGTAGAGCCGATCATCGGATCCGCTTCTTGGCATACTACAATCTTCTACCTGACTGCCGATATGACCGACTTATCGATGCTACAACAGGCCTCTTCACGCCGGGCCACCGTGCGACCACCCAACAGCCTAACGTCAAGGCACTCACCATTGGGAACCAGTCGCCATACCACTACATCCTCGTAGAATTTCCCGACCTGACTCAACCTAGCAGGCGTCCGCGAGAGGTGCGCCACTCAATCGTGCACTACATTCGTACTACTCCCTACCCCACGGTTTCATGCCGCGCCCGTCGGCTAGCCCCAGACCGCCTACGAATCGCACCGGCCGAACTTGAAGCCATGCTCCACGAAGGTACTGCCCGCCGCTTGGAGGGACCTTACACACCTCACCGCTTCATCTGGTACCAAAGAAAACAAAAGGCTGGCGCCCCTGCGGAGATTATCGTGTCCTCAACGCCCGCACCGTCCCCGACAGGTACCCCGTCCGTCATATACAGGACTTTGCACACCGCTTAGACGGCAGCACTATCTTCTCAGTGGTGGACCTCGTAAAGGCCTACACACAAATTTCTGTAAACCCGGATGACGTCCCAAAGACCGCAATTATCATGCCTTTCGGCCTATTCGAATTCCCTTTTATGAGTTTCGGTCTCTTCAACGCGAGGCAAACCTTTCAACGCTTCATCGACGACGTCGTCCGCGGCCTGGACTTCTGTTTCGTCTACCTAGACATCTTGATCTTCTCCCGCAACAAAACGGAACATCGCCAACACCTTCGTCAACTGTTCGAGCGTCTCGACGAACACGGCTTACTCATAAACGTTCAGAAGAGCACGCTCGGCGCCCCCGTCGTCACGTTTTTCGGCCATGAAATCTCTTCAGAAGGAACTAGACCCTTGCCTGACGGCATCCTTGCACTGCAAAATCACGCGCTGCCTGCCATACAATAACTTTCGCCGTTTCCTGGGCATGTTCAACTTTTACAGGCGCTTCGTGCTTAAAGCGGCCACATATCAGGCCCCTCCCCATTATGCGTTGGCCGGCCAACGCGGCAACCATCCTGTCACTTGGACCCCAGCCTTAACGCAAGCGTTCGAAGACTGCAAACCTGCCCTCTGCAACACTACGCTGCTCTCCCATCGTAAGCCAAAGGCGCCCCTGGGTCTTTTCACAGACGCCTCTAGCACCGCCGTCGGAGCCTCTCTCATGCAGCCTGTGGGAAACAGCTGGCGCCCCTTGGCGTTCTTCTCGAAGAAACTCTTTTCCCCGAAGCCGCCCCCGCCTTGCGGCAGCATCGACGATGCAACCTCGCCCCCTGCTGAGATGACCTGGCCAGCCTACTACAGAAAGCTCCTCGCCATCTACGAAGCAGTCCAACACTTTCGCCACATCCTCGAGGCACAGCACTGCACCATATACACCGACCATAAACATATCACTTATGCCTTCTCCCAACGCCGCGAAAAACTTGCACTAGTCCAGCAGAACCAGCTGTCCTTAATCGCTCAATTCATCACAGATATCCATCACATCAGCGGAAAGGACAACCTGGTTGCCGACGCACTGCCTCGCGTCTTGGTTGTTGAGCTACCAACCGTTACAACCGACGCCCTCGCCGAAGCTCAGAAAACGGACACCGAACTCCAGCAGCTCCTCGAGAATGGCTCTTCCCTTCAACTTCAAAAAGTTACCATCCCTGGGTCAACGAACGCTCTCTACTGTGACATATCAACAGGACGAGTGAGACCATACGCCCCTTCTTTGCACCGCCAAAGCCTCTTCAACCAGTTACACAACCTTAGTCATCCCGGCATCCGAGCTTCTACATGCCTCGTGACTTACCGGTACACGTGGCCCTCAATGCAACGGGACTGCCGCACCTGGCCACGCACATGCATTCAATGCCAGCGCGCCAAAATCACCCGACACGTCACGTCACCACTCGGAGAATTCCCTCTCCCGACAGAATGGTTCCAGCACGTCCACATCGACATCATTGGCCCCCTCCAACCAGCCGACACTTACCGCTATTGCCTCACCACCATCGATCGTTACACTCGTTGGCCCGAGGTGTGGCCGCTCGAAAGGATCACCACAGAAGACGTGGCATCAGCCTTCTTCTCTGGCTGGGTTTCACGCTTCGGCACTCCTCGTCGAATCGCCACCGATCAAGGAAGGCGATTCGAATTTCATCTCTTCAGGCTCCTCAGGCTCTCCACCGGGTTCGAGCGTTCACGGACAACTAGCTACCACCCTTGCGCCAACGGACTGATTGAACGGTTTCACCGACATTTCAAGGCAGCCATCATGTGCCACCCTCACTCAACCTGGCTCGAAGCTCTTCCCGCCGTCGCTCTCGGTCTGCGCGCAACTTTCAAGCCAGACATTCAAGCCACGGCCGCGGAACTCGTCTACGCGGAGCCGCTTCGCCTACCCGGACAACTCCTCTCCGCTCCGACCTCTGATGTAACCAGCTCGGATCTTGCAGACTTCGTCGCTCGACTCCGTCGCACAATGGGCGCGCTGCGCCCCTCACCAGCGGCTCGCCACACCAAGCCGACACCGTTCGTGTTCAAGGACCTGGCAACATGCTCGCATGCCTTCCTCCGCGACGACACCGTACGCACACCTTTCCAGCCCCCTTACTCCAGACCTTACAAAGTCATCTGTCGCGACGACAAGACATTCACACTGCAAATCAGTGGAAAGGATGTACGCGTTTCCATCGACTGCCTAAAGCAATCATACGACCTTTCCCAGGAGCCTACCAAACCCCGCACGCCTCCCGTAATTCGCCGACAACAGCCCGCAACGCCTAGGCTCGCACCCTACACCACCCGTCTGGACGCCAGGTGCGGGTCCCCGAACCTCTTCAACCCTGATGGCTCCTATCTGCGGGGGGGGGGGGGCGAAATGCCTCGGTGCTGCTTCTGCGCCTGCGCGTCGCCGTGATGCCTCCAAACACGGGCGCCAGCGATAAGAACACTCTCGCCCGAAATAAGCAAGAAAACCGTGTGTGTGCCCCGATTCAGGGGCAGTCGTTGTAGAACTTTCAGTGCGGAAACATTAAAGTTATGTTATCCCACACTTCGAATATAACAATTGGTATTGCGGATACTGTATTGAAAAGAGAACTTGTGTGACTGTATCAACTTGATTCTGGAGAAGTTTCTTTTTTATAAAAGGTTTCTAAGTACGCTAGCAAGAAAACATGAAAATGTAAGTCGAGGTTTGCTTCCTTCATATCTAGAGCAGCCAATTTACAATGTTCATTAAAGTTTTCGTATTCAATTGATTTAAGAGCACCAGAAATATTTTTATTTACGTGCAGCATAATTCTTAACAAGAATAAACCTTGCACTTATTGGATGCCACACGCGTGCCGGTCATTTGAAGCTCCCGATGCTTAAACGACTGATTAGCTAGAATTTTATGGAGTGCATTTTATTGAAATACTCAAGCTTAATATATGCATTATGACCTCTATAGAGCGGGTGACTGTGCGAGAATAGTGTGCGCAAGGCTGGCAGTGTCTCCACCATTCGAGTGCCTCGCATATCTTTTCGAACCTGAACTGCGTTATAGTCCTTTCACTTTGCACACAGATGATACCCAGTGCGCACGTGGAGGAACAATAACGCACCAAGTAACGTTCAACACCTCGGTGCACTGGGGTGCAGAGTTTCATGAACTGTCTTGTACCTCGCAGCCGTTGGGAAGCCCTCGGAGTTGTTCCACTTGCAGCCAAGCTCTGTGACGGCCTTCAAGAACCGGCGTTTCGCTTCGGGTTTCACAAGAATTAAAGAACTCCCCGCGTTCGAGACCATGCCTCACAATGCCAAAAAGGTTTCTTCATTCACCCGGATGGTTCTCTTGAGATTTTGTCACATAATGCACCCGCTCATCTCATATTTGGTTGTTGTTGCTGTTGGTGACGATGATGATGACCTGTGATGGATGGCGCTCGCTAACAGAGGGGGACGGGCCAAGAACCGGGCAGCAGGATACTTAAATGAAACTGAAACCAATCTGAAAAGTAGTTTAGAAATAATACTACCAATAAACAAAGATGTTTGCTGAGCAAGTGGTGAAACCTTGTCCACAACTTCCTCTACATTCCATCAGCTCCGCAGCCGCAATGCGTTGCAGACAGTTAGTAGAATGTGAACATTCGCACATTCCCGGCATGCCTTTTTATTTAGTTTATCGTTCGAGAACTGGTCGCGGCACGAAACGATTCCTTCTTATTTAGGTGAATAAGGAACAACCAGGGTCATATGGCCAGCTCAGCTGAAGAGTAGTGGGATGTACGGTGCCCTGCCACAATGGCCTAGTGGCTAAGGTTCTCGGCTGCTGACCCGCAGGTTGCGGGTTCGAATCCCGGCTGCGGCGGGTGCATTTCCGATGGAGGCGGAAATGTTGTAGGCCCCATTGCTCAGATTTGGGTGCACGTTAAAGAACCCCAGGTGGTCGAAATTTCCGGAGCCCTACACTACGGAGTCTCTCATAATCATATGGTTGTTTTGGGATGGTAAACCCTACATATCCATCCAGTGGGATGTACGGTAAAAAAACCACGGAAAAAAACCCCAACCCCTCAAACGGGAACTTAACAAGTCAAACTTAACAATGCCCTGCCATGAAGGACTACAGGGCATAACAATGGGTATTTTTGTATACAGCCTCCACCCGTATAGTAGCCCCCGAGGCTGGGTTTTAGCCCGCCAAATGGGGTCGAGCAGCGCAATGCCCAAGCCACTTGCCCACCTCGGTGGTTATTGTTGTAAGGCTTTTTGGCCCTAATATACTTACTGATACTAGAAGTGAACGACGTCGATGAAGAAGAAGATAGTGTTTGTAAATGATGATTATGACCATGGAGGTCATGATGAAGGGAAATGGAAACAGAACGATAGAAGCCGGAGGAGAACAAAAGGATAAAGAAGAAGAAATGTGTTGACGTGCTTGATTGAGCACGGGGGTGCGTTACTTGTGCATACTGGCCTGCGATAATGAAATCACGGACTGATTACCACTGAGCGATATTCTCGCGGAGAACATCAAATAATATTTATTTCTCTGTGCCTACTTACTGGTGTGTTTTTTTTCTTTGCTTAGTAATCATATCTTGTAATTTTCGTAGTGCGTATGAGCCACATTTAAATGTTTTAAAATGATTTGGCGAACCAAGCACGCCTGCGTGCATAGTTTAAATGTCAGCATTGCGGGTGTTTAAATACACGGCTTTGATGGTTCGCCCGCCAAGTATACGGTCACCAAGTCTTCAGTGAAGGAAGTAGGGCCATTAAGTGGTGGGTGCGTACAATACCTCTGTTAGGCGGTAGAGCAGATTTTCCGTATTGTGATATATTGCAGACAAATCCGACGTTTCTTTAAAGCTGTGACCTTTCGAAGCACCTCAATTGGTATACATGTGGTTCGAAAGATTTTCTCTTGCTCAATAATGTACTCGTAAATGTTGTTGCACTTCTCACGGAAGTTCCAGCGAAGTGGCTAAAGCGTCTCGTAGCCAACGCTAGCCACCACTGCATTGCTTTTTGCCGGTGATTTGTGCAATTTTCGTGTTTCTTACCGTGAAGCGCGTTGGGCTTCGTTGTAGCGCATAAAAACTATAGATGGTCCGAATTGAATCCAGGACATGAAGCTGTCGCGACAAGGATGGCGTGAGACTCGGGACGCTTCCTGCGGCACAGGCCTAGAAAATCTGTGACTGTTTGTGAGATACTGTTGATCATCAGATGCAGAAGCGAGAAGCATGCGGACATCACGTGTCTTCGCCGCTCGCCATGGTGCATGCTACGGTTCCTGGCCAGGGTATAAATACAGAAGAATTCAGTTCTTGTTCTTGCCTTGAAGTGTATTTTCTTCGCATCTATGCACGATAGTACAGTGGCAACGAAGATGGAATCGTTGATCGCACTTCGATTCTGACACCAGAGCCCTGGGATCTGGATCCCCGGATCCCCGGCCTTCGATGATGCTCTCAGTAGCTGGATCACGTATCGTGTGCGCTTTGAAGCCTATTTTTTATTAACATATTCATTGGAAACCTACTCAAAGAGTGAGGCAGCAGTTAGATTACTGTTATATTCGACTCTGACAGGATAGAGGGACCCGTTAGCAACTGTGCTTCAGTTGTCAAAAAGGCGCGCTTGCGGCAAAGGGGTTATGTAATCCCAACACGTGCTGATAGAAGTCGGTTTATAACCGCCGTTGACCATTGATGAACATTAAACGCTTTCAGTTCACCTTGAAGACATCTGATTGCCATAACTTTAGTATGTTCGCGTGCTAAAGCAAAGTCCCGCAGAATTGCAACAGACTCGCTTGCCCATGCTCCACAGTAGGTCAAGGTGACTGGTGACACAATCGGATAGGTTGATGCACCGGTCGCATCTCTTATTTTCATTAGCATATCGCGAATTAGATACTTCGTTCGCTTAGCCTCGTGTGCTTCCGAAAAGTTCGCCCGCATCTCACGACCTGGATATCAAGAATGACACATTGGCCGTCTCTAGAAAGCAGTGAGTCAGGGGTCTTTGTACCCGCGATGCTTGGTAATGTGGCTCCTCGTGAACAGACCATTCTTTTTCTCTTAATGTTCTCGCCAAATAAAGGATAATAATGTCTTGACGTTGGAGTCTTTGGTGATGTGTACGGTGACAACGCTGCATAATATGACCCAAAGGCTTGTTTGAGTCACATCCAACGCGACAGCGTTATGACGTATTCTGGCCACGTTTAAGGCAGGTGAGATTGGGGATTGCGGCGATGTGGAACTTGGCTTGGTCAATGAACTCCATTCCTTTCAGAAACGTTGTCCCTTCTCCAAGACACGCTCTTGTTGAACACGGGGCAGCGGGACATTGGGACTGCAGCCTGCCATCAAATCTTGAATGCAGGTTCCTCGTCCAGTACTTGCCGGCAGCTGCCACAGAACCAATGACATCTCCTGCAAATTGGGTCAAGTCCTTAAGTTAAGTCCTTGGTGACCGCTACCGTGCATTGATTATGATCACTGTAGAGCTGTCGCTTTACACGGTTGGTTTTCATGTAAGGGATTGAAGTTCTTAGGCACATTAGTCCCAGGCCACCCAGCGGAATGGGGGCGTAGAGAAACCCAATCGAAACATCTTGTGGCAGTGACAGCCAGGTCCTCACTGAAGCGCTGACCATTTTGTCCAGTGCTTTTAGCAGTTTGGCGGAGATCGGACTCAGTACAACCATATGAATCAGGTGGGGAAGCAAATAGCATCGTAGGGAAACCAACCTTTGCTGCGACTTTAAAGCCGCCCTTGCCAAGTGGGCTAGTAATATACGAAGGTCGTTTCGCACTGTATTGTTGTTGGGCATTGTGCCATCAAATCGTATGCCCGGATATTTTTATACTGTCATATGGGATATGTTCCTAATAGGTTCACCTTCTATCCTGTATAACAACTGGGTATCGACCTTTGCCTTCTTGTCTCGCCCGCTGGGCATTATCGTTAAGGTCATTGACTTGGTTGCGTCCGCCTCGAGACCACATCATTGAAGATGTTCTTCTAGTCTATATAGCTAGTACTGCAGCCCACTCCTTGCACTTGCCAATAAAATAATATTGTTGGCGAACGCCATTTCTGACATTGCCAGGCTATCACTTCAAAAAAAATCTCACTTCGCAGCTCTTCGCAAAATTCGTCCAGTGTCAGCTTAAAGAGCAGGGGTGATAGTGGATCTCCCTGCCTTACTCCTCTTGTTGGGTGGACCACATTAGACTGGTTGCCACATGAAAGTACCGTAGTGGCTCTTTCATAGAAATCCGAGACGTATGCACAGAAACTATCTGATATTCCTTTTCGTCTCATATTCCGGAGAATAGCAGGGTGAGCGACTCGGTCAAATGCGTTTGCTACGTCAACAGAGGCCACGGCCAAGGGCCTAAGCTTATGCTTGGCCTCGTCAATGACTGTTTGTAGTAACAGAAGGTTATCTGCACATCCATCTGCCGGAATGAAGGCTTTCTGACGATAGTCGAGTTTAATCACTGACATTAGACAATGCATAAAAATCTCATGCAACAGCCTCATTGAAAGGGGCCGACATTGTTTGGGCGATGCAATCCAGCCGAAGAAGCGCCAGGCATTTTTGGAATTAAAATCGTTCAGGCATTACACAATAATAACTACAGTCGTCTCTCGAGGATCAGGAAGTTTAGAAGAACCCTTAAAAGGAGCATAGCACAGGCGTACAGATCCCGGCTTCATCAAACGATGACCCATCTTCATCCAGGATGTCTCGAATACAAAACAAATACAAAGCTTCTTGAAGAGGTTTTGGCATTGCGCATACTCTTTTCTTTCTTTTACGACGGCTTTCATCAGTTATAGCCAGCGTGCGACCGCTCTGGACCCTCCTATCTGTAGTGAATACATCTAGCAGGTAAGTTTTGAGGGCCATTTCAATGTCACTCTATCCAGGAACCTCTGTGGTAATTCTGGGCGTTCCGGAAATTTTGACCTTATGGGGATCTTTAACGTGCACACAAATCTGAGCACATGGGCCTACAGCACTTTCTCCTTCACCAAAAACGCAGCCGGCATTCAGTCTCATGACCTGCGGGTCAACAGTTGGGTACCTTAGCCACTATAGACCACCACGGTGGGGCAGGTAAAGTACTCTGAGCAGTCAACTAGCACCACGAACTTTTCACAGTTTGCCACTGAAGGGAATACAGAACGGCGAGCGACTGTGATACCATAGGAGTGTAATCATAAGAGTTCACCGTGAGATATCTGATAACTTATCGAGATGCAGTAGTGTCCAAGTGCACGTAGTTCGGTTGATCGTCCATATTTAAAGCATATCATAAACTGGTATGTATAGTAAAGTGTATTATGGTATACTATCATTTACCATAGGGTGAAAAAGAAAAGGGAAGAAAGAAAGGAAAAGAAAAAGGCAGCAGCTCAGTCTTGGCACCTCGAGAGCGTAGCAGTTACATTTTTCATTTATTGTTCATTGAGGCTTGGACCACTGTCGAATGATTTTGGTGGAGCAGCTCGAATCGGGTGTTTAAGTTATGCGCAGAGTTTACTTTGGGAGTTGTGCAAGTGGTGTGTAGAAATTTATGGCAGGACGCAGCTTTCCTTTTTTTCGGGTGACATCGTCATGGCGTGTTTCCTCTTTTTTAGTGCGTTCGCAAGCGTCTCGATCGACCCCACAAAAGGGGTCACCTGTGATCACCGAAATTGGAGTTCGGCATGGCATTCTGACAACTTGTTCCCTGACGTGACAATTTTCTGGGTCTCATTATATTTTGTCCTCAGGAATGCTTATATTACACTATCCTGAAATTTAACACAGACTTCATGTGATGAAGCGTTCCCCTTTTACATCTCTACTGCGCGCTGCGCTTTGTACAATGCGCTCCTATAACTTCAATGTATGCACAATCTGCGAAGATCTGTCAGCATACTAGTAGTTAAAACACTCGTCTTCGGATCTGAGAGGCTCATGTTCGAAATCTAGCGCAACCGAATGACGATGGTCACCTCTGTCGCCCTCATGACCTCCGATCTTTCATGGGTCCAGAAGTAACGCCTAAGGTTTCTAATATTACAAGATAATTTATCGTACGCTTCATCTGTCCATCCGTTTTCTCTGTTGAGTTCCGGATTATCGTGATTCTTGTGTGTGATGTTGGACACTCATGCGTGGCTGACCTATGCAAAACTCTTTCTAGTAGCCTATTCCATAAAAAATGGGTAAATACAAAGCTGATACATTACCAAGAGCCAAATGCGTAATTATACATTAACAATAGGCGAATACAGAGCCAATAAGGCTGACACAGCTCGAATGAACTGATACCGAACCAAGAGACAAACACAGATCCGACCAGCGTCGAACGGTTTTGGGTTGTGCCAATAATCAATTATAACATTGGTTTTTCGTTGTGACCTTTGGCTGAGTTGGTGATGAAGGAATGAGCTGGTTTTTTACGGTTAGTTTAATTATTGAAAGTTATTCGTTACACACTCGGTGTGTTTAAAAATTCACTGTGATCGAACGCCGCTAAGAGTAAATTTGTCGGGTGATAGGTCAGTTTCATTTGATTTGGGTTAGGATAATACCAGTGCTTCGTAGAGACTTTACTATATATACCCTGCATGGCTTTGCTTGTTCAAGAATGAGAATAAGTCTGCGCAATTCGACTATACGTTCCGCGGCAACGGAGCCAGGGTGTGCCGAAACACAACGCACAGACGCTGCCCCGCGTCATCAGCAATCTCTGCGCCCAGTAAACTTCGAGAGAGCAAGAGCCTAAGTGACTGCTGCAAGGATTAACCCTGAATCGTCGTTCATTTTGGCAAATATGCTTCACCATAGCCTACCGCTAATATCATTCACTGGAGTTGACCTTGCCTAGGTCCTAAAGTTGCAGTAAAGAGCAAAACAATCCTTCGCTTATCAGTGAAGAACTATTTCGCAATCTCGAAAACGCCACGCTCACCCCGACATGATGGTTAGTAAGCTAGAAAACGCACGAAATGAAAATGCGGGTGGTGATCCTACTCTGATGTTCGCACATCAAACAACATGACGTTAAACATTTTGAAGGCTTCTGCTGGGCCATACGTCGCTTTCAGTCGATAAAAATGGCTTATATTGCAATTTGCGTGTGCCATACACTGAGATAATTCATCGAGCCAGTGCCACAAAATTACCAAAAATACACTTTGATTTTTTATGTTGCATGCATATATTTTGGCCCGAACTTTAATGACGAAACTTTACCCTAAACTTTCTTTCACTTGTAGTGAACTGATCATTGTGAAACAAATGAAATTAGAGTTGTCAGAGTGAAGTTTTAAGTGTAACCTCACTCGTTCCTTGTACGTGCCCCTTATACGTCACATTCACGCAGCAGGGCATCTTGTGTTTGTACTGAGAACATAATGAAGCTATCGCAAAGATTTATTTATAGGATGCCAATAAATTAGGCAAAAAGTCTGTTACCGCGCACTCACATACGAGTTCACAAACTGGAGCCAACTGAGCCTTCGAATTCTAGAAAACATAGCGCGTGTTTCGTTAGCCCATTTCGCATAACCCGGGAATTTTAAATTCGTATATGCTGTTCCAGAAAAAAGCATTTGCGATGGTTAAGCGCATAATCTTGAAAGTTCTCAATAACGCGGTGAAGTTAGATCCCCATGTGATCCATGTATCTGCTTCACTTAGCACGTGAAGTAAAATGTCGTGTATTGTTAGCTTTAAAGAGACAAACACTTTTGAGCACTGTCAGAATACGCGGTCGATTGGTAGTCGGCGTTTTCGATAACATGCGAGCCAAAGTATATTGCGTAGGATGTGGCCTAGAATTGGCAAGAAGTTCTCGAAGTCAGTTAAAAATTGTTTGCTCTTTTATCTGTTGATGATGATACAAGCTCAAAAATCACTCGTCGCTGCCATTTTATCGGCCATTGGTTGTCTGAACATCGTGTGCTCGGTCGTTACCGGGTGTCGTAATCGCGAGAAACGTGTCTATGATGTTATCTGTCTTTTGCTGTTTACTGCGTAGAGCATGTGCGCGCATCCTTTGTAGGAGCTGTTATCTTGTTGAAAGCACGGCCACCAGGCTGCATTGGGTCAGTTGTGTTCCTGCCATCAGATGCGATAAACGGTTTTTGAACACCGGCGTCTTCGTTCTAATACTGGTGACGAGGACGGGATAACGCGGCACTGAGGCTACGGCCACCATTTTCGGGAAGCTGCCGGAGTTCTGTTCGGACAACGTCGACAAATACCTAAAAAGGTTCGAATGATTCGCGAAAGCAATTAGAAGAGACGCCGGAGAAGCTTGAAGCCTCCTGGACCATGGTAAAAGAGAAGACCTACGTGACACTGCGTAGCTTACTGCAGCCTAAAATGCCCACCAAAGTACTAAGATGCCAAAAGGCGCCACAGCAGATCTACGCCCTAAAGTGGTCTCTGCAGTACCGCTTCTACCGACGAAACCAGGCCTCAAATGAAACGGTTGCGCAGTTTTTTTGTGGAATTGAAGATGCTCGCCGCGACATGCTTGTCTAGAACTTTCTTGAGAAAATGGCTACGAGACCGCCTCATTGGTGAACTACAGAGCGAGACCGTGTGGTGCTGCCTGCTATCATTGCCCGACGACGACGTCACTTGTGACCGAGTGTGCAAGGTAGCCACGCACAGTAAGACACCGAAGACATGCTGTCCGACAACGCTGGAGCCAGCAGTGCTGAACTACATAGGCAAGGAAGCCAAGTGGAGCCTACTACAACAAGAAAGGTACCTGAATATTCTATACCCAAAAAACTTCAATAGGTTGTCATAGGTGCGGTGGGAAGCGCCCTCCTAGAAGGCGGCTATTTTGGAAAAGGAAATGCCTTATTCAAGTGTTCTAAACTTGGTCATGTCGCGAAAATGTGCAAAAGGGAGTTGTGTAAGTGGTAGAATAAGAACCGGCAGCAGGGCAGGATTCGTTTACTATATGCCAATCTTACAGAGGAGGCAGGGTGCCTCTCATAGTGGTAAAGGTAACCATAAATGGCCACAAAGTAACGATGGAGATTGATACGGAGACTGCCCATACATTTATGTCTGAAAAAGACGCTAGAAAACTTCCCCGGCCTATCGTACAACATCGTAGACGGAAAACTTTTGAGTGTACAGTTGCACCGCAAACTGTGGAAAGTGTGTTGCGCAGGCCGGTGTCAGTTGCGGAAAGCAAAGCCACTGCCTACCACTTGTCATTGCCAATGTGAAGAAGGTGGGCCCGTGCCTGTGCTTTTCGGTCGTGACTGTATTGCGAATACAAAAGTGAACTGGTTCGATGTCATTCAGACATTGCACGACGTTGAGCTTAAGCTACAAGCAGCCGCGCCCGTAAAGGCTCTAGAAGCTGTAGAATCATTAAAACAACAGTAAGATGTCGCTTTTTAAGCAGAATAAGGTGCTATCGCAAGGATATGGCATTTCCGCAAAAGAGAATGTAATTCTGGTTTTCTGTAAAGCCAGGCATGTACCGTATGCTTTACCAGAACAAGTCGAAAAAGAAATGATGGAACTAGAGATGGGTGGAGTAATTTACCGGGTGCGACACAGCACCATGGGTGACGCCGCTAGTTATTATGGCCAAGAAAAGTGGCCAAGACATTAGAGTCAATGTGAACAACTCCATTGATGTAGATCACCATTTCTTACCTCTTCCCGATGACATTATTGCGTCCCCTCTCGGAAGAACCGTGTTCACTGGGTTAGACTTGGCCAAAGTGTATTTACTGTTTGAGTTAGATGAGCGTGCTGAAGAACTTCTAACTGTTAAGACGCACATGCGTCGCTTTAGATACCCGCGGTCACCGTAAGGCGTTTCGAGTGCACCGTCAATGTTTCTGCCAGTCATGTATCAGGTTTTGCAAAGCATACCTGACACAGCCTGTTACTTTTACGACGTACTTGTTGCTAGAAAAGCCCTAACAGAGTGCTACAGTTGAACGAACGAAGTTCTAAAGGCTCTGCGCAAGCAAGGAATGTGAGTAAATGTGGCGAAATACGTTTGTTTCAAGAAAGATAACAGTATACCTGGGGCACAAAACAGACCAACATGGTATGCATTCCACAGCGGGCAATGTGAAAGCGGTGTTTGAAGCACACAAACCTACAGTGTGACCAAGGTATGGGTGTTTCTGGGATCACTAAATTTTAATGCAAATTGTATATCCAACTTGGCTGGATAACTAAAACCGCTTCACCAGCCTCTACGCAACTGAGGTATATTGCAATGGTCGCGTACGTGTTCTGGACGTTTCATTCAGTGCAAGCAGTTGCTAAATAAAGATTGTGTTGTTGCTTTATGACAAAAAAAGAAACGCCGCTCACATGAGCTTCCTGTTCATTGGTTGAGCGTGGTGTTATCGCTTGTGCGTGGCGTTGAACGCCCAGGCGTGTTCGCTTGCAGATTAATGTCGCAAGCAGAGAAGAATCGCTGAAAACGTATCTTATCATGTACTAAGATGTGAGGTTTTGGCCTGGAGCTGACTATAAGGCTTTGAATTATGGAAAATATCGTGCCAGTTGTGTTAGCTTGATTCCCAGGATCCGGAATTTTTAATCCGCATATACGCTTCCAGAGAAAGCAAACGTGCGACTCCAAGAAAGTGCTCGCCACCTGGCGACTGCGTCTGAAAATGGCGCCAACAGTTGACCTTGAAAAGAGCTTTATGTAACCACGTTGCGCGCTTTGAGAAGCGGCTGCACAGTTTCTTTATTTTCGCCATGCTGTATGCGTGAACCCGAAAAAGAAGTAAGCCATGTTCAATGACCATTGAAGTGTGCCGAAATGCGTGGAACTGTGGTGGAAACATGGTAACTTGTCGTTCTATACCTTCTCGAAGGTTGCAGACGACAGGCGATGGAGAACAGCAGAAATCCGAATATTGCGCATTATAAAGCACGTGACGGATACCATACGAAAGTATGTTTTTATCGATTCACTCGCGAGGACTTAATTCTAGGTGAGTAAACCGTTACGTATCGTGTGTACATATTTATCGATATCCGGGCTTATCTAAGCACGGAGCATGGTTTGTGTATATGAGCAAGCACTTAGGAAATCGTTTGCGTCAAGTGCGTATTTTTCGAATGTGCTCATTTTCTGAGCAAGACGTATACGGCTACCAATTCGCAAACTGCAAATTTTTTATTTCACATGTGTGTTTGTACATATATGCGCACACAATCGCGTCGCGATGGTCGTCGCTCGTGCGCGTATGTATGTTCGTGCGTATATATATATATATATATATATATATATATATATATATATATATATATATATATATATCACGTGCTTCCTGCGAAAAAGACGAAGGCGACAGCGCATACGCGCATCTGCACGCTTTTATGCAGAACGCAACAACGAGAAAGATGAGGAACTCTTTCTCTCGCGGTTAACAAAAAGACCGACCCGCTGCTGTTTTCTCAGCGTCTTCGAGCACGACCTCTCTCTTGACGTCGCGACACTGGTAGAGGTGCTGGGGCCTGCAACCTGATGCAAGAAAGCGTTGTTCGGGACCGTGCATCCAGTCCGGAGCCTCAGCATCTTGTTGCGACTCCAGTACACCGATTCAGCCGGCGCCTATTAGGCCTAAGTCCAGAACTCTTGACGGCATCTCCTGTTACCAACATGGCGGCCCCTTCAACGTCTGCGAATCTTCCTCCGGCCCAGACGACTCACCCTTACCAGGTAACTTTTGGGACTCCTCGTGTTCCCGAAGTCTTCCGTGGAGAACCGTATGAAGATGTCGAGGACTGGCTCGACCAGTTCGATCGGACCGCTGTGGTGAATCGTTGGAGCGTACAAAAAAAAACTTGGCCGTGCCTACTTCGCAATGGAAAGTAGCGCTCGCACATGGTACGAGAACAGGGAGCCTACTTTCCAAACCTGGGACAATTTCCGCCAAAAGCTTCTCGAGACGTTCCTGAGTGTGGACCGACGGGATCTCGCACAACAGATGATCGAAGCCCGCATGCAAAAGCCGAACGAAAGCGTGGCCATGTTCGCTGAGGATATGGCCCGTCTATTTTGCCGCGCTGACCCTGATATGCCCGAGGCAAGGAAAGTTCGTCATCTGATGTGGGGAGTTAAGAAACCGCTTTTCGCCGGCCTTGTACGAAATCCGCCAACAACAGGGGATGAGGTCATCAAAGAGGCGACTGTCATTGAGCGGGCGCTCCGGCAACGATGACGCCACTTTGACCGCCTGCCCGACCAAACGCCTGTTGGTGCCACCGCTCAAAACGCTGCCATTTCCGAAAACTCTTTACGGCAAATGATTCGACAAATCCTGCGGGAAAAGCTGCGGGCCCTCGGCCTTCCGTCTACTGATCCCCCAGTTGCTTCTGTTGCAGCAATCGTGCGCCAGGAACTACGGCAAGCCTTTCCATCACCGGCGCCACCACCCGAACCACGTCCACTGATGTATGCCGATGCCGTCCACCGTCATCCACCTGCCCCAGAAGAAGCACCCTTTCAGCCACGGCCCGTTACCTTGCCGTGGTGGCAGCGTTAACCTGTGCGGCGACCACCAGAACGTCGGACCGACTTGTGGCGCACTGCCGACCGTCGACTCCTTTGTTTCCAGTGCTGCGAACCAGGCCACATCTCCCGCTACTGCCATCATCGAGAAACCCAGTTTGGAAACTTTTCTCGGCCTGCTTCTTTTTATTCTGAAGACCCTCGTGACCATGGTGCTGATCACCTACCGACCAACCAAGCGTCTTCACCAAGTCGTCGCTGGCGGTCTCCCTCACCTGCACAAGGTCAGAATTCCTTGAATCGCCAAAGATACGCGGACGCCATCAGAAACCACTCCCCAAGCCCGTGCCAAGGAAACTAACTGCCGTGACCTCCGGGGGCAAGGTTGCCAATTGCCGAGACGCCAAAAAGACCCCCTTGCCTCTACACAAACACGACGTGACGACGGTGATGACGAAGACGACGACAACCACCAGTACTAATGCCAATGAATTTGTACGTGCCGACCTCAGCGTTATTATAGACGAACACCACGTAACAGCACCGGTTGACACTGGTGCTGACTTCTCTATTATGCGACAAGAGCTCGCCAATCGCCTTAAGAAGGTTAAGACGCCATGGAGTGGGCCGAGCATAAGGAGTGCTGGTGGGCAGCATATGACGCCAACCGGTAAATGCACCGCTCGGCTCGTAATCGATGGTTCGAACTTCGTCGCCACTTTTGTCATCTTACCGGACTGTTGTAGGGAGTTGATTTTGGGTATGGATTTTCTGCGAGAGTACGGTGCTGTCATCAACATCCCAGAACGTATAGTCACCTTTTCCGCCCATCCTTACGTCGACGCCATCACTGAAGAACAACTGCAACGTTTACGTGTAGCCGATGATGTGATGCTCCTGCCGAGATCTTGCTGCCTTGTGTCGGTGTTGTGTGAACGGCCGTGCCGTAATGAAGTGATAGCGGAGCGAATAGACAGGCTATTGCTTACGCAAGGTGTTTCAATAGCGAGAGGCATTCTGGCACTAATTGGTGGGCGGGCAGAAGTCCTCATCACCAGCTTCAGCAACGAGCGTCGTCACATCCAGAAGGGCACCGCGATTGCCTACTACGACGACGTGGACCAAGCCAGAGATTGCTTCGCTTTGCAACCGGACAAGGCGACCATCCCAGCCTCGACACATTTGTCTGTCAACATTTGCTCAACCCTGTCAGCCTCGGAAAAAACAGCGCCTACTAGAACTGATACACCAGTTCAAAAATTGTTTTTCGTGCACGTCGAAAGTCAAGCCAACACCACTGACCCGGCACCGAATCATCATTGAAGAAAATACGAGACCGATCCGTCAAAACCCATACCGTGTGGCTCCGAACGAACGTGAGGAGATCCAAAAGCAAGTTCAGAAGATGCTCCAAGATGACGTAATACAGCCTTCCAAGAGTCCCTGGGCATTCCCCGTAGTATTGGTTAAAAAGAAAGACGGCAGCTTGCGTTTCTGTATAGATTACGGCAAGTTGAACCAAGTAACGAAGAAAGACGTCTACCCACTGCCACGTATAGATGACTCTCTTGATCGGCTGCGGCATGCACGCTATTTCTCATCGATGGACCTGCGAAGTGGCTATTGGGAAATAGAGGTCGACGAACGAGACCGTGAGAAAACTGCTTTCGTGACGCCCGATGGTCTTTATGAATTTAAAGTGCTTCCATTCGGGTTATGCTCAGCGCCAGCCACTTTTCAGCGTTTAATGGACACTGTGCTATCAGGAATTAAGTGGCAGACATGCTTGGTTTATCTAGACGACGTTGTCGTCTTCTCAGCTACATTCGAGGAGCACCTAAGTCGGTTATTCGCAGTTCTACAAGCTATACGTTCGGCTGGCCTGACTTTAAAGCCAGAGAAGTGCCATTTCGGTTTCAACGAACTTTGCTTCTTAGGTCACGTGGTCAGCCATGAAGGTGTTCGACCTGACCCGGGCAAAATCGACGCTGTCGCAAAGTTTTCCGCACCGCATGACAAAAGAGCAGTGAGACGCTTCTTAGGCCTCTGTGCTTATTACCGACGATTCATCGCCAACTTTTCGTCTATTGCGGCGCCTCTGACGCGGCTCACACGAGAGGATGTCCCCTTTCTTTGGAGCGAAAAGGAACAAACAGCGTTCAACTAATTACGCCAACGCCTCCAAACACCCCCGGTTCTTGCGCACTTTGACCAGGAAGCAAACAGCACTTCACACCAACGCAAGCAATGTAGGCCTGGGCGCCGTACTGATACAATGGCAAGATAACTCCGAGAAAGTGATAGCCTATGCCAGCAGAGCTCTCTCTCGCACGGAAGAGAACTACTCGACTACCGAGAAAGAGTGCATCGCAGTGGTTTGGGCGGTTCTCAAATTTCGACCGTATCTGTACGGCCGGTCATTCAAGGTCGTCAGTGATAACCACTCGCTTTGCCGGCTCACTAACTTGAAAGACCCATCCGGCCGTTTGGCACGCTGGAGCCTTCTTCTTCAGGAGTTTGATATTACCATTATTTATAAATCAGGGAAGAAGCACACCGATGCAGACTGTCTCTCGCGGTCACCCGTCGAGCCTGCCGCTATTAATGACGAGTCTATGGACGCCGCATTCTTGGGAGTCATCAACGCGGACACTGTCTCACAAGAGCAGCGCAGTGACCCTGACCTGCTTTCGCTTATAGATTTCTTAGAAGGACGACGGGAAGACGTGCCGCGAATTTTTGCGAGAAGAGTGCCGTCTTTTTGTTTAAGGAACAACGTCCTACACAAGAAAAACTTTTCTCCCACCAGCAGCCCATACTTGCTCGTCGTTCCTGCATCACTGCGAAAAGAAATTCTGGAAGCCTGCCATGACGAAGTCACCTCTGGTCATCTCGGTTACACTCGAACATTGTCCCGTCTGCAAAACAGTTACTACTGGCCTAACCTACCTGCTGCTGTGAAACATCACGTCCAAACATGTGCCGACTGTCAAAGACGCAAAGCACCACCCGGCAGGCCGGCAGGCTTGTTACATTCCGTTCAAGTACCAGCAAAGCCATTCGCCCAAATTGGAATAGATTTCCTGAGCCCATTCCCAACTTCTACCACAGGGAACAGATGGATCATTGTCGCCACTGATTACTTGTCTCGCTATGCAGAAACTAAAGCCATGCCAAGGGCCACAGCAGCAGAAGCGGCTCATTTCTTCATAGAAAACGTCGTCCTTCGGCACGGTGCTCCAACAGTTCTCATCACAGATAGAGGAACTACGTTCGTGGCAGAACTTTTGGAGTTGGTTCTCAGGCTCAGTGGTACAGCTCACCGGAGAACAACGGCATACCACCCACAAACGAACGGACTAACAGAGTGGCTTAATAAGACCCACGCAGACATGCTCTGCATGTATGTCGACACAGAACACAAGAACTGGGACGAAATCTTGCCTTATGTGACCTTCGCCTATAATACTGCCCGGCAGGAAACTACCGGAATGACGCCGTTTAGTTTAATACACGGGCGCGAAGTCACTATAACGTTGGACGCTATGCTGCCGCACGAGTGTGACGACACTCACGCTGACGCCGAAGAATTTGGTCAGCGTGCCGAAGAAGCCCGACAGCTAGCCCGCGTGCGTATTTGTCACCAGCCACACAAAGATGCTTAACGGTACGACCTACGTCATAAATTGGTAACCTACAAACCAGGCGACAAGGTATGGGTCTGGATCCCAATACGTCGACGCGGACTTTCAGAAAAGCTATTACGACGATACTTTGGCCCATATCGAGTCACCCGACGATTGAACGACATCAACTATGAAGTTATTCCCGACGGCGATTGCAGTTCCAGTCGCCGAAACAGCTCACCCGAAATCGTGCATGTCATCCGGATGAAACCCTACTTGTCCAGCTAACTCTCGTTTGTCCTGTGCGTGCCGGTGCATATGTGCGCTTTTATAAGTAGAGTGCCTTGGCTGCGCATCGGGACGATGCCATTTTTGGAGGGAGGCAAATGTCACGTGTGTCCCGCGAAAAAGACGAAGGCGACAGCGCATGCGCGCATCTGCACGCTTTTATGCAATTGCAACAACGAGAAAGATGAGGAACTCTCTCTCGCGCGGTTAACAAGAAGACCGACCCGCTGCTGTTTTCTCAGCGTCTTCGAGTACGACCTCTCTCTTGACGTCGCGACAATATATATATATATATATATATATATATATATAAAGACATGATAGTTGAGTGGTCGTAGCCGTAGCTTTGCAAGTAGTCAAGTAGATCATCCGTTACGTCACGACGTGCGTTATTTAGACGTTTCAGCCAGAGTCTGGCCTTCATCAGGATTGAGGGTACAGTGTTGTTTGGTGCTCAGGTTTATACAATCCTAAATCAGAGGGGGAGAGAGAGAAAAAGAAGAAAAAAAGAGGAATATAAGGTGGACTCCCCCGGGCGCTCCTTTCCCTTCCCTCTCGTTCCCTTTTCGCCTTTTCACCTTTACAATGTCTGCGGTCTAAGTATCCTTCCTTTCACTAACGTATTGTTCCCGACCAGACGGCACCGCATGGCTCTTGTGGTTCGGTGTGTGGGAAAAGAGCTTTTTTAAGAAGTTTAAGCCTTTAACTACTCAGCGCCACGTCGACATCTCGACGTTGAAAGAAGGGCGCCGCGTATTGCCGCAGAGGCTGGCAAGCGGCTGCAATGTCAATTCTTGCCCGCTTCTGGATTATGCGTGCAGTAGGGCCCTCCCAATCGTGCATAGGGTTGCTGTTATGCAGGTCATGCTTGACACAATTGATTGGATAGTAAGGTAAAAACAGAAACAGATGACAGCAGTACTCAGGAAGAGTAGTTACACTTGGAAACATTTTGAGTTGTCCAGTGCCCTTCGAAGCTGCAGTGCCGTGAACTCAATTATTATTTTCATTATTGCCGTTATTGTTTTCTATTGATTTAATTGCTGCAAGTGTACCCGGACTCTCATTTATTCCTCTATCAAGGTTTTTAAATCGCTGGACAAGGTATGACTCTTGTTTTCACGTTCTCTGTTTGATTTAAATCCTGTCTCTAAGAGTGTTACTGATCAAATAACAGATGAGTTCCCGACGATCGGCGAAACTGTGACATCCGCGAGCCACAAGCACCCACTCACCATCATCAACAGCGCACAACTACTAGGGGGGAAGTCTGCTGGACAGCCAACACGCGTCCCTCTATTGCGGATGTCGAGACCGAAAGCACTACACGATAGCACCAATTCACCACTCCTCAAAGGGAAGCCTGCCGAACTACGAAGCCGCGTCCCTCTATTGCGGACCCCGGGAACGGAACTCCCTGGGAATACGTTCGGCTGGAGCCCAACGCCGAAATCCTCCCTACAATGACGAAGGCCTGCCGGGGATAACTACAATCTGCGGACTTCATCAGTGCCATCCCCGCACCCAAAGGTAGGTTGACCTCAAAATGGTAAGTCCAGCTCATCGCTTCCCAGTAGCAGTTCCACCTTCCTTAAGGTACGAAAACTTGCTGACAAATGAATTAGACATGAAATGCACAAATCAACATCGCAAGTGCACCTTTGTGCTTGAATAGCCATCAAGGGTATGACACTTTCCCTCACACTAGCTGCTACAAACCGAGACTAACACGACCAAATAACATGGAAAAATGTCCTCCTTGAGGCATCTCATAAATAAACAGAAATTGCTCTCAATCACAGTGATAAGCAGATAAAGAAACTGGTCGCTGTGATCAACACCGTTCTCCGCAACAACACTTTATCGAACAATGAAATCACCCGGTTAACGGAATTTGAACAGGATAAATACCAAGCCATCATGACCACTAAACTTCATAAACTCAAAAGAGACCATGTGCCCAACCACACGTTTCCTGATATAGTTCCTTATCACTACAACACCACCACCCAGGCAACCACTAACGGTACAAGCGAGCACCCATCTATGAACACACCCTGTGACACTGTGATTGTAAACTTATCGGACACGAGTTTGTTACCTGACGAAGAAAAACTGCTATCTAAAGGACGAAGCTTCTGCCCGACCACAAAAGTTTTCGATGAATTCCACTTGCTCGGAGACGTCGACAACTTCGCTAAAAGCTTAAGGTTGCGCGGATATTTCTTGGACAGGCCTTCTAACCACGAATCAATTCACCGCCGTAAAACAAATGATTGGACACCGAACAATAATCAAGCTAAGTGCCTGGATCTTCATATCACCGCAGTACAGAAGGATATAGTAAACGAATACCACAGACAGAAAAGAAAACGATAAAAATTGACAAAATCTGAAAAAATGAGTATGAGAAATCTCACATCTAGGACAGACATAAGAATAAAACCGCTGACAAAGAAGGAGCAATTCTAGTTCCTAATATAATCAACTACTTACAAGAAGAATACCGCCAACTAGATGACTCAAAATTTTACGAACACCTCCCAGGTGATCCGACAGACGAATACAAACGTATTGTATCAACTGAACTGAAGAAACTGTTGGATGCAGAAAAGATAACTAACACTGACCACAAACTAATGCGAGGAGCATACTCTCATCCAGGTCGCTTCTACATCCTCCCGAAAATTCATAAACCAGGTAACCCAGGTCGATAAATACTATCAGGCATCGGTACAGTAACTGAACCCACATCAGGGTACGTGGACAAACTAAGCCACATTCCATACACCCTCGCGTCGTACATAAGACGCCACACATTTTCTTCAAGACATTGCAGGTCTGTGTGTGCCGAAAAACTCGTACTTGGTTACTCTTGATGTCTCTTCATTGTATACAAATATTCCTCACGATGACAGCATAGCTGCATTACAAAACATGTACACAGACCATAGACAATCTAACAACCCCGATTTCTCTGCCAACATAACTTTGACGAAGATCGTCTTCGAGATAAATTTGTTTGAATTTAACGAAGAGTATATTCGACAAATCAGTGGGACCACTATGGGCACCAAAATGGCACCCAATTATGCCAACATATTTATGGGAAAGTTAGAATCGGAATTTCTTGCACAAAGTTTCTTGAAACCACTGTTATACAGAAGATACATAGACATCTTTCTTATTTGGACCCACAGCGAGGACGAACTTCTCAGCTTTATTGACAATTACAATGATGTACACCCGAACATATCATTCACACACGTACTCGGAAGCAACTGTATATTTTTTTGATGTTACCATAACGATAGAAGACAAGCTTTTTACACTCCTATATCGCAAACCAACGGATCGACAACAATACCTCCATTATCAAAGCGATCACCCATGCCACTGTAAAAACAGTATTCCATACAGCCAGGCTTATCGGTTTAAAGCAAATCTGCTCAAGAGACGCTGATTTTGGCACGAGCTCACAGAATCCAAAACATATGCTCGATAAACAAAAATACCCCCCACATGTAATTCATGACGCCGTTCAAAAAGCGAGAAAACTGAAGCGTGATAACTTAATTGTGAAGCGACCACCGCAAGAAGACCCACGATGAACAAACCTCAGCATAACTTACAGCACAAACTTCCCCAATGTAAACAAAATCTCTAAACGACATCACAACATTCTAGAACAAGGTGAACGTCTGAAACGCGTATTCCCATCCGCGCCTGGCACCGTTTACCGACGACCATGCAACCTCAGGCACACTTGTCACGTCTCAAATCAATAACTCACACCCTAATATTTCATGCCAACCTTGTTTAAAGTCACGATGTCTTGTTTGTAAAGCGATGTGAGAAACACACAAAGCAACTAGCACAGAATCTAAGTTTTCGATTAACATACAAGGAAACAACATGCGATTTCTCCAATGGGGAATACCTACTCGAAGGCAACTTGTGCAAAATGCAGTACATCGGACAAACAGAAACACCATTCATTATTTGCTTTACTAATCACATAGCCCTAGCGAAATCAGCTCTAAGTCTACCTCTATAAAACATCTCAATCTTTCCGACCATGCATTCGACAAACTATCAGTAACATTCTTAGAGACGGGATTTAAATCAAGCGAGAACGTGAACGAGAGTCATACCTTATTCATCGATTTACCTCCCTCCATAGAAGATTAAATGAGAATCCGGGTACACTTGCAGCAATTAAACCATTAGAAAACAATAACGACAATAATGAAAATGATAACTGAGTTCACAGCACTGCAGCTCCGAAGGGCACTAGACAACTCAAAATATTTCCAAGTCTAACTACTTTTCCTAAGCACAGCTGTCGTCTGTTTCTGTTTTTACTTTACTATCCAATCAATTGTGCCAAGCATGACATGCCCAACAACAACCCTGTGCACAATCGGGAGGCCCCTACTGCACGGGTCATCCAGAAGCGGGCAAGAATTGACATTGGGCACGCTTGCCACCTTCTGCGGCAATACGTGGCGCCCTTATTTCAACGACGAAATGTCGACAAGGCGCTGAGTAGTTAAAGGCTTGAACTTCGTAAAAAAGCTCTTTTCCCCCACACCGAAGCGCCAGAGCCTTGCGGGGCCGTATGGTCGGGAACAATACGTTCTAAAGGTGAAAAGGAGAAAAGGGAGAGAAAGGGAAGGGGAAGGAAGAGTGAAAGGGGGTGCGCGGGGTAGTCCATCTTACATTCTCATTTTTTTCTGTCTCTTTCTCTCTCTCCCCTCTGATTTAAGATTGTACAAAGCTACAAAGCTGAGCACCAACAAACTGTACCCTCAATCCTGATGAAAGCCAGACTCTGGCTGAAACGTCGAAATAAACAATGCTGTCACTGCTCATGTGGGATATACTTGACTATATATATAAATATATATATATATATATATATATACATATATATATATATATATATATATATATATATACGTGTTCAGCTCTTGACCGGACAACGGAACTCAACGGGATAGACACTACCGGCAGCGTGAGTCGCAGCGCAGAACTCAAGAACTGTTGAGGCATCGCCAACGCAGTATAGCGACGCAGCGTGATAGTGCTAGCACCTTTCTGAGAGGCCCGCTACGCACGATCGTTTGCCTTCTTCAAACACAGGCTTGCTAGACAGGTTTTCATCTTCAAGTAAATCTGATGCAGTTCGCCGAACAGGCTCAATGTTTGCGCGCACAGCGTGACTATTTCCACTGTTTCGCCAGTGAAATCCTTTATGCCGATGAGAATGGCGTGGTCCGTGGCGGGCACTTTTTCACCCTCGATGAAGCAACACGATCCGCCGCCATAATCAAAGAACTTCAGCACGGCGCTAAGCGCAAGTGCCGCATTCGCCCCGTCCAGCGTAGCCAAATTTGTTTTGTTTGTTTTTCGATCAGTGTTGCCAGCATAGGATGGTTTTTTGGAGTGAAAAATTGTGATTGCTGACCACGTAATCACGGGATCGTTATTATAATCACCAGTGCAACTGGATTGCCATGTCATCCATAGATCTGGTCTCACTAAGCACGCGAATTAAAATGTCCTGTATTGCTACTGCTAACTCACGTGGGCTCTAGCTAAAAGTTTCCTCTCAAGCACAGACTGAGAGTAATTTGATTTATACGTAGGAACACAAATGACTGACTTTATAGGTCTTTGCTTGAACAAATGTTCATGTAAAGAATGAATGGGTGCTCAAATGGGGCATCTAAATGCAGGAGTTTTATTAAAATATGTTTTCAAATCTGTTCTATATTTATGCGACAACGGCAATGTGTTCTGCATGAATACGCAAAAAGTGATCTTGAAGTTTCCATACACAACTCATGCCGCGCAATGTCGTTCGTCTGTGACGAAGATGGCGAAATGAGAAAGCTAAATTAAGATAAAGAAAAATCAACACACTTATCGTCCTGAGCTGGCGTTCCCCCATGTAGTCAAAGCCGAAGTTAATAATTCTGATGACAATGTAATTGTCAGTACTGCGAATAGAATTTGACATTGCCTATATTGCCCTGAACGAAAACTTGTCTAAGTGTATGAACTTTGCCCTGGAGTTCTTCCTTCTTTTTTAATATAACTTTACTAAATCGACAATGTTTGACTAGTCAAATATGTTTTTCATATAGTTATGTCATACTAAGTTTCGTATCGATACCATTATCGAAATGGCCAGGAGAGCCAAATGTTCAGGCGGCTAGATGATGGATGGATGGATGGATGGATGGATGGATGGATGGATGGATGGATGGATGGATGGATGGATGGATGGATGGATGGATGGATGGATGGATGGATGGATGGATGGATGGATGGATGGATGGATGGATGGATGGATGGATGGATGGATGGATGGATGGATGGATGGATGGATGGATGGATGGATGGATGGATGGATGGATGGATGGATGGATGGATGGATGGATGGATGGATGGATGGATGGATGGATGGATGGATGGATGGATGATGGATGGATGGATGGATGGATGGATGGATGGAATGGATGGATGGATGGATGGATGGATGGATGGATGGATGGATGGATGGATGGATGGATGGATGGATGGATGGATGGATGGATGGATGGATGGATGGATGGATGGATGGATGGATGGATGGATGATGGATGGATGGATGGATGGATGGATGGATGGATGGATGGATGGATGGATGGATGGATGGATGGATGGATGGATGGATGGATGGATGGATGGATGGATGGATGGATGGATGGATGGATGGATGGATGGATGGATGGATGGATGGATGGATGGATGGATGGATGGATGGATGGATGGATGGATGGATGATGGATGGATGGATGGATGGATGGATGGATGGATGGATGGATGGATGGAGGATGGATGGATGGATGGACGGACGGACGGACGGACGGACGGACGGACGGACGGACGGATAGATAGATATTTACGCTCAAGGTAGCTGAAGTTCGCTAAGAAATGCTTCGCGTTTAAAAAACATGGAACTAGAAGTCGAGGCTCGCTCCTTTCATATGTAGATTAACCACCTTCATACAGTTCGTTAATGATTGCCTATCCACCAATATTTCAAGAGACGGAGGTTTTTTCCATTCACGCGGAGCGTACGTCTCATTGTGCAGGATTAAACAATGAACTTATTGGATGGCACACATGCGTCAATTTTTTGTAGTCCCTCGTGCATGCCTAAATGGCCGGTAACCTAGCATAGGTATAGAGTGCATGTCGCTGATAATATCAGACCTAAATATAAGCAATACCACCTCTATCGTATGACTGTGCTGGAATAATGTGCTCAAGGCAGGCAATGTCCCTAAATGCTAGCGCCTCTTACATCTTCTCAAATATGAACTGATATAGTACCTTTACCTTGCTCAATGGTAGCTGATAGGTGGTGCACACGGGGACGAGCAAACACATGTAAAAAAAAACTTGCTCTTTCGAGGTCTCGGCGCATTAAGTTCCGGAGTTCTGTACCTCCTCGAAGCCCATGGGAAGCGCTCGTCGCTGTTCTACTTGCATCCTCCAGGACGGTCTTCAACAACCGGCGTTTCACAGGACTTCAGTGACTCTTCGCGTTGGGGACCATACCTTAAATCGTCAAAGAGGTTTCCTCATTCCCCTAGATTGTTCTCTTCAGATATCATCACGTAATGTTGGTCTGATATTTGGTTGGTTAGTTTGGTTGGTTGGTTGGTTCCTCAACACCTTGGCGCAATTCACCTAGGGGGATAGGCCATGAATGGGGCGGTGCCTTGCTTTTTAAATTAATTCACTTCTTGAAAGAGAGGGTTGGATTAGTTAGGTAATATAGGTAATAATAAAAGGTGTTGAATTTCTAAACAAAAAACACTGAAAAGAAAACATATTAAACATACGAAAACTTATACATAAAACAACTGAAGTTCCTTATTTTTAGCATTCACTTCTTTTAGATTCTCTTAAGAAATTTGTAACAGCGGTAAAAACGCTCCTGTGGCTGAATCCAAATGCGACTGCGTCAAATGAAAGAATCACCGGAAGTGTCAAGTTTAAGCCCAACTTTCGTAGGGGTTCTTCTAGTAGATTTTCTCTTTGAGTTTTGAATTTTCGGCATGACAAAAAGAAGTGCTTCAAAGAATCTCTCTCATTACAATAAAAACACAAAGGCGACTGCGCCAGACACGACCTGTGAAATTAAAAGTTCCATGAGGGGACTCGAAAACGCAGCCTCGTAGTCACTATTTCTTCCTTTCTTGATGAACACCACTTGTTTTTCTAAGGAAACTTTAGCTGTGGGAAGTCTGATACAAACAAAGGGGATTTTTCAAAGTTATTGGCCGTTGTGCGTTTTTCAAAGCGTGCTGCTGTGATATATTCCGAAGTAGGCAACATTGGTAAAACAGGACAATCAAGGGAAGATACAGCTAGTGCATATGCATACTCATTCAGAGCTAAACCTCTATAACCTGGAACCCAAACTAGTCGGATGAGTCGCACATGTCTAGGAATGAGCGAGTAGACAGTTTTTAAGGTACGCGAAATGTTGGTGAGCTTAAGGCAGTACAGACAGAGACAGTCTGTTAGAACAATCACCGCTGATAGATCTTGCGGTACTTCACGCAATGCTAAGACTATTGCCAGTAGTTCAGCTTGGTAAATAGGTGTAAAGTCGGGTAATCGAATTGAGAAAGCCCAATCTAGAGAGGATGATACAATTCCTCCGCCAGCCTTCTCTTCATAAACCGAAGTGTCAGTCCCTATCACATTGGATATTTCTGGATTGGCCAAATGATCTTCCAAAATGCCATTTATATACTGATATGGTAATTTTTTTGCATTCTTGGGATATATATCGTCAAATTCTATCCTAATTGCATCTACAGTGTTGAGCACAAGTGTTTCCGAAAGGTTAACTCTTAAGGGCTCCAAAAGTTTCTGAGTAAATATTACTTGAGGACACCTTAATTTAGGCCATTGGCTACGAATGAGGTCTGCTGGTTAATGAACACATACTGTGACCTCCGCTGAGGTGACGCATAGATTTTAAGGAATGTACGTACTGTTATAATATTGAATTTTTCGATTAGAGAAGGCAAGCGGGATTATTCGTACAGGATATTGTTGGCAACATAGTTGGGTAGCCCTAGGCATAAGCGTAAAGATTCGCGTTCTAGCAGAATCAGTGGTTGAACTTTGTAGGCCAGAGCGCCAGAAAACAAAACACAGCCGAATTCTAATATCGGTCGAATGTACATGCAATATATCTTAACGAGCACGTCTCTACGCAGACCGGCGCGATAATTACTGAGCCTGCGCAGCATCCCTACGGTAGGGTGGCTAGAATGGGGAGGTGTGATGACCGGCCTCCGGAGGCTGGCCCAAAAGCGCGTTCCTGCCGCGCGGTGGCGCTGCCGGTGGGGTGGCTGGCAGTGGTGGTAGAGGTCGGACGTGTTTTTGGAGAGCTCCGGAATGACAGCTACAGATAAGTGTTTTTGCATGTTTCCAGCTTGCCTCTGTCTGTAGCGTTATGAGAACGTAAGGCGCTAGCGTAAAGCTTGATTAGGTCTATTACGGTGTACGTTTTTTTTAGTATTTTGTACTGTGTCTTTTTTTCTCCAGCCACCACGTGGCTGAGGTCTGCGCGTAGACCGACCACGTGCATGCACAGGTGCTGTGAAGTGTAGCGTATTTATTTATTATTGTGGTTCTTTTTGGCTTAGACCAGTGTATTTTAGTACAGTTTTCTAACACGTGGGCATCGGTAAACTGAGCTAGCCATGGTCAAAAAGACCGTAAAGTGTTCAGAGTGCGGGGTAGGTTGGAAGGTGGAAGTTAGTGCGGAGGAGAAAGCAGAAGATGACGCCAAGTGTAGACAGTGCGAGTTTGAGGAGAAAATGAAAAATATGATGGCGGTCCAGAGTGGGCTCACGGAGAAAATCGCAGAGCTGGAGAATGCATTGGCGAAGGAGCGAGAGAAAACGTCAGCCATGGAAGAAAGGCTCCGGTCAGCCGAGAAGGGCCTATCGAAGGTCGTGAAAGGGAACGAAGACGCAGGTGACGGCGGAAGCATTATGGCGACGACCCCCCGTGCGGGAGAGCTGAAGGAAACAGGCATGACAAAGGCAGATACATTGGCCACAGGGCCCAGCTACCGGGAAGTAGTTTTGAGGGAGGGAGGGAGCAAACCAGCAGCCGTGACTCACGCTAGTCACCTAGTCAGCAGCCAGGTGCAGGTTTCAGAAGGAATGTCTGAACAGGTCATCATCGCCGGTGACTCAAATTTAGTCCGATGCGCAGCGGCAATCAAAGAAAGGGTGAAAGGCGACAAGAGAGTTGCGATAGGGACGTTCCCAGGACAAACGCTGGGGACAGTAATGAGTCAAGCGGGTGAACAACTCGCAGCTAAAGCTAACAATCGTAACCTCGTTGTAATTGCGGGAGGGCTAAATGACGTCCTGAAAAAAGAATCGTCAGGACTAGCGACGACCTTGGCGAAAGGGGTGGATGACATGCGCGCCGTGTCCCCCCAGGTGCAAATTGTAGTATGCACAGTACCGGAAGTACCAGTACGCAACGTCAACCTGCAAAGAGCGGTTGTCGACGCAAACAAAGAGATATGGCGAATTAGTCGAGAGAAGGGTTTCGAGGTAGTGGATTTAAACAGGGAAGTGCACAGGTGGGGTGGATTCCAAAGAGACAAGATTCATTTCGATAAGAGGCTTGGACACGAGGTGGGCTGGCGACTGGCAGGACGCGCAGTAGCTTTTTTGGGGGGCTCACGGGCCCTTCGGAGTCCGGGGTAGCTCGTAACAGGGAAAACAACCAGGAGGACGCTTTGACAGGTAGAATTGCGAAAAACCAGAAAAAAGGTAAAAGAAAAAGGAAAAAGGCGCGTGTTGCAATTAGTTACATAAACATGCAGGGTGGCAGAAAGAAGGCAAAATGGTTAGAGATTGAGGAGCAGTTAAACAAAGAACAGATAGGCGTGTATGCGGTGACAGAAACACACCTTAGAGACTTGGAAGAGCCACCACATATTGAAAATTATGTTTGGGAAGGGTGTAACAGGACCATATCGGAAAGGAAAGGTGGGGGTGTAGGAATGCTAATTCATCGCGGAGCCAAATGGGTTAGAGTGAAACAGACTTGTTCAGAGCACCTCTGGGTTCTGGGCACAGTAGGTGGAAAGGAAACGTGGCTAGGGGTAGCCTACTTGTGGACGGGGAATAACTGCAGAGAAAAGAATCAGGAGATAGTGGATTGCATGAGTGCGGATATTAAGGAATTTGGTAATGGGGCCGAAATCATCCTTCTAGGGGACATGAATGCCCACATACATGACCTTGACGGATATTCAGACACCAATGGGAAGTTAATACTAGATCTTTGCGAGCAACATAGTCTGGAGATAGTTAACACGGGGCCTAAATGTGACGGCCAGATCACATGGGAAGTCGGAAACAGGCAATCAAGTATTGATTATTGTCTCATGACTGAAGGAATTTACCACAAACTGACAGAAATGAGGATAGACGAGGAAGGCATTAACAGCTTGGGTAGTGATCATAAACGAATAACATTACAAATGGGATACGAAACTGAAAATATGAGCATGGAATCAAAGTCTGGCAGCTCGTATTTAAATGACAAACAAATAATAAATATAGCCGCAAGAGTCGAGGAAGAAGTAGGCGAAATACCAGGCAAGGACTGGGAGTATAGTGAGCTGTTACATCTAATGACGAAGGAGATAGGGAAAGAGAAGAAAACTGTTTGCTGGAAAGGAAAAAGGAAGCCAAAAAGTTGGTTGAACAAGGAAATCCGGGAGGCGATCGAGAAGCGACGCGAAGCATCACGGGAGCATAGAAAGGCAAAAAAGGAGAAGCGGCCGCAGGACGAAGTCAAAAAAATATGGGAAATATATTTAGAGAAAAAATCCCTTGTACAGAAGTTGGTAGAGGCAAAAATTAAAGGTGAAAGTGAACGCTGGATGACAGAGATACACGAAAAAAAGGGGGCCGCGCCTAGGATTTTTTGGAGCCACATAAAGGCGCTAGGTAGGAAGTCTGTCACAACGCAACAACATATTCTAGATGAAGGAGGAAATCAATTGGAAGGGTACGAAGCGCTAGGTTACATCCAAAAGGTAACAGCCGATTCGTTTCAAAAGAGCGGCCAGGGGATCTCCCCGGTGAGTAAAAGTGTGGCGGAGAAAGCAACAGAGGAAGAGCTAGTACTTGATAATTTCAACTGGAAAAAGGCCGAAGGAAAAAATCCAAAGCGCACTGCCGCGGGTTTAGATGGGATTCCCGTTAGCCTCATTAACGAACTAGGACATAACACTAAAGAAGCATTGTTAAAAGCAGTAGAAAAAAGCTTAAAGAACGGACAAATACCGGACAGTTGGCGACAAAGTAGAATGAACTTAATCTATAAAGGCAAGGGAGAAAAGGACAAGATTCGCTCGTATAGACCACTAACCATTACATCGGTACTATACAGGTTGGCGATGCAAGCAGTAAAAATGAAAATAGAAACATGGGCCGAACATAACGATATTTTGGGAGAACTTCAGAACGGATTTCGAGTCGACAGGCGGTTAGACGATAACCTGTTTGTTCTCACTCAGTGTATAGAAATAGCTAAAATAGAGAATAGGCCCTTGTACGTGGCTTTTCTAGACATCACTGGGGCATACGACAACGTTAACCAGGAAATTTTGTGGGATATATTGAAAGGAATGGGCATGGGCGACGACTGTATACAGCTTTTGAGGGAGATATACCGAAAAAATACAGTTTGCATAGAGTGGGAAGGAATGCGTAGCAAAGAGAACGTTGAGGTTAGCAAGGGTCTGAGACAGGGATGTCCTTTGTCCCCGCTGTTATTCATGCTGTACATGGTGAGTATGGAAAAAGCGCTAGAAGGTAGCAACATTGGTTTTAATCTGTCACACAAACAGGGCGGCATGATGATTGAGCAGAAGCTTCCAGGTTTATTTTATGCGGACGATATCGTCTTATTTGCGGACAGTCGAGATGATATACAGCAGCTGGCGAATATATGCGGAAGGGAAGGTGAAGCTCTTGGACTAGGATTCAGTGTAACGAAGTGTGGATTGATGGTATTCAATGATCCCTGTGATCAGACGGTGTCCATACAAGGCCAAGAAATACCGAGGGTAAGCGAATACAAGTACCTTGGAGTATGGGTAAATGAGAGTGATAGATACATGGAGGTACAGGAAAAAGCCTCGGCAGCAAAAGGAAAGAGGAATGCGGCAATAATGAAGCACAGAGCGTTGTGGGGATACAATAGGTATGAGGTGCTTCAAGGTCTGTGGAAGGGTGTAATGGTTCCAGGGCTTACTTTTGGGAACTCAGTGGTGTGCATGAGGGCAGAGGTGCAATCGGGAATGGATGTAAATCAAAGGACTGTGGGACGCCTCGCATTGGGTGCTCACGGGAAGACGACAAACGAGGCTGTAAAGGGCGATATGGGGTGGGCGCGCAGAGCAAAATAAGGTTCGAAGAAAGGCTAAGAAATATGAAGGAGAGTAGATGGGCAGAGAAGGTGTTCCGTTATTTGTATAGGAAGAGCGTGGACACACAGTGGAGAAAAAGAACTAGAAGACTCACTAGTAAATATACGGCTGGTATTGTAAGCCATATGTCAACAAAGAGCGTTAAGGGAAAAGTCAGGGAGGCGGAGAGGATTTACTGGATGGCAGCTATGGAGAAAAAACCGGCTTTGAGTAACTACCGAAAGGGCAAAAATGAAATAAGGAGGGAGGCATTTTACGATAATTCAAGGGGAAGCGCTTTACTGTTTGAAGCGAGATCGGGTTGCCTTAGAACGCGTAGTTATAAAGCAAGATTCAGTAAAGAAGAAGAACAATGTACATGCTGCGGGAAAGATAAGGAAACGGCGGAGCATGTTCTGATTGAATGTGGAGATATCCACCCAGGTGTACGTTTGGGCACGAGCCTACAGGAAGCCTTGGGTTTTAGGGACAACAATGGAAAGCTGAACACACCCGCGATTGAAATAAGTAAGAGACGGTTAGAGTATTGGTGGCAGAAAATTAGAGAGAAAGGACAAAAATAAATATTGGAAAAATAAAATATGGACAGTGTGCCGTAAATGGCAGAGAACTTAAGCTGAAAATTTACCTTTTTTCCATTAAGATAGAATTTATCGAAGTAGAGGCATTAGGCCAACATCAAAAAAGAAAAAAAGTTTTTTTTTTTTTTTGTCGAGCCTGGTGGCATACTTGTCACCACCCCGTTATAAAGGGGACGCTCATAGCATCCATCCATCCTGTGCTTTTTTCGCGTCGTTACTTGCCTGTGGGCGGGTAAATGATTCGACCGCGCTCAGTTTTACCGCTGTAGTCTTTTCAATTATGTTGTTGACGTCGAGAAACTTGCACGTGTAATCTACAAACGCAAACCACGCAGGCGATACAGAGCGTGGGTTTCGTGGCCACTTCTTACCAGGTGGGCGCGCTTGCACGCGAAAAATAGTTTAGAGGAATCTCTCCCGCAGACCAGCAGGTGGCAACAACCCTGCGTGTGTCGCTCGCAGATTTGTTATACATTTACGATTGCAATAGTACTTTAAAGAGTGGAAGTCAATGCAGTTTTTATGCAGTGCGGCAGAAGAATGCAATGAAGTACAAGACTACAAGACTGATGGCTTGATACAAGTTTATTGGAAACTGTACATAAAACATTACATAACACAGGGCTTCACCTTCTTCGCTTTATTCTGCACAGCATGCTGGTTTAGCCCTTTCAGCAGAAAATGGACACGCGTAATGCTGTAGAACCTGACAACCGATGTTGTTAAAGAAGCTGAATGCTCACTGCAGCCAATTTGTGGCACATTGGCTGCTAGGCGCAAAAAATCCTTCACTACTTTGGTGTGCAAGTGCGTGGTGCTAAATGCACGAGTTAGTCTATCCTCAAGGGTTTTGATTAGACTATATAGACGGACAGAGGGGTAAAGAAGGCCCCCCATGTCCCACTTTTTACACGCTTCTGCTGGCAATTGATCCGTCACACTATCACGTGTGACGAGGCAGGCATCCTTGCAAGCTTCGCATTGGGTTGAGAAGATCCGCTTCCTGGCTACATATCCTGCAATACAATAGGTGAGGCGGTCATTACTGCGTTCTTCAACGTAGTCAGCGTGGTCAATTGCAACCTCTGATGCTTCGACAGGTAGTGTAACGTCGTCACAAGCTGGTGCTTCATTTTCAGACAGCAGATGGTCCTCGGACCATCTGCTGTCCGAAAATGAAGCCACCCTACCTACGGCCACCCTACCTACGGCACGTGTGTGCTCCTTTAGCAGCCATGTTTTCTATTGGGGACTCCAGTTAAGTGTTTCGATGTAGGTTACCCCCAAGTACCTAACTGACTCGACCTGAGGTATGGCGTCCTGTCGGTACATTAGTGAAATTCGCACTGGGGCATTTTGTGCGAAAACTATGATTGCACTTTTGTTTGTATTGAGGCATAGGTTGATATCCTCCAGCCACGTTTCCAGACTATTCATGTATGTCTGCAGAATCAGGTACAGTGTGTGAATGTCCGCCGACGCAGCAAAAAATGCAATATCATCGGCATACACACAGACCTGTACATCTTGCTGTATGGGAATGATACATAGTAGTGCATTAAATAATAACGGCGATAGTACTGAGCCTTGCGGTATACCTCTCATTTGCCTGTATATTGAAGAGTTAACACCAGACTGCGAGCAGTAAAATTCTCTATCACCTAAGAAACATGGATCCAGGCCACAAAGTATTGAGGCAGTCCAAAATTCTGAAGTGAATCTAGCAGTTTAACATGCTTCACGCTATCATAGGCTTTTGTGATATTTAAGGTTACCAAAGCATAGTATTGTTTCTGATATCGAGCAAGTGGAATTCTGCTGTCGAGATCCACGTGCGCACACCAAATGGAGCAACCACGCCTGAATCCAATTTGACATGGGCTCAGTGTCAGTTTTTCCATTGACATCCATTGATCTATACGTCTATATAAAATTCGTTCAACGAGTTTTACTAGGTTTGATGTAAGTGAAATGGGCCTGATAATATCTAAGGTAAACCCAGCGCCTTGCTTTTTAATAATGGAATCACTTTTGTCATTCTCCAATCAGCTGGCATCCAAGAGCTTCTAAGTGAGTGAACAATAATTTCGAGTAAGTGTATATATTTTATGTACTGATTTTATCACCGACGTCGTCATGCCATCATGACCAGGAGCAGAATGGGGTAGTGTTCTGACTACGTTTGCTAATTCTGTAGGCGTAAACTCTTCAAATTCCTCAGCCCTATGGGGGGACTGGGCTTGGTATGAGAGAAGTGTCGTAAAGCGACTTTCTAGGCCCTGAGCTATATCTTCTAGAAGGGCCTTCAGTTCAACTGGTGATGATACTACAGATTCTACATTTCTTTGTACCGGAAGAACTTTCTTAGTTCTCAGAAAGCGAAAAAGTGCTTTTCTATTGACCGGCTTTGACAGGAACTCACATCGGTCGTTGTTAAATTTGTCCTTCGAATTAGCGATGGTTCTCCTAAAAATAGCCGCCGCATACTTATAATCACTCCATTCCTGGGACACTGGTTGAAGATTAATTTTTTCCATGCAGCCTTTCTTAGTCTATAAGCCCGCGAACAGTCCGCATTCCACTAAGCGTTGGTAGACGGTTTAGAGCTTTCAATGGTGAATATTGATTTATTTAATGACTCTTTTAAAATGTCGCTAATTCTGATGGCGTCTAGTTCTGCATGATTCGTTTGGTTTGATGAAGTCCTTCGTAACGATTTCATGAAAGTATTAAAGTTTACATGTGTTACGGCAGATCTATTCTTGGAGGTTATTGGACATACCACCTCGAACAATATTGGCATATGGTCACTACTTGTTCCCAAGTTAATCGCAGACCATGATAAGATGGAGAGGATAGCGTTAGAAAAAGTTAGATCGAGTACCGAGGAGGAATGATTACACATAAAAGTAGTTTTTGTGTTTATGCATATAAAGTTATTCTTGTTCACCCAATCCCATAAACGTTTGCCATTCAGATCTGTTTTAAAACCCCACGAAATATCATGAGAATGAAAGTCACCAACTAATACAATATCTTTTTGGCAATAGTGAACTGCAGTATCTAGGACGGAAGAATTCAGAACACCCGCAGGAAAATAAGCATTATTAAATGAGAATGAGAGGGACCCAGGAATAGTAATGCTTAATGCTAAAAGCTCGCTTTCTGAAGTCAATGCCTGATAAATATTTTAGCTCTATGGGCAATTTTAGATGAGATAAATATTGCCAAACCACCACCCCGAGTTGGGCGGTCTAGACGAAATGTGCGGTAATTTTTAATCCTAAAATACTTATTTTCTGCAAGCCAAGTTTCTTGTAGAGCAACAATATCAGGGGAATAAATATCGCGAAGTTGAAGTAAGTCCATGGCTGCTGAAAAAATGGAGCGGCAATTCCACTGTAGTACTTTTAAATTCCCTATTTCGAAAAGATACCAGCAGCACTCACTGCTTTCTCTAAGATGCTATCCTTTAAAAAATCCTTGTTTGATGGGTTTTCCTTCTGATATCTCTTATTTCTTGATTTAAGACTAATTGAGGAGCGTTGTGCCTCAGGAGAAGTAGGTCGTTTCATATTTCTTGAGTCAAAGTGCATTTGTTCTGGTTGTGTGACATGAGAATCGGAGTCCGAGCTCCAATCTAGGTCCTGTACAAGAGTCATAATTATTCTATGGCCAGTGTTTGGCGTGTCTGGCTTTGACTTCAAAGGGCCTGGTTCCGATGGAATATCAGTAACCTTAACTAGTGAAGGTAGAGACGGAGGCACGGTAGGTTGGTTACCTCCCTGCAATATTTGATTCAACTGAGTGCTCACTATTTGTGCCAATGACTCCGTTAGGCTCACGAATAGAGATTCCATAAGTTTCGTCATGGCCATTTCCACGGTTGATGTTATTAAATCAGGCAATGACGACTCAAGCATCTGGTTTGCTTGGTTGGCAACGGAGGCATAGCCACGTGAGTGCTCAGAAAAAATAGATTGGGCTCACGCCGGGAACATCGTAGTTGTTCGATGATCTCTGAAAGTTGCAACTCACATGTCCTCATGGGGCAACTTTCATCGTCAGCCACGTGATTTCCTCTGAATAGACAGCATCTCACCTCTTGGGTTGAACATTTCTCGGGTTTATGTTGGTCAGTACATGTGCGACACCTCACATTCGATCTACATCCCTTGATGGTATGCCCATACCTCCAGCATTTTTTGCACTGCAGTGGACGAGGGGATAGTGCATCTGCACGATACATTAGTGGCCATGCCTTAATTTCGGTCGGTCGAGCCGTGCCGGCAAAAGTCACAATCACTGATTCTGTGGGGACCTTTTTGTTCTCAACGTTTTGCGAGCATCGAAATACAGAGTCTGCTCCTGCGGCCGCAAACATTTGAAGTATTTCGGGTGGTGTAAGGCTCAAGTCCACTCCTCGAACCAGTCCCTTCACACAGGCCGAATGGACAGGCACGAAACAGCTCACCGGATTTGAGCCAAACGTTGTGCATTTTAAAAGATCTGTGATGCAGGCCTGGTCCGGCGAGCAGCACAGGATGCCTCCACGTCTAAATTGACGCACCTCAGTAATCATTTGGTAATAATCGGAAATCTTCCGGAGCCCCGCCGCGGTGGTCTAGTGGCTAAGGTACTCGGCTGCTGACCCGCGGGTCGCGGGATCGAATTTTGGCTGCGGCGGCTGCATTTCCGATGGAGGCGGAAATGTTGTAGGCCCGTGTGCTCAGATTTGGGTGCACGGTAAAGAACCCCAGGTGGTCGAAATTTCCGGAGCCCTCCAGTACGGCGTCTCTCATAATCATATCATGGTTTTCGGACGTTAAACCTCACATATCAATCAACAATAATAGTCGGTTCCGATTTTATTCTGCTTTCCTCTGGTGATATACGTCAGGTGCCCGAAATTTTGCCACACATAGCTAGTCTTCGCTTTCGAGTGTAACGGCATTATGCGGAAATTACCAACCGGCATCTTAAATATACTAGGGCCAGCAATTTCCATCTCGTCATTAGCTTCATCTGTTGTGACGTGTGCGGTTTCAGACATATCGGCTATATTATCCCCACAGGCTTGTTGTAGGCCCATGTGCTCAGATTTGGGTGCACGTTAAAGAACCCCAGGTGGTCAAAATTTCCGGAGTAACAGTTTATTTGTGGATACCATGGATTATTGAACCTCACTTTGTACATAATGCTCTAATGAAATAAAAATGGTTTCACCCTGTGACACTGCAGTCAGAAGCCATCACATGTGCAGGCATCATTAAGCTTCTACATAACATTGCTAAGGTTCTGTACATTTGTACAAATAATTGTCGTTAATTGAACCTTTTGAGTATAATCCTTGCTTGGGGTAATACGTGTGAAACATGAATTTGAGATAGAAAAATTCTCATTGTGGGTTTCTGCAGCAAAGACACATTGATTAAAACTGATGATTCCGGAGTTAGGGCAAAGGCAACATCCGTTATATTTTTTTTCGGTTAAAGTAACGGCAATGCATTACCTTATATATATATATATATATATATATATATATATATATATATATATATATATATATATATATATATATATATATATATATATAACGTATAGCCGTGAAGCGTTCCCTTTTTTATTAGAGTAACAAGTAACGTATTTAGTTACTTTTTACTGTAAGAAGTACAACACTAAATAGACCTACTAAAGTGATGTCAGCCCACACCGTTAGTTGTGGTTGCGGTCTATAGGCTGGCTGTAAACATTACACGGATATATTCCTTTGACCCAGCACGCTATAGTGAAGGGTTGCTCGACACTTGAGGATCTCGACCTTTGAGGAATACACAACAGCTTCTTTATGATATGCATATTATCCCACCGAAGCGTGCACTTTGTTTCACTAAAATTTACAGCCAACGTGAGTGCTGTCGTCACGCCGTATGCTTTAGCTAGAAATTTAGCCTACTGAAAATACCCAAAGACGTCGATCCACCTTGCAACGCGTGGTTATACCCGCTGACTGTTCTGTATGAAAATGGCATACACAGTGGAAGCTGTTGCATCTGCTGAAATTTTATTGCAACATTAATATACTGCCACGCTTGCTTGTATTTTTATGTCGCTGTCTTGCGCAAAGGCACCGCCGTAGCGGTTCAGTGGCTAAGGTACTCGGCTGCTGACCCGCAGGTCACGGGATTGAATCCTGGCTGCGGCCGCTGCACTTTCGATAGAGGCGAAAATGCTGTAGGCCCATGCGCTCAAATTTGGGTGCATGTTAAAGAACTCAGGTTGTCAAAATTTCTGGAGTCCTCCACTACGGTATATCTCTCATAATCATGTGGTGGTGTTGGGACGTTAAACACTACATATTAACGATTGCCTTGCGCAAAGCATGCTCGGCTGTCTGCGAAAATTCTAGATTATTTTATGATCTTCATATAAGCTTGAGACACCTGCGATATAGATGGTGTTCGCTGCCACGTGTATACATGGCGACGTACATTCGCGCAGATCCTATCACCGACGACCAATGCTCTGATTACCGCTATCTGCGTAAAGCGTGAATTTCTAGTACTTTGTACTTTCCTAGGCACATGTTCACTCAATAAAAAGTGTCGTCTTGGGTAACCCAAGTACCATCTTTTTTGCCGTCGCAACCACGTGGCATGACCGTAAGTGAAATGAGAACGGTGAAATAATTGATACAAAACAGTGAGATGAGGCGTAAGTGCACGCCCAAGTTTTGTTTAAGATGCGTATACCACAAGCTATTTTCTTCTATAGAACCAATATGATGCGGATTTGTTAAAATACTGTGAAGTTGAATGTCAAGAAAGGAAGAACATGAACTTAGAAAGAGACAGTGGAGACGAAAAGTGTTAGGTATCGACGTAAATTTTGATCGGTCGTTCCCAGCCAAACGTCCAAAACGTTTTGGCGACTATCTCAGGAGTATTCGAAAAAAATAGTCGGGCTGATATACTTCATTGAAATCAGTCTATCGCGAAAATTCTTTTCAGAGAAAAATATTTTTGGTGACCTATATGTGACTGAAGTTCCAGCTATAAGCTGGGCCCTATATTGAGTCCCAAGATAAAAGCATATTTACTGAGAGAGTCTATGTAGGCTCTATTTATTTTGCCGACCTATGGTTTCGAATATTTAAAACCTCCCACTATTCCGTGCCTTGGTGTCGTACTGACGTTCCGGCTTCTAAAGCCGAAAATTTTATTTTTCAAGTTATAAAATGTTCATATCTTCCCCCCTCCCCTCCCCGGCACTCATTCTAGGGTTGGTCCTTTGATAAACACCAGTCACATATCTTTAAAAAAAATGCTTGGATATCAACTATTCATAGCTCTCATTTAAGGATGTGGAAATGAAATGACGTCACTAAATTACCGATGAGGTGAAATATTAACTTTAAAAGCAGTAAACGTGACTAAAAAGCTAATTCAACGCTAAAACAATGTAACCTGAACTAATAATGTCACCACACTTCTAAAACCTCACGCAATGTATATTGCATACCTGCAAGGTGCAGTTATTCGAGCGCTTTTTGCAGTGAAATTTGGCCATGGAGTTACTCCCGTTCATGGCGGTGCTATTTCTAAATTTGACGTTTGAATATCTAACGAGGCATTAGGAGTTTCTTTCGGTAAAATCCGTGTTTCTTTTTTTTTGGCGATGTAACTGAGGATTTTATGCATTGTGCTGGCACGAAGTTCATTGTAGATGATGTGTTTATGGAGTACACCGTTCAACGACTGTTGTGAAATAGAAACAGCAATTTATGTTAATTCATGCTACAAAACTCTCGTGATATGCTCCCAGAGAACAGAATAATGCATAACGAAGTGCATTACTAACGAACGGAAGAATTGAATGTTTCTTGGTCTTTTCATATTGTTTCTGTTGTTTCCAATCTACAAACGTTCGTATTAAACTAGCATGACGGTACAAAGGCATGGAATTGGGTCCTGCAGCATGTTGTGACACATTTGCCACTCCAGGTCACCTTTATTACATGGCATCAGAATCCACACTGATCTTGATCTATGATTATGTACCTAATCAACGGAGAATAAGAGCTAAGCTCCAGATTCATTATTAATGTGGCTTCAAAGACGAGAAAACAGCGCGATTCGCGAGCAATCGAGCGCCCGTTTTCTCTCTCTATTTCGTTGGACTGCTTGTGCCCTGAGATGCCACTTCAATTTCTTTTTGAATAAATGTGGCGATCTGGACAGTTGTGAGCGCTAAACAAGGCGCTAACAAGAACGAGAGACAGGACGGGTGCTTGTGAACGTCGTGAGGAAGCATTAGTTTGCGCTTAAAATTTCCCGATAGCAATGCGCCATCTGGCTGGATTTTAAGTTTTGTTAAATTGTACGATGACACAGATCATGGGTTTTTGTCATGTCATTTGCTACCAATTAAACAGCGGCTGCGTAATTTAGGTTACCATGAACATTGTCGCGGCCATATTTCAAGAAGGAAGGAGGCAGAAACGCACCGTTCATGCCATACGTGATCCTTCATCACTCGTGGAAATAAATTTGTTCAAGCTGTAACGTGATTGAAGAATTCTGTTACTTCTCGGCAAGCAGAGAGGCTTTTAATTCTCCAGTCTCTTTATGAGATATTGCTGCCATCTTTTTCCAACAAGCCTGCAGTTCTGTGTACCGACATAGCAACACGCATGTTTTTGAAGTTTTTTTTTCATTCCCATGCGAAAACGTTTCCATTCATAGTCATTTCTGAAGCGCATAATTCCTGTCGCTCGTCACCTGTCGTTGTGTTCGTCCAGTACACACTGCAAAAGGCTTGATGGCAAAGTCGTTTATGTTCAAGTTCCTCATACCCAACCTTTCGCACTCTTCGTGCACTTCAAGAAATTCAGAGACTACAAAACAACGCAACGAGCTGTACACCGTGCCGTTGGGACTGGTATGCATTGCGCAAACATGTTACCAGTGGTCTCGCAGTGTTCTACCATTGCGCTCCGTTCGCTGTTCTTTGCGCTCAAGTTGGGTCGTCACGCGCCGCCGTTGCAGCGCCATTGGTGTCATGTTTCCCGCGTCTTTTCTTATACACAGTGTTCTGCGAATAAATGCCTCTGTGTAGCCGCTGGTGCCGAGGTCACGGATTACATTTTTCCTTCCTTCCCCAGCTGTGAGGACAATTGGTGATTGGATTATCGGTTATTTCTTTATTTATTTTATTTTTCTTGTTTAGCTACTTTTCTGTATTCTTGCCCAAGAAAGATGATCTAGAACATTTTTTTTTTCGTGGGAATGACCATAGGTGTGTGCGTATGTGGTTGCAGCTCTACATTTCCAAGTCGTGCGATTCGGACTGCCCTGCCAACGGCCCCTGTTTTCTTTCTGCTCTAGCAGCCTTGGCCGTCACGTTCTTCCAAATCTCCTCCTACCTACTTCTATTTTCTTCCCCTCGCCCCTCCCTTCAAGGTGCTGAGCAGTGCTTTCGCGAGGAAAAATAGTGTCTCTTTCCTTTTCTTCGACCACAGATTCATCCATTCAGGGGAAGCTCGCTTGCCTTAACCGGTTTGTAAGGCAGGTAAGGTTCGCGGAAACTCACCTCACCCAGAGCTGCCGAGCACAAAACAAAGCTTAGCCGAGAGTCATGAGAAGGCAAGGAGATTCCACAGCAAGACAAAAAGAGATGATATTTTGCCTAATGGAGTATTGCGAAAGCCACTACGGCAACCCTTTCCTTTACCACCATCCCCACTTTTAGTCGTACATTGAAGTAATGAGAAAACTTCAGCTAAAATATATTTTAAGAAAACCGATGTTTTGAAGCCAATTTCTTACCCCTGAGGAAGAAGCCGAACCAGCTTCGAAACATCGGTTTTTTTCCCCTAAATATATTTTAGTTGGAGTTCTCATTCCTTCAGTTTCTATCCAAAACAGGCAGACTTATGTCAATTGTTCACCTTTGATTACAGTCGTACGTTATATTCTCGCTGCTCCGACAAACCCCCTCACACTGAAACATTCAGAGAAAGAATGACAGGCGCACAAACATAAACAGCCCCTCTTCCTTCTTGGACGCTTATAGCTCTGGTGTGCGTGTGTGTGCGGGGGGTTGAAAGAGGAGTACTGACGGAAAAAAATGTTGCATCTTGTTTTTTCGTCTCAGCAGGTAGCTAATATTCTAGTCACTAATTTCTTTTTGAGAAAACAGCACACAATACAACAAAATCATGCCCGCCTAAAAAGACGCAAACACAGGTGCTGTATCGCAACGGACGTGTTATTGTCGCAAGACTAAGCTTATGTAGCATAACGCGTACATGTGCACTAACACCAATGCATACAATGAAGATAGTTTTTCTTGCAGTGTTTTGCAGGAAGACTTGATGAATGATGAACCATGAATGTACCTTACCTGATTCAAAACTCGGGACAGGTAACAAACCTATTACAGAATGCAACCCTGTCAAGTCATGGTTCTCAGATTTTCTGCTGACAAATTTTTTTTATATTACAGCATTCCGCACAATGACCAAATTACAAGCGTGGGCGAATGTATTGACCAGCGTAGTATCACCAAATTTCAAAATAGCACAGGTCTTTACAGCAGCCAATTCATGTGGTATTCATTGTATTTAGTGCTATCAGTGCGCATGTGCCTGTTGCAGAAATTACGTGTACCCCGCAGGGACGCCTGCGCAAGTAGGCGTTTGGTGTGTAGCGACACCACGGACCCGAGCTAACGGGGGAGTTTCGACTCCCTCCCACGCCTAGCCGTGCGTGGCTTTGCCGTGTTCGGGGAAAAGGGGATCCTGGGGGTTGAGCCGACGCCGGGTGATTGGACCTTTAAGGCCCCCCGGCAGAGGCAACACACCCCTTTGGCCCCGGCTTCACGTAGACGGCACCCCTGGGCTGACCCACCCAGGGGAAATCGGCAGTCGCCTTTTCCTATCTCTCTCTCCCTACATCTTCGACTTTCTTACTTTTTTAGCTTTCCTGTCTACTTCTCTCTTCTGCTTACTTCCAATTTTCTCGGCGGCAAGGGTTAACCCTGTGCAAATAGCCTACCTTGGCCTATGCGCATTGGGTTATAGCAGGGTTGTACGGCTGACGTCTGCAAGCTTTTAGCATCCGCAAACTTGCAGCGTCCCCTCGTTGGGCTCCGTGGTGGGTGGCCGCCAACGCTGCCGAACAACATACAATTAGCATGCAGAAAGCATTTCCTTTACTTAGTGATCGTGCCCCCTCAAAGCGGGTACGCACCGAAGACACCAATTTTTTCAACCAGCCAAGACAATTGTTTCCTCGTTTCCACGTAATACACTGTGAAAAAACTAACAAGCAAGCCAGAACTGTATCCCCCTTCATAGTGGCTAGATGCTTAACCGAAACTCTCGGTGCTGGGTACAAGGTTACCAAAATGGCCAGCGGAGATCTACTTCTTGAGATACGTGACAAAGACCAAATCGATAAACTGAACACCCTCACAACGTTTGGAGAAACACCCGTCAGTATTACGCCACACAGGTCTATGAACTCATCTCGCGGGGTCGTATCGGACGCAGATTTGCTTGACCTGACCGAAGCTGAACTTTTGGAAGGATGGAAGAGCCAGAACGTGACAAACGTACAGCGTATTAAGATAAGAAGAGATCAAAAAGAAATACCAACCAAACACTTAGTACTTACCTTTGCTTCGAGCGATTTGCCGGAAACCATTCAGACTGGGTACACAAAGACATCTGTGAGACCATATATTCCCAACCCCCGCCGTTGCTTCCAATGCCAGAGGTATGGCCATGGCTCTAAAACCTGTCGTGGTCGCCAGACTTGTGCACAATGTGGAGTCCTAGGCCACGTGTCTGAGAACTGCAAACAACCGCCACACTGTGCAAACTGCGAAGGAAACCATGCCGCATATTCACGCTCCTGCACATACTGGAAAAAAGAAAAAGAAATAATTACATTGAAGGTGAAGGAGAACATTACATTTAAGGAAGCACGGCGAAGAGTCGCTCCATTTTATGGACCTACATACGCTGATGCGGCGCGTCAGGGGGCACCGCCGCACCAGCCCTCGCCACACCTCCGGCCCGCGCATACCGAGCCGGTGGTTGTGGCACCTGCCCCCAAGGTGGCTGTAGCCCAGGCTACACCGCCTACTCCAAAACAGAGACCGGAGACTCCAGAGTCCTCGGGTCTCAAGGCCTCACCTTACCAGGCGAGGCCCGAAATTCGTACTAACAGCCCGCACGTGCGGGCACCCAGTGCCTCTCAGGAGGCAATGCATACGTCGGCACCCTTGGTGCCGAAAGAGCGGCGTGGCTCCTTGGAGCGCGCCAAGAAAACAAAAAAGCAAATAACAGGGCCTGGTGACGGCCCTGTTAAGTGAACTCAAACTCCCCGTCTAAACAGCCACTCGCTTTTCGTACACACAGCATTATTTTACATTCACCATGAACCCTCAAATTATACAATGGAACGTCAGGGGCCTTCTCAGAAACCTTGACGACATCCAAGAACTCCTACACGAACACTCACCAAAAGTGCTGTGTGTACAAGAAACACACCTTAATTCAAAACACACAAATTTCCTTCGCAAGTACGTTATTTTTCGAAAGGACCGTGATGATGCCATGACATCATCCGGAGGTGTTGCCATCATAGTGAATCAAGGAATTGCATGCACACACTTACAACTCCAAACATCCCTTGAGGCAGTGGCTGTTCGAGCGGTTCTTTTTGATAAACTGATCACAATCTGCACTATTTACATTCCTCCTAGCTATCAGCTGCAGAAAAGTGATTTACACTCTCTAATTGATGAACTTCCGGAGCCTTATGTTCTCCTTGGAGACTTTAACGCGCATAGTAGGCTATGGGGTGACCCTCGGTATGACGCGCGAGGTCGACTGATCGAACAGTTCCTTCTCTCGTCGAGCGCGTGTCTCCTGAATCGAAAAGAACCAACCTATTATAATATCGCCAATAACACCTACTCCTCCATAGACCTAAGCATAGCATCTCCATCTCTCGTCCCTCTACTCCAGTGGAATGTCGTCACTAATCTGTACGGAAGTGACCACTTCCCCGTAGTCTTGAGCACGACTACAGTAACCGAGTGCCCACCACATGTTTCCAAGTGGCTAATAAACAGAGCCGACTGGGAACAGTTTTATACTATCGCTAGTCTAGGTTGGAATGACATCTGTACTTCGAACATTGATGTTGCTGTGAACTACTTCACAGCGTTTTTGATTGATGCTGCTACAAAATGCATCCCACAAACAAATGGACAACCTGGAAAACGACGTGTGCCATGGTGGAACTCTGAATGCCGAAACGCGCGCAAACAGCAAAACAGAGCTTGGAAGCTGCTTCGGAACTCACCGACAGCCGAAAATCTTGAAACCTTCAAGAAAATAAAGTCTCAAGGCAGGAGAACGCGTCGGCAGGCCAGAAGAGAAAGCTGGCAGAAGTTTTTATCAGGGGTTAATTCATACACACAGGAGGCTAAAGTCTGGAACATGGTCGTTAGGATAGCAGGAAAACAAGTACACACACTTCCCCTCGTAAACACTCAGGGTGATACCTTGGATGATCAGGCAAACTTCCTCGGTGCACACTTCGAACAGGTATCCAGCTCGTGCCACTATACTGACACTTTCCAAAAATACAGAACAAGAATAGAAAAGCAGAAACTCGAACACAAATCCACTAGATACGAGGCATATAACCAAGCTTTCAGTCTAGCTGAGCTCCAAACATCTCTAAACTCCTGCAGTACTTCCGCCCCAGGTTCAGACCGTGTGATTTATGAAATGTTAAAAAACCTACCAAACGAAACCCGAAAAACCTTACTTTGTTTGTACAATGCTATTTGGTCTTCTGGCACTATTCCTACCTCCTGGAAAGAGGCGATTGTTATTCCCATTTTGAAAGAAGGCAAGGACCCATCTTTAGCTTCGAGTTACAGGCCGATTGCACTTACAAGCTGCTTGTGCAATGTCTTCGAAAAAATGATAAACGGCCGACTTGTACACTTTCTTGAAACAAACAATTTGCTCGACCCATTTCAGTGCGGGTTTCGAGAGAGTAGATCCACGACAGACCACCTTGTTTGTATCGAGGCACAGATCAGAGACGCTTTCGTTCATAAACAATACTTTCTCTCTGTATTCCTCGATATCGAAAAGGCTTATGATACAACATGGCGTTTCGGAATTCTAAGAGACCTGTCCCACCTTGGCGTACGCGGAAGAATGTTTCACATAATTGAAAGCTACCTGTCAAACCGGACATTCCGTGTCCGAGTAGGCACGGTTCTTTCCCAAACTTTCGTTCAGGAAACAGGCGTGCCACAAGGTGGTGTACTTAGCTGCACACTTTTTCTCATCAAGATGAATTCCTTGCACTTGTCCATCCCGCGCAATATGTTCTATTGTACATATGTCGACGACGTTCAGCTTGGCTTCAAGTCATGCAACTTGGCCATGTGTGAGCGGCAGGTTCAGCTTGGTTTAAATAAGGTCTCCAAATGGGCAGATGAAAACGGATTTCGACTTAACCCACAAAAAAGCACGTGTGTCTTGTTCTCTCGAAAGAGAGGCATGCACTCGGAACCCGACATTCAACTGAACGGGCAACAACTGTCCGTCAAAGCCGAGCATAAATTCTTAGGCTCAATCTTGGACAACAAGTTGACCTTCGTACCCCACATAAAGTATTTAAAAACAAAATGTTTAAAAGCCATGAATGTTATAAAAGTGTTATCACGTACTACGTGGAGTAGTGACAGGAAATGCCTCATGAACCTGTATAGAAGCCTTATTCGCACCCGCTTAGATTATGGGGCCATTGTTTATCAGTCAGCGACTCAAAGTGCTTTGAAGATGCTGGATCCCGTGCACCATTCGGGCATCCGCCTTTCTACGGGTGCTTTTCGCACAAGCCCCGTAGAAAGCCTTTACGTTGAGTCAAATGAGTGGTCCCTTCATCTGCAAAGAACCTACATGTCCTTTGTATATTTCCTTAAGGTGAAAGCAGACAAGAGGCACCCCTCATACTCTACTATTAATGACTTATCGAGCTCCATTCTTTTTCAAAACAGGCCTTCAATGAGGCAGCCCTTCTCAGTTCGCCTGAAGGGTCTAGCTGAGGACACTGGAGTGTCACTCGAACACAGTTTAATGGCTCCTGTTGCATACCCGCCACCGTGGCAGTGGCAGACTATAGATTGCGATGTGTCTTTTTTAGAAGTTAGAAAACATGCGCCTATTGCCCATATTCGAACATACTTCTTGGAACTTCAACACAAATACACACGTCCTGAGTTTTTCACAGATGCCTCTAAGTCTAACTCTTCTGTGTCCTACGCTGCTGTTGGCCCTTCCTTTTCGGATGCTGGCCCTCTACATCCAGGCACAAGTATCTTCACAGCGGAAGCTTACGCGATACTTGTGGCAGCTAAACACATCAAACAATCACAAATACAAAAAGCAGTAATTTATACAGACTCCCTCAGTGTGGTAACGGCTCTGCACAGTCTTAAAAAACAAAAAAACCCTGTCCTCATTTCACTTTACTCCATTTTATGCACCCTCTACACACTCAACAGACATGTTGTTGTGTGCTGGGTGCCAGGGCACCGTGAGATTCAAGGCAACATGATGGCGGATCAGCTTGCTGCATCCGCCCACGAAAGCACCGCCGTTACACCGACATCAATCCCGGCCCTTGATCTTAAGCCGTCTCTCAAACGAAAACTCGGGGACCACTGGCAGAGCAAGTGGGATACACACACACAAAACAAACTACACGTTATCAAGCCACACCTTGGCCATTGGCCACCAGTATCAAAATCGCGTCTAACAGAGGTAACACTAACAAGACTCAGGATAGGACACACATACACGACACACACACACCTTTTGTCTGGTGGCAATCCACCATTGTGTGACAGATGTGGGGAATACTTAACCGTCCTTCACATGTTAATTCAGTGTAAACACTTAGAAACTCTTAGAAAACAACATTTTCCAATACTCTACCGACAACATATACCTTTACACCCTGCAATGTTTGTCGGTAGGGAACCACTTTTTAGTCATAATTCATTGTTAGCGTTTTTAAAAGAAATTCACAGCTTTCATGTCATATACCCGGGCATACCGTAGCATGACCTCTCCAGAGAGGTTTTTGCTGCGGTGGCTACACAAAAAAGCACATGCCTCACGGTCCTTGGACGCAAGGGTTTGAACGAGTGAGGCACTTGTGCTATTGCCATACATATCCACCATCGTCTTTTATTATCACCACCTTTTGTCATCTGTTCACATCACACACACCTTTCACGGCATGGTCATGATTTTATTACTTGTATGTTTTTACCCGCCTTACTGCGAGGAATTTTATGGCCCTTATACAGCCGCTTATCACAATCATTGTCCATATTTTTAGTAAGATGAACTGGCGCTCTTTGGCCGTGAATCGGCCCTTGCGCCATAAAACATCAAACATCATCATCATCAGAAATTACGTGTAATGTTAAGTTTCTCTTTATATGATATTTAGAGGCACGGGAAATAACTTGTGTTTGTATGTTGAAAGCTATTATGTATATTTTTTGTAGGTTGCTCTGCAATTGCAATTCTTTCACATGTGTTTTTAATGGTGCTTCTTCGACGTTTATTGCACGAGCCGGAACAAGTCGAATATCGCTCATTATTGGTCTGAGTGCGTTTTTTTCAGAAACATTTGGAGAGTCTATGAGTCCGAGCGAGTCCTTTTCAGGGAAATTTTGGTGAGTATGAGTCTGCCAGAGTTACATTTTTGTTTTATTTTGGTGAGTTTGTCCGAGTGAGTCCGCTGGAGGAACATTTTGATGAGTCTGAGTACGAGTGGGTATATTTGAGGAAAGTAATAGTCGATGTGGTTGACAAAAACATCGGTGAGTCTTAGTACAAGTGAGTTTATTTAGAGTGAAATTTCGATAGTCTCAGTGCGAGTGGGTCCAAAGCAAAATATTTTTATATATGGTTATTTAGTTAGGCTGAGTGAATTCCATTTATATTGCCAACCTATGCCGTACGCGGGACCTTTCCGTATTTCGCAGAGTGTAGTGTTAATGTTGTTTGCGAAATTTATTATAACCTTGCTAGTTTGAATGGCGAATATGGTTTTCATGTTAAGAAAAATCGTTTGTGCCTGGTGTTAAAAGCTGAACTATATTGCTGCTATTTTTCTGTCATACAAGCATCCAGAAATCTTGCCGAAATATTCTGTTTGCATTTTTTCCAAGTAGCGGCGCAAGGGGTGGGCACGGGGAAACTGGAGCTACCCCCCTCCTCAATTTTCCCTCGCCCCCCCCACTGCCCTTCCCCCCAGAGAGAACATAGTCACAACACAATGGCCAAGTTCCCTGCCTCCCTGCTCACCCTTAAGGAACTCACTTATGATAATAATAATAATAATAATAATAATAATAATAATAATATTTATTTGATCTTGACAACTTCAAGAAAGGTACAGGAGCTAAAGGCGAGCAACGCCTGACAGGGGCCCCGGTACCCGTAACATGTTACAACATCATATTACATGGCATAATAGTAGTTCATTGGCAGTAAACAAAAATATAAAAAATCGTTACACATTTGATATACAATGCATTAGGAATACAAAGTCTTTCGCATTCGTACGTCCACATAGTTACTGTGCTATTTTTTCTTTTTTTTTTTTTTTTTTAATAGACAGAGGCATAAGATAACAAAAGGAGTATTGATATCAGCACACAATCAAGCTCAATCATACGCATGGAATGCAATAGTATACATAGATACATACACATACACCCATATATATATATATATATATATATATACATACATATATACACACACATATACATGCACATACACACACATATACATACACATATACACATACATACACACACATATACACACACATATATACACACATATATACACCCACATACACATATATACACACATATATATACACACATATACATACACACATATACACATACACATATATACACACATACACACACATATACCCACACACACATGTGTTGCAATAGTCATTCTCTCAAAGCCTGTGCAAGTAACAGTTCCTTCACTTTATTTTTGAATGCATTTCTAGTCGTGAAGAATTCAATATGACCTTCTAGCTTATTCAGGATCATTAGTACTTGGTGGCTGGTTGTTTGTGTACCATAGTTAGTCCTGGTTTTTAATGTTCGTCTTCTCTTCAGTCTCATGTCGTATGGGACTTCATTACTGCTGCTGTCGTCTAGATATAGTGCATTGGAATGTATATACTGCAGTAGTTTGAAGTCATAAACTTTGTTTGCTTGAAGCATTTGATATTTTAAAAATAACGGTGACGTGCTTAATTGGTACCATGGCCCCTGATAACTTTCATAAATGCGCAATATCTTTTTTTGTAGACGAATAATCCTATTGTAGTTGGTTTTTGTAGTGGTACCCCAGACCAGTATTCCATAGCATAGTCTAGAGTAGAACAATGAATTATATAAGTTTTGCTTCAACCAGATAGGTATCAAGGGTGCAATTTTATACAAGCAGCCAACAGCTCGGGAGAGTTCAACAACTAAATTATTAACATGAACGTTCCACGAAAGATGCTCTTGGAACCAGACACCAAGAAACTTTTGCTCTTTAACCCTGGTTAACTCATGCCCTTGGAAAGTTAGAACTATTTCCCGGCTAAGTTGTTTGTTCAGAGCACGAAATATGACATAGTTTGTCTTTGCTATATTAAGCTGCAGTCTATTTTGGCCTAGCCAAGTCGAGAGCAACGCAAGGTACTCGTTGGCCTTAGTTTCCAAATCAGTTAAGTCTGTGGATTTAAAAAAAACATTAGTGTCATCGGCATACATAATAATTTCAGGAGAGTTTGCTATAGTTACAATATCGTTAATATAAACAAGAAATAAAAATGGCCCCAGTATGGACCCCTGAGGAACTCCTTGTGTTAGCTTTAGTTTCGATGATTTTGCGTTTTGTATTTGCACAATTTGAGAACGGTGACTCAGATAGTTTTTAATGAGCTCTAATGCTACTCCCCGCACCCCATACCTAGATAGTTTGTCATATAAAATATTATATTTTATGGAATCGAAAGCTTTCTTCAAATCTAGAAATAAACCAAGTGTGAAATTTTTGCTATCTATGTTCGTAAGTATACTATCTTTGATGTAGCACAATGCTTTTTCAGTTGATCTGTTTTTCCGAAAACCATATTGGCTATTAGAAAGAATTTTGTGTTTGTCAAAGAAAGAAACCAGTCTTTGGTTAATCACACTTTCAAATATTTTCGACATAATGGGGAGGACCGATATCGGTCGGTAATTTGATAAATTATTTCTAAGGCCACCTTTAAATATAGCTGTCACCCGTGCTACTTTGAGTTTTTGTGGGAAAACACCAGTTGACAACATGAGATTAACAATGTGAGCAACTGCCTCCGAAATAAGGTGGGATACTTGTTTTAATTCTTTCGCACCAATCTCATCAATGCCTGGTGCGACATTACTTTTCAGTAGCCTTATTGACGCCTCCACTTCAGCAGGAGATGTTGGTTGTAAGAATATTGTGTGTTCTATCATAGGTGTATCCGGGATATTAGTATCACGGTCAATGTCATTTGGCTCTTCATAACAACCGGCATTTATGAAATGTGCATTTATTGAGTTAGCCAAATCTTCACCATATATAGTTGTACCGTTTATAGTCATTTCTTTTATATCACTGCACTGTTCCATTCTATTAGTTAGAGCATTTACCATTTGCCATACCTTCTTTGGGTTATCGTAAATGCTCTCAAACTTTGCTGTGTAGTAATTTTTCTTGGCTTTTCTTAAATCAGCATTCAGAGTATTTCGAATTTTTTTGTATCTACAAAACACTTCAGGGTCCCGACAACTAATGAATTCGTGGTATAATTTATTCTTAGCCTTTATGCGTTGATATAGACCTTTGTTTATCCATGGTTTCCTATATTTTTTATTTCGCTGCACCATGATTTTCTTGAGCGGAAATGCATTGTCAAAACATTTATGGATCATCTCGAAAAACATGTCATAGGCAGTGTTGGCGTCTGTCTGGTCTAATATAATGCTCCAGTCAAGTCCTTGGACTAAGTTTCTAAATACTTCGCGCGAGATGTCATTTAGGTTACGTCGAGAACACATTTGCTCTTGAGGCTTATTTTCATATAAGGTGGCCAGTAAAAATACCGGCAGGTGGTCACTAATATCGGAAGAGAAAACGCCCGTTTTTATGTGGTCTGTGCAAAGGTTTGTAATGCAGACGTCCAGTAACGTGGCACTGTGTGTTGTGATTCTAGTGGGTATATCTACGTAATTTTTACAGGCATACGTGTCCAACATGGTAGTGAATTCCCTAGAGTACGTGTGTGATGATTTCAGATCAATGTTTATGTCACCCATAATAACAAATGAACCCAAAGTGAAAGAATTATCACACAGTAGCGTCTCGAAGAAATGAAGAAAGTTTACTTCCTTTCCAAGAGGTGGCCTATACACAACCACTGCGAGCACCTTGCCAATGCGTAGAGCTAAGCACTCGACGTCATCATTTATGACGGAAAGGTGAGGCAACTTTTCACAAGTAAGCGTGTCTTTGAAGTATATAGCAACGCCCCCTCCCTTCTTAGCGCTGCGGCACAGGTGCTCAGAATGGTACCCAGATATATAGGGCACTTCATTTCCGTGAATCCAAGTTTCTGAGAGCATTATCACGTCAAATGATACGGTACAAGAGTGAAGAAAATTGGTAATCGCGTCAACTTTGTTCTTAAGGCTTCTGCTATTGATATGTAGAAGCGAAAAACGTTTTGCAGGAAGTGAGAATTCAGAATTGAAGGCATCAGTCGTGTAATAGTTTGTACCATGTTCTAGCTCAGGCATGGTGAAATGAGGGCAAAGATGTTAAAATAGATGTTGCGCTAGGAAGTATGTCACTAGGCATTCAAAGCAGTATCAGCGCATATCTGAATAAGATCGGCCTGTGTGGCGATACGAACTACAGATGAGCCTTCATCCTTTCTAGCCAAAATTTTTCCGCTGTTCGTCCAGACGAATTTCCAGTTGGCAGCTTTCTTTTTTTGAATTGCGGCTGAAAGCAGTGCTTTATTAGCCTGTGTGAGATTCTCGTTTACGTAGATAGGCGTCTTCGCCTCACTTCCAAGCACTGAACTGTCTATCTTTTGTTTTCTGCATTTTGACAGAAACGCATTTCGTTTGCTTCGTCGCACAAAACGAGCGATAATGCTTTGCGCATTCTGCTTTGAGCTACGTACCCAGTGACACGTGTCGAGATCAGCTGCTTCTACAGCCTCACCCACGCTTTTCCCAATTTTTTGTATTGTAAGTACTGGATCGTCTCCAGCTGGCACTCCCTTTATTTCTACATTATTGAGGCGCTGGTATTGCTCTAATTCTTCACACTTCTGCGCAAGCCTTTCATTTTCTGCTTTGAGTGCTTTGTTCTCGTTTACAATGCCATGCATTTCCTGTCTGAGCTGTTTTATGTTTTCTGCTATTCCCTTTACGTCATTACAAATGTCCGTACAGAACGACACGCTGTCTTTTAGTTCCCTCATGTCCGATCGGTAGTCTCGCTTGAAAGTGTCGAACGCTCTAATTAATTCCCGAAGGTCTTTACCATCCAACATATCCTTATCAGCATCACCACCAGTGTCTTTTGCAGCCCCCTTTGGCATCACAAACACTTTGCGCTGAGTTCGGCAGCAGTGCTAAAAAACTAACACTAAAAAACTCCGTGATACAAAGGGTCTCACCTGTAAGACAAAGTGAATTTCCTTAACGTGTGCGTCTTTCGAAGCACCGCTGCCGAACTGAGCGATAGACGAGTTGCTGCAGGTATATATCACAGACGGTTCCCTGGTGGCGTTTGTGTCCGTTGGGTCTGCGCAGATCCGTCACGCAGGTTCGCTAGTCGCTTGGGCTGGTACCGTCCTTGATGTCCGGCAATGGCCACACGAAGCCCACCTCCCGCTGCAAGATGCTGCGGAAACCACACCAGTCGTCTTGCGATAGCTGTAAGACAAAGTGAATTTCCTTAACGTGTGCGTCTTTCGAAGCACCGCTGCCGAACTGAGCGATAGACGAGTTGCTGCAGGTATATATCACAGACGGTTCCCTGGTGGCGTTTGTGTCCGTTGGGTCTGCGCAGATCCGTCACGCAGGTTCGCTAGTCGCTTGGGCTGGTACCGTCCTTGATGTCCGGCAATGGCCACACGAAGCCCACCTCCCGCTGCAAGATGCTGCGGAAACCACACCAGTCGTCTTGCGATAGCTGTAAGACAAAGTGAATTTCCTTAACGTGTGCGTCTTTCGAAGCACCGCTGCCGAACTGATGAGTGCCCCACCAGTAAAATAATCCTGACGCTGCCCCTGATTTGTTTCTTTGTGTGGTTGCGCTATGCATGAATACCTGAGTAAGAAAATGCTTGCTCGGGGGAGAGTATATTATGCCTATATTTTTAGGAGACTAAAGTTTTTTTTGTTAATAAAAAAATACGGGCTTAAGAAAATCGTAATTTGGGTCCACATTAAGACGAAATATGCACAACATGGGGCTCCAAGTGAAAATTAACTTTATACCTCAATCTGGAGCAAACAAACAGCTTTGTGTGGCAAGTGTTATCACTGGGCTATTTCACGCCATCTCTCCAAACCTTGGCGCTCGACCATTAGAGATTAGCTTTAAAAAACGGAGGATCATCATTTTATAGAGCAAGGGGTTTTCCCGTGAAATGTTTCTTGAAATACATTTTTGAGTACCGTAAGACACATGCGAATTGTTTTCGCAAAGCTTGAAGCTTGACTCGTAAAGTGTACTGCCGAAAAATCCGTTCTACATTCTCAATAAAATATTTACTAACTCACTCCTATATTTAATTAGAGAAACGTTTGTCCAATTGCACAGGGGTGTCCTTTTAATTTGAAATAATTTTCACGAACCCTTTCATGGGTGTTTGCTGCTGACTTAAAAAAGAGAAATATGGCACATATTGGAGATTTTTTCCATAGACTGACAATAGCGAAATGAAATAAATTGTATTAAAGAATTGTCGAGTAGTTTTCCTGTAGGCGAAAAATAATTTTAAACGTACGTAATGCAAAATAGTGTGTACAACTGGTGACAAAATTTGCTAAAAAATCCTTTTTTTTGCTCATAGGTAACATTGACGTGGTCCAAGTAAAAGTATACTGAACAGTTCATTTATTAGTGATTTTCATTGCGTACATACTGAAAGCTTTTGTTTATGTTTTGGTTTAGGTGAGAAAATTATGCACTAGTTATCTTCGGCTTATCTAAGTTATCTGTGTGCTTGCACGTGTCCATGCCTTGTAACAATGGATCCTAGCATGAAGTACACGCTGCGTGGAAACAAGGAGGATTTAGAGGACGTATTGAGCTTTGTTCGGGCTGATTGGAGTGATTTATTAGAGAATATTAGCTTGGGTTTCTATCAAAATGCCGAAAATCAAGACACCGATTTATTGAAAGGTCGAATGTCAGAAAGCTGAAAAATTTAGATGTCATAAAATTGAAACACCCAAAACAACGAATGCTGGAAAATAAAAGTGCTCGAAAGACATATTGCCGAAAATTCCTTGAACCATGCACGCGAATACCGGCGATTTGGAGGAAAATGGACGAAGATGTGGCGGGATGTGTTCCCAAAAAGCAAAACCAATACTTTGTTGCAGTTGTGGTTATGTTTATGTGTTTGACAAGAAGGTGTATTCTAGGCACTATTGGAGGTGCAAAAAGTGAGGAGACTGCAACTCCAGAGTGGCTACCGACCTTCCTGTAGAAGAGGAAGCAAGCCAGACTCGAAGACATCGTCAAGGGAGTGACAACCCCGCCGTTTACAGAGCAAGAATCAAGGGTTACGCAAAATTGCTTGATGCTGCTCTGGGCAACCCGGACAATGACGTTTCAAGTTTTGGACAAAGAATTGCACACAAGCTGTTTGCGATAAGCAAGAAATCACTATGATGTGCGATTGGAGGTGAAAAAGTATATAGTTTCCTATTTGTATGAAGGCTTGAGATAAATGTAAAGGTACAACTGGAAATGAGGGCGAAAGAGTGGGCTGGCGTAACCTCTAATTTAGCTAGATACTTCATCTTCCAGTGTATCTAGGTGACGCAGACATTTTGATATTTCGGCTTTTGGATGGTTCGGTGTTTTGATTTTTTGACATTTTACAGTTTCGGTGTCTTGTATAATCGGCTTTTTGATTTTTCGGTCTTCTAAATTTCGGCATTTCAATAGTTCGTCCTTTTGACTTTCGGCGTTTTGAGCGCCACATTATCGTAGCTTTAGTCATAAAAATACGAACCCTACTCGGGTGCATTTAAACCGCCTGCAGCTCTCCACTTACTGGGAAGTGATACCAACCTGTGCGACAAAAGCAAAGAATTCATGAAAACAAAAAAAAAGTGTTGCATGGCAGAGAAGCCACAGTTATGAACCGCAAAGCATACCTTTTTTTATTTTCGTGGATTTCTTGATTGATCGTTGTGCTCTATCAATTTATAAATCTTAGGGTGTAATTAACGAGGTGCTTGACACGTCGGTATCTTTTTACAGTGTCACGAGGGGTCCACGTGGCGCACTCTAAATGTATTCGGATTCCTCATTGACTAAAACTAATACTTGCACGAAAATATTTGAAATAAGTAAAGTACTTAGAGAGCTAGATATGCTGTCTAGATAATTCTCGCGTCCGCTCAGCTTGCACCTAGTGCTAGGATGCATTGCTTGAAGTATAAACTAACCCCCTTTATGTAAGCACATGCGAGGACTGAGATTAGTAGAACGCCAATTCAAAATTATTTTTCTGACTGAAACAAAAAAAAGTTTTTTTTTTGAAAAACTTGCAGTCGGTACACAGGGCAGGCTAATGCGCTGTTAGAATATTTCTGTCTGAACACACCTATGTTAAAGTCAGAACATGATGCGGCACGTCATTGGCTCAACACCTTTCTGCAGAACACCACAGTCTAGATGGGGATGGTCTGCACGTCCTTGAATTAGCGCTAAGGGGTCTCCTACAATGTACTTTACTTTTCCAAGTGTGTCAGGTGTATAGATATGCAGCCCCCTAGAATAGGTTTAATTGATGGACTCATTGAAGAAGAGATACAAGAAGGTTTTATTTTTGTACCAGCACCGAATAGCAGATTGGCACTACTTCCGCGTGTTCCACATAGCACCACTCAGTTAATAGACAGACGCCATGATCAGAAATACCGATGGGCAAAGTGGATTAACCCAACGCCCTCAAGACTAGAGGGTTTCGTTTGACTCACTTTCACGTGACTAGTGTTACTATAGGTGCAGCCAACACCTGCCGTACAGACAATAGCATAGAGGCTTTTGCGTGCCGTCTTCGCGCTGGCGATGGTCAAGAGTTATATGCAACATCTGTGCACCGGGCCCCAGTGCATAGACCGGGGTTTCAGCAAAAAATATGTTGCATCTTTTAATCAAAATATGCCGGAGGGAAAATGTCTGTTGATCGAATGCTTGGTAGTCTGTAGGAAATCCTGTCACTGCGTTGATATGGATTATTGTACATCATTCTATAAAAGCGGCAGCGAGGCTTAACATTCATGAACCATGGACAAGTGCAGACAGAAAACATGTACTCCCAAGTGCGAACTTAGTTTGAAAAATGTTAAAGCGATTTCCTTTTTCTTGGCACATCATGCAGGAGTATCAATTCCAGAAGTCATGCACGGCGAATAAATATTTGTAGTATTTTAACCCAAATATATGCGACTAACAACCACCTCATACCTCAGCTATATATTGAATATATACTAGAATTGCAAGACTTTCAAAGAAAACAAGCTATCGCATACACTGCACGCCTTTTTTGGTAGATGCACGTTACGTACGTCATTGTGACCACTTCCATTTCCCTCTAGGAGTGAAATTGAGCGTCCTTGTGTGCGTGTGTCTGTAGAAGATGTTAAGATCGGCCTCTCTGGCTCGGTGCCACTTGGACGCCGGAGACGATTGCAGCTAAGCCTATCCTAATTTGTTCCGGGACAACGCTCTCGAGGTGCGCCAAGACAGTCATACGTCAAATTCTTCAACACAAAACGACAGTCATACTTCGAATTCTTTAGGGCTGTTGGCTCCCCTCGTCAAAAACTCTTTGGACACGCCTGACTGACTGACGGCCTAGGAAGAGCTGTTTGAAATCGAGGCTGCTTGATTTGTTTGACGTGCCAAGAGACGCGCTGAACAATGAGCCGAGAGCTTGAGATCCGTCATCAGGTATGTTTCCCACACTCTGTGGTGCTTTCAAGTCTTCCATTCCCAGAGCCCGTAGCCTGCCTAGCGCTGCAGACCCTATTCTGCACGTGCGGTGCAACGTTATTGCACTCTGCTGTGACCTACGTTGTGCTTCTTTTTCGCCATGTGACGAACTGAACGTGCACATTCTCCCTTTCCTGGGTTGAAAAGAAGCCAGTGTTCGAATTTCTCTCTCTTTCTCCCTCTCTCGTTTTTTTTATCCTTATAGGCTGCGCGGTGCTCCCTGCTGGGCTGCAGAAATTAGGCGCCTTCTTCTAACCACTACCCCCCCCCCCCCCTTTGTGGGACGGAGATGAAGACGACAGTTTCTTTGGACTGCCCTCGGCACTGTGCCCTGCTTCCGACCATAATGCAGAAATTAGGTGCCTTTCTCCTCTTCTAACCACTACCACCCCCACCACTGTCCTGGACTGAATGGACATGCAGTCTGTCAGTTTACAGTAATCTGCAAGGCGGCTTTCCTGTAAGACTTGCTTTCGATTCAAAAACTCTCGTTCACAGACTACTTTACTCCCTCATTGTGCCTTTACTTCTCCGAATTCCAGTGAATGCACGCGAGCACGCGAGTACAACAAAATGTCCCCTCTCCAAATTCCAGCGAAGGCAAGCGAGCACAGCAAGATCTCAAAAAAGGGAATGGCAGTAACAAAATGAGCCAGAAAAAGAGTGTGTGAACGAGTGATTTTGGTTGAAAAACTAACCTTACAGAAAATCTGCCTTGCAGATTATTGCAAACGGTCCATTGTTTTCTCCTGCAGAGAATTTGAGGAAGACCAGAGCTTAAAACGCGAGCTTCCGTGATGCTACCATTAACATATAGTGTAACGCTATCTTTAGTGCGTAAATAGTGTAAATAAACGTTCCTCTTATCAGCCCCGGCTACTCTGCTCGAATTCTACCAGAGAGTTGGCTAGCTGCTTCGAATACATCACGAGCAAGCAAAAGAGCACGGAGTTGAACAGGCAAAAATGTGCGACTTCACATCGCTTTATTACGTGGCATGTTCGTTCTCCGCTGCATTCGCCCACTCGTGTCTGCCAATAACGCTCCAGTTTTTATAGCGACGACACACCGTTGATTGCGATCATGTCATTGAATATCAATTAATTAGCGGTTGCATTATTTATTTGCAAAACACCTCACCATAACGTATGATGAAGTAATCTATTACTTGGCCACCTGAGGAGCTTTCTAACTTGACTTACTTTTCTATCAAGACCTGAATATAATGTTAAGATTTGTTTGGTTTATTCTGAGCCTTACCTTCGCAACAAAAGTACATCACCACTGTCCGCGACAATTATTCTTCATCTCTCCCAGTGCCAGTAGGTCCGTTCAAGTGACGTGGTGAAAACCTGTTTGCTGGACTATGTTACATATATGACATGTCGCTCAAGTGTCTGTCTCCGTATTAATTGACGAATACAGCCGTCTTTTGTAAACTTTCTACTGGAAAGTTTTTATTTTATTTTTTTAAACTGGTGGTCTCAGACAAGCTTAATACGCCTCTGCTCACCACTGGATAGATGTTACGCGCGGCGCCTGGCCCGACGCGGGACAGCGGCGTTCTTTGTTCATCAAACAAGTCACCGAGGGGCTGCCAGCCTGCTGTCCGCCGTGTATTTTCCTTCTTAGCCAGGAAGGGAGGTGGCATTCCGACACCATTAGACGTTCGACGAGACGACCACAGTGGTTTCTTGGTGTCACAGGTGCAGTGTGGTGGCCACGCCCCAATCAAAGATCTTGACTTGAGCGAGTGTGAGCGGGACCGTCAGAAATGGTGTGTGTGTCCCGTGATTCAAAAGCGCATTCTAGACCCATTCCCTGATTTAGTCAAAACGCACTTTATAATGAGCCACCCAGCTCATTTACAAGAAATCTCTCGCCCTGTCTGTACAGAATGTAATAAATCCTCTGTTAAGTTTGCCATCCTACTCCTGATTGCACATGCGTTTTCTTTTCTCTCTCTCTCTACACCCCCTTTCTTGCCCCTATTTTCTCATCCCCAGTGTGGGGCAGCGAACCGGATGCCAAGATATGGTTAATCCCCCAGCCTTGTTTCTCTTTCTCTCTCTTGCCATCTTACTGCCTTGGCATCTTCATCCCGGATATTTCACGACTGGAAAGGCCGATACCAACAGAGGTTAAAGAATAAGACATATGGTGAATATTTTCTGCAGCATGTTCAGACGCTGCACATGAGTGATTATCCTTGGAAATTATTAACTTTAACACCGCGGACAGGTGATGATATACCCTGAGGAGGTTCAAGCATGTATTATGCCTCGACGCTTTAAATCTTCATTAAGCTTCTCCCTTTCGATTTCATCCTTCGGGGCTTTGTTTTGTTCTTCATCAAACGTGCTGCATTCCTGCTGCACTGCTAGTACTTAATTTCTTCAGTATATACGCCCTGTTTCGGGTCCGAACATAGGCTGCCATCTTGGACTGATAATGATGCAGTTTTGCATCCGTATGAATATTCGAATAGTGCTACGGGGAACTCGCACGCATCAAAACGCTGGGTCAGTACATTCAACGTCGTATTACCATAATTATTGCTAGTTACGGCATAGAAAACCAGCTAAAATTTATTTTAAGCCTAAGATGGCAGCGTCTTTGCTTTACTGTAATTGTTACATTTAATTTTTGTCAATTGTCCAATAGGTCATTTCATGCAGCAGCAGCTGAACTTGTGTCGCTGTTCATAGTGGTATTCTCGGTCTCTTACGCTGGGTGAAGATAACTAAGAAGCCTGGTTTTTGCTGGCTACATAAAATGTGAAACGAAGCTCTTAATCAAGATTAAAAAGAAAAGACAAATCTGTGAAAAGTCAGTTCTGGCGCATAAATGGCGCGCCGATGAAAAACGTCGGCGGCGGCGGCGTGGCGACCCGATCAGTTCGCATCGACGGCGCGGCGAAAACTCGGCGGCGGCGCGCCGACTAGTCGGCGCACACCTTTATTCACGACACTAGCAAAACCTTTCTAGCCAATATAGTTAAAGCTTTCCCGGCCCAGCTTTTCCTCCAGAGTCAGTATATGAACTCTATGCTATCCATAGTACTGACGATGTGCCCATCAGTTTTAACTGCCGTCACACTTCTCGTATAGGTGTTCTGTGCTTCCCTGGTAAAGTGGTCGTTCGAAGTTTACTACGACGATGTCATCCTTCTTGAAGGTTCGTTCTCCGGGACCCGCTTCATTTACCCTCGAGACGTTGCTAGTAGTTGGTATCACAAAAGTGGTAGTGTCGTTATTAGATAGGTTGTCAAAATTTCTGGAGAGTATACCTAGAAATCACTTGTACCTCCATCCGACCCACGGAGGAAGGAAACATCATTCCTCCCTGTTCTGGCCACTTTTTGTTGTCGCCGTGCTGACCATCTAAAACAATTCATTGTCACAGTTTTCTTCTGCGCTGTTGTCCTCAAGAGGAGACCTCTTCCAAGGCTACCTAGCTCTGATACCGTTGGAAGAACTGCCCTTCATGGGGTAACTTTGCGGTAGTTCGCGTGCCACAAAGTCACCCCACTAAGTATCAACATTTCAGTTTCCTATCTATAACCTTCAACAGATACGATTAGACTGAATTTATATTGCAGTTTATTTTAGCCTACATAACGACAATTACAAGTGGATACAAGTTTTCGCTGTTTTTCTTGTGGGGACAAGTCGAGCACATGAAGTTTCGGTGCTTCAAGAATGCGTGCCAAACCACCATTCAACATATCGGCGTCTAGAGTGGCTTCGCAACATGGGAACTTTGGCCGGCTGCCGCTAGGTCACTTGGCATTATGGAGGAAGGAAAAGGCATCATGGCATCATGGAGAAGGAAAGTTTTTTCCTTCCTCTTAAAACCCCTTCATCCTGGGAAAGTAACGACTCTCTCCTCCCCGCGTGTGTTTCCTCCTCGATTGTCCTCGCCCGCTTGCCGTAGGCGCAGCGCCATTTTTCGCCGACACTCCCGCCGCGGGGTGCACCGCAGAATTCAATGGAAGCGGGTTATTTCGGGCAGCTTTTGCGCCACAGTAGTGCTGAATTTTTTAATGGTGATAATAAAATTAGGAGCACGGAAGCAACAGTTTGTTGAAGGATTAGTTTCTTTCAAAGGTCGTACAAGTGAACTATGCTAATTAAAAGCTTTCATGGGGAGTTCTACTATGCGGATGTTTTTTTCTGCCGCATGATAACATGCTGTACGTTTCACATGATGTAGTTCCCCTTGTGGCTTGTCTGCTTGTGGCGTGTACGACACGTCATTTAAGCACTGAATTTCTAATTAGGTTTATTCGCAAAACCACGCATATTAATAGTGTACCAAACGTGAATTAGTGAAAGCCAAATAGGAAAACACAAGCACTTCGCGGAAAGAAGGGATCACTAAGGTAAGTCGTCATGTAGCAGACAAGGCTGTAATTAATATCGGCATCACACTTTTTATTGCGATAAGACCCGTTCCGGATCAGACTCGATTTGAATGAGGTGCTACTACGCGGTCGCTTATAATCGCGATCAAGTCCGATCGGGATCAATGTCATCATAATCTGCGCGTCGATAACAACCAAACAATCCTATCCGGGCTGACTGATCCCGGTGAGAAGTATACCCATGCGACACTAGTATGAAAGATAATAGTTTCTTTTTGGTGAATGGAGGCCATGCTAATGCAGGCGTGACCAAAACAATTGCGGCCACGGTCTCCTAGAAAATGGCTCATTTTCGATATCACTTCGCTCTAGCATTTTTTTGCGTTGCGCCCCTGTATTTCTTTTTTTTTGATGGACCGCATCTATTTCATAATTTTTGTGTGTTCATCCCCCCTCCCATAAAACAACAAAATAAATGCCCTTATGGAAACGAGCGCCAATTAGTGTCATCTCTATTCACACATTCATTTGTTTTCTCCCACAAACGTTCTCGTAAACAAATCCCAACAGCCACACAAAGCGTGATTGAGAAGCTGTGTCATTCAAAGATATTGTTTGCAGCGAAAGCAGACTGAACGAGCTTGTGGCGCGAAAAAACACGAGAGAAGGAACACCTCGTTAAGAATGAATCAACTCGTCCAACAAGTCACTCTGCTGAAAGTAGACTACAGTTGTGTATTTTTGACGATTGCTGAGGTGCGAGCAAGGTGATGAAGTATGAGCAGAATATTTTTATATATTTTTATATATTTTTATTTACTTATTTAGTCAACCCACATAGCCATCAAGCAGTTATTCAAACAAACTGCAGAACAGCATTTTGGTCCAGGCAGGAGGGGCATAAGGAACATAAAATGACTCGTGCCAGCAAAAAAAAAAAACGTATATATATATACGCTAACAGAGGTCACATGTCTGTGAAACAGAAACAAAATTTACAAAACATTTGAACACTCTAATCACCAAGCTTAAGTTTCCAGCTATATAGCAAAATTGTCAGCAGAAAAAAATCTCACGAGGCAGCGAATTACAGTCATCAACTTTTCTAAAAAAATAACTGTATTTGTAAGCATTATTCGTGTAAATATGGGTGCACAGGGTCTATCATGTTTTTGGCGGGTATTTCTAGTAGTGGCAGGCTGAACGCAACAAGGTAAATTTAAGGCAACTTTCCCTGCAGTAGTTCTGTATAAAAATGTTAAACGAATAAACTTCCTTCTTGTTTCTAACAAAATAATTCAGCATATTGGTGACAACTTTTGTTTGAAGCATCGCACAAATAGCCAATAAAAAAATCACAGCATATCCCCGAGGTAAGTGATGTTGAGTGGGGCAAAGCGTGCGGACGAAGGGATGCGTGGACGGACGGATGGATGCACACACAAATGAATGGATGGACGCACGGACGGCCTGACGGACGCTTCGTCCACCCATCATTCACTCCGTAGGTATGCTGTGACACCGTTTTTTTTAACATCCAATGCAATACAACTGGCTACTACGACGACACGGTACATACGACCCACAGCGTAAGGAGCTTCGCTCCTAAAGAACACTTATGTTGATGAGCAGGCCCAAACAGTATTTCAAATGCAACATTCGGCGATGCTTTGATACGAGGAATAAGAAAGGTGCCTTACATCGCAAAGAACGCTGTTCTTTGTTTGAATGATTTTTTTTCGGGCGATGTTGCGGAGCCACTGCTGCTTGCGCAAGTCATCGCGTTTACATTGGTGTATCATAAAAAGTGCGTCACCTTTTCCGCTGGGGTTGTTGCAGTCATAGGCGCAACAGCACGGCATAGCGCCCGCACGAAGCACAGATAACAAAGCGTGCTACGGTTGTTACGTGGAGCGTCGGCGAAAAATGGCGCAAGCGAAAAATAGAAACACAAGCAAAGCACAAGATCCACGCGTCTCTAAGGGCAACCGCGAAGGAGACCGATCATCGTGCAGAAAAAATGTCGGAGACCGGGAGGATGCGAAGGGGGGCGAGGAGGGAGAGGTCTAGCACTCGGCGGCGAGTACAGTGGATGGCGCTACTTTCTCAAGATCAAGGAGCTTTACTACAGTCAGTGACTCTAGGCTTTACTAAGGTCCCTATATAAAAGAGTTTTCAAGGTAGGGACACTCATTGTTCTTTGCGCCGTTCTCCTCACTCTCGCGCCTACTCCTCCTTTTCTGCATCACCTGCGTCTGTAATAGGTGAATTCGTTGCACGTGACGGTATTAGTGGATGGTGGTGATATTTATTATAAAGCAAAAGGTTCAAAACGAGTGCGCATGCGCATATGGTTCCAGTTGGATTCTTGCCGCGACGAAAGACGAGATCGTATCCAAGACATAAGCTGTAGAAGAGGAGCGTTCCATTTGGCGCGAAGTCGCTCGGCCAAGCATGCTTCGCAGTGGATCTTGAATACGTTAAGTACTTGCCAATTTTTGAACAATGCCGGGTTGTTGTGCTGTAGGCTGCAGCAACTAAACAGAAGATGGTTTCTCGCTCTACAACATACCTCGTGGCATCCGGAATAGTGCACGCCGTGAAGTGTGGCTACAAAACATTTCACGCGAGGACTTCCGTGCAACGCCGTCGACGCGGCTTTGCGAGGGGAGTTGATTTATCGGCTTTTGTTGAAACGCTACACAACGCGCGTCTAACGTGCATCTAGTACGTGACCTTCGTTACAAATATTTGTGCGTATGCATGTATGGTTTAATACAGCTGAAATGACTGCACTTTCAGGACCATTTCACGCCAGACCAGTTTGAGCCACTTGCTCTTGAGCGCGGCGTAAAGAAGCTCAGACGCGACGCTGTGCCATCGCTTTTTAAGCCTTCCCGGCAGCGAAGGCGCACGAAAAGACCTCTGCTTTCAGGTATGTCATTGCGCTGTTTGTATTACTCGTGCTGTATTATATGAATAATCGCACTGCTCGATATCTTGTAGGAGCATTACACGTTTAGTTTTTAGGTAGACAAACAAACATAGCAACTTGAACATAGCTACTGAAAGAGATTGTCGGGCTGTGCGCGACCGATATTTGGTTCCTGCGGTGAGCACGGGATGACTACACTTGAAGGCGCAGTGGAGTAAAAATGCATCACAGCTGAGCTCGCTTTCACGCGATGCTGCAAGATTGCTAGTTTGCATTGCCAGCATACCATCCCAACCCCCCCCCCCTACCCCCACTTTATTTGTGAGTGGGAGTGGTAGCGCCGGCACAGGAACGTTTTGTCTTCACGTTTGAATTAAAGAACATTCAGCATTCGCAAGAAATCGATAGAGTGTGAAAAAAATCAATATGTACGGAGAGAGAGAAAATTCAGTTTTAATGTTATTTATGTCATCAATACGTTACAAGAAATAACTTGCAAGAGCTAATCACTTTGTTCGAAATAACCCAGTATATTTCTTACGGACTCGCATGCGCATGCATTAATGAGGGAAAAGTTGCATGCTTTGTGCGTTACGCATAATTTTACAATATAACTTTCTGGGGCTGCAGCAAAGGAACTAATTAAAGATGTACGCACGTATGAAGCACGCCGCATGATCAGTTGCGTTAATATTGTCGTGTGTAAGGGACGACAGGGGTTAGCGACCGCATCGAAGCTTTGTGAGCCGCTGAGACCACTGCGGTGCTTGGGGCACCTGGCCCTCCGTGTTGGTTGTTTTGTGCATTGCCCGTTGGGGCCATCGAGTAATTGAGTGCTTCGGACGTCCCCTAATCGAAAACTGATTGTCTTAAGCTGAAGCCGCCATTGCTGAAATGATGCATTACGGATTCGGAGTTTCGAAATGACAGCCGCTTGGCAGCAAACAGCATTTAAGGGTTGTGTGCTCCTTGCTACTGCAAACAGTTAAAAATGCAGTCATTTCTCCTCGGTGTCTCTCTTTTTGTTGGTCCGTTTATAGCGCTTCATTTCACCAAGTTAGAAATGCATTTTGGTGCAGATATAAAACACATGTATGCATATTTGCATGCAATCCACGTGGTAGCAGTTGGAGGGCATGCAACAAAGTCCAATGCATTTTGTTTTCCTTTTGTGCATGTTTAAATCTTGCAGCAATATTACGTGCACTGTTGCATGAACTTCAACTGCCGTGCCTTAATTTGCACAGCTGAACATGGTCTCTGGTTTGTGCAATCGATGCGCCCTTTTCCATATTTGTAGCGACAAATGTTACGTGCACACAGTAAAAAGGAATGTGTCCATTGATTGTGATTATGTGTACATGAAAGCATACGCGTAAGACTCGAAGCAATGTTGTGTCTCACGTATTCATCAGGCATCCCATCAGTGTGGCATACACGCTAGTTTTGCGTTCAGATGCCGGAGTTGAGGAACTGTGTGACAATAAACATTGAAACACTAATACAATGAGTGCAGTGAATTTGCTAGGTTGGCGTATAAGGAGACTTCAAAGTTTGTTAACAAAGCGTCGACTTCTTTGGAGCGGTTTAAGTGAAAGCAGCTGCTAGAATGGTTGATAATTGATTGATATCTGGGGTTTAACTTCCCAAAACCACTATATGATTATGAGAGACGCCATAGTGGAGGGCTCCGGAAATTTAGACCACCTGGGGTTCTTTAACGTGCACCCAAATCTGAGCACACGGGCCTACAACATTTCCGCCTCTATCGGAAATGCAGCCGCCGCAGCCGGGATTTGAACCCGCGCCCTGCGGGTCAGCAGCCGAGTACCTTAGCCACTAGACCACCGCGGCGGGGCTAGAATGGTTGAGTAAAACGGCATTTCAATCAATTGTAATACCCTTGTCTCGTTTGATTTTATAGTGTCTGCTAATTTATGAACGACATTTTCAGGAATTGGCATGAGCATTGACAGCAGCTCAATAGGACATGACCATTGCTACTTTCACGGATCTCATGAGAGTGATACTCAAGGTACGATTGCGGTGACACTCATGGTGTAGACGTGAAAGTAATGCTTGTAATTAACCGAGATGGCTGGCTTCTATCTTGTAAAAATGTCCCCAGAGGATACGCCCCACCTTTCAATTGAAGCAGAAGTGGTTGGCCAAGGTACTCTGGATATTGTGCAACAGAGTTCTGCGTGCAGTATACCAGGTAAGCAGGTGTATGTTTATTGCATCATGCACGTAACTTTTTTTTTTCAACAATGAACTGGTATAGAGAAGAGAAACAGATGCCCTGTATTGTGAGGATTCGATATTATGTTCGTAAATGTGTCAAATGAGTGGAAGTATCTCCTCATGTTAAAGGCATAGAAGTAATGCAGTTTATTAACTGAAATGTCTTGATTCTGTCTTGCAGAAATGTCCCCAGAGAATCCGCCTCACCTTTCAAGTGAAGCGGAAGGGGTTGGCCTAGGTACTCTGGACATTTTAATAAGTTTTTACCTAGGGACCTTAGGCTTTACTTCCTCCATGCGCCACCTAGTGGCCACAGGCTGAAGCGCACCTAGCGTGGATTGCTCCCTGCGTCGTCTGCTATCCGCATAGGCTAGCACGTGCACGTACATCATGCTCGTGCTCAAAGGGTGGTTTGTCCCACTTTGTTAGCGCATTTGCTTGTACGTTTGCCTAGCACTGTCTACAGAAGCATTTGGCTTTACTCGCCTGTATATGTACCGCAATAAGATGAGGTCGAGCACTTGGCTGTATCGTCCTCGTAGCCCCTCTTCGCCAGAATCATGTCGGTGTAGGGGCCGCTTTTTAGCTGAAGTCCATCGTAAAGTGCACTTGCAGTCGTCCCATAGACGAAGAATAATAAATCTTTTGTGAATGCAGCGTTTTAGCGACCCATGGATAAACGAAAGTTTCGCATTGTTGTTAGCTAGGTGTCTACTTCAAAACAAAAATTGTGACGTTCTTGCTTATCAGTTATGTGACGAGCTTTAACTGTGCTTGAGAGTTGTTCTTGAGTCGAGAGCTGTTCAAGACTGTGCTTGAGTCGAGAGTTGTTCGAGACCTGCAACTGTACACCACTATTTCGGAGGCTATGCAAAGTGTTGCGTTGTTGCACCGTCCGACACAGGTGACGCTAGCGACCGAGAACATTCTAAAATAAAAGAGGGAAGGGTGTGGCAGCCGTTTTTCTCATGCAGCAGGCATGTTCTAGAGGAGGCGTTGAGCATATAGGCGTGACTAGAGTGCACTAGGAGGGTTCTTGTACACTGCAACTTAGAAGTGTGGCAGCTTGGGCTAGTTGCAATGGCATGACGATAGTTATTGCGCGAGAACAAAACGACGACACAGAGACAAGAAAGACACGAAAGACACGAGCGCTCGTGTCTTTCGTGTCCTTCTTGTCCCTGTGTCGTCGTTTTGTTCTCGCGCAATAACTATCGTCATGTACACTGCAGCGTGGCTCTCTCTCCGGCTTGGAAGGCGCGTGGGCAGCGCAGCGCGCATTGGGTGACGATCCGAAACTAGTAATGGAACGGCTCTGAACACTTTGGGCCAGCGCTGTTCTGGTAGGTGTTCTGTGGTATTACCAGCGAGTAACAGCTCGCCGACAACGAAGCTAGTACAAGAGAACGCGCGCTAGATGTACTGACAACGGTGAGTGTTTTCACGTCATTAATAGATTCACTGTACAGACATCACGATCGGTCGTGCGCCTTGTTTTACGGTTGCATTCCGACACGAGGCCCACGCAGCGCCCAGCCACTGTGCCCGTGTTCCGCGTGAAACTCACCGGCGTCAGCATTGTGCGACCGTGGTGACTTAAAGCACGGCGCGAGTGACACTTGAACGCGGTTGCTCTAACGTTGAGATTACAATGCTCGGGGCGAGTATAACAAGCGGTAGAGAAAGAAAAAAGTGTTTTATTACGCACATGCAAGTTGTTACTGTACACATACCGAACACAAAACTACGTATGTGCACATGATCCTCATTGTGTCTTTCTGGGCACAACAGTTTCGTCCATTGCCACTAACAGGAGCACTGTCCAACCGTCGCTGACCTGCAAGGCGTTCGTGGTCGTTCGGCTTCGTCATGGTGCCCAAGGAAATTTCGCTGAACACTTCAAATGCTTCATCCGCCGCACGACACAGATATGCGCTCGTTCTACGCACTGCTCAGGCCCCGTAGTGGACGAAAGGTTTTGTAAACGTTGCTAAGAGTACAGTAACTGCTAGGAAAACACTGCGTAACCAATAACGCGGCGCAGAGCACGTATATTGTCCGCAACGGCTCAGCACGAGACCTGCGGAGACACACATATGCCGCCGCGGCCGCTCACTGCTAGACCAGCTTCACTCCGCAACATGTAACCATAGTAACGCCGCCATTGTGCCCAGTGAGTGTGGCCGATCGCGATATCATTTCCTCCACTCTTTTCACGTAGCGCGCTGGCTGGGCATGCCCGCTCCTATCTTTCCCTCCTCTGTGATCTGACGTATTGTTACAGCGCAGTCTACTTAAACGGAACGCTCGTTGACGACTGTGTCGTACGCAGCCGCGACGTACCATCCCCTCCTAGCATGGCATAGAGTTTCATACAATAAAACAATGCTGTATGAAACACTATGCCTATCCAGTATGTGTGCGTCAGTGTCCAATTGAATATTCCCGCTCATTAAAAAAAAAAGAGATTTTCTGGTGTTGTGTTCGAAATTTAGTAACCAAAATAAATTCAATATGTTTAAAAAGTTTTTTTGCAAAATAATTTGGACTTCCATTTGCGTTTCACAATTTGTTTCTTGTTGAAACTTTTGGAATATTTGTAAAATTATTGTTTTTGACTGTGCCGCAAACGTAGGGCATGACTGAATTTCCGGCTGCAGAAATGCGACGGAATCTGTGCTTTCGTGTAGTCACCACCTTGGTCACCACAGCACGTTAAATCAGACGATCAGCATTCGCGACACGGACGACTACATCGCATAAAACGAAACATGGCTGGCGTTGAGCTGCTGTAGTTGAGAGCAATTTTTCTTATTAGAAACTTTCGCATGTGCTGTCATGTCATCAAACCAGTAATAAGTTATTCTAGTAAAGAATAAGGTATTTACAAATTGTAAAAATTATGTATACGTAAGTTAACAGACATCTCCCTATAAGGCCCTGGCATTGAAACTACTCATTCAGTCTGAAATGAAATGCAAAGGTGTTTCGGGAACTCGTTCTTCAGAAAATGTCATTTTCATCAAATGGCATTAGTTTTCGCACTTGACGGCAAACAAATGACGTTATAAATGAATGACATTCACTGTATATTACATTATATTTGCCGTGTAACAGGGTTATCACTCATTAATGTGAAAAAAATCTTCTCGTCAGTGCCTCAATTAAAGGTCAGACCACTGGCCAGATTGTGCGATAAGGTACTAGAGGAAATGAAAAGACCATTTTAGCGACAGAGTTAAGCATTGATTCTTTTTTTTATTTGAATAGTGTCATATTTTCGAATTACGTTTCAGTGTCATAAAAAACAAGTACGTCGCACAGCCCTGTCAAGGAGCTTTCATGCTGCACCTTGGAGTCATTATGTTTAGCAAACGTAGTCTTATGACTTTTATGCATGCCATAATTAGTGCTCACGATTGAAGTATGTGTGTTATTGTCCATTCTGAATCAAATCTGTTATGCTTACGCAGTAAAAGGAGTTTATGCTGAGTAGTGTCACGGCTTTCGCGACTTGTTGAACATGTCGAGCTGCTGCACATGCGTGTGGAATGGACACGCACACAGCACATAAATGCAAACCGCTGTCGTGTTGAGATGTCATTGTTTGCAGCATGTGTTGCATGCAAGGCTCTACAATGGCCTTGGGTCTGAAAATTCTGATAATTGTTTCATGGCGTCTTGTTACCATTCTGTAATTGTACAGGGCGAGGTGAATTGATGTATGGTAATTTGTTTTTTCTTTTCATTATGTACAGGTAGGGTTGCTACCTTTTCTCGAACAAAAAAAAAAAAAACAGCTCTTCGATAAGGGAGGAGGGGGGGGATGAGCTATCAACAGAATAAATTAGCATTGAACAATGTACGCAATGCAGGTCCGTGGCATGCAGTGCCATTTAATTTAACATTGCTTTTCTTGAGCCAAATAAACCTGGTGTAGCTAAAATGGCCCACAAAGCTAGCCTTATAGTCTAATTGCTGGCATAAAAATACCCATGATTAGAATGATTCTTTGTTTACTGCTCTGAAGAAAAAAAAAGGCTGACAGTGGGTGTGGACCTGCAACTGGTCCGCTGTCTAAAAAATTGGCCGAGCTGGTCTAAAAGGGGACAGGTGGCAACCCTATGTACAACCTATTAATTCCAAGGAGAGTTCAGGAACATTATTTGTAGTGTCTTGATGTAATGCAGTAATTATGAAATGCTTGTATACAAAAAAAAGTGGACTAAAAGACAATGTGCCGCTACTAGGGCCCGAACGTACAACTTTTAGATAATGCGTTCGATGCCTTACCGGCTCACCTACAGCGTCGTTTATCGAACTGTCCACTACTACAACCTTCGGGTGACTGGATATGTTGTCCAAAGGTTATTGGTTCAGAAACTGTTAGTTGCAATTTTCACAGTGAAAGCTTTTTTGTGGCTAGAAGAAATGAAAAACTGTCCAGTAGCAGTGTCATGAGCAGTGTCCATTGGCTGTGTTATCAGTTACATCATTCACAACACTGTATCCAAGCACATCCATTATTGGCTGCATTGCTAGCAAGCTTGCAATGTCAATTGCTTAAAACAACGCAGCAATAAGGTGTATGGTTAATGTTACGGTTGCAAGAGCGCGTTTTCTGGGGTGGAGGCCCGCTTTCGGCAGTAGTTTAGCTTCGGCTGCAGCGTCTGTGACCACCTGTCGTTTGAGAACGACCACTGTAATTACCGCATTGCAAAGTCAAATTCGCTCATTACACGCTTCTGTGACCATGATCATGCTAGGCACACTGTGCGACATGTGAAATGAACACTGAGATAAACCCAAGCCAAACGTGTGTCTAACCTCGTTAAGAAGCAGGAACTTGTAACCAATAATTGCGAAAGGCTTCAGTGCAGCAATGGGTTGAACGCACCACTAAACACCGAGGCTGCTCATTCCAGCTTTCGCTGGTTAGCCATTTGTACCGATCGCTTGGGAGGTGATTGTTTTTATTTTCTTCTTTAATTTGTTTACTTCTATATCATAAATACTGTTACATTTAAGAACTCGAAATAATGCTCCTGTACCTCTCTTGGCTTCATTCTCTGTTTGTTTCATGAGCTTGCACACACTATGATCAGGCACTTAGACTGGTAAGCTTTTCGTTGCGCTGAGGAAAACAAGTACCATGAAAATTGGTTATCATGCTTTCCTCTAAAAAGTTCACTGCGATGTTTTACTTACCAGGGTCTAACCAATGTGTGGGTGCTGCTTTTTTTTCTGTGGGGCGACTTTCCAGAAAGAACTGCCTTTGGCCCGCAAAACGTCCTTCCTACCGTCTGGGGCGGTGGCTACATGGAAACGCCCCATCTGCCCTCGCCTGATGGTGTGTATAAGCCTTACCTGGATTTTATTGCTTTTAAGGGTGGGCAGATGCTTTGAAATCATGTTGTGATACGATACAAGATACTCGGGCGAGTAGTAGCCCGCCGCGGTGGAACAGCGCATAGGGTGCTCGGCTGCTGATCCGAAGGGTGCAGGTTCGATCCTGGCCATGACGGTCGCATCTTGATGGAAGCGACATGATAGAGGCCCGTGTACTGTGTGATGTCAGTGCACGTTTAAGAACATGACGAGGTCGAAATTTCCGGAGCCCTCCTCTATGGGGTGTCTCGCAATCATATCATGGTTTTGAGGCATGATACCCCAGATATTATTATAATTGGGCTTGAGGTATTCGAGAAAACAGATACAAGATGCTATCGTAGTAATTGTATCTGATAGCATACTTTTAAATTCTATCTTCACCTCTAAGGCACATTGCTGGGTAAGTTGGTCGGGATTCATAATTGATACGACGTAGTGTGTCACAACAGGGACAGAGGAAAAGGACACACGGTGCTAAATTGTGACTAGTGGTTTTATTTGCGATCACGCATGCAATTTATACAATAAAAGCAGAGGTCGATAAAAGCCCAGGCAACAGCATGTAAAGATACAGCACAGAGCATGTATTCTTCATCAATAATTGCACCACAGTCTGCACCAACCTAAGTCGAGGAGATGGCTCTACATACTATTTCTTTTCGTTAGTCGTAGTAAAAGTTAAAGAAGGCACGGCACGCTCTCACATTTTTCTTTCATCTTGTCTATTTCGTAGGCTTGAATTATGAATCATTTCGCTACTGTTGACGAACATAGTCACGACATTTTGTACCAATGTGACCAATGACTACATAACATGTAATCAACAAGAATCGGTCCTACCTTATCTCACTGGCGATTATATTTGTCACAGTATTGTTTCTTGTTGGTGCTAGATGGCAAGACCTGTCCATGTTGTGCAACCTGTGTGTCTACTTTCATTTTGTAGTTGTATTTCATTGTATTTCTATGTGGTGTAGCCATGCTGCAGTTATTGCAATTACCTTTTTTTCATGCAATTAAGGAAATAAAGGAACTCCGTTAGTTAAAAAAGATGGTACCATCTTATTCAGAAAAAAAAAGAGCGAGAAGATCTTTTGATGAATTTTGTACAATTAAAATTTTTCTTCTCATAGTGAGAACGTTAGCGTACTTAGATATGCTCGCAAGTTCGTTATTATCAATCTATAACAGGTGTCTCAAACTCTCCTCGCCGAGTGGGCTGCACCACTAAATGTAGTGCTGCGAGGGCCGGTGCAGTGGAAAATGTGGAAGGGCGAGGAAGATCTTTAACTAAATACCGGCAAACATTGCCAGTAGGTCATTATTGTAGGGTATATTTCGAGTCGGGATTCGAGTGCTATCGATATATCCACATTGTGACTGAAGTATCGACACGTATTCTGAAATAGAGCTTTTGTTCCACTGTTATGTTTCAACAAGCTGACCATGTGGATTGCCTCAGAAAAAACGATTGAAACCAGTCATGTCTATACATGACTACTTTTTCATGGACATACTTATTAAAGAAACAAAGTGGGGCAAAAACACTCATGTGAGAGTCGGCCCACTAAAGATAGGTTCGTGGGTAGTTTATTTAGAACCTGTGATCTATATAGTGCAACCAAAAATGCTAATGTACCAAATTGTGTGATTCAGTATTTAAATGCGATCAACATTGTTTCATCCAAATGAAATGCTAGTTATTATTAGAAGTATTGGTTTTAGTGCTCAAGGTACGTTAGTGGCATTCGGAAATCACTTATTGTGGTGGCTTTGATTTATTACTCATATGAGCTCTTGTCTCTAGAGTGTTCTGGCAAAATGATAAAGGGAATGTCGCTTCAGTCAGTTCTATTGAGGCGGCTTAGTGTGAGGCAGTATGAGCTCGAGAAACAGTCACTCAAAAAAAAAAAAAGATGAAAAGAGCATCTGTTTGTTCCACAACAATAATCAGCATCTATCTCGCCTTCCTTTCCTTGCAGTATCGTGCAATCAGCACGTTTAGGTCATGAACAATATACACATTATCAGTGTGACATAGCTTTTTAATAGTAAAGTCACCAGTGCAGAGTTTTCAAGAAAAAAAAAAGCGCAAGCAAGCCGGGTGATGATTATTGTGGCACAAAAAGGCACCCTTTCTACTTGATCATTTTTTAGAGGGGTGTTTAACCAACATTTATTGTTCCGTTGTGGGATGCTGTGGCAGCAACTCGTATAATCAAATGCATGATCTTTGTTTAGTATACCGGAAGTACAAATACCCACATTGGAGCAGTATCGCAATACAAATCCAATATACTCATATGGCATCTTAAAATACATGTACAGTAGACTCTCGATAATTCAAGCTGTGATAACTCAAACTTTCGGTTAATTAAAACAAAATTCAGTTTTTGGTTAGCCCTCTATTCTTTCAGTATATTTAAAAGCCTCTTAATTCAAACTCCTTGTTTCGGTTAATTCATACTTTTGCAGTTTCATACCAGAAAGTATCTGCTGCTTTCCCACCACTATTTTCAAATTCGCCTGCTTGTATAATCTTAAATGTCTAAAAATGAAAAAATAAGCACCTCAGGCCTTCAAAGAAAAAGCTTTGCTATCAAAGAAGCGTTTGAAACAAAGAACATGCATGGTAAACCGTGATGCTTCTCAACTAATATAGAGAGCTTTGTGCCGAAGGCACATATAGCAAAGAAGTAGTTGCTAATTCATTAAGAAGACTTATCAGCAGTAAATGGCCAATAAAGTTGGGGACCTTACTCCCCTGCTTTCTGTTCATTGCGTGTAGTTAGAGCTTAGAAACACTTAAAAATTTTTAAATGTGATAAAATCAATGCCTACTCATAATGTGTGGTGTCACCTCAACCAGATTATACTATCTGAGAACTTTTGATAATTCAAACTTCTTGATAATTCAAACACAGTTCAGAGGTCCCTTCGAGTTTGAATTAACGAGAGCCGACTGTATCTGTGATCGGGTTCTGCACTGGTTGTTCTAAGTGAGGCTGAAGCACTCAGCGGCTGCTTTCTTTTTTTTTTTCTTTTTCATGTTTCAGACTGTAATGTAATAGGAGAAGCAGAGCCTACAGTCGATCTGTTCGTACACCAGGATGCTGATGAGTTGTGCAAGAGTGGTGCGCCTCTTGTGCAGCACACTGAAGAAAGAGATGAAAACTGGGACTTGGGGCTTTCAGAACGGCACTGCGACGAGGTAGGCAGTGTCGTCAATTTGGCGAGTGGTTTGTGGCATTTCATGTCCCTCGGGAACTTTGTTATGAGAGACACTGCAGCAGAGAGCTGGGGATATTTTTTGCAGCTTTGTGTTCTTTGATGTGCACCGAGATCTCTCAGAACGTGGCCCCGTAGCATTCTGTTTCTATCGGAAATGCAATTGCCACGACTGGGATCGAACTTGCGTCTTTCGTATCGACCGCCGAGCACCTGAACCACTGAGTCACTGCGGCGATGGTATTTAATTTTGTGCCACCCTCTGTGGTAACCTAGTGGCTAAAGTATTGAGCTGTTGATAATTAGGGTGGGTGTTAGATGTTAGGGCAAGGTGGCACTCTTTTTATGCGGGCAAAATGCAAAAGCACATCCGCTTGCGATAAGGACCTCCTGGGGATAAAAATAAGTTTGGAGTCTCTTTTGGCCTTTTCTTTTCGGAAGGCAAAGCAAAAATAAGTGGCCATAAAATTCTTGCAAAGTTGAAGTATAACAGGAAAAATATTGAAGAGTGATAAGTCAGAATATAATAAAAAAATGTCATGCATCGTAGTCGTGTTAGGCATTGGTAATTTAACCAGTGAACGAAAAAGTATTTTTCATTGCGACAGCAACTATATGGACGCACTCTGCTGGATCTTGCCACATGCATCGCCGGCGCTCATCGTTTAGGTATATATGAAAGGGCGGCGCTACCTGCATTTCTAGTTTCTTTATTATACAATGCCCATGATATATGACGATCTTGCATGGTCCCCTCAAAATCATAAGAGCTATTTCTCTGCATGCACCTCTCTTATGTTTTCCAAAATGCACTCTATTACCCACGTTCTAATACACTCCAAGAATTCACTCTATCACAGAATATTCGTGTTGGTGTGCGTACTCTTTCTCCCTTTCGGCATTCTCGTCAGTGTTTCCTTGATTGTAACGAACGATTTTGATGATACTATCAGCTGTCTGCAAAGGTGAACTGTATATTTCGTCGTTGCTCAGCACATAGTCTCCAAAGGGGCTGTCTACCGTTCGTCGTCACATTGCTGCTTTCTCTTGCAATAGAAGGCATAATACTATTTGAAATGCCAACTCTTGCAGTTGTTTTTCTGGAAAGGAATTATGGTCATTTACAGCCCAAGAATAAGTACAAGCTTCGCCCCCAGATTGCGGTGCGCCTGTCGTATCTCTGTGTGACGTAGCAAAGATTTTCGAGCTCTGTTCGTAAGCACTATTTTGCTGAAAATGCAAATACTACGCATATTATGAATTAAATGTTGGTCATTTCTTGTTAGAATGTTGCGGTTGGCTGAGCTTTGAAGTCGCGGATTTCTACGAAATTAGCACAAAAAGTAAAACTTTACCACTGAAAACTTACCTAAATGAACAGGTGCCTGATTGGCCAACTCATATGCCTGAAATATGTGAATGGTCTTTACGTTACATAAATAAATGATTGCAGGTTGTGGAACACTTATGCAAATTCTTCGTGGGTCGGACGGTGACCGATGTGGCTGGAACTTACATTTATTCTGGGGATGTAACTGACTATATAAACTTTAGCTCTTTTTCAATATTTCCATTTTTCATTCTTTTTTTTATTGAGATAGAGAATAAACGAAATTTTTTTTTGTCACCTTTACTTGCTGACGGCTACCCCTTTCTACTTGATTGTTACAAATAAAGAATAGAAAAAAAACAACGAAGTAGCATATATACATATATACAGTTCTTGTTTTGTTTTGGCATCGCCCCATTTTGCATGTCAGGAAACTGGTCAAGCCATTGAATTTACCTCCTTCTGAAATAAAGAACTGAGACAGTCAGAACTGTTGTTCAAGACCAGGTAGGAGTGTAGGACTAGCCAGCGAAATCAGCGACAAGGTCCAGGCCGAGCGTCTTGTGCTTAGCACTGACAATGTGTTTGCCGAGCTTTGCATGACCCACTACAGTCATCATTACATATCTCCCCCTCGCTGAAGATGGTGCCAGTCTTGAGGACAAGTGGTTCGTGATACGGTTTGAGGCGATCCACATGTATGATTTCGCGGCCTTGGCGACGCAGGTCCACAGTGTCCGTGAGGCGTTCGATGAGGTAGTTAACAGCAGAAGTTTGTTCTATGACACGATAAGGTCCATGGTACCTGCTGACAAACTTTGTAGAGGTACCAGGAGTAGCACTAGGGGGCACCCACAGCCAAACAAGAGAGTTGGGCGAAAACTGGTAGTTGGACCGCCCGTCGTCGTGACGAAATTTCTGTAGCCCTTGTTCTTGTGTTGTAAGAGCGCGAGCTAATTGCAAACATTCTTCCGCATACCGAGCGGCTTCAGAAACTGGTGTGCCTTCGGATGAGTCGGGTCGGTAGGGGAGAATGGTGTCGATTGGAGATGATGGTTCTCGACCATAGTAAAAAGAAGGGAGAAAAGCCTGTCGTCGCTTGAGGTGCCGTGTTGTAAGCGAACGTTACGTAGGGAAGGATTAGATCCCAGTTGGTGTGGTTGAAGGCGACATACATAGAAAGCATGTCGCCAAGAGTACGGTTGAAATACTCGGTCAAGCCATTTGTTTGTGGGCGATATGTGGCAGTACAGCGGTGAATCACATGGCATTCAGCAAAAAGTTCTTGAATAACATCCGTGAGAAAGACGCGGCCTCGGTCGCTCAAAAGTTCACGTGGAGCGCCGTAACGCTGAACAAAACGTTGCAGCAGGAAAGACGCAACGTCACGTGCTGTCGCGACTGGTAGAGCGCCTGTTTCTGCATATCTTGTGAGATGGTCGATCGCTACAATAATCCAGCGATATTGAGCTGATGTATATAGTAGGGGACCATAAAGGCCTATTCCATCCCGGTCGAATGGTCGCAGTGGGCACGGTAACGGCTGCATTGGTGCAGTAGGACGGCTAGGATCGTACTTGCGGCGTTAGCACTCTGTGCATGATCGAATGTACTTTTGAACGAATGTGTACATGCCGTGCCAACAAAACCGAAAACGTAGCCTGGTGTAGGTTTTAAACAAACCTGCGTGTGCACACTGCGGATCGGCATGGAAAGCAGCACATATGCTGGCACGGAGATTCCTGGGTATGACGAGTAGCCATATGCGACCGTCAGGGTGGTAGTTGCGGCGATAAAGTATTTCATCACAGATGGCGAAGTGAGAGGCTTGTCGGTGTAGCGCTCGAGATGGCGGGTGGGCGAGTGTTTCGGATAGGTAATTCATCAGAGACGCAATCCACGAATCTTTGCGCTGCTCCGCAGCCATGTTGCTGGGTCCTGATAGTGGAAGGAAGTTGCCTTGGGTAGAGACACTCACAATATCAGTAGAAACAGGCGCCCCGCAGGGGCGCCTGTGCAAGTAGGCGTTTGGTGTGTAGCGACACCACGAACCCGAGCTAACGGGGGAGTTTTGACTCTCTCCCACGCCTAGCCGTGCGTGGCTTTGCCGTGTCCGGGGAAAAGGGGATCCTGGGGGTTGAGCCGACGCTGGGTGATTGGACCTTTAAGGCCCCTCGGCAGAGGCAACACACCCCTTTGGCCCCGGCTTCACGTAGACGGCACCCCTGGGCTGACCCACCCAGGGGAAATCGGCAGTCGCCTTTTCCTATCTCTCTCTCCCTACATCTTCGTCTTTACCTCTTACTGTTTATTTGTCCTGTCTTCTACTCTCTTCCGTTTACTTCCAAACTTCCTGGCGGCTAGGGTTAACCCTGTGCAAATAGCCTACCTTGGTCTAGGCACATTGTTTTATAGTGGCGTTGTACGGCTGGCGTCTGCAGGTTTCAGCATCCGCAAACTTGTAGCGTCCCCTCGTTGGGCTCCGTGGTGGGTGGCCGCCAACGCTGCTGAACAAAAATAAGACAGGCATGCACAGAGCATACCCCTTACTGTCTGATCGTACCGGCTTAAAGCGGGTATGCACCGATGATATTAACTTTTTTAACCAGCCCAAAGAAACATATCCTCACTATCATGTTATCCACTGTGAAAAAACTGAAAAGCGAGGTAGAACCGTCTCTCCTTTCCTGGTTTCTAGATGTCTTACCGAAACTCTTGGCACAGGATACAAGGTAACCAAAGCAAAATGGCTAGTGGAGACCTTCTCCTCGAAATCCGTGACAAAGAACAATTTGAAAAGCTAGACCGTCTTTCAGATTTCGATGGCATACCAATAACCATAACACCACATAGATCAATGAACACAACTCGCAGAGTGGTATCTGACATGGACTTACTTGACTTGACTGAGACTGAACTTTTGTAGGGGTGGAAGAACCAAAATGTCACTAATGTACAGAGAATCATCATTAGAAGAGATAATAAGGAAACACCGACGAAACACTTGATACTCACATTTGCATCCAGTAAACTACCGGAATCTATTCAAACAGGGTACACAAAGACATCTATCAGGCCGTACATACCAAACCCTCGTCGTTGCTTCGAATGCCAGAGGTATGGCCATGGCTCTAAAACCTGTCGTGGTCGCCAGACTTGTGCAGAATGTGGAGTCTTAGGCCACTTGTTTGAGAACTGCAAACAACCGCCACACTGTGTAATGCAAACAACCGCCACACTGTGTCTATCTGTCTGCAACTCAAAGTGCTTTGAAGATGCTGGACCCCGTGCACCATTTGGGCATCCGCCTTTCTACGGGTGCTTTTCCCACCAGCCCCGTAGAAAGCCTTTATGTTGAGTCAAATGAGTGGTCGCTTCATCTGCAGAGAACTTACATGTCCTTTGTTTATTTCTTTAAGGTGAAAGCAGACAAGAAGCACCCCTCATACTCTACTATTAATGATTTGTCGAGCTCAACTTTGTTTCAAAACAGGCCTTCGATGAGGCAGCCCTTCTCAATTCGCCTGAAGAGTCTAGCTGAGGAAACTGGAGTCTCACTAGAACACAGTTTAATGGCTCCTGTAGCATACCCGCCACTGTGGCAATGGCAGACTATAGAGTGCGATGTGTCTTTTCTAGAAGTTACAAAACATGCGCCCATTGCCCATATCTGAACATACTTCCCGGAACTTCAACACAAATACACACGTCCTGAGTTCTTTACAGATGTCTCCAAGTCTAACTCCTCCGTGTCCTACGCTGCTGTCGGTCCATCCTTTTCGGATGCTGGCCCTGTACATCCAGACACAAGTATCTTCACAGCGGAAGCCTATGCGATACTTGTGGCGGCTAAACACATCAAGCAATTACAAATACAAAAAGCAGTAATTTATACAGACTCCCTCAGTGTAGTAACGGCTCTGCACACTCTTAAAGAACACAAAAACCCAGTCCTTGTCTTACTTTACTCCATTTTATGCGCACTCTACACACTCAAACAACATGTTGTAGTGTGCTGGGTGCCAGGGCACCGTGAGATTCAAGGCAACGTGAGGGCGGATCAGCTCGCTGCATCCATCCACAAAAGCACTGCCCCTAGACCCATATCAATCCCGGCCCTTGATCTTAAGCCGTCTCTCAAACGAAACCTCAGAGTATACTGGCAGAGCAAGTGGGATACACACACACAAAACAAACTACACGTTATTAAGGGGGGACGCGGCACTTCGGGACCGAAAATCGGCCAAAAAATCGAGTTTTCGCGGACCTTCTTTTCGCGTTCCCGACATCATTGCGCACCTATTTACAAAATTTCATAGCCGAATACCATCAACTTTTATCGTTATTCAACTTTAAAAAACCGAAAACGGGCGTCCTGCCCTTTAAATTGAGGGCGAATAGCGCAGGTTTCGGCTCTACGATACGCGGGAACTACGCGCTCGATCGGCGCCATTTTGGTCTTGTTTGAAAGAACGCGTTTTCAGCTGTTTTTTTTTATTCAGTAAGCAACATTGAGCGTTTCTCCGGCTCGAAAAACGGGGCCTCAAAGACGAAGAGCCGCGCTCACTGCCATTGGCTAAACGGCGCACGTGACTGAAATGGCGCTTTCCGGTTGGCTGGAAGCTCGCGGCTTGCGCCTGCATACGCGACCCGACGCCATTTTGAAAGGGTTACCGCTGTGACGCCTCGAAATCGGCAGAGCACTCTGAAGCTTCTGGTCGTATCGCCATGCCTGGAAACGCAAAAAAGTATCGGACCGTGCACGCATTTGGTCGCAGGAAACGCAAAGGTCGTGGGAGAAAGTCTACGAAGTCATCAGAGCCCTTGGTTGACTCCGACGAACGATGTGTCGACGCTCCGCGGCCGTTCAGCGATGGTGCGACCGAGCGCGTTGCCTCCGACGACGATGACGGTGAAGCGAACTCCGGACGACTACGAATCGACGCCAAGGTGGTGACAAACGCCGAAGTTGAAGAAAATCATGCCCGGGAGAAAGCGACGCTCGACCGGCTTTCATCGGCGCCAGCAACTGCACGGAAAATTGACTTTTTCACCGCGAGTTGTAGCGAGGCAACCGCACAGGACTCGGACCACGCTGCTCCTTATCTGCTTATGCATCTAGATATCCTAAACGCGATAATGGGTGCCTTGTGTTGCAAAGCCTGCCACGGACCGGCTACGATCGTCAGAGGGGATCGGGACTACGGACTTGCCGTGAAAGTGCTAGTGCAGTGTGAAAGGTGCGGCGAGATCGCGAATGAATGGACTTCGCCCCGCGCGAACGGCACGAAAACGTGCAATCCGTTTGAAGTAAATCTTCTCGCTTCGAGGGCGATGGTGGCTACCGGCAACGGCCAAACGAAAATGAACGATATTTTCGCAACAATGGGCATCTCACACCGCGGTATGCACCACAAGACATTTCAGCGGCATTTGAAGAACACGCTGGCACCCGCTGCAACGCGAGCGGCTGAGTCCGCTATGAGCGAATGTGCGGAAAAGGTTAGAACAATTTATGATGACTTGTGCTTCGGCCACCGGGGCAATATTGCCGTTAGCTACGACGGCACGTGGAAGACGCGAGGCCATTCTTCCGACATCGGCGTGGGCACAGTTATCGAATTATTTAGTGGCTACGTGTTGGACTATGTCGTTCTTTCCAACTTTTGCCTAGGCTGCGAGGTGGGCCCAAAGCCTAGTAGTGAGGGCTATCAAGAATGGAAGGCTAACCACAAATGCCAAAAAAATACGAACAGCAAAGCGGGGCAAATGGAAGTGGAGGCGGCTCTAATTCTATTTCAGAGGTCGCTTGAACGCCATGGCCTGCGCTACACAACTATGCTGTCTGATGGAGACTCTAGGACATTTTGTGCCATAGAAGACGTCAAGGTGTATGGTTACATTGACGTGCAGAAGGAAGACTGTATTAATCATGTAGAAAAACGGATGGGCACCGCATTGAGAAACCTGGTGCAGAAACAAAAGTGCGATGGGAAAAGAGGCCTTGGTGGGAAAGGCAGGCTCACAGGTGAGCTGATCACCAGGCTGAGCACATATTATGGCCGGGCTCTGAAATCGCATGAAGGTGACGTGGGCGAGATGCAAAAGGCTGTGATGGCCACATACCGCCACGTCACCTCCACTGATGAATGCTCGGACCACAGTCTGTGCCCAGCTGGTGAAACTTCATGGTGTCGGCACAATGCCGCAAAAGCAAAGGGTGAGCCCGACCCCAGGCATGCCTACAATCTACCGAAAGACGTGGCAGAGGCATTACTACCGGTTTATACCCGGCTTTCGGAAAGAGCCCTGCTTCAGAGGTGCGAACGCGGCAAAACGCAGAACTCCAACGAGAGCCTACATTCGGTAATCTGGAGTTTGGCCCCCAAGGAGCACCATGCGTCCCTGTTCGCTGTTGAAACAGCTGTTGCAGAAGCAGTGCTGCGCTTCAACACGGGCAATTTGAATTCTGCAACGGCAATCTTAGGTGAAGTGGACATGAATGCGACAAGTACTGGTGCCAGGAGAGCGAGAGAAAAAGACCACCGTCGCAGCATTGTCTCCAACAAGAAAAGAACAGCCTCATTGGAACTCCGGAAGCTAGTGAAGAGGAGGCATGAGCACAGAATGCATTCAGACTATGCTTCTGGTGCGTTTTGAGGTTGTCTTGTTGCATCTTCTGCAATAAAAATGTGTGCCCACGTTTTTTTCTCGATTTCTCAAAACGACAATTTTCATGTGCTTCCCATTATGCCGGAGCAATATCTCTTGTTCTATCTGGGTTATCATTACGATTTCTTTTTTGTTTCGAAGATAAATGCAGGGGATGTGTCGTAAGGTAAGTTTTATTGTAATAATTTTTGGAGAAAATTCTCTAAATGGATCTTTTGTTTCAAGTGTAGATGGGGAAATTTTCATGTCATATTCAACATCCCACAACTTTGCTTCGAAATAGCCCAGAACAATGATTTATACTTTATTGCACACTGTGAACATACTGAATTGGTTCTATAGGTTGCACATCAATATCCAAGTTACAGTTCATTAGCTAATTAGGCCTTAATTGAAAAAGTCTCATTTCATTATATCTTTAAAACTAATTGTCACAGCAAAAAAAGAATTAGATTTTTGAAATCAGCAGTAAAATCTACATAGGCTCTCCAAATTTGACTGAGGTACTCGCAAAAATAAGAGTTTTTGGAAGGTGTAGCATCCCCCCTTAAGCCACACCTTGGTCATTGGCTGCCCGTATCAAAATCGCGTCATACAGATGTAATACTAACGAGACTCAGGATAGGACACACATACACGACACACACACACCTTTTGTCCGGTGGCGATCCACCATTGTGTGACAGATGTGGTGAAACATTAACAGTCCTTCACATTTTATTTCAGTGCAAACAATTGGACACTGTAAGAAAAGAACACTTTCCATTACCCTACCGACAACATATACCTTTACACCCTGCAATGTTCGTCGGTAGGGAACCGCTTTTTAGTCACAAATCATTGTTAGCGTTTTTTAAAGAAATTCATAGTTTTCATATCATATACCCGGGCATACCGTAGCATGACCTCTCCAGAGAGGTTTTTGCTGCGGTGGTTACACAAGAAAGCACTTGCCTCACGGCCCTTGGACGCAAGGGTATGAACGAGTGAGGCACTTGTGCTAATGCCATACATATCCACCATCGTCTTTTATTATCACCAACTTTTGTCATCTATTCACACCACACACACCTTTCACGGCATGGTCATGATTTTATTACTTGTATGTTTTTACCCGCCTTACCGCGAGGAATTTTATGGCCCTTATACAGCCGCTTATCACAATCATTGTCCATATTTTTAGTAAGATGAACTGGCGCTCTTTGGCTGTGAAATGGCCCTTGCGCCATAAAACATCAAACATCATCATCAGTAGAAACAGGCGAATGCGAAAGAGCGTCAGCATTGGCGTGCAGATAGATTGCGGTCTCCCTGAAGTAGGTCTGTCAGAGGCGCCATGATCGAGGCAAAATCCCGGACGAAGCAGCAAAAGTATGAGCAAAGCCCAATTAGACTACGCAGCTGCTTGAGAGACGCAGGCCTCGTGAACTCACGAACAGCACGTAGCTTAGCGGGGCATGGAGAATGCCATCCTTCGACACGACGTGTCCGAGAATAGTCAGTTTGCGTGCTCCAAAGTGACACTTCTTCAAGTTGAGTTGGAGGCCTGCTGCAGAGACGCAGCATAGAACCTGTTCGAATCAACGAAGGTGTGTGGGAAAATCGGGTGAGAATAGCACTGCATCGTCAAGTAGCACAAGCACGTGTTCTATTTGAGGCCTCGTAGGATAGTGTCCATCATGCGCTCAAATGTTGCCGGCACATTGCATAGGCCGAATGGCATCACGTTAAATTCATATAAGCCGTCTGGTGTAACAAAGGCAGTTTTTGGCGTATCATCCAGATTCATGGGCACTTGCCAGTACCCAGAGCGTACATCAAGGGGGGAAAAGAACTCTGCACCTTGTAAAGAGCCGAGGGCGTCATCAATTCGAGGCAAAGGATAAACATCCTTTCGTGTTATTTTGTTTAGACGACGATAATCTACACAAAAGCGTATCTTGCCATTCTTCTTTTTAACTAAAACAACCGGCTACGCCCAAGGACTGTTTGATAGTTGAACGACGCCTCGCTTTAGCATGTCACCTACTTGTTCATCAATGACACGGCGTTCAGTCTGCGAAACACGGTATGGTCGCTGCCGTAGTGGTGGGTGAGGGTGGGTGATTACCTGTGTTGATCTGGTGGCATTCGGTAGATGTTCGACCTAAAGTAGCGATATGACTGTCAAAAGATGGCCGAAACTTGTGAAGGAGGCTCAAAAGCTCACACCTCTGTTGTGGGTTTCGGCCTTTGTCGACGACACGGTTGAAAAAGTCGATAGTGGAGGGGTCATTCACGGAACTACAGGAGAAGGTGCTGACTTCGATGATCCATCGGGAACGTCAAGTGTAGCGATGGTTTTGAATGATTCTATCGAACCGATACATTCGCCTCAAAGCAGCTTAATCGTGAATGGGAACGGATTCTCCACAGGCACGTCGGTGGCACCACCTTGAAGAGTAAGGAGAGCGGTTGGGAGCGGTGATAAGTGGCGATGAATGAAAGCAGCGGAAGGCATGAAGAATGCGGTTGCGTCGACGACGGCGGAGCACGACACAGGTGCGAAGACAGTAGCGTGTGGAGGGATGTGGGTGTCGTCACTAATGACTAACTTCGCATAGGAAGGGCGATCGTGCACTGGTAGCGCATCACCAAGGGGACAAAAGACGACTTCGGCACGGGTGCAATCAATGACGGCTTGGTGATGGGAGAGAAAATCCCAATCTAAAATTATCTCATGAGATCAGTGTGGGAGTACTACGAACTGCACTGTGTAGGGCACTCCATGAATTACAAGTCTGGCAGTACATGTGGCCACAGGCTGTGTAGTGGCAGTATAAAGACATGAACCCAAGTAAGGCGTTGTCATTTTTCGAATTGAGCGACAAACTTTTTCAGTGATGACAGAAATTGCGGCACCAGTATCAATTAGGGCAAGTACGGGCACACCTTCAAGAACGGCATTAATTACATTCGACGGCGAATGAAGAAGGCTTGTGCTTTGCGACGAGAACGCAGTTCTTGCCTCAAGAACTGCGTCATTTAGTTTTCCGTGTCGATTGTAGGGGGCGTCAGTGCATTGGGGAGGGCGAGCGTCGACGTGGAGAAGGAGATCGGCGATCAGGAGCTGGTCGGTGGCTTGGTCGAGGAGCGTACAGTTTGGGGTCTGAAGTGTAGGGAGTGTACGTGTAATCGTTCTCATATGGACGTGGGTTTCCTGTGAGTGGAGTGGGCGGCGGCACAGGCGTGCGACGTGTCCGGGTAGACCACACGAAAAGCAGATCGGTCGGTTGTCGGCAGTGTGCCATGGATTAGGGACTCGGCGGATTGGAGGTCGTTGCGGCTGGGCGGCATAAACAGGAGCAGGACAGTGGAGGCGGCGCTTGGAACGTCTGTAGTCGTGCTGCTGCTTCGGCGTACATCGATGGTGCATTGACTGGTGGCACCAGCTGCGGAGGAAGGACCTCAGACACTTGATCTTGTATAATAGTTCATAGTGTAGGGCTAAGCGGCTCACTACGCTCCGGTAGGCCGGAGACGAGCGAGTTGGCGGGCAACTTCTTCGCGCATGAAATCTTTGATCTGCGAGAGGAGGACGGGGTCTTGTGAGGGAGTTAAGCCGGACATCGATTCCTGATGTGGGACAGCACGGCGGGTGACGAGACGTTGCCGGCGGAGCTCATCATAGCTTTGACAGAGCTCGGTAACTTGGGCGACAGTAGCAGGGCTTTTTGAAATGAGCATCTGGAAGGCGTCCTCGTCGATACCCTTAAAAATATGCTTGATGCGGTCCACCTCTGTTATGTTTGCATTGACGTGTTTACACAAGTCAATGACGTCTTCTATGTAACTTGTGAAATCATCACCAGGCAGTCGAGATCACCAGGCAGTCGAGTCATGCTCCGCATGAAGTTTGCGGACAGCAGGACGACCAAAGACTTTGCTGAACTTTGCCTTGAATGCTGTCCAGGTTGGAACGCCGGTCTCATGGTTCCGAAGCCACAAGTAGGCAATGCTATTGAAGTAAATGCCGACAGTGGCCAGTCTTGTGACTTCGTCCCATTTGTTCAAGACACTCACAAGTTCGTAAGTAGCCAGGCAGTCATCTACGCCGTGATCGTCAGTGCTGCTGAATATGGGAGGATCCCGCTGGCGGACCGCGCCAGAGCACATGATGGCCTTGGGAGCCATAGGTGGAGGGCTTGTGGCAGATGCAGTGGTCATGACGGCAGGTCGAGTCCGGCTTCGCAACTCCAGGATTGCAAGGAGATCTAGCAAACTCCACCAATAATTATAAAGAACTGAGACAGTCAGAACTGTTATTTGAGAACAGGTAGGAGCGTAGGACTAGCCAGCGAAATCAGCGACAACGTCTGGGCCGAGCGCCTCGTGCTTAGCACTGACAATGTGTTCGCCGAGCTTTGCATGACTCACTACATTCATCATTACACTTCCAAAGTGTTTTGCCACAAATGTTAATTAAAATTGTATACTTTGTATGAAGTCTGCTGCCCACTTCTCAAACATTCGCCCTGTAGTAGTACTATTCATAGGAAGAGGTGGCATTGCATTGTTGTTTGTAATGTTTGCTCTTGGGAAACGGTGGACGCGTGCTTGAAAATGTTAACAACCCTGTGAACGGAGTCGAGGAGTTTGCAGAGTGTCAGGACAAGCACGAAACAGTTTCCAGTGAGTGTTTTGCTGCTGGTCACCTCTTAAGCTGGAAGTGTAGTAGTACATGTGGTTTTGCTGGGGTGACTATTAAGAGACTTTGTGCTGTAGTTGGACTGCTTTGTTTTGAAGTTTGCGTTTCATCATTGCTTTCAGCTCACGTGCGTTTGTGCCAACATTCTCCATTGCCCAACAGTACTGCGTCACCCTCGGTGTGGTGGTGCATTGTCAACTTAAGGGGGGACATGGGTCTTTAAATTTTTTTTTTCTGTTTTTCGCTCAATCTTGACCAAACCTCACCATCTTGGACAGTTTTTCATGCTGATTTCAAACATATAATTGTTTCTGAAATAGCTTCAGTGGATAAAAATATATTAACATCTGTAATTTATTTAATTATGCACTTCATTGGGGGCTTTTTGGCAACTTAATCAAGCCAGATCCAAAAAATAATTGCATAGCCCCAATGCTGAGGGCTTTCTGTATGGGGTGATGCTATTTTTATTAATTTTTAGGCATTATATAGATAAGAAAACAAACCAGCACTTACAATGGATATTCTGTTCAATTTTCGCTCATTACTATCCATAATTGTAATTAACAGTATGCTTCTAGCGTAATCAAAATAGCATCACCCCATAGGTAATGTTATTACAAATAAAATGATACCGAGTTTGTCATTCTCAATCAACAGTAACATATAAGAAAAACCCCTAAGGTTTAGTGTGGTGCACAAAAACATCGAACTGAGAAAAACGCATTTAAAGTTTCTAATAACTGTAACTTTCGCTAAAGTGAAGCTAGAGCAATAAAAATGGCACCGTTGTATAGCTCTACATTATGTGAGTGTGGCTGTACCAAATGTGTCAATGCACCTTCCCAAAATATTTGCCACAGCTCATTTAAAAACTGTGTACTGGCCGTTGAATCAGTATAAGGAACCCAGTCTACAACTTTGTGGCTGTTCTAGTGCACTGAAAACCAAAGGAAGACACATGTTATATATAAAAACATCGCCCTTTTATACATAAAACACTATTTCAAGTAAAACACACATTTTTGTCCCAGACATCCTTACAATTCTACAGCATGCCAGGGCTGTATGCAGTGTCTCTTGCAGGCTTATGTCGCTTTGCAAGTGTTGCCTTTGTTGAACTGCTCTGCAGGTGCTCCCTCCGCGATTTGTGAAGCCTGGTTTTATCCTTTTCAAGGCTACGACGCATGGAGAGATTTCCTGCACTGTAGCCTAGCTTCTCAGCAATTGCTTCATTGCTCTTCGTGGCCCCCTGATTAAAGCGGCTGATGGCTTCAGCCACTGCTCTTACTACGCTGTGCAGTGAGGCATGGGTGGTCTTGGGGACTTGTTGCCAAATTGTAGCGTGTAAGCTCTCACTAGGATTCTGGGTGATCCCATCACTGCACCTTTCCAACAATGCTTTGTCGCTAAGCCTCGTAAAAACAGGCTCTAGTGCCTCACAGACGAAATCGGGCAGGCTGTCTTTGTGCGGTGGAGGCACCTCACTATTGGCTATGGCCCTGTTGAACTTGCACCATGAATCTGTTCCCTCAGGGCAGAGGTCATGTTTGGGTGCCTCGTCTGTTGATGACATGTGCCTTAGTGTGGCCAGCACAGCCTTTTTCATGCCTGGCACATCACTCTTGTGGCTCCTCAAGGCATAGCCATAGTAAGAGGTAATTTTCTTTATTTTGTCTTGAGTGAGCCAACCTTTTCCGCCAAGTGACCCACCTTGAGCTTTTTTCTTTTCGATGAGCGTTCGTAAGGCAGCCCCGATTCGTTTGTGCACATGGTTGATGCAGTCTTTTTTTTCAACTTTTATGTATCAGTAAACTTCATCTTCAGTGAGAGCATGAAAGGTTCGGCTATCACCATCTGAAAGCATTGTTGTGTACCGAAGCTTATGCTTTTCTAAGGAGCGTCGGAAGAGGCGTAGGGCTGCTTCTACTTCCATCTGGCCAGCCTTGCAGTCAACATTTTTCTGGCACACAGGGGCGTGCTGGACGAGCCAAGCAGCGTGTCCCCCCTCATCTTCCTTTGGTCCAGTGGCGCACTCCAGGCAAAAGTTTGAAAGTACAACGTGATCAATAACTAAACCAGTGTACATTTGAATTATACAACCAACACAGATATGGGAGCTGTGTCCACGGGTAAGCCACGTGCCATCATAAATGACGTCGACGTTGCCCAATGGATTGCCAAACTCCGCATAGAGTTCTTTGACGCGGGCAACGCCAGTGGATTCGCATACGGCAGCAGTCGCACCGCAGGCTTCCCGCATGATTTTCATGTGGCTTTGATATGTTTTCTGGTGAAGCCCTCGATGCGAAATATTCATCGCGGCAAAAAAGTCCGTCAGAGCTGTTGCCCCTTTGCCGATAGTATTCATCGCTTTCATGGCACGCAAATTCACTTCAAAAGGCCTTACTATGGCCTGGCTATTTTCAGCAACTCTCGGTGAAGAAAACCGTTCTTCGCGAAAGTCGCAACTGCTGCATGCGAGCACGAGTTTTGAGCACAGCCCATAGTCTCTTTTTCCCTTGGAGAAAGTCATACTTTTTCAGCCGCACTCGGGGCAGGGGAGAAGTCCAAATAGCGAGTCTATCGCTTCTATATCAACAATGGCAAATTGCGTGCCGTTTTCTTTGTCGTCGCCCTCCAGCTAAACGTCCAGCAGCTCAAACTTTCGTGCTGTCGCGCACTGCGATGCCAGGGACTCTTTTAAATTCGCCGCACGTATGAAGCACTCGGCGAACCCGTCCGCAGAGTAAAACGTCGTGTCGACACGACCTTGAATGGTTCCAGTAGTGCCGGATGACAATCCGCTGACGTGATGATCCGACGAAGTGCTGCAGCTGGGCCGAATAGAGTGCACCGCTTCGGCAGGCATTCGCGCCAGCAAATCGTCGTCTGAATGTGCTGCCTCGGCAATAACAGGCACTTGCGCCAGCGAGTCGTCGTCTGAATGTGCTGCCTCCGCAATAACAGGCATTTCCGACAGTCCGTTGTCGTCAGAATGCGCTGCCTCGGCCATCTCTGGCGTTCTCGGCGGCGCGCAGGCCGCTCCCTTCTGCCGCGCATTCCACGCTCGCTTTCGTTTCCTGCCGAAAGCTTGACGAGTGTTCTTCTTCAGGCGAGCTTCCCAAGCCATGCCGGCGAAATACAGAAAGACGTATACGTCGGCGACGTCGGTACAGGAGCGGGTAGCAGACGAGATAACACGCACGAGAGCAGGTGCCGACGAAGCAAAACCAAACAAACAAAAAAAAAGAGCGAGCAACTGTGGCCGCGCCGCCAATGGTAAGCGTGAGACGGGGGGGGGGGCTCGCCGGCGCGCGCGCGCGCTCTAGTTAATCAGCGGTCCGGCAGACGGTTGCAAAACGGGGGAGGGCAGTCGTTCTGTTGGAGCTACGCCGTTTTGAGAGCCCGCAAAACGCGCACAAAGGAACGAGCTTCAAAACAAGCCCAAGATGGCGCCGATCCGCCGGCTGCTTCGCTGGCAGCGCGCGCAGGAAGTTCGAACAAATTTTCTGTTTTGCGGGTTGTTATGCGACTCCCGTGATGGTTTGAAAATAGATTTTAACCTATTTTTTATCGAATTTAGCGTTAATAATTTGAGGAGAGGTGCTTATAGGTTCAAAGATTCGAAAAATGTGTTTTTCTCAAAATCGATTTTTTGGCCATTTTTTACTTTTCTAAGACCCGCGCCCCCCCTTAAGTTATGCACGAGTTTCAGAAATTCGCAATAAATTAGAGCAAATGTAGAGCCTTTACAATCGACCTAAGGCCCCTACACTACCCCCTCGAGTGCATTTGTGAATCATCTACACTATTTAAAGGTGCCTCTATGATGGGATTGGCTGCTGACCCAAGTACTGCGGGTTAGCTCCTGGCCGCAGTGGTCTCATTTAGATGGGGAGCGAAATGGTAGAGGCCCCCTGTACGGTGCGATGTCAGCGCACTATAAAGAACCCCAGGTGGTCAAAATTTCTGGTGCCCTTTCACTACTGCATGTCTCATAATGGTATCATGGTTTTGGCAGGTTAAACTCCAAATATGATCTATAACAACAGATGCTCTGAAAAGGTGTTTGGAGGATTTTGGAGAGCCTCTGCGAAATTGATCACTTTCTGTTTACTGATCCATTCTGAAAAATAGCTTCGCCACGTGCCACGTGAGTTACAAATCACCACATGTAACGAAGCAACTTTAAGCAACGGCACTTCTTTGAAGATACGGCATTTTGCGCCAATTATTCTTGTTCAGTTGGTATTAGGGATCAAATTTTGGTTTGAGGGACAACTTGGATGTGTTATGTAAACATGAGTTTCATTGAGTAGCTGTTGTAGGTTCACTGATCAGAATTTATGACTGTGGTGTAACTGCAGAAGTAATGTTCGTTATTTTTTTTCTGGTAACAACTCGATCAGTGGACCACAAATATTGTATTGACATCTATGGTATGTTTCTCATGGACATTGTAAACGTCTCTTAGATATCTATAGAAATCCAAATTACGAAGATTACATGTACTCTCAACTATGAAATGCTCGTTCGAGTAAGGTTGTTGGTACGTTGCACATGGACACTCAATGGACATTCAATAGACATTGCCATTTATTATACATACACATACACATTTATTATACTTATACACAGACATTTCCATTAATAAATAAATGCTTTTCCATGCACTGTTCACACTTAACGCATGTAGTAGGTGTGTTAGACCTGCAGTCCCATGGCAGTCTTGCTCATAGCTGCTCGGCTTTACAGTGGGTATCGAACATTATAAAGTACAGCCTAGCAGCAATGAGCAAGACTGCCATGGGACTGCAGCTCTAACACACCAACTACATGTGGTAAAGCATCAAAGACGTGAAGCTAGCCGGATTGCTGTCAGACATCAAACTTAATAAGACCAGTTTCACGGCGTTGATGCTTTCTGTAAGTATACTACACCAGCTAAGAGCCAGGCTGCAGTGGGAGTGCAGGCGTTTGGCACGTAGCACTATGCACGTAGGAAGCCTGAGGATGTGCATAGAAAAAAAAGTTCTCATTCACAAAATTTTAGCATTATTTGGTAAAGAAAGCCCAAACAGCCTGACATTATCATCAAGCACAAGCTGCCGTCTAACCTGCATGTTTATGCTGGGTCCTTAAAACCTTAGAGATTTATTGCAGCAGACAGCACATTATTTTCAAATACATTTATTGAACATAAAATTAAATCGGTCTTTGAATGTAAGTCAAGGTATGTGAATGAAAAATTATAGTACAAAATTATTCAATGAAGTTCACCTTGAACGCTTCGAAGTGATGTGAATAAAAAATAGCTGACGAAAAATCTTCGACGAAATTCTCCTTGAAAGTTTCAAAATTATGAGAATGTACAAAAGTTCAATGAAGTTCACTTTGAACGCTTTGAAGTGATGTGAATGAAAAATTGCTCAACGAAGTTCCCCTTAAAAGCCTAAAGTTATGTGAATGAAAAATTACTGTCCAACAGTCTACAATGAAGTTCGCCTTGAAAGCTTCGAAGTGATGTGAATAAAAAATTGCTGACCGAAAATCCTCGACGAAGTTTCCCTTGAAAGTTCAAATTTATGAGAATGTACAAAAGTTCAATGAAAGTCTCTTCGAATGCTTCAAGTGATGTGAAGGAAAAACTGCTGCACGAAAATATTCAACGAAGTTCCTCTTGAAAAGAAGGTCCTCTTGGAAGCTTCATAATGCACCATGGCTACTCAATACAAGCAGTTGATCCTAAGAATACAAGAAAAAAAAGAATCAGTATAAGCTATCCAGAAACAGTGAAAAGAAATACTATAAGACATTCCAAGCAAAAGCACACCAGCAGTACTGATACTCTATATTATCATGAGAAAAAATGCTTGGCTTAAATTGTGATGCTCCACTCCTGAACTTACAGAAGAATTGAAAAAGATGATGCCTACTTCAGAAACACAGCAAATGCAGATGACTAATGCATACATTAGCAATAATGATGTTACTCATTTCAGCATATGTAAGGATAGCAAGTTCTAGAACCTAAAAAGCAATTTGAAATGCCCTCGGTTCTTACGAGTATCAATACATACGAAGTCATTTCACTAATTTGTGCTTCATTGTAAATGTCAGTTTCAAAACATCCTACTACAAAAGAAAGTGATGTTCTCATACAGCAGTGCAGCAGATAAAAGCTATACTGGACACAAACTTGATTATCCAGTGTATGCGTAATTGTCTGCTACATTGTGTTATAAAGCTATCAGATAACATTCATCTTGCTCAGAATTTCTCAGAGGCGACTTAACGTACAAGTATGATGAGAAACATAACCAATAAAGGGATCAACAATACATCAGAACATGTCACAAGATTCTAGTGCAAATGAAAACTAACTTTCGTAACTGTTTCGATCATGCCGCTTGTGATTTAAGTAGGAAGTATAAAGTGCAACATAAAATTAAAAAAAATGCATGTACCGCTTATGTTGGGATGGCTTGGTACTATGTGACACAAAATTGATATATATATATGCATTTTATTGTCATTTAATGCATTACACTTGTTCTTTAAAACTGTGGTCTTTATGCCACACAGCCATGAACAGTTTATTTATTTGATAGCATAATGAGATAAAATAATCTAGAAAGAAAAGCTGCCGTCATGGCAACAGTAAAGCAGCACACCTGCTGTGAACTGTGGTGTCCGAGATTGCATGGAGATGCACTCGAGTGCTTTTGTAGGCAACCTCAAGAGGGATTACATATACTGTAGTCTTTATATGAGATTCGGAAAGCTGTATACTAGTTTTACCATAAATAGGTGCCTCCACTGGATGAGCAGAACTACTGATATAGCCTATTAACTTACACAAATGCTGGCATATGACCGTTATCATGCTCGCACATCACTTTTCTAGCTCGTTTTCCAAGCACGAACTAATCCACACAGCAGACACAAAATTTTTGACAGTGCTTTTCAATTACATCACACTGACAGGATACTGAGACTAACGAGCTTTGATTGCAACAGAAAAAAACTGGGCACTGTAGAAATTAGCTGTCAGTTCCTTGGAAGGGCCACTCACCAGGTTTAACAATTTTGAGCTGACGAGAGAAATGTGTAGACGAGGCGTTCATGATCAGGTCTGCCAAAATTTGCAACGCTACGTGCTGCGGAAATGGGTCAACTTTCAATATGAACGCTGTTCCCCCTCCCCTCTGCCGGCGCACGCCTAGAGAATGAGGCCATGACGTGAGCATAGGCATGGCCCTACGTAGACGGCAATGCAATGACGTATGTCCTCTACGTCACGACATTGCTCTGATGCTGTCAACAGTATACCACGTGACATGGCAAAAATTATTTCGCACAACATGCGTAGTTTACGTAATTGTTGCTTTAACGGACTAATAATACTCGCAATAAATAATGAGACGCAATAAAAATTGTGCGCGTTATTTTTTCATTTTTTTCCCCGTGAAATGCTACGAGATGCGGGGCTAATGTGTCAGCGTTTCGCATGCGTTCGTGTCCCCGCGGTCAGCGCATTGAGCAGCCGACCGCCGTGAAACGCTCCTACGCGTTCGCGCACTGATTGTGCTCGTCTACTCTACCGTGTCTAAGCCAGCATTTCCAAATCATCCCGCAGAAACAGGCAAAAGACCACGAAATAACGCTGGTCGACAAAGCAACGCTGCTCGCGTGCTCGGGGGTTGGACTTGTTTGGGCATGTCATACGCACGTCACCTCATGGTCAGATGCTGGAGAGCGTGGGGAAGAGATTTGGCTTGCGAAGGCTACGCCGAGGAGCGGCAAGGGTTTCGAGCTCGCCTCCTCTCATTCTCGTTCCCTGCCGCTTCAAAAAACCTGTTTTCTCCATTTGTGATGAACGGATTTGAAAAAATTTTTTAACAAAATGTTCCTCATCGGACACCGAACAACTTCCACTGTCTAACTAAAATTCGGTATGGGGCCTAGTGAGCGGCCCTTTAAGCCTACTGCAAAATGCATAGCAGATTTATTACCTCTTGTTGCATTCCTGTGCCTTGCTGGGGCATGACACAACCATTCTCAAACGGCGGCCTCTATGGTGAATTCATTTGCAGGGTGAACCTTTTGCCCAGCACCTTTGAGAAAGTCAAAGCAATAATTGATTGAGAGACAAAAAGTGACACCAACTTAAATATTCAATCAAGCTAATAGCCTGATTTGGCCAACAGCCTGATTTTCTCTCAGATGGCAATTGTCAAAGGCAGATAAAAGATTGTGTCCAGGGGGAGGGGGCAGCTATATAGAAGTCTGATACTTAAAGCTTTACATTTTTAATAAATTTCTAAGTGCAAGTGACCCACTTAGTAATATTTTGTACACTGTGATTATATTCCCCATATTGTTCCTTCATTGACCTTAGCTCTATTTTCATGTTCAAAATATATATATATATATATATATATATAAACTTTTCTATTGGTTGGTAAAGATATGTAACCGTATCTGGGCTGCCATGAACCCATGCATGTGACGCTAGAGAGTCACACTCTGCTAAAGCTTCAAACAGACTGTCAACCTCACAACGGGCCTTTTTCCGAACATGACTGTAAGAAATAAATTGTGGCATTATAACACCAGTACGACACTACAAAGTAACAAGCAAAAAAGCCTTTCGTGATTAAGAGCTTAACACGTGCACTACACACACTTCTTTGTGACTAACACATGAGACACTCAAAGTATGATTTCATTCACATCTCTGCCCGCGAAGTACGCCAATTACAGCAGTTACTAACGCTACACATGCAAACCGCGACACACAGGTATATTTGGAAACACAGGTATATTTGGACTATGCCTTCATTGTTCACCACGAAACACTGAAGGCATAGTCGGCATCACTGCCTGCGTACGACAACACGTTAACTTTCAATTACGAACGCTACACAAGCAATACCACGGCGCATATTCAGAAACATACTTTCCTGTTGATCTTTCCTTGCAGCGAAAAAGATGGGGGAAAATCTGGTCAGAGTGGGCAAATCCGAAACAAATGCCGGGTGACAAGAGCCTGCTCGAAACATGCTAGAAGTAGGCCTAGCAGGCACGACCTACTGTACTCCTGATTCGCCCAGATGGCGGGGTTTCTACGTGAGCGCGTGTCTTTGCTCTCATTAAACCGCTCGCCGTTGGTGGCGCTACCTACATAACCTGTTTTTTTTGCTACATTGCGGATGGCATTGAAATAAGAAGGCCTGCATTATGTTGATTCTGTGATTGAATAATGGAATATATGCGTATGTAACTATAGTTTTGCTTAGATGGCTGGGCGTGTGAGCAGGTTAAGTATTTATTGCAGACTGGTTGACAAACGTGGAAACCCGTAGAATTGTGTAGGGCAACCTACGTTTCTGAATTACTTTTAGTATAGGTATTTTTGAAGTATTTCGCATAAAAATTATGCAATATGAGGGATTTGTTGGCCAAAATATCACCACAATCACTGAAGTATGTTTTTTTAAGTATTTCGCATAAAAATTATGCAATATGAGGGCTCTGTTGGCCAAAACATCACCACAATCACTGAAGTTGAGTGAACAGGTGCCGACTAGAGCCACGTCGCTCGTAGGTTACGGGCCTAGCGGCAGAAGGTACGAACTAGACGTGAGCATTCTAACTAATCACACGTGCGACGCCGCAAGCAGTAAAAAAAAATGAAAGTCCTCGTTTGCCGTTTTCAGCTTTTTGTTTTACTGTAATATTTATTTTTTATTACGTAGCGCCTGCCCGCTACAAAGGTACAGTTTAGTACACTGTAACAAAAAAAAAATGGTCTCACTATCGTCATCATCACCACACTGGCAAAGATGGTAGTTGGCTAAAAGTGCATGTGCGTATGTGTGGGTTTCTGTTGGAACTACTTCTATTTTAGATTGCGATGTTAAAACGCGGTGCATCAGCGCTGTGCCTTGAGTTTATTTTCTGTTGTTCCCGTCTGCGTGTGGTGTTTTGTCAAAGGTGAAAGTGTCTTTGCTTCCGAGTACCTCATTTCGGTTGTCGCGATTTGCGAAGTCGACGATTAAATAAATGTTGCACTCTCCATGCACGTAAACGTGTGGTGAGAATTTGGACGCTCATGAAATAGTGGTGCTGCGAAGTTTTGATACTGAGCCCGTGATCTCCGGCGGCCATTGCTCCTGCATTGCTAGCTTTCTAGCGAAGTGTGTGTAAGTACTTCTACGCTGTCACCTGAGCGCATTGCTAGCTTTTTAGCGAAGTGCGGAAGTACTTCAGCGCTGTCAGACCGTGTCAGTCGGCAAAGCAGACAAATTGTTCGGCAGTTGAATATAGTTAGGTGGGCTAATGCTGTTAGCTGTGGGCATCATTTAATAAATGCTGATTGCCTTGAGCAACACGGTGACACGTCAATAGTTCGCAGCAACTTAGTCTGCCAATTATGGCCCCGCGTTCTCAGGGATTACAAAGAAGCCGATTTACACCTACTTATAATGATACAACCTCGTCCAGCTGTAAATTCAAGCGGTTACAGTACACTGAGTAGAGGAGCAAGGTTTCATGCTGCATATTCGGTGCGCGTACTAGATGAGGCGGAGAGAAGTGATGGCAAGAAACTGGTTGACCACTTTTTTTTTTGTGTGTGTGGGAGGGGGACAGCCTTATCGATTTCTCCGTGTGTTCGCGTGTGTCTAGGCTGCATGGTCTCCATACGTGGGCTAAATTGAAGTGGTTTCAAACAATATCACCTACCTGCTGCTACAATAGTGTTATTATATAGCTGGTCATAATAGACCCATTTATTGTTTTTTTTTCTGTTCCATTTAACTTTTTATCTGTTTCAACTTTTTTCTTTTCTACCTTTGTCTCACTGTCTCTCCTATTTCTCACTTTTTTCATTTTGTTTCCATGTTTTCCTCTATTTTGTTCTCTTTCCTTGGTTCTCTCTTTTTGCAATAATTTTCATTTTCTTTTATATCTTTCATCTTGGCTCTCTTTCTTTCGCTCTCCCAGTTACTTTTCTCCTTTCACCCATCAAATTTATTACAGGCCACACTGGAGAAATCGGTGTACGTGTTGGAAGCATTGGTTTTGGAAGCGAAGCAGAAGATGAAGAGCACTGAGAGATTAAAAAGGACGAGGAGATGGCAATTGTCAAAGGCAGATAAAAGATTGTGTCCAGGGGGAGGGGGCAGCTATATAGAAGTCTGATACTTAAAGCTTTACATTTGTAATAAATTTCTAAGTGCAAGTGACCTACTTAGTAATATTTTGTACACTGTGATTATATTCCCCATATTGTTCCTTCATTGACCTTAGCTCTATTTTCATGTTCAATATATATATATATATATATATATATATATATATATATACTTTTTTATTGGTTGGTAAAGGTATGCAACCGTATCTGGGCTGCCATGAACCCATGCATGTGACGCTAGAGAGTCACACTCTGCTGAAGCTTCAAACAGACTGTCAACCTCACAACGGGCCTTTTTCCGAACATGACTGTAAGAAATAAATTGTGGCATTATAACACCAGTACGACACTACAAAGTAACAAGCAAAAAAGCCTTTCGTGATTAAGAGCTTGACACGTGCACTACACACACTTCTTTGTGACTAACACATGAAACACTCAAACTATGATTTCGTTCACATCTCTGCCCGCGAAGTACGCCAACTACAGCAGCTACTAACGTTACACATGCAAACCGCGACACACAGGTATATTTGGAAACACAGGTATATTTGGACTATGCCATCATTGTTCACCACGAAACACTGAAGGCATAGTCGACATCACTGCCTGCGTACGACAACACGTTAACTTTCAACTCCGAACGCTACACAAGCAATACCACGGCGCATATTCAGAAACGTACTTTCCTGTTGATCTTTCCTTGAAGCGAAAAAGATGGGGGAAAATCTGGTCAGATTGGGCAAATCGGAAACAAATGCCAGGTGACAAGAGCCTGCTCGAAACATGCTAGAAGTAGGCCTAGCAGGCACGACCTACTGTACTCCTGATTCGCCCAGATGGCGGGGTTTCTACGTGAGCGCATGTCTCCGCTCTCATTCAACAGCTCGCCGTTGGTGGCGCTACCTACATAACCTGTTTTTTTTTTGCTACTTTGCGGATGGCATTGAAATAAGAAGGCCTGCATTATGTTGATTCTGTGATTAAATAATGGAATATATGCGTACGTAACTATAGTTTTGCTTAAATGGCTGGTCGTGTGAGCAGGTTTAGTATTTATTGCAGACTGGTTGACAAACGTGGAAACCCGTAGAATTGTGTAGGGCAACCTACGTTTCTGAATGACATTTAGTATAGGTATTTTTGAAGTATTTCGCATAAAAATTATGCAATATTGCCACGACATAGTGCCTGCATTCAAACAACGCGCCCATCACCACGCGCACAGGGACATACATGGGCGCCGTCTGGTGTTGCGCAAAGACGATGATGATAGCACGAGAACCCAGCTGGCCCCTGCTGATGTGCCCCATGCGCTTGGGACTCTTCTTGAAGAAGTAGAAGAAGAAGACATCTTGGCGTTCTGCGGTAACGTGCTACGATCATAGTCCCTTTGAGTTGTGGGCACAGGTTCGCCCTTTAATAAATACGTTTTATTATACCCCGAGTCCTTCAACATCGTTACATTTCTGGTGGACGTGCTGGGTAATGCATCAAAGCCCTACGAACGCAAGACAGCATAGCCCCGACCACGAGCCAGTTGATCCTGCGGAGCCGACACCTGTGCATCAGAGGACCAGTCGCCGTCTTCGAGGTGATTCACCAGAATTCAGTCCACTCCACTTTACGCCAAGGGGAACTCAGTCAATGAACGCCGTCACCATGACAAGTCATGCAACACCAGCCCAAGTGGTGATAAATCAGCCTCACCAGCCACCAGTAATTCATGGCGACTCGTATGAAGACATAGAAGATTGGCTGAACCTCTTTGAGAGAGTGGCACGTTTGAACGGTTGGGACAAGAGAGAGAAGCTCCGCCGCGTATACTTTGCTTTGGAGGACTTCGCAAAGACGTGGTATGAGAACCATGAAACCTCCTTTACGACCTGGGATGAATTTCGGCGACAAGCTCTGGCGACTTATGCCAGCGCGGATCGCAAAGAAAAGGCGCAGGCTGCGCTCGAATCCAGGAACCAACTCACCAACGAAAGTGTCGCAATGTATATCGAGGACATGATCCGCCTGTTCAAGCGCGCAGATTCACATATGACCGAAGACAAGAAGCTGTGCCACCTCATGTGTGGGGTGAAGCAAGAGCTATTCGCTGTTCTCTTCCGCAACCCACCACGAACGGTTGCGGAATTTCATACGGAAGCGACAGCCATTGAGAAAACGCTAGAACAGCGGGCTCAACAGTACAATTGAGACATAAACTATGCACCTGCCAATGTCTTTTCTGGACGCCAGCGAAGTGACATGGACGCTCTGCGAGAACTCATCAGGTCGGTGATCAGGGAAGAGCTCAGCAAGTTGCAAGCACCTCACACTACAGCAACACTGTCTGTAGTCGACGTAGTACGAGATGAACTGAGGCAGATGATACGTGAGCCGGAGCGTGCGCCACAGTCGATCCAACGCATACCAACGTACTCTGAAGTACTCAGAAAACCCGCGGCGCACACCAATGCAGCAGTTACGATGGCCTCTCCCTGCCCACAAACTGTACGCAGCACACCTCGTCCACTGGAACCGACGGCTACCTACCTGTCACGAGCCCGTGGTGTAGCTCGCTACGTGGATCAAAGGCCCCGGAAAAGTGACATCTGGCGTGACCATGAGCGCAGGCCTTTGTGTTTACATTGTGGAGAAGCAGGTCACCTGTATAGGTTCTGTCCTTACTGACAGGCAGGATTAAGGGGCTTTCCGTTGTACGCACCATGCCCTCGAAACGGTGAACGGCCAACGGAGATCGAAGAGTACTTGTCCGCGCGCCAGAGCTCACTCACTTCAGGCCAACATCAGCCAAGATCGCCGTCGCCCAGGCGTTACCGATGACCCAGCCCACGTGCTTCTTCCGCACGGTCTGGGCACCGTTCTACAAGCCCACACCAGGAAAACTGAAGCAAGTGACCTGTGGAGGTGAGGCCGCTGATAACGACAGTTGCGAAGATCCTCCATTACGGTTTCAAGGTGAGGATGCTATGTTTACAGAGGATAAGCGCAGCAGTGCGAAGATTACTTCAGATTTGCGGTTGAAAATAGACGGATACGAGCTAAATGCTTTAGCTGACACCGACGCTGATTATTCGGTAATGAGTCACAAATTGGCAAAGAAACTGAAAAAGGTTGTGACAAAATGGAGTGGGGCAGAGACACGCACGGCAGGTGGCCACACTATTACACCGCTCGGCAGATGCACCTCAAGGCTCGAAATAAGAGGCTTTACTTACGTTGCTGACTTCATCGTGCTGCCGGACTGTTCAAGGGAGCTTATACTAGGAATGGATTTTCTGCAAGCCAATGGAGCCATAATTAATCTGCGCAGATCCAGTGTAACGTTTTCGACCGAACAAGCTATGTCGGTGGAGGAATCGGAAAAGCGACGTCTTAGTGCTCTGCGCGTTTTTGATGATGACGTCACAGTGTCACCACGCTGTAGTGTAATGGTGCTTGTTGAAAATAAGGCATTTTGTGACCACGAAGGAATAGCGGATGGAAACGTAGAGCTCTTTTTAAACAAAAGAATTTGCGTGGCAAGGGGTGTTATTCACTTAACGAATGGCCGCTCAGTTGTCCTCCTTACGATTTTTGGGAATGAATGTCAGCACATCGCGCAAGGTATGGCTATCGCCTATTTCCACGAGTTCTGCATGGCGACTGAACTATGCAGTTTAGCGACAACGTCAACCACTTCACAAGAGACCTGCAATGTCGACGCATCAGTTAACGTCAACCATAGGCTCCCGGAATATCAAAAGAAACGATTGTTTGCCCTTATAAAAGAGTTTTCGGACTGCTTTTCAACGTCCTCTAAGGTGCGACGTACAGCTATTGCAAAACACAGGATTAAAGCAGAAGAAGCCAGGAGACCGATTTACCAACACCCATATCGAGTATCGCAACAGGAAAGAGACGTCATCAAGAAACAAGTGGAGGAGATGCTTTCAGATGACGTGATCCAGCTTTCCAGCAGTCCATGGGCGTCTCCCGTAGTGCTTGTTAAAAAGAAAGATAACAGCCTTCGATTCTGCGTCGACTATCGGAAACTGAACAGCGTAACGAAACGGGATGTATACCCTCTGCCACGTATCGATGACAAACTCGATCGACTACAGAGTGCGAAATACTTCTCCTCCCTTGATCTCAAGAGCGGATATTGGCAAATTGAGGTGGATGAGCGCGACCGTGAAAAGACTGCATTCATAACCCCAGACGGTCTCTACGAATTTAAATCGCTTCTATTCGGCCTGTGCACAGCGCCAGCTACGTTTCAGAGAATGATGGACGCTGTCCTCGCGGGATTGAAATGGCAGTCCTGCTTGGTGTACTTGGATGACGTTGTCGTATTTTCCGCTACATTTGACCAACATCTAGAGCGACTCCGCACAGTATTAGAAGCCATTCGTTCAGCAGACTTGATCATCAAGCCAGAAAAATGCCACTTCGCTTTTGAAAGAGCTTCGATTCCTCGGACACGTCGTCAGCTCCGACGGCGTTCGGCCAGATCCCGAAAAGACAGCTGCCATCGCGAAGTTCCCGACACCCAAAGACAACAAGTCAGTACGTCGCTTCCTGGGTTTATGGGCGTACTATCGGCGATTTGTGGAAAATTTTTCGAACATTGCTGAACCACTTACTAATCTGACAAAAGACGAGGTGCCCTTTAGGTGGGAAAGTGAACAACAGGAAGCATTTGATGAGTTAAAAACACGCCTGCAAGCCTCTCCAATCCTCGCCCACTTCGATGATACTGCCGAAACTGAAGTTCACACTGATGCGAGTAACGTCGGCCTCGGAGCCATCCTGTCCAGCGGCAAAACGGCCAAGAAAAAGTGCTAGCGTATGCCAGCCGCAAGCTTTCGAAAGCTGAGACAAATTACTCTGCAACCGAAAAAGAGTGTCTCGCGGTAATTTGGGCCATAAGTAAATTTCGGCCATACCTCTACGGTAGACCATTCCGAGCAGTAAGTGACCACCATTGCCTGTGTTGGCTGGCGAATCTTAAGGATCCTTCTGGCCGACTAGCAAGATGGAGCCTTAGGCTACAAGAGTACGATGTTACTGTGGTATACAAATCTGGGAAAAAGCACAGCGATGCCGACTGCCTGTCACGCGCACCAGTGGACACGAGTGAGCCGGAAGAAGAAGACTTCCCGTTTCTAGGCGTCGTCCAAGCATCAGGAATCGCTGAACAACAACAAAATGACCCCGATTTGCTGCCGCTTATACAGCGTCTCCAAGGACTCAACGTTAAAGTCCCGCGCACTTTATCCAGAGGGCTCCCTTCGTTCTGTCTTCGGAAAGGGGTCCTTTACAAGAGGAACTTCAAGCCTCATGGTGACAAGTTTTTACTCGTTGTACCTGCACCTTTACGAAACGAGATTCTGCACGCATGTCATGATGAGCCAACATCTGGGCACATGGGTGTCAGCCGTACATTCGCCAGAATTCACTTAAAATACTACTGGCCAAAACTGTTATCATCAGTTCAGCACTATGTGAAAACTTGCCGTGAGTGTCAATGACGCAAAACTCCATCCGTGAAACCTGCAGGCCTCCTCCAGCCAATAGAACCACCGCATGCCGCATTCCAACAAGTCGGTATGGATCTTCTAGGCCCGTTTCCGACATCGACTGCACACAAGAAGTGGATAGTCGTAGCCACAGACTATCTCACTCGCTACGCTGAGACTGACTCGCTGTACACTGCAACAGCTCTTAAAGTTGCCAAGTTTTTCATCAACAACATAGTCCTCAGACATGGTGCACCCAGCGTGGTAATTGCAGATCGTGGCCCAGCCTTTACTGCAGACCTAATGAAATGTCTGATGCGAATGACCCACACAGACCAGAGAAGAACTACAGCATACCATCCTCAAACAAATGGCCTAACGGAGCGCTTCAACAGAACTCTGACTGATATGCTTTCAATGTATATCGAGGTCGAACATAAACTGTGGGATGAAATATTGCCCTACATCACGTTCGCATATAATATAGCCGTTCAAGAAACAACGCGAGTGACACCATTTGAACTTGTATTCGGCCGAAGAGTCACCACTCCACTGGATGCCATGTTACCACTGAATGATGAAAGCAGCAATCCACCTGGCCTAGACGACTTCCTGCAAAGAGCCGAGGAAGTACGACAGATGGCGAGATACAGAATACGCCGCCAAGAGCGTATCCACTCCTAGAGGTACAATCAGCGTCGTACCGAAGCGCATCTTCAACCAGATGACAAAATATGGATATGGACCCCAGTGCGTCGCCGCGGACTATCTGAAAAACTTTTTAGCTGCTACTTTGGGCCTTACGAAGTACTCCATCGTGTAAGCGATGTAACTTACCAAGTCAGATCCGCTATACACGGGAGCTCAAAACGCCGCCACCCTACAGAGGTTGTACATGTAGTCCAAATGAAGCCGTACTATGAAAGATCACCGGAAGACCAGTGACGCCTACCACGAATCTATTCATTGCCTGACGCATCGGGATGATGCGTGTGAGGAGGGGGATTATGCCACGACATAGTGCCTGCATTCAAACAACGCGCCCATCACCATGCGCACAGGGACATAAATGGGCGCCGTCTAGTGTTGCGCAGAGACGATGATGATAGCACGAGAACCCAGCTGGCCCCTGCTGATGTGCGCAACGCGCTTGGGACTCTTCTTGAAGAAGTAGAAGAAGAAGACATCTTGGCATTCTGCGGTAACGTGCTACGACCATAGTCCCTTTGAGTTGTGGGCACAGGTTAGCCCTTTAATAAATACGTTTTATTATACCTCGAGTCCTTCAACATCGTTACAATATGAGGGCTCTGTTGGCCAAAATATCACCACAATCACTGTAGTTGAGTGAACAGGTGCTGACTAGAGCCATGCCGCTCGTAGGTTACGGGCCTTGCGGCAGAAGGTACGAACTAGACGTGAGCATTATAACTAATGACGCGTACCACGCCGCAAGCAGTAAAAAAAATGAAAGTGCCCGTTCGCCGTTTTTCAGCTTTTTTGTTTTACTGTAATATTTATTTTTTATTACGTAGCGCCTGCCCGCTACAAAGGTACAGTTTAGTACACTGTAACAAAAAAAAATGGTCTCACTATCGTCATCATCACCACACTGGCAAAGATGGCAGTCGTCTAAAAGTGCATGTGCGTATGTGCAGGTTTCTGTTGGAACTACTCCTATTTAAGATTGCGATGTTAAAACGCGGTGCATCAGCGCTGTGCCTTGAGTTTATTTTCTGTTGTTCCCGTCTGCGTGTGGTGTTCTGTAAAAGGTGAAAGTGTCTTTGCTTCCGAGTACCTCATTTCGGTTGTCGCGATTTGCGAAGTCGACGATTAAATAAATGTTACACTTTCCATGCACATAAACGTCTGGTGAAAATTTGGACGCTCATGAAATAGTGGTGCTGCGAAGTTTTGTTACTGAGCCCATGATCTCCGGCGGCCATTGCTCCTGCATTGCTAGCTTTCTAGCGAAGTGTGTGTAAGTACTTCTACGCTGTCACCTGTGCGCATCGCTAGCTTTTTAGCGAAGTGCGGAAGTACTTCAGCGCTGTCAGACCGTGTCAGTTGGCAAAGCCGACAAATTGTTCGGCAGTTTAATATAGTTAGGTGGGCTAATGCTGTTAGCTGTGGGCATCATTTATTAACTGCTGATTGCCTTGAGCAACACGGTGACACGTCAATAGTTCGCAGCAACTTAGTCTGCCAATTACTGTCCGCGTTCTCAGGGATTACAAAGAAGCCGATTTACACCTATCTATAATGATACAACCTCGTCCAGCTGTAAATTCAAGCGGTTACAGTACACTGAGCAAGGTTTCATGCTGCGTATTCGGTGCGCATACTAGATGAGGCGGAGAGAAGTGATGGCAAGAAACTGGTGGACCACTTTTTTTTTGTGTGTGTGTGTGGGGGGGGAGGGGATAGCCTTAACGATTTCTCCGTGTGTTTGCGTGTGTCTAAGCTGCATGGTCTCCATACGTGGGCTGAATTGAAGTGGTTTCAAACAATATTACCTACCTGCTGCTACAATAGTGTTATTATATAGCTGGTCATAATAGACCCATTTATTGTTTTTTTTTTCCGTTCCATTGAACTTTTTATCTTTGTTTCTACCTTTGTCTCACTGTCTCTCCCATTTCACACTTTCTTCATTTTGTTTCCATGTTTTCCTCTATTTTGTTCTCTTTCTTTGGTTCTCTCTTTTTGCAATATTTTTCGTTTTTTTATATCTTTCGTCTTGGCTCTCTTTCTTTCACTCTCCCAGTTACTTTTCTCGTCTCACCCATCAAATTTATTACAGGCCACACTGGAGGAATCGGTGTACGTATAGGAAGCATAGGTTTTGTAAGCGAAGCAGTAGATGAAGAGCACTGAGAGATTAAACAGGACGAGGAGAGCGCGTGCCAATTTATGTTGATGATCATTTCAAAAGTTCACATTAGTACTGTTAATTCACTCCAACAATTCTATAATTCAATAGTCCATGTGATTACATTTAGATATAATTCAATAGTTTCTTGGCCAATCTTCCAGAGTGAGTGTGAGCCAATCGTTAAACAATTCATAATTTCTGTTCGCTCTGCCTGCATAACGAAAAGCCTAAAAGAGTACCGACACGATTTTGAGATGCAGCAAAACAGACGTTTTTAGTTTTGACATGTAGTGTTAACGCTTTCCCGAACAGGAGCTGGGAAACACTTATAAAATATGTCACTTTGATTTTAAAGTTGTCACCTCCCAGCAGGCGCGTCACTCAGTCAAGAAATTTATTATACAGTCTTGAGGAGTTTAAGCTTTAAGCCACCAGAGTGTCCACGAGGGACTCCAGATATCTTTTTACGGGGGGGAGGGGGGCACCACCTTTATTTCTGGAAGAGCACCCCTTTGAAATGGTCACTTTTCCCTCTCTGTGCTACGGTGAAAAAAAAATTGGAGGGGGGGGAGCACGGGCTCGGTGTTTCACCCCCTGGCTATGCACATGCCTCCCAGCATGTGCAAAGCAGCTCCACCACCATCATAGTGTTATGCCGTTTCGAAATAGCTCAGTAGATTTGCGAAATCTGCATCTAGCATGCAGCCTAAATTGCAGAAATCCCTTTTTGGGGGTGCTGGACAACTGTTCACTCTTCATGAACCACGTTTGACTGACAGCAAAGGACAGCAGGTGCATCTTTCACGAGTTGCAGTTTGCCCGTGACGTCACGGGAAGACTTTACACATCACAGCAAAGCCTACCTTTGATACCGAAACCAAAATAAGTTTTAATGCGGTGGTATTAAAAATATATTCAATGTATTCTCAGGCACCCCGTCATTCTTTTAGTGTGCTCGACACCCGTGTTTTCATTTAGAGTGTGATGTGTAAACTGTATAGTAACGTTATATTGAATTTATGCATAGCGTTTCCAGAAAGAACATACCTTTGGACTCTTTCCAACATTTTTTTTGCATCAAAGGGCAGCGATGCCCTGCACGCTCATCTATATCCAAGGTTAACACCTCATTCTAGCTTGTATTGAAGCCCTTGAATGAAGAAGCTGGTGTTGCATACATAATTTTAAGAAAATTGTTAGTGTGTTTATTGATACTTTGATCAGAGGACATATATGTTTCCTTCGTGAGGTTGAATAAACATTCTGGATTTACTGACTTGAATTCTGGATGTGGTCAACCTTGTATGTTTGCTTAAACAGGGCAGTACAGGGGTTAAAAACATAAATTAAGGCAGCTTTGCACTAGTGGTGCCAAGAAGCCTGAAGAAAGAGGGGAAGTCTGCCTTGTTTTTTTTTTACCTATCTCTTGCCTCTTCTCTTTCTTTTTAGTTTTTTTCTGTCTATTGCTCTCCCGCAGGGGCGCCTGCACAAGCAGGCATTTGGTGTGTAGCAACATCACGGACCCGAGCTAACAGGGGAGTTTTGACTCCCTTCCACGCCTAGCCGTGCGTGGCTTTGCCGTGTTCGGGGAAAAGGCAATCCTAGGGGTTGAGCCGATGCTGGGGGATTGGACCGTTAAGGCCACCCAGCAGAAGCAACACACCCCTTTGGCCCCGGCTTCACGTAGACGGCACACCTGGGCTGACCCACCAAGGAAGAATCGGCAGTCGCCTTTTCCTATCTCTCTACACCTACATCTTCGTCTTTTTCTCTTACTATTTATCTGTCCTGTCTTCTACTCTCTTCCGTTTACTTTTAAACTTCCTGGCGGCTAGGGTCAAACCTGTGCAAATAGCCTACCTTGGTCTAGGCACATTGGGTTATAGTGGCGTTGTACGGCTGGCGTCTGCAGGTTTCAGCCTCCGCAAACTTGTAGCGTCCCCTCGTTGGGCTCCGTGGTGGGTGGCCGCCAATGCTGCTGAACAAAAATAAAACAGGCATGCATAGAGCATTCCCCCTATTGTCTGATTGTACCGGCTTAAAGCGGGTACGCACCGATGATATAAATTTTTTCAACCAGCCAAAAGAAACATATCCTCACTTTCGTGTTATCCACTGTGAAAAAACTAAAAGGCAAGCCAGGACCGTCTCTTCTTTCCTAGTTTCTAGATGTCTTACCGAAACTCTTGGCACAGGATACAAGGTAACCAAAATGGCTAGCGGAGACCTTCTTCTTGAAATCCGTGACAAAGAAACATATCCTCACTTTCATGTTATCCACTGTGAAAAAACTGAAAGGCAAGCCAGGACCGTCTCTCCTTTCCTAGTTTCTAGATGTCTTACCGAAACTCTTGGCACAGGATACAAGGTAACCAAAATGGCTAGCGGAGACCTTCTTCTCGAAATCCGTGACAAAGAACAATTTGAAAAGCTAGACCGTCTTTCAGATTTCGTTGGCATACCAATAACCATAACACCACATAGATCAATGAACACAACTCGCGGAGTGGTATCTGACATGGACTTACTTGACTTGACTGAGACTGAACATTTGGAGGGGTGAAAGAGCCAAAATGTCACTAATGTACAGAGAATCATCATCAGAAGAGATAATAAGGAAACACCGACAAAACACCTAATACTCACGTTTGCATTCAGTAAACTACCGGAATCTATTCAAACAGGGTACACGAAGACATCTATCAGGCCGTACATACCAAACTCTCGTCGTTGCTTCCAATGCCAGAGGTATGGCCATGGCACTAAAACCTGTCGTGGTCGCCAGACTTGTGCACAATGTGGAGTCCTAGGCCACTTGTCTGAGAACTGCAAACAACCGCCACACTGTGTAAACTGCGAAGGAAACTATGCCGCATATTCACGCTCCTGCACATACTGGAAAAAAGAAAAAGAAATAATTACGTTGAAGGTGAAGGAGAACATTTCATTTAAGGAAGCACAGCGAAGAGTCGCTCCATTCTATAAACTTCCATACGCTGATGCGGCGCGTCAGGGGGCACCGCCGCACCAGCCCTCGCCACTCCTTCGGCCCGCGCATACCGAGCCGGTGGTTGTGGCACCTGCCCCCAAGGCGGCTGTAGCCCAGGCTACACCGCCTACTCCCAAACAGAGACCTGAGGCTCCAGAGTCCTCGGGTCTCAAGGCCTCACCTCACCAGGCGAGGCCCGAAATTCGAACCAACAGCCCGCACGTGCGGGCATCCAGTGCCTCCGAGGAGGCAATAGATACGTCGGTACCCTTGGTGCCGAAAGAGCGGCGTGGCTCCTTGGAGCGCGCCAAGAAAACAAAAAAGCAGATAACAGGGCCTGGTGACGGCCCTGTTAAGTGAACTCAAAGTCCCTGTCTAAACAGCCACTCGTGTTTCGTACACACAGCACTATTTTACATTCACCATGAACACTCAAATTGTACAATGGAACATTAGGGGCCTTCTCAAAAAACCTTGACGACATCCAAGAACTCTTACAGGAACACTCTCCAAAAGTGCTGTGTGTACAAGAAACACACCTTAATTCAAAACCCACAATTTTTCTTCGTAAATACGTTATTTTCCGAAAGGACCGTGTTGATGCCATGACATCATCCGGAGGTGTTGTCATCATAATGAATCAAGGAATTGCATGCACACACTTGCAACTCCAAACATCCCTTGAGGCAGTGGCTGTTCGAGCGGTTCTTTTTGATAAACTGATCACAATCTGCACTATTTACATTCCTCCTAGCTATCAGCTGCAAAAACAAGATTTACACTCTTTAATTGATGAACTTCCAGAGCCTTATGTTTTCCTTGGAGACTTTAATGCTCATAGCAGGCTATGGGGTGACTCTCAATATGACGCGCGAGGTCGACTGATCGAAGAGTTCCTTCTCTCGTCGAGCGCGTGTCTCCTAAATCGAAAAGAACCAACCTATTATAATCTCGCTAATAACACCTACTCTTCCATAGACCTAAGCATAGTATCATCTCTTGTGCCTCTACTCCAGAGGGAAGTCGTCAGTAATCTGTACGGAAGTGACCATTTCCCCGTAGTTTTGAGCACAACTACAGTAAATGAGTGTCCACCACGTGTTCCCAAGTCGCTCATAAACAGAGCCGACTGGGAAAATTTTATACCATCGCTCGTCTAGGTTGGAATGACATATGTACTTTGAACATCGATGTTGCTGTCAACTACTTCACAGTGTTTTTGATTGATGCTGCAACAAAATGCATCCCACAAACAAATAGACACCCTGGAAAACGGCGTGTGCCATGGTGGAACTCTGAATGCCGAAACGCACGCAAACAGCAAAACAGAGCTTGGAGGCTGCTTCGGAACTCACCGACAGCCGAAAATCTTGACACCTTCAAGAAAATAAAGTCTCAAGGCAGGAGAACGCGTCGGCAGGCCAGAAGAGAAAGCTGGCCGAAGTTTTTTGTCAGGGATCAATTCATACACACAGGAGGCTAAAGTCTGTAACATGGTTGGTAGGATAGCAGAAAAACAAGTACACACACTTCCACTCGTGAACACTCGAGGTGATACCTTGCAAGATCAGGCAAACTTCCTCGGTGCACACTTCGAACTGGTGTCCAGCTCATCCCACTATACTGACACTTTCCAAAAATACAAAACAAGAATAGAAAAGCAGAAACTCGAACACAAATGCACTACATCCGAGGCATATAACCAAGCTTTCAGTCTAGCTGGGCTGCGAACGTCTCTAAACTCATTCAGTACTTCTGACCCAGGTTCTGACCATGTGGTGTATGAAATGTTAAAAAACCTACCAATCGAAACACGAAAAACCTTACTTTGTTTGTACAATGCTATCTGGTTTTCTGGCACTATCCCTACCTCCTGGAAAGAGGCTATTATTAATCCCATTTTGAAAGAGGGCAAGGACCCTTCTTTACCTTCAAGTTATAGGCCTATTGCACTTACAAGCTGCTTGTGCAAAGTCTTCGAAAAAATGATAAACTGCCGTTTTGTACATTTCCTTGAAGCAAACGATTTGCTCGACCCAATTCAGTGCGGGTTTCGAGAAAGTAGATCCACCGCAGACCACCTTGTTCGTATCGAGACACAGATCAGAGATGCCTTCGTCCATAAACAATATTTTCTTTCTGTATTCCTAGATATCAAAAAGGCTTATGATACAACATGGCGTTTTTGAATTCTAAGAGACCTGTCCCACCTTGGCGTGCGCGAAAGAATGTTTCACATAATCGAAAGTTACCTGTCAAACCGGACATTCCGTGTCCGAGTGGGCACGGTTCTTTCCCAAACATTTGTCCAGGAAACAGGGGTGCCACAAGGTGGTGTACTTAGCTTCACACTTTTTCTCATCAAAATGAAATCCTTGCGCTTGTCCATTGCTCGCAATATGTTTTATTGTACATAGGTCGATGACGTCCAGCTTGGCTTTAGATCTTGCAATCTGGCAATGTGTGAGTGGCAGGTTCAGTTAGGTTTAAACAAGGTCTCCAAATGGGCAGAGGAAAACGGATTCCGACTGAACCCACAAAAAAGCACGTGTGTCTTGTTCTCCCGAAAGAGAGGCATGCACTCAGAACCTGACATTGAACTGAACGGTCAACGTCAGTCTGTTAATACGGAGCATAAATTCTTAAGATTATTCTCGGACAACAAGTTGACCTTCGTACCGCACATCAAGTATCTAAAAACAAAATGTTTAAAAGCCATGAATGTTTTAAAAGTGTTGGCACGTACAATGTGGGGTAGTTACAGGCAATGTCTCATGAACCTGTATAGAAGCCTCATTCGCACCCGCTTAGATTGTGGGGCCATTGTTTATCAGTCTGCGACTCAAAGTGCTTTGAAGATGGTTGACCCCGTGCACCATTTTGGCATCCGCCTTTCTACGGGTGCTTTTTGTACCAGCCCCGTAGAAAGCCTTTATGTTGAGTCAAATGAGTGGTCGCTTCATCCGCAGAGAACTTACATGTCCTTTGTTTATTTCCTTAAGGCGAAAGCAGATAACGAGCACCCCTCATAATCTACTGATAGTGATTTGTCGAGCTCAATTCTGTTTCAAAACAGGCCTTCGATGAGGCAGCCCTTCTCAGTTCGCCTGAAAAGTCTAGCTGAGGAAACTGGAGTCTCACTTGAACACAGTTTAATGGCTCCTATAGCATATACGCCACCGTGGCAATGGCAGACTATAGACTGCGATGCGTCTCCCCGCCGCAATGGTCTAGTGGCTAAGGTACTCGGCTGCTGACCCGCAGGTCGCGGGTTCGAATCCCGGCTGCAGCGGCTGCATTTCCGATGGAGGCGGAAATGTTGTAGGCCCGTGTGCTCAGATTTGGGTGCACGTTATAAAACCCCAGGTGGTCGAAATTTCCGGAGCCCTCCACTACAACGTCTCTCATAATCACATGGTGGTTTTGGGACGTTAAACCCCACATATCAAAGACTGTGCACCATTTGGGCATCCGTCTTTCTACGGGTGCATTTCGCACCAGCCCCGTAGAAAGCCTTTATGTTGAGTCAAATGAGTGGTCGCTTCATCCGCAGAGAACTTACATGTTCTTTGTTTATTTCCTTAAGGTGAAAGCAGATAACGAGCACCCCTCATAATCTACCATTAATGATTTGTCGAGCTCAATTCTGTTTCAAAACAGGCCTTCGATGAGGCAGCCCTTCTCAGTTCGCCTGAAAAGTCTAGCTGAGGAAACTGGAGTCTCACTTGAACACAGTTTAATGGCTCCTGTAGCATATACGCCACCGTGGCAATGGCAGACTATAGACTGCGATGCGTCTCCCCGCCGCAATGGTCTAGTGGCTAAGGTACTCGGCTGCTGACCCGCAGGTCGCGGGTTCGAATCCCGGCTGCGGCGGCTGCATTTCCGATGGAGGCGGAAATGTTGTAGGCCCGTGTGCTCAGATTTGGGTGCACGTTAGAGAACCCCAGGTGGTCGAAATTTCCGGAGCCCTCCACTACAACGTCTCTCATAATCACATGGTGGTTTTGGGACGTTAAACCCCACATATCAATCAAAGGCTGCGATGTGTCCTTTCTAGAAGTTACAAAACATGCGTCTATTGCCCATATCCGAACATACTTCCTGGAACTTCAACACAAATACACATGTCCTGAGTTCTTTACAGATGCCTCCAAGTCTTAACTCCTCTGTGTCCTACGTCTCTCATAATCATATGGTGGTTTTGGGACGTTAAACCCCACATATCAATCAAAGACTGCGATGTGTCCTTTCTAGAAGTTACAAGACATGCGCCTATTGCCCATATCCGAACATACTTTCTGGAACTTCAACACAAATACACATGTCCCGAGTTCTTTACAGATGCCTCCAAGTCTAACTCCTCTGTGTCCTACGCTGCTGTCGCCCCGCCGCGGTGGTCTAGTGGCTAAGGTACTCGGCTGCTGACCCGCAGGTCGCGGGTTCGATTCCCGGCTGCGGCGGCTGCATTTCCGATGGAGGCGGAAATGTTGTAGGCCCGTGTACTCAGATTTGGGTGCACGTTAAAGAACCCCAGGTGGTCAAAATTTCCGGAGCCCTCCACTACGGCGTCTCTCATAATCAAATGGTGGTTTTGGGACGTTAAACCCCACAAATCAATCAATCCTACGCTGCTGTCGGCCCATCCTTTTCGGATGCTGGCCCTCTACATCCAGGCACAAGTATCTTCACAGTGGAAGCTTATGCGATACTTGTGGTGGCTAAACACATCAAGCAATTACAAATACAAAAAGCAGTAATTATACCGACTCCCTCAGTGTGGTAACGGCTCTGCACACTCTTAAAAAACACAAAAACCCAGTCCTTGTCTCACTTTACTCCATTTTGTGCACACTCTACACACTCAAACAACATGTTGTAGTGTGCTGGGTGCCAGGGCACCGTGAGATTCAAGGCAACATGAGGGCGGATCAGCTCGCTGCATCCGTCCACAAAAGCACTGCCCCTACACCCATATCAATCCCGGCCCTTGATCTTAAGCCGTCTCTCAAACGAAACCTGTGGGACTACTGGCAGAGCAAGCGGGATACACACACAAAAAACAAACTACACGTTATCAAGCCACACCTTGGGCATTGGCCACCAGTATCAAAATCACGCCTAACAGAGGTAACACTAACAAGACTCAGGATAGGACACACATACACGACACAAACACATCTTTTGTCCGATGGTGACCCACCATTGTGTGATAAATGTGGTGAGACATTAACAGTTCCTCACGTTTTAATTCAATGTAAACAGTTAGACACTCTAAGAAGACAACACTTTCCATTACCCTACCGACAACATATACCTTTACACCCTGCAATGTTCGTTGGTAGGGAACCGCTTTTTAGTAATAAATCATTGTTAGCGTTTTTAAAAGAAATCAATAATTTTCATATCATATACCCCGGCATTCCGTAGCACAACCTCTCTAGAGAGGTTTTTGCTGCGGTGGCTACACAGGAAAGCACTTGCGTCACGGCCCTTGGACGCAAGGGTATGAACGAGTGAGGTACTTGTGCTAATGCCATACATGTCCACCATCGTTTTTCATTATCACCAACTTTTGTCATCTATTCACACCACACACACCTTTCACGGCATGGTCATGATTTTATTACTTGTATGTTTTTACCCGCCTTACTGAGAGGAATTTTATGGCCCTTATACAGCCACTCATCACAATCATTGTCCATATTTTTAGTAAGATGAACTGGCGTTCTTTGGCCGTGAATTGGCCCTTGCGCCACAAAATATCAAACATCATCATCATGTCTTTATTTATTATTTATTTATTTATAATACCTCAAGGGCCCCAGTCAAGGGGTGTTACATGAGGAGGTAGACAGTTCACAAACAGATGATTTGTTCGATGGCTTCTTTGAAATGGGCAATGCTGGAGTGGTGCACGATGTCAGCAGGAAGATCGTTCCATTCTGTTGATGTTTGCACAAAAAATGAAGAGTGATGGGCAGTGGTATGCGCACGAGGTGGATAAACCGCTTTCGAATGGCTGATACGGCATGAAAGACGATGGGCTGGAACGATAACATGGTTTAGGTGCAATGCATGATAAAATGTGTGAAACAAACACAGTCTTGAAATTTTGCGGCGTGAAGCTAAGTTAACCATGTTAGCTTGAGATTTTAGTTTAGTGACGCTGCTAAGATAGGAATAGTCAGAATGAATGAATCTGACTGCACGATTTTGGATAGTTTCAAGCGTTTTAATAAGAGTTATTTGATGGGGATCCCAGATGGCACATGCGTATTCTAGATTCGGGCGGACTAGTGCTAGATAGGTTAAAAGTTTAACAGAAGGTGGGGCTAGACGTAAGTTTCTTCGGAGATAGCCAAGCACGCGGTTGGCGTCATTAGTTATGTTCATAATGTGGGATGACCAGGTCAAATCTGAAGTTAGAGTGATACCGAGGTATTTACATGAATTAGCTGCTGTTATTTTAGAATCAAATAGGAAGTATTTATTGGAGGAATAGAATTGACGGCGATGGAAGGAGATGACACAAGTTTTCTTAATGTTAAGGGACATCAGCCATTTTTCGCACCATGATTGAATCAAACAAAGATCAGACTATGATGACAGGGTCGTTAGAATTGTGAATAGGACGATAAATGACACAGTCGTCTGCGAACAGACGAATGTTAGACGCTAAGTTATTGGGGAGGTCGTTAATATAGATTAGGAATAGCAGAGGACCAAGGACCGTGCCTTGAGGTACGCCGGAGGTTACAGCGGATAGGGAGGAGCGATGGTTATTAGCACAAACGAACTGCTTACGGTTAGTCAAGAAGTCACATATCCAATTAAAAACAAGACAATTAAGGTTAAGACGTGAAAGCTTCAAAAATAATCTGTTATGAGAAACTTTGTCAAAGGCTTTTTCGAAATCAATGAAAACGGCATCTACAGGTATGTTATTATCCAGGCTAGAACTGAGGTCATTAACGAACAGGGCGAGTTGAGTGTCACATAAAAGTCCTTTTTGAAAACCGTGTTGGTTAGGGTGAAAGAAATGTACTGAACGTAGAAAAATTACTATGTGCGAATAAATTATGTGTTCCATTAATTTAGAGCTTACACTTGTGATGGATATGGGGCGATAATTACTCGGTGAAGATGAAAGACCTTTTTTCGGGACAGGAACGGTCTTACCAAGCTTCCAGTCTTCCGGCACCACTCCGCACAAAATGGACTGCTGAAATATGTGCGAAAGAATAATGCTTGTTATAGGCTTAGTGTTTTTGAGAATTTTGGAATTGATGCCATCCATTCCCGCGGATGACGTTAGTTTCAATTCGTCAATTAGTTTTGCAATACCGTATGAATCGAATGTGATGCCTGGCATGACAGGATGATCAAGAAATGGGGAGTCTGGAAGCTGGCTGCAAGATTCAGGGGTAAATACGGAAGAGAAGGCAGTATTTAATACTTCAGGGGTAACATGTTCTTGAATAGGATCGCCGTGTTCATCAAGTAAGGATAACGTTTTTGTGGGGTTGGGGTTAATGGCTCTCCAAAATTGTTTAGGGTTATTTCGTAGCATATTAGGTAATGTAGCAGAGAAAAAAGAACGCTTAGCCTTCGCAGCGAGTGATTCAAATTCTTTTGCCGTTGCGCGGTACTTGTTCCAAGCGCTCGCGCTGTTCGACAGTTTAGCCGAGCGATATAATCGCTTTTTCTTATTATTAAGGCGCTTAAGAGATATCTTGAACCAAGGTGAAGACGCCCGTTCCGTAATTGTAATTGTGGGTATAAATCTATTGATCAAATCGTGGATTTTGCACTTGAACAAAGACCAGTTAGTTTCAAGGGGGCGTTGGAAAAAGTCGTTTAAATACCAATCACAAAATATGGATAGTTCGTTGTTAATGGCGGCATAGTTACCTTTATCGTAGAGTGTGAGGGTTTTCTTGGAATGGCTTTTGCCTGGTAGTTGATTAGAAAACGAAGCGTGAAGCACAGCGTGATCACTAATCTCTGGGAGATGAACTAGGGATGCAAGATTGTCGGGGTGTGACGTGAAAATGAGGTCGAGAATATTTGAAGAGTGCTCAGTAGCTCGCGTTGGGAATGAAACAAGTTGAGATAAACCAAATGTTAGGCACGTGTTAACAAAGTCGCTTTCCATAGTGTGTTTAGATATCGTGAGCGCGAGGTTAGACCAGATTATTTCTGGGAAGTTAGTCACCCATTAAAATAACCGGTATGTTAGGATAGGAGGCATTCAGGAAGTTAAGAGCACTGTGGAAATTAGCGATAAATGAAGCATCTGCGTCAGGGGGGGCGGTAACAGACTCCGATGATAACCGGAGGATATGAATTTCTGCAGCAGACAAACACTAATTTAAGGCTGGAAGGGATGACCACTGGAGAGCAATTTAATCGACTGTGAGCAGCTATCAGGACGCCACCATCACGATCTCGCCGAAATATGGTAAAGCCAGGAAAGCATGTTGCTAATTCGGAATCGCTTATTGAAGGGTTTAGCCACGTTTCAGTTAAGAGAACAAAGTTGCATTCTGTCGTGCAGATAGCATTAAAGAGCGAGTCGTGTTTCGGCAAGAGGCTTCTAATGTTAGTGTGTACAATTGACAAAAGTTCAGGCTTTACTTTAGGATTCGCTGAGGTGGGAGGTGGTAGCTATGGGCGGAGGGGGATTACTTTTTCAGAAGAGCGATCGAAAACGTAAGTGGTGCCATCAATGGTTAGTTTGTTGTACCGAAGTTTATAGGCCTTGCGAGTTTATTGCTCCTCTAATTATTTATTTCCCTTGCCCTTTCTACTTTTATTCTTTTTCCATCTCTTTCTAATTCTTGCTTGCTACCTCTTTTCTAATTGTACACCAAGCGACGACCACACAGGCACCTAAAGTGCTTCACACCTAAAAGCACCTTCAGCGTGCATGATTTCGTGCTATCATGTACAGCAGCACTAACGTCACGCATGCTAATTTTATGGTCACACATGTAAGTCTATGCATATTACGTACGCTTGAACATTACATGTCAATTTATTTCCAAGTACTTTCTATATTTCTATATTCCACCGTCACCTTGACCATAAGGTCAACATCTCCATGGCTCAACGCCCCACTAAAACGTCTTAAAAATAAAAAGAAGCGCCAGTTCCGCTCCGCTAAGCATTCAGACACCCAGTACGCGTGGGACAAATACAAGGCAACCAAAAAGCTTTTTGATTCTCTCGCAGCTAAAGCCAAGCGTTCTTTCTATTCTTCTACCTTACCTGATATGCTCCGAAAAAATCCTAAGCAGTTTTGGAAAACAATTAACCCATCATCTATTACCCCTTCATCGAACATTACACTACGCGACGAACAAAATGTTTCAATTCCTGAACACTACACTTCGCATGTATTAAATGAAACCTTCTGCTCTGTATTCACCATAGAACCTGACGGTGACCTTCCCCATGCCCCTCCTGTATGCCACCCGATCATGTCGAAAATCGTATTTCATCCCAATGGTATTTCTAAGATAATCGACTCGTTAAAGCTTACTTCATCAATGGGTATAGATGGCATTAACACAAAAATATTGAAGAACACTAAAATTGTAACAAGTGTGATTTTATCTAACATTTTTCAGCAATCACTCTCATCTGGAGTGGTGCCCCAAGACTGGAAGGTAGGCAAGGTCATTCCAATCCCAAAAAAAGGTCATTCCAATCCCAAAGAAAGGTAACTCGTATTCACCCAAAAACTATCGTCCAATTTCGCTCACAAGTGTATGCTCTAAAATAATGGAACACGTAATCTATTCCCACATAGTCAACTTTCTCGCACCTCTTCATTTCTTTCATAAATACCAACATGGCTTTCAGAAAGGTGTTTCGTGTGACACTCAACTAGCTCTGTTTACTAATGACATTAGCTCTAGCTTAGATGTAAATATACCAGTAGACGCGCTCTTTTTAGACTTTGAAAAAGCTTTTGACAAAGTTCCTCATAAACGCTTGTTCTTAAAACTTTCTTGTCTCAACCTTGACCCCTTAGTTTTCAATTGGATTTGCGACTTTTTAACTAACCGCCAGCAGTTCGTTTACGCAAATAATCTTTCTTCATCTTTACGCCCCGTAATTTCAGGCATGCCTCAAGGCACGGTTCTAGGACCTTTGCTTTTTCTCATATATATTAACGACTTGCCGAATAATATTTCTTCTAACATCAGGCTTTTCGCCGATGATTGTGTCATTTATCGCCCAATTAACAACACATCAGATGTTCATGAACTTCAATCTGACCTTCATAAAATTGAAATCTGGTGTACAACGTGGTTAATGTCCCTTAACGCAAACAAAACGTCACTAGTCTCTTTCCATCGCCGACAGTGCTACCCATCTCCAGCATACTTCATTAACAACACTCAAATTTCATGCGTAACTACATACAAGTATCTAGGTGTCCATTTTTCTTCTGATTTAACATGGTTCCTTCACATAACGCACATTACTAACGAAGCAAACCGTGCTCTTGGCTGTCTGCGCCGAAACCTTCATCTAGCTCCTACCCCTGTCAAACTACTCGCTTATCAGACACTAATCAGACCAAAACTTGAATACGCATGCGCTGTTTGGGACCCTCATCAGAGTAACAATACTAAAACACTTGAAACAGTGCAAAGCCGGGCAGCAAGATTCATCTTTTCAGATTATTTATATCAGTCAAGTGTAACCGAACTTAAATCTCGTGCTAACCTCGCTACCCTTTCGTCACGCCGCTGTATAGCTCGTCTGTGCCTGTTTTTCAAGTTTTATCACGGATCGCCTCGTACTCCCACCATCAAGCCAGCCCATCGTCATTCAGACCGCATCAATCACAGGAAAGCTGTTTACCCGCCAAGAGCTCACACCACTGCGCACCTTTCATCCTTCTTTGTCAAGACCGCACAAGATTGGAATGGCCTTCTTCCTCACGTTGCGCACCACTCCAGTATCATCAACTTCAAAGCAGCGATCGAGCATCTACTCTTTTAACCGATTGTAATAGCCCATCCCTCATGTAAAACCCCTTCATTGGGGCCTTTGAGGTACTGTAAATAAATAAATAAATAAATATTTTACGTGTCAGAATAAATTTAGCGTTATAAAATTCATCTTAAGGGGTTTTAGATGACAGAAACTTCTGTGGTGCATTTGATGTTGTGAGCAAGTACAGGCGACATCATTTGCAACGACTAGTATTTGTCTAAGGGAGAAGTGCATGCGACGTTAATAATACGTCGGCTCTCTAGACTGTAAAAATGGTACATTATGGGGATGTTGATTAGATATTATCAATAGACAGACGTATGGATCTTATTTCTATATTGCCAGGATATTGGTGGTTAATTAATAGCAGAATAACATTTCTTATTGGTAAGACAGGGCCGTAACGTGTTCCATTTTTTTAACGTAACGAGAAATGCACTTTGTTGCAATCTTTTCTGGTTGCAGGTACAACACTGGTTATTTCTTGAGATAGAATAGAAGCATCGGTATTTTAATCTAAGTCCTTTGCTGGCAGGGGGTGGAGGAAAACGTGGACGCAGTGCAGTTGAGAGCCGTAATAAAAACTAAGATAATGAGGTAAACAAATTAAATTTGCTTTGATTGAAATTTTATTGGCGTGAGAATGACACCGATAAGACAGAAAAATAAACGGCTTCAAAGAACTTTATTTTCAGGTGTCAGTAAAGTAGTTTTTCGGTGCCTTCGCACAGCATGAAACTGCTCCATTGCCAGCTTATATAGGCTAAGACAACAGCTTGGTACATGCATAAAGATGACACAGCACCCGATATAACGGAATGTCCCTTCATAAAGAATGCTGGTGTAGCTGCATCAGCTCTCCTTCAGTTGCGATATCGTGAAGCAAGATTACATTTTTGCGGCAGGGTAGCTTTAGCCTGTCTACTTTTCTTTGCATGCTATTCAATACTATTTCTTTGTTTTTGCATCTTTGCAAGGCCTTTGAATCGTTGTGCTGTGGCAAACATACATTTCGTTTGAGCTGGCGTTTCCTTTCTGTTTTCATTCAACAAACATCTGAGTCGTTACTGAACACTTGCTTTGCCTATTTTTTGTCCGCCTTGTGCACCAAGTATTATGCAGAATTAAATTTTGAGGCTCGATTGTTTTGCAGCAAACGTTTCTCTCTGCCTCAGCACAGTTTTTTTTTTGTGGTCCTCTTGGATGACCGACGTGTTTCAGACGACTCAGGCAGTATTTCTTTTTTTCTCCCTTCAGGCATGCCATCCACATCATTAGGACTCGCCGTAGAACTTGAGCACGTGCTGCCTGAAGAAGGGAACAGTGCAACGAACAACTCTTCCAAGAAGAAACGCAAGAGGCCAGGAAAAAGAACATGTTCGAGGAAAGGCTCGAGGAAAGGAAAAAAAAAACCGGGGAACCAAATGACTCATCAGGGGTACCGTTTCCTTTGTCAGTTTTGTCGTAGCTTTACAACGAAACGCATCAGATGTGTTGATCTAGTGTACGGAAACGGTGCTTGCTTTTCATGCAGACTGTCGCACATGCGCTCAAGTGGGGACGTTAGGTTTTAAAGCTTGCTTTTGCCTTGTGACCAGTGATGACGACACTTGTTCAGTGTTGTATACGCTTGAACTTCAATATAACGGACACGAATATATGAAATATCGGTTATATTGTAGGAAATGAAAAACGATCTTGCAATAGATAGTGTTATTAGTAACTGCTGCAACAAATTTCCACATAACGAACTTATTTTTTTGTTAGGTGCTTCATCAGAGGGGTGCTTCATCGAAAATAGATAAACGTGAACTTCTGAACTGTTAAACCCCCTTATAAGAGGCGTGCCCCAGACAGCAATTCTTGTGTTTTATATGAGATGTCTCCTATAAAGCTCCTATAAGCAGGATACCATGTGTGCATTTTCCTAGTTTTATAAAACAATATTTTACTGCAGGCACACTGGTGTCTTTTAAACGGACACTAAAGTTAAATAACAATTTACGTGAGAGTAAGGACTCAATGTATGACGACCTCCAAAATGACAATATTATCAACAGCAGTGCCCTACTTAGCAACAGGTTAAGGTGAATGCACGTGAGTGTATGCATTACTGTAGGAAATTCTCAAAATTATCCCGATGACGTCAGACAAATCGCTTACAATTAATCACCAGTAATCGAACTAGCTGCTTTATATAAATGACCTTTCGTGCATCTAGAGATGTAATAAAATGCTGCTCGTTTGTTTCTGTTTGATTTGTGAAAAAAAAAAGAACGCCGGCCGTTACTACGGGGAATGTCATAAGTGGTTCAAAAATTCAATTTTCGCCTGGTTAAACTGGACAGTTCGTGCCATCTAGTGGGGCCCAGTTGAGCCAGAACATGTCTGCCATCTCGGAGCCAATGGCAGCCATTGCTTCTGCTGTGGTTCGCACTGCTTTTGTTCTGCTGCTAGTAGTGTCAATGGCCATACAGTAAAGCCGGGCAACGTTGCGCACGGCAACAGTGATGCGAGACGGTCCGGCGGGTAATTTTAAGTGCGCTAACCAGATGCAGACTTCTAAAATTTGATTTTATTTTAAAATAAGCCCTTCTTTGAGGCAAAAGTAACACTACGAGGTTTCTGGACCGCTGTTTCAAGAATAACTGTCGACATGATAGTTGGATTTAGTGTCCCTTTAAACACATTGGTCTCTTATATCAGTGTCTCTTATAAAAGGGTTCGAGTGTATAACAAAGTGCATGTTGCAAAAAAGTATGTTTGTTATATCAGAAAGTTCGTTATAACGGTTTTTTGTAATGCTATGTCTATTGCAAGACTGTTTTTCATTTCGTTGTTATTCGATATTTTGTTATTATCCGTGTTCGTTTTATTTTCTCTGGAATAGTCAAGGCCTTCAGCAAGTGCCTCTTGTAAAATATTCCTGGCTACGAGCGTAGATGAAGCGCCAGCGAAGGCAGTGGGCAGCTGCTATTGTTAGATCGAAAATTGTATCGCTTAGCAACTTAGTTGGGAAAATAGGTTATTTTTGTCAGCGACAGTACTTGAGGCCGGGTCTGCTCATGTTCTTTTATACATGAATCTCAGTAGACGCTGTAAGCACTGCCTATGCCGCTGCTCTCGTACGTGTTCTTTGCAACAGGGGTTAGTGGTGCTTACTGGCTAATTGCGATTTTCGAATACCGGGAGTGCTGAATTCACAGGTATTTTCTGCCTGGCTGCCAGGAAAGGCTGAAATCAATTATGTCATTGTATAGTTTCGTCGGAGGCTCTCAGTAGGAGGTACAGTCGACTCCCGTTAATACGAAGTTCACGGGAACGGCAAAAAACTTCGAATTAAACGAACTTCGAATTAAGCAAAAAGCACTAAAAACGGCACTTTTATTAGTTTAAAAGCACGACAGTTTTTAGGAAAAATAGTCTGTCATCTTCTTCTGCTTGCCGAATCTGGCTGCGGCTAGCAAGTTTTGTAAGGAATACACGTGTCGAAGTGCTTCTTCGGCGTTGTGTTCTCCAACAAAAAACCGCTGCGCAAGAGCAAGACCCGCAGCTACATCGGCAGCCCTCGGTGGTGGCTCATTTCCGATGTCGTCGTCATCATCGTCATTTTCAGGAATGCAGTCATGGGGCCGAACCATCTGCACGATTTCGCTGTCCGTTAGTGGACCGCATGTTTCGACGTTGCTGTCCACAGTGACATACTCGTCAAAACGGACGTCACCGAGAGCGGCGCAAAAGCTACCGTCGTCGAGCTCATTTGTTTGCACTTCCACTGGCGCACAAGGAGAAGCATGCCCCGAGTTTTCCATGAAACCACAGGCCCGGAAACAATTGGCAATGGTTTCTTCTTTCACGCGGGTCCAAGCTCGCGCTAGCATGTTGATGGCACTAAGCAAACACACCTCGTATTGCGACGAGTTGTCCATGCACAAAAGCAAGCGCTCGACGAGATGCTGCCTATACAATACCTTCACATTTTTTATTATGCCCTGGTCCATGGGCTGCAACACGGACCTCGTGTTTGCAGGCAGGTACACAAGACGGATGGCACTCAAGGCAGGTAACGTTCATGTGGGCACTACATTGGTCCACAAGGAACAACACCTTACGACTTGATTGCGCGAACTTGCGGTCGAGTTTGGTGATCCAGTCCTTAATTATATCGGATGTCATCCACGCCTTTCTGTTTGAGGCATAATCCACAAGAAGCGTCTTCACGCCTTTAAAGCACCTAGGCTTGGCAGCCTTCCCGATCACAAGCAGGCGACACCGTTCTGTGCCACTCATGTTCGCCGCGACTAGCACTGACACTCTCTCTTTGCTTCTTTTGCCTCCAGAACAGTCGTCGTCTTTAAATGTCAGGGTCTTGTCCGGTAGCAGCCGATAAAGAAGTGCAGTCTCGTCTGCATTAAAAATGTCTGCCGGCTGGTATTCTTCGAGGTACTCGCGAAGCTTGTCCGCTTTCTATGTCAGGCACGTTTTCTCATCGACTGACGCCTTCTCCCCACACACGCTTTTAAAAATCAAGTCGTGGCGATGTTTGAAACGCGTAAGCCACCCATCCGAAGCAGCGAAGTCGTTGATGCCAAATTTTTCAGCAAGCGATGTCGCTTTTGCCGTGACGACTTCACCACTGAGAGGAAGTTTGTTGCTTCGTGCCTCTCTGATCCAAATCAGCAGTGCTTTCTCCAACTCGGGGTAGGCGCCGGTGCGCATCCGCTTCCGCGATGTCTTGAATTTTTCACTTTCAAACGCATCCAATATTGAGCGCTTATTTTTTATGAAAGTCGACAGCGTGTTAGGCTTAATGCTGTACTTTCTTGCAATGTCTTGTTTGGCGGTGCCTCCCTGGTCAACTTCCTTCAAGACTTCGACTTTCGTCGCTAGGTCTAGCGTTCGGTAAGGGCCACGGGCTGCCATTATCAAACGTACGTCACCACCACAACACTCAAAATCAGAAGCGCGGAAACACGTGTGGAATCAACCCAGCGCGCGGGTGACGCGGTGACACACTCGAGTTTCGACAAAAGTCAACTAAAGAGTCAGTCGATGCCGCCGATGCGATTCGCCAGTGTTAAAAAAATTGCCGCTTCAAGATCTGTGGCGCCGCGGACAGTAGTGATGGCGAAGACACCAGCGCGGTCCGCCAGATGTTTTGGCATATGAAAAGTTCTCCATTTTACTGTAAAATTACAGTCACGACGAGACTGTCGATTGAAAAAACTTCTAATTAACTAATATTATGGGTTTTTAACTTCGAATTATCGAGCATTTTTTTCTATACGATTGCATGCAAAACTGATCGGACCACTTGCTCATTTCTAATTAACCGAAACTTCCAATCAAGCGACTTCGTATTACCGGGAGTCGACTGTATATGCACTGATTGTTTTTTCGTTCTTGCAGTACGATCCTCTAAAGGGGACCCTGAAACGGTTTCGGCGACTTGGTACAAACAAATTAGGCCGGTAAACCAAAGGGCTATTTAGAGACTGTTTGAAATCTCCGCTTAAACTGTGTAATTTATTGCAACGCATCAAAAGTCCAGATCGCTGCGACTGGGCCAAACGCGTTTTCAACTGCCCATTCTCGGAACGACATGCTCTGGCCACTTGACATCAACGTGGCTGCTGATTTTCATTTGATTGGCTGTCATGGGCTGTAGTGCTGCCGGGTGCGGTGTGATGGCCTCCGAGAATGCGCGCAACTTGTCGGCGTGTCATCTCGGAGGTCTAGACTGGCAAAAGCTCTAAACGTTGAGTGCGCCCATGAGAGCTCTGCGATGGCCAGCTTGCCTCTTGAGTTGAGGAGGACAGACGGAAGGCAGAAGGAGGTCATGACATAATTGTCTGTAATGGCCTTGGTACATGGGGTGTCACTAAATTTGTGGTGTGAATAGTTTAATGATGCTGTAGCCTAAATGCTGACAAAATTCAAAAAACCGTTTCGGGTTCCTTTTATTAGCCTTTGCCTTACCCAGTTACATCTTTGAAGGCCAAATCTCATAAACGCGAAAATGCACCCGACAGTCACGAGCGGTGCTATAAACGATGAAAACAGGGCGTTGGCGCAACGTGTCGCGTGTTATTTTTCACGCGATCGCTCGGTTCTCCAGATTTGGAAGCCGTCACCCATCGCCTGGAAGTGCTTTGCTAAAAGAGCCGGAACAGAATGTACATGAATGACGTACTGCTGGTTCTCTCCATGTCCCGTAAAACCACCACCTCCTCTCATGCTCCTCTTCGCCTGAGTAACATATGTGCAATGAAGAAATAATGTTATGTTTATGCACATTCATATATAATGAAGTACTGCAAGGCAATAATAAACCCCTTCCGTTCCTTTATTCAACAACGCATTCTATTTTTACATTGCATATTGCCAACTACACAGAATTTTTGGTACGAGTAGACAGCCTCGCGCCAGCAACAGTGGAATTCACTTGCTGAAGCTGTCCCTTGAATGAGGTTTTCCTGCGCAAGCAACCGTTCGCGCGAAGGCAATTTACATCGTGTCGCTCGTCGCTTTCACGAGCATTTTCGCGGGTATGGGTTTTGGCCCTTACTGCAACTCAGATAGCTGCTTCAGGGAAGTGGTCTAGGAACAGCAAGAATACCAGGAAACGGCGATGTGCTTTGTCATTATTCACGTCGTTATGAAGTGAAGTGGTGGCTTCTGTAATCGTAGGGCGCACCTGTGAAATTTGATTCGCAAGCGCCTAATATGGAGAATAATTGCCAAGTGATTCCATAAACATTGATCGTGGTAAAGCGTGATCTGGATCAAATTTTTCAGTAATGACCTACTTATTTGCGCATGTTGCAGGAAGGAGCTGGCCGCTGTCGATAAATAATGTTCAATTGGCCACAATTGGCTACGATGAAAAATCTCTTTAGGGGCCCTGCAATACTTCTTGAGCATGATCTGAAAACGCTGCCAATCGGTAGTCGACACTCCCAGAAGCATGCCTGCTAAATTTGATAGCACAGCACGAGGCCTGGAATTTACAATAAATTCTCAAAGTCAGCTTAAGATCCTTTTCTCTTCTCTTGATAAATGATGCTGCAGGCTGTAAATCACCAAGACCCAGGCCTACTTATTAGCCATTGGCTGATTTGGACGTGGCGCACTCCGTCGTTACTGGGGCCGTCACAGGAGGCTGTAACTTGTTCATGTCTGTGCACAGGATCGCACTGACAAGACGCGCTCTCAAAGAATAAAAAAACAAGAGGCGCTGAAGGTCGGAAGGCTGCGTGGTGCATTTTCTTTCCCTGTGCCATCCCTCCCTGCTTAGCTTCTAGCACCTTTGTCGGGTCGAGAGAAGAAAGATGCTATTGCAGTGTACGACAAATCCTTAACTCCGCACGTACTGGACAGATTCTAAAAATTTTTGTGGCCTTGAATTGGTCAGGCCGTAAGTGCCTTTAGTAAAACCCTTCACTGGCTACTGGTAAAAGTGTTGCTGGGCCCCTTTAAGGCGTACCATTTCATTATGAAGGACACCAAACGCCAAGGGCCTGTGTGCTTAGATTTCGGCACGTAATAAAGAACCCTACACCCCTGAAATTTCCCGAGCCCTCCATTGTTGTGTCTCGCATAATCACATCAAGGTTTAGTGGCATAAAATCACAGCATTTATTATTATAACCATGTGGAGTTTCGCTGTCAGCCCACACCACGTAATTCACATGTAAGTGCTGAATGCTGCAGTAACTTTTTATGAATTTGAAAAATTGCCTTCTTCGGAAATTTTTATCACATACTTTTTTTAAACAACTTGGTTTTTTGACAATAATGAACGTTGAAATCGAAATTTCACCGTGATGTTCTATCTTGAATGTTTGTTATACGAAGAATATTGAAATTGCCCCATTATGTTCCACCCTGAGGGGGCAGACTGGTCTTTGGAACCAAAAGTTGCAAAAAAATTCATTTTTAAAATTGACATATTTGGTTTCTGCAAGTATTTTTCTATCTCTCTGTAAATATTTGCACACCAGGAAGTGGCATTTTTTTTGTAATGTCATTCTAACCGCCCAGATTCTTGGTGGTGTTAACATACAGAACCTGCCAAAAATGGGGAACCAACTTTGAGGCTTTTTTATAATTTGCCGGCACCTGTGTTAGAAGCTCTGCTACGAATTTATGAGCACCTTTATGAGGATTGCAAAACATGCGTACCATGATTACCTCTCACAACAGCGCATGCCACGGCAGCGGCATTGGCAGCCCCCTCCCCAAGACGATCTCCAAATTTGCGGAGCCTCCCATGGGTGACGCAGGTGCGCTCGCCAAGTCCTAGGCGGGAAAACTAGCAACAGGGACCTTAGGGAGCGAGGCCGCTGACACTCGACGCAAGCAAGGCCTCCCATCGACGCAAGCACGAACCCACATCGATTCACCGATGACAGCGACGAAAGCCGGAAGCAGATTTTTTTTGGAGATACATGTGATAGTCGATGGTCACCACGATGTTAGTGCATTATTAGATGCAGGTGCGGACTATTCAATCATGTGCCGAAAACTAGCAGTGCACATAAAGAAAGTTGTTACGCCTTGGTACCAAACAAATTCGTACTGCCGGCGGGCATGTAGTCTTCCGAATCGGCATGTGCGCTATCAGGTTGAGCATTCTGGAATATGCGTTTCTCGCCAGCTGCCTCAAACTTCGTGACTGTTTATTCCTGGAAGTTGACTTTTTATAGGAGCACGGCACTGTTATCGATCTTCGGGAGTGTACCGTGACGTTTTCGACAGCTGGATCTACCGAAAAATCTGACGACAGCCATGACAGCACGTTTCGCATTTCTGTCGACAGTATCACGTTGCCTCTACGTTCCAGCATCCTAGTTAATGTGGTGTCCGACAAGTTACGGGATGGTGAGATTGTCGCCGAAGGCAACTTGGCACTTTTGTTTGCGCCATGTGTCTGTGCTGCACGCAGCCTCGTCACCCTTCATGACAGACACTCTGCCCTACTTGTGACTAATCTCAGTAATGAGCACCGGCACTTGTTTTGTCACATGGCCATCGCTTTCGCTTACCCTGTCGCAGACATTGCTGAATGTTTCGCATCTACATCAACCGACAATGGGCTTCGGCCAACAGCAAGTGACGTGACTTCGTTACGTGCCAAAGTTGATGTCAATTTGACCCTCTCTGAACAACAACAGACTGAGCTACGTGAACTGCTATATAAATTTGAAGAGTGCTTCGCATCCAACTTGGAGGTTCGTCAGACACTGATCACCAAACACTAAATAATTACGTATACCGATGCCTCGCCCATAAAACAACACCCTTACCGCGTTTTGCAAAGGAACGTGATGTAATAAATGCACAAGTCGAGGAGATGCTGCAAGATGACGTTATCCAACCTTCCAAGAGTCCCTGGTCATGGCCGGTCGTTCCCGTAAAGAAAAAAAATGGATCACTGCGCTTCTGTGTAGACTACAGAAAACTTAACAGCGTGACTAAAAAAAGACGTCTATCCACTGACCCGCTTCGATGATGCCCTCGACAGACTGCGGCGAGCCAAGTATTTTTCATCAAAAGACTTGAAAAGTGGCTACTGGCAGATCAAAGTTGATGAACAAGATTGTGCAGAAACCACCTTTGTTACACTAGATGGCCTATATGAATTCAAGGTGCTTCCCTTCGGCCTGTTTTGCACCTGCAACATTCCAGAGAATGATGGACACTGTCCTTACCAGTCCAAAGTAGCACACGTGCCTAGTTTATATGGATGGTGTTGTCGTGTTTTCTGTGACCTTTGAGGAGCACTTGAAGCGTCTGCAGACTCTGCTGGAAGCACTCTGCTCTGGTAACCTGATGCTGAAGCCAGAAAAATGTCACTTTGGTTATAAAGAACAGATGTTTCTCGGTCATATTTTCAGTGCGAATTGTTCGACTAGACCCTGACAAAAGCACCGCCGTGTCCTCGTTTCCTGTTCCACATGATAAGAAGGCAGTACGTCACTTTCTAGGGCTCTGCGCGTACTATCGCCAATTTATAGCCAGTCTTCCTAGGATTGCTGAACCGCTCACTTGACTCGCTCATGAAGAGATGCCATTCGTCTGGGAGGAAAAACAGGACGCAGCTTTCTCTGAACTACAGGAGCATTTGCAGACACCGTCAGTCCTTGCTCACTTTGACCAAGGTGCTGATACCGAGATTAATACTGACGCCAGCAACGTGGGTCTTGGTGCTGTCCTCACCCAACTACAAAAGGGGATAGAGCGAGTGATAGTGTACGCTAGCCACACTCTTTCCTGCGCCGAGGTCAACTACTCTACGTCAGAGAAAGAGTACCTCGCTGTTGTATGGGCCACGATGAAACTTAGGCCTTATTTTTATGGACGCCACTCGAAGGTAGTGACAGACCATCATTCGTTGTCCTGGTTAGCTAACTTATGAGACCCGTGCAAGTGACTGGCACGATGGAGTCTTCGTCTGTAGGCATTCGATTTCTTTATCACTTACAAATCGGGCCGCAAGCACGAAGATGCCTATTCATTATCCTGTGCCCCTGTCGAAGTTTGTGGCCACGACACCGAGGATGACGGAGGTTTCCTTGGGGTCCTTACTACAACAGTTCTGATTACAAGACAGCGCGCGGACGATGAAATCTGCACAGTTATCGAAAACCTTGAAGGACCAAACTCTTCCATGCCTCGATGTATTTCTCGAAGTCTCTCGTCATTCTGCCTGCAAGATGGGGTCCTGTATAAGAAAAACTTCAACGGCAAAGAGAGAACCTATTTTTTAGTCGTACCAACTGACATGTGTGACGACAATCTTCTCACCTGCCACGATGAGCCCACATCTGGTCAGTTGATTCCTCTCGAACTCTCACTCGAGTTCGACAAGCGTACTACTGGCCTAAGCTTTCCGCATCCATTAAGCCATACATGAAAAGCTGCCAGGAATGTCAACGCCTCAAATCCCCGCCACTGAAGCCTGCGGGGCTTCTTCAACCAATCAAACTGTTTAGGGCGCCATTCGATCAAATAGGACAGAATTTACAGGGGCCCTTTTTGCTGTCATCTGCCGGCAACAAGTGGATTGTACTAGCCGCAGGCTATTTGATGAAGCACGCTGAAACAAAGGCACTACAGCATGCTACGGCTTCCGATGTTGCCCAATTTTTTATGGACCAGATCGTTTTTCGACATGGCTCCCCATCATGCGCAATCAGAGACACTTCTGTCTGTGCGTGATCTGTCTGAGTGTGTGTAAATCTGTCTGTGCGTAATCACAGACAGATTTACAGCCCAGCTCATTCATGACGTATTCAAGCTCAGCTGTACGAGCCATCGCAAGACCACGGCATATTATCCACGGACAAACGGCTTGACAGAGCGATTCAACAAAACCATCGCTGACATGTTAACCACGTATACATTGATGTCCAGCATAAGACCTTGGACCAGGTGCTACTGTACGTCACATTCACTTACAATACTGCCATCCAGGAAACTACGGGATTCACGCCTTGCCGTCTTGTCTGTGGACGTGAGGTTGAGACCATGCTGGGTGCGATGCTTCCACACAATCGCGGCAATTTGATCACGCCTGATGCTTCGCAGCTTATCTAGTACGCCGAAGAAGCATGCCAGGTAGCACGCCTACACATCATGCACCAGCAGAGTACAGACGCATGCCACTACAACGCTCTCCATCGACAAGTTGACTACCATCTAGGTGTTCAAGTTTGGGTGTGTACTCCAGTTCGACGCCAGGGATTGTCAGAAAAATGGCTCAGTCGCTACTTTGCACCCTACAAAATGTTGCTACGCGTGACCGATGTGAACTACGAAGTAGTCCCCGACGGGGCCTTCTCGCCACGGCGTCGAAAGATGGTGAAATGGTGAGCTCGACGACGCAAGGCACGCGTGGATGGTGTTGCGGATGGATCAGAGAGCAAGTCGATCAGTGGGGCGATCCAATTATTCTTTTGCTGTTCGGTAGCGAGGATGTCAACATCGATGGCAAAAACAGCAATTGAGGTTACTGAGCAGGGCACGTCGTCTTCAGGTAGAGGGGAGCGCGAGAGGGCGTGGGTGTCAGCCTGCTGGTGTCCGTTGTGGTACAGTACGCGGATGTCGTAGTCTTATAAGCGAAGAGCCCAACAGGCGAGACGGCCCGAGGGATCCTTCAATGATGACAGCCAGCATAGTTCATGATGGTCGGTGACAACATCGAATGGGCGACCATACAAATAAGATCAAACTTTGTAAGAGCCCAGACAATTGCCAGGCACTCTTTTTCCTTGACGGTGCAGTTTGTCTCAGCTCTCGTGAGCGTACGGCTTGCATATGCTATGACATATTCAGGAAATCCAGGTTTGCGCTGCGCCAGGACAGCGCCGAGGCCTACATTGCTGGCGTCTGTGTGCACCTCCGTTTGGACTGTAGGGTCGTAGTGGCGTAGAATAGGTGGAGACGTCAACAAATGGCGGAGCTTTGCGAACGCGTCGTCGCACTCTGATTACCGTGAATTAAGGGGCCCGTTACCTCCAAGGAGCTTCGTCAAGGGTGTTTAGGTAATTCGGCCACGGCGCGAAGCTTGGCTGGTTCAGGAAGAATGCCGTCCTTGGACACGATGTACCCAAGGATGGTGAGTTGCTGTGCTGCAAAGCGGCACTTCCTCAGATTTAGTTGCAAGCCGGCATTGCTCACACGTGCGAAAATCTTTTTTCAGACGTTGGAGATGCATGGAGAAATCCGGAGCGAAGACAACGACATCGTCGAGGTTAAACAAGCACGTGTACCATTTCAAGTTGCGCAGAATGGTGTCCATCATGCGCTGAAAGGTCGCAGGTGCATTACATAGACCAAATGGCATGACGTTGAACTCGTACTAGCCGTCGAGTGTGACGAAGGCGGTATTCGGTCGAGCGTCGTCAGCCATTGGTACTTGCCAGTACCCCGAGCGCAGATCAAGAAAAAAAAAAAATCGGCTCCGTGAAGCGGCAGTGGATAAACATCCTTGCGAGTGATCTTATTGAGCCGTCTGTAGTCCACACAGAACCGCACAGGACCGTCTTTCTTCGCAACAAGAACAACAGAAGACGCCCATAGACTGTTCGAGGGGCGAATGACGTCGCGTCGGAGCATATCGTCAACCTGCTTGTTAATTACCCAATGTTTAGCAGGCAACACGCGATATGGACGTTGTCGCAAAGGTAGATGGGCACCAGTGTCGATGTGGTGCGCAACAGCGGACGTGCGACCGAGAGAACTTCGCCCGACGTCGAAAGGAGAACGATATTCTTGCAACAGGTCGAGAAGCTGGGAACGCTGTGCCGCCGTAAAGTTGTCAGCAATGGAGGGGCCAAATACTTCAGCAGATGACGGATCAGAAGTGGAAACAGCATTGATGGTACACGAACTGGGACAACGCAAGTCATCAGGTACATTCAGGACTTGTGCGTCGTCGACTGGTTCTACTCTGCCGAGACATTCCCCTCGAAGCAAGGTAACAGTGTACGGAAATGGGTTGGTTACAAAATAGCGGCGTTGCTCTGGGTGACTTGCACGGTCGTGAAAGGTACTAACAACTCTTTCCTGCTACAAGGGCGGTCGCATGGCGAAACGAGTGCAATTTTGTCGGAGAGACCAGCGCAGTAGACCAACACAGCTGTCGTCGAGTTTGGGTATCGTCTTTCATGAGAATTTTGCTCAGTGTCGAGGGAGTGTCTTCAGGCGTCAAATGCGAGAAGGGTGACAGTTCAATTTCGGCGGAGGCACAATGGATGACGGCGTCGTGACAGGAGAGAAAGTCCCACCCCAGGAAGACGTCATGAGAGCTTGCCGGAATGATGATGAACTGGGCGACATACAAAACGTCCTGAATGACAACGCGAGCTGTGCACCCTGCTGTAGGAGGAATACGATGCAAACTAGCAGTACGGAGAGACAACCCAGAAAGTGGCGTCGTCACTTTTCGAAACAAGAGGCAAAGTTTTTCGTCCATAACTGTTATGGCAGCTCAAGTGTCAATAAGAGCCGATGTACGAACACCGTCCACAAGCACGTCAAGAGGGCTTTCACATTGCAATGGCGTCGCAGTCCTTGCCTCTGGGACTGCGACGACTAGTTTTTCCGCTCATGAGCAGCCGAACTCGGCCGCAAGAGAGACAGGGAACGACGTCGTGGAGACGGCGACCTTCGAGTAGACAAACCTGGGCGAGATGACCGTGGCATAGATGGCAGTTTGTCATTATATGGACGACTAAGCTGGATAGCAACAGGCGAAAAAATGGGAGCCGGCTGTACTCGAGAGCAGTAACGGGCTACGTGACCGGCGTAGCCGCAAGCAAAGCAGATGGGCCGGTTGTCGGGTGTGCGCCATCGGTTTGCCGGGGTGGGTCTCGCCCGGAACGGTGGCTGAAAAGGCTGCACGGTGGGCTGTAAATGAGGCTGAGGGGTTGCGCCAACATACCTAGCGGGCATACCCACTGCCAAAGATGGAGGTCGAGAAGCAGCTTTGGGGTAAGTCAGAAGAGCAGGTGCTGGAACGACTTGAGGCGTCCTGGCGACAACTTGGGCATAGCTGAGGGGCGCAGGAGCCGGAGGTTGTTGAGGGTGGTACGCAGGCATGACCTCCACTATTTACTGCTCAATCGCCCAACGGATGGGAGGGAGAATGGTAGTGGCTGATTGTTGAATAGCCGGTGGGTGGGCAAAGGGCAAGAAAGAGAACTGGTGCGCAATTTCGTCCCGGATGAAGGACTTGAGGTCTGTCATCAACGCCACTTGGTCACAACCGGCCTCAGAGCCAGCAAGCGTTGCAGCTCGTGGTGGGGAGCGACGTGTCATCAAACGCTGCCGGCGGAGCTTCTCGTAGCTCTGACACAATATGATGACCTCAGCCACTGTGCCAGGATTTTTGGCTAGCAGCATCGTGAGGGCATCATCGTCAATGCCTTTCATGATGTTTCGAGTCTTGTCAGACTCGGGCATGGTTTGATTGGATTTCTTGCACAAGTCCAGTACATCTTCAATATAGCTGGTGAATGACTCACCAGCCTGCTGAGCGCGTTCACGCAAGCGCTGCTCGGCTCTCAGCTTACGAACAGCAGGGCGGGCGAAAACGTTGATTACAGCGGTCTTAAAATCGGCCCAGGTTGCAAAATCAGACGCGTGGGTGTTGTACCACAAACTGGCTACGCCCGCGAGGTAGAACACTAAGTTGGTCAGCTTGCCGTCCTCGTCCCATTTGTTGGTGACGCTTACGCACTCGTAAATGGCGAGCCAGTCCTCCACGTCAGTGCCATCAGCGCCAGTGAAGATGGGTGGATCGCGGATCCTGGGGACACCGGACAAGGGGGTGGCATGGGAGGAGTCGTTTGCAGAGAGGCGTCGTCGGGCATGGTAGATGGCACGGTACGCGCTCGAAGCTTTAAAGGGCTTTGAAAGGGAATGCAGCACTCTCCACCAAATTGTTAAGGTGTTTATTAGCCGGAAACCAGCGATCATACGCTATGGCGACAGTGACGGTCAAGCACGGACCCTCAGCGCGAGCGGCGTCCTTGTTGGGTATCCCCACTAGAAGGTAATCTAGAGTTTGACCCATTTCAAAGTTCGAAAGCTTTGCTACAAAATAAATAAATAAATAAATAAATAAATGAAAATATTCAGACTGTAGACTCCTAAATTACTCCTAAATTACCTTTTTTCCATGCTTTATTCAATCATTTACTTAATGTTCTTGGTGAAACTATCTGCTTCATTTTCTACATCCGTTATTTCTAATTGTTCATTTCTCATTATCTTTTGCCCTTTTTTCAACAGTTTAAAAACCGTGAGCTAACAAATTAACAGTATTTCGCCAGAACTACCAGGTTCTTGGCCAATCGCTCAGCGTGGGTGTGTGCCACAGTTTCCAGGCACTTCCTTCCTTCCTTCCTTCTTGAGCACAGGGGTATGTTAACTTGTGCAACCGGGCCCGCCATACTGGTATCCCTGACTATGGTTTGCACTGACCAATATTCTTGCAAGGAATACCTAACGAAATTTTTATTTGCTGTACGTATAGTTACTGGCGTCCCGATTTTTTCTTAGCTAAGTACCCATATCTGGTAATTTTCCTTGTGGATATGTGCCACAAACGTTTAAAAGTGAATAATTGAACCAACCTTGGCTAGGGTGGTTTAACGATCACCAATACGTGTGACTGAATTCACAGTTTCGGTGGCTGGCCCGCCAGGTATAGGGTAGCCGACTCTTCAGTGAAGGAACGCGGGGCAGATAGTTGGGGGTGTGTACAATTATTGCTTTAGCGAGCTAGTGAAATGAGTCTTTGTGCTGGTGATATTTTCCAGACAAATACACTGTTTCTTCATAGCTGCGGGCTCAAAGCACTTCAGTAGGCTACTTGCAGTTCGAAGTATTTTCTCTTGCTCAATAAACGTACACATAAACGTGTTCGTACTTCCCGGGAAAGTTCAACTGGAGTGGCTAAAGCCTCTCGTAGTGAACGCCAGCCACTACTGCATTATTTTGTGCCTGCGATTTGTGGGATCTTCATGCTGCTTACACTGAGGCACGTTCGACTTGCGTTGTATCACGTAAGTATTTCCCGCTTTATGGTTCGGAATAAATCTACGACTTGTAGCTGTCGGACAAGGATGGAGAGACGTGGTACGCTGCCAGAAAAGTTCGGGCAGTCCCGCTAATACCGGTATAGTGTCTAAAGGCTGGTGCACACCGGCGACTTAGCAGTGGTCGTGCGACCATTTGCGACTGGTCGTGAACAGTCGTGATTGGTCGTAAACGGTCGCAAAGCAACTGCTTTGGCTAGTCGCTTCTTGACCGATAGTCGCTTCCTGACCAGCCTCAAAGCGACTGCTTTGGCTAGTCGCTTCCTGACCGATAGTCGCTTCCTGACCAGCCTAAAAAATTGGTCAGGAAGCGACCAGCTAAAGCAGTCGCTTTGCGACCGTTTGCGACCGTTCGCGACTGTTTGCAACCAGTGGCAAATGGTCGCCCGACTGCTGCTAGACGCCGATGTGCACCAGCCTTAACTCTACAGCCATTATGTTTCAGATCAGTTATAGACAAAGCATCCCACAAGATCGCCTTCACAGCGACACGGCACTGACGGACTCAATGGGGCCGTGAGCCTTCCGGCGGTGTTCCTTCAAGGTATTCAAATTCTAAATGCTGGCTGCTTCTTCTACCGATGTAGACAGTCAAAATGTCCGAAAATGGATCACACAGCCAGTAAGCAACCACTGTGCGTACACGGATCTGTAAGAAGAATTGGTTGTCGTATTCCAGCTGTCGCACAGAAAATGAGGCATCTTCGATGATCGACTGTGCGTACACGGATCTGTAAGAAGAATTGGTTGTCGTATTCCAGCTGTCGCACAGAAAATGAGGCATCTTCGATGATCGATGGCTAAACCTCACCGGCTCAAAATGGCGCCTTGAGAAAGTCGTATACCTTACGGCTACATTTGTCGACGAACTTCTTGAATAGGTTAGCCATAACCACATTACGGCAATATTTAGCTCATTCTTTTCTATATACAATAATATGCAGGATCAGCCCATGCTGCTCGTCTGCTTGCAGGCAAGCGAAGGCGTACTCCCAGTGGTAGATCAACACATAAAGTACGTTTAAACGCCACCTTCGCCCCACCCCCCTCCCCTGAAAAGAAAGAAAAAAATTGGCAGCATATCCACGGAGGGAATGATGGAGAGTGGGGTGAAGCTTTCATCCGTCCATTCGTTCTTGTTTTCATCCATCCATGCGTCCGTCTGTGTGACCGTTTATGCATACATGCGCCCGTCCGTGTGTCCGTCTGTTCCTGCGTCCGTCCCTGCGTTCTCCCATGCATCCGCCCCTGCGTCCGTTCATGCGTGCATCCATGCATCTGTTTGTGTGTCCGTTCCTCCGTCTATTCAACACTGACAATTACCATTATCTCGCATCCTTTCATCATATATTCCCCATATAGAAGCACCGCCATCCAGCGGACATTCCAAGGACTAAACGAGAGGTGGCACACGCACACTTTTCTACGGCTTTCACTTCGGGCCTACAGCCCACCTTTATCCACCTCGTCTTCATGGTATATACTAGTTCACTGTATTCATGGAACTGCGACCCAACGCTCGTTAAACCTTTCTAAAACCTGGGAGGTTACGCCCAGCGAGTATAACGTAGCAACCTTTTCCTGTCAGATAGTGCTCAATGTACATGCCAATGGCTGTTAATGGGAAATGATAGACAGGAGAATTCGGCTTTTACTTTCTTACCGCTTGCGCTTTGTATCTACTTCCCACCTTTAACAACCATGTTCATGGTATATACTAGTTCATTGTATTCATGGCACTGCGGCTCAACGCTCGTTAAACCCTTCTAAAACTATGGAGGTTACACCCAGCGAATATAACTTAGCAAACTTTTCCTGTCAGATAGTGCTCAATGTAAAGGCCAATGGCTGCTATTGGGGATCGCAGTGTGCGTGTTGACTAGAAGCCGAAAGCTCCTGTCTCTCATTCCTCATTAGCAGCCATTGGCATGTACATTGAGCACTATTTTTTATTGTTCTCTCACCGAAATCTCTACTACTACATTGGTTGCGAGGGACAATTGGGTGCCGCTATAAGGAGCTTTGCCCCTAAAACATTTCTGGCTAGGCCACTGCTTGTTTCTGCGGAAGCAGTGACAGCTGCTACTTTGCGAGTGTTTTTGGTGGAACGCGTACAAACGTGGCACTTATTGATCAACACCCACAGGTCTGGCAAAAATAACAAAAAAAACAATTGAAAACGAGAACTTCTCCCCCGTAAATTTACAGATAAGTGGCGTCAATGTACAGTGTTACGTTTGGCCCGGCAATTCGTCTGGGCAGACGCTGTTGTGCGTAAGCCAGTCTACTAGGGAGGCTTTCAACCCCATCGGCGCCCAGTCTGCAAGACGTTGTCCTATGGATGTTGCAGGAAGCAGTCGGGTCTCGAGGAAAGCTTCACGAGACAAGCCTTTTGTTGAAGGGGCTCGAACAGCAGGGGGATGGGGCCAATGTGGCTGGTCTCATTAAGTCAACCTTTTGACTCGGCTATTGTCATCTACGCGAGAACATTGCGAAGCACCGACAGCCCGGAAGCGTGGGAAGACGTCGAAGGAGCAGTTCCCTGAAGCTGAAAGCAGCATGGACCGCTGCTGACGTTCGGGTTAGCGGCCAACTCTCCAGAAGAGCTCAACTTTCCCTCTCCAGATTCTACATCATCGCCCTGCGGCGCCTTCAAGGCGGGGGCCGTGTGCGTCAATATGTGGTGCGCTCGTGCTCACATTGGACCATTGAGGCTTCGTCACCCGATTTGTGGCGAGAGTGCTTACCGCCGCCTTCTTCGAATCTCGGTGTAAAGGAGACAGCGGGCTATAAAAGCCGGAGCATTTTGTGAATCCTGTGCGGAATCATGAACTGAATCTCTGTTGCACATATTGCGGAATCTTATGTAGAATCATGCGTAGAATTATGAGTGGAATCATGAGCGGTACCATGAACTGAATCTATGTTGTACATAATGCGAGATCTTATGGATCCCTGCACAGTTTCTATCTCTCTTCTATAATGTAAATAAATCTTCGTTCTACCTCTCTCAACGCTTCTCCCTCACTGGCGAGCATCGGCTATGTGGACGACGGCGGGGTGCCAGCTACCCTAAAGAAAACCCGCCGTACCTGCCATCAACCTTCGAGCCCTTAACAACTGGTGGCAGCGGTGGGATGCTATCATCCACCTCCTACCCTTTACAACAGCCAGATGCAGCAGAGCATAGCCGTCTTCCCCAGTGGCGCACTTGGTTAGCGCACGGTACTTATACGACAGTTCTCGTGAGCTATGCTGGGGTTGTGAGTTGAAGCCTCACCTGGGGAATGAACTCTTTATTAGTTTTCAGATTTAGTCATGAGGTTGTATACTCAATCCTGTCGACTTCCTGGCTTGAAAACATTTGTTTACTGGAGTTATGTGCAGGGACCATTCTTTAAGGCACCGCTCCTACATGCGACCGTATTCCCCAGTGGCGCAATTGGTTAGCGCACGGTACTTATACGACAGTTCTCGTGAGCTATGCCGGGGTTGTGAGTTCGAGCCTCACCTGGGGAATGAACTTTTATTAGTTTTATTATTTAGACATGAGGTTAATTGTATACTCAATGCTGGCGACTTCCTGGCTCGAAAACATTTGTTTACTGGAGGTATGTGCAGGGACCATTCTTTAAGGCACCGCTCCTGCATGCGACTGTATTCCCCAGTGGCGCAATTGATTAGCGCACGGTACATATACGACAGTTCTCGTGAGCTATGCCGGGGTTGTGAGTTATACGATGAGTTATACGATTGGAGTTATACGATGCGCTCGTATAACTCCAATGTATTAACAATCTGCGAAGATCTGTCTGCATACCAGTAGTTAAAACACTCGTCTTTGGATCTCAGGGGCTCGAGTTCAAAATCCAGCGTAACCAAACGGTGATCGCAGCCTCTGTTGTCCTCGCGACTTCCGATCTTTCGTGGGTCCAGAGCAAGCGCCCGAGCTTTCGAATATTACAAGATACCTTATTGTACGCTTCATCCATCCATCCGTTCCATCTGTTAAGGAGTGCCGGCATATCGTGGTTATTGTGTGTGAAGTTGGACACCCATGCATGGCTCACCTATGCAAAACTCTTTCTAATAGCCTATTGCATAAAAAATAGGTAAATACAAAGCTGATACGTTACCAAGAGCCAAATGCGAAATTTATACATCAACAGGCGAATACAGAGCCAATAAGGCAGACACAGCTCGAATGGACTAATACCGAACCAAGAGACAAGCACAGATCCGACAGGCGTCGAACTGTTTTGGGTTGTGTCAATAATCCATTATACCATTGGTTTTTTGTTGCGACTTTTGGCTGAGTTGGTGATAAAGGGATGGACTGTTTTTTTTGTCAGTTTAATTATTGAAAGTTATTCGTTACACTCTCGGTATGTTTAAAAATTCACTGTGATCGAACGCCGCTAAGAGCAAATTTGTCGGGTGATATGTCGGTTTCAATTGATTGAGGTTAAGATGATACCAGTGCTTCGTAGAGACTTCACTATATATATGTTGCATGTCTTTGCTTGTGCAAGAATGAAATTAAGTTTGCGCAATTCGACTATACGTTCCGCGGCAACAAAGCCAGGGTGTACCACAACACGACGCAGAGACACTGCCAGTCGTCATCAGCAATCTGTGCGCAAACTACCCTAAACTTCGAGAGAGCAAGAGCCTAAATGGGTGCTGCAAGGATTCATCCTGAACCATCGTTCATTTCGACGAATATGCTTCACCATAGCCTGCCGCTAATATCCTTCACCGGAGTTGACCTTGCCTAGGTCTTACAGTGGCACTAAAGAGCAAAACAACCCTTCGCCTATTAGTAAAGAACTATTTCACAATCGCGAAAACGCTACGCTCACCGCGACACGACGGTTAGTGAGTAAGGTAGAAAACACATGAAATGAAAATGTGGGTGGGGATGCTACTTTGAGGTTCGCACACCAAACAACGTGAAAGTAAAACATTTTGAAGGCTTCTGCTGGGCCACACGTAGCTTCCTATCGATAAAAGTGGCTTATATTGCAATCTGTGTGTGTCATAGACTTAGAGTGCCACGAAATTAGCAAAAATACATTTAGGTTCTTTACGGTGCGTATGTAGATTTTTGCCCGAAATTTACAAACGAAACTTCAACCTTGATTGATATGTGAGGTTTAACGTCCCAAAACCACCATCTGATTATGAGGGACGCCTTAGCGGAGGGCTCCAGAAATTTTAACCTCTTGGGGTTCTTTAACGTGCACCCAAGTTTGAGCACATGGGCATACAACACTTCCGCCTCCATCGGAAATGCAGCCGCCAAATCCGGGACTCGATCCCGCGACCTGCGGGTCAGCAGCTGAGTACCTTGATTACTAGACCACCGCGGCGGGGCGAAACTTCATCTTTGATTTTGTTCGCTAATATTGAACTTATAATGATGAAAATATGGCACTAGACTTCTCAAAGTGCAGTTTGTAAAGATAAATTATGTCATTGTTCCTCTTTAGCGCACCTTCAATGTGAGATTCACGCATCAAGGCGTCTTCTGTATTTTTACAGGGAATATAGACTTGAGATATCACGCGAAATTGCAGAAATTTCCGTAAAAGTTTATTTATGGTGTGCGGGAAAATTATACAAAACGTCCATTACCATGCACTGAGATACCGCATCCGACTAAGATCCAAACCAGATCTGACTAAGGCTTCGAATACCAGAAAACATCGCGCATGTTGCATTAGCTAATTTCGCAGAAACCGTGAATTTTCAATTTGTATGCTGTTCCACAGAAAGCATTTGCTTTGTTTAAGCGCATAATCTTGTAAGGGATCAATAACGAGGCAAAGTTGGATCGCTGTGTGATCCATGTATCCTGCTTCATTTAGCACGTGAAGTAAGATGACGTGTTTTGTTAGATTTAAATAGCTAAACAAGTTTTGAGTATGTCAGAAAACTATTCCAATTGGTAATTGGAGCTCCCGATAACATGCGAGCCAAATCATATTGCGTAGAATGCGGCTTAGAATTGGCAAGAATTTCTCGAAGTTAGTTAAAAATTGTTTGCTCTTCTCTAGGCAAATGACAATACAAGCTCAAAAATCACTCGTAACTGCCATTGTTTCAGCCATTGGTTGATCTGAGCATGGTGTGCTCGGTTGTTACCGGGTGTCGTAATTGCGAGAAAAGTGTCTGTGCTGTTATCTGTCTCTTGCTGTTCACTGCGAAGAGCATGCGTGCGCATCGGAGCTGTTATCTTGTTGAAAGCACGACGACCAGACTGCGTCGGGTCAGTTGTGTTCCTGCCATCGGATGCGATAAACGGCTTTCGAACACCGGCGTCTTCATTCTAATATTGGCGACGAGGATGTGATAACGCGGCACTGAGGCTATGGCCACCACTTTCGAGAAGCTGTCGGACTTCTGTTCGGACAACGTCAACATATATCTAAAAAGGTTCGAGTGATTCGTGAAAGCAATTGAAAGAGACGCCGGAGAAGCTTGAAGCCTCCCTGACCATTGTAAAAGAGAAGACCTACATGACACTGCGTAGCATACTGCAGCCTAAAATGCCCACCAAAAGTACTAAGATGCCAAGAAGGCGCCACAACACATCTATGCCCTAAAGCGGTCTGTGCGGTACCGCTTCTACCGACGAAACCAGGCCTCAAGTGAAACGGTTTGCGCAGTTTTTCGTGGAATTGAAGAGGTTCGCCGCGACATGCTCGTCTGGAACTTTCTTGGGAGAATGGCTACGGGACCGCCTCATGGGTGAACTATGGAGCGAGACCGTGTGGTGCCCCCTGCTATCATTGCCCGACGACGACGTCACTTGTGACCGAGTGTGCAAGCTAGCCACCGCTATGGAAGACGCACAGTAATACACCGAAGACATGCTGTCCGACAACGCTGGAGCCAGCAAGGCTGAACTACATAGGCAAGGAAGCCAAGTGGAGCCTACTGCAACAAGAAAGGTACCTGAATATTCTATACCCAAAAAACTGCAATAGGTTGTCATAGGTGCGGTGGGAATCACCCTCCTAGAAGGCGGCTATTTTGAAAAAAAAATGCCTTATTTAAGTGCTGTAAACTTGGTCATGTCGCAAAAATGTGCAAAAGGCAGTTGTGTACGTAGTAGAATAAGTACCGGCAGCAGGGAAGGATTTGCTTACTATATGCTAAACTAACAGAGCAGGCAGGGTGCCTCTCATATGGTAAAGGTAATCATAAATGGCCACGAAGTAACGATGGAGATTGATACGGAGACTGCCCTTACAATTATGTCTGAAAAAGACGCTAGAAAACTTCTCCTGCTTATCGTACAACAGCGAGGACAGAAAACTCGGAGTGTACAGTGGCACTGCAATCTGTGGAAAGGGTGTTGTGCAAGCCGATGTCAGTTGCGGGAAGCAAAGCCACCGCCTATCACTTGTCGTTGCCAAGTACGAAGAAGGTGTGCTCATGCCTTTGCTTCTCGGTCGTGACTGTCTCGCAAATACAATAGTCAACTGGTTCTATGCCACGCAGAAATTGCATGACGTTGCGCTTAAGCTACAAGCAGTCGTGCCCGTAAAGGCTCTAGAAGCTGAACAACTATTAAAGCAATACTACGTTGTCACTTTTTAACCCTTTGATGCCCAAAATTTTGTTTAAAATGCACAATATGAAGAAAACTCTGGCATGCATAAAGAAAGGTCACAATATGCCAATTACCTTGTCAGAAAAAAATTATGTTTATTTATAGGTGAGTAATGAGGTGTTTCTCCTGAGCAACATTGGGCACTTGAGGCACTACTTCACGTGGAATGCCTTGAAGCAGTTGCGGCTTGGAAGGAGGCACAAGTGCATGTTGCACTTAGTGCAGTACATAAACATGTAGCCGAACTTACAGAACTTGCATTGGTTCTTTTTTTCGCCGTACTGTGGCCAGTGGTTCATGCCATCGTACCTCACGTCCACTGTGGGCCTCGGCGTCACCGGAGAATGGATCAAGTTTTTGGCGGGCATGATTCCAGCTTCAGCAGCCATACCTGACTTTCTTTTCAAAGGATTTGACTTAAGATGTGTAAGGTTTTGGGCAATCTGTATTCGAAAAGCTAGCAGAGACAACCTTCTTTTGATAGATAGCTGGGCACAGTGGCGCTTATACAGGAGCCACCCATTGACAATAGAAACATCCATCATCCAGTAAAAAATCCGCATGTACCATCTTTTCGATTTGTGGTCTGTGCGGTATAGCTCAATAAGCATGTCGGCGAGATCAACACCTCCCATGAAGGCATTGTACTCCTCTACGGCGAAAGGGCGTGGACCATCAATGCTGCGCTTTTCTTTGCTGTTCCACCGCTTGCACAGGTCGGTTGGTTGGACACCAGCGTAGCTTGACACGAGGTGTACGGAGTTGCTGTCAAACCATTTGATGACTCCAATGTTAGAGTCCTCGTCCACGCGAAAATCCACCGAGCCTCTTCCTTGCGCCTTGAGAGTTGCGTCAGGTGCCAGCGGACACTTCTCCGTCCTGTCGACTCTAACGGTACCAACACTCAGAAATCCTTTGCGCTTCAACTCGTCTACCAGGCGCAGACTGCTGAACCAGTTATCAAAAAATAACTCGTGGTTCCTGTTTTCCGGAAAATCTTTCACCAGATCGATGACTATATCACCAGAGATGCCGAATCCATTGTCATGAGCAGTACCTTTATCTTCATAGATGATGAAGTCGTGCATAATTCCGGAGACACCTGCCCTTGTGAACACCTTATAGCCCCACTTGTGGGGCTTCGATTTTATGTACTGCTTTAGCAATGAGCGCCCCTTGAAGGGAATAATTTGCTCGTCCACACTCTGCCATTCTTCTGGGGCCACTGCCTTCATGTTCTTCTTCAGCTGTTTCACAAGTGGGAGCACCTTGAAAAGGCGGTGGTGGCCCTCAGCGTCTCGTGGCGTTGCCTGACAGTTGTCGTTCATATGTAGGCATTGATGTATGGCCTCGAATCTATTTCTAGACATGAGGTCCGCTACAGGCTCAAACCTCGTTCTACACTGCCAGAACATCCGGAAATGAGGCACCCTGACTGTCGCTCAGAGACCAAGGATGAGATATTTTCTCATCTCCTCCTTGGTGATGTTTGCACAGGTGCCATTCTTCTGGGTGGAATACAGATTTGATTGATAGCACAGTGTGTCTACCATATCTTCATCGAAAAAGGCACAAAAGTATTGGTATGGACTTAGCACATCGTCAGGCGGTGGGGGCAGCTCACCCTTCCAGGCTGTGTCATCAAGCATAATGTCTTTTGTTGTCCATTTTCTGCGAACGCTTTTTTTCATCTTTCTGCGCTGTGCGGCCGTGTGGCGGGATGTTCCCGGAACAGCTTCAACAGGGTTGATTGGCATTCCTCCGTCGTCGTCTTCTCGTGGATGTTGATCGCAAAGATTTATCACAACTTCGAGCGAACAGGAATCAATCAATTTTTTATCATCTCTAGGTTCATATTCGGGATCATCTGGGTCGCTGTCAAAATACACATCGGATAATTCACCATCCGGAAGGAAGATTAGCTCCTGTATTTTTTCATCTGTCAGCCATTTCTTTTCTTTTGACATCGCCATCTATACATGAAAAACAAAAGAATATTGTCCAATAACTATCACTTATCGTAGTTCATAGAAATGAGATTTCGTTATTGCCTGGTTTTGCGTTCAGTCAAGCAGAGAAACGCAACAAGCGTCCAACCCTCTATCGGCTTACACCTCCGCAAATGCCCGACGTTGCTCGTGAGCAACAGCGTTTTTTTGAGGGAAAATTTCTAACGCGTGAAATGCGGCCACACCATTCAGCCTGTTCATAAGTGTTCTACAACGTCTTATGCGCAATTTTGAGTATAACATAGCTCGCGGTAGCGTCCCATTCCGCTATAGTAGGATAAATTTACTCACGTGTGCAGAGCTTGCGTTGCCACCTCTCAAACGCTCGAACAAAGTACTAGAAAAAGGCGATGCTGCCATCTGTGTGCATTTCTTTGAAGCTTAGGACGCTTGGTAGACTTTGTCTCTTTCCACAGATGGCGCTAGCAGTATCACACAACAACATGCTTTTGCGGAAAAAATTATTTTTGGGGTTGTTGCCCCAGAGCAACAGTGGGCATCAAAGGGTTAAGCAGAATAAGGTGCTATTGCAAGGGTATAGCATTTGCAGAAAAAAAATGTAATTCCGGTTTTCTGTAAAGCCAGGCCTGTACCGTATGAATTACCAGAGCAAGTCGAAAAAGAAATGGGGGAACTAGAGAAGGCTAAGGTAATTTACCGGGTGTGGCACAACACTACAGGTGACGCCACTAGTTATTTTGGCCCACAAAAGTGGCTAAGACTATAGAGTCAGTGTGAACAACTCCATTGATGCAGATCGCCATCCCTTACCTCTTTCAGATGACATTATTGCGTCCTCAGTTGGAAGAACTGTGTTCACTGTACTAGACTTGGCCAAAGTGTATTTACCGCTGGAGTTAGATGGGCGTGCTGAAGAACTTCTAACGGTTAAGACGCACATGGGTCGCTTTAGATACCGGCGGTTGCCATACGGCGTAGAGTGCACAATCAATGTTTCAGGCAGTCATGGACCAAGTTTCGCAAAGCATACCTGGCACAGCCTATTACTTATATGACGTACTTATTGCTGGAAAAACCCTAACAGAGTGCTACAGTTGAACGAACGAAGTTATAAAGGCTCTGCGCAAGCATGGAATTCGAGCAAATGTTCGAGTAAATAAGTTTTTTTTTTCAAGAAATATCCTAGTATACCTGGGGCACAAGATAGACCAACACAGTCTGCATTCCACAGCGGGCAATGTGAAAGCGGTGTTTGAAGCACGCAAACCTACAGTGTGAACCAGTTATGGGCGTTTCTGGGCTTTCTAAATTTCTATGCAAAATGTTTATCCAACTTGGCTGGACAACTAAAACCACTTCACCAGCCTCTACGCAATTGAGGTATATTGCAATAATTGGGTATGTGCGCTCGACGTTTTATGCAATGTAATCAGTTGCTAAATAAAGGTAGTATTGTATGACGTATTAAAAAAGAAATGCCGCTCATATGAGCTTCTGTTCATTGGTTGGGCGTGGTTTATCGCACGTTGTGCGTGTCGTTGAACGCCCAGGCGCTTCGCTTCCAGATCAATGTAGCAAGTGAAGAAGAATAATACAAAACACCTTTTACCATGTACTAAGATATGAGGTTCCAAACTGCATTCGACTAGCTTAAAGGCTTCCAATTATGAAAAATATCGTGCCAGTTGTTTTAGCTTGATTTCCAGGATCCGGAAATTTTAATCCGCATATACCCTTCCCGAGAAAGCAAATGTGCGACTCCAACAAAGTGCTCGCCTCCTGGCGGCTGAGCCTGGAAATGGCGCCAAGAGTCGACCTTGAAAGGAGCTATATGTAACCACGTTGCGCGCTTTGAGAAGCGGCTGCATAGTTCCTTTGTTTTCGCCATGCCATATGCGTGAACCCGAAAAACAAGTAAGCGATGTTCAATGACCATTGAAATGTGCCGCGATGCGTGGCATCGCGCTGGAAAGATGGTAACCTATTGTTCTATTGCTTCCCGAAGGTTGCAGACGAGAGGCGTTGGAGAACGGGGCGAATCGGAAACTTACGCATTGGAAAGCAGGTGACGGATACCATAAGGAAGTATGTTTTTATCGATTCACTCGCGAGGACTTAATTCTAGGTGAGTAAACCGTTACGTATCGTGTGTACATTTTTATCGATACTCGGGATTCTCTAAGCGGGGAGCATAGTTTGTTTATATAAGCGAGCGCTTTAAGAAATCGTTTGCGTTAAGTGTGTATTTTTCGCATGTGCTCGTTTTCTGCGCAAGACGTATACGGCTACCAATTCGCAAACTAAACTGCGGTAATTTTTTTATTTCACATCTATCTATCTATCTATATATCTATATATATATATATATAGGCAGGCATCGTGGTTGAATGGCCGTAGTGCTGCAAGTAGTCAAGTAGAACCCGTGAGCAGTCACAACGTGGTTTCTTTCTCCGTTTCAATCAGTCTGGCCTTTATCAGGATTGAGGATACAACTTGTTGGTGCTCAGCTTTATACAATCTTAAATCAGAAAGAGAGAGAGAAAGAGGAAGAAAAAAAATTAATGTGGACTCCCCCGGGTGCTACCTTTCACTCTTCCTTCCCCTTCCCTCTTTTCACCTTCTTTTCACCTTTAGGATGTCTGTGGTCTGTGTATCCTTCCTTTCACTAACGTATTGTTCCCGACCAGACGGCGCCGCATGGCTCTGACGGTTCGGTGTGGGGGAAAAGAGCTTTTTTAAGAAGTTTAAGCCTTTAACTACTCAGCGCCTCGTGAACATCTCGTCGTTGAATAAGGGGCGCCGCGTTTCGTCGCAGAGGCTGGCAAGCGGGTGCAATGTCAATTCTTGCCCGCTTCTGGATTACCCGTGCAGTAAGGGCCTCCCTATTGTGCACAGGGTTGCTGTTGGGCATTTCATGTTTGGTACAATTGATTGGATAGTAAGGTAAAAACAAACAGACGACAGCTGTACTTAGGAAGAGTAGTTACACTTGGAAACATTTTGAATTGTCCAGTGCCCTTCGCAGCTGCAGTGCCGTGAACTCAGTTATTATTTTCATTATTGCCGTTATTGTTTTCTAATGCTTCAATTGCTGCGACTGTACCCGGACTCTCATTTATTTCTCTATCGAGGGTAGTTAAATCGGTGGATAAGGTATGACTCTCGTTGTTCATGTTCTCGGTTTGATATAAAACCCATCTGTAAGAGTGTGACTGATCACATCACAGACGAGTTCCCGATGATCGGCGAAACTGTGACTCCCGCGAGCCACAATCGCCCCCTCACCATCAACAACAGCGCACCACTACTAGGGGGGAAGTCTGCTGGACAGCCAACATTCATTGCGGATGTCGAGACCAAAAGCACTACATGACAGCACCACTACACCGCTCCTCCGAGGGAAGCCTGCCGAACTACGAAGCCGCGTCCTTCTATTGCGGACCCCGGGACCGGAACTCCCTACGAACACGTTCGCTGGGAGCCCAACTCCAAAATCTTCCCTACATCAACGAAGGCCTGCAGGGCATAACTACAATCTGCCGACTTCATCAGTGCCATCCCCGCACCCAAAAGAGATTGGCCTCTGAAATGTATGTCCAGCTCATCGCTTCCCAGTTCCAGGGCCACCTTCCTTAAAGTACGAAAACTTGCTGACAAACGAATTAGACATGAAATGCATAAATCAATATTGCAAGCGTATCTTCGTGCTAGATTAGTCCCCAAGGGTATGACACTTAACCTCACACCAGCCGCCACAAACCTTGACAAGCACGACCAAATAACATGGAAAAAATGTCCTCCTTCAGGCATCTCTTAAATTAACAGAAATCGCTCTCAATCACTGCAATTAGCAGATAAAGAAACTAGTCGCTATGATCAACACCATTCTCCGCCACAACACTTTATCGAATGAAAAAATCACTCAGTTCACAGAATTTGAACAGAATAAATACCAAGCCATCATGACCACTAAACTTCATAAACTCAAAAGTGACCATGTGCCCTACCCCGCGTTTCCTAATATAGTTCCTTATCACTACAACATCACCACCCAGGAAACCACTAACGGTAGAAACGATCATACATCCATGAACACACCCTGGGACACTGTGATTATAAACCTATCGGACACGAGTTTGTCACCTGACGAAAAAAAACTGCTATCTAAAGGACTAATAAGCTTCTGCCCGACCACAAAATTTTTCGATAAATTCCACTTGCTCCGAGACCTTGACAACTTCGCTAGAAGCTTAAGGTTGCACGAATATTTCTTGGACAGGCCTTCTAACCACGAAACAATTCACCGTCGTAAAACAAATGATTGGAAACCGAACAGTAATCGAGACAAGTGCCTGGACCTTTATATCACCGCAGTACAGAGAGATATAGTACAAGAATACTACAGACAGAAAGGAAACCGAGAAAACTTGACAAAAGCTGAAAAAAAAATGAGTATGAGAAATCTGGCATCTAGGATAGACATCACAATAAAACCCACTGACAAAGGAGCAATTGTAGTCCTTAATACAACCAACTACTTACAAAAGCATACCGCGAACTAGACGACTCAAAATTTTACGAACGCCTCGCAGGTGATTCGACAGACGAATACAAATGTATCATATCAACAGAACTAATGAAACTGCTGGATGCAGAAAACATAACCAACACTGACCACAAACTAATGCGAGCAGCATACCCTCATCCAGGTAGCTTTTACATCCTCCCAAAAATTCATAAACCCGGTAACCCAGGTCGACCAATCATATCAAGCATAAGTACAATTACTGAACCCATATCAGGGTACGTGGACAAACTAATAAGCCGCATTCCATGCACCCTCGCGTCGTACATAAAAGACACCACACATTTTATTCGAGACATTGCAGGTGTGTGTGTATGCCGAAAAACTCGTACTTGGTTACTCTTGGTGTCTTTTCATTCTATACAATTATTCTTCACGACGACGGCATGGCTGCAGTACAAAACGTGTATACATACCATAAACCATCTAACACCCCAGATTTATCTGCTGTTGCAACTTTGACGAAGATGGTCCTCGAATTAAATTCATTTGAATTCAATCAAAGGTATTCTTGACAAATCAGCAGAACCGCTAAGGGCACCAAATGGCACCCAATTATGCTAATATAATTATGGGAAAGCTAGAATCCAAATTTTTTGCACAAAGTTTCTTGAAACCACTGTTATACAGAATATACACAGATGACATGTTTCTTATTTGGACCCACAGCGAGGATGAACTTCTCAGCTTTATCGACACTTACAACGCTGTACATCCGAACATGCACTTCACACACACCTACTCGCAAGCAACCGTAAATTTTCTTGATGTTACCATAAAGATAGAAGACAAGCTTTCTACAACCCTATATCGCAAACCAACGGATCGACAATAGTACCTCCATTACCAAAGCAATCACCAGCGCCACTGTAAAAACAGTGTTCTATACAGCCAGACTCACCGGTTTAAGCGAATCTGCTCAAGTGACGCCGATTTTGAGAGGAGCTCACAGAGGCTAGACCTTATGCTCGATAAACAAAAATACCCCCCTCTCCCCACATGTAGTTGATGACGCCTTTCAAAACGCGAGAAAACTGATGCGTGATGACTTACTTATGAAGCGACCACCACAACAAGGCCAGCAATGAACAAACTTCTGCTTAACTTACAGCACAAACTTCCCCAAAGTAAACAAAATCCTTAAATGACATTACAACATCCTGGAACGAAGTAAACGTCTGAAACGTGCATTCCCATCCGCTCCTGGTGACGTTTAGAGACGACCACGCAACCTCAATGACACACTTGGCTACTCTCAAATCAATACCTCACCTCCTATTAATTTATGCCGACCTTGTTTAAAGTCACGATGCCTTGTATGTAAAGCGATGCGAGAAACACAAAGCAACCAGCGCACAATCCAAGTTTTCGATTAGCATACGAGGAAACCTAATATGCGATTCCTCTAATGTGGTATACCTACTCGAATGCAACGTGTGCAGAATGCAGTACATCGGACAAACAGAAACACCATTTAGGACTCTCTTAAGTAATCACAGAGCCCATGCAAAATCAGCCCCAAGTCTACCTCTATCAAAACATCTAAATCTTCCCGACCATGCATTCAATAAACTATTTGTAACTCTTAGAGACGGGTGTGATGGTTGAGGACGTTCGTCACTATGTTTGTTTATAGCGGACGAGAAAGGATTAACATGAACAATTTAAGCGAACAAAAGAAGCTTTATATTGTACACTAGAGAAGGTAGTGACGGGAGAAAATAAAACTATATATCCAACCCTATACGCCAAGCATCACGCAACATGCACGAGAGTCAGACCTTCATTAATATGCGCAGAGTTCGCGGCTACGCTAACTCAGTGTCCAGCGCGTATAGTTCTCAGTTCCTAAGAAGAAACCGCTGTCTCACAGATTTGGTCCGCGTCGTCCCGACATGATGCGGTCGTCGACGTGCGCGAGGACAAAGGTGGCACGGCTGGAAGGGCTGACGGCACACGGATGCGCTACCGTGTGCAGTGCCGTTGAGTCGGGCGTTGCGGCCAACCCAGCAGTCAGGGTCGCAACTCCTGAGGTCCAGGATCAGGCCACGGCTCACGAGGACCACACCCGGTAGGCCTCGCCCACGAACCTGCTCCCGGCCACTGCTCCCAGGCAGGAGCGGTTTAGCAGGCCCCGTTCTTGGACCTTGTACAGGCCGACGGACTCGACCTCGAACAGACACACCGGAGCTCGACCTGGCCTACACGTACGGGTCCCACGTCCGGCTTAGGAACGCTGCCAGGAACTCGTCCTCTCGAGCGGCGCACCGCTTCCTCTGCCTTCGTGGCCTCAACCCTCGAGCTCTCTTTTCCGCACGTTCCTTCTTCTTCTCCTCTTCTTTTTCATTTCTTGTTGTCGCCTTCGTGCCACCTGCCCTCCGCTCGTCTTCTTCGGTTTCGGTTTGACATTCCTTGGCGTCTTTAAGTCCTTTTTTCCACAAATCGTACCTAACACACAGTGATTTTGTGTCCTTTGGTTACAACGAGATTTAAATCAAACAGAGGACGTGAAAAACGAGAGTCATACATTGTCCACCGATTTAACACCCTTGATAGAGAAATAAATGAGAATCCGGGTACACTTGCAGGAATGCTTCCTTGTCTCGTCGTCGGGTTACCTTCGGTAAGTGAGGTTTTGCCGTCAGGACTTTGCCTGGTTGGCGTCGTGTTCGGAAAGCTCCGTCGCGTAGTCGTTGTCGTCGGAGGTTCTTTGGTAGTTCGTCGCACAGCAACCGCACCTCCATCGGTTGCTGCCCTTAGTTTCCCGGATACGGGCTAGGAGACCGGCCCCGCGTGGGGCCAGAGTACTGCCGATAGTGCGGTGACATGCGGCGGCGGTGCGACGGCGAACGGGAAGGACTTCGTGGTGTCCAGTGAGTTCCTGTCAGGTAGTCGGCGATGTCACGTGGACATTCCCCTGGCTGCAGATGTGGTGCATTGAAGGGGAAGCCACGCAGTCCCATCTGTCGGTACTCGCCACGTTCCATTTTCCAAGTTTTGTTGTCGTCCCAAAACACTACACAATGTCACGTTCCATTTCCCAAGTTTTGTTATCGCCGCAAAACACTACACAATTCTCAGCGCGAACTGCCCCTGCAGTTTTGTGTAGTGTTTTGGGGCGATAACAAAACTTGGGAAATGATATGTGGCAATATATACCCTGACGAAGACCGGTACACCGGTCGAAACCATTGCCAATAAAATTAAAAAAACTGCTAAGTTGTGTTTCTTCTCATCCCAAGTACGTTTGGCACATTGGAAAAACCTCTTCAATATATATATATATATATATATATATATATATATATATATATATACCATATTTACTCGCATAATCGGCGCACTCGCATAATAGGCGCACTCATAGTTTGGTCGCGGAAAATTCGATTTTTTTTAATTCCGCGCATAATAAGCGCACCCCGAACTTGGCCGTGATCAGAAACGATTCTACCCCCCAGCGGTACAGTTGGAACGCGGTCCCCGTACCCTGAAGAAAAAAAGAAGGCAAATCGATGAGCAAATAAAAAAAATTCGAAGTGCAACGACCTAACCAACGTGTTTGTCGAAATAAAACTTGAAATAAGAAAAAGCGTCCATGAGCGAAAAAAAAACGGCTGTTCCATCAATTACTGATACCCCCCAAATCACTGCGCTTTTTGGAGGTCACGTGTACAACGCCGGGGGCTCGATCGCCATCACCACCATCAAAGAAAAAGAAAGAAACGCCATTTTGCAAGCGGTGTGCGTATGTTGTGGTCGTGTATTGAACTTTGGTTCCACCATGGGGAAGTACGTGAGCTACACGGCTGGGTTTAAACTGAAGGAAGTGCAGTAGGCACTGGAGCACGGCAACCGGGCTGCAAGCAGGCATTTCGGCGTTGGAGAAACTAGTATTCGGTACTGGAGGGACCAAGAAGAAAAACTTAAGGCGACGAAGAAGACACGACGGGCTTTCCGCGGTGCCAAGACCGGCAGGTATCCGAACGTCGAAGAGCAACTGGTCCGGCATATACGGGAGCTACGACAAGACGGCTGTGCTGTGTCGTTGGATATTGTGCAGACTGAGGCGCGCAGAATAGCCGGAGCGCAGGCCATCGAAGCCAAAGAGTTCAAAGCCAGCTCCGGATGGACAACTCGTTTCATGCGGCGCCATGGCCTCGCACTGCGAAGGCGGACCACCTTGTGCCAGCGCTTTTTACTTATATAAAAAGCGCTGTTTACTTATTTTTTATAAAGTTGCCTTTTACTTGACAAGTGTGCAGATTTAAAGCGCGAGAACCGGGTTGAAAAAATTTTCGAAAATTTTACCCCGCGTAATTGGCGCACCCCTAACTTCGAGCCGGATTGGCGCACCCCTAACTTCGAGCGAAACGGCCGCGAGTGCATCATAAGTGTGGCATGTAGTCATGTTGTTGCATGACATGCATGTCGTGATTATCATGGTATAACTGTCTGTTCAAGAGCACGATTAAACAGAAAAGAAGAGAGAACAAGCGCTTCTTTGCAAATAAACTGTTTATTAGAAAGGAAAGAATATATAAACAGGCAATCAAAAAACAACGCATGCGTGAGCAGGCAAAAAAGTACGCCCGTGGCACATCGAGAACATAGGGTGAAAGAAAAAAAATAATCTCGGAACATAATCTCGGAACTCTTTATCGTGCAGCGAAACCGAAGACTGGCTGACGCATTGTTTCCCTCTTTTTCTTATGTGAAAATCTTCTGTCAACTCACGTGTTAATTGATTGTTAGATCGAAAAACCACTTCAGTATCCTGAAAAAAGAGGATAACAACCGCACTCTCTGCAATGAGCCGCGAGATGTGATGCACCCAAGGATTTCAAAGAAGAATCGTGCTCTCCGAGACGAACATTGACGCACCTTCCGGACTGACCGATGTACACTTTACCACAGCTAAAATGAGTCATGTAAACAACGCCCATTGCGCAGTCCACAAATCTTTTGCTGTGTTTCATGCGACATTGTGGAAACTCTCTGTGCATGCGTGAACAAATGGACTGCAGTTTGCTTTTGGCTGAGAAAAGTACATCGACTTTATATCTATTAGCGAGTTGCTTCAGTTCATGCAATGTCTTATGAAGATAAGGAATCGCTGCTACCCTCCTATCTTTCCTACTATCATCACGATGCCTGGAGTGGTTCGCTTCAAATTTAAGTTTCTTAATAATGTTGTTACAAACGTACAGCGAGAAAGCGCTTGTTCTCTCTTTTTTTTTGTTTATTCGTGCACTTGACTGACAGTTATACCATGATATCCAATTATCCCAACTTTCGGCTCTGGTGATTTTCATGTTTGGATGTGTCATTCACCTATGTCGTCCGTTCGCATCGCGTAATACCGAGTTTGGTACATGTGAAGCTAGCGAAACGGCCGCAAGCGCATCATGAGCGGGGAATGTAGTCATGTTGTTACTTGACAGGCATGTCATGATTTTCATGTTGAGGTCTGTTGCTCTTGTTCGCTGTGGAGTCATGTCATACCATACCAGTTTTGCAACATGCGATGTAAACGAAACCACCGCAAGAGCTGCAGGGCGATGAAATGTAAATCACGACATACATGTCATGATTTTAATGCTTGACTAGTCAAATATGCTCTTCACACAGTCATGTTATGCCGTACCAAGTTTGGTATCGATACCATTATCGAAATGGCCAGGAGAGCTAAAAGTCGTAGGCGGCTTTATTATATATATATATATATATATATATATATATATATATAGAGAGAGAGAGAGAGAGAGAGAGAGAGACTGAGACTGAGAGAAACAGATACGCTCACAGTAGCTGAAGTTCGCTAAGAAATGTTTCGCATTTAAAAAACATGGAACTAGACGTAGAGGCTCGCTATACCTTCATATGTAGACCGACCACCTTTATATAGTTCGTTAATGATTTCCTATCCACGACCATTTCAAGAGATGGAGCGTTTTCCACGCACGCGGAACATCCGTCTCGTTGTGCAGGAATAAACATTGAACTTATTGAATGGCACACATGTGTTAATCATTTGCAGTTTCTCGTGCATGCCTAAACGACAGGTAACTTAGCATGGGTATTGGGTGCATGTCGCTGATATCATACCTAAATATAGGCAATACCACCCCTATACAGCTTTTGATTGTGCTGGAATAGTGTGCTCAAGGCAGGTAATGTCCCCAAAATGCGAGCGCCTCTTACATCTTCTAGAATATGAACTGTTTTAGTACATTTACCTTGCTCAATGGTAGCTGACATGTGGTGCGCAAGTGGATGAGAAAACATGTGCCGAGAAACTTGCTCTTTCGAGGTCTCGGTGCACTGAGTTCCCGAGTTCCATAGACTGTTCTGTACCTCCTCACTGCCAATAGGAAGCCCTCGTCGTCGTTCCACCTGCAGCCTCTGTGACGGTCTTCAACAACCGGCGTTTCACTTCGTGTTTCACAGGACTTCAGCGACTCCTCGCGTTAGAGACCATGCCTTAAAACGTCAAAGAGGTTTCCTCTTACCCCCAGATCACTCTTTCGAGACTTCGTCATGTAATGAGCCCGTTGGTCTAGTATTTGGTTGGTTGGTTTGGTTGTTGTTTATGGCAACTCACCTTGTCTACACCTTCTTCTACATTCTATCGGTTCCGCTGCCGCATTACCTAGCACACATTCTCTAGAATTTAAGCCTTCGCACATTACTGACATGCTTTTTCATTTGGTTTTTCGTACGAGAATGATTAGCGGCATGGAGCCGTTCATCTTTACTTAAACGACTGGACAGCAGCCAGGGTCGTTTGGGCAGCTCAGCTAGAAAATGATAGTGGGATGTATGGTGAAAAGACCACGAAAAAAATTCCCCAGCTTTTCGAACAGAAACTTAGCAAGTCAAACTTAACAATGCCCTGCCATGGAGGACTACAGGGTGTAACAATCACCACCTTTGTATACAGCCCCCACCTGCATACAGCTCCCGAGGCCGAGTTTTATCCCATCTTAGTAGTTAGGGATGTAGTATTTTTTTACTCTAATATACCAACCACCAATATCTGTCTGAATAGATAGTCGCTGTAACCAAATAACTGGTCTGCAGACCCGTTTATTTTGCATGGAGACCAAGCTGTCCATTCCTAGCGCGTGTCTATCTCCACTTCGTCCTCTTCGATAGTCTGGTCCGCTCCAAGAGAATATTCTGCAACATCCTTCCAGTGGGGCCAAGATGACTCGCGAAGTATGGACCATTCTATGTTGTTCTGATCCACATTATTATTCAACATGATCCCAGGGGGGAAAAGCAGAATCGTACCCACCGAGAACGCAGTTCGTGTTGAAATGCACTTGCTTTGCTACCGATAGTACCTGTGCTATACGGCCATCGATTCGTGGCTGTCTCTGGAACCGATGCTGATGAGACGGAGGGTGTTCTGTACGTGCGTTAGGCTGACATGTTGGGCATGCAGAATTACGAAGACGCGATGCCTGTCGTCGTCGTCGCCCAGAAAGTGGCTGGTCTGAGACGAGTTGTTCAAGTACGACGTCACCATGGACACGCTGGCACTGATGACGTCGACACACACGGCATTGACGATCATCGACGTGCTTGTTCGGCGGCTCCGCGTCCTCCAAGTTCCTGTCGCCAGCAACCGCGTAGTCAGGTTGATGGCACTTTCCTGAGGTCGAAACACCTTGCTCCCATACAGATAGATTGTGGTGCCTATTTGAGGTTCGTGAAGACACTTTATCACTACTGATGGCACCAAAATGCCACATCGAAGATATGTCTGTGTGTGTTGCAGAATGATTGCGGCTCAAGACGAACAGTGTGCTAGACGGGCGCTGGAAGCTTTTAGACGACAAGGGTCCCTGTACCATCCAGCCAAACATTGTCTCTATTGCTGTTAGCGTTTTAGTCTCGCGGTCAATTTTGCCGGTGGTGACCTTTCAATAGGCGTCGGATCCTACGATGACACTGATCTCATCCGGTTGCCACGTACTTGGTTGAAAATGGTCAGCAATGTTGTACTCCCATTCAAGAAGTAGGTGCAAAATGTTGGAGTCGAGTGGTGGGTTTGTCACAGAGCAAATTTCAGGAATCGATAACGCTTCTAAGGTAATCGTTGAATCGTCAAACTTTTGGCTTATCCTTCTCTATACTCAATAGAACGCAGGGGCAGCCCATGCGGCGGGTTTCCTTGCATACAAGCGAAGGAGTATTCCCCAAGGCCACTAAGCACAACACAAAAACTACGTTTGTCCCCCCCCCCCCCTTAGAAAAAGAAATTGTGACTACGCCCCTGCTTGTTTCTTCCGAAGCATTGACAGCTGCTTCTTTGCGACTGTTTATGATAGCTTACAAAGGTGGCATTTCATTATAAACTTCCAATAAGTCTGGGTAAAAAAATTAGCGAAAATCTGAACTGCACACGTAGAGCTGCAAATGGAAGCGGCGTTAAGGAACAGCCAGATGCTTCCCCAGTGGCACTATTGGCCGGCGCACAGTACTTATACGACAGTTTTTGTGAGCTATGCCGCGGTTGTGAGTTTGACCTCACCTGGAAAAAGTCGTATTTTAGTCCATAAATTTTAATTAAGAGTTAATCTACTCCAAACTAGCAGTGAATTCGTAACAATATCTTTTCACAGTTTGTCGCTGATCGCAACACAGCACGGCGAGTGCCTGTGATACCACAGGAATGTAGCAATAAGAGTTGGCCATAAATTATCTGATAGCTTATCGGGGTGTTGCAGTGTCGAAGTCACGTAGCCTGGTTGACTCGGTATGTAAAGCATATCATAGACTTGTGTAGTACGGTATAGTGTAGTATAATATACGCGTTAAAAAATTGAGGAGGAACTGCGCAGTTACCCTGTAGAGGGATCTTTGCTCCTCTAAAAGACAAAATGTGTGCAAAAGATTGCCCACAGCACGGCAAAGAGGGTCACTTTTCCCCTCTGAAGAATGTTTGCGCAGTCTGCAAATGACCCATCGATGCCTACACAAGTCTGTTTCCTTTCAGACGGTGCCGTAGCATGGTGTGGTGTAGTGGTTAGCGTACGCGCATGCTGACTGAGTGGTTGCAAGTTCGAATCCCGTGGTTATGCTGCAAATTTTCCGAAATTGAATTCTGAATGTCATGCTTGCCGATCGATTCTACCTCTAATGAAATGCCAGTACACACTTTGAAAGGCTGGCTAACCCTACCAAAAAACTGATTTTCGTCTGCGAACTGTTCGCCCTTTGAGGAGTAATCACGAGAGCACGATTACTTCTTCATAGTTACACCCAAAAGAATGCGATGGGTGTGGAAAGTTAGTTACTCCTCTAAAAGAGCAACTCTGATACCCCTTTTTCTCCTTTACTTCTTAGAGTGTGGTATATTATAGTGTAGTATGATATTCTATAGCCTAGTAGGGTATAATCAACAGTATGGTATATTACATACGTGTAGCATATCATGTGGTGGAAAAAGAGAGTGAGGCAGAAAGAAAGAAAGACAGAAAGCCGGAAGTTCTATGTAGGCACTTCGAGAGCATAGCTGCCTTAATTTTTTTTATTGTTCCTTCAAGCTTAGACCACTGCCAAGTGATCTTGTTGAACGAGCACAAACTGAGTGTTTAAGCTACGCGCAGAGTTTTCTTTGGAAGTTGTGTAAGTGCTGCGTTGAACATTCTGGCAGGACGCAGCTTTCCTTAGAACGTTCTTCTCGAGCAGCTTCATCATGGCGTCTTTCACCGTGTTTATTGCATTCGCAAGCGTCTCGAAATGCCTCACAGAAGGCGTCGCCTGTGGCATTCGGAACAAAAGTTTGGCATGACATTTTAGCACTCTTTTTCTCGCTTAATACCTTGTCGCAAGGAATGCTTCTATTTCACAATCACAAAATTCAACAAAGGCTTTCATTTAGTACAACATTCCTTCTTGAAATTTGTGCTGTGCGTAGTACGACGCCCCCGTATAGCTCAAAGGTATTCAACTTCTGCGAAAGCCTGTCCGCATAATAGCAGGTATCAAGACACTCGCCAGGCCTCGAGACAGCAGGGTCTCGAGGCCTGGCGTTAGAAACCTAGAAAAACTAAATGGTGATGGCCGCCTTCATCGCGCTCATGATCTTCGACATCCTGAAGCGGCTGAAGAACCGCTTGTACTTTTGATTATTAGAATATACTTTGTCACAGGCTTTGTTTATCCCCCGTTTCGTCTTTGTGGGAGAGGTGGAAAATTATGGGTCTTCTGAGTGAAGTTGGACATGCAACTCCCTGAGACACCTATGCAAAAGTTATATTAATAGCCTTTTGGAATAACAATGGGCAAATAGAAAACTAACATGTTACGAATAGGCAAATGCAAAACCTATGTGTTGGCAATTGGCAAAAAAAGGATTCGACCGATACAACTCCGAAAGGCTGATACCGAACCAAGAGAGAGATACAGGTCCAAGCGGTGTTTAGAGAATCAATAAACGAACACTTTTGTGTTATTAACCCAATGTGCTATTTTTTGTTGAGAATTTTTACAGAGTTCATTATAGAGAGATGGATGAACTAGCCTTTGGTTGCTAGTGTAATGAGTGAATGCGTGTGAGTACATGTGTGAATACATTTCACACTCGTGCTGTTAAAAATATACCACAATGAAACGCCGTTAAAACTAAGTTTGTAGGCGATTGCTCGATTTCGTTTATTTGGGTTAGGTTGATCCCAGCTGTTGCCAGGGGTTTAACTAAATTGCATGTCGCTGCTTATGCAAGAATGATGAGAAGCCTACGCACCTAGACTACGCTCGGCGGCAACGTAGCCATTGTGTTGAACCGCAACACGACGCACAGCCGGTGCTCGGGGTCAATGGCGACCTGTATGCAAACGCCCAATAAAATTGGACAACGCCAGAGCCCATATAGCTGCTGCAAAGAGCCATCCTAAGGAGTTGTTCGTTTGACTTTGGTTGAGCCTTATTGTCAGATTCACGCTGTGAGGCGTCTTCTGTGCTTGTACCGGGAGTATAGTGCAGCTATCGCTCTAAAATGCAGAAACCTTCGTAAAGCTTTATTTTTGAGATGCCAAAGCAATATAATGAAAGCATTCAATACCATTTACAAAGACACGAGCTTCCAAACTAGAGCCAACTCTGGGGCTTTAACTTCTTGAAAATGTCGCGGGAATAGCGTTAACTGATTTTCCAGAAACCGGGAATTTATGTTTGGCAGATGGTTCCAGAGAAATCAATCTCGCATGTTAGGTGCATAATAGGTAGATGATTATTTGCTCAAAAGCGAAGCTAGATTGCCGTGTGATCCTTGTACTCATCTAAACTAAGCACGTGAATAAACCGTCGTGTTCACTTATCATTAAAGCACACGCTCTTCAGCCCAACGTCTCATCTAAAGCACAACCTGACAACAACTAGATTTGCATGTGCATTAACTCCCTTCAGGTGTTTTTACCGCTCTGATGTGCATGTAGAAATTAGAAAAAATGTTCGAATGTACTACATAAAAGCAAGAGTTTTATTACGTTAGATTTTCAAATCTGCTGTATATTTATGCGGCAACGGCCATAGAGCTCTGCATGAATGTGACAAAAAGAGCATCTGAAGTTTCCATACATAGCTCATACCACGCAATGTGTTCGTCTGCGACAAAGACGGTGCAAGGTGAAAGTGAAGTTAGGGTGTAGAAAAGTATATAAACTTGTTCTAACTCCGCGTTTCAGCATGTAATAGAAGCCGAAGTGAAGAGTTCCGATAGTAATGTCAATACTTTGTGGTGGCGAAACGGGTAGGTGCTGCTTCTTTGGTGCGCGTCGTGGCGATGCCTCCAAACATGGGCGCCAGCGATAAGAACACTCTGGCCCGAAATAAGCAAGAAAATTGTGTGTGTGCCCCGATTCAGGGGCAGTTGTTGTAGAACTTTCAGTGTGGAAACATTAAAGTTATGTTATCCCTCATCTGGTGACCAGGAAATTGAACTTATCGCACCGCCATGGCCGACGAGGAAACTCTTGCTGCCCTTCAGCAATAAGTACAACAACTAGAACAACTGCAGTCCCAGCAGCAAGTGATCCAGAACCAAGAGCAGCAGCTCCGGGAACAGCAGCAGCGCAATGAAAATGAAACACTCTCGTCCGACGACCGTGCACCACCCCACTTGGGTCACGCCTCCCAAAACTTCGCTCCAGCTGTCCCTGCCACCTCGGGCGCCTCCATTGCTGCAGCCGCCACCAACACGGGCGTTTGTCGCGTCGCCGTCAAACTTCCGCCGTTTTGGGCAGAGGCGCCTGACGTGTGGTCCGCTCAAGTCGAGGCGCAGTTTTCCACGGCACGCATCACCCAGGACAGGACGCGCTATGACTACGTCGTCCCCCATCTAGACTCTCTCCATGCGGCTCAGGTTTGCGATATACTTGCGAATCCCCCTGCTGATGACCGTTACCTATACCTGAAGGGAACTGATCCGCCGGCTTTCACCTTCACAAGACGAGAAGGTGCGTCCCCTACTCCAGCATGAAGAACTCGGTGACCACAAGCCATCGCAGCTCCTGCGTTACATGAGTGAACTCTTGGGCAGCAGCCCGGTCAACGACTCCCTCCTTCGTATCATGTGGCTTCAGCGTCTACCCTCACATGCGCAGGCCATCCTCCAGACACAGCCGAATCTGCCGCTGGACCAGCTCTCTCACATCGCTTATCAAGTTGTCGAGATTTCGTTGCCAGCATCGCCTCTCACCGTCAACGCCGTTGACACCCAACAGTCCAGCAGCGAGCTCGTGCGCCGTGTCGATGAAATCACCCGTCAGCTGGACTCAATTCAAAGGCGCCTGGATCAAAGCCCGAAGCTGCGTCCACATAAACGCTCCCAAAGCCAAAACAACAACTCTGCTTCATCGCACGAAAATGATAACGGCTCCTGCTACTACCATCGCCGCTTCGGAGACAAAGCCCGGAAATGTCAACCACCTTGCTCATCTGGGCGTCGGGGAAACTTCAACGGAAGCCCATAGAGGCGGCCGCGAGCTGCCAACTTAGAGGTCGTCGCATATTCGTTACCAACCAAGTCACAAAGCGGCGGTTCCTCATCGACTGCGGCTCCGACATCTGTTGCTTTCCCAGAACCTTCCTGCGTGACAGGCGTCCTTGCACGGCCTTTGAGCTCAGTGCGGCGAACCATTCGACCATCAACACCTACGGCTCGCTCCGCCATAACGTATTCATAAACCTGTGTCAAGATTTCCCATGGAATTTCGTCATCGCCGACGTCGCAGAGCCGATCATCAGGTCCGACTTCTTGGCATACTACAATCTTCTACCTGACTGCCGATATGACCAACCTATCGATGCTACAACAGGCCTCTTCACGCCGGGTCAAGTGCGACCACCCAACAGCCTAACGTCAAGGCACTCACCATTGGGAACCAGTTGCCATACCACTACATCCTCGCAGAATTTCCCGACCTGACTCAACCTAGCGGGCGCTCACGAGAGGTGCGCCACTCAATCGTGCACTACATTCGTACTACTCCCTGCCCCACGGTTTCATGCCGCGCCCGTCGTCTAGCCCCGGACCGCCTATGAATCGCACAGGCCGAATTTGAAGCCACGCTTTGCGAAGGTACTGCCCCCCGCTCGGAGGGACCTTACGCCTCACCGCTTCATCTGGTACCAAAGAAGACCAATGGCTGGTGCCCCTGCGGAGATTATCGTGTCCTCAACGCCCGCACCGTCCCCTACAGGTACCCCGTCCGTCATATACAGGACTTAGACGGCAGCACTATCTTCTCAGTGGTGGACCTCGTAAAGGCCTACACACAAATTTCTGTAAACCCGGATGACGTCCCAAAGACCGCAAATATCACGCCTTTCGGCCTATTCGAATTCCCTTTCTTGAGTTTTGGTCTCCGCAATGCGAGCCACACCTTTCAACGCTTCATCGACGACGTCGTCCGCGGCCTGGACTTCTGTTTCGTCTACCTAGACATCTTGATCTTCTCCCGCAACGAAACGGAACATCGCCACCACCTTCGTCAACTGTTCCAGCGTCTCGACGAACACGGCTTACTCATAAACGTTCAGAAGAGCACGCTCGGCGCCCCCGTCGTCACGTTTTTCGGCCATGAAATCTCTTCAGAAGGAACTAGACCCTTGCCTGACGGCATCCTTGCTCTGCAAAATCACGCGCTGCCTGCCATACAATAACTTCCGCCGTTTCCTAGGCATGTTCAACTTTTACAGGCGCTTCGTGCTTAAAGCGGCCACATATCAGGCCCCTCCCCATTATGCGTTGGCCGGCCAACGCGGCAACCATCCTGTCACTTGGACCCCAGCCTTAACGCAAGCGTTCGAAGATTGCAAACCTGCCCTCTGCAACACTACACTGCTCTCCCATCGTAAGCCAGAGGCGCCCCTGGGTCTTTTCACAGACGCCTCTAGCACCGCCGTCGGAGCCTCTCTCATGCAGCGTGTGGGAAACAACTGGCGCCCCTTGGCGTTCTTCTCGAAGAAACTCTCTTCCCTGAAGCCGCCCCCGCCTTCCGGCAGCATCGACGATGCAACCTCGCCCCCTGCTGAGATGACCTGGCCAGCCTACTACAGAAAGCTCCTCGCCATCTACGAAGCAGTCCAACACTTTCGCCACATCCTCGAGGCACAGCACTGGACCGTATACACCGACCATAAACCTATCACTTACGCCTTCTCCCAACGCCGCGAAAAACTTGCACCGGTCCAGCAGAACCAGCTGTCCTTAATCGCTCAATTCATCACAGATATCCATCACATCAGCGGAAAGGAAAACCTGGTTGCCGACGCAGTGCCTCGCGTCTCGACTGTTGAGCTACCAACCGTTACAACAGACGCCCTCGCCGAAGCTCAGAAAACGGACACCGAACTCCAGCAGCTCCTCGAGAATGGCTCTTCCCTTCAACTTCAAAAAGTTACCATCCCTGGGTCAACGGACGCTCTCTACTGTGACATATCAACAGGACGAGTGAGACCATACGCCCCTTCTTTGCACCGCCAAAGCCTCTTCAACCAGTTACACAACCTCAGTCATCCCGGCATCCGAGCTTCTACATGCCTCGTGACTTACCGGTACACGTGGCCCTCAATGCAACAGGACTGCCGCATCTGGCCACGCACATGCATTCAATGCCAGCGCGCCAAAATCACCTGACACGTCACGTCACCACTCGGAGAATTCCCTCTCCCGACAGAATGGTTCCAGCACGTCCACATTGACATCATTGGCCCCCTCCAACCAGCCGACACTTACCGCTATTGCCTGACCACCATCAATCGTTACACTCGTTGGCCCGAGGTGTGGCTGCTCGAAAGCATCACCGCAGAATACGTGGCATCAGCCTTCTTCTCCGGCTGGGTTTCACGCTTCGGCACTCCTCGTCGAATCACCACCGATCAAGGAAGGCGATTCGAATCTCATCTCTTCAGGCTCCTCAGGCTCTCTACCGGGTTCGAGCGTTCACGGACAACTAGCTACCACCTTTGCGCCAACGGAATGATTGAACGGTTTCACCGACAGTTCAAGGCAGCCATCATGTGCCACCCTCACTCAACCTGGCTCGAAGCTCTTCCCGCCGTCGCTCTCGGTCTGCGCGCAACTTTCAAGCCAGACATTCAAGCCACGCCCGCGGAACTCGTCTACGGGAAGCCGCTTCGTCTACCTGGACAACTCCTCTCCGCTCCGACCTCTGATGTAACCAGCTCGGACCCTGCAGACTTCGTCGCTCGACTCCGTCCCACAATGGGCGCGCTGCGCCCCTCACCAGCGGCTCGCCACATCAAGCCGACCCCGTTCGTGTTCAAGGACCTGGTAACATGCTCGCATGCCTTCCTCCGCGACCACACCGTACCCGCACCTTTCCAGCCGCCTTACTCCGGACCTTACAAAGTCATCTTTCGCGACGACAAGACATTCACACTGCAAATCAGTGGAAAGGATGTACGCGTTTCCATCGACTGCCTAAAGCCATCATACAACCTTTCCCAGGAGCCTACCAAACCCCGCACGCCTCCTGTAATTCGCCGACAACAGCCCGCAACGCCTAGGCTCGCACCCTACACCACCCGTCTGGACGCCAGGTGCGGGTCCGCGAACCTCTTCAACCCTGATGGCTCCTATCTGCGTGGGGGGGGGCGAAATGCCTCGGTGCTGCTTCTGCGCCTGCGCGTCGCGGCAATGCCTCCAAATACGGGCGCCAGCGATAAGAACACTCTCGCCCGAAATAAGTAAGAAAACTGTGTGTGTGCCCCGATTCAGGGGCAGTCGTTGTAGAACTTTCAGTGCGGAAACATTAAAGTTATGTTATCCCATACTTCGAATATAACAATTGGTATTGCAGATACCGTATTGAAAAGAGAACTTGTATGACTGTATCAACTTGATTCTAAAGAAGTTTCTTTTTTATAAAAGGTTTCTAAATACGCCAGCAAGAAAACATGAAAATGTAAGTCGAGGTTTGCTTCTTTCATATCTAGAGCAGCCAATTTACAATGTTCATTAAAGTTTTTGTATTCAATTGATTTAAGAGCACCGGAAATATTTTTATTTACGTGCAGCATAATTCTTAACAAGAATAAACCTTGCACTTATTGGATGCCACACGCGTGCCGGTCAATTGAAGCTCCCGATGCTTAGACGACTGATTAGCTAGAATTTTATGGAGTGCATTTCATTGAAATACTCAAGCTTAATATATGCATTATGACCTCTATAGAGCGTATGACTGTGCGAGAATAGTGTGCGCAAGGCCGGCAGTGTCTCCACCATTCGAGTGCCTCGCATATCTTTTCGAACCTGAACTGCGTTATAGTCCTTTCACTTTGCACACAGATGATACCCAGTGCCCACGTGGAGGAACAATAACGCACCAAGTAACGTTCAACACCTCGGTGCACTGGGGTGCAGAGTTTCATGAACTGTCTTGTACCTCGCAGCCGTTGGGAAGCCTTCGGAGTTGTTCCACTTGCAGCCAAGCTCTGTGACGGCCTTCAAGAACCGGCGTTTCGCTTCGGGTTTCACAGGAATTAAAGAACTCCCCGCGTTCGAGACCATGCCTCACAATGCCAAAAAGGTTTCTTCATTCACCCGGATGGTTCTCTTGAGATTTTGTCACATAATGCGCCCGCTCATCTCATATTTGGTTGTTGTTGCTGTTGGTGATGATGATGATGACCTGTGATGGATGGCGCTCGCTAACAGAGGGGGACGGGCCAAGAACCGGGCAGCAGGATACTTAAATGAAACTAAAATGAAAATGAAACCAATCTGAAAAGTAGTTTAGAAATAATACTACCAATAAACAAAAATGTTTGCTGAGCAAGTGGTGAAACCTTGTCCACAACTTCCTCTACTTTCCATCAGCTCCGCAGCCGCAATGCGTTGCAGATAATTAGTAGAATGTGAACATTCGCACATTCCCGGCATGCCTTTTCATTTAGTTTATCGTTCGAGAACTGTTCGCGGCACGAAACGATTTCTCCTTATTTAGGTGAATAGGGAACAACCAGGGTCATATGGCCAGCTCAGCTGAAGAGTAGTGGGATGTACGGTGCCCCGCCACGATGGCCTAGTGGCTAAGGTACTCGGCTGCTGACCCGCAGGTCGCGGATTCGAATCCCGGCTGCGGCGGCTGCATTTCCGATGGAGGCGGAAATGTCGTAGGCCCCTGTGCTCAGATTTGGGTGCACGTTAAAGAACCCCAGGTGGTTGAAATTTCCGGAGCCCTCCACTACGGAGTCTCTCATAATCATATGGTGGTTTTGGGACGTTAAACCCCACATATCCATCCAGTTGGATGTACGGTAAAAAAACCACGAAAAAAAAAAACCGCAACCCCTCAAACAGAAACTTAACAAGTCAAACATAACAATGCCCTGCCATGAAGGACTACAGGGCATAACAATGGGTATTTTTGTATACAGCCTTTACCTGTATATTAGCCCCGGAGGCTGGGTTTTTAGCCCGCCAAATGGGGTCTAGCAGCGCAATGCCCAAGCCACTTGCCCACCTCGGTGGTTATTGATGTAAGGTTTTTTGGCCCTAATATAGTTACTGATACCAGAAGTGAACGACGTAGATGAAGAAGAAGATAGTGTTTGTAAATGATGATTATGACCATGGAGGTCATGATGAAGGGAAATGGAAACAGAAGCAGGAGGAGAACAAAAGTATAAAGAAGAAGAAACGTGTTGACGTTCTTGAATGAGCACGGGGGTGCGTTACTTGTGCATACTGGCCCGCGATAATGAAATCACGGACTGATTATCACTGAGCGATATTCTCGCGGAGAACATCAAATAACGTTTATTTCTCTGTGCCTACTTACTGGTGTCTTTTTTTTCTTTGCTTAGTAATCATATCTAGTAATTTTCGTAGTGCGTATGAGCCACATTTAAATGTTTCAAAATGAATTGGCGAACCAAGCATGCCTGCGTGCAAAGTTTAAGTGTCAGCATTGCGGGTGTCTAAATACACGGCTTTGATGGTTCGCCCACCAAGTATACGGTCACCAAGTCTTCAGTGAAGGAAGTAGGGCCATTAAGTGGTGGGTGCGTACAATACCTCTGTTAGGCGGTAGAGCGGATTTTCCGTATTGTGATATCTTGCAAACAAATCCGACGTTTCTTTAAAGCTGTGACCTTTTGAAGCACCTCAATTGGTATACATGTGGTTCGAAGGATTTTCTCTTGCTCAATAATGTACTCGTAAATGTTGTTGCACTTCTCACGGAAGTTCCAGCGAAGTGGCTAAAGCATCTCGTAGCCAACGCTAGCCACCACTGCATTGCTTTTTGCCGGTGATTTGTGCAATTTTCGTGTTTCTTACCGTGAGGCGCGTTGGGCTTGCGTTGTAGCGCATGAAAAGTTTTAACTATAGATGGTCTGAATTGAATCCAGGACATGAAGCTGTCGCGACAAGGATGGCGTGAGACTCGGGACGCTTTCTGCGGCACAGGCCTGGAAAATCTGTGACTGTTTGTGAGATACCGTCAGTGATGGAAGTGCTGCGCCAATTGCGCCAAACTGCGCCAAGACAGAAATGCTGCTACATGCTGCGCCAAATGGCTGTTTTTTGCGTATATTGCGCCATGCCTGCGCCGAGGCCAACGTTTTGTGACACTCGCCTCCACGGCCAATGGTTCCGAAACCGAAACAGTGCCGAAAAAGCAGCCAAGCCAAGCTTATCCTCAGCCACTGCTAGCTGTGGTCGAAGCGTTGGCTAGTGGCCAGAGAACGTCGCACCAGTCACACGTGCTGGGCGCATTGGCCGTTCCGGCAGGCAACGAAATGGCTTTTACGAAGAAAGGTAAGCCTGTGACTTGTGTCGTTGACGCCTGTTTTGTGTTGGCTGATGTGGATATAATGCTTGAAAAGTTAAAGTTGAAGTGTTCGAGCCTCCGATTGTTATTCTTTGTAAAACCCTTGATGTTATTGTGCTGTTAAGCCTACTGTTTATTGTCGCGTTTTTGACGCACATTTCGTGCTGTTTTTGGGCACATTTGCTTTGGATGTCCCCTGCTGTGACACCAGTAGCCCCTAAAAGTACTGGAATTATCGAGGGGCTCGTCTTTCCTTTGTTCGACATAAGTCCTATTTTTATATCGCACATTATTAGCTCTGAACTGACGTGAACAAAAATATAAAAGGCACAAGTGCCAATAGGTGCATTTATTAGCAAGTTATTCGTGGAGACTTGTATTGCGGGATCGCAGCTCATTATTTTACATTGTTTGTTTGAGATTTGTAACTGTCTCCACGCAGCACGGTTCAGCGCAGTAGTGGCAGTAGTTCGTACGAAGTGACCGTGCGGCATCAGCAGCCACGTGTAATGTATTGATGTGCGCATGAAGTTAATATCGTGTAACCTTGATCTGGGCCATATCGCGTTTATCTGTACTGACTGAACTCATAATATATCGAATTTTGGATTTTTTAAAATTGGTCGGTAGCATATGAAACGCGGTTGTGAAAATTAACAGCGCGCCTGTCCCCATGAATTTTTATATAATCATAGCATTGTATAATGATATTATCGGGCCTTGCGATACCTATTTCAATTATTATTTGTGCTATAGTGTGGCAGCGAATCACCAAGCAGGGAACACCAGAGCTTGAATTCAGTCGAATATCAGAGTGGGCAATTGACCTTTAAAGTACATCGGTTGCGGCGGAGCGGTGTGCACGGAGAAGCCAAACGAGAACGCAGCGAGGTTTGATGTCGGTCGGAATGGCGCCTCCTAATATGTAAGCAATCGCGCGCATTTGTACCAGGCAGGACTGAGCGCGAGCGTCTGAGGGTAGTGGGACGTAATCAGGCGCAACATGCCCGACTTTCTTTATCGCTGTTTGGAGTCCGTTTTAATTCTGTAGAACGGCATCGCGAAGGCGATTCTTACAACGCTGGTAATATTTTTGCCTCGAAATTTCAGACACTATTTTCTCTTGCTCAATTTACCGTGCATTTGCAAAAATAGATATCCAAGTTTGTGTTTAAGGTGTATTATCAGAAGTTTGTGTGATCAGAGCAACATTTTCTTTCAGGTCGTCAAAGCAAGTTTAATAACCAAGTGCTCAATGAGATTGATTCCAACGGTGACATCATCTCTGTTTGGTGCAGACAAGGGATAAAACAAGAGGAAGCGTTCTGCACCATCTGCAACACTATCATAAACTGTGCACAGCATGGTGTAGCGGCTGTCAAGCGTCATGCTGCCAATAAGAGTCACGTTGAGTTGTGCACTCAACATAGAGATGCTTCTGGTGTTCTAAAGAAGCCTGCTACTAAGCAAGTTCAGCTGGAATCATGCTTTGCAACTGGGCCAGGACTTTGGGAGACAGACCGTGCTGCTCGAGCAGATACCTATTTTGCGCTTGGAGCGGCGTTGTCTGGGATCCCTTATACATACGGGGATGTAGCAACGAAGATAATGCCGTTGATGTTTCCAGACTCTAAAATAGCCAAGGAGTTCCAGTGTGGTAGCAAGAAGCTATCATACATAATTTCAGATGGCCTAGGTCCATATTTTAAGAAGGCAGTCACAGATGAACTGAACAGGCCACACACATATTACACAATTCAGATCGACGAAACACCGCTCCCAGAGCAACGCTGCCAACAGCTGGACGTGATGACCAGATATTTTTCTGATACACAGAAGCGTGTTGTTGTTGAGCATTTGCGCTCTTATCACTTGGGCTCTGCAACAACAGAAATCTTGCTGGCACATGTGAAAGAAGCCCTGCAAGGTTTGCCTGCAAGGAACATGCTCTGCTTTTACAGTGACGGGCCCAACGTCATGCGAAGTTTGAAAAAACGTTTGAAAGAAGATGTGAATCCAGCTTTGCTGGACATTGGTGAATGTAGTTTGCACAAGGTGCATAATGCATTTGCAAAAGGTCTCGAAGCATTTGGTGATACTGTAGAAACAACGTTGCTTGACATATATCACTTTTTCAAAAATTCAGCCGTACAAAGTGCTACGCTGAAGGCAACACAGAGATTCCTAGGCTTGCCTGAAAATGTCCTTCTGCGGCATGTGAGCTCGCGATGGCTGACGCTGAGTTCAGCTTTGGATCGATTTATCCAGCAACATGAAGCTGTCAAGGAAACAGTTCTGGGTGCCCAACAAAAAAGTCGAGCGGGTGGCAATATTTATAGGCGCCTGAAGGAAAATCTAATGAAAAAGGATCTACTTCCCAAGGCAATCTTTCTTCGAAATGTCGCAGATGTGTTTGTTGAGTTCTTGACGTTATTTCAACGATGGGAGCCACTCCTTTATATATTGTATGAAGAAATGGTGAAGCTTGTGAAAAGAATTCTGGGACGTTTCCTACTTATCGGTGCATACAGGGACTTCACAGGAGTGGAACTTCAATCCCTTAATGTAGAGTGCTCTGCGAATTGGAAACAGGTAGTTGAAATTGGTGGAGACACTGAAAATTCCATTAATTCTTTCACGCCTGAAGAGAAGAAGATGTTTAGAATAGGTGCACGTAGCTTTTACATTCACGTTGCGAAGTATCTGCTTTCAAGGCTGCCCTTTGGCAATCAGGTGCTTAAAGATCTCAAGAGCATTCATCCAAGTGCTGTCAAGGAGGAGAGCGCCATTGTGGTACTCAGGAATTTGGCATAACAAGTGCCAGAAGTGGTACCACCGCAGGAAGTGTCTGCTCTGATGGACGAACTAACGCTCCTCTCCACAGAAGAGTTTTCCTCTAATCCACACGAGCATCTCGACGATGCGTGGCAACACATATTCAGCCTCTTGTCAAAAGACGGTGGTCCCAAGTACCCCCGAACAGTGAAATTTGTTAAAGCTATGCTGTTGCTTGCGCATGGCAATGCTGACGTTGAAAGGGGATTTAGTGAAAATCGCCGTCTTCTTCATGAGCAAAGTAACCTTTCAATTGCAAGTGTAAATGGATTGCGTGCTACTAAACGATTTTGTAGCCGGTATGGCCAAGATGCCTCAGCCGTTCCTATAAAGCCTGATATGATTAAAGCGGTAAAGGGCTCATTTAAAAAGTACCAGGAACGTGTGTCTGCAGAATGTGAACCCTCAGCCAAGAAAGCCAAGCTTCACCAAGACTCCGTAGGAAGCAAAGTGGATGAGCAGCGAAGTATACAGATAGATATCGATTCTGCTAAGAAGATGCTAGCCAATGCAGAACTGCTTATTGTAAAAGGGATGAAGGCTAAGAAGTTTGATGATATTGAAAGTGGACAAGCATTGCTCAAGGAGGGTCAGGCAAAACTTGCTAGCAGTCTTAGCAAGCTTGAAGATTCAAAGAAAAAGAAAAGCTGTGCGTGCCTATAGGACTAGTCTAAGTTATGAGGTTTGCATGTGAATGTCACTGTGATGTTTACTTCTTTTTTAGAGCTGAAGTACTCTGTTTAAAGACTCATGTGGTGAGAGCTTTTCTGTGATAGTATTGCATTGTAATAAGTGTAAAATGATACCTGATAGTGCAAAAATGGCAGGCATTCTGCAAATGTTGTGTGTTCAGTAAATGTGTTCATATTTTAGTTGGAAAATTTGTTAATAGCAATATATGATTAATAATAAATGCAATTATTTTTAAAATAAAATTTATTTGTCGTGTTCCATGCACATATCGGTACCTACCTGCTGCGGTGAGACTGCTCCAAACAGTAGTTAGCTTGCTACAAACAGGACATCTTTGTGCTCTAAGCACACTAATTCTTGCTCCAAACTTCCATTTTTCCTGCTCCGAAAGCTGCTCCCAAATGCCAAAAGTCACTTCCACCACTGTACCGTTGATCATTTTATGCAGAAGCGAGAAGCATGCGAACATCACGTGTCTTCGCCGCTCGCCATGGTGCATGCTCCGGTTCCTGGCCAGGGTATAAATACAGAAGCATTCAGTTCTTGTTCTTGCCTTGAAGTGTATTTTCTTCGCACCTATGCACGATAGTACAGTGGCAACGAAGATGGAATCGTTGATCGCACTTCGATTCTTACACCAGAGTCATGGGATCTGGATCCCCGGATCCCCGGCCTTTGATGATGCTCTCAGTAGCTGGATCACGTATCGTGTGCGCTTTGAAGCCTATTTTTTCATAATCATTGGAAACCTACTCAAAGAGTGAGGCAGCAGTTAGATTACTGTTATATTCGACTCTGATAGGATACAGAGACCCGTTAGCAACTGTGCTTCAGTTGTCAAAAAGGCGCGCTTGCGGCAAAGGGGTTATGTAATCCCAACACGTGCTGATAGAAGTCGGTTTATAACTGCCGTTGACCATTGATGAACATTAAACGCTTTCAGTTCACCTTGAAGACATCTGATTGCCATAACTTTAGTATGTTCGCGTGCTAAAGCAAAGTCCTGCAGAATCGCAACAGACTCGCTTGCCCATGCTCCACGGTAGATCAAGGTGACTGGTGACACAATCGGATAAGTTGATGCACCGGTCACATCTCTTGTTTTCATTAGCATATCGGGAAATAGATACTTCGTTCGCTTAGCCTCGTGTGCTTCCGAAAGGTTCGCCCGGATCTCACGACCTGGATATCAAGAATGACACATTTGCCGTCTCTAGAAAGCAGTCAGTCAGGGGTCTTTGTACCTTGCGATGTTTGGTAATGTGGCTCCTCGTGAACAGACCATTCTCTTTCTCTTAATGTTCTCGCCAAATAAAGGACAATAATGTCGTGACGTTGGAGTCTTTGGTGATGTGTACGGTGACAACGCTGCATAATATGACCCAAAGACTTGTTTGAGTCACATCCAGCGCGACAGCGTTATGAGGTGTTCTGGCCACGATTAAGGCAGGTGAGATGGGGGATTGCAGCGATGTGGAACTTGGCTAGGTCAATGAACTCCATTCCTTTCAGAAACGTTGTCCCCTCTCCAAGCCACGCTGTTGTTGAACACGGGGCAGCGGGACATTGGGACTGCAGCCTGCCATCAAAACTTGAATGCAGGTTCGTCGTCCAGTACTTGCGGGCAGCTGCCACAGAACCAATGACATCTCCTGCAAATTGGGTTAAGTCCTGTGCCTGCCTTAAGGCCTTCCGAATAAAATCTTTAGTGACCGCTACCGTGCATTGATAATGATCACTGTAGAGCTGTCGCTTGACACGGTTGGTTTTCATGTAAGGAATTGAAGTTCTTAGGCACATTAGTCCCAGACCACCCACCGGAATGGGGGCGTCGAGAAACCCAATCGAAACATCGTGTGGCAGTGACAGCCAGGTCCTGGCTGGAGCTCTGACCATTTTGTCCAGTGCTTTTAGAAGTTTGGCGGAGATCGGTGGGAAAGCAAATAGCATCCCACCACTCAGGTGGGAAAGCAAACAGCATCGTAGGGCAACCAACCTTTGCTGCGGCTTTAAAGCCGCCCTTGCCAAGTGGGCTAGTAATATACGAAGGTCGTTCCGCACTGTATTGTTGGGCATTGTGCCATCAAATCGTATGCCTGGATATTTTTATACTGTCATATGGGATATGTTCCTAATAGGTTCACCTTCTATCCTGTATAACCACTGGGTATCGACCTTTGCCTTCTTGTCTCGCCCGCTGGGCATTATCGTTAAGGTCATTGACTTGGTTGTGTCCGCCTCGAGACCACATCGTTGAAGATGTTCTTCTAGTCTATATAGCTGGTACTGCAGCCCACTCCTTGCACTTGCCAATAAAATAGTATTGTTAGCGTACGCCATTGCTGACATTGCCAGGCCATCACTTTCAAAAAAATCTCACTAGGCAGCTCTTCGAAAAATTCGTCCTGTGTCAGCTTAAAGAGCAGGGGTGATAGGGGATCCCCCTGCCTTACTCCTCTTGGTGGGTGGACCACCTTAGACTGGTTGCCACATGAGAGTACCGTAGTGGCTCTTTCATAGAAATCCAAGACATACGCACAGAAACTATTTGATATTCCTTTTCGTCACATATCCTGGAGAATAGCAGGGTGAGCGACTCGGTCAAATGCTTTTGCTACGTCAGCAGAGGCCACGGACAAGGGCCTAAGCTTATGCTTGGCCTCGTCAATGACTGTTTGTAGTAACAGGAGGTTAACTGCACATCCGTCTGCCGGAATGAAGGCTTTCTGACGATATTCGAGCTTAATCACTGACATTAGACAATGCATAAAAATCTCATGCAATAGCTTCGTTAAAAAGTGGCAGACATTGATTGGGCGATGCAATGCAGCCGAGGAAGTGCCAGGCATTTTCGGAATTAAAATCGTTCAGGCATTACACAATAATAATTCCAGTCGTCTCTGGAGGATCAGAAGGTTTAGAAGAACCCTTAAATGGAGCTTAGCACAGGCATACAGATCCCGGCTTCATCAGACAATGACCTGGCTTCATCCAAGATGTCTCGAATACAAAACGAGCGATTTTTCCTGAAGAGGTTTTGGCATTGCGCATACTCTTTTCTTTCTTTTACGACGCCTTTCATCAGTTATAGCCAGCGTGCGATCGCTCTGGACTCTCCTATCTGTAATGAATACAACTAGCAGGTAAGTTTTGAGGGCCATTGCAATGTTCTCTCTATCTAGGAACCTCTGTGTTAATTCTAGGGGTTCCGGAAATTTCGACCTCACGGGGATCTTTAACGTGCACACAAATCTGAGCACATGGGCCTACAGCACTTTCTCCTTCACCGAAAACGCAGCCGGTATTCAGTCTCGTCACCTGCGGGTCAACAGTCGGGTATCTTAGCCACTATAGACCATCGCGGTGGGGCATGTAATGTACTCTGAGCAGTCAACTAGCACCACAAACTTTTCACAGTTCGCCGCTGAAGGGAATACAGAACGGCGAGCGACTGTGATACCATAGGAGTGTAACCATAAGAGTTCGCTGTGAGATATCTGATAACTTATCGAGATGCAGTAGTGTCCAAGTGCACGTAGTTTGGTTGATCATCCATATTTAAAGCATATCATAAACTGGTATGTATAGTATAGCAAAGTATGTTATGGTATACTATCATTTACCATAGGGTGAAAAAGAAAAGGGAAGAAGGAAAGGAGAAGAGAAAGGCAGCAGCTCAGTCTTGGCACCTCGAGAGCGTAGCAGTTACATTTTTTCATTTATTGTTCATTGAGGCTTGGACCACTGTCGAATGATTTTGGTGGAGCAGCTCGAATTGGGTGTTTTAGTTACGCGCAGAGTTTACTTTGGGAGTTGTGCAAGTGGTGTATAGAAATTTATGGCAGGACGCAGCTTTCCTTTTTTTCGGGTGACATCGTCATGGCACGTTTCCCCTTTTTTAGTGCGTTCGCAAGCGTCTCGATTGGCCCCACAAAAGGGGTCACCTGTGATCACCGAAATTGGAGTTCGGCATGGCATTCTGGCAACTTGTTCCCTGACGTGACAATTTTCTGGGTCACATTATATTTTGTCTTCAGGAATACTTATATTCCACTATCCTGAAATTTAAGACAGACTTCATGCGATGAAGCGCTCCCCTTTTACATCTCTACTGCGCGCTGCGCTTTGTACAATGCGCTCCTATAACTTCAATGTATTCACAATCTGCGAAGATTTGTCAGCATACCAGTAGTTAAAACACTCGTCTTCAGATCTGAGAGGCTCATGTTCGAAATCTAGCGCAACCGAATGACGATGGTCACCTCTGTCGCCCTCATGACCTCCGATCTTTCATGGGTCCAGAAGAAGCGCCTAAGCTTTCTAATATCACAAGATAATTTATCGTACGCTTCATCTGTCCATCCGTTTTCTCTGTTGAGTGCCGGAATATCGTGATTCTTGTGTGTGATGTTGGACACTCATGCGTGGCTGACCTATGCAAAACTCTTTCTAATGGCCTATTGCATAAAAAATAGGTAAATACAAAGCTGATACGTTACCAAGAGCCAAATGCGAAATTCATACATTAACAATAGGCGAATACAGAGCTAATAAGGCCGACACAGCTCTAATGAACTGATACCGAACCAAGAGACAAACACAGATCCGACCAGCGTCGAACCGTTTTGGATTGTGTCAATAATCAATTATAACATTGGTTTTTTGTCGTGACTTTTAGCTGAGTTGGTGATAAAGGATTGGGCTGGTTTTTTACGGTTAGTTTAATTATTGAAAGTTGATCGTTACACACTCGGTGTGTTTAAAAATTCACTGTGATCGAACGCCGCTAAAAGTAAATTTGTCGGGCGATAGGTCAGTTTCATTTGATTTGGGTTAGGATGATACCAGTGCTTCGTAGAGACTTTACTATATATATCCTGCATGGCTTTGCTTGTTCAAGAATGAGAATAAGTCTGCGCAATTCGACTATTCGTTCCGCGGCAACGGAGCCAGGGTGTACCACAACACAATGCACAGACGCTGCCCGGCGTCATCAGCAATCTCAGCGCCCAGTAAACTTCGAGAGAGCAAGAGTCTAAGTGACTGCTGCAAGGATTAACTCTGAACCGTCATTCATTTTGGCGAATATGCTTCACCATAGCCTACCGCTAATATCATTCACTGGAGTTGACCTTGCCTAGGTCCTAAAGTTGCACTAGAGAGCAAAACAATCCTTCGCTTATCAGTAAAGAACTATTTCGCAATCTCGAAAACGCCACGCTCACCGCGACATGATGGTTAGTAAGCTAGAAAACGCACGAAATGAAAATGCGGGTGGTGATGCTACTCTGATGTTCGCACATCAAACAACATGACGTAAAACATTTCGAAGGCTTCTGCTGGGCCATACGTCGCTTTCAGTCGATAAAAATGGCTTATATTGATATCTGCGTGTGCCATAGACTGAGATAATTCATCGAGCCAGTGCCACAAAATTACCAAAAATACATTTAGGTTTGTTATGTTGCATGTGTATATTTTGGCCTGAACTTTAATGACGAAACTTTAACCTTAACTTTCTTTCACTTGTAGTGAACTGATCATTGTGAAACAAATGAAGTTAGAGTTGTCAGAGTGAAGTTTTAAATCTAAGCTCACTCGTTCCTTGTACGTGCCCCTTATACGTCACATTCACGCAGCAGGGCATCTTGTGTTTGTACTGAGAACATAGGGGAGCTATCGCAAAGATTTATTTATAGAATGCCAATAAATTAGGCAAAATGTCCGTTATCGCGCACTCACATACAAGTTCACAAATTGGAGCCGACAGAGCCTTCGAATTCTAGAAAACGTAGCGCGTGTTGCGTTAGCTCATTTCGCATAAACCGGGAATTTTAAATCCGTATATGCTATTCCAGAAAAAAGCATTTGCGATGGTTAAGCGCATAATCTTGAAAGTTATCGATAACGCGGTGAAGCTAGATCCTCATGTGATCCATGTATCTGCTTCACTTAGCACGTGAAGTAAAATGTCGTGTATTGTTAGCTTTAAAGAGACAAACACTTTTGAGCACTGTCAGAAAACGCGGTCGATTGGTAGTCGGCGTTTCCCATAACATGCGTGCCAAATATTATTGCGTAGGATGCGGCCTAGAATTGGCAAGAAGTTCTCGAAGTCAGTTAAAAATTGTTTGCTCTTTTATCTGTTGATGACGATACAAGCTCAAAAATCACTCGTCGCTGCCATTGTATCAGCCATTGGTTGTCTGAGCATCGTGTGCTCGGTCGTTACCGGGTGTCGTAATCGCGAGAAACGTGTCTATGATGTTATGTCTTTTGCTGTTCACCATGTAGAGCATGCGCGCGCATCCTTTATTGGAGCTGTTATCTTGTAGAAATCACGGCCACCAGGCTGCGTTGGGTCAATTGTGTTCCTGCCATCAGATGCGATAAACGGCTTTTGAACACCGGCGTCTTCGTTCTAATACTGGTGACGAGGACGGGATAACGCGGCACTGAGGCTACGGCCATCATTTTCGGGAAGCTGCTGGAGTTCTGTTCGGACAACGTCGACAAATACCTAAAAAGGTTCAAATGATTCGCAAAAGCAATTAGAAGAGACGCCTGAGAAGCTTGAAGCCTCATTGACAATCATAAAAGAGAAGACCTACGTGACACTGCGTAGCTTACTGCAGCCTAAAATACCCACCAAAGTACTAAGATGCCAAAGGCGCCACAACAGATCTACGCCCTAAAGTGGTCTCTGCGATACAGCTTCTACCGACGGAACCAGGCCTCAAGTGAAACGGTTGCGCAGTTTTTCGTGGAATTGAAGATGCTCGCCGCGACATGCTTGTCTAGAACTTTCTTGGGAGAATGACTACGGGACCGCCTCATTGGTGAACTACAGAGCGAGACCGTGTGGTGCCGCCTGCTATCATTGCCCGACGACGATGTCACTTGTGACCGAGTGTGCAAGGTAGCCACCGCTATGGAAGACGCACAGTAAGACACCGAAGACATGCTGTCCAACAATGCTGGAGCCAGCAACGCTGAACTACATAGGCAAGGAAGCCAAGTGGAGCCTACTGCAACAAGAAAGATACCTGAATATTTAATACCCAAAAAACTTCAATTGGTTGTCATAGGTGCGGTGGGAAGCGCCCTCCTAGAAGGCGGCTATTTTGGAAAAGAAAATGCCTTATTTAAGTGCTCTAAACTTGGTCATGTCGCCAAAATGTGCAAAAGGGAGTTGTGTACGTGGTAGAATAAGAACCAACAGCAGGGCAGGATTTGTTTACCTTATGCCAAACTAACAGAGGAGGCAGGGTGCCTCTCATAGTGGTAAAGGTAACCATAAATGGCCACGAAGTAACGATGGAGATTGATACGGAGACTGCCCTTACAATTATGTCTGAAAAAGACGCTAGAAAACTTCTCCTGCTTATCGTACAACATCGAAGACGGAAAACTTTTGAGTGTATAGTGGCACCGCAAACTGTGAAAAGTGTGTTGCGTAACCCGACGTCAGTTGCGGGAAACAAAGCCACCGCCTACCACTTGTTGCCAATATGAAGAAGGTGGGCCCGTGCCTGTGCTTTTCGGTCGTGACTGTATTGCAAATACGAAAGTGAACTGGTTCAATGCCATGCAGACATTGCACGACGTTGAGCTTAAGCTACAAGCAGCCGCGCCCGTAAAGGCTCTAGAAGCTGTAGAACCATTAAAACAACAGTAAGATGTCGCTTTTTAAGCAGAATAAGGTGCTATTGCAAGGCTATAGCATTTCCGCAAAAGAGAATGTAATTCTGGTTTTCTGTAAAGCCAGGCCTGTACCGTATGCTTTACCAGAACAAGTCGAAAAAGAAATGATGGAACTAGAGATGGGTGGAGCAATTTACCTGGTGCGGCACAGCATCATGGGTGACGCCACTATTTATTATGGCCAAGAAAAGTGGCCAAGACATTAGAGTCAATGTGAACAACTCCATTGATGTAGATTACCATTTGTTACCTCTTCCTGTTGACATTATTGCGTCCCCTCTCTGAAGAACCGTGTTCACTGGGTTAGACTTGGCCAAAGTGTATTTACTGCTTGAGTTAGGTGAGCATGCTGAAGAACTTCTAACGATAGAGACGCACATAGGTCGCTTTAGATACCCGCGGTCGACGTAAGGCGTTGCGAGTGCACCGGCAATGTTTCTGCCAGTCATGGATCAGGTTTTGCAAAGCATACCTGGCACAGCCTGTTACTTATATGACGTACTTGTTGCTGGAAAAGCCCTAACAGAGTGCTACAGTTGAACGAACGAAGTTCTAAAGGCTGTGCGCAAGCATGGAATGTGAGTAAATGTGGCGAAATACGTTTGTTTCAAGAAAGATAACAGTATACGTGGGGCACAAAACAGACCAACACAGAATGCATTCCACAGCGGGCAATGTGAAAGCGGTGTTTGAAGCACGCAAACCTACAGTGTGACCAAGTTATGGGTGTTTCTGGGCTTACTAAATTTTTATGCAAAATGTTTATCCAACTTGACTGGACAACTAAAACCACTTCACCAGCCTCTACGCAACTGAGATATATTGCAATGGTCGCGTATGTGTGCTGGACGTTTCATGCAGTGCAAGCAGTTGCTAAATAAAGATAGTGTTGTTGCTGTATGACGTAAAAAAAAGAAACGCCGCTCACATGAGCTTCTGTTCATTGGTTGGGCGTGGTGTTATCGCTTGTTGTGCGTGGCGTTGAACGCCCTGGCGTGTTCGCTTGCAGATTAATGTCGCAAGCAGGGAAGAATCGCTGAAAACACATTTTATCATGTACTAAGATATGAGGTTTCGACCTGGAGCCGACTATAAGGCTTTGAATTATGGAAAAATATTGTGCCAGTTGTGTTAGCTTGATTACCAGGGTCTGGAAATTTTAATATACACTCTTCCAGAGAAAGCAAACGTGCGACTCCAAGAAAGTGCTCGCCACCTGGCGACTGTGTCTGAAAATGGCGCCAACAGTTGACTTTGAAAAGAGCTATATGTAACCACGTTGCGCGCTTTGGAAAGCGGCTGCATAGTTCCTTTATTTTCGCCATGCCGTATGCGCGAACCCCGAAAAAGAAGTAAGCGATGTTCAATGACCATTGAAGTGTGCCGAATTACGTGGCACTGCGGTGGAAACATGGTAACCTGTCGTTCTATATCTTCCCGAACGTTGCAGACGACAGGCGATGGAGAACGGCACAAATCTGAATATTGCGCATTATAAAGCAGGTGACAGATACCGTACGGAAGTATGATCTTATCAATTCACTCGTGATGACCTAATTCTTGGTGAGTAAATCGTTACGTATCGTGTGTGCGTTTTTATAGATATTCGGGCTTATCTAAGCACGGAGCATGGTTTGTTTATATGAGCAAGCACTTTAGGAAATCATTTTCATCAAGTGTGTATTTTTCGAATGTGCTCGTTTTCTGAGCAAGACGTATACGGCTACCAATTCGCAAACTATACTGCAAATTTTTTATTTCACATGTGTGTTTCTACATATATGCGCACACAATTGCGTTGCAATGGTCGTCGCTCGTGCGCGTATGTATGTTCGTGCGTATATGTATATATATATATATATATACATAGAGAGAGAGAGAGGCAGGCATGATAGTTGAGTGGCCGTAGCCGTAGCTTTGCAAGTAGGCAAGTAGATCATCCGTTACGTCACGACGTGCTTTATTTAGACGTTTCAGCCAGAGTCTGGCCTTCATCAGGATTGAGGGTACAGTTTTTTTTGGTGCTCAGCTTTATACAATCCTAAATCAGAGGGGGAGAGAGAGGAGAAGGAAGAAAAAAAGAGGAATATAAGGTGGACTCCCACGGGCGCTCCTTTCCCTTCCCTCTCGCTCCCTTTTCTCCTTTTCACCTTTACGATGTCTGCGGTCTGTGTATCCTTCCTTTCACTAACGTATTGTTCCCAACCATACGGCACCGCATGGCTCTTGTGGTTCGGTGTGTGGGAAAAGAGCTTTTGTAAGAAGTTTAAGCCTTTAACTACTCAGCGCCATGTCGACATCGCGACGTTGAAAGAAGGGCGCCGCGTATTGCCGCAGAGGCTGGCAAGCGGGTGCAATGTCAATTCTTGCCCGCTTGTGGATTATGCGTGCTGTAGGGGCCTCCCAATTGTGCATAGGGTTGCTGTTGGGCAGGTCATGCTTGGCACAATTGATCAGATAGTAAGGTAAAAACAGAAACAGATGACAGCTGTACTCAGGAAGAGTAGTTACACTTGGAAATATTTTGAGTTGTCCAGTGCCCTTCGAAGCTGCAGTGCCGTGAACTCAGTTATTATTTTCATTATTGCCATTATTGTTTTCTATTGATTTAATTGCTGCAAGTGTACCCGGATTCTTATTTATTCCTCTATCAAGGGTGTTAAATCGGTGGACAAGGTATGACTCTTGTTTTCACGTTCTCTGTTTGATTTAAATCCTGTCTCTAAGAGTGTTACTGATCAAATCACAGATGAGTTCCCGACGATCGGCGAAACTGTGACATCCGCGAGCCACAAGCACCCCCTCATCATCATCAACAGCGCACCACTACTAGGGGGGAAGTCTGCTGGACAGCCAACACGCGTTCTCTATTGCGGATGTCGAGACCAAAAGCACTACACGACAGCACCAATTCACCACTCCTCAAAGGGAAGCCTGCCGAACTACGAAGCCACGTCCCTCTATTGCGGACCCCGGGAACGGAACTCCCCAGGAACACGTTCGGCGGGAGCCCAACGCCGAAATCCTCCCTACAACGACGAAGGCCTGCCGGGGATAGCTACAATCTGTGGACTTCATCAGTGCCATCCCTTCACCCAAAAGTAGGTTGACCTCAAAATGGTAAGTCCAGCTTATCGCTTCCCAGTAGCAGTGCCACCTTCCTTAACTCTTTCCTTACCACGGGAAAATTGGCCTATTTTTGTATGTTGCAGCTAGGAATTTTCTGTGCCATTGCTACTAGATTTACAGTGCCATGCAATACATCAAAATAAAGACGAATGAATGTACTTTTGAATGCTTTTTATTTTAAAACAATAAAGAAAATTTATTTGGAGAAAAAAATTCGTATACAAAAAAATTTCAAAAAGTTTTTTTTGAAAACGAAGTGATACCGTAGACAAAAAATATTTCTGAGAAATTTTGAAATATACAAAATGTTTAGTAATCACAGGGCAACATTATTTAGAAGAATCGTTAAAATTGACAAAGCCATTTTTGAGTTACAAAAAAATTGCCTGATGCATAGCGAAATAGTGAAGTTCTGAGTTGGTCCTACGCGAGATTTTTTTTTTTAAAAACTTTACAGCAAAATATTACATACCAAATTGCAAGTACTAAATGTAGGGTTTGAAAGGTACATTTGACGGAAGAACTGGCAGATCTAAATAGGTAATAAAAATTGACAAACACAAATAATTAGGTATGTTCACAACAAATGTCGTAATGATTTTCTTATATCTTCCGAGTATAAAATTATGGAAAATTATGAGAGATGCAAAATATTTAAAACAGTGTATTGGACTAGTATTGAAAAAATTAAAGTTATAACTGAAGAACTTCTCGAGCTATAATTTGTTCACTCAGGGAGATCAGTGTGCCAGGCACCAAAACAGTTTCTCGTTGTGAAGCACAAATAGACATAGCAGGTGCGACAGAAAACGTTCGTCTTGTGTTGAGATTTGTTTTCTTGGTAGTACTTCTTACAGCTGCGGCGTATCTCCAATTGTTCAGGCTGGTGCTGTACAGCTGTGGGTGGCCGAATTGGGGTGGGAGGAATAGAAGCTTGTGCGGGGTCCTCTATCTGAAGAAGTTGTTGTACGAGTTCTGTCCTAAAAGTCAGCTGATCGAAGCGAGACAGCCTAGAAAGTTCAGGTGTTTCTGGATTTTGGCTCCGATGTGCTTCAAAAAGAATGTAGCTGTTCACAGCTGCGATATCAATGCAGTGGAAGAACGTCTTCAACCAGCGGATGCATTTTCTAAGAACATTATAAGAAGCAATCAGCTGGTCAGACTTGTCGACCCCTAACATGCTGGCATTATATTTGTCGATGAGTTTAGGTTTCCTGATTGTGATCTGCTCCCACTTCCCATTTTTCTTTTCCCTTCTCTTAGTGAGCACGTGAGCGTTAGTGGTGTGAGCTGTGCTAACCATATGCACAACACGCCGATCCTTCCACTGAAGGTACAATACCCCCTTATCCCGTAGCCAGCGAATGTCCTCTCTCTTGGCTTTTTTTTCCCAGGTGATATTTTTCAATTCTGATGGGAACCCGCGGCGATCTTTTTTAGTAGTGCCACACGCGAGTGTCTTGCGTTCTAGCAAGTGCACGAGAAGAGATGTGGAGGTATAGAAATTGTCCATGTAAATGACACGGCCACGGTCAAGGTATTCGTCGCAAAGCTTCGTCACCACATCGAATTCCAGCCCATTTGTGCTTGGTTTTTCACGCTTCCCCGTGTAAACTATGAATTCAATGGTGTAGCCGGTCTTCGGATCTGCAAAAACCCACAATTTGTATCCCCATTTCACAACTTTGTCTCGAATGTACTGCCGAATTCCGGAGCGCGCTTTGGATTTAACTATTCCTTCATCAACTGAAATTTCGCGATACGGCTGGAAAAACGTTGCAGAGCAGTCATTGATGTGTTGAAGAAGCCAAGACACCTTGTCTAGATTTTGTGCGATAGCGCCGTTCGTTTCGGGATCCGAAACATGCAGCATGGCCAGAAGTGCGGTGAAACGCCGCCTTGACATGACTTTTGGCGGAAGAAGTCCAGAAAGCATTTTAGTCGTACTCCAGTACAAATTTACACGCGGAAGTTCTAATATTCCCATATACATCAGGAGTCCGATGAACTTCATCATCTTCTCCGGCGTCACTTCCTTCCACGATCCGTCTTTCTCACTGTATGTCGGCTTTTCAAGTATGTGGGTCCACGCATACTTGTTGGTGTTGAGACAGATTGCGCGGATCACCTCCGCCGTGAAGAAGAGTCGAAAAAAAATCCAGTGCTCTCGTCAGCCGATGTGCGCGACTGCGGAGCGCCATGCCGAGGTCGATGCCCGGATCCCTCTGGGGTCGGAAGTCCACGCGTCTTTGTGCTGGAGGCAGCACATCGCCCCCATATGAAGTAGACACGCTAGAAATAGTAATAACAATATATGGGACGCATACAGAGCAAGTCAGCCAGCTCCAGAACACGACAAACAAAACAGAAGGTGAAAACCAAACATACCCGCGACTAACAGCTGACGTTCGCGGCTGATCTGATGAAATTTCTTCATCGGAGCTGAAATCCGATGTCACCACATCGTTGTCTGATTCCTCACTACTCGAGGAATTCAAAAAATCGCTCGTCGAGACGTCGGCATCGAGCGAAATCGCTTTTTTCCGAGCGCGCGTGGTTTCGGATGTTGACACCATCGCATGAATCACATGCACTTCAACCTTTGAACGGCCGTGACCTTTAAAAATCACTGCCACGCGGTAAAAATGCGAACCGTACAGAAAAAGCAATTCTAGTGTGCGTACCAATGCCTAGATGGCGCTACAAGTCCATAGGCACGGTGTTTTTTGAAAAATAGGGGCGCGAAATCATCGTTCATCGGTGAACGATGCCTAGTGGTGTGGTAAGGAAAGAGTTAAGGTACGAAAACTTGCTGACAAACAAATTAAACATGAAATGCATAAATCAGCATCGCAAGTGCACCTTTGTGCTTGAATAGCCATCAAGGGTTTGACACTCTCCCTCACACTAGCTGCTATAAACCTAGACGAACACGACCAAATAACATGGAAAAATGTCCTCCTTGAGGCATCTTATAAAAAAACAGAAATATCTCTCAATCACAGTGATAAGCAGATAAAGAAACTGGTCGCTATGATCAACACCGTTCTCTGCAACAACACTTTATTGAACAAAGAAATCACCCGGTTAACAGAATTTGAACAGAATAAATACCAAGCCATCATGACAACTAAACTTCATAAACTCAAAAAAGACCATGTGCCCAACCATGCGTTTCCTGATATAGTTCCATATCACTACAACACCACCACCCAGGAAACCACTAACGGAACAAGCGAGCACCCATCTATGAACACACCCTGTGACACTGGTATTGTAAACTTATCGGACACGAGTTTGTCACCTGACGAAGAAAAACTGCTATCTAAAGGACGAAGCTTCTGCCAGACCACAAAAGTTTTCGATGAATTCCACTTGCTCCGAGACCTCGACAACTTCGCTAGAAGCTTCAGGTTGCGCGGATATTTCTTGGACAGGCCTTCTAACCATGAAACAATTCACCGTCGTAAAATAAATGATTGGACACCGAACAGTAATCGAGCTAAGTGTTTGGACCTTCATATCACCGCAGTACAGAAGGATATAGTACACGAATACCACAGACAGAAAACGATAAAAATTGACAAAATCTGAAAAAATGAGTATGAGAAATCTGACATCTAGGACAGACATAACAATAAAACCTGCTCAAAAAGAAGGAGCAATTGTAGTCCCTAATATAACCAACTATATACAAGAAGAATACCACCAACTAGACGACTCAAAACTTTACGAACGCCTCCCAGGTGATCCGACAGATTAATACAAACGTATCGTATCAACAGAACTAAAGAAACTGTTGGATGCAGAAAAGATAACCAACACTGACCACAAACTAATGCGAGGAGCATACCCTCCTCCAGGTCGCTTCTACATCCTCCTGAAAATTCATAAACGAGGTAACCCAGGTCGATCAATAATATCAGGCATCGCTACAGCAACTGAACCCACATCAGGGTACGTGGACAAATTAATAAGCCACATTTCATACACCCTCGCGTCGTACATAAGACGCCACACATTTTCTTCGAGACATTGCAGGTCTCTGTGTGCCGAAAAACTCTTTATTGGTTACTCTTGATGTCTCTTCATTGTATACAAATATTCCTCACGATGACGGCATAGCTGTATTACAAAACATGTAGACAGACAATAGACAATCTAACAACCCTGATTTCTCTGCCAACATAACTTAACATAAGACGAAGATCGTCTTCGAGATAAATTTGTTTGAATTTAACCAAGAGTATATTCGACAAATCAGTGGGACCACTATGGGCACCAAAATGGCACCCAATTATGCCAACATATTTATGGGAAAGCTAGAATCGGAATTTCTTGCACAAAGTTTCTTGAAACCACTGTTATACAGAAGATACATACACATCTTTCTTATTTGGACCCACAGTGAGAACGAACTTCTCACCTTTATCGACAATTACAATGATGTACATCCGAACATGCCCTTCACACACACACCTACTCGGAAGCAACTTTAATTTTTTTTTATGTTACCATAACGATAGAAGACAAGCTTTTTACAATCCTATATCGGAAACCAACGGATCGACAACAATACCTCCATTACCAAAGCGATCACCCATGCCACTGTAAAAACAGTATTCCATACAGCCAGGCTTACCGGTTTAAAGCAAATCTGCTCAAGAGACGCTGATTTTGGCACGAGCTCACAGAGGCCAAAACTTATGCTCGATAAACAAAAATACCCCCCACATGTAATTGATGAGGTCGTTCAAAAAGCGAGAAAACTGAAGCGTGATGACTTAATTGTGAAGCGACCACCGCAAGAAGACCCGCGATGAACAAACCTCAGCTTAACTTACAGCACAAACTTCCCCAATGTGAACAAAATCCTTAAACGACATTACAACATTCTAGAACAAGGTGAACGTCTGAAACGCGTATTCCCATCCGCTCCTGGCGCCGTTTACCGACGACCATGCAACCTCAGGCACACTTGTCCAGTCTCAAATCAATAACTCACACCCTAATAATTCATGCCAACCTTGTTTAAAGTCACGATGTCTTGTTTGTAAAGCGATGTGAGAAACACACAAAGCAACTAGCACAGAATCCAAGTTTTCGATTAACATACAAGGAAACTTAACGTGCGATTTCTCCAATGTGGAATACCTACTCGAAGGCAACATGTGCAAAATGCAGTACATCCGACAAACAGAAACACCATTTAATATTTGCTTTACTAATCACATAGCCCTAGCGAAATCAGCCCCAAGTCTACCTCTATGAAACATCTCAATCTTTTCGACCATGCATTCGACAAATTATCAGTAACACTCTTAGAGACGGAATTTAAATCAAGCGAGAATGTGAACGAGAGTCATACCTTATCCATCGATTTAACACCCTCCATAGAAGAATAAATGAGAATCCGGGTACACTTGCAGTGATTAAACCATTAGAAAACAATAACGACAATAATGAAAATGATAACTGAGTTCACGGCACTGCAGCTCGGAAGGGCACTAGACAACTCAAAATATTTCAAGTGTAACTACTCGTCCTAAGCACAGCTGTCGTCTGTTTCTGTTTTTACTTTACTATCCAATCAATCGTGCCAAGCACGACATGCCCAACAACAACCCTGTGCACAATTGGGAGGCCCCTACTGCACGGGTAATCCAGAAGCGGGCAAGAATTGACATTGAGCATGCTTGCCACCTTCTGCGGCAGTACGTGGTGCCCTTATTTCAACGACGAAATGTCGACGAGGCGCTGAGTAGTTAAAGGCTTGAACTTCATAAAAAAGCTCTTTTCCCCCACACCGAACCGCCAGAGCCGTGCAAGGGGGCACCCTGGGGAAAGGGGGCACCCTGGGGAGTCCATCTTACATTCTCATTTTTTTTCTGCCTGATTCTCTCTCTCCCCTCTAATTTGAGATTGTACAAAGCTGAGCACCAACATACTGTGTCCTCAATCTTGATGAAAGCCAGACTCTGGCTGAAGCGTCGAAATAAACCATGTTGTCACTGCTCATGGAGGATATACTTGACTATATATATACACACACATATATATATATATATATATATATATATATATATATATATATACGTGTTCAGTTTTTGACCGGACAACGGAACTCAACGGGATAGACACTACCGGCAGTGTGAGTCACAGCGCAGAACTCAAGAACTGTTGAGGCATCTCCTGTCACAGTATAGCAACGCAGCGTGATAGTGCTAGCACCTTTCTGAGAGGCCCGCTATGCACGATCGTTTGCCTTCTTGAAACACGGGCTTGCTAGACAGGTTTTCAGCTTCAAGTAAATCTGATGCAGTTCGCCGAACAGGATCAATGTTTGCGTGCACAGCGTGACTATTTCCACTGTTTCACCGGTGAAATCCTTTATGCCAATGAGAATGGCGTGGTCCGCGGCCGGCACTTTTTCACCTTCGATGAAGCAACACGATCCGCCGCCATAATCAAAGAACTTCGGCACGGTGCCAAGCGCAAGTGCCGCATTGGCCCCGTCCAGCGTAGCCAAATTTGTTTGGTTTGTTTTTCGATCAGTGTTGCCAGCATAGGATGGTTTTTTGGAGAGGAAAATTATGATTGCTGAGCACATAAACATGGGATCGTTATTATAATCACCAGTGCAACTGGATTGCCATGTGATCCATAGATCTGGTCTCACTAAGCACGCGAATTAAAATGTCCTGTATTGCTACTGCTAACTCACGTGGGCTATAGCTAAAAGTTTCCTCTCAAGCACAGACTGAAAGTAATTTGATTTATATGTAGGAACACAAATGACTGCCTTTATGGGTCTTTGCTTGAACAAACGGTCATGTAAAGAATGAATGGGTGCTCAAATATGGCATATAAATGCAGGAGTTTTATTAAATTATGTTTTCAAATCTGTTCTACATTTATGCAACAACGGCAATGAAGTTCTGCATGAATACACCAAAAGAGATCTTGAAGTTTCCATACACAACTCATGCCGCGCAATGTCGTTCGCCTGTGACGAAGGTGGGGAAATGGGAAAGCTAAATCAAGATGAAGAAAAATCAACAGACTTATCGTCCTGAGCTGGCGTTCCCCCATGTAGTCAAAGCCGAAGTTAAAGATTCTGATGACAGTGTAATTGTCAGTACTGCAAATAGAATTTGACATTCCCTATACTGCCCTGAACGAAAAGTTGTCTAAGTGTATGAACTTTGCCCTGGAGTTCTTCCTTCTTTTTTTAATATAAATTTACTAAATCGACAAAAAATTTGGAAGATCTTAGTACTGTGGGAATTTATGATATGCGAAGCACGAATGAGACAGGATGACATGTCATTTTAAAATCAGCACAACACTATGAGGTGGAGGTAAATGATGTCGTACATGACTTTCCTTTTATGATAATCATGTTTGGATGTGTCGTTTACCTTTGTCATTTATTCACGTCACGAGATACCAAATTTAGTATACATGGAACTAGCGAAACTGCTGCAAGCTTGCTATGAGCGTGGTATTTTTTCATGTTCTCACATGTCATATGTCAGGATTACCAGGTTTGCATCAGTCATATATATCATCATCCATGAACAATGAACAAACAATGAACTTATTTGATGGCACACATGCGTCAACTGTTTGCAGTTCCTCGTGCATGCCTAAACGGCCGGTAACCTAGCATAGGTATAGAGTGCATGTCGCTGATAATATCAGACCTAAATATAGGCAATACCACCTCTATCGTATGACTGCGCTAGAATAATGTGCTCAAGGCAGGCAATGTCCCCAAAATGCAAGTGCCTCTTACATCTTCTCAAATATGAACTGATATAGTACCTTTACCTTGCTCAATGGTAGCTGATATGTGGTGCACACGTGGACGAGCAAGCACATGTAAAAAAAAAAACTTGCTCTTTCGAGGTCTCGGCGCATTAAGTTCCTGAGTTCTGTACCTCCTCGAAGCCCATGGGAAGCGCTCGTCGCCATTCTATTTGCAGCCTCCAGGATGATCTTCAACAACCGGCGTTTCACAGGACTTTAGCGACTCTTCGTGTTGGGGACCATACCTTAAATCGTCAAAGAGGTTTCCTCATTCCCCTAGATCGTTCTCTTGAGATATCATCATGTAATGTTGGTCTGATATTTGGTTGGTTAGTTTGGTTGGTTCCTCAAAACCTTGGCGCAACCCATCTAGGGGAATAGGCCATGAATGGGACGGTGCCTTGCTTTTTAAATTAATTCACTTCTTGAAAGAGAGCGTTGGATTAGTTAGGTAATATAGGTAATAATAAAAAGGTTTTAAACTTCTAAACAAAAAATACTGAAAAGAAAACATAATAAACATACAAAAAATTATACATAAAACAACTGAAGTTCCTTATTTTTAGCATTCTATTCTTTTAGAGTCTCTTAGGAAATTTGTAACAGCGGTAAAAACGCTCCTGTGGCTGAATCCAAATGCGACTGCGCCAAATGAAAGAATCACCGGAAGTGTCAAGTTTAAGCCCAACTTTCGTAGAGGTTCTTCTAGTAGATTTTCCCTTTGAGTTTTGAATTTTCGGCGTGACAAAAAGAAGTGCTTCAAAGATTCTCTCTCATTACAATAAAGGCACAAAGGCGGCTGCGCCAGACCCGACCTGTGAAGGTAAAAGTTCAATGAGGGGACTCGACAACGCAGCCTCGTAGTCACTATCTCTTTCTTTCTTGATGAACACCACTTGTTCTTCTAAGGGAACTTTAGCTGTGGGAAGTCTGATACAAACAAAGGGGATTTATCAAAGTTATTGGGCTTTGTGGGTTTTTCAAAGCGTGCTGCTGTGATATATTCCGATTTAGGCAAAATAGGTAAAACAGGACAATCAAGGGAAGATACAGCTAGTGCATCTGCATACTCATTCAGAGCTAAACCTTTATGGCCTGGTACCCAAACTAGTTGGATGAGTCGCACATGTGTAGGAATGAGCGAGTAGAAAGCTTCTAAGGTACGCGAAAAAGTTAGTGAGCTTAAGGCAGTACAGACCGAGAGACAGTCTGTTAGAACAATCACCGCTGATAGATCTTGCGACACTTTACGCAATGCTAGGACTATTGCCAGTAGTTCAGCTTGGTAAATAGGTGTAAAGTCGGGTAATAGAATTGAGAAAGCCCAATCTAGAGAGGATGATACGATTTCTCCGCCAGTTCATAAACCGAAGCGTCAGTCGCTATCACATTGGATGTTTCTAGATTGGCCAAATAATCTTCCAAAATACCATTTATATACTGATATGGTAAATTTTTTGCATTCTTGGGATATATATCGTCAAATTCTATCCTAATTGCATCTACAGTGTTCAGCACAAGTGTTTCTGAAAGGTTAACTCTTAAGGGCTCCAGAAGTTTCTGAGTAAATATTACGTGGGGACACCTTAATTTAGGCTATTGGTTACGAATGAGGTCTGCTGGTTAATGAACACATACTGTGACCTCCGCTGAGGTGACCCATAGATTTTAAGGAATGTACGTACTGTTAGAATATTGAATCTTTCGATTAGAGAAGGCAAGCGGGATTCTTCGTACAGGATATTGTTGGCAACATATTTGGGTAGCCCTAGGCATAAGCGTAAAGATTCGCGTTCTAGCAGAATCAGTGGTCGAACTTTGTAGGCCAGAGCGCCAGAAAACAAAACACAGCCGAATTCTAATATCAGTCGAATGTACATGCAATATATCATAATGAGCACGTCTCTACGCAGACCGGCGCGATAATTACTGAGCCTGCGCAGCATTCCTACGGCACGTGCGTGCTCCTTTAGCAGCCATGTTTTCTATGTGGGGACTCCAGTTAAGTGTTTCGGTGTAGGTTACCCCCAAGTACCTAACTGACTCGACCTGAGGTATGGCGTCCTGTCGGTACATTAGTGAAATTCGCACTGGGCCATTTTGTGCGAAAACTATGATTGCACTTATGTTTGTATTGAGGCATAGGTTGATATCCTCCAGCCACGTTTCCAGACTATTCATGTATGTCTGCAGAATCAGGTACAGTGTGTGAATGTCCGCCGACGCAGCAAAAAATGCGACATCATCGGCATACACATAGACCTGTACATCTTGTGTTTGGGAATGGTACATAGTAGTGCATCAAGTAATAAGGGCGATAGTACTGACCCTTGCGGTATACCTCTCGTTTGCCTGTATATTGAAGAGTTAACACCAGACTGCGCGCAGTAAAATTCTCTATCACCTAAGAAAGCATGGATCCAGGCCACAAAGTATTGAGGCAGTCCTAAATTCTGAAGTGAATCTAGCAGTTTAACATGCTCCACGCTATCATAGGCTTTTGTGATATCTAAGGTTATCAAAGCGGAGTAATGTTTCTGATATCGAGCAAGTTGAATTCCGCTTTCGAGATCCACGTGCGCACACCAAATGAAGCAACCACGCCTGAATCCAATTTGACATGGGCTCAGTGTCAGTTTTTCTGACATCCATCGATCTATACGTCTATATAAAATTCTTTCAACGAGTTTTACTAGGTTCGTTGTAAGCGAAATGGGCCTGATATTATCTAAGGTAAACCCAGCCCCTTGCTTTTTAATAATGGAATCACTTTTGTCATTCTCCAATCAGCTGGCATCGAAGAGCTTCTAAGTGAGTGATTAATAATTTCGAGTAGGCCAAGTGGATATATCTTATGTACTGATTTTATCACCGACGTCGTCATGCCATCAGGACCAGGAGCCGAATTGGGTAGTGTTCTGACTACGTTTGCTAATTCTGTAGGCGTAACCTCTTCAAAATCCTCAGCCCTATGGGGGGACTGGGCTTGGTATGAGAGAAGTGTCATAAAGCGACTTTCTAGGCCCTGAGCTATATCTTCTAGTAGGGCCTTCAGTTCAACTGGTGATGATACAACACATTCTATATTTCTTTGTACAGGAAGAACTTTCTTAGTTCTCAGAAAGCGAAAAAGTACTTTTCTATTGACCGGCTTTGACAGGAACTCACATCGATCGTTGTTAAATTTGTCCTTCGCATTAGCGATGGTTCTCTTAAAAATAGCCGCCGCATACTTATAATCACACCAGTTCCTGGGACACTGGTTGAAGAATAATTTTTTCCATGCAGCCTTTCTTAGTCTATGAGCCCGCGAACAGTCTGCATTCCACCAAGGTTGATTGACGGTTTAGAGCTTTCAATGGTGAATTTTGATTTATTTAATGACTACTTTAAAATGTCGCTAATTCTGATGGCGTCTAGTTCTGCATTATTCGTTTGGTTTGTTGAAGTCCCTCGTAACGATTTCTCGAAAGTATTAAAGTTTACATGTGTTACAGCAGATCTATTCTTGGAGGTTATTGGACATACCACCTCGAACAATATTGGCATATGGTCACTACTTGTTCCCGAGTTAATCGCAGACCATGATAAGATGGAGAGGTTAGCATTAGAAAAAGTTAAATCGAGTACCAAGGAGGAATGATTACACATAAAAGTAGGAGTTTTTGTGTTTATGCATATAAAGTTATTCTTGTTCACCCAATCCCATAAATGTTTGCCATTCAGATCTGTTTTAAAACCCCACGAAACATGATGAGAATTGAGGTCACCTACTAATACAATATCTTTTTGGCAATAGTGAACGGCAGTATCTAGGACGGAAGAACTTAGAACACCAGCAGGGAAATAAGCATTAATAAATGAGAATTAGATGGACCCAGGAATAGTAATGCTTAATGCTAAAAGCTCGCTTTCTGAAGTCAATACCTGATAAATAATTTTAGCTCTATGGGCAATTTTAGATGAGATAAATATTTCCAAACCACCACCCCGAGTTTGGCGGTCTAGACGAAATGTTCGGTAATTTTTAACCCTAAAATACTTATTTTCTGCAAGCCAAGTTTCTTGTAAAGCAACAATATCAGGGAATAATTATCGCAAAGTTTAAGTAAGTCCGTGGCTGCTGAAAAAATGGAGCGGCAATTCCACTGTAGTACTTTTAAATTCCCTATTTTGAAAAGATACCAGCAGCACTCACTGCTTTCGCTAAGATGCTATCCTTTAAAAAATCCTTTTTTGATGGGTTTTCCTTTTGATATCTCTTATTTCTTGATTTAAGACTAATTGTGGAGCGTTGTGCCTCAGGAGAAGTACGTCGTTTCATATTTCTTGAGTCAGAGTCCATTTGTTCTGGTTGTGAGACATGAGAATCGGAGTCCGAGCTCCAATCTAGGTCCTGTACAAGAGGCATAATTATTCTATGGCCAGTGTTCGGCGTGTCTGGCTTTGACTTCGAAGGGCCCGGTTCCGATGGAATATCAGTAACCTTAACTGGTGAAGGTAGAGAAGGAGGCACGGTAGGTTGGTTACCTCCCTGCAATATTTGATTCAACTGAGTGCTCACTATTTGTGCCAATGACTCTGTTAGGCTCACGAATAGAGATTCCATAAGTTTCGTCATGGCCATTTCCACCGTTGATGTTATTAAATCAGGCAACGACGACTCAAGCATCTGGTTTGCTTGGTTGGCAATGGAGGCATAGCCACGTGAGCGCTCAGAAAGAATAGATCGGGCTTCTTGCCGGGAGCATCGTAGTTGTTCGATGGTCTCTAGATGTTGCAACTCACATGTCCTCATGGGGCAACTTTCATCGTCAGCCGAGTGATTTCCTCTGCATAGACAGCATCTCACCTCTTGGGTTGAACATTTCTCGGGTTTATGTTGGTCAGTACATGTGCGACACCTCACATCCGATCTACATCCCTTGATGGTATGCCCATACCTCCAGCATTTTTTGCACTGCAGTGGACGAGGGGATAGTGCATCTACACGATACATTAGTGGCCATGCCTTAATTTCGGTCGGTCGAGCCGTGCCGGCAAAACTCACAATCACTGATTCTGGGGGGACCTTTTTGTTCTCAACGTTTTGCGAGCATCGAAATACAGAGACTGCTCCTGGGGCCGCAAACATTTCAAGTATTTCGGGTGGTGTAAGGCTCAAGTCGACTCCTCGAACCAGTCCCTTCACACAGGCCGAATGGACAGGTACGAAACAGCTCACCGGATTTCAGACAAACGTTGTGCATTTTAAAAGATCTGTGATGCAGGCCTGGTCTGGCGGGCAGCACAGGATGCCTCCACGTCCAAATTGACGCACCTCAGTAATTATTTGGTAATAATCGGAAATCTTCCGGAGCCCCGCCGCGTTGGTCTAGTGGCTAAGGTACTCGGCTGCTGACCTGCGGGTCGCGGGATCGAATCCCGGCTGCGGCGGCTGCATTTCCGATGGAGGCGGAAATGTTGTAGGCCCGTGTGGTCAGATTTGGGTGCACGGTAAAGAACTCCGGAGCCCTCCACTACGGCATCTCTCATAACCATATGGTGGTTTTGGGACGTTAAACACCACATATTAATCAATCAATCAATCTTCCGGAGTTCTTCCTGAATTAGTTTCGGATTTTTCATGTGAATAGACTCGATGTTGGTTGGAACCAGGGCCACAGAAACGCTCTTCAGACCACTGCGCAAAAATAGATCGATTGGCAAATCACTGCTAATAAGGGAAGCCGACCAGGCAGATTATGCCTGGCCGGGAGAGGAAAGAGACATCAGGTTAATAGGCTTAACAGCACCGCCCGATCCGGCCGCTCCCCCAGAGGAGGAAGCACGAAGGTGCCCTTGAAGTAGCAGCGGGGGCAGATCCCGAATTGAAACTGGACGCTCAGGCCTCAGGAAGCACGGTAGGAAATCTCAAGGACAGCGAGGACCTACTAAGATGGCGACCCAATGGAACGTTTTGTTGCCGAATGCGCGCACTTCCTGTCTCTTCGACAGCAATTTGGGACAACCCCTTCAGAAACTGCTTCCCTGCTTTATCATATGGCCAGTTCAGCTAGATAATTGTAGGGGCATGTATGGTAAAAAGGCCACAAAGAAAAGCAAAAATAAAATATCCCAACCCCTCAAACGGAAACTTAACAAGTCAAACTCAACAAAGCCCTGCCATGGAGGACTACAGGGCGTAACAACGGGCATTTTTGTATACAGCCTCCACCTGTATACAGCCCCCGAGGCCGTGTTTTAGCCCGCCAAATGGGGTCGAGCAGCGCAATGCCCAAGCCACTCGCCCACCTCGGTGGTTGGTGATGTATGGTCTTTTCGTCCTGTGTACTTGCTGGTACTAAATATACACGACGACGATGAACATGATAAATTTTGTCAATGATGATGATGGAGGTCATGGTAAAGACGGAAAAAGATGAAGAAGAGTAATAAATGTGATGCCGCTCTTGAGCACGGGGGTGTGTTACCTGTGCATCTGGGGAGTTTCGATGAGATACCACACCATGAGGTTTCCCCTGGCGCTATTTTCGTGGGGAACATCTAATAAACTTTTTATTCTCGATACCTACTTACGGGTATCGGTGTTTTTTTGACTTAATACCCGTATCTGGTAATTTTTGTAGGGCGTATGAGGTATAGTCCTTCCACTTTACACATGAATGATACACAGTGCGGACATTGAGAAACAATAACGTACCAAACAACGTTCGACGTCTCGACGTATTGAGTTACTGAGTTCTATGGTCTGTCTTGTACCTCACAGCCATCGGGAAGCACTTGGAGTCGTTCCCCTTGCAGCCTAGCCCTGTGACGGTTTTGAAGAACCAGCATTTCGCTTCGTCTTTCACAGGACTTGAAGAGCTCACCGCGTTGGAGGCCATGCCTCACAACGTCAAAAAGGTTTCCTCATTCACCCTGATGGTTCTCTTGAGATTTTATCACGTAAGGCGCCCGCTGGTCTCATATTTGGTTCTTGTTGATGTTGGGAACTCACCTTGTTCACATCTCCCTCTAAATTTCATCGGCTCCACAGTCGCATTACCTTGCTGAATATAAGGTAGAATTTGAACCTTCGCACATTCCCGACTTGTCTTTATATTAGGTTCATCGTTTGAGAACTGTTCGCCAAACGAAACCATTCCTCCTTATTCAAGTGAATGGGGCAAGAGCCAGGGCCATATGGCAGCTCAGCTAAAGAGTAGTGGGATGTACGGTAAAAATACCGCGAAAAAAATCCCCCAGCCCCTGAAACAGAAACTTAACAAGTCAAACTTAACAATGCCCTGCCATGGAGGACTACAGGGCATAACAACAGGCATTTTTGTATACAGCCTCCACCTGTATACAGCCCCCGAGGCCGTGTTTTAGCCCGCCAATTGGGGTCGAGCCGCAAAGTGCCCAAGCCACTCGCCCACCTCGGTGGTTGGTGATGTAGGGTTATATGGCCCTAATATACTTGCTGATACTAGAAGTGAACGACGACGATGATGACAAAGATAGGGTTTGTTAATGATGATGAACATAGAGGTCATGATGAAGGAAAATAGAGACAGAACGATAGAAGCAGGAGGATAACAAGACGATGTAGAATAAGAAATGTGTTGACGTTCTTGATTGAGCGCGAGGGTGCGTTACTTGTGCATACTACCCCGCGATAATGAAATCACGGACTGATTTCCACTGAGCGATATTCTCGCGGAAAACATCAAATAACGCTTATTTCTCTCTGCCTACTTACTGGTGTCTTTTTTTTCTTTGCTTAGTAACCATATCTGGTAATTTTTGTAGTGCGTATGAGCCACAATTGAATGTTTAAAAGTGATTCGGCGAACAAAGCACGCCTGCGTGCATGATTTAATTGTCAGCATTCCGGGTGAATAAATACACGGCTTTGATGGCTCGCCTGCGAAGTATACGGTTACCAAGTCTTCAGTGAAGAAAGTAGGGACTACGGGTTGTGGGTGTGTACAATACCTTATTAACTGATAGAGCGCGTTTTTCTTATTGCTTCTATATCGAATCCGGTGTTTCTTCAACGCTGCGGCCTCTTGAAGTATTTCAGTTGGTATACATGCAGTTTGAAGGAGTTTCTCTTGCTCAAATATATACTCGTAAATGTCGTTGCACTCCCGCGGAAGTTCAACTGAAGTGGCCTAAAGCGTCTTGTAGCCAACGCCAGCCACCACTGTATTGCTTTTTGCAGGCAATTTGTGCGATTTTCGTGTTTCTTACCGTGAGACACGTTGGGCTTGCGTTGTAGCGCATGAAGATTTCTAACTATAGAGGGTCTGAATTGAATCCGAGACATGAAGCTTTCGCGACAAGTATGGCGTGAGACTCGGGACGCTTCCTGCGGCACAGGTCCGGAAAAATTTGTGACTGTTTGTGAGATACTGTTGATCAGATGCAAACGCGACTGTTGATCAGATGCAGACGTGAGAAGCATGCTGACACCACGTGTCTTCGCTGCTCGCCACGGTACATGCTGCGGTTCCTGGCCTGGGTATAAATTCAGAAGCATTCAGTTCTTGTTCTTGCCTTGAAGTGTATTTTATTCGCACTTATGTACGATAGTACAGTGGCGACCAAGATGGAATCGTTGATTGCACTTAGATTCTGACACCAGAGTAATGGGATCTGGATCCCCAGCCTTCGACGACGCTCTTAGTAGCTGGATCACATATCGTGTGAGCCTTGAAGCTTATTTTTTATTAACATCATCATTGGGCACCTACGCACAGAGTGAGGCAGCCCTCAGATTACTGTTATACTTAGCTCTGATAGGGCAGAGCGACCCATTAGCAACTGTGCTTCAGTTGCCAAAAAGCCGCACTTGTGGTAAAGAAAGGGGTTATGTAATCCCAACACGTGGTGATCGAAGTCAGTTTATAACCGCTGTTGACCGTTGATGAACTTCACGTCCCAAACCCAAGTCCCGCAGAATCCCAATAGACTCACTTGCCCATGTTCCACGGTAGGTCAAGGTGACTGATGACACAGTCGGATAGGTGGACGCGCCGGTCGCATTTGTTATTTTCATTAGCATATCGGGAATAAGATATTTCGTTCGCTTAGCCTCGTGTCTTCCGAAAGGTTCGCCAGCGTACTCACGACCTGGACATCAAGAATGATTCATTGGCCGTCTCTAGAAAGCACTAAGTCGGGGATCTTTGTACCCTGCAATGTTTGGTAATGTGGCTCCTCGCGAACAGGCCATTCTTTTTTCCTTAACGTTCTCGCCAAATAACGAACTATAATGTGGTGACGGATTATTTGGTGATGTGTACGGTGGCAACGCTGCAAAGTATGACCCAAACACTCGTCTGTGTCACATGCAGCGCGACTGCGTTTTGAGGTGTTCTGGTCACGTTGAAAGTGGATGAGATTGGAGATTGTGGCGATGTGAAACTTGGCTAGGTCAATAAACTCCCTTCCTTTCAGAAACGTTGTCCCCTCGCCAATCCACGCCATTGCACCCGGGGCAGTGGGACATTGGGACAGCGGCCTGCCATCAAAACTTGAATGCAGGTTCCTCGTCCAGTACTTGCGGGCAGCTGCCACAGAACCAATGACGTCGCCTCCAAATGGGGTTAAGTCCTCTGCCTGCCTTTAGGCCTTCTGAATAAAATCCTTGGTGCCGCAACCGTGCATTGATAATGATCACTGTAGAGCAGTCGCTTGACACGGTTGGTTTTCATGTAAGGAATTGAAGTTCTTAGGCACATTAGTCTTAGGCTCTGAATGAAGGCTCTCTGACGACAGTCCAGTTTAATCACTGACATTAGGCAATGCATAAAAATCTTATGCAACAGCCTCGTTAAAAGGTGGTAGATATTGATTGGGCGATGCAATGCAGCCGAGAAAGTGCCAGGCAATTTTTGGAATTAAAATGGTCCGGGCATTACACAATAATTATGACAGTCGTCTCTGGAGGATCAGGGGGTTCAGAAGAACCCTTAAAAGAAGAATAGCACAGGCGTACATATCCCGGCTTCATCAGAAGATGGCCCGGCTTCATCCAGGATGTTTCGAATACAAAACGAGCGATTTTTCCTGAAGAGGTTTTGGCATTGCCCACACTCTTTTCTTTATTTTACGATGGCTTTCATCAGTCATAGCCAACGTGCGACCGCTCTGGACCCTCCTATCTGTAGTGAAGACATCTAGCAGGTAAGTTTTGAGGATCATTGCAACGTTCTATCCATCCAGGAACCTCTTTGTTAATTCTTATAGTCTGAAAGCTTGAAAGGAACGAGGTGGCTGTTTCCCCCCCAAGGTTTGCAGCTCATCACATATAGCAGTTGGGGGAGGGGGGTCCACCTGTGAAGTTACCGTGTTGCACGGAGCACTTGTATCCTCTTGAGCCTGTATATACATTGACAAAGAAGCACAAACGACTTGGCTTTGATCGTCACCATCTCTCCTATTTTGCAGTTCTTTCACCAGATTCCGATAGCACACTTGCCGGCTGTGGGACTTGATGCCTTCGGAAGTTCTTGTCGGAATTCTGCTCGCCAATCGCTGGTTGATATTTTGAACACTCTCTTTTTGGAGTTGGACTCTACAGACTGCTAGAAGGTACCCTTCCTTTTTTGTCCATCTTGGTTTGGATCGCTCAATATCTATGGCAGCATTATAAGCCTCGATATGTGCATGGCGTCTATATTGGCTTAGGGCAATTTCGACTTGAAGTATCTGCCGCATTCAGGGCAGGCGCAGTGGTCCATCTCATTGTCTGGAACTGTGTTTGTTGCCACCATTGTCGTATCACCTCCAATGTGTGTGAGGGGAGGAATTCCAGTGGAGACACCCTCGCAGAGCGCGGAAAGGACCGCCGGCAGGTCCGTACGCAACCGCCGCGGTCCGCACAGAAGGCGCTGGAGAGCCGGATGGGGCCGTACCGACAAACAAGCCTGACGGGAAACGAGTTTACTGATGCAGATAGCCCCGCCGCGGTGGTCTAGTGGCTAAGGTACTCGGCTGCTGACCGGCACCTCACGGGATTAAATCCCGGCTGCGGCGGCTGCATTTCCGATGGAGGCAGCAAATGTTGTCGGCCCGTGTGCTCCGATTTAGGGGCACGGTAAAGAACCCCAGATGGTCTAAATCTCCGGAGCCCTCCACTACGGCATCTCTCACAATCATATGGTGGTTTGGGGACGTTAAACCCCACATATAAATCAATTGCCGACGCAGATAAGCACAGAGTTTTATCATTGAGCGACAGCGTCATCAGGATTTTGCAAAGGCACCACAGGGGGATTCCCACCATTTCTGACGCATGGTGACCTTGTGAAATGCCTATAAGACCATCTCAACCCTCGAGCAAACGAAATAGTCACAAGCTATTCCTTATTCATCCGAAGGCAAGAAGAGCGAGAAAGCGTCTAGGACTGCACTGCTGATCGGAGAAGACTAGCTGTAAGTCCTGTTCATTCGTTGTGCTGGGCTTGAGTGAGCGAATCACATAGGTAGGCCAGTATATCGTATTGACCACGCCACAAACGCGTAATGCACTGAAGTCATCGCACTAATCGGGGCGTTACGTCAAATAAAGAACAAGGGCTCGGCCGCCACCACCCGTGTATACACGAATTGCTTGTCCCTTCTCCAGGCACTCTCATGGTTCTGGACTACTGACCTGTGAATCCGATAACTAAATATTATCTTGCGGGATATTTCAGCTGCCACCTTGATTGCACTCTACCATGTGCCAGGTCATTAGGGACTTTTTGGCAATGAACTGGCTGATTTTCTCGCTGGACATGTGGTCCGATCTAGTGGCATGAAGCAGGCTCCCCTCCCTCCGAGGGCGGTCCGCAATGCCTTAGGAAGGCAGTAACTTCGGCTTTGGGAGCTCGACTGGATGGATAATAACATTGACATTGACCTATTGAAATGGTTTTTCCACGTCTTAGATGCAGCTCTATGGTTCCCACTTAACAAAGCCCCCATCACCCTTATAACGGGGCGTGGTCGGTTCGTCTTCTATTTTCACAGGTTTAACCTGCTTCCAGAACCGGTCTGTTCGTGCGGCAACCATCCTGTCACTTGGAAAGCGTTCAAAGACTGCAAAACTGCCCTCTGCAGGGGATCAATTGCTACTATGGTAGCAGTTGATCCCCTGTATATTTCTTCTAGGATGTTTATATATACTTCATCGACACCCTTATTCCGCAGTGTCTGCATGACGGCTGATATTTCTACTGAATCAAACGCCTTCTCGTAATCTATGAAGGCTAGGTGTAGTGGTTGGTTATATTCTGAGCATTTCTCTATTACCTGATTAATGGTATGAATGTGGTTGATTGTTGAGTAGCCTGTTCGAAATCCTGCTTGTTACTTCGGTTGAATGAAGTCTAATGTTTTCTTTACTCTGTTAGCAATTACCTTTGTAAATAGCTTGTATACTACAGAGAGCAAGCTAATCGGCCTGTAATTCTTCAAGTCCTTGTCATCTTCTTTCTTATGTATTAAGATGATGTTAGCGTTCTTCCAAGACTCTGGTACCCTTCCCGTCAGGAGACACCTCGTAAACAGGGTGGCTAGTTTTTCTAACACAATTTGTCCTCTATCTTTTAGCAGATCTGATGTTATCTGATCCTCACCAGCAGCTTTGTCTCTTTGCATGCTCTCCAAAGCTTTTCTGACTTCTTCTATCATTACTGGTGGGTTGTCATCTGGGTTATTGCTAGTTCCTATAGTATTAAAGTTGTGGTTGTCCCGGCTACTGTACAGATCTCTGTGAAACTCCTCCGCTATTTTAACTATCCTATCCATATTGGTAGTTATTTTCCCTTCTTTGTCCCTTAGTGCATACATCCGATTTTTGCCTATCCCAAGTTTCCTCTTTACTGCTTTGACGCTTCTTCCGTTTTTCAGAGCTTGTTCAATTCTCTCCATGTTATACCTTCTTACATCGGATACCTTATGCATATTGATCAGCTTCGAAAGCTCTGCCAGTTCTATTTTGTCTATTGTACTTGAGACTTTCACGATTTGACGCTTTTTAATGAGATTCTTCGTTTCCTGGGAAAGCTTGCCAGTGTCCTGTCTAACTACCCTGCCTCCAACTTCCACTGCACACTCCGTAATGATACTCGTCAAATTAGCATTCATTGTATTTATGCTAAGGTTTGTCTCCTCACTAAGAGCCGAGTACGTGTTCTGAAGCGAGACTCTGAATTCCTGTACTTTCCCTCTCAGTGCTAGCTCATTGATTGGCTTCTTGCGTATCAGTTTCTGTCGTTTCTTCCTCAAATCTAGGCGAATTTTTCTAGGCGAATGTAGGCGAAGTTTTTATTCTGTGCTAACGTAAATACCAGTCTGTTGAGCGCTAAAGGTTTGTCATTCTTAACTATAATACTGTCACGGGGTCATGATGTGGCCAAAGACAGGAGTCTGGATGTTGAGAGAAACTGCTTATGTTCATGCCTGGTAAAACGGAAAGTCGGATTACAGTAGCAGACTTGCACTGATAACGGCGAACGGAGCGCTGACCTTCGATCAACTGAGAAATGGCGAAGCGTGTTGGCATTTATACACGTAGTGTCGAACATTTTAGTGTTATCGCTAGTGGCTGCATAGGTTCTAGAATGATCTGCAATGTTCGCAAAGTGGGCGTGATCTTAACGAAAGGATCTACAACAGTCCCGAAGCTTCGCGAACACTTCAGGCGTAATTTTTGCTCAGAATCGCCTACAGTAATGGTGCAATAACAAAAACTTGAGGAAGGAACGTGGCAATACGACATTTGGCAACGCAATATTTATTAAATCTCTCGTAAAATTTGCCCAGAAAGTGTTTCTGGTATAATAACAGCAACACGAACATGGTGCTGTACTGACTAAGGCTGTAACTAGGGGGGAGTTGAGGGGGTTCTGACACCACCTACAACTTTTCGCACTTGAACTTTTCAGGTTATACTAAATAACGCCTTCACATAGATTACTGGTGGCCGAAGTTGGCCATTCTACACACAAACACCACCGGAAAAAAATTCCCGAGTACGGCCCTGATACTGGCAGACCAACTACCATAATAATTTCAAGTGTTTGATGTCACGGGAACAATCAAATGCGATAGGATGGAGCACATATGCAATTTTTCTCTCGGTGGGACTATGATTGCGGTGGGTGGAGCTTTTATTTATTCTTAGGTTGATCTCTTTATAGTGACATGAATTGTGGTTGCCGCTTTGCATGAGCTAAGAATTAAAAAAAAAAGAAAAGGTGTGTATCGTTGCGCATGTGTGGTGTGTATCGTTGCGCATGTCGTACAGCGTTTGTTGCTATCGATTACGGTTGCGGTAAACCCCTGTTTGCGCTTGTATCGAGCAGCGTCTACGAAAACTGCGTCCTTGTCATTACCGAACTTTTTTTGTATTTGTTTTGCTTTGTCTCTCGTCTAGCTTTATTGTGTTCGGGGTGCATGTTTTTTGGCAAGGGTGGTATCATCATTGTTTTCCTGGTCTCTTTTGGAATGTCTACCTTAACGCGGTGTTGCGTGTGATACGTTATGCCTAGTCGCTCTAGAATATGTCTTCCTGCTCGTGTCTTAGAGAGACGTTCATATTGCGCCGTACGCTGCGCCTCAATAAGCTCATCTATTGTATTGTGCAGGCCTAGCTGTAACAGTTTGTCGGTGCTTGTGCTAATCGGTAGCCCTATAGCTAGTTTGAATATTTTTCGAATGGGGCAGTCTAGCTTGATCTTTTCCGCGACTTGCCATTTTAAGTATGGCGCTACGTATACTTATCACAAATGCCTATATCAACCTTATCGTGTTTTCCTCCCTCATGCCACTGTGCTTAGTTGCTATCCTTTTTATGAGTCTCATTATTTGGGCTACAGTTGCATGCAGTCGCCTGAAGATTTCTCCATTGTTGTCCTTGGCTTCGATAAGCAGACACAGTACCCTGATCCTGTCGACTATGGGTATGGTTTTTCCATCGGCTGTTCTTAACTGTATTTCTTCTCTATGAGCAAGACCTTGCAGGCAGTTGCCTGGTTTGCGACCTCTACGAGTAGGTCTGTAAAGCAACAGCTCTGATTTTTCCACAGAGCAGGCTAGCCCAGTACCTTCCAGATACCGCTCGACCGTTTCGACTGCTGTTTGAAGCGTTTCCTCTTTTTTGCCATCACTACCACTTCTCACCCATAGGGTGATGTTGTCTGCATATATAGTATGATTCAGTCCTTCGATTGCTTGGAGTTTGGTTGGCAGTCCAATTAGAGCCAGATTGAATAACATAGGTGATAATACCAAGCCTTGCGGCGTACCTGCACTGCCCATCTCAATTTCCTCTGAAACTAGGTCCCCTATCACGATCTTTGCCTTCCTTCCCGTCAGGAAATTACGCATGTAATTGTACGTCCGTTGTCCCAGATCCAGATCGTTTATCCTTTTTAGCACCGTTGCATGGGTTACATTATCAAAGGCCTTCTTGAGGTCTAACCCTAGAATGGCCTTTGTCACTGTTCCCGGATTATTTATAATCTGATGTTTTAACTGTAGGATTGCGTCTTGCGTTGAGAGGTTCCTCCTGAACCCTATCATTGTGGGTGGAAGCGCATCTCGGTCCTCGAGATAGGTAGATATCCTCTCCAGAATCGCGTGCTTCATGAGTTTCCCCACGCAAGATGTGAGAGATACGGGTCTCAAGTCCGCAATCTGCACTCGCTTGCCTGGCTTGGGTATTAACACGATTTTCGCCGTCTTCCATTGTTGCGGAATCTGTCCTGCCTTCCATGATTTGTTAATGAATTCAGTTAACTTAGTTATGGACTCGTCATCCAAATTGCGTAGCGTTTTGTTAGTTATGCCATCTGGTCCAGGTGCTGATCTAGTATTGAGTTTTTGCAAGACGGCCCTCACTTCTGCCTCCCCTATCTCGTTGTCTAAATCATCATTTGCAAGCCCTGTGTAATCAGGGTGTGTAACGGGAAGCGCTTGAGAGATGTATGTTTTCTTGATTTCATTCAGGAAATCCTGCTCTGTACCTTGACATCTCTGTATTAACCGAATAATATTGTGCCTTTCTGCCAACTTGTTTCCGTCCGGTTTTAACAAATGTCTAAGGATGGCCCACGTTTTCGCCATTCCTATCTGGTTGTCCATGTCATTGCACTTTTCCTCCCACTGTTGTCTGCACAGCTGCTGGGCGTATTGCTCTATATCTCTGTTCAATTTGGCTATCTTTCTACGAAGTGTCCGGTTGTGCCTTTGGTTTTTCCACCTCCGTTGTAAACCTTCCTTAGGTTCCCACATGTGGAGAAGCTTATTGTCTACATACTCTAGCTGCGCCTCCGGTGGCACCATTTGCGTAGCGGCCTCCACGTCTCGTTTAAACTTTTCGGTCCATTCCTCAATACTCCGTATCATTTCGTCGGGCTCTTCTCTGATGTTTCGGAACTTGTCCCAATCGACAAGTTTAAGTTGTCTGCCTTTTGCCTTCCGCGGCCCTGCCCTCACCGTTATTTCAAGTATAAAATGATCGCTTGCCAAGTGATGTTGCGTATTGGTCCATTGCGTGTCCAGTATATCTTTGGTGAACGTCAAATCTGGCGTGGTATCCGCGCAAACGCTAGTACCTGTTCTTGTAGGAATGGATGGATCAGTCACGAGCATCAGGCCCTCCTCCTGTGCGTCCAACCACAAGTTCCTGTCTTTCTGGGTTTCGATCCTGTATCCCCATGCACCATGTGGCGCATTGAAATCTCCTCCAATCACTAGCGCCCGGTTGACCGTTATAGCGAGGGTTTTTCGAAACAGCATGCGGAATTTGTGCTTTCTGCATTTAGGACTGCTGTAAATATTCAATACAAAAAGACTGTCCTTTGTTTTTCGCGTGGGTATGAGCTCGAGGAGAATGTGATTTATTGCCTTGATTTCCGTGTCATGTTGCACCACCGTGTGATTTCGCTTAACCAACGTTGCTAATACCTTTGTCTCCCCATCAGCACTGCCGAATGACTTATATCCCGACAGTTTTACCAGCCCGTGCGTTTCTTGCATCATTGTAACATCCGGGGGGCTGGTGTCTTTAACATGTTGTTGCAAAATGTATCGTTTTCGATTATATCCTCAACAATTTCATTGCGAAATCCTGTAGCTATTTTGTCTGTCCATGGCGGCGTTACAGGCTCTCTAATCCCTCGGTGGGCACCGAGGTCCTAGCGTACGGTTCAAAAGACGTCTTAACTGGGCTTCACCACTTGACTGCGATCCCCATATTGCTAGCTTGGCGTTGAAATCAGCCACCATTTGCTGCACTTTCTGCAATATCGTCTTGCCTAGCTCCTCGATTTTGGCCTCTATGTTTGCCTCAAATCTAACTTCTTGTTGTTCGAGCTTAGTTTGATATTTCTTTCAATTTGTTCCATTTTGGCTTTCATGGTGTTTGCGAATTCCTCCTGTCTTTCTTGTGGCATCGCCACTGCTTTTGGTTTCTTTACTATGCTTTTAATCGGAGCGTTCTCTGGTTTACGTTTAACAGGTGTGAGGGCTGCTACCCCTTCCTTCATTGCTGCGCCTTTTTCCTCTATTATAACTTGTGAGGTTTCCTCGTTGCGTGTAACCCCTCCGTTTTTCAGAAAATCATTTTCTTCTCTGAGTTTTCTAATCTCATTCATAAATGCAACATTGTTCTGCCTGATCTGCGCCAATTCGTTCTCTAGCGCCTTAATCCTACATTGAAAAGGAGCCTCTGCCTCCGCGCGCGCCCCTGAAGCTACATCAGCCCAGCTCACCTGGAAGGGTCCCGCGGTGCCACGGACGCCGCTCGGTCCTTTTGAGCTTTGGGATCCTCTTCCCTCCTTTGATCGGGGAGACCCGGTATTGCCAGTCTTGGATCTAGACTTCAATCTGCACCTCGATCTAGACCTCGATCTGGACCTCGATCTGGATCTCGACATAGATGTGGTGGTAGTAAACGTAGAGCGGTTTTTGTTTTGTGCTTTAAGCTTGGTGAAAGCTTCTGGTCCGGATGTGTCCCGCGTCCGATGTTTCTATCGTTGACCTGAGTTAGTAAAGTGCTTCTTCTTCCTTCCGTCGGGCTCGTTCCCAGCGGCGTCGTTTCACTAGGTACGGTACCTTAAATCTGGCCTTGCAATGGCGATCTGTCGTCGGGTGGTCTTTGCCACACAGCTGGCACTTCACTTCGCACTCGTGCTCCTGCGGTGTGTTCTCAGTGCCACACCCTCTGCATATTCTACTATTCGGGCTCAGGCAGACGCCAGCTCTGTGACCAAAGCGTCCACACTGGTAGCACACGTCTATTTTCTTGCAGTATAGTGAGCACTTGACCAGTGCTCTTCCGTAGCTCACATAACTTGGAACGCGATGCCCGTCGAAGAGGACTATGACGTTCGTGGTGTTTCCCATCCTCTTGGCCATGAGGACTGTCGGATTTCTCGGGGTTACCAGCATTTCCACGATCTCTCTTGAAGACACGTCCTGCGTTACTCCTTGGATCACCCCTTTAGATGTATCTTCCGGAGCTGACTCGTACACATTGGCTTCGAATTCCTTGTCCCCAGTCATCAGTTGAGCGATGGTTCTGTATTTTTTTTCGGCGCGCTCCTCTGATGGTGTGCTGACCACTAGAATGTTCTGTCTATAGTTGGCACATACCGTGTCTTCTTCCGATTCATTCCTGGGTATTTTAGCGGCGTTGGGGACGCAGCATTCTAAATGATTGATCCCGTAGTCAGTGACCTTGAAGCCGTCACGTGGGCGCACAATTATCTTGTAATCTTCCTTCGGCAGACGGGGCATCCTGCTCGCAGCCACAATTTGTCTTGCTCTCTGTCCCTTCCTCCACCTATTACTGACCGCATTCTCGCTTGAGAAGTGCGTTTCTTGGTCCTTGGCTTCATGCGTTGTGGTTCCTTTGTTGGCTCGTCCTCTTCTGTTCACAAGGCGCCAACCTGCTTCGTTCTCATACTCTTGTTGGGTGATATCTTTGCCATCCACGCTCATCGTAGCCATCCTGTGGCATTAACCCGATAAGACGCCGCCTTGAAGGGGCTCAAGACGCCAGCGTCCGTGGGCTAGGCCAAGCGCATTATGCACAGCAGCAGGAGGTAACCGCGTCGTGCGTTCGTCGGCGTTACTGAAATGTGGTCAATGTGCCGAAAATTAAGCGTCCATCTACTTGAGAGTGGTATCGCGGGGTTCCAGGGAACTTCCACTTTCTTCACTGTAAGAAGGCGTCCGTCAATTCTTCATGTCACGCTGAGAATCACTGAAAATCTGCGGAGCCGACACGACATGCGTGTCTGCACTCCGTGGCACCCTGGCGGTCTCCATCTGCAAGCAGCTCCAAAAATATTGGCTAGTTGCTTTTAAGGTAAGTTGCCATCTTCTTTGGAAATATTAAATTTGGATTGTAAACTTATTGCTTTAAAGGCTGTTTAAAATGACTCTTCAAATATTTTAGGCAAGTAAAGTGCAATTATTCACAATTTAAATACAGAAATTATCCAAAATATACCCATCACGTAAATAGTGATAATTATGATCCTGTGGCAGTAAGCAAAAATGGCTTGGCACCAATGTGACAGTTCATTGAGGCTGTGCAATAAACTAGTATCTTTGAGCTGTCATCAATATCAAGTACAGCACGGCCAAAAAAACCAGAACTGTGTAATTACAGATGGTCGCATTTCAGGACATCAAAAGTTTTTATTTGTTTTAAATTATTCTAGTTCATTGCATAGGTTAATGTTCCAGAAATAAGCACAGGAAGTTTCATTGAAAAATGATGGATCATTTCGAAGCTGGGGCATTTGGACGTGGTGATATAGATAGAGACATAATTTTTGCTGGAGAACAATTCTAATGTCTGTGGATTCTTCAAATATTTTCACATAAACTTGAATTTGAAAAATTAAAGGGTGGCAACATGCCTTAAGCTTTCAACAGCTGTGCTCCTTAAAAAACAGAAAAAAAAAGACTGCGCCCCAGCTCGGATTACTTTTGCTGGCAATTGTTCAAAACAGTTCAGAAAACCTTCTTTTTCGCGTTTGGTTTCGTAAACAGTGAGCCCTGCAATGTCTGCAAAAAGTGGCAGCATATTCATTCTTCGTGATAAAAATTTCTTGTAAAATAACAGCCTCGTTGCTGACATCATTCTCTGAATAACTGTTTGTGGGATAACTGAGAGCCTTTAACATTAGATGCTACAATCTGTGCAGATGCTCATGCTTGGTACTTGCCACGTGGTGATAACGAAAACACTAGGTGATGCATACAACGTACGGCCCAGAATATAGAACTACAAAGTGCGAAAGACTGTGTAGTAGGGAGGAAAGTGTGCCACTTTACAACGGACTAGTAATACGAAGGCAAGATGAGCATTTACGTGCATTCCTTCCCAGCAGTAGCTGATGCAAAATGCGCTGCTCCAGTTCAGCAGCTATTGTCTGTCACAGACAAGCATAGCATGCGATTTGAAAAGTGCATTTGTAAAAACCGCATGAAAATCAACCATATGGCCACTGGCCACCAGAAGAAGTTTCAACTGCCCTGGCCTGCTTCTGAGGCAGCAGCGAACCCTTGTTATAAGGAAATTGCAGACAAATATTCTTAGATATATTGAGGTAAAAGATAGGTAGTGTTCTATAAGCATCTAGTTTTTAAACATGACATACTTTGTTTTACATCCAGATTTTTTTGTACAGTCAACATGCGATTATTAGGACTCTCTAGGAACCATCCGAAAAAATCAGGCAGTCCAAAATAACGATTTCAGACTTTTTTACTATACTCAAGCAGCAAATCACTACAGGCACGTCCGAAATAGCCCTTAAAAGTCTGCCAGTACAACTATCAGGCATTAAGGCGTCCGCACATGTTCTCTGAATACATTCCATACAAGGCACCTAGCCAATCGTTCCTAGTTGTGTGCAGTATGCCACCAATTACCCTACCAGCATCAATGCCACAGCTGTACTTAATGCACCCGTTTGCCTAGAATGTTTGTCATGCTTGCTTAGTTCCTGATTACACATGGGCGCAATGATAGCAAGCTGCTTTTGTTCCCGTCAACAACAAGTCTGAATGGTGCAAAGTGGCAGCAATGAATAGCGACACAGCGCACTTAGGCTGTCGCTTATAAAGCCAGGCCCCATTGCTAAAGGCACACGCGTGACTGTGCGTATTTCCTTAAGACTACGTAGTGGTTGCATACAAAGTTCGAAAGCATTTCATGCACATAATTGCTAGTGGTTTAAAGCATGCTACCCATTGCACAGAATGCAGCCCAATGCTTAAGCTTCGCTGACACAAGCCCCTTTCAGCTTCATTGATTACATTGTAGTAATCCATAATTCCAACTTCTCAAGTAATATCATAAAATCAGAAGTATGCACTAAGTGGTTGAAGTTCGCACTAGGGACAGGATATCGCTACCACGTTCGACTTGCTCAGTGAATTTTTATTCTCACATCAAATAACCATCATCTAGTTTTAAAGCATTTAATGCGCAGTTAGATGCACTGAGATATTACAAATTTAAAAATTTAACATATTTTACTGGTTAACGCTTGCGCCCAACTAAAATTCAAACCCTGCTACTATACAGTGTCGCTTCCCTTAACTTCAACTGAAAAAAAATGACCTTCGTACATGCTTTTTTTTCAATCTTAATAAATACTGTGCAGGTTAGTTGGGTCAGGACAAATGTGTTCATCTTTTTTTCACGATGTATACCATTTGAACTTTTGAATTGAAAGTTATTGGACCAGAATACTGTGTGTTTCGAGTTCGTATTGAATCTAAAATTAACCATATGCAAATCCTTACTGAAGACAGGCATCCTCATCTGACTGCCTGATTAAGGCATATGGATTAGTGCAGTTCAAGACGTACTCTATGCTTTTAAAGAAGATTATGGCAGTCCCATGGGAGCCTTCACCAGAAAGATGCAAAGTAAAAAAAAAAATTGCCCGCAGCTTCCCTCGGGGGAACACTGAGGAGTATGCGGAGCATATAATTGGTTAACGGGGTGTTAAAGTGCGACTTACTTGGGTCGATGGCTAAATTGGTTAACGTGGTTGTGAAATGGGGTGTTAAATTGCGGCTTACTTGGGTCGATGGCTAAATTGGTTAACGTGGTTGTAGGAGGGGGTGTTAAATGAGTGAACACGTACACACGTATGCGAAAGGGCAGCGCTGGTCGAAGGGACGTCGATCATTGTGTTTGTGGATTCGTTGGCATTCATTTCACGGCGACTTCGGACGTCGACGCGCCGTACAAACCAACGGACGAGCGGCAACTGAGCGAGCGAGCGCCGACCTTGAGTATATATACAGCGCGACGGCGCATGCGCTGTCAGCTGTCGAATGTTCTCGAAGGAGAAGCGCGCGCGCGGCACAGATGGCGACGGCGCGACGGCGCATGCGCTGTCAGCTGTCGAATGTTCTCGAAGGAGAAGCGCGCGCGGCACAGATGGTGGGCGACGGCGCGACGGCGCATGCGCGCGCGTCAGCTGTCGAATGCTCGAGAAGCGGTGCGGACGGCGCGGACGGCGCACTACAAGGCGCGAGTATAAGATGCTTCCGCATCTAAAAAACCCACTTGGGCACGTCTTATTCTATTTACTCGGCTTTTTACCCCCACTGAAGCTGGAGTTACCATCAAAATTCTAGTTGTCGAGGCTGTTTTGAAGCAGTTTGGCATAATTTTCGCAATTTTTATGCGTTTGGAGCAGCTTAGTTAAAAAAAAAACAGAAATCTACCAAAAATGCATTATATGAGCAGCTGTCTCACCCCAGAACACTCTGTACACGCGTGCAATACTCTGTAGTGGTAACAGCCAGACATTCATTAACTATATTTTTGGACTGTTGCAGTGGTGGCTGCACAATAAAACATTGCAACCGCCATATTTTTTTTTTTACTTGGTTACCTAAAGTGGCATTCCCAATGGTGTCATATTGGTGCAACAATATCTCTGGTTGTACTCAACTAGTCTCAATTTTTGTCAGTGTCAGAAAGCTGGTGAATTGGCAAGTGCAGTCGGACTAGTATATAGTTACATATTGACACGTGTTTATATGAAAAAGAACGATGATAGGAACGTTTTTGTAGATTCCAGCTAGTGGGTCAGGTGGTTGATCGGGACGACAACGAAGCAGGCATCTTGCTCTACAGCTGATCCTGAATACGCTCTTTTCGCTACCGTAAGCTGCTGTCATCTGTTGTTCGCGTTGCACTGCGACACTGGTGGAGGAGCTGGGCCGTGACGCTGCCCGATGCTTCACACTTCTAGTGGGAGCCGTTCATCCAGCCCGGACGTGCCTACTGCCACCCCTGTCCATCGATTCAGTCGTCGGCTACGAGGTCTTCCTCCAGACTGCAACCCCTCGCAGAAAACCTCTACCGGACATCTCGAAATGGCCAGCACCAGCCCCCAGCCTGTACTTCTCGGCACCAGTCCTCCCGCTCCATCCCAGGTAACGTTTTTTCAATCGCTGGAGCCTAAGCGCTTTGGTGGTGGCGCACACGAAGATGTAGAAGACTGGTTAGACCACTATGACCGTGTTGCGAAGATCAACCACTGGTCTGCCCAGGAAAAGCTCGGCCGGGCCTACTTCTATCTCGATGACAGTGCTCGTACTTGGTACGAGAACAGAGAAGGCAACCTGTCCACATGGACTGACTTTCACCAGAAGATGGTTGAAACTTTTGCTAATGTCGACAGACGTGACCGTGCCCACCAACTACTAGAGCTGAGGGTCCAAAAACCCAATGAAACGGTCGCCATGTTCGCCGAAGACATGACACGTTTATTTCGGAGGGCCGACCCGCAGATGACTGAAGATAGGAAGTTGCGCTACCTCATGCGTGGCGTGAAAGAGCAGCTGTTCGCCGGACTTCTGCGCAACCCGCCAAGCACTGTAGAGAACTTCATCAAAGAAGCGTCGGCTATCGAGAGGGCCCTTCACCAACGCTGCCGACAATATGACCGCTTGTGCAGCAGCCCCCAAACTCAGGCCGCCGCTGTGACGTTTGACAGTCATAGCTCCTTACGGGACATGATTAGAGAGATAGTTCGTGAAGAATTGCAAAGGCTGCGGACTCCGGTAGTGGATACACCGATGGCATCTCGCGCTCAAGTCGTCCGTGACGAAATCCGTCAAGCATTCTCGACAGCTGATCCTGCCCCCGAACAACGTCCCATGACGTACGCCGCCGCCCTTCGAAGCTCCCCATCCGCTCCGCCTTCATACTACCCGCCACCTGCAAATGTTCCTTGGTCACCACCACAAGGGGTGACATCGTGGTGCCCATCCATCCAGCCCCCATACGACCAGTCGTCTTCTGGCTTGCCATGGCCTTCGTCGCATGAGGAGTCATCACGGCAACCACAGCTTCGCCGAACAGACACCTGGCGCACTGCCGACAGGCGTCCTCTCTGTTTCAACTGCGGAGGTGTAGGCCACATAGCCCGCTATTGCTGGCACCGCGCCGATCCGTCTCGCCCTCTCAGGCCACGGTTTGACATTCGACATGCCAAAGAGTACGTATCCCGCCGTGTAGATGTCGATTCTCAAGGACCTCCGGTACCTCGACACCCCTTCGATGGCCGCCGTAACAATGATGACGAGGCTATAACTGATTACGAGCCGGTCTTCCGACATCGACCACGCTCTCCTTCTCCTGCCCAGTCACCTTCGTTGCAGCGCCGCAATTTTGCCGACACCAGAGGAGCGAGGTCACCCAGCCCACACCGGGGAAACTGAAGGCGGCGACCTCAGGGGGTAAGGTTGCAGGCTGTCAAGACGAAGAAAAAAAGCCCCCATTACTCCCACCTCAAGACGCTGTAAAGCCGACAAGACGTAATACCGACGAAACTGTGACCCCAGGCCTTACCGTTCTTGTGGATGGACAGCAAGTCAAAGCTTTAGTCGACACCGGGGCTGACTTCTCTATTATCAGTGATGACCTTGCCGTACGTCTCAAGAAAGTGAAGACAGCGTGGACGGGACCTCACTTAAGGACGGCAGGCGGCCAATTACTGATGCCTGTCGGAATGTGCACAGCAAGGCTCGACATCGGTGGCTCTACTTTCGTGGCGACGTTCGTCATTCTCGCTTCATGCTGTAAAGACCTGATTATCGGAATGGATTTCTTGAGAGAACATGGCGCCGTGATCAACATCCCTGACAGTGTCATCACATTTCGCAACAACAGCCCTACTTTAGTCAATTGTTCAGAGCCGAGGCCTACGTCTTGTTCAGGGCCTTTGCGTCTGACGGATGATGATGTGGTCGTCCCGCCACGATCGTGTACGCTTGTTTCGGTGGCAGGGGATGAGCCGTTTGACGGCGACGGCATTGCTGACCAAATCAGCTCACTGATATTTAGCCACGGTATTTCAGTTGCTCGAGGTCTTGTCACTGTCACTGCTGGACGCACAAACTTGCTGCTCACTAACTTCAGCACTGAGCGCCGACATCTCCCGAAGGGTACAGCCGTCGCTTACTTTGACACAACTGCAGAAATCCAAGGCAGTTTATCGGCCCTAGACGAAGCACCTCAAGAAGAATCACTACCTAATCTTGACGTTGGTACTACGTTGTCAAGGGACGAACGAACGAGACTTCTCGAGCTGCTAGCTGAATTCCAGGACTGCTTTTCATCGACATCACGGGTCGGTCGAACGCCGCTAACAAAGCATCGAATAATTACCCACGACGCAGCAAGGCCTATACACCAGAATCCTTATCGTGTGGCTCCAAAGGAACGGGAAGTGATACAGCAACAAGTCGCTAAAATGCTTGAAGATGATGTGATTCAGCCATCACAGAGCCCGTGGGCATCGCCTGTAGTATTAGTTAAGAAAAAGGATGGTACCCTGCGTTTTTGCGTGGATTACAGGAAGCTGAATCAAGTGACTAAGAAAGATGTGTATCCGCTTCCTCGTATTGATGACTCCCTCGATAGGCTTCGAAACGCTCGCTACTTTTCTTCAATGGACCTAAGAAGTGGATATTGGCAGATCGAGGTAGACCCAAGAGATCGGGAAAAAACCGCTTTTGTGACGCCGGATGGCTTATATGAATTTAAAGTTCTACCGTTCGGTCTGTGTTCAGCGCCCGCTACTTTTCAAAGGCTCATGGACACCGTACTTTCAGGGTTAAAATGGAAGACCTGTTTAGTTTATCTAGACGACGTCATAGTGTTTTCCCCAACTTTTGACGAGCATCTCGAGAGGCTAGAAGTTGTTTTACGAGCCATACGCTCCGCAGGCCTTACATTGAAACCAGAGAAATGCCACTTTTGTTTTGAAGAACTGCTGTTTCTTGGTCATGTCGTCAGCTGTACCGGCGTTCGGCCTGATCCCGAGAAACTTGCGGCCGTGGCACAGTTCCCAGTACCGTCCGATAAGAAAGCTGTCAGGCGCTTTCTGGGCCTATGCGCCTACTATCGCCGGTTCATCGCCGACTTCGCACGGATTGCGTCGCCGTTAACTCGCCTCACTCGAGACGACGCCACCTTTGAGTGGAATCACGAACACCAAGCAGCGTTTAATGACCTCCGCCAACGTCTTCAAACACCTCCAGTGCTTGCTCACTTCGACGAACAAGCGCCAACAATGCTTCACACTGACGCAAGCAATGTAGGCCTCGGAGCTGTGCTTGTGCAGTGGCAAGAAGACACGGAACGAGTGATCGCCTACGCAAGCAGGACGCTAACACGCGCTGAGGCCAATTATTCAACAACTGAGAAAGAATGCCTTGCCGTGGTCTGGGCAGTTATGAAATTTCGCCCGTACTTGTATGGCCGCCCTTTCAAAGTTATAAGTGACCATCATTCCCTCTGTTGGTTGACTAATTTAAGAGATCCAACCGGCCGATTAGCACGGTGGAGTCTGAAGTTACAAGAGTTTGATATGGCGGTCATACACAAGTCTGGGAAGCGCCATACGGACGCCGACTGCCTGTCTCGATCACCAGTACAGTCAGCTTCTCTTTCTGACGACGACGATATGGCCTTCCTTGGTGTTCTCGACGCGTCCACGATTGCCCAACAACAACGAAGTGACCCTGAATTGCTTGATTTGATTAATTACGTGAACGGACGTTCTTCGAGGGCACCTAAAATCTTTGCAAGGACATTATCGTCGTTTTGCTTGCGCAATGGCGTCCTCTACAAGAGAAACTTTTCGTCCATCGGAGCTCCCTATTTGCTCGTTATTCCTGCACCCCTTCGAAATGAAGTGCTCCAAGCATGTCACAATGAGCCGACGTCGGGTCATTTAGGCTACACTCGCACGTTGGCAAGAGTACAGCAGGGATACTACTGGCCACGCCTCACAACAGCCGTCAAGCACCACGTTCACACTTGCATTGATTGCCAGCGACGCAAGTCACCTCCAAAGAGACCCGCCGGTCAGCTGCAACCAGTTCAAGTTCCACGTACACCGTTTGAACAGATAGGAATTGATATTTTAGGACCCCTTCCTACTTCTACTGCAGGGAATCGCTGGGTTATAGTCGCAACAGACTACCTAACCAGGTATGCCGAAACAAAAGCTATCCAAAAGAGCACCGCAGTGGAAGTGGCGAGATTTTTCATAGAAAATATTGTGCTACGCCACGGTGCTCCGACTATCGTGATCACGGACCGCGGAACAGCATTTACGGCAGCTATGTTAGACCACGTCCTGATGCTTAGTGGAACGACTCACCGTAAGACCACTGCGTACCACCCGCAAACAAATGGACTAACGGAGCGCCTCAACAAGACAATTGAAGACATGCTGTCGATGTACGTGGATGTCCAACATAAGAATTGGGACAAGATTTTACCCTATATCACGTTCGCATACAATACGGCTAAACAAGAGACGACTCGCATGACTCCATTCAGCTTGGTTCACGGACGGGAGGTACGGACTATGCTGGATGCGATGTTGCCACATGAATGGGACGCTACCGACACAGGCGCTGACGTGTTCACTGAACGCGCGGAAGAAGCTAGACAGCTCGCCCGCTTACGGATCCACCAGCGACAAGACTACGACGCAGGCCGCTACAATGCTCGCCATAGAACTGTAACGTACAAAATCGGTGACAGAGTGTGGATTTGGACACCCGTACGAAAACGTGGACTGTCCGAAAAGCTGCTAAGGCGATATTTCGGGCCATACCGAGTATCGCGCCAGCTAAGTGACGTCACCTACGAGGTTGTCTCCGACAGTCCCCAATGCCCGAGGCGTCGCCAGCACCAGCCTGAACTTGTTCATGTAGTGCGTATGAAGCCGTATGTGAGTGACTGACTGCACGTTAAAAAAATATACTGTGCGTCTGAATCAGCATCGGGGCGATGCTCTTATAAGGAGGGGCAAGTGACACGTGTTTATATGAAAAAGAACGATGATAGGAACGTTTTTGTAGATTCCAGCTAGTGGGTCAGGTGGTTGATCGGGACGACAACGAAGCAGGCATCTTGCTCTACAGCTGATCCTGAATACGCTCTTTTCGCTACCGTAAGCTGCTGTCATCTGTTGTTCGCGTTGCACTGCGACAATATTATTAAAGAACATTTATAAAAATGATTTTTGAAGGTATTATTTGGTGTTACAAATAAATTTTCAGATGCAGTTACGTTCCGTTTGGTTCTTTCCACTCGCCTCTCACTTGTTGCGCGACATTTGCTGCTGCGGCCAAGGAAGCCGAAGACGAGAACTTTTAACCTGCTGGCACCTAGAGGAAACGACCGCTCCGACATCATCTGGATATAGAGACGTTTATTCGTTTCTTTCCTCCTCCTCATTGTCCCTGCACCCCTGGTTTTATCCCATGTCTCCCCATTCAACCACTCTTACAGTCCAATCGTAACGCATCACTCTTACAGTCCAATCGGAACGCACGAATGTGTCTCTCCTCGCCACAACCTCGAAGACCCACCGCCTCTTGCCCACTCATCGGTTCTCCGCCGTCGCTCAGGTTTCTTTCTTACCGGTTCCCAGGAGAATCTACGACGGGCGTTGCCAGGTCGTGGAAAAGCGCCTCCGAGTAAGTTCCCGCGATGCCAGGCTGGCAGGCCATCAATACAATTGGGCCGTGCGCCAATGCCGTCACCTCCGCTGATTCTGATTGTCCGGCAGACGCGGACGTGTACCTTCCACGTGTACCGGCCACCTGCAGCCTGGCTTGGTCTCCTGTAAGGCGCCATAATTGTACCCCTTGGGGCACGGGAGTTGTCGCGTCCTTTGTGACCAGCAGACAGTCATCGTCCCGCATTCTGGTGGCCCTGCTTCCTTGTTGGCGAGGAGTCGCCGGCCACGGGGTGGGTAAGATAAGTTATTCGGGGAACGCACGAAGTTCGAGCCCAACACCTCCTCTCTAACTGTGTTGCACTGTATCTATGACATGCGACACAAACACAACCGCATATGCACACATGTTCACTGGCTCGACACGTGAGGCACCAACTGTCACTCGTACCTCGTTGACTCCGTCGCGCGCAAGCGCTAACAAAGCATACACCCCCCTTAACTCACAGTCCCTTTTATGCGTCATCGTTAGGAGTCACCAACCGCCACATTGTGTCGGCATTAGCGTTTAGACATCCCTTTTTGTGTTCAATTTCCAGGTTATACTTCTGTAGTGCCAACGCCCAACGTGTCAGCCTAGCGCTCTGCGGAGTAGTTAGAGTTAGAAATTTGAGTGGGTTATGATTGGTAATCACCTTGATTTTAGCACCAAACAGCCAAACATTCAACTTCCCCAGTGCCCAAATGATTGCATAAGCTTCCTTTTCTATTGTGGCCCATCAAGTCTGAGCCGGGCTAAGCTTCTTGCTCAGAAAAGCGATAGGGCGCTCCTTGCCCACCAGATCCTGCTGTGCCAGGCACGCACCAACGGCGTAATCGGATGCATCTGTGGCGAGGATAAATTCTTTCCTCCGATCTGGTGCCTGCAATGCCGACGCTTGCACTAGACAGTTTTTCACCTTGTCAAAAGCTTCCTGCGCCTCTGTATTCCAAGGTAATTTCTGCAGAATACGTCGGCCAGCTAGGTTAGTCAGAGGCATAACGACATTGGAGTACTCGGGCACGTAGTCCCTATAATAGTTGGCTAGCCCTAAAAAACTACGAAGTTGTCCCTTTGTTTCGGGAGCCGGGTTCTCCTTTATCGCCCTGACCTTCTCCGGATCGGCCCCGTGCTTGCCTGATCCCACAATATGCCCCAAGAATTTTACTTCTTGTTTTGCAAACCGACATTTGCTTACGTTGAGCGTCAACCCTGCTTTCGCTAGGGAGACAAGCACCTTGTCTAAATGTTCCAGGTGCTCGTTCCAGTTCTTGGAGTATATCGCTACATCGTCAATTTAAGCGCAAGCATAATGTCTATGCTGAGCCAGTACACTATTGATGACGCTCTAATAGGTACTGGCGGCATTCTTTAACCCAAAGGGCATTACTCTCCGTGCGTACTGGCCTGAGGGGGTGGCAAAAGCAGTACAAACCTGCGCGTCCTCGTCGAGAGGTATTTGCCAGTAAACCCTGAACATGTCTAGCAGAGTTACGTCCTTAGCCTTCGCTACTTGGTGTAACAGATCAGTCGCCACGCTCATGGAAAATGCGTCTGTCTCTGTTATTTCGTTGAGTCTCCTGTAATCGCAACAGATGCGGATGCCACCGTCCTTCTTTGATATGCAGACCAGTGGATACGCGTGCGGACTTCCAAGTGGGTATATTAATCCCCACTGCTGGAGCTCATTTACCTGCCTCTCTACTTCGTTCACCAGCGCCACCGGCACTCTGTATGGGTATGCACGCCTCGGTTGCTGTCCTGCTTTGATTCGTATTTTATGGATTCCCACTTTGCAGGTGCCTGGAAGGTTTGCTAATACCCTCGGGTGCTTCGCGATTAAGTCTTGCAGCTGTTCTCTCTGTGTGGGCTGCAGGTGTGCTACCTCATCAAGCTGCAGCGTCGCTTGCGCCTCTAGCCCGCATGGTAGGACCGGAATCTCTCCAAATTCCTGATCGCCTTCAAATATCACTCCTACTGCAGTTACTCGGGCGTGATATGCGCGAAACTTGTTAGCGTGAACGGTTCTGCGTGAACCGTCCTCGAGCTCAACTAAATAACTGTACGGTCGCAGTTTTTCGACCACTGTGATCGGTCCCTTCCACTTCGCCACTAGCTTCCCCTATCTTTGCTTCTCGAGCCATAGTACTTGGTCCCCTGTGACAAACTGTTTGTCTGTGGCCCTCAAGTTATAGCGTCCTTGTACTTAACTCTGTCGGGCGGCTCCTTCGCTAGCTTCTTCCAAACTACTTCGGAGCTTCGCAAGATATTCCGTTGCTGGCATACCCAATGAATCCGGCACTTCCCAGTCTCCTGACCTAGTCTTTTTGGGAATGGATAGGGGCCCGCTTGGCACTCGCCCGTACATGAGCTCGAACGGTGACCGCCCTGTAGTCGCATGTGGGACCTCACAATATGCCCATAACAAAAACGGAATCATCCTATCCCACTCGCATCCAGGTTCGCTGACTATGTGACAAAGCATTCTTTTTAACGTGTCGTTCCAGCGCTGGACTAAGCCGTTGCTTTGCGGGTGATCGGGCGTGGAAAATCTCGGAGTTGCCCCAAGTCTTTGCAACATCTCCTGTGTCAACCTCGACGTAAAGTTGGTGCCCTGATCTGAGCAAGTTGTCTCTGGCACCCCGTGTTGAGAAAATATCTACAGTAACGCGTCACATGTAGCCTTTGCCGTTAGTGAACGGAGGCATACCACCTCTGGCCATCTGGTATATAAGTCTACGACACAAAGAGCATAGCGGTGACCTCTAGCCGAAAGGGGTACCATAGGACTGATGCAGTCCATGTTTACTGTCTGAAACGGTGCGCTGGGCCTGGCCAGGGGCTTTATCGGAACCCTATCTATCTGCCTCGTCGGCGATTTCACCTGGCATTCATGGCACGACCTACAGTACTCTTTTACATCTCGTGACATCTGCGGCCGGTAAAATGAGCTTTTCATTCGTTGTAGTGTTTTCCGCTCTCCTAAATGACCTGCCCATGGTGAATCGTGAGCCATTTTCAGCACTTTTTTGTGCCTGTGCGATGGTAGCACTAGCTGTTTGCAGATGCGACCCGCGAGGTGTTCCTGATGATACAATAGCTCGTCTTGAACGAGCATGCCATGCGTTCCGGCCTTTGCCTGCGCCCAAGCATCTCGCAAAGCCGGGTCTGCTTCCTGAGCCTCACGAAACTCCTGTCGTTTGCTTTTGACCGGCTCGGAACCTTAGTGGTTGCTCTCCGCGGTTAGGACGCCTGCCATCGCCTGTTGCTCCTCGCATGCCTCATCTGACAGCTCTACTATAGCTTCGGTCTCCTCGACTGCTGAACACTCGTCTGACACTATGTCATGTTTAACCCTTTTCTCGAGAAGCTGTGCGTAATCGTTGGGCGTGATCAGCGCGTCGGTGCCGTCTAGCAGCTTATCTGTGATTGCACAAAGCACGGCCGACTGCACCGCCTCGGACGTCACGTAAGGACTTCCTTCAGTAACTATGAGCAGCACGTAAGCCAACTCAGCGGTTACCTGTTGCCCGAACGCTCCCGTCAACTTTATCTGCGAACCCGTACCATCGTACTGAGGTACCACTGCCTTTCTGATGACGCTCATCTCCGCTCCTGAGTCTACCACGGCGTTTAATGATCGACCTGAGCTCTTAAGCGTTACAGTTTCCAGTGAGGGTTGTGTCTGCTCTTTACGCTGCCACAACCTGTCTGTCATTGCTATTTCTGACCCGAATGCAGAAGCCGTCACCCTCGCGACCACTGGACCGTTTTGTTGTCCTGCTGGCCTAGTGCCTTGCCTTGCACCTGAGCCCTTATTGGGGCAATTCCTGGCAATGTGGTCGGCACCCTTACACTCAAAACATCACTTTTTCACTTTTCCGTCCGTGGGTGTATCTACCGCTGTTCTAGCTTTCTTTTGCCACTCCTCTACATTTGCCTTCTTTTGTGCTGCCTTGCACTTTTCGCTCTCCTCGAATCTCTCCGCGAGCCTAGCCACGCCACTGGGCAGCAAAAAGGACTCCTGTTGATTACAAATGACATGCGCTCTCGCTTCCGGGCTCAAACATTCTTTCGAGCGATCCGCGACCACTAGCTGCTTGAGTTCCACGAACGTGCCTATCTTTGAACTCTGGACGTAATAGTCGAAATAATTCTCAAGGCAAACTGATCCCAGGACTCCCTTTCTCCCTTTTTCGATCCCGCAAACAGCCTCTTGTACTCCGCCGCCGAAAGCCTGAGACCCTCCAAAATGCTTGACTTAAGCTTAACATAAGCTTTGCGCTCCTCGGCTGTAAGCCTGCACAGCAGCCCGCGTGCCCTTTCACTCAACTGTGCAAAACTAGCCCGACCCACCATTCGCTCGAAACTTCATACGACTCGAGCGTTGCCTCAACATCCTCGAACCACATTGGCGCAAGCGCCTCTTGGTTCGGCATTGGTGCCAGTACACCCTTTAATAAGCTTGCGAATTTCAGTCGCCTGTCTTCCTCTGACCTTCCGCCAAGCGCTACGCTGTCATCGCTCTCGTTAAACTCTGCCTCATTACGGGCTCGTAGCCGCTGGCTTTCTAGCATCAAGCGCTGCTTCTCCGTTTCCGCCTGAGCAATTTTTAATTGAGGCTGCTGTTCCGACGCCGTATCTGACCTGCCACTATCATGACCTCCCGTGCCGCTGTCGGCGACTCCCAACGCCTGCAAGTTTCCTGCCCCGTCCCCGTTCATTTCCGAGTTGTCCCTTTCTCTGTCTCGCAAGTTGTAACGCTTTGTCATCGCCTGCGCCCAACAGAAAATCAAGAGGTACCCGCATGAAGTAGCCTTGTGGTGCGCTCTTCCTCCTCGGAATCCGGTGGACTAGCCTTGCTTCGTTGATCCCGCAGCGTGGTAGTCAGTTGAAGGTGGTTGTCGTCAGTCTCGGCCAATGTCGCTCCCTGCTGTCCTCCTCAGTTCAGTCATGCAGATCCTGCTCGACTGCGCCAGTTACATTCCGTTTGGTTCTTTCCACTCGCCTCTCGCTTGTTGCGCAACATTTGCTGCTGCCGCCAAGAAAGCCGAAGACGAGAACTTTTCATCTGCTGGCACCTTGAGGAAATGACCCCTCTGACTTCATCTGGATATAGAGACGTTTATTCGTTTCTTTCCTCCCCCTCACTGTCTCTGCACCCCTGTTTTTATCCCCTGTCTCCCCATTCAATCACTCTTACAGTCCAATCGTAACGCACCACTCTTTCAGTCCAATCGGAACGCCTTGATGTGTCTCTCCTTGCCACAACCTTGAAGACCCACCGCCTCTTGCCCACTCATCGGTTCTCCGCCGTCGCTCAGGTTTCTTTCACACCGGTTCCCGGAATGATCGACGACGGGCGTTGCCAGGTCGTGGAAAAGCGCCTCCGAGTAAGTTCCCGCGATGCCGGGCTGGCAGGCCATCAATACAATTGGCCCGTGCCCCAATGCCGTCGCCTCCGCTGATTCTGATTGTCCGGCGGACGCGGACGTGTACCTTCCACGTGTACCGGCCACCTGCAGCCTGGCTTGGTCTCCTGTATGGCGCCATAATTGCACCCCTTGGGTCACGGGAGTTGTCGCGTCCTTTGTGGCCAGCATACAGTCATCGTCCCGCATTCCGGTGGCCCTGCTTCCTTGTTGGCGAGGGGTCGCCGGCCACGGGGTGGGTAACATAAGTTATTCGGGGAACGCACGAAGTTCGAGCCCAACAGATGCCATCATTTCATTCTATTCGAGATTGTTGGAAAATATTCATTTTTGCCTGATTGAACCCATATATGTAGCGTTCAAGAGATTTCCATAGTTATTTCTGTCTTGAAATGTTTTTTTTTTTTTTTCTCTCTTGCGTCTCTCATAATCAAATAGTGGTTTTGGGACGTTAAACCCCACAAATCAAATGTTTTTTCTCATTTTCTCAAAACTGAATTCTTGATCATGCTGTCATTTTGTAGGGACAATATCTCTGGTGGTACATATTCTATCACAGTGATTCTTGTTTTTATAGAAAAGGGGATAAATGCGGAGCTCAGTGGGCATAAAATTTGAATGAATAACATAAGAGATGTTTTCAAAAAGTAATAATTTCTCTAGGTTGATACTATAACAAAAGTTTGACATGCTGTAACTTTGGCCCAAATCAGTCTAGACCATTCATTTTTGTAGCACTGCAAGCTCTGTCTATACAGCATCATTTTTATATGCCACTGCCTTTTCATCACTTCCAGGATTCAAGAGAAAAATCACCTCCAAATTAGTCAATGCAAAAAACATGAATTTCTTAATATTTTGAAAAGTACATGAACAGAAAAAAGTAATTGCATATATAAAATCAGCATGTCAAAATACATAAAGGATGAAAGTTTGATTAAAATTCACCCATGAATAAAGAAATTTTTAAGTAGGGTCCCCCTCCCTTAAAACCACAAAGTCGTTATGATAATTGTATGTTATGGCACTTGATGGCAAACAACGAATAATGCCCATGCTGACACTGGAATTTTCGCGAAACGAGCTCTTTAACGCTATTGTGTCAATATGTTCATTTATCCCCGAAGTGGGATTTTGTGGCAGTACATTTTTTTATATGCATCGTCATGGCATAGCACTGCTAAACGGCAGTGAAACAATCTTTACAGGGGGTTACATATGGTCTATAATACACTTATTCATTCATTTCGAACACTTTGAAATTTTGAATTATTTAAATTAGTGGATGAACAATAAAACAGTGCTAAAGGCAAAATGAGAACAAGATACATAGACAGCTTGTTTTTGTCCAGTGTTTAGTATTGTTGTGTTCATCATCTACCATCAAGCACCAACCAGCCCTGTGAAGGACTTTGTTAAATCAGTGCCAAAGTGAATTAGAACATTTTATTATTTGTTCAAATATTTTAAGGACTTGATTATTTACACATGCCTAGTTTTCAGGGATAAAGTCACAGCGGCTCAGCAGCCGCCTACTGCCATACTGCTTATACGATTTTCCGGTGTTGATCCTTTATAGACAGCAACACCTTTAGTTTTTCAATCGGGTTCACCCCATGACACCTAGGCATTGCGGCAAAGCAAACTTTTAAAATCCGCCACAGTTGCAATTGGATGCACTTTTGATCTTTCTGGCTTCAGCCTGTGAAATATTCAACGTAGCAGCCGTGGTGGCTTCAACAAATAGTTTCAACGTTCAAAATTCATATCTTCTTGCCTATTTACACTAAGAAACTTGTTGCTGTGCCGTAAAAACGTCCTAACTTTCAAACATGTAAAAAAATCTGCAGTTTAGTGTACTAAAGTTCCTTATATTGAGGTTTAACTATGATAGCATTTGTCCTCTGACTCCCCTTAATAATATTGCAGTTTGGGATTAAGCCTACTTATCATTGGTGTAGCTGATTCAAGGGTGCAGTTTCGCCATGTTCTTACTGCATAATTAACACAAAACACTTGCACCAGTAGAAGGACTCCAACAATCATTACACCTTAGGCGACTCGTTCAAGCTTGTCCATCAGTTTGCTCCATTGCATGTAAATTTAGCATAAACATTCATCCAGCATGCCTTTCGTGGCAAAGATGTAGACAGTGCTCAATGCACACAGAAACATTTCACTAAAAAAAAAATTAAATAAATAGTGATATCTTTGAGTGCTACTATAGTCTACGTTCCTGAGGCTTGCATTTGCACTCCGCTTGTCTCAGGGGAAAACACGGTGGCAGTGCTTCATCACGCATGAAGTGTTAATCTATAAAGAAAAACAAAAAGTGAAGAGGAGTTTCTCAACCACACTTTTGGACTATTCCAAGTCCACACCCACTTCTAGGGCTTTCCATGGCGGAAGCACAATCTAATATCAGTACAATAAACTAAAGAGCTTACTTACTCACGTGAAAAAAAAAAGGCCCAGGTAAACACAAGTGCTCGAGGGTATGGAAACTGGCTGAGCCCAACAGCCTATACAAAGTAATACGCGAGCATATGACACAAAGCCTAAATCGCGAAATGTGACACCCTTTAAACTGAAATACACCAGCTTATAAATTTCTTGGAAGTTAGAAACCAAAACAGCGCTCAACACGCTTTCACTTTTGTAAGCCAGCTATTAGGGCTGGGAAACCCATAATGTAGCAGCTGATCTTCACGATCTCCATCTTGCTAATTGTAATGAGTGTTATGCTGAGTAGCATCAGGAACATGATCATCAGAATGACTGCATAACTCATTCTGTCAGCAACATAGCCACGCAGTTCAGCGCAGCCACGTTGCATGACAATTGTGTGACAAATTGAGAGCCGATGATATGGAGCAGCATTGAAACCAGCTGCAGTTATTGTGAACTCACATGAAACTTGCAACAATACTTCAAGTAAAAAAAAAGGCAAAGTACTAAGTTCCAGAAATGTTTCGGAGTAGCGCAACTGTACCTCTGTAAAAGTTTGGTTAAGTTTATTGTTGCACACTGTGATATCACAAACGGCTAATACCTGTAAAGAATATTGCCTTTTGCAGTATTCCATGCAGTCATGACTATAACACAAAACAAACAGTATTTAAAAGAGAGATTCTACTAAAAAAAAGTTTTTCAAATCCATATTTTAAGGGAATGAAATTTTTATATAGGTTTGTGCACCAATTTCAAATAAGCAATGCGTTTTATGGTGAGTTGCCCTATTCACTCTTATAGCTGCCTTAATCTATTCAAAAGTGATTTTAACTACAGAGTTTAGAACTTTGATTTTCTTTTAAGTAGAGAACCTAAACTTGGGAAATTGGTATACTTTTGAAAAAAAAACACTGCTTTTATTTAGTAGAATCTCCCATTTCTACACTACCTCTTTAAAGTTTTGGCATTTTTGCGGCAGGCACAAGCTCCTCCTCACCGTCAGAAGGTGTTGTGATAACATCGTGTGGTGTTGCTGCCTCGAGGCTTCGCTTTCTATCTTTGCTCGAGGCTACGGAGCTTGTACTAGGCATTACCGGCAGTAGGAGAAGGCCGGAGCATGCCGTGCTCCTTTCGGCAACGGCGCCTTCTTCAGATGTCATACCTGCAGAAACATAAGAGCTGTTCTAACCTGAACAACAAACGGCAACAAACGGCACTTTTTAGAGTCTACCTTCTTATTACAAGCTGATTTTATTAACGCCATTTGAGACTGACTGAGCGGTACACAATAGAAAAATAGGCAGTGAAAATACATTCATTAGGCAGCGCACAAGCAGACAAGACACGAAAGAAGAAAACGGGACAAGTGCTCGTCTAAAAATCCAGTTTTGAATAGGTTCGAACTCGCCCGCCTACAAGTCCTACTAAAGAATACATTGACTCATCCTCTCTCTGCACTGAGTTCACAATGATGAAGGGTGCGAGTCTATATATAAAACAGAGTGAGTGAAAGACTATTAACAAAAGCTGGTCATACTTACAAATGTGAACGATTATTGGTAAATCACAGTGGACACAAGTAACTGTTAGTGACTAGAAATAAATGCACCTATGAACACAAATGAACCCTAATGATTGTGAATAGAAGCAATAGTGAAAGTGAGAACTAGTGAGTACGAATAGACACAAGCATAAATGTAATAACACATGAGTGAGCACATGGCCTACCAAAATGTTGGTCAGTAAGTACGAATGAGTATACACCAAGTCTACTGATCATGGTACCTAATTACCTAATTCAATTGTGCAATATCAAATACTTCGGCGTCCCTATTTGTACCCATCTAAGCGCTGGCGTCCGTGAAGACGACCAATCCACACAAGACGCGCATCACGAAAAACAGAAGTTCTTTTGGCCGAGTCCACCTTTGGTGTCTCTGAGAGAACAGAGTCTTTCTGTTTGTTACAATAACGATCCCCTACTTTGCAAACTGCGACACTGGTGGAGCTGCTGGGTACCGTCGCCTTATGATCGCCAGTCCTGTGGGCAGCCCCGTTTCCAGCCCCACAAGGCGCCCACCCATGAATTATCCGGTACACTGCTCAAGCTGTCGCCATCAAGGCCTACCCCCCCTCGCCCCCGAATTCAACCCCTTATAAGGATCACCTTTGTCAACGGACACCCCCGTTCAAGAAATGGCCTCATCAAACAACCCAACACAAGCAACAGTCCAGAACCTTCGTAATGCCTGAGCCTTTTCATGGTCACGAAAACGAAGATGCGGAAGACTGGCAAGAGCAGTTTGATCTGGTAGCAAAGTATAACCATTTGATCTCTAACGATGAGATGCTATTCAAGGTATACTTCGCGCTTGAAGACAACACTAAGAAGTGGTTCATAAACCGCGAGAGAACTTCGACAACGTAGGACGAGTTTCGCCGTCGGCTAATTGATACCTTCGGGAGTGAAGATCGATGTGAAAATGCGCAACGCCTACATGAATCGCGCATTCAACAGCCCAACGAGAGAGTCGTGATGTCTGCTGAAGATATGGCACGTTTGTTTCACAGCGCGGATCCCAACATGTCCGAAGGGCTCAGTCATCTCATGCGCGGCGTCAAAGAAGAACTGTACGCTAGCCTTGGGTGCAATCCTCGGACAACAGTGGACTAGTTTATTAGGGACGCAACAGCAATCGAGCGGGCATTGCAACAGCGGTACGAGCAATACTATAGCCTCATGAGTATTGCTTTTGTAGGTTCCGGCTCTTTGACCACGCCTGATGAGAGCTGACTTCGCCAAATGATTGGCAGATTGTGGGTGAAGAGATTTCCAAAGAGAACGCAAAGCAACCAGGACTGAAGCCGAAGGTCACAGTTGCCTTCGTCGCTGAACTTGTGCGCCACAAATTCCGACAGGCGTTCACTTAACCCGAGCCTCGTTCAGAAGTGTCATACCAGCCGAACGCATACAGCTACGTAGATGCTGTTTGTCGCCAGTTGTCTACTGAGCTCAATACCAGCCGAATGCATACAGCTAAGTAGACAGTGTTTGTCGCCAGTTGTCTACTGAGCTCAATACCAGCCGAACGCATACAGCTACGTAGAGGCTGTTTGTCACCTGTTGTCTACTGAGCGCAATACCAGCCGAACGCATACAGCTATGTGGACACTATTCGGGGCCCGTTGTTCGTGCCAGTGCCACAGTACCATCAATCACCCCCTATTGCATCCTGGACCCAATGGGATCCTGTTAGGCGACCCCCAATGCGAAAGACCGATACATGGCAGACTTCAGATCGCCGTCCTTTGTGCTATGATTGTGGGGAGCCGGGACATATTTATCGTTATAGCTCCTATCAGCCAGCTGGACACCATATCAGTCAGCCAGATACTTCACGACAAACGTTTGACGAAAGCCGTGCCTCCTTTCATGATGACTCTACCAGCTGGCAACAAAGCTCCTCTAACCTGCGAACTCGTTCACCATCACCAGCCCGTTCTTCTTCCCCAAGCCGCCGAAATTTTGCTGATGCACCAGAGGTCGGTCTCCCAGCCCACTGCAGGGAAACTAAAAGCAGGGACCTCCGGGGGAAGGTTCCAGGTCCTCAAATGGCTTAAAATCACCCATCATTGCCGAAAGCAGATGACACCGACAAAGGTAATCGCATGGAGAACACTGTGACTGCCGACCTCACTGTGACGATTGACGGGCATAAAGTGATGGCCTTGGTTGACACTGACTGGCGCTGACTTTTCTATCATGAGTGAGCCACTGGCCAACAAACTCAGTCAGAATGGAATGGACAGGCCCTTACATTTGCAATGCTATATATATGTCTCGCCCGCGGGAGGGGGAGTATACAGTATGTCGACCGCGGGGGAGGGGGGAAGGTATTGCGATAGCGATTATACGAACACTGCCAGCGGAATTTCGGGGTCGCCGCTGTACTGTACAGAATCCAAACCGATAACATCACTTACGCATTGTCTCTTTTATGTGCGAGTGAAAGTTCCCTAGCGCTAGGGACAAACATCTGAAGCAGAGAATAAATGACCCGGCAGTCACCGTTGCGTGAAGGGCACATGCCATCGCTCCGCGTGTGAAGCCTGTCGTCGCTTGCTCACGAGTTATTGCAAGGCCTGTAGCCGCTTGCTTTTTCGTCAGGTAAGGGACCATGGTACAGTCCTGCCAACCACTCGCCTGCCCCAGCTCGGCCTTCTCCGCTCATAGCCCAGACGCGTAAGAAAAGAAAAGAGGTAGTGTCAGGCACTCTTTTCGGCAACCTTTGCGGTTGACCAAGAAGACCTACCTAAATTTGGCCAAAAAGACCTACACATACCAAGGGGTTGAATGATGAGGACATCTCTTTCTTGAAATTTGATGTCAGTGCTCCTTTAAAAAAACCCTGCCATTAGGTTCGATGAACCCTTGCGGAAGCATGGTTCGTTTATCTCCTTGAGGGAGAGGGGAAAGGGGACGCATAAAGGAAAGATAGACAAATCGTGTGGTGAGGTGTGGGCATCACCTGACCAAGGACTTGTCACCCAAACAACCTTGTCCACATCTTCCTCTAAATTCCATCGGCTCCACAGTCGCATTACCTTGCTGAAAATAAGGTAGAATTTGAACCTTCGCACATTCGCGACATATCTTTATATTAGGTTTATTGTTCGAGAACAGTTCGCCAAACGAAACAATTCCTCCTTTTTCAAGTGAATGGGGCAACAACCAGGGCCATATGGCAGCTCAGCCGAAGAGTAGTGGTATGTACGGTAAAAAGACCGCGAAAAAAATCCCCCAACCCCTCAAACAGAAACTTAACCATGCCCTGCCATGAAGGACTACAGGGCGTAACAACAGGCATTTTTGTATACATCCTCCACCTGTATACAGTCCCCGAGGCCGGGTTTTAGCCCGCCAATTGGGGTCGAGCAGCGCAATGCCCAAGCCACTCGCCCACCTCGGTGGTTGGTGATGTAGGTTTTTTTGGCCCTAATATACTTGCTGATACTAGAAGTGAACAACAACGACGATGATGAAGAAGATAGTGTTTGTTAATGATGATGAACATGGAGGTCATGATGAAGGAAAATAGAAACAAAACGATAGAAGCAGGAGAAGAACAAGACGATGAAGAATAACAAATGTGTGGACGTTCTTGATTGAGCGCGGTGGTGCGTTACTTGTGAATACTGGCCCGCGATAATGAAATCCCGGACTGATTTCCACTGAGCGATATTTTCGCGAAGAACATCAAATAACGTTTATTTCTCTGTGCCTACTTACTGGTGTCTTTTTTTTCTTTGCTTAGTAACCATATCTGGTAATTTTCGTAGCGGGTATGAGCTACAATTGAATGTTTAAAAGTGATTCGGCGAACCAAGCACGCCTGCGTGCATGGTTTAAACGTCAGCATTGAGGGTGACTAAATAAATGACTTTGATGGCTTGCCTGCCAAGCATACGGTTACCAAGTCTTCAGTGAAGGAAGAAGGGACATCGGGTTGTGTGTGCGTACAATACCTTATTAAGCTGATCGAGCGGGTTTTCCTTATTGCTTCCAGACAAATCCGGTGTTTCTTTAACGCTGCGGCCTCTTGAAGTACTTCAGTTGGTATACATGCAGTTTGAACGAGTTTCTCTTGCTCAATTATATACTCGTAAATGTCAGTTGCACTTCTCGGGGAAGTTCAACTGAAGTGGCTTAAAGCGTCTCGTAGCCAACGCCAGCCACCACTGTATTGCTTTTTGCAGGTGATTTGTGCGATTTTCGTGTTCCTTGCCATGAGACGCGTTGGGCTTGCGTTGTACCGCATGAAGAATTATAACTATAGAGAGTCTGAATTGAATCCGGGACATGAAGCTTTCGCGACAAGGATAGCGTGAGTCTCGGGACGCTCCCTGCGGCACAGGTCCGGAAAATTTGTGACTGTTTGTGAGATACTGTTGATCAGATGCAGACGCGACTGTTGATCAGCTGCAGACGCGAGAAGCATGCTGACACCACGTGTCTTCGCTGCTCGCCACGGTGCTTGCTGCGGTTCCTGGCCAGGGTATAAATACAGAAGCATTCAGTTCTTGTTCTTGCCTTGAAGTGTATTTTATTCGCACTTATGTACGATAGTACAGTGGCGACGAAGATGGAATCGTTGATGGCACTTAGATTCTGACACCCGAGTAATGGGATCTGAATCCCCAGCCTTTGACGACGCTCTTAGTAGCTGGATCACATATTGTGTGCGCATTGAAGCTTATTTGTTATTAACATCATCATTGGGCACCTACGCATAGAGTGAGGCAGCCCTCAGATTACTGTTATATTTAACTCTGATAGGGCAGAGGGACCCATTAGAAACTGTGCTTCAGTTGCCAAAAAGCCGCACTTGCGGCAAAGGGGTTATGTAATCCCAACACGTGCTGATCGAAGTCAGTTTATAACCGCCGTTGACCGTTGATGAACTTCACGTCCCAAACCCAAGTCCCGCAGAATCCTAACAGACTCACTTGCCCATGTTCCACGGTAAGTCAAGGTGACTGATGACACAGTCAGATAGGTGGACGCGCCGGTCGCATCTGTTATTTTCATTAGCATATCGGGAATTAGATATTTCGTTCGCTTAGCCTCGTGTCTTCCGAAAGGTTCGCCAGTGTACTCACGATCTGGACATCAAGAATGACCCATTGGCCGTCTCTAGAAAGCACTAAGTCGGGGATCTTTGTACCCTGCGATGTTTGGTAAGACGGCTCCTCGCGAACAGGCCATTGTTTTTTCCTTAACGTTCTCGCCAAATAACCAACTATAATGTGGTGACGTTGGATTATTTGGTGATGTGTACGGTGGCAACGCTGCAAAGTATGACCGAAACACTCGTCTGCTTCACATCCAGCGCGACTGCGTTTTGAGGTGTTCTGGCCACGTTGAAAGTGGATGAGATTGGAGATTGTGGCGATGTGAAACTTGGCTAGGTGAATGAACTCTCTTCCTTTCAGAAACGTTGTCCCCTCGCCGATCCACGCCATTGGACCCGGGGCAGTGGGACATTGAAACAGCGGCCTGCCATCAAAACTTGAATGCAGGTTCCTCGTCCAGTACTTGCGGGCAGCTGCCACAGAACCAATGACGTCGCCTCCAAACGGGGTTAAGTCCTCTGCCTGCCTTAAGGCCTTTCGAATGAAATCTTTGGTGCCACAACCATGCATTGATAAAGATCACTGTAGAGCAGTTGCTTGATACGGTTGGTTTTCATGTAAGGAATTGAAGTTCTTAGGCACATTAGTTCCAGGCTCTGAATGAAGGCTCTCTGACTATAGTCGAGCTTAATCACTGACATTAGGCAATGCATAATGCAACAGCTTGTTAAAAGGTGGGAGACATTGATTGGGCGATTCAATGCAGCCGAGAAAGCGCCAGGCATTTTTGGAATTAAAATGGTCCGGGCATTACACAATAATAATGACAGTCGTCTCTGGAGGATCAGGGGGTTCAGAAGAACCCTTAAAAGAAGCATAGCACAGGCGTACATATCCCAGCTTCATCAGACGATGGCCCGGCTTCATCCAGGATGTTTCGAATACAAAATGAGCGATTTTTCCTGAAGAGGTTTTGGCATTGCGCACACTCTCTTCTTTACTTTCCGATGGCTTTCATCAGTCATAGCCAACGTGCGACCGCTCTGGACCCTCCCATCTGTAGTGAAGACTTCTAGCAGGTAAGTTTTGAGGGTCATTGCAACGTTCCATCCATCCAGGAACCTCTTTGTTAATTCTTATAGTATGAAAGCTTGAAAGGAACGAGGTGGCTGTTTCCCCCCCAAGGTTTGCAGCTCATCACATATAGCAGTTGGGGGAGGGGGGTCCACCTGTGAAGATACAGTGTTGTACGGAGCACTTGAATCCTATTGAGCCTGTATATACATTGACGAAGAAGCATAAACGGCTTGGCTTTGATCGTCACCATCTCTCCTATTTTGCAGTTCTTTCACCAGATTCCGGTAGCGCACTTGCCGGCTGTGGGACTTGATGCCGTCGAAAGTTCTTGTCGGAATCCTGCTCGCCAATCGCTGGTTGATATTTTGAACACTCTCTTTTTGGAGTTGGACTCTACAGACTGCTAGAAGGTATCCTTCCTCCTTTGTCTATCTTGGTTTGAATCGCTCAATATCTATGGCAGCATTATAAGCCTCGATATGTGCATGGCGTCTATGTTGGCTTAGGGCTATTTTGACTTGAAGTATCTGTCGCATTCAGGGCAGGCATAGTGATCCATCTCATTGTCTGGAACTGTGTTTGTTGCCACTATTGTCGTATCACCTTTAATGTGTGTGAGGGGAGGAATTCCAGTGGAGACACCCTCGCAGAACACGGAGTCCTCACTTCCAATCTCAGATTCAGAGTCCGAGCATAGGTCGGGTGGTAAGATCCGCCGACCTCTAGACCTTGCGCCTGTGCTCCGCCATTCTGACCCTTTGTTGCCACTGGCAGGTCCGTGCGCAACCGCTGTGGTCCGCACAGAAGGCGCTGGAGAGCCGGATGGGGCCGTGCCGACAAAAAAGCCTGACGGGAAAGGAGTTACTGATGCAGATAGCCCCGCCGCGGTGGTCTTGTGGCTCAGGTACTCGGCTGCTGACCCGCAGCTCACGGGATCAAATCCCGGCTGTGGCGGCTGCATTTCCGTTGGAGGCAGAAATTATGTAGGCCCGTGTGCTCCGATTTAGGGGCACGTTAAAGAACCGCCGGTGGTCTAAATCTCCGGAGCCCTCCACTACGGTGTCTCTCACAATCATATGGTGGTTTGGGGACGTTAAACCCCACATATAAATTAGTTACCGGCGCAGATAAGCACAGAGTTTTATCATTGAGCGACAGCGTCATCAGGATTTTGCAAAGGCACCACAGGGGGATTCCCACCAACTCTGACGCATGGCGACCTTGTGAAATGCCTATAAGACCATTTCAACCCTCAAGCAAACGAAATAGTCACAAGCCATTCCTTATTCATCCGAAGGCAAGAAGAGCAAGAAAGCGTCTAGGACTGCACTGCTGATCGCAGAAGACTAGCTGTAAGTCGTGTTCATTGGTCGTGCTGGGCCTGAGTGAGCGAATCACATTGGTAGGCCGGTATGTTGTATTGACCACGCCACAAACGCGTAATGCACTGAAGTCATCGCACTAATCGGGGCGTTACGTCAAATAAAGAACAAGGGCTCGGCCGCCACCGTCCGTGTATACACGGATTGCTTGTCCCTTCTCCAGGCACTCTCGTGGTTCTGGACTACTGACCCGTGAATCCGATAACTAAATATTTTCTTATGGGATATTTTAGCTGCCACCTCGATTGCACTCTATCATGTGCCAGGGCATTAGGGACTTTTTGGCAATGAACTGGCTGATTTTCTCGCTGGACATGTGGCCTGATCGAGTGACATGAAGCAGACTCCCCTCCCTCCGTGGGCGGTCCGCAGTGCCTTAGGATAATAATGCCGACGCTGACCTATTGAAATGGGTTCCCCACGTCTTAGATGCAGCTCTTTGGTTCCCACCTAACAAAGCCCCCATCACCCTTCTAATGGGGCGTGGTCGGTTCTGCTTCTATTTTCCCAGGTTTAACCTGTTTCCAGAACCGGTCTGTTCGTGCGGCAACCATCCTGTCACTTGGACCCCAGCCTTAACGAAAGCGTTCAAAGACTGCAAAACTGCCCTCTGCAGGGGATCAACTGCTACTATGGTAGCAGTTGATTCCCTGTAGATTTCTTCCAAAATGTTTATCTATACTTGATCGACGCCCTTATTCCGCATTGTCTGCATGACGGCTGATATTTCTTCTGAATCAAACGTATTCTCGTATTCTTTGAAGGCTATGTATAGTGCTTGGTTATATTCCGAGGATTTCTCTATTACCTGATTGATAGTATGAATGTGGTTGATTGTTGAGTAGCCTGTTTGAAATCCTGCTTGTTACTTTGGTTGAATGAATTCTAATGTTTTCTTTACTCTGTTTGCAATTACCTTTGGAAATAGCTTGTATACTACAGAGAGCAAGCTAATCGGCCTGTAATTCTTCAAGTCCTTGTCATCTCCTTTCTTATGTATTAAGATGATGTTAGCGTTCTTCCAAGACTCTGGTACCCCTCTCGTCAGGAGACACCTCCAAAACAGGGTGGCTAGTTTTTCTAACACAATTTGTCCTCCATCTTTCAGCAGATCTGATGTTATCTGATCCTCACCAGCAGCTTTGTCTCTTTGCATGCTCTCCAAAGCTTTTCTGACTTCTTCTATCATTACTGGTGGGGTGTCATCTGGGTTATTGCTAGTTCCTATAGTATTAAAGTCGTGGTTGTCCCGGCTACTGTACAGATCTCTGTAAAGCTCCTCTGCTATTTGAACTATCCTATCCATATTGGTAGTTATTTTGCCTTCTTTGCCCCTTAGTGCATACATCCGATTTTTACCTATCCCAAGTTTCCTCTTCACTGCTTTGATGCTTCCTCCGTTTTTCAGAGCGTGTTCAATTCTCTCCATGTTATACCTTCTTACATCGGATACCTTATGCCTATAATCAGCTTCGAAAGCTGTTCCAGTTCTATTTTGTCTATTGTACTTGAGACTTTCATGATTTGACGCTTCTTAATGAGATTCTTCGTTTCCTGGGAAAGCTTGCCAGTGTCCCATCTAACTACCCTGCCTCCAACTTCCACTGCACACTCCGTAATGATACTCGTCAGATTATCATTCATTGTATCTTTGCTAAGGTTGGTCTCCTCACTAAGAGCCGAGTACCTGTTTTGAAGCGAGACTCTGAATTCCTGTACTTTCCCTCTCAGTGCTAGCTCATTGATTGGCTTCGTGCGTATCAGTTTCTGTCGTTCCTTCCTCAAATCTAGGCGAATTCGAGATCGTACTATTCTATGGTCAGTGCATCGTACCTTGCCAACCACTTCCACGTCCTGCACGATGCCTGGGTGTGCACTCATTATAAAGTCTATTTCGTTCTTATTTTCGCCATTAGGGCTCCTCCATGTCCACTTGCGGTTTCCTCGTTTTTGGTAGAAGGTATTCAAAATTCGTAAGTTATTGCGTTATGGGAACTCTACTAGTAGCTCTCCTCTGGCGTTTCTAGTACCGATGCCATAATCTCCTACTGCCTGGTCTCTCGCCTGCTTTTTCTCTACCTTTGCATTAAAGTCTCCCATCAGTATAGTATACTGTGTCACGCAGTTTATTTACATGCAGACCTACTGGAAGGCCGAGGAACGCCAGAAGAGCGAGGAACGCCAACAGGCCGAAAATACAAAACAAACGCAAGCTCGGGTCGCGCGTGCACCATCGCTGTGGCTTGCCGTTTCATGCTGCTTTGTCGTCGTTCGCATAGTTCCCTACATTGGCCCCCGGTGAATAGCGTAGCCAACCTGGCGACTTAAGGCATAGTCACTATAGCGGCGTCGTAATACGGCTTCAGGCGACTCACATGCACAATTTCTCGGCCACGACAGCGTAAGTCTTGAGACTGTGTTAATGCCTCAATCTCATAATTGACGGGTGACGTACGGGCGAGAATGTGGTAGGGCCCGTGGTATCGTGCCAGTAATTTCGACGAAAGGCCAGGAGTGCTCGGTGGAACCCAGAGCCAAACGAGAGCACCAGTCGTGAAAGTAGAGAGATGTCGGTCGGTGTCAAACCGTAGCTTCTGGTGGCCTTGGTCCTCGGTTGTCAGAGAATGGGCCAATCGTCTGCAATCTTCTGCGTACCTGGCAACATCAGAAATTGCAGTGTACTCAGAGGAGTCAGGCGTGTATGGGAGGATAGTGTCCAGCGTGCACGATGGTTCGCGTCCGTACAACAGAAAGAAAGGGGAGAACCCTGTTGTCGCGTGCGTAGCGGTGTTATACGCATACGTGACGAATGGAAGGACAGTGTCCCAATTCGTCTGGTCTGTAGCTGTGTACATCGTCAACATATCACCGAGAGTGCGATTAAATCGTTCTGTGAGGCCATTCATCTGCGGGTGATATGCTGTCGTCAGGCGATGAACCATGTTGCACTGAGCGAGCAACGCTTGAATGTCGTCAGACAAGAAAACACGCCCCCGGTCGCTCAAAAGTTCGCGGGGAGCACCATGGCGAAGAACAAAGTTGCGCAAGATGAAAAACGCAACTTCCCTCGCGGTTGCTGCGGGTAGTGCTGCTGTCTCCGCGTAACGCGTGAGGTGGTCCACGTCGACAATTATCCACCTATTTCCAGAAGACGACGTGGGAAGTGGTCCGTATAAGTCGATACCGACGCGGTCAAACGGACGCGCTGGACAAGGCAGAGGCTGAAGTGTACCGGCAGGGCGTTGAGGTGGGACTTTACGTCGCTGGCATGCAGTATAAGCACGTACGTACTTGCGGACAAATGTGTACATGCCGCGTCAGTAGTACCGCTGACGTAGACGGTTGTACGTTTTGAGAGCGCCAGCGTGAGCGCTTTGCGGGTCGTTGTGGAAAGCAGTACAGATTTCCGAGCGCATGTGGTTGGGTATCACTAACAGCCACTTTCGACCTTGAGACGTGTAGTTCCGCCGATAGAGTAGGTCGTCTCGAATAGCGAAATGTGTGGCTTGACGGCGGATAGTCCTTGAGACTAAATTAGCTAACGGATCAGTCAGAAAGGCGAGGAGTTGAGAAATCCACACATCTTTGCGTTGTTCTGATGCCATGTCTGTGAAGTCGATTGGTGTTATGACAGCTGAAGAAGGGGACGAGGAGGCTGGGTCAGCCGGTAGCGGCGAGCGGGATAGCGCATCAGCGTCGGAGTGCTTGCGGCCGGATCGGTGTACAACACGAATGTCGTATTCCTGTAGGCGAAGCGCCCAACGACCAAGGCGCCCCGACGGGTCTTTGAGCGATGATAGCCAGCATAGAGCGTGGTGGTCCGTGACGACTTCGAAAGGGCGGCCATAAAGGTATGGGCGGAACTTCGTTAACGCCCAGACAATTGCGAAGCACTCTTTCTCCGTGACGGAATAATTGCACTCGGCTTTCTTGAGGGTTCGACACGCGTAAGCGACCACGTTTTCTTGGTACCCTGGTTTTCGTTGAGCCAATACAGCACCAAAACCGACACCACTGGCGTCGGTGTGGACCTCCGTAGGCGCATCAGGGTCAAAATGACGTAGTATTGGAGGTGATAATAATAACCGCCGAAGCGCGGTGAAGGATTCGTCGCACTCTTTTGACCAAGCAGAAATGCCTTTGGAAGCTGTTAACAGGTTGGTAAGAAGCGCGATGATGGAAGAGAAGTTGCGCACAAATCCACGAAAGTATGAGCACAGGCTGATAAAACTTCGAAGCGTCTTGATGGAATTGGGCTTCGGATAGTCGGCCACGGCGCGGAGTTTCGCCGGATCCGGGAGAACACCCTCGTTGCAGACGACGTGACCCAGTATAGTGAGCTGACGTGCGGCAAAATGGCACTTCTTGATGCCAAGTTGAAGGCCAGCAGAGGTGAGACACGTGAGAATAGCACGAAGACGAACAAGGTGAGTGGAAAAGTCATGAGAAAAAACGACGATATCGTCTAGGTAGCAAAGGCACGTGTTCCACTTGTAGCTGCGAAGGATGGTGTCCATCATCCGTTCGAAGGTAGCTGGGGCGTTGCAGAGTCCAAACGGCATGACGTTAAACTCATACAGCCCATCAGGTGTTACAAATGCAGTCTTCGATCGGTCAAGATCAGCCATTGGAACTTGCCAATATCCTGAGCGTAAATCTAAAGAGGAGAAATATTCTGCCCCTTGCAAGCAATCGAGAGCGTCGTCGATGCGTGGCAACGGGTACACATCCTTCCGAGTTATTTTATTGAGCCAGCGGTAGTCGACACAGAATCGGATAGACCCATCCTTTTTGCGCACAAGTACAACAGGGGACGACCAAGGGCTCTGCGATGGCTGGATGACACCACGCTTGAGCATATCGTCGACTTGTTCGTTGATGATACGGCGCTCTTTCGCTGAAACTCGATATGGTCGTTGGCGTAAGGGAGCATGAGTACCGGTGTCAATGTGGTGCGTGATGTTTGCTGTGCGACCCAAAGATGGTTGAGCGCAATCGAAGGCAGAACGGAACTCTCGAAGAAGGGACAAGAGTTCGCTTCTTTGTGTCGGCGATAGCTCAGCGGCAACAGAGGGCTGGAATGAGTCTGGCGCGGGCAGTGTGGCCACAGGTGGCGTCATAGCATTGAGCTGGAGGTGAGGTGCGTGTTCGGCGAACTCTAGAGGGCGCAAGAGGTCAACGTCTTGTATGTTACCCAAACATTCTCCGCGAAGTAAGGTAACTGGCGACGATAGCGAGTTCGCGACGAGCATGGCGGTAGCACCGGATTCCACGGTGAGTACGGCAAAGGGCAGGTGTAGGCTATGGCGGCGGGTAAATACGTCAGACGGAGTGAACAAAACAGTTCCGGCAGGAGCGGCCGTACAGGTCAGGGCTACAAGGGCGGATGTTCTCGGTGCTACTTCCGTGTCTGCAACAACGACAAGTTTGTAAGCTTCAGAAAGAGAATCCATCAAACAAGAGGTTGGCAGTGGTGTAAGGGCAACTTCTGCACGTGAGCAATCTATGATGGCCCGATGACGCGAAAGAAAGTCCCATCCAAGAATGACTTCATGAGAAGCAGGATGCCAGCACAAAAAAATTCAATGGCATAAAGTTCACCTTGGATAATGACACGTGCAGTGCACACAGCTGTAGGTTCTATGCACTGCGAGTTGGCCGTGTGGAGCATCAGGCCCGAAAGAGGCGTCGTCACCTTTTTCAACTTGTGGCATAAGGTCTCACAGATTATGGAAACGGCGGCCCCTGTGTCGATAAGCGCTTGTGCGGCGGTCCCCTCAACATCGACGTCAATAACGTTTTGCGGCGAGAAAGATGGAGGCCTTAAGCAGTTCGAATTATATGCAGCTGTTGCCTCCGGAGCTGCAGCGATCAGTTTCCCTCTTCCGTAGCAGGTCGGCGACGCATAGGTGACAGGGAGTGTTGTTGTGGCGATGGTGACCGTTGGTTTGCGTAGGGTCGAGAACCGTCAGTGGTGTACCTTGATGACGTCCTAGACGACGACGCCATTGGCCTGCCCACGGTGTCAACTGGAGGGGGATCTCGGCGACAGTGGCGGGCGACGTGTCCAGCGATACCACAGGCGAAACAGATGGCCCTATTATCCGGCGTCCTCCAAGCGTCTGAGTGACGATAAAATGGAGCTGAAGATCTCACGTAGGGATACGGCGCCGCAATTGGGGTTGTAGGCACGACATAGGGTGGCGTGGCAGGTTGAGCATACGGCATACGCTGTTGCGTAGGCCGAGCAGCGACGGCGGCGTACGTGAGAGGCGTTGTGACTAGTGGTTGCTGATGCACCGGCGGAAGGGCTTCAGCGACTTGGGTCCGAATGACGTGTTGGAGGTCCAGTGCCAAAGCTTGCGTGAGCTCATGCTTCAGTGGCAGCAGCGACAGCTGGTGCGCTACCTCTTCGCGGACGAAGTCCTTGATTGTCGAAAGCAGTGGCTGCTGATCGGTAGGATGGGCAGCTAGGTGCAAGCTTGCGAGCGTGTCTGGCGTCGTAAGGGCTTGACGAGCAATTGCGCGCTGCCTACGCAATTCATCGAAGCTTTGACAGAGGGAAACGAGGACAGCAATGGTGGGGAGATTTCTCGCGAGCAACATCTGAAAGGCGCCGTCGTTAATGCCTTTCAATATGTGCCTGATTTTTTCTTCCTCAGGCATGGTAGAGTTGACGCGGTTGCATAGATGCAACACATCTTCAATGTAGCCCTTGTAGGTCTCGCCTGGTTGCTGCGCACGGTGACGTAAACGGTGCTCGGCTTGAAGCTTGCGTGCCGCAGGTGGTCCAAAGACGTCCGTAATAGCCGTCTTGAATGCAGACCACGTAGTAATGTCAGCTGCGTGGTTATTAAACCACAGTTGCGCGGTGTCCGCAAGGTAGAATGTGACGTAGCCCAGCTTACTTGGGTCGTCCCATTTGTTACTTGCGCCGACTTTGTCGTACCTCGCCAACCAATTTTCGATGTCCGACTCAGTGGAGCCCGTGAAGATAGGAGGGTCTCGTTGAAGATACACGACACCGCAAGTGACATGGTTGGTCGAAGGTCCCACCTGGAGAGGCGTCTCGGTGGCCATGTTCGTGTCACGTAGAGGGGGAAGCTTACGGGAGCGAAGTTCCAGGTTTGTACGGGAGTCCACACACCTCCACCAGATGTCACGCAGTTTATTTACGTGCAGACCTACTGGAAGGCCGAGGAACGCCAGAAGAGCGAGGAACGCCAACAGGCCGAAAATACAAAACAAACGCAAGCTCGGGTCGTGCGTGCACCAACGCTGTGGCTTGCGGTTTCATGCTGCTTCGTCGTCGTTCGCATAGTTCCCTACAACTGTGTTTTTACCTTACTCATTGCCAATTCCATGTCTTCATAGAAGCTTTCAACTGAAGCGTCATCATGGCTGGATGTAGGCACGTAAGCCTGTACCACCTTCATCTTGTATCTCTTATTCAGTTTAAATAAAATACCTACCACCCTTTCATTAATGCTATAGTATTCCTCTATGTTGCCAGCTATGTTTCTGTGAATTAGGAACCCCACTCCCAGTTCTTTCTGTCAGCCAAGCCTCGATGGCAAAGGACATGTCCATTCTGTAGCATCGTATAGGCCTTATCTGTCCTCCTAAACTCACTGAGCCCTATTATATCCCATTTAACACCCTCCAGCTCCTCGAACAGTACAGCTAGACTTCCCTCACTAGATAACGTTCTAGTGTTAAACGTTGCCAAGTTCAGGTACCAATGGCGGCCTGTCCGGATCTAGATATTCTTAGCACCCTCTGCTGCGTTGCAGATCTGACCGCCACCGTGGTCAGTTGCTTCGCAGCTGCTGGGGACGGAGGGCCGTGGGTTATTTGACGTATGCATGTGGGAGGTAGTGGCCAGATACTGCACCAGGGTGGCCAATCCTTCTCTGGTGAGGGAGTGCGTTCCCGGCGGTGGTTACCGGTGAGGCCGCACCCCAGGCCTCGTAATGCAGTTCCATCTCCACGCGAATTTTTTTTTTTTATTCGGTTGGGAGCTGCGCGGCACCGGGATTTGAACCACGGACCTTTTGCATGCGAGGCGGATGCTCTAACCACTACGCCATCGCTGCTTCTCATTTTTATAATTTTTATAATTGTTCCTCGTTAAAAAAAAAAAACCTTCATTTGACTTTCAAGGGGAAGGGGGGGCTAGCACAACCCTCTGTCAGTGGGACTGATACACTCTTTATGTGTGCACGTCCATACGCATGTAAGAATGCTCAGCCCTGCCTTAAGTGAACACCAGAACTGCAATGGTGATGACAAAGACATAAGGTAAGCACTGAAGGAGGCGAGAACTGCAATGGCAGCACAACAACGTTAACAGGAAAATTCAGAATTACTCGTATGCTTTCCTGCTATAGATTACTGACAGAAAGACAACAGACTCGCTACTGAGCAATATATACAGAGCAAAAGAAATTAAACAGGGCAAATGAACAGACCGATCAAATGCAGTATTTCCCGTGAGAGAGCTGCCAATATTTGCAAGCATGCTGCTATCAATAATGGCATTTCCACTCCTTGGAATTGCTTCACTACACAGACTAAGGGGAGCCTTTCTAGCAATGCCAGTAGTTATTGTTTTTGTTTTGGCATCTTTCGTCCCAAAAGGCCACTGAGAAAATGACACTGGCATAGATAAATGCAAAAGAAAGCCAGACAATACATATGTCTAGTTTACAGCCATGTATCACTATGTATAGGCTTCTTTTGTACATATTTTCATGCAGCCCTCAGATGGCACAAGTCAGCAGCAAAATAATGAGGCTCCTCAGTTTTCTTATTACAGGAGTTTAATGTATCTCTCTTATTGATGGGCATACACATGGGAAATGGCCTCTCTTGCTACTGGTGTTTTCACTTGGTAGCTTTAAGGCTTGTACAATAATAGCAGAATCAAAGCCTGGCAGTTGAGTGCACGTTAAAAAAACCCCAGGTGGTCAAAATTTCCGGAGTCCTCCACTACGGCGTCTCTCATAATCAAATGGTGGTTTTGGGACGTTAAACCGCACAAATCAATCAATCAAAGCCTGGCAGTAGAAATATTATATTATACATCCAGCGAACTTTTCTTAACATTTACAATTACTCTAAAGCAGAACAAAAAAAAAACAAAAAAAAACAGATAATAAGAATACAGTGGCAAGGCTGCATTGGTGGTACAGTGCAGCTTATCATCCTGCCTCCATCATGCCCATTAATGGTTAAAATGGCAGCGGCTACTACTTGCTAATAGTTCCAAGTGCATTATACGAATCTCTACAGAAAAATAACTAAACAAACACACAAGAAAAAACTAAGGAAGCAAGCAAGTGAACAGAAAAACTGCCCTTTTTTCCCCGTTTTATTTACACAGGAAATACTTCATGGTTCGGTTCTATATCCTCACAGAGCTTGTATATAAGCACAAAAGCCGTGCTAAATCCCCAAGGTCACTGACATGGCCACATTGATAACAATAGGGCTACCAACTAGTGGTGAGAGAGGCTCGCGAAACTCCCTCGCAAGATTATGCACCGCCTCAACCGTCAAACACCACCAGTATACAGACAAGAAATGTAACCACGAGGTAGCCACACATACAATCTCCTTTCAGTTGACACACACACACACACACACACGCACACTTACTCGCACGCATGCACGCACACACTCGCACACACGCACACACACACACACACACACACATTTTTACAGTATATACAAGTCCTCCCCCTACCCACACGGTGGGTGTGTGTGCACATTTGAGCAGATGATGTGGGACTATCCCCACATACCGAAGGAACTCAAAGTGCGAATCCTCCCAAGACAGAACTTTTGTTCTGCCATCAAAAGCATGTATCATCACCGTCAGCACGTCATCACCATGATGCCATGAGCAGGTGTTCCCTGCCTTTTCTAAAGTTGGAGCGCTCCGCAAGTAGGGAGGGAGGTAACACCCGCCTCTTCTCCCCTAGTGATGTTATCTATCTATCCATCTATTTACACAGTTAACTTCATAACAAAGATAATTACAATTTCTTTAGCTCAATTGCAGTCCATGGAAAGAAAAAAAACGGGGCACACTTGTATTTTTCCACAGCATCATTCGTTCCACTGTGCACAAGTGGCCCTTTCCTCACACACAAACTACTCCAAGTTGGCAACTGTGTTGTACCTGTTTTGGTTTTTCTGTTTCTTTTTCCCATTGTATTTTAGTAGCACTCTATTTTGTACAAGTAAAGCTTATGTAAAATTCTCTGCCATGCTTTGCTCATGCTGACGCAAAGATAACACAACTAAACCTCACTATTTAAAATATGCAATTTATTTTACATTATTGAAAGATTGTTAGATTGAATTTTGACAATTCATACAAACTATAAGAGTTAAAAAACTCACTTTGGTATGGAAAGTGCTGCAGGAATGTTCGTATAAATTGGCAGTAAGAAAAGAAACAAATAGTTTAAGTGACGTAAAAAGTCAATCTTACTGAAGCTCAGAACTAAACCAGAGACCATATTTCATGCTGCACTGACAAAGTACTCTTCAATGCTACTGTATGTCACGCATAAATCCAAGATGTAGAGGTCCAATCCATGTGCTGTGGTAATAAAGGTTGAAATAAGTCATTGCACTTATTGCGCCTTCACGGCTTGTCAAAAACTTGGGTGTTGCCCTGAGTTATTTGATGCCACTGCTGTCATGCAGAATGGTTAAAACTAATTGCTCTTGACAGAGTCCTATTAACATACAACAGAGAAAACTGTCACACATGACGGAGAAACAAAAGCTACGATGTAAAATTGCACGAAGGGAAGGCGACGGCAATTCTGCTGATGGTGACCATATTTTTTGTGACAATAAGCGTCAAACTGCAGCTGCTTACAACCCAAAAATAAATAAAAGGGCCACCCACAAAATCTCAGCACGCTTGCCAATCACCTGTATAAGAGTTGTGTAAGCTGATTTTTGTTCGAGCCTAAGTTTTTTTTCTGTGCTAACGTAAATACCAGTCTGTTGAGCGCTAAAGGTTTGTCAGTCTTAACTATAATACTGTCACGGGGTCGTGATGTGGCCAAAGACAGGAGTCTGGATGTTGAGAGAAACTGCTTATGTTCATGCCCGGTAAAGCGGAAAGACGGATTAGAGTAGCAGACTTGCAATGATACCGGCGAACGGAGCGTTGACCTTCGATCAACTGAGAAATTGCGAAGCGTGTTGGCATTTATACACGTAGTGTTGAACAGATTAGTGTTATCGCTAGTGGCTGCATAGGTTCTAGAATGATCTGCAATGTTCGCGAAATGGGCGTGATCCTAATGAAAGGATCTATAGCAGCCCCAAAGCTTCGCGAACACTGCAGGCGTAATTTTTGCTCAGAATCGCCTACAGTAACGGGCAATAACAAAAACTTGAGGAAGGAACGTGGCATTACGACATTTGGCAATGCAATATTTAATTAATCTCTCATAAAATTTGCCCAGAAAGTGTTTCTGGTATAATAACAGCAACACGAACATGTGGCTGTACTGACTAAGGCTGTAACTAGGGGGGAGTTGAGGGGGTTCTGACACCACCTAAAACTTTTCGCACTTGAACGTTTCTGGTTATACTAAATAACGCCTTCACATCGACCACTGGTGGCCGAAGTTGGCCATTCTACACACAAACACCACCCAGAAAATTCCCGAGTACGGCCCTGATACTGGCAGACCAAGTACCATAATAATTTCAAGTGTTTGATGTCACGGGAACAAGCAAATGCGATATAGTGATAATTATGATCCTGTGACACTAAGCAAAAATGGCTTGGCAGCAATGTAACAATTTATTGAAGCTGTGCAATAAACTAGTATCTTTGAGCTGTCATCAATATCAAGTACAGCATGGCCAAAAAAAACCACAACTGTGTAAAAACAGATGGTCGCATTTCAGGACATCAAAAGTTTTTATTTGTTTTAAATTATTCTAGTTCATTGGATAGGTTAATGTTCCAGAAATAAGCACAGGAAGTTTCATTGAAAAATGATGGATCATTTCGAAGCTGGGGCATTTGGACGTGGTGATATAGATAGAGACATAATTTTTGCTGGAGAACAATTCTAATGTCTGTGGATTCTTCAAATATTTTCACATAAACTTGAATTTGAAAAATTAAAGGGTGGCAACATGCCTTAAGCTTTTAACAGCTGTGCTCCTTAGAAAACAGAAAAAAAAAAGACTGCGCCCTAGCTCGGATTACTTTTGCTGGCAATTGTTCAAAACAGTTCGGAAAACCTTCTTTTTCGCGTTTGGTTTCGTGGACAGTGAGCCTGCAATGTCTGCAAAAAGTGGCAGCATATTCATTCTTGGTGATAAAGGTTGCCTGTAAAATAACAGCCTCGTTGCTGACATCATTCTCTGAATAACTGTTTGTGGGATAACTGGAAGCCTTTAACATTAGATGCTACAATCTGTGCAGACTCTCATGCTTGGTACTTGCCACGTGGTGATAACGAAAACACTAGATGATGCATACAACGTATGGCCCAGAATTTAGAACTACAAAGTGCGAAAAACTGTGTAGTAGGGAGGAAAGTGTGCCACTGTACAACGAACTAGTGATACGAAGGCAAAATGAGCATTGACGTGCATCCCTTCCCAGTAGTAGCTGATGCAAAATGTGCTGCTCCAGTTCAGCAGCTATTGTCTGTCACAGCAAGCATAGCATGCGATTTGAAAAGTGCATTTGTAAAAACCGCATGAAAATCAACCATATGGCCACTGGCCACCAGAAGAAGTTTTAACTGCCCTGGCCTGCTTCTGAGGCAGCAGCAAACCTTTGTTATAATGAAATTGCAGATAAATATTCTTAGATAAATTGAGGTAAAAGATATCTTTGAGTGCTACTATAGTCTATGTTCCTGAGGCTTGCATTTGTACTCCACTAGTCTCAGGGGAAAACACGCATGAAGTGTCAATTCGTGAAGAAAAACAAAAAGTGAAGAGGAGTTTCTCAACCACACTTCAGGACTATTCCAAGTCCACACTCACTTCTAGGGCTTTCCATAGCCGAAGCATAATAATATCAGTACATTAAAATAAAAAGCTTACTTACTCATGTGAAAAAAAAAAAAGGCCCAGGTAAACACAAGTGCTCAAGGGTATGGAAACTGGCTGAGCCCAACAGCCTATACAAAGTAATACGCGAGCATATGACTCAAAGCCTAAATCGCGAAATGTGGTACCCTTTAAACTGAAATACACCAGCTTACAAATTTCTTGGAAGTTAGAAACCAAAACAGCGCTCAACACGCTTTCACTTTTGTAAGCCAGCTATTAGAACTGGGAAACCCATAATGTAGCAGCTGATCTTCACGATCTTCATCTTGCTAATTGTAATGAGTGTTATGCTGAGTAGCATCAGGAACATGATCATCAGAATGACTGCATGACTCATTCTGTCAGTAACATGGTCATGCAGTTCAGCGCAGCCACATTGCATGACAATTGTGTGACACATTGAGAGCCGATGGTAAGGAGCAGCATTGAAACCAGCTGCAGTTATTGTAAACTCACATGAAACTTGCAACAATACTTCAAGTAAAAAAAAAGGCAAAGTACTAAGTCCCAGAAATGTTTGGGAGTAGCGCAACTGTACCTCTGTAAAAGTTTGGTTAAGTTTATTGTTGCACACAGTGATATCACAAACGGCTAATACCTGTAAAGAATATTTCCTTTTGCAGTATTCCGTGCAGTCATGACTATAACACAAAACAAACAGTATTTAAAAGAGAGATTCTGCTAAAAAAAGTTTTTCAAATCCATATTTTAAGGGAATGAAATTTTTATATAGGTTTGTGCACCAATTTCAAATAAGCAATGCGTTTTATGGTGAGTTGCCCTATTCACTCTTATAGCCGCCTTATTGTATTCAAAAGTGATTTTAACTACAGAGTTTAGAACTTTTTCTTTTAAGTAGAGAACCTAAACTTGGGAAATTCGTATACTTTTGAAAAAAAAAACTGCTTTTATTTAGTAGAATCTCCCATTTCTACACTACCTCTTTAAAGTTTTGGTATTTTTGCTGCAGGCACAAGCTCCTCCTCACCGTCAGAAGGTGTTGTGATAATATCGTGTGGTGTTGCTGCCTCGAGGCTTCGCTTTCTATCTTTGCTCGAGGCTGCGGAGCTTGTACTAGGCATTACCGGCAGTAAGAGAAGGCCGGAGCATGCCGTGCTCCTTTCGGCAACGGCGCCTTCTTCAGATGTCATACCTGCAGAAACAAAAGAGCTGTTCTAACCTGAACAACAAACGGCAACAAACGGCACTTTTTAGAGTCTACCTTCTTATCACAAGCTGATTTCATTAACGTCATTTGAGACTGAATGAGCGGTACACAATAGAAAAATAGGCAGTGAAAATACATTCATTAGGCAGCGCACAAGCAGACAAGACACGAAACAAGAAAACGGGACAAGTGCTTGTCTAAAAATCCAGTTTTGAATAGGTTCGAACTCGCCCGCCTACAAGTCCTACTGAAGAATACATTGACTCATCCTCTCTCTCTGCACTGAGTTCACAATGATGAAGGGTGCGAGTCCATATATAAAAGAGTGTGAGTGAAAGACTATTAACAAAAGCTGGTCATACTTATAAATGTGAGCGAATATTGGTAAATCACAGTGGACACAAGTAACTGTTAGTGACTAGAAATAAATGCACCTATGAACACAAATGAACCCTAATGATTGTGAATAGAAGCAATAGTGAAAGTGAGAATTAGTGAGTACGAGTAGACACAAGCATAAATGTAACAACACACGAGTGAGCACATGGCCTATCAAAATGTTGGTCAGTAAGTACGAATGAGTATACACCAAGTCTACTGATCATGGTACCTAATTACGTATTTCAATTGTGCAATATCAAATACTTCCGCGTCCTTATTTGTACCCATCTAAGCGCTGGCGTCCGTGAAGACGACCAATCCACACAAGACCCGCATTACGAAAAACAGAAGTTCTTTTGGCCGAGTCCATGTTTGGTGTCTCTGAGAGAACAGAGTCTTTCTGTTTGTTACAATAACGACCCCGTACTTTGCAAACTGCGACACTGGTGGAGCTGCTGGGTACCGTCGCTTTATGATCGCCAGTCCTGTGGGCAGCCCCGTTTCCAGCCCCACAAGGCGCCCACCCATGATTTATCCGGTACACTGCTCAAGCCGTCGCCATCAAGGCCTACCCCCCCTCGCCCCCGAATTCAACCCCTTATAAGGACTACCTCTGTCAACGGACACCCCTGTTCAAGAAATGGCCTCATCAAACAACCCAACACAAGCAACAGTCCAGAACTTTCGTAATGCCTGAGCCTTTTCATGGTCACGAAAACGAAGATCCGGAAGACTGGCAAGAGCAGTTTGATCTGGTAGCAAAGTATAACCATTTGATCTCTAACGATGAGATGCTATTCAAGGTATACTTCGCGCTTGAAGACAACACTAAGAAGTGGTTCATAAACCGCGAGAGAACTTCGACAACGTAGGACGAGTTTCGCCGTCGGCTAATTGATACCTTCGGGAGTCAAGATCAATGTGAAAATGCGCAACGCCTACATGAATTGCGCATTCAACAGCCCAACGAGAGAGTCGTGATGTCTGCTGAAGATATGGCACGTTTGTTTCACAGTGCGGATCCCAACATCTCCGAAGGGCTCAGTCATCTCATGCGCGGCGTCAAAGAAGAACTGTACGCTAGTCTTGGGCGCAATCCTCGGACAATAGTGGACTAGTTTATTAGGGACGCAACAGCAATCGAGCGGGCATCGCAACAGCGGTACGAGCAATACTATAGCCTCATGACTAGTGCTTTTGTAGGTGCCGGCTCTTTGACCACGTTTGATGAGAGCTGACTACGCAAAATGATTGGCAGATTGTGGGTGAAGAGATTTCCAAAGAGAACGCAAAGCAACCACGACTGAAGCCGAAGGTCACGGTTGCCTTCGTCGCTGAACTTGTGCGCCACAAATTCCGACAGGCGTTCACTTAACCCGAGCCTCGTTCGGAAGTGTCATAACAGCTGCACGCATACAGCTACGTAGATGCTGTTTGTCGCCAGTTGTCTACTGAGCTCAATACCAGCCGAACGCATACAGCTACGTAGACGCTGTTTGTCGCCTGTTGTCTACTGAGCGCAATACCAGCCGATCGCATACAGCTATGCGGACACTATTCGTGGTCCGTTGTTTGTGCCAGTGCCACAGTATCATCAACCATCCCCTATTGCATCCTGGACCCAACGGGGTTGTTAGGCGACCCCCACTGCAAAAGACCGATATATGGCGGACTTCAGATCACCGTCCTTTGTGCTAGGATTGTGGGGAGCCGGGACATATTTATCGTTATAGCTCGTATCAGCCAGCTGGACACCATATCAGTCAGCCAGATACTTCACGACAAAAGTTTGACGAAAGCGGTGCCTCCTTTCATGACAACTCTACCAGCTGGCAACAAAGCTCCTCTAACCTGCAAACACTTCACCATCACCAGCCCGTTCTTCTTCCCCAAGCTGCCGAAGTTTTGCTGATGCACCAGAGGTCGGTCTCCCAGACCACTACAGGGAAACAGCAGCGACCTCCGGGGGAAAGTTCCAGGTCCTCAAATGGCCTAAAATCACCCATCATTGCCGAAAGCAGACGACACCGACAAAGGAAATCGCATGGAGAACACTGTGACTATTGACCTCACTTTGAGGATTGACGGGCAAGAAGTGACGGCCTTGGTTGACACTTACTGGCGCTGACTTTTCTATCATGAGTGAGCCACTGGCCAACAAACTCAAAGTCAGAATGGAATGGACAGGTCCTTACATTTGCAATGCTATATATATGTCTCGCCCGAGGGAGGGGGAATATACAGTATGTCGACCGCAGGGGGAGGGGGGAAGGTATTGCGATAGCAAATATACGAACACTGCCAGCGGAATTTCGGGGTCGCCGCTGAACGGTACAGAATCTAAACCGATAACATCACTTACGCATTGTCTCTTTCATGTGCGAGTGAAAGTTCCCTAGCGCTAGGGACAAACACATCTGAAGCAGAGAATAAACGACCCGGCAGTCACCGTTGCGCGAAGGGCACATGCCATCGCTCCGCGTGCGAAGCCTATCGTCGCTTGCTTACGAGTTATTGCAAGGCCTGTAGCCGCTTGCTTACGAGTTATTTCGTCAGGCACGGGACCATAGTACAGTCCTGCCAACCAGTCGCTTGCCCCAGCTCGGCCTTCTCCGCTCGTAGCCCAGACGCGTAAGAAAAGAAAAGAGGTAGTGTCAGGCACTCTTTTCGGCAACCTTTGCGGTTGACCAAGGAGACCTACTTGAATTTGGCCAAGAAGACCTATGCATACCAAGCGATTGAATGATGAGCACGTCTCAATCTTGAAATTTGATGTCAATGCTCCTTAAAAAAAACCCTGCCATTAGGTTCGATGAACCCTTGCAAAGCATGATTCATTTATCTCCTTGAGGGAGAGGGGAAAGGGGACGCATAAAGGAAAGGTAGAGAAAGCGTGTGGTGAGGTGTGGGCATCACCTGACCAAGGACTTGTCACCCAATCAACCTTGTCCACATCTTCCTCTAAATTCCATCGGCTCCACAGTCGCATTAGCTTGCTGAAAATAAGGTAGAAATTCAACATTCGCACATTCGCGACATGGCTTTATATTAGGTTTATTGTTCGAGAACAGTTCGCCAAACGAAACCATTTCTTCTTTTTCAAGCGAATAGGACAACAACCAGGGCCATATGGCAGCTCAGCTGGAGAGTAGTGGGATGCACGGTAAAAAGACCGCGAAAAAAATCCCTCAACCCCTCAAACAGAAACTTAACAAGTCAAACTTAACAATGCCCTGCCATGGAGGACTAGAGGGCGTAACAACAGGCATTTTTGTATACATCCTCCACCTGTATACAGCCCCCGAGACCGGGTTTTAGCCCGCCAATTGGGGTCGAGCAGCGCAATGCCCAAGCCACTCACCCACCTCGGTGGTTGGTGATGTAGGTTTTTTTGGCCCTAATATACTTGCTGATACTAGAAGTGAACAACGACGATGATGAAGAAGATAGTGTTCGTTAATGAGGATGAACATGGAGGTCATGATGAAGGAAAATAGAAACAGAACGATAGAAGCAGGAGAAGAACAAGACGATGAAGAATAAGAAATGTGTCGACGTTCTTGATTGAGCGCAGTGGTGCGTTACTTGTGTATACTGGCCCACGATAATGAAATCGTGGACTGATTTCCACTGAGCGATATTCTCGCGGAGAACATCAAATAATGTTTATTTCTCTGTGCTATTTTACTGGTGTCTTTTTGTTTCGTGGCTTAGTAACCATATCTGGTAATTTTTGTAGTGCGTATGAGCTACAATTGAATGTCTAAAAGTGATTCGGCGAACCAAGCACGCCTCCGTGCATGGTTTAAACGTCAACATTGCGGGTGACTAAATACACGGCTCTGATGGCTTGCCTGCCAAGCATACGGTTACCAAGTCTTCAGTGAAGGAAGAAGGGACATCGGGTTGTGTGTACGTACAATAGCTTATTAGGCTGATGGAGTGGGTTTTCTTTATTGCTTCCCGGCAAATCCGGTGTTTCTTTAACGCTGCGGCCTCTTGAAGTACTTCAGTTGGTATACATGCAGTTTGAAGGAGTTTCTCTTGCTCAATTATATACTCGTAAATGTCGTTGCACTTCCCGCGGAAGTTCAACTGAAGTGGCTTAAAGCGTCTCGTAGCCAACGCCAGCCACCACTGTATTGCTTTTTGCAGGCGATTTGTTCGATTTTCGTGTTTCTTACTGTCAGCGATGTCCGAAATGAATGTAGTCAAGGCAAGGTTCAAATTTTAAGAAAAACTGTATTGTGCTAAGTTACAGGTGAATCGGCAGTGGTTGCATGTATAAGGAAACTGGACTCAGTGCAGGAGCTCGATCGAATACGTTCGACGCCACTCGCGTCTCGGCTCGCACTGCGATGCGTTGCTCTGCGGTCCCGGCTCGAATCTCGACTCGTTCTCCTCTTTCTGGCGATGCGTCGCTATGCGCTCCCGGCTCGAAGGCTCACTTTTGTTTTTTGAATGTTTGTTGAACCAATAGGCAACCACGTCGAGTGGACGCGCTCAGGGCTCGGAGTCCACGTTAACGCAGTGCAGCGTTTCCCGAGCAAGCACGGAGACGCTACCGGAGAAGGAGGCGCTGCCGGAGAATGAGACACTGCCGGAGAATTCAGCTGTGCGAACTCGAGTGCTGTGACACGGCCCTCCCGAAAATCGCGCCTGTCCTCAGGCGTGCGTGTCGTTAGATGGCGATGGTTCTGTAACTTCTAGGAGCGGCTCCTTATATCTACGAAGCTGCTCCAAGTTGACGATTTTTTGGTTGATCATGCCCGGTGTGTGGGATACTCTTTGGATCTCGGCCCTGTTTCCTCCGACGAGGGCCGTTATCTCGAACGGACCTTCATAGCGAGGATCTAATGTGCCTCGAGCACTCAACTCAAGCAGGACGAGGTCCCCCGTTATGAACCTCGGAGTTCGCCGCTTCTTGTCGTATCGGACCATTGTTTTGCGCTGACTCTGCAGCAGCCTCTCTCTTGTCTCCGCACGTTCCCTTGCCAAGTCGTGTAGTCTATGAGACTCGTCGATGTCTCCCTCTACTGAGGCGAGGTTGAGCTCTCCTGGCAGTTTTGGGTCGTAGCCGTGCATGAGTCGAAATGGGCTGTGGCCACTGTGACGATGCTTCGTGGCGTTGATTGCTAGCGTTGCTCGGGGTAGTTCCTTCTGCCATTTGTCCTTGTTGTTTAGCATTTTGCGTAGCACCTGTTTCAACGTTCCTACCATTCGCTCAATCAGTCCGTTTGATTGTGGCCAGTACGGTGGAGAGTTCTGATGAGTAATTCCCAGTTCGTGATGGAATTGGTTGGTTTTCTTGTTCACGAATCCCTTGGCTTGGTCCGTAATAATGACGCTGGGAACTCCAAATCGCGGAATCCACCGGTTTGTCATGAAGTCAAGGTAGTGCGCCGACGAAGTGCTCGGTACAGTCACGGCGTCCATGTATCTCGTGGCATGGTCGATACACACGAGGATGTGGTCTCCCTTCTCGTTTAGCGAACCCATGTGATCCAGGGATATCACCGCGTTTGGCTCAGTAGGAATATCGCGTGGGATGAGGCAACCTTCATTCCGTGTCGTGCGGGCGTTGATAGTCTGGCACGTGTGGCAGGAGTCAACATACTCGCGGATGTCTTTTCTCATCTATGGCCACCAGTACTTTCGCTGGATCAGGTCTCTTGTCTTCTCGACGCCTAGGTGGCCGTTGTTGTCGTGGAAAACGATCATCACACTGCTTCGGAGGGCAGCGGGAATGATCACCCTCCGACGGACCCGTCCTCCCTCGAGAGATTTCTTCACCAGTATGTCGTTTTCAATCTCCTAGTCTGAAGATTTGTGCTTGGCCTCCTCCCGAAATCTTTTGCAGTCAGTATCCCTCTCCTGAAACTCGCGTAGGCGACTGTGTTTGCCGACCACTACTGCGTAGCAGTGGAGGTCTCGGGTCGAAACGCCCTAGTCGAAAGCCTCTGCAGATTCCGACTGCCTCGAGAGTGCGTCAGCCGCGGAGTTCTGGCGTCCTGGCTTGTGCTTGACGTCGAAGGTGTACTCTGCTAAGTTGAGCGTCCACCTCGCAAATCTGCGGTTGCTGGCTCCCTTCTGGACGAGGTATGACAAGCTGAAGTTGTCCGTGAACACTGTAAAACGAGGGCCTCCTCTCAGGTAGACCGAAAACTTCTCAGTGATCGCCCAGTGGAGCGCCATGCACTCAAGCATATTAGAGTGTAGACCACGATCGTGCTCGTTTAGTGATCTGCTTGCGTACTCTATGATTCACTCCTTTCCGTCTTGATTTTGAGAAAGCACCGCACCCAGCCCGGTTTGCGAAGCGTCGACGTGAACGTTAGTCGGGCAGTCTGGGCGGAAGCTTGCCAAAATCGGCGGGTTCTTCAAGGCGTGTTTTATGGCGTTGACGGTTGCTTCATGAGCGTCAGTCCACACGAAAGGAACGTCCTTCGCCAGAAGGTGCCGTAGCTTGTGCGTGACCTTTGCAAACTCCGGTATGAACTTTCGGTAGTGGTTGGCGAACTGCAGGAAGGAGTACAGCTTCTTTGCGTTGCGATGCGGCTCAAACTTCTCGACAGCGGCAACTCTGGATTCGTCCAGTGTTCGTCCTTCGGCAGAGATCACGTAACCCAGGAAAGATACTTTGTCTTGAATCAACTGGCATTTCCGGAGATCCATCTTCAAGCCGTTGATAACGACTCTCCTGAGTGCTTCGTTCAGCAAATCTAAAGCCTCCCTCACTGTTGTGGCTCCCTGCCCGACATCGTTCATGTACGTAGCTGTCCTAGGTAAGCCATCGAACGTGCGACGCATGACTCTTTGCATGGTCTGAGGGTCCTTGCAAAACCCAAAGGCCATTCGAAGGTATTCGTACTTTCCGTCTGGAGTGACGAATGCGGTCTTGTGTATGTCGTCCGGCTTCATTCGTATAGTCAGAAATGCCGTCTTCACGTCCAACACAGTGAAGTAAGCCGATCTGTCGCACATGACATCGTCAATAACGTCTTCCATGACGGGCATTGGATAAGAAGGGTTGATGGTTTTCTCGTTGAGCTTGCGATAGTCGTGTACCTTTCTTCGTGGAGTCGTCGGGTGGTGCGGTTGATCGACGACTATCGTTAGAGCACCGTACTCGCTTTCGCTCGGCCTTATGATGCCCTTGGAGAGGTAGTCATTCACCTGTTCTTGGATTAACTTGCCATCAGCCGGTGAGCACCTGTACGGCCTCGATGAGACTGGTATATTGTCTCTGAGTTCGATGCTGTGCTCGGTGTGAGGACACACTCCCAAAGTGTCCCCTTTGGAAGTGAACGCTTCATCATCATCATCATCATCATCATCATCAGCCTGTCTACGTCCACTGCAGGACAAAGGCCTCTCCCATGTTCCGCCAGTTAACCCGGTCCTGTGCTTGCTGTTGCCAATTTATACCCGCAAACTTCTTAATCTCATCTGCCCACCTAACCTTCTGTCTCCCCCTACCCCGCTTCCCTTCTCTGGGAATCCAGTTGTTGACCCTTAATGACCAGCGGTTATCCTGTCTACGTGCAACATGCCCGGCCCATGTCCATTTCCTCTTCTTTATTGCAGCTATGATATCCTTAACTCCCGTTTGTCCCCTAATCTACTCTGCTCTCTTCTTGTCTCTTAAGGTTACACCTACCATTTTTCTTTCCATTGCTCGCTGCGTCGTCCTCAATTTAAGTTGAACCCTCTTTGTGAGTCTCCATGTTTCTGCTCCGTAGCTAAGTACCGGCAAGATACAGCTGTTATATACCTTCCTCTTGAGGGACAGTGGCAATCTACTTGTCATAATTTGAGAGTGCCTGCCGAATGTGCTCCACCCCATTCTTATTCTTCTAGTTACTTCAATCTCGTGGTTAGGCTCTGCGGTTATTACCTGCCCTAAGTATACATAGTCTTTACAACTTCAAGTGCACTATTACCTATCGCAAAGCGCTGCTCCTTTCCGAGGTTGTTGTACATTACTTTCGTTTTCAGCAGATTAATTTTAAGACCCACCTTTCTGCTCTCCTTGTCTAACTCCGTAATCATGAGTTGCAATTCGTCCCCTGAGTTACTCAGCAATGCAATGTCATCGGCGAAGCGCAGGTTACTGAGGTACTCTCCATTAACTCTTATCCCTAACTGTTCCCAATCTAGGCTTCTGAAAATGTCCTGTAAGCACGCAGTGAATAGCATTGGGGAGATTGTGTCCCCCTGCCTTACACCCTTCTTTATTGGTATTCTGTTGCTTTCTTTATGAAGCACTATGGTAGCAGTTGATCCCCTGTAGATTTCTTCCAGAATGTTTATATATATTTCATCTACGCCCTGATTCCGCAGTGTCGGCATGACGGCTGATATTTCTACTGAATCAAACGCCTTCTCGTAATCTATGAAGGCTATGTATAGTGGTTGGTTATACTCTGAGCATTTCTCTATTACCTGATTGATAGTATGAATGTGGTCAATTGTTGAGTAGCCTGTTCTAAATCCTGCTTGTTCCTTTGGTTGATTGAATTCTAATGTTTTCTTTACTCTGCTAGCAATTACCTTTGTAAATAGCTTGTATACTACAGAGAGCAAGCTGATCGGCCTGTAATTCTTCAAGTCCTTGTCATCTCCTTTCTTATGTATTAAGATAATGTTAGCGTTCTTCCAAGACACTGGTACTTTTCCCGTCAGGAGACACCTCGTAAATAGAGTGGCTAGTTTTTCTAACACAATCTGTCCTCCATCTTTCAGCAGATCTGATGTTACCCGATCCTCACCAGCAGCTTTGCCTCTGTGCATGCTCTCCAAAGCTTTTCTGACTTCTTCTATCATTACCGTTGGGGTGTCGTCTGGGTGTTGGCTAGTTCTTATAGTATTAAGGTCGTGGTTGTCTCAGCTACTGTACAGATCTCTGTAAAACTCCTCCGCTATTTTAACTATCCTATCCATATTGGTAGTTATTTTGCCTTCTTTGTCCCTTAGTGCATACATCCGCCTTTTGCCTATCCCAAGTTTCCTCTTCACTGCTTTGACGCTTCCTCCGTTTTTCAGAGCGTGCTCAATTCTCTCCATGTTATACCTTCTTACATTGCATACTTTACGTCTATTAATCAACTTCGAAAGCTCTGCCAGTTCTATTTTGTCTGTTGTACTTGACACTTTCATGATTTGACGCTTCTTAATTAGGTTCTTCGTTTCCTGGGAAAGCTTGCTGGTGTCCTGTCTAGCTACCCTGCCTCCAACTTCCACTGCACACTCCGTGATGATACTCGTCAGATTATCATTCATTGTATCTATGCTAAGGTTGGTTTTCTCGCTAAGAGCAGAGTACCTGTTCTGCAGTGACACTCCGAATTCCTGTACTTTCCCTCTCAGTGCTAGTCCCTCTCAGTGCTAGCTCATTGATTGGCATCTTGCGTACCAGTTTCTGTCGTTCCTTCTTCAAGTCTAGGCGGATTCGAGCCCAAATATTCTATGGTCACTGCATCTTACCTTGCCAACCACTTCCACATCCTGCACGACTCCTGGGTGTGCAGTCATTATAAAGTCTATTTCGTTCTTATTTACGCCATTAGGGCTCCTCCATGTCCACTTGCGGTTTTCTCGTTTTCGGTAGAAGGCATTCAAAATACGCAGATTATTGCGTTCTGCGAACTCTGCTAGTAGCTCTCCTCTGGCGTTTCTTGTTCCGATGCCATAATCTCCTACTGCCTGGTCTCCAGCCTGCTTCTTCCCTACCTTTTCATTAAAGTCGCCCATTACTATAGTATACTGTGTTTTCACCTTACTCATTGCCGATTCCACGTCTTCATAGAAGCTTTCAACTGAAGCGTCATCATGGCTGGATGTAGGCGCGTAAGCCTGTACTACCTTCATTTTGTATCTTTTATTCAGTTTAATTACAATGCCTACCACCCTTTCATTAATGTGATAGTAATCCTCTATGTTGCCAGCTATGTTTCTGTGAATTAGGAACCCTACTCCCAGTTCTCTTCTGTCTGCCAAGCCCCGATAGCAAATGACGTGCCCATTCTGTAGCACAGTATAGGCCTCATCTGTCCTCCTAACCTCACTCAGCCCTATTATATCCCATTTAATGCCTTCTAGCTCCTCGAATAATACAGCTAGACTTCCCTCACTAGATAACGTTCTAACGTTAAACGTTGCTAAGTTCAAGTTCCAATGGTGGCCTGTCCGTATCCAGAGATTCCTAACATCCTCTGCTGCTTTGCAGATCTGACCGCCGCCGTGGTCAGTTGCTCCGCAGCTGGTGGGGACTGAGGGCTGTGAGTTAATTGACGAATGCCTACGGGAGGGGGTGGCCAGATACTGCACCAGGGTGGCCAATCCTTCTCTGGTGAGATCATCAGTGCGTACCAGCTTTAAGCCGATACGATCAGACAGTAGTGGGAATGCTCCATGCATGTCTTCCTTATTGTTGTTCAGCAGCGTTGGCGGCCATTCACTTTCAGCAGCGCTGGCGGCCACCCAGTTTACAAATGCTGAAACCTGCAGACGCCAGCCGTACAACGCCACTATAACCCAATGCGCCTAGACCAAGGTAGGCTATTTGCACAGGGTCAACCCTAGCCGCCAGGAAGTTTGGAAGTAAACGGAAGAGAGTAGAAGACAGGACAGATAAATAGTAAGAGATAAAGACGAAGATGTAGGGAGAGAGAGATAGGAAAAGGCGACTGCCGATTTCCCTGGGTGGGTCAGCTCAGGGGTGCCGTCTACGTGAAGCCGGGGCCAAAGGGGTGTGTTGCCTCTGCCGGGGGGCCTTAACGGTCCAATCACCCAGCGTCGGCTCAACCCCCAGGATCCCCTTTTCCTCGGACACGGCAAAGCCACGCACGGCTAGGCGTGGGAGGGAGTCGAAACTCCCCCGTTAGCTCGGGTTCGTGGTGTCGCTACACACCAAACGCCTACTTGCGCAGGCACCCCTGCGGTATGTTTAAACATGACTAAACTAAAGTTATTGACTGTTGAACATTGTGAGTGAACTTCCCGCATAAAATTAAAATTTGTTAATGGATGTTTATTACAACTTTACTTCAAGGGGATGTGATATCATCGGTGTTCAGTTGACCTTATAGGTATTAGTCCAAATTATTATGATAGGCTTATTTACTTGTAACTATCCAAGTTTAGAAAACTTCTTGCTCCCTAAAGCACATCAAAGTTTGATATTGCAACATGGAATCAATAAGGACCCTGCAATTGAAAGCTCGGCAGGCTACCATATTGATAACTATATTATTATCGCAGCAATTCCAAGCTCCAGTCTATCTTATTTAGCCTAAGTCCGCACTTTGTACGAGGATGACTGCAATGCAGGTGATGTGTCATAATCACATGTAACCCCTGTAAAGCCAGTTTCACTGCAGTAAATGGCGTACCGAGTCTTAAAAACACCTTTTCAATGCATATTAACTTGCCTTTAACCTTTTTGTTAAAAAAAAAAAGAGAAAAAAAAACCTGTATATCATTTCATAATTTTGAATTAACAACAAGTGATTCCTCAATTATTTCAAGTGTACAATCGGTTAGTAGGTATTCATTTAAGCTTTCATGGCTTCTTCCAATATTCCTATTACGAACGAAAATTTCAAATTTAGGAGCGCAAAACAGTGCGAATATGTGAAAACAACCTTCGGACCACGTTTTTTTTTTTTTAAGAGGCATCTTGCAATCAAAATTAAACCTAATCACTGGAAAAGTAAATTTGTAATATCATCTGTGATATGTGTTTCTGAATTGTGGAAAGTTGTTTTTTTTATGTCTCTGATTATTAAAACTTGGGTCTGCAATATATTTCATATTTACTTTATTCCGAAATGTCTTAGGCCACTGCATAGTTTGCATTAGCAAGGTAGTCAAGCTCATGTACCGCTAGTGAAATCAAGCTTGATGGGTACCATAAGTGTGTCCTATTCTGAGGCGACAGAATAGGACATCAGTTCGCCGTGTTCTTGTAGCGGAGGGCCAGTAACCCAACCACGGCTTAATCAAGTGAAGCTTATTATTTATTTCTGTGCCCCACAAGTGTTGCCAGTGGTTTAGCAGTTTCTTACGTAGGAAGGGTTTCCGACAGTATGACGTCCTAAAACTAGTTCATCTCTAACGTAGTCGGGCGAGAAATGCACCGCCTAAGAATTGTAGCTGCGCTAAGGGGCATTGCATGTTAGAGTGTGTATATGTGTGTACGTGCGTGTTTACTGTGTACATATACAAGTTACGTTTCTCAAAACAAGATGCACCACTGCCTGCCTATACTTCTGACACTTATTATTATAACTACACTTATAATACAAGACATCATCATAAATTTGCTGGCTTGCAATGGCATTACGCCAAGATTATTCGGAAAGAGCACAGTTTAAGCTGTCGATACAAATGAGAACTGGTTACAATGAATTTACGCAGAATAACAGACGGGATGTATATACAATTGGTACTTTTAACATGTTTGTGTGTTGTTTTTAATATTGTCACAAAGACACTGCAGGTACGCAGGCACAAAACAGGGCGTTTACTTTCGTAACCAAAGGCCAAAAGCGCAAACACCAGAGCACGTGCCCACAGAACTACTTCGTTGTCCTCCTCCACGGAGGAAGAAAAGGCTACTAAGAACGAGCATTTACAACGCTTTCGCATGCAGATGCTCCTATAGTTGCCAGCCTATACCTTGCGTCGATTCCCTCTTTTCAAAACCGACCATCCCGGTCGATTGACTAACATGCTAGAGATGGCCATAGAAAAAAATGGTCACGTCAACGGAAAAAACAAAACAAACCCACGCTGTTGTGGACACTAAGGAAAAGTTCGAAGTGTTAATATAACTCGCGGGCGTGGTACGGTTTGGACTATACTCCTGATCGTGGGCGTCTTCGGTTTAAACTGGTATAGGAGCTTTGGAGAACTACCTCATAATTCACGACACTACAGCCAGCGTAAACGTAAACAAACTCTACCGTCAAGGCAGCAAACGAAACAATGCGCCACGTGTATGTTTTTTTTCTGCGTTGTTCGCTTGGAAATACGTAGCTAAGCTTGCCAAAAAGCTTAAATAATATCCTCGAGCGTACGCATTTGGGTTGCGACTTTGTACGCTCACACGATCACTCGCCGCGTGCGCGAACGGAACGATGCAAGGAGAGCTGCTGCGACGCTGACGGCTTAACAAGCTCACGTCTCTTCAGTACTTGTATCAGTCGCTGCACAAGACGAAGTCACGCGAAAGGGATCGTGACCCCAAAAGAGCTCGAGAATATATACCTGCTCAGCTATCGCGTATTATACGTCGCAAACACACGTTGACCAACTTACGTTTTTGTCTAAGCTTTATGATATGCGCAGGTACTGGTACCACGAGTGCGCGTCGCATATAAAATAAACATTTGCATTATACGTTCCCGACCCATTTTAGAACTTATCTTGGCCAGTTTTCCAGTCCTGTGGCATTAACGAATGTCATATGTATATCAGCTTTGATTTGACCTACTAGGTCATAGTACATACAGCGCGTCATTATGACGAAGAGGTGAAAAAAGATAATAAAGAAATAAAGAAATAATAGAGTTACAATATTGACATAAGAGGTTTGATATCTGTCTTTCTTGCACATTAGCAATCCGTGTCCTATCATAATAGATTTGCTATGAGCATGAATATACCAAGAATGTTTGCAAAAAAAAAACAGCAATAATATTAATACCATTTCAACACCAAAGGCTTGTTTTCATTGTTAGACAAAATATTAATGAGATCTGAGAGAATATCTCTTGGCATGACTGCCTGTCAGATATCATTATTAATTCCCAAGCTCTTATGATGAAAGAAAGCATTCTAAAAATCACACAGATCAGCTTTTATTTCTATATTTAAAATGCAATTTTCTCGTGATGCAATTTTAGGCAACTTTTTGAGATTGTGCACAATGCTTTTGGTACTACAGATGGCCAGATAAGGATGAAAGCCTTCCCACATACTCCTTAACATGTGAAGAGTACAAATATATTATTTTAAATGTATCATTTACTTAATTATTAACTTAAAGGAAGTAATTAGTATGAACTTACAATTTCAAGATTTCTCACATTTTGAAACTTTCTTGTTACATTATACAAAATCTACACAAACTTTCTTGATTAGTTATTTGCATTCCACAGTTTATGTAGAGCAATACGAGCCATTATTGACTTATTATTAAAATTCTTTGTTATGGAAAAAGTTCGTGCAAAAATAGTTATTTTACACAATGTCATGGTACAAAACAAAGCTATGCAAATCACTATAAAACTGATTACATATTTCAAATCAGTATAAGAAGTTATGCAAATAGTCAAAATTTCATAGAACTGTACTATGGATTAAAAAACCTTGAGTTCCATCTTCGATGAAGAAAATGCTCGCACACAACTTGCTCTTCATGTTGACTTTCTCGTATGATAACGGTACGCGTGGTTTTCAAGTTGGTGTTTTTGTGAAAAAGATGCATTACAGTGTCCACAGGAGAAGCGACATTCTCCTGTGGACACGTTCTCCTGTGGACACTTTTACAAAGAGTAAAAGCACTGCCGCCGCACACGTTATCAGTAAGGCACGTCTTGTACATGCTGGAAGACCAAGTCACCATTCCTCCTTGCTCCAGCGTCAGCACTTCTGTAGACACTCGAGAATCAACAGACATGCAAGGCATCGTCGAAAGCGACCAGCACCTGTTGACACCGCGAAATTCGCATCGCCAGAGAAATAGTCGAGCTACGAGGAGAGAACGCAAGAGTCACGAACTTCAGCAACGAGTACAAGCAGATGAGCAAAAGTATGATGGTTGCGTATATCAAAGAGATACTGGAAGTCAGCAGCGCTTTTGCCTACATCAAAGAGGTACTGGAAGCCAGAACGCTTTTGCCCTTATTGATTCTGCCAAATCTATTCCGACGACTCAAGCCCTTCAACTAGCTTTCCACACTAACCTGAGCCTTCTGACACATAAACAAGAACAGCTAAGAAATCTCCTCCTGAAACACAACTGCTTTTCGTCGTCGTCGTCAAGAATTCGACAGACCCCTGTCGCAAAACATTGAATCTTAACATAAGAAAGTGTCATCCCACTCCGTCAGAGCCTGTACAGAGTTTTGAAGAGGGAACACAAAGCCAGAAAGAGACAAGTTGATGAAATGCTACACGACGACATTATTCAGCTTTCAAAGAGGCCATGGGTGTCACCAATGATGTCACCAATGAACGCTTGGTGATGCCTTAACAGAATTGCACGAAGTTGTTCCCTCTCTGCCTCGGTGGCATCCTTCGTTATCTTCCGTGTGGCGTCTTCGACTAGACTCATGAAGTCTTCGTCGGGTGCGGGACATTTCGTGTTGAGGCGCACGTACCCTTCGTCTTTGGAAACACTCTCGTCCGATTGCCGGCAGAACGTCGCAGTAAGCGTTTCCCCGGTGCGGTGTGGTGTGCCTCGTTTCGGGGGTGGCACTTCGGACGATAAAAATTTTCCGGAGGGCTCGACTGGCACGATAGTCACATCGTTTGACGTGTGAAACGTTACGTCGACGTTCGCGACTCGTCGCCAGTCTGATCCCAGAATCAGGTCGATGCCGCTGGGCAGTTCCGTTACCACGACGTCTTCGAGTCGCACATTCGTGGTGCCCAATGTCACCTCAAGCGTTGCAGCGAGAGTTGGGCATATGCTGTGGTTGAGAACTTCAATGTTCTCGCGCGATACCCATGCGTGCGTGGGAATGTCGTCCGTCAAGGCATTGGCACTCATGATGGATAAGTTGGCGCCACTGTCAATGCACACGCGAACGGGTCGGTTGTTAGCAGTACCGGACACTATTGGTAATGTGCCGCCCGTCGAATGCAAAAAACAGTTCGCTTGCCTAGGTGACATAGTCCCTGTTTCGTGGCTGCTATTGTCCCTCTTCGCTCGTTTCTCGTCCGCTCTGATCGTTGCTGGCGTTTTTGGCTTTCTACAATCACGGGACAGGTGACCGATGCCGCCGCAGTTGAAGCATGAACGAGCAGAGATGGGTCGCGGGTGTGGAGCTCCCGGGAAATCGCTGCGTGGGTTGGCCTTCGGCAAGTTGGCAGAGCTGCTGGCTGGCACCCGCTGGTTTGAACCCTGACCACGGCTCGCTGTAGACGATGACGGTTTCTTGTCGTTCTCGGCACACACGGTCGTGTGACGCCTCGCGTCGAGCAAAGCCGCTTTGTCAATGAGTTCGGTTACTGTGCCACACAGCTGCGCTGCGAGTGGGTTGGCCCATGTGTCGTCCTCGATGACGCTGAGAATGAGGGAAATACGTTCTTCCTCTGCTAAATGGTACGGCGCCTTGTTCAGAATGGCGTTCTTCGAGATCATGTACTCGACGATGGTCTCGTGGCTCTGAAGGCGTCGCTTCGTCTGCAGTTCGAGGAACTCCTGCATTGTCAGCTTTCGTTTGAATCGGAGAATGAGCGCTTCCTTCCATTTCTCCCAGGTGTCATAATGTGAGCCGTAGGCGCTGTGCCAATCCTTGGCAGATCCCGTCAAGCGGCTTGCTGCTGTCACCAACGTCAGCGATGGCGTCCAGTGGGCGAGCGCTGCGATTCTCTCCACTTGCGTAATCCATTCGTGAGCACTTTGTTGTGGCGTCCCATCGTACAAGGGGATTGAGGATGACGTGTCGCTTGTGGAATGAATCTGGATCGGGCTCGTCGTCGGTGGACCTCTCGACAGCGTGTTGGCGAGCAGGGCTTGTGTGTTCACGAGCGCGGCGAGGATTTGGGCCATGGAAGGTTCTCTCTCGTGCGTTGAAACGGTCGGCGCGGCGGGGCGTGCCGCGTCTTGGTTGGTGCCGTCGTTCAGAGATGGTGGCCGCGTCGAACCCGAGGACATCGTTATGTCAGCAGGGACGGAATGGTGCAGCCGGAGAGTTGGAGTCGTCACCCGTTTCGTTGGCAGTGAAGCGTTCTGATGGGCTTCAACAACGTCTCACGTTCATTCGTGGTCGCACGGTTAAGCTGGGCTCGCAGGCTACTCAGTTCAGCGCGAAGCCTGGCGTTGTCGGCGGACAGTGTCTCCAGATGCGCCTGCCTGTCGTCGTCGTAGGCAGCCTGGTCCTTCGTTGACGAGTCCGTCAGCTCTAGGGCTTGGCGAGTGATGTTGTCGCGGATGATTCTTGAGACCAGCTCGTCCTTTCGTCCGGAGCACCGTAGACCTCATGCTCTCAGCTCGTTGACGAGTTGCTTTTTCGTTGCATTGGCCATCGTGCTGTGGTCGAGGGTCGTGAGCACGCTTTCGACGATGGTCGTTTCAGAGTCCCGAGACGATGTACGGCGTGGCCTCGCTCCTTCTCGTTGCGTCGTTTCCTCCTCCACATGCAGCTCGGTCGATTCACATCCTGTCGACTGCGCCATGTCAGCGATGTCCGAATTGATGTAGTCAAGGCAAGGTTCAAATTTTAAGAAAAACTGTATTGTGCTAAGTTACAGGTGAATCGGCAATGGTTGCATGTATAAGGAAACTGGACTCGGTGCAGGAGCTCGATCGGATACGTCCAACGCCACTCGCGTCTCAGCTCGCTCTGCGGTGCGTTGCTCTGCGGTCCCGGCTCGAATCTCGGCTCGTTCTCCTCTTTCTGGCGATGCGTCGCTATGCGCACCCGGCTCGAAGGCTCACTTTTGTTTGTTGAATGTTCGTGGAACCAATGGGCAACCGCGTCGAGTGGACGCGCTCAGGGTTCGGAGTCCACCTTAACGCAGTGCAGCGTTTCCCGAGCAAGCACGGAGATGCTACCGGAGAAGGAGGCGCTGCCGGAGAATGAGACGCTGCCGGAGAATTCAGCTGTGCGAACTCGAGTGCCGCTGACACTTACCGTAAGACGCGTTGGGCTTGCGTTGTAGCGCATGAAGATTTCTAACTATAGAGGGTCTGAATTGAATCCGGGACATGAAGCTTTCGCGACAAGTTTGGCGTGAGACTCGGGACGCTTCCTGCGGCACAGGTCCGGAAAAAGTTGTGACTGTTTGTGAGATACTTTTGATCAGATGCAGACGCGACCGTTGATCAGATGCAGACGCGAGAAGCATGCTGACACCACGTGTTTTTGCTGCTTGCCAAGGGTGCATGCTGCGATTCCTGGCCAGGGTATAAATACAGAAGCATTCAGTTCTTGTTCTTGCCTTGAAGTGTATTTTATTCACACTTATGTACGATAGTACAATGGCGACGAAGATGGAATCGTTGATTGCACTTAGATTCTGACACCAGAGTAATGGGATCTGGATCCCCAGCCTTCGACGACGCTCTTAGTAGCTGGATCACATATCGTGTGCGCTTTGAAGCTTATTTTTTATTAACATCATCATTGGGCACCTATGCATGGAGTGAAGCAGCCCTCAGATTACTGTTATATATAACTCTGATAGTGCAGAGCGACCCATTAGCAACTGTGCTTCAGTTGCCAAAAAGCCGCACTTGTGGCAAAGGGGTTATGTAATCCCAACACGTGCTGATCGAAGTCAGTTTATAACCGCCGTTGACCGTTGATGAACTTCACGTCCCAAACCCAAGTCCGCTGATGTTCACGCCCCAAACCCAAGTCCCCAGAATCCTAGCAGACTCACTTGCTCATGTTCCACGGTAGGTCAAGGTGACTGATGACACAGTCGGATAGGTGGACGTGCCGGTCGCATCTGTTATTTTCATTAGCATATCGGGAATTAGATATTTTGTTCGCTTAGCCTCGTGTCTTCCGAAAGGTTCGCCAGCGTACTCACGACCTGGACATCAAGAATGACCCATTGGCCGTCTCTAGAAAGCACTAAGTCGGGGATCTTTGTACCCTGCGATGTTTGGTAATGCGGCTCCTCGCGAACAGCCATTCTTTTTCGTTAACGTTCTCGCCAAATAACGAACTATAATGTGGTGACGTTGGATTACTTGGTGATGTGTACGGTGGCAACGCTGCAAAGTATGACCCAAACACTTGTCTGTGTCACATCCAGCGCGACTGCGTTTCGAGGTGTTCTGGCCACGTTGAAAGTGGATGAGATTGGAGATTGTGGCGATGTGAAACTTGGCTAGGTCAATGAACTCCCTTCCTTTCAGAAACGTTGTCCCCTCGCCAATCCACGCCATTGGATCCGGGGCAGTGGGACATTGGGACAGCGGCCTGCCATCAAAACTCGAATGCAGGTTCCTCGTCCAGTACTTGCGGGCAGCTGCCACAGAATTAATGACGTCGCCTCCAAACGGGGTTAAGTCCTCTGCCTGCCTTAAGGCCTTCCGAATGAAATCCTTGGTGCCGCAACCGTGCATTGATAATGACCACTGTAGAGCAGTCGCTTGACACTGTTGGTTTTCATGTAAGGAATTGAAGTTCTTAGGCACATTAGTCCCAGGCTCTGAATGAAGGCTCTCTGACGACAGTCGAGTTTAATTACTGACATTAGGCAATGTATAAAAATCTTATGCAACAGCCTCGTTAAAAGGTGGAAGACATTGATTGATCGATGCAATGCGGCCGAGGAAGCGCCAGGCATTTTTGGAATTAAAATGGTCCGGGCATTACACAATAATAATGACAGTCGTCTCTGGAGGATCAGGGGGTTCAGAAGAACCCTTAAAGAAGCATAGCACAGGCGTACATATCCCAGCTTCATCAGACGATGGCCCGGCTTCATCCAGGATGTTTCGAATACAAAACGAGCGACTTTTCCTGAAGAGGTTTTGGCATTGTGCACACTTTCTTCTTTACGTTACGATGGCTTTCATCAGTGATAGCCAACGTGCGACCGCTCTGGACCCTCCTATCTGTAGTGAATACTTCTAGCAGGTAAGTTTTGAGGGTCATTGCAACGTTCCATCCATCCAGGAACCTCTTTGTTAATTCTTATAGTATGAAAGCTTGAAAGGAACGAGGTGGCTGTTTCCCCCCCAAGGTTTGCAGCTCATCACATCTAGCAGTTGGGGGAAAGGGGTCCACCTGTGAAGATACAGTGTTGTACGGAGCACTTGTATCCTCTTGAGCCTGTATATACATTGACGAAGAAGCACAAACGGCTTGGCTTTGATCGTCACCATCTCTCCTATTTTGCAGTTCTTTCACCAGATTCCGGTAGCGCACTTGCCGGCTGTGGGACTTGATGCCATCGGAAGTTCTTGTCGGAATCCTGCTTGCCAATCGCTGGTTGATATTTTGAACACTCTCGTTTTGGAGTTGGACTCTACAGACTGCTAGAAGGTACCCTTCCTCCTTTGTCTATCTTGGTTTGAATCACTCAATATCTATGGCAGCATTATAAGCCTCGATATGTGCATGGCGTCTATGTTGGCTTAGGGCAATTTTGACTTGAAGTATCTGCCGCATTCAGGGCAAGCGTAGTGGTCCATCTCATTGTCTGGAACTGTGTTTGTTGCCACCATTGTCGTATCACCTTTAATGTGTGTGAGGGGAGGAATTCCAGTGGAGACACCCTCGCAGAACGCGGAGTCCTCACTTCCAATCTCAGATTCAGAGTCCGAGCATAGGTCGGGTGGTAAGATCCGCCGACCTCTCGGCCTTGCGCCCGTGCTCCGCCATTCTGACCCTTTGTTGCCGCTGGCAGGTCCATGCGCAACTGCTGCGGTCTGCACAGAAGGCGCTGGAGAGCCGGATGGGGCCGTGCCGACAAACAAGCCTGACGGGAAACGAGTTTACTGATGCAGATAGCCCCGCCGCGGTGGTCTAGTGGCTAAGGTACTCGGCTGCTGACCCGCAGCTCACGGGATTAAATCCCGGCTGCGGCGGCTGCATTTCCGATGGAGGCAGAAATGTTGTAGGCCCGTGTGCTCCGATTTAGGGGCACGTTAAAGAACCCCAGGTGGTCTAAATCTCCTGAGCCCTCCACTACGGCGTCTCTCACAATCATATGGTGGTTTGGGGATGTTAAACCCCACATATAAATCAGTTACCGGCGCAGATAAGCACAGAGTTTTATCATTGAGCGACAGCGTCATCAGGATTTTGCAAAGGCACCACAGGGGGATTCCCACCAACTCTGACGCATGGCGACCTTGTGAAATGCCTATAAGATCATTTCCACCCTCAAGCAAACAAAATAGTCACAAGCTATTCCTTATTCATCCGAAGGCAAGAAGAGCTAGAAAGCGTCTAGGAGTGCACTGCTGATCGGAGAAGACTAGCTGTAAGTCGTATTCATTCGTCGTGCTGGGCCTGAGTGAGCTAATCACATTGGTAGGCCGGTATATATTATTGACCACGCCACAAACGCGTAATGCACTGAAGTCATCGCACTAATCGGGGCGTTACGTCAAATAAAGAACAAGGGCTCGGCCGCCACCGTTCGTGTATACACGGATTGCTTGTCGCTTCTCCAGGCACTCTCGTGGTTCTGGACTACTGACCCGTAAATCCGATAACTAAATATTTTCTTGCGGGATATTTTAGCTGCCACCTCGATTGCACTCTACCATGTGCCAGGGCATTAGGGACTTTTTGGCAATGAACTGACTGATTTTCTCGCTAGTGGACATGTGGCCCGATCGAGTGACATGAAGCAGGGTATCCCCTCCCTCTGAGGGCGGTCCGCAGTGCCTTAGGAAGGCAGAAACTTCGGTGTTGGAAGCTCGACTGGACGGATAATAATGCCGACGCTGACCTATTGAAATGGGTTCCCCACGTCTTAGATGCAGCTCTTCGGTTCCCACCTAACAAAGCCCCCATCACCCTTCTAATGTGGCGTGGTCGGTTCTGCTTCTATTTTCACAGGTTTAACCTGTTTCCAGAACCAGTCTGTTCGTGCAGCAACCATCCTGTCACTTGGACCCTAGCCTTAACGAAAGCGTTCAGAGACTGCAAAACTGCCCTCTGCAGGGGATCGACTGCTACTATGGTAGCAGTTCATTCCCTGTAGATTTCTTCCAAGATGTTTATATATACTTGATCGACGCCCTTATTCCGCATTGTCTGCATGACGGCTGATATTTCTTTTGAATCAAACGTATTCTCGTATTCTTTGAAGGCTATGTATAGTGCTTGGTTATATTCTGAGGATTTCTCTATTACCTGATTGATAGTATGAATGTGGTCGATTGTTGAGTAGCCTGTTTGAAATCCTGCTTGTTACTTTGGTTGAATGAATTCTAATGTTTTTTTTACTCTGTTTGCAATTACCTTTGTAAATAGCTTGTATACTACAGAGAGCAAGCTAATCGGCCTGTAATTCTTCAAGTCCTTGTCATCTCCTTTCTTATGTATTAAGATGAAGTTAGCGTTCTTTCAAGACTCTGGTACCCCTTCCGTCAGAAGACACCTCAAAAACAGGGTGGCTAGTTTTTCAAACACAATTTGTCCTCCATCTTTCAGCAGATCTGATGTTATCTTATCCTCACCAGCAGCTTTGTCTCTTTGCATGTTCTCCAAAGCTTTTCTGACTTCTTCTATCATTACTGGTGGGGTGTCATCTGGGTTATTGCTAGTTCTTATAGTATTAAAGTCGTGGTTGTCCCGGCTACTGTACAGATCTCTGTAAAGCTCCTCTGCTATTTGAACTATCCTATCCATATTGGTAGTTATTTTGCCTTCCTTGCCCCTTAGTGCATACATCCGATTTTTACCTATCCCAAGTTTCCTCTTCACTGCTTTGATGCTTCCTCCGTTTTTCAGAGCGTGTTCAATTCTCTCCATGTTATACCTTCTTACATCGGATACCTTATGTCTATAATCAGCTTCGAAAGCTGTTCCAGTTCTATTTTGTCTATTGTACTTGAGACTTTCATGATTTGACGCTTCTTAATGAGATTCTTCGTTTCCTGGGAAAGCTTGCCAGTGTCCCGTCTAACTACCCTGCCTCCAACTTCCACTGCACACTCCGTAATGATACTCGTCAGATTATCATTCATTGTATCTATGCCAAGGTTGGTCTCCTCACTAAGAGCCGAGTACCTGTTTTGAAGCGAGACTCTGAATTCCTGTACTTTCCCTCTCAGTGCTAGCTCATTGATTGGCTTCGTGCGTATCAGTTTCTGTCGTTCCTTCCTCAAATCTAGGCGAATTCGAGACCGTACTATTCTATGGTCAGTGCATCGTACCTTGCCAACCACTTCCACGTCCTGCACGATGCCTGGGTGTGCACTCATTATAAAGTCTATTTCGTTCTTATTTTCGCCATTAGGGCTCCTCCATGTCCACTTGCGGTTTTCTCGTTTTCGGTAGAAGGTATTCAAAATTCGTAAATTATTGCGTTCTGCGAATTCTACTAGTAGCTCTCCTCTGGCTTTTCTAGTACCGATGCCATAATCTCCTACTGCCTGGTCTCCCGCCTGCTTCTTTCCTACCTTCGCATTAAAGTCTCCCATCAGTATAGTATACTGTGTTTTTACCTTACTCATTGCTGATTCCACGTCTTCATAGAAGCTTTCAACTGGAGCGTCATCATGGCTGGATGTAGGCACGTAAGCCTGTACCACCTTCATCTTGTATCTCTTATTCAGTTTAAATAATATACCTACCACCCTTTCATTAATGCTATAGTATCCCTCCATGTTGCCAGCTATGTTTCTGTGAATTGAGAACCCCACTCCCAGTTCTCTTCTGTCAGCCAAGCCCCGATAGCAAAGGACATGTCCATTATGTAGCACCGTATAGGCCTCATCTGTCCTCCTAACCTCACTGAGCCCTATTATATCCCATTTAACGCCTTCCAGCTCCTCGAACAGTACAGCTAGACTTCCCTCACTAGATAAGGTTCTAGCGTTAAAGGTTGCCAAGTTCAGGTTCCAATGGCGGCCTGTCCGGATCTAGATATTCTTAGCACCCTCTGCTGCGTTGCAGATCTGACCGCCACCGTGGTCAGTTGCTTCGCAGCTGCTGGGTACGGAGGGCCGTGAGTTATTTGACGTATGCATGTGGGAGGTAGTGGCCAGATACTGCACCAGGGTGGCCAATCCTTCTCTGGTGAGGGAGTGCGTTCCTGGCGGTGGTTACCGGTGAGGCCGCACCCCAGGCCTCGTAATGCAGTTCCACCTCCACGCGAATTTTTTTTTTTATTCGGTTGGGAGCTGCGCAGCACCGGGATTTGAACCATGGACCTCTTGCATGCGAGGCGGATGCTCTAACCACTACGCCATCGCTGCTTCTCATTTTTATAATTTTTATAATTGTTCCTCGTTAAAAAAAAAAAAACCTTCATTTGACTTTCAAGGGGAAGGGGGGGCTAGCACAACCCTCTGTCAGTGGGACTGATACACTCTTTATGTGTGCACGTCTATACGCATGTAAGAATGCTCAGCCCTGCCTTAAGTGAACACCAGAACTGCAATGGTGATGACAAAGACATAAGGTGAGCACTGAAGGAGGCGAGAACTGCAATGGCAGCACAACAACGTTAACAGGAAAATTCAGAATTACTCCCATGCTTTCCTGCTATAGATTACTTACAGAAAGACAACAGACTCGCTACTGAGCAATATATACAGAGCAAAAGAGATTAACAGGGCAAATGAACAGACCGATCAAATGCAGTATTTCCCATGAGAGAGCTACCAATATTTGTAAGCATGCTGCTATCAATAATGGCATTTCCACTCCTTGGAATTGCTTCACTACACAGACTAAGGGGAGCCTTTCTAGCAATGCCAGTAATTATTGTTTTTGTTTTGGCATCTTTCGTCCCAAAAGGCCACTGAGAAAATGACACTGGCATAGATAAATGCAAAAGAAAGCCAGACAATACATATGTCTAGTTTACAGCCATGTACCACTATGTATAGGCTTCTTTTGTACATATTTTCAAGCAGCCCTCAGATGGCACAAATCGGCAGCAAAATAATGAGGCTCCTAAGTTTTCTTATTACAGGAGTTTAATGTATCTCTCTTATTGATGGGCATACACAAGGGAAATGGCCTCTCTTGCTACTGGTGTTTTCACTTGGTAGCTTTAAGGCTTGTACAATAATAGCAGAATCAAAGCCTGGCAGTAGAAATATTATATTATACATCCTGCGAACTTTTCTTAACATTTACAATTACTCTAAACCAGAACAAAAAAAACAAAAAAAAACATAATAAGAATACAGTGGCAAGGCTGCATTGGTGGTACAGTGCAGCTTATCATCCTGCCTCCATCATGCCCATTAATGGTTAAAATGGCAGCGGCTACTACTTGCTAATAGTTCCAAGTGCATTATACGAATCTCTACAGAAAAATAAATAAACAAACACACAAGAAAAAAACCAAGGAAGCAAGCAAGTGAACAGAAAACTGCCCTTTTTTTCCCGTTTTATTTACACAAGAAATACCTCATGGTTCGGTTCTATATCCTCACAGAGCTTGTATATAAGCACAAAAGCCGTGCTAAGGCCCCAAGGTCACTGACATGGCCACATTGATAACAATAGGGCTACCAACTGGTGGTGAGAGAGGCTCATGAAACTCCCTCGCAAGATTATGCACCGCCTCAACCGTCAAACACCACCAGTATACAGACAAGAAATGTAACCACGAGGTAGCCACACATACAATCTCCTTTCAGTTGACACACACACACACACACACATTCACATGCGTATGCACACACACACACACACACACACACACACACACATTTTTACAGTATATACAAGTCCTCCCCCTACCCACACGGTGGGTGTGTGTGCACATTTGAGCAGATGATGTGGGACTACCCCCACATACCGAAGGAACTCAAAGTGCGAATCCTCCCAGGACAGAACTTTTGTTCTGCCATCAAAAGCATGTATCATCACCGTCAGCACGTCATCACCATGATGCCACGAGCAGGTGCTCCCTGCCTTTTCTAAATTGGGAGCGCCCCGCAAGTAGGGAGGGAGGTAACACCCGCCTCTTCTCCCCTAGTGATGTTATCTATCTATCCATCTATTTACACAGTTAACTTCATAACAAAGATAATTACAATTTCTTTAGCTCAATTGCAGTCCATGGAAAGAAAAAAAACGGGGCACACTTGTATTTTTCCACAGCATCATTCGTTCCACTGTGCACAAGTGGCCCTTTCCTCACACACAAACTACTCCAAGTTGGCAATTGTGTTGTAACTGTTTTGGTTTTTCTGTTTCCTTTTCCCATTGTATTTTAGTAGCACTCTATTTTGTACAAGTAAAGCTTATGTAAAATTCTCTGCCATGCTTTGCTCATGCTGACGCAAAGATAACACAACTAAACCTCACTATTTAAAATATGCAATTTATTTTACATTATTGAAAGATTGTTAGATTGAATTTTGACAATTCATACAAACTATAAGAGTTAAAAAACTCACTTTGGTATGGAAAGTGCTGCAGGAATGTTCGTATAAATTGTCAGTAAGAAAAGAAACAAATAGTTTAAGTGACGTAAAAAGTCAATCTTACTGAAGCTCAGAACTAAACCAGAGACCATATTTCATGCTGCACTGACAAAGTACTCTTCAATGCTACTGTATGTCACGCATAAATCCAAGATATAGAGGTCCAATCCATGTGCTGTGGTAATAAAGGTTGAAATAAGTCATTGCACTCATTGCGCCTTCACGGCTTGTCGGAAACTTGGGTGTTGCCCTGAGTTATTTGATGCCACTGCTATCATGTAGAATGTTTGAAACTAATTTCTCTTGACAGAGTCCTCTTAACATACAACAGAGAAAACTGTCACACATGACGGAGAAACAAAAGCTACCATGTAAAATTGCACGAAGGGAAGGCGACGGCAATTCTGCTGATAGTGACCATAGTTTTTGTGACAATAAGCATCAAACTGCAGCTGCGTACAACCCAAAAATAAATAAAAGGGCCACCCACAAAATCTCAGCACGCTTGCCAATCACCTGTATAAGAGTTGTGTAAGCCGATTTTTGTTCGAGCCTAAGTTTCTTTTCTGTGCTAACTTAAATACCAGTCTGTTGAGCGCTAAAGAATTGTCATTCTTAACTATAATACTGTCACGGGGTCGTGATGTGGCCAAAGACAGGAGTCTGGATGTTGAGAGAAACTGCTTATGTTCATGCCGGGTAAAGCGGAAAGTCGGATTACAGTAGCAGACCTGCACTGATACCGGCGTACAGAGCGTTGACCTTGGATCAACTGAGAAATGGCGAAGCGTGTTGGCATTGATACACGTAGTGTCGAAGATTTTAGTGTTATCGCTAGTGGCTGCATAGGTTCTAGAATGATCTGCAATGTTCGCGAAGTGGGCGTGATCCTAATGAAAGGATCTACAACAGCCCCGAAGCTTCGCGAACACTGCAGGCGTAATTTTTGCTCAGAATCGCCTACAGTAACGCGCAATAACAAAAACTTGAGGAAGGAACGTGGCAATACGACATTTGGCAATGCAATATTTAATTATTCTCTCATAAAATTTGCCCAGGAAGTGTTTCTGGTATAATAACAGCAACACGAACATGTGGCTGTACTGACTAAGGCTGTAACTAGGGGGGAGTTGAGGGGGTTCTGACACCACCTACAACTTTTCGCACTTGAACTTTTCAGGTTATACTAAATAATGCCTTCACATCGACCACTGGTGGCCGAAGTTGGCCATTCTACACACAAACACCACCCAGAAAGTTTCCGAGTACGGCCCTGATACTGGCAGACCAACTAGCATAATAATTTCAAGTGTTTGATGTCACGGGAACAAGCAAATGCAATATAGTGATAATTATGATCCTTTGACACTAAGCAAAAATGGCTTGGCAGCAATGTAACAGTTCATTGAGGCTGTGCAATAAACTAGTATCTTTAAGCTGTCATCAATATCAAGTACAGCACGGCCAAAAAAAACCAGAACTGTGTAAAAACAGATGGTAGCATTTCAGGACATCAAAAGTTTTTATTTGTTTTAAATTGTTCTAGTTCGTTGCATAGGTTAATGTTCCAGAAGTAAGCACAGGAAGTTTCATTGAAGAATGATGGATCATTTCGAAACTGGGGCATTTGGACGTGGTGATATAGATAGAGACATAATTTTTGCTGGAGAACAATTCTAATGTCTGTGGATTCTTCAAATATTTTCACATAAACTTGAATTTGAAAAATTAAAGGGTGGCAACATGCCTTAAGCTTTTAACAGCTGTGCTCCTTAGAAAACAGAAAAAAAAGACTGCGCCCTAGCTCGGATTACTTTTGCTGCAATTGTTCAAAACAGTTCAGAAAACCTTCTTTTTCGCGTTTAGTTTCGTGGACAGTGAGCCCTGCAATGTCTGCAAAAAGTGGCAGCATATTCATTCTTGGTGATAAAGGTTGCCTGTAAAATAACTGCCTCGTTGCGTACATCATTCTCTGAATAACTGTTTGTGGGATAACTGAAGGCCTTTAACATTAGATGCTACAATCTGTGCAGATGTTCATGCTTGGTACTTGCCTCGTGGTGATAACGAAAACACTAGATGATGCATACAACGTACGGCCCAGAATATAGAACTACAAAGTGCGAAAAACTGTGTAGTAGGGAGGAAAGTGTGCCACTCTATAACGAACTAGTGATACGAAGTCAAAATGAGCATTGACGTGCATCCCTTCCCAGCAGTAGCTGATGCAAAATGTGCTGCTCCAGTTCAGCAGCTATTGTCTGTCACAGCAAGCATAGCATGCGATTTGAAAAGTGCATTTGTAAAAACCGCATGAAAATCAACCATATGGCCACTGGCCACCAGAAGAAGTTTCAACTGCCCTGGCCTGCTTCTGAGGCAGCAGCAAACCTTTGTTATAATGAAATTGCAGATAAATATTCTTAGATATATTGAGGTAAAAGATATCTTTGAGTGCTACTATAGTCTATGTTCCTGAGGCTTGCATTTGCACTCCGCTAGTCTCGGGGGAAAACACGCATGAAGTGTTAATTTGTAAAGAAATACAAAAAGTGAAGAGGAGTTTCTCAACCGCACTTCAGGACTATTCCAAGTCCACACCCACTTCTAGGGCTTTCCATAGCCGAAGCACAATCTAATATCAGTACATTAAACTAAAAAGCTTACTTACTCATGTGAAAAAAAAAAAAAAGGCCCAGGTAAACACAAGTGCTCAAGGGTATGGAAACTGGCTGAGCCCACCAGCCTATACAAAGTAATACGCGAGCATATGACACAAAGCCTAAATCGCAAAGTGTGACACCCTTTAAACTGAAATACACCAGCTTACAAATTTCTTGGAAGTTAGAAACCAAAACAGCGCTCAACACGCTTTCACTTTTGTAAGCCAGCTATTGGAACTGGGAAACCCATAATGTAGCAGCTGATCTTCACGATCTCCATCTTGCTAATTCTAATGAGTGTTATGCTGAGTAGCATCAGGAACATGATCATCAGAATGACTGCATGACTCATTCTGTCAGTAACATAGTCATGCAGTTCAGCGCAGCCACATTGCATGACAATTGTGTGACACATTGAGAGCCGATGGTAAGGAGCAGCATTGAAACCAGCTGCAGTTATTGTAAACTCACATGAAACTTGCAACAATACTTCAAGTAAAAAAAAAAGGCAAAGTACTAAGTCCCAGAAATGTTTGGGAGTAGCGCAACTGTACCTCTGTAAAAGTTTGGTTAAGTTTATTGTTGCACACAGTGATATCACAAACGGCTAATACCTGTAAAGAATATTGCCTTTTGCAGTATTCCGTGCAGTCATGACTATAACACAAAACAAACAGTATTTAAAAGAGAGATTCTACTAAATAAAAGTTTTTCAAATCCATATTTTAAGGGAATGAAATTTTTATATAGGTTTGTGCACCAATTTCAAATCAGCAATGCGTTTTATGGTGAGTTGCCCTATTCACTCTTATAGCCGCCTTAATCTATTCAAAAGTGATTTTACCTACAGAGTTTAGAACTTTGATTTTCTTTTAAGTAGAGAACCTAAACTTGGGAAATTGGTATACTTTTGAAAAAAAAAACTGCTTTTATTTAGTAGAATCTCCCATTTCTACACTACCTCTTTAAAGTTTTGGCATTTTTGCTGCAGGCACAAGCTCCTCCTCACCGTCAGAAGGTGTTGTGATAACATCGTGTGGTGTTGCTGCCTCGAGGCTTCGCTTTCTGTCTTTGCTCGAGGCTGCGGAGCTTGTACTAGGCATTACCGGCAGTAGGAGAAGGCCAGAGCATGCCGTGCTCCTTTCGGCAACGGCGCTGTGATGGTGTAATGTGGGCCCAGGATCCGGAATAAATCAACCGGCAGTCAGGTGACTCTGTACACACAACACAGACTTTAACACAACCGATAACTCTTACAATTCACACACAACGCACTATAGCGTTCCTTATTTACATGCCAAACGTCCTACGCGCCTCGGCACACGAACTGTTCTACTCGCCGTTATGACTGTTGCCGCTGCGGCGAGGTCGGTCGTCACCGTTGTTCCTTGTGCAGTCACGCTGCCTTGACCGTGGTGAGGTGATGGTGGTGGTGGTGATGGTGGTGCTGCAGGCCGGTAGATCACCAGGCCACTGCAGTGCAGGTTAATGGCCCGTCGCCAGCATGAGCCGCGGCCACCTCGTGCCACCACTCGGGCCCCAGGACCTCAGGCCACGAACAGACTATGCTGCCGGTCCTCGTGTCAGTGCCGGCCACAGAGCGGGAAGCCAGCTCACCAGGTCCGCAAGGCTGCCGGACACCTGGTTGAGTGACGCAGCCCGAAGCAGGAAGCCAGCTCACCAGGTTCGCAAGGCTGCCGGACGCCTGGTTCAGCGATGTCGCTACCCGAACTGCCGACCAGCAGCTGCCGTTCCAACTGTCATGCTCCAACTGCTCGAGCCGCACCCTCCGCTCGCACTTCCTTTTCCTCGTCTTCGCCTCCAAGGCGTACCGCAGAGCAGAACTGCCGTTCCCTCTTCGCCCCGTCACGGGCCACACAATCCACATCATCACACCACCCCCCACTTAAGATAGTTGTGAGCAACTATTCCACTCCACGCCAGGCGGTGAGTAGGCAAAAGTGCAGGCGCGTTTGTAAAGAGGGAACAAGTTCACACAAATCCGAATGGTTGTGATCCACACAGCACGTAATGAAAAAAAAAACACATGAAAAATACACAAGTGGAGAAAGATTAGAGCAATTCAGATGCGACTTAAGTAGTCCGCTCCTACATTGTCTGAGCCTATTATGTATTCTACGGTAAAGCTGTACTCTTGCATTAGTAAGCTCCGTCGTAACACTCGATTATTGACTTGTTTGGCTGACTGCAAGTACCGGAGTGGCTGGTGGTCGCACTGAATAATGAAGGGGTTGCCTCATAAGTAAATGTGGAACTTCTGAACAGCCCACACGAGCGCTAAGCATTCACGCTCTATTGTGGAATAACGGGCTTCTTTAGGCAGCAGATTGCGACTAGCATAAGCAACCGGATGTAAAATATCGTCCCCACTGTTTTGCAGAAGCACTGCGCCGATGCTTGTGCTTGAGGCATCAGTACGGATCACGAAAGGCTTCGAAAGATCCGGTGCTTGCAGTATGGGACTTGCGGCGAGCTTGTTTTTCAGCACGGTGAAACCTTTTTCTTGCGTCGGTCCCCACGATATGATGTGTTGTTGGCCTTTTTTGGTAAGGTCAGTCAAGGGCTTGGAAATCTCTGCGTAGTTTGGAATGAACTGCCTGTAATAGCCCGTAAGACCGAGAAAGGATTGTACAGCTTTCTTCGTCGTGGGGCGCTTGGCGGCTAGGATCTTGTCCAGTGTTTTCAGCATTGGTTCTACCTTTGCCTCGCCAATGCGTTGTCCGAGGAATGTAATGGTACGCTCTCCGATCTCACACTTGCTCGGTTTGATTGTGAGGTTTGCATTGCGGATTCTTTCGAAGACAAGTCGTAAGGCTTCCATATGTTCATGCCATGTGCTAGTAGCGATGACCACATCGTCAAAATAATGATGCACATTCGGCAAATTGCCTAGAACTCTCCTCATAAGGCGTGCAAATATCGCTGGGGCAGTCTTAATCTCAAAAGGCATGCTCTGCCCTAAGTCGATTGCATAATCAACATCATTCTTGGCTTCAGCAACTTTAAACGGGCTCTTCCACTGCATGAGAAGCTTATTGGTGTCTGTAAGAAGGAGAATTAAAACCTTGTCACCGGGCCGTAGCCTTCTGTGGCGGGTCTTACGGTCGTAATAAAGCTTTTGCTTTTCACGTGCTTTACCAAGCTCTTCATGAGCGAGGTTACAGGTGTGTTCGAGTCGGTTTCGAAGGTCCACAAGGTAAGTGTACGTTGTTCGCACTTCATCCTCAATGTTCTCGTTCGTCCACAGCTCTCTTAAAACACTCAAAGGTCCACGCACATGTCTGCCGTAGATTAACTCAAATGGTGAAAAGCCCAAGCTGGCTTGCGGTACTTCGCGATAAGCGAAGAGAAGAGGAGCAATGTAGCGATCCCATGACCGCGGCTTCTCCTGACACACCCTTTTGAGCATTGCCTTCAGCGTACCGTTGAATTTTTCGACCAATCCATTGGCCATGGCATGATATGGGGTGGTACAAAAAAACTTTAGAGTTAGTAGTCGGCCCACTTATTTCATGAGCTCCGACGTGAAACTTCTACCTTGATCGGTAACCACTTCTCGAGGCAGGCCCACTCGGGAAAATATTTCAAGGAGGGCTTCTGCAATACTGACAGCGTCGATGCTCGGTAGGGCTACTGCGTGAGGATAGCGAGTAGCAAAGTCAATGAGGGTAAGCACATAGCGGTTTCCCTTATCTGATCGAGGAGATAACGGTCCGATCAGGTCAATGGCGACTCTTTGGAATGGTGTCTGTATGAGAGGCATGTTGCCCAACGGAGCGACTCCGACTTTCCCTTTCGGCGTTGTCCTCTGGCAGACGTCGCACGACTTGACAAACCGTCTGATTTCTTCATGCATACCTGGCCACTAAAAATCCCCAAGGATACGGTCTGTGGTACGTCGCACACCTTGGTGACCAGCCATAATGCCCTCGTGTGCAACCTTCAAAATGTGTTGTCGAAGTGTCCTTGGCACGACTACTTGCTTAAAGGTCCTCCCCGTAGAAAGGCGGTAATGTCGATACAGTAGACCAGCCTCTTCAGAAAAGTGGTTTGTCGTGTCTTTATTTGTATGAAACTCCTTCCCACTCTTGCTGAAGCAACTCTTCAGACTTGGGTCGTCTTTTTGGCTCTCAGTTAGCTGCACTCGGGTCACTTCTAGCGAACCAACTAGCGGAATCTTCATCATACTCTCCGTCTTCCCCTGCGTCCGGACGACGGCAGAAAGCAAGGTTGACTTTTCCCAGCATGCCGGGATTTTGCTCGAACCAGTCGATTCAGGGAACAGGGCGTCAGAGTACTCCCAGGTAGTATCTGGCTCCTGTGGTCCTTTTACTCCTGGAATATTGCCGAGCACGAGGTCGTACAAAGGGTTAGTCATGTATAAAGCGTTTACATCACCAACGAAGTAGGGCATGTGTATCTGTATGTTTGCTTCCGGTAGTTCCTTGGCCTTTCCATTCAAAAGCATAACTCTTGCCGTCTTCCTGGTCAGGCATCGATCCGGCACGAACTCGCGTCGGACGATGGTCGTGTTGCTCCCTGTGTCTCGTAAGACACGTGCGCGTTGTCAAAGCACCCGTCCTTCGACCACTGGCATGTTGTCGACTAAGAACATAGGTTGGTTCTCGCACTTCTTGGAGCATTCAGCAGCGCATGTCTTATCCTTGGACTTGGTCATAGGGAAGTAATCCCGTTTTTTCTGTTCTATCATGGCACAAGACACCGACTTGTCTTTGCTCTGATCCTTGCAATCGGTGGCTTTGTGGCCAAGCCGCCCACATGTTTTGCATTTCACAGACTCTTTCGAAACCGCATGACAATCCGGAGCGCTATGTCCTTTGCGGTGACACAGAAAGCAACTCGGCTGTTTGTACTGTGACATAGCACCGGGTTTATTTGCCTCCTTTGTATCATCTGCAATTTTACCAATGTTATTGACTCCCTGTGCTTCGAGAAAGCGGTCGGTGCACTCTGAAATGAATGTAAGGGTTTTGCATTCCCTCTCTTTCAGGAAGATGGCCAGCTTCGGATTACAGCAACGCAAGAATTGTTCGGCTATACCATGGTCACGAAGACCCTCAAATGTTTTGGGCACATCAGCCATCTCAATCCAGTTATCAAAATAGCTCGAGATCCTTGCAGCTAGTTGTTTCCCTGTTTCGCCATCTTCAGGCCGAGCTTTCCGAAATTTATCTTTATATCCTTGTGCCGTGAATCTGAAGCGCTGAAGTAGGGCTTTTTTCACTTTATCATAGTCGAGGGCCTCGTCAGCAGTCATTCGACCACTGACAGTGAGTGCCTCACCAGTTAAGCACATGCTTACGGCTACTCCCCATTTATCTCTTGGCCATTCTTGCCCAGTAGCCACGCGTTCAAACCTCTGCAAATACGCGTGCAGGTCATCGCGTCGCTCGTCAAATAGCGGTAGTAACTTCTGCGGATTCAGGCATGACGGGTTTGCCGATGGGGCGAGTGCTGCCGCCGCAGATGGCTGACTTTGAGCACTTTCCTGAAGCTGGAGCTTAAGTTGGAGGATTTACAGCTGCCTCTTGTCTGCTAACCGTTGTCTCTCGGCTGCTTCTTTGGCCTCTTCTCTCTCAGCTGCGCGCTCATCTCTCTGCCTAACTTGCTCTCGCTCAATCCATTCGCGAAGTTCCGCGCCAGACAAGCCTAACTGAGCTGCAACAGCCGCTAACTTATCGAGATCCATATCTCTCGTCTTGTGCTGCGTGCACACACCTGACTGGCGATTTCTGCGTTCGAGATGTTACTGGCGGTATCCTGGCAGGCTCGCCAAGTTTGTGATGGTGTAATGTGGGCCCAGGATCCGGAATAAATCAACCGGCAGTCAGGTGACTCTGTACACACAACACAGACTTTAACACAACCGATAACTCTTACAATTCACACACAACACACTATAGCGTTCCTTATTTACATGCCAATCGTCCTACGCGCCTCGGCACACGAACTGTCCTACTCGCCCTTATGACTGTTGCCGCTGCGGCGAGGTCGGTCGTCACCGGTGTTCCTTGTGCAGTCACGCTGCCTTGACCGTGGTGAGGTGGTGGTGGTGGTGATGGTGGTGGTGGTGGTGGTGATGGTGGTGCCGCAGGCCGATAGATCACCAGGCCACTGCAGTGCAGGTTAATGGCCCGTCGCCAACATGAGCCGCGGCCACCTCGTGCCACCACTCGGGCCCCAGGACCTCAGGCTACGAACAGACTACGCTGCCAATCCTCGTGTCAGCGCCGGCCACAGAGCGGGAAGCCAGCTCACCAGGTCCGCAAGGCTGCCGGACACCTGGTTGAGTGACGCAGCCCGAAGCAGGAAGCCAGCTCACCAGGTGGCCCCGCCGCGGTGGTCTAGTGGCTAAGGTACTCGGCTGCTGACCCGCAGGTCGCGGGTTCGATTCCCGGCTGCGGCGGCTGCATTTCCGATGGAGGCGGAAATGTTGTAGGCCCGTGTACTCAGATTTGGGTGCACGTTAAAGAACCCCAGGTGGTCAAAATTTCCGGAGCCCTCCACTACGGCGTCTCTCATAATCATATGGTGGTTTTGGGACGTTAAACCCCACAAATCAATCAGCTCACCAGGTGCGCAAGGCTGCCAGACGCCTGGTTCAGCGATGTCGCGACCCGAACCGCCGACCAGCAGCTGCCGTTCCAACTGTCACGCTCCAACTGCTTGAGCCGCACTCCCCGCTCGCGCTTCCTTTTCCTCGTCTTCGCCTCCAAGGCGTACCGCAGAGCAGAACTGCTGTTCCCTCTTCGCCTCGTCACGGGTCACACAATCCACATCATCACAGGCGCCTTCTTCACATGTCATACCTGCAGAAACAAAAGAGCTGTTCTAACCTGAACAACAAACGGCAACAAACGGCACTTTTTAGAGTCTACCTTCTTATCACAAGCTGATTTTATTAACGCCATTTGAGTCTGAATGAGCGGTACACAATAGAAAAATAGGCAGTGAAAATACATTCATTAGGCAGCGCACAAGCAGACAAGACACGAAAAAAGAAAACGGGACAAGTGCTTGTCTAAAAATCCAGTATTTAATAGGTTTGAACTCGCTTGCCTACAAGTCCTACTAAAGAATACATTGACTCATCCTCTCTCTGCACTGAGTTCACAATGATGAAGGGTGCGAGTCTATATATAAAAGAGAGTGAGTGAAAGACTATTAACAAAGCTGGTCATACTTACAAATGTGAGCGATTATTGGTAAATCACAGTGGACACAAGTAACTGTTAGTGACTAGAAATAAATGCACCTATGAACACAAATTAACCCTAATGATTGTGAATAGAAGCAATAGTGAAAGTGAGAATTAGTGAGTACGAGTAGACACAAGCATCAATGTAACAACACACGAGTGAGCACATGGCCTACCAAAATGTTGGTCAGTAAGTACGAATGAGTATACACCAAGTCTACTGATCATGGTACCTAATTACGTATTTCAATTGTGCAATATCAAATACTTCCGCGTCCCTATTTGTACCCATCTAAGCGCTGGCGTCCAAGAAGACGACCAATCCACACAAGACGCGCATCACGAAAAACAGATGTTCTTTTGGCCGAGTCCACCTTTGGTGTCTCTGAGAGAACAGAGTCTTTCTGTTTGTTACAATAACGACCCCGTACTTTGCAAACTGCGACACTGGTGGAGGTGCTGGGTACCGTCGCCTTATGATCGCCAGTCCTGTGGGCAGCCCCATTTCCAGCCCCACAAGGCGCCCACCCATGAATTATCCGGTACACTGCTCAAGCCGTCGCCATCAAGGCCTGCCCCCCCTCGCCCCCGAATTCAACCCCTTATAAGGACCACCTCTGTCAACAGACACCCCTGTTCAAGAAATGGCCTCATCAAACAACCCAACACAAGCAACAGTCCAGAACTTTCGTAATGCCTGAGCCTTTTCATGGTCACGAAAACGAAGATGCGGAAGACTGGCAAGAGCAGTTTGATCTGGTAGCAAAGTATAACCATTTGATCTCTAACGATGAGATGCTATTCAAGGTATACTTCGCGCTTGAAGACAACACTAAGAAGTGGTTCATAAACCGCGAGAGAACTTCGACAACGTAGGACGAGTTTCGCCGTCGGCTAATTGATACCTTTGGAAGACAAGATCGATGCGAAAACGCGCAACGTCTACATGAATCGCGCATTCAACAGCCAAATGAGAGAGTCCTGATGTCTGCTGGAGATATGGCACGTTTGTTTCACAGCGCGGATCCTAACATGTCCGAAGGGCTCAGTCATCTCATGCGCGGCGTCAAAGAAGAACTGTACGCTAGCCTTGGGCGCAATCTTCGGACAACAGTGGACTAGTTTATTTGGGACGCAACAGCAATCGAGCGGGCATTCCAACAGCGGTACGAGCAATACTATAGCCTCATGGCTAGTGCTTTTGTAGGTGCCGGCTCTTTGACCACGCCTGATGAGAGCTGACTACGCCAAATGATTGGCAGATTGTGGGTGAAGAGATTTCCAAAGAGAACGCAAAGCAACCACGACTGAAGCCGAAGGTCACAGTTGCCTTCGTCGCTGAACTTGTGCGCCACAAATTCCGACAGGCGTTCACTTAACCCGAGCCTCGTTCGGAAGTGTCATACCAGCCGAACGCATACAGCTACATAGATGCTGTTTGTCGCCAGTTGTCTACTGAGCTCAATACCAGCCGAACGCATACAGCTATGTAGACGCTGTTTGTCGCCTGTTGTCTACTGAGCGCAATACCAGCCGAACGCATACAGCTATGCAGACACTATTCGTGGTCCGTTGTGTGTGCCAGTGCCACAGTATCATCAGCCACCCCCTATTGCATCCTGGACCCAACGGGATTCTGTTAGGCGACCCCCACTGCGAAAGACCGATAGATGGTGGACTTCAGATCACCGTCGTTTGTGCTATGATTGTGGGGAGCCGGGACATATTTATCGTTATAGCTCGTATCAGCCAGCTGGACACCATATCAGTCAGCCAGATACTTCACGACAAAAGTTTGACGAAAGCGGTGCCTCCTTTCATGACAACTCTACCAGCTGGCAACGAAGCTCCTCTAACCTGCAAACACGTTCACCATCACCAGCCCGTTCTTCTTCCCCAAGCTGCTGAAGTTTTGCTGATGCACGAGAGGTCGGTCTCCCAGACCACTACAGGGAAACTAAAAGCAGCGACCTCCGGGGGAAGGTTCCAGGTCCTCAAATGGCCTAAAATCACCCATCATTGCCGAAAGCAGACGACACCGACAAAGGAAATCGCATGAAGAACACTGTGACTGCCGACCTCACTTTGACGATTGACGGGCAAGAAGTGACGGCCTTGGTTGACACTGACTGGCACTGACTTTTCTATCATGAGTGAGCCACCGGCCAACAAACTCAAAGTCAGAATGGAATGGGCAGGCCCTTACATTTGCAATGCTATATATATGTCTCGCCCGAGGGAGGGGGAGTATACAGTATGTCGACCGCGGGGGGAGGGGAGAAGGTATTGCAATTATACAAACACTGCCAGCGGAATTTCGGGGTCGCCGCTGAACTGTACAGAATCCAAACCGATTACATCACTTACGCATTGTCTCTTTCATGTGCGAGTGAAAGTTCCCTAGCGCTAGGGACAAACACATCTGAAGCAGAGATTAATCGACCCGGCAGTCACCGTTGCGCGAAGGGCACATGCCATCGCACCGCGTGCGAAGCCTGTCGTCACTTGCTTACGAGTTATTGCAAGGCCTGTAGCTGCTTGCTTATGAGTTATTTCATTAATCAAGGGACCGTAGTACAGTCCTGCCAACCACTCGCTTGCCCCAGCTCGGCCTTCTCCGCTCGTAGCCCAGTCGCGTAAGAAAAGAAAAGAGGTAGCGTCAGGCACTCTTTTCGGCAACCTTTGCGGTTGACCAAAGAGACCTACTTGAATTTGGCCTAGAAGAGTTACGCATACCAAGCGATTGAATGATGAGCACATCTCGATCTTGAAATTTGATATCAGTGCTCCTTTAAAAAAACCCTGCCATTAGGTTCGATGAACCCTTGCGGAAGCATGGTTCATTTATCTCCTTGAGGGAGAGGGGAAAGGGGACGCATAAAGGAAAGGTAGTGAAAGCATGTGGTGAGGTGTGGGCATCACCTGACCAAGGATTTGTCACCCAATCAACCTTGTCCACATCTTCCTCTAAATTCCATCGGCTCCACAGTCGCATTACCTTGCTGAAAATTAGGTAGAATTTGAACCTTCGCACATTCGCGACATGTCTTCATATTAGGTTTATTGTTCGAGAACAGTTCGCCAAACGAAACCATTCCTCCCTTTTCAAGTGAATGGGGTAACAACCAGGGCCATGTGGCAGCTCAGCTGAAGAGTAGTGGGATGTACAATAAAAAGACCGCGAAAAAAATCCCCCAACCCCTCAAACAGAAACTTAACGAGTCAAACTTAACAATGCCCTGCCATGGAGGACTACAGGGCGTAACAACGGGCATTTTTGTATACATCCTCCACCTGTATACAGCCCCCGAGGCCGGGTTATAGCCCGGCCAAACGGGGTCGAGCAGCGCAATGCCCAAGCCACTCGCCCACCGCGGTGGTTCGTGATGTAGGTTTTTTTGGCCGTAATATACTTACTAACTCTAGAAGTGCACAATGACGATGATGAAGAAGATAGTGTTTGTTAATGATGATGAACATGGAAGTCATGATCAAGGAAAATAGAAACAGAACGATAGAAGCAGGAGAAGAACAAGACGATGAAGAATAACAAATGTGTGGACGTTCTTGATTAAGCGCGGTGGTCCGTTGCTTGTGCGTACTGGCCCGCGATAATGAAATCACGGACTGATTTCCACTGAGCGATATTCTCGCGGAGAACATTAAATTATGTTTATTTCTCTGTGCCTACTTACTAGTGTCTTTTTGTTTCTTTGCTTAGTAACCATATCTGATAATTTTCGCAGTGCGTATGAGCTACAATTGAATGTTTAAAAGTGATTCGGTGAACCAAGCACGCCTGCGTGCATGGTTTAAACGTCAGCATTGCGGGTGACTAAATACACGGCTTTGATGGCTTGCCTGCCAAGCATACGGTTACCAACTCTTCAGTGAAGGAAGAAGGAACATCGGGTTGTGTGTGCGTACAATATCTTATTAAGCTGATGGAGCGGGTTTTCCTTATTGCTTTCAGACAAATCCGGTGTTTTTTAACACTGCAGCCTCTTGAAGTAGGGTACTTCAGTTGGTATACATGCAGTTCGAAGGAGTTTCTCTTGCTCAATTATGTACTCGTTAATGTCGTTGCACTTCCCGCGGAAGTTCAACTGAAGTGGCTTAAAGCGTCTCGTAGCCAACGCCAGCCACCACTGTATTGCTTTTTGCAGGCGATTTGTGCGATTTTCGTGTTCCTTACCGTGAGACATGTTGGGCTTGCGTTGTAGCGCATGAAGATTTCTAACTATAGAGGGTCTGAATTGAATCCGGGACATGAAGCTATCGCGACAAGGATGGCGTGAGACTCGAGACGCTTCCTGCGGCACAGGTCCGGAAAATTTGTGACTGTTTGTGAGATACTGTTGATCAGATGCAGACGCGACTGTCGGTCAGATGCAGACGCGAGAAGCATGCTGACACCACGTGTCTTCGCTGCTCGCCACGGTGAATGCTGCGGTTCCTGGCTAGGGTATAAATACAGGAGCATTTAGTTCTTGTTCTTGCCTTGAAGTGTATTTTATTCCCACCTATGTACGATAGTACAGTGGCGACGAAGATGGAATCATTGATTGTACTTATATTCTGACGCCAGAGTAATGGGATCTGGATCCCCAGCCTTCGACGACGCTCTTAGTTGCTGGATCACATATGGTGTGCGCTTTGAAGCCTATTTTTTATTAAGATCATCATTGGGCACCTACGTATAGAGTGAGGCAGCCCTCAGATTACTGTTATACTTAACTCTGATAGGACTCGGCGACCATTAGCAACTGTGCTTCAGTTTCCAAAAAGCCGCACTTGCGGCAAAGGGGTTATGTAATCCCAACACGTGCTGATCGAAGTCAGTTTATAACCGCCGTTGACCGTTGATGAACTTCATGTCCCAAACCCAAGTCTGCTGATGTTCACGTCCCAAACCCAAGTTCCGCAGAATCCTAACAGGCTCACTTGCCCATGTTCCACGGTAGGTCAAGATGACTGATGACACAGTCGGATAGGTGCACGCGCCGGTCGCGTCTGTTATTTTCATTAGCATATTGGAAAATAGATATTTCGTTCGCTTAGCCTCGTGTCTTCCGAAAGGTTCGCCAGCGTACTCACGACCTGGACATCAAGAATGACCCATTGGCCGTCTCTAGAAAGCACTAAGTCGGGGATCTTTGTACCCTGTGATGTTTGGTAATGTGGCTCCTCGCGAACAGGCCATTCTTTTTTCCTTAACGTTCTCGCCAAATAACGAACTATAATGTGGTGTTGTTGGATTATTTGGTGATGTGTACGGTGGCAACGCTGCAAAGTATGACCCAAACACTCGTCTGTGTCACATCCAGCGCGACTGCGTTTTGAGGTGTTCTGGCCACGTTGAAAGTGGATGAGATTGGAGATTGTGGCGATGTGAAACTTGGCTAGGTCAATGAACTCCCTTCCTTTCAGAAACGTTGTCCCCTCGCCAATCCACGCCATTGAACCCGGGGCAGTGGGACATTGGGACAACGGCCTGCCATTAAAACTTGAATGCAGGTTCCTCGTCCAGTACTGGCGGGCAGCTGCCACAGAATTAATGACGTCGCCTCCAAATGGGGTTAAGTCCTCTGCCTGCCTTAAGGCCTTTCGAAAGAAATCCTTGGTGCCGCAACCGTGCATTGATAACGATCACTGTAGAGGAGTCACTTGAAACGGTTGTTTTCATGTAAGAAATTGAAGTTCTTAGGCACATTAGTCCCAGGCTCTGAAGGAAGGCTCTCTGACGACAGTCGAGTTTAATCACTGACATTAGGCAATGCATAAAAATCTTATGCAACAGCCTCGTTAAAAGGTGGAAGACATTGATTGGGCGATGCAATGCAGCCGAGGAAGCGCCAGGCATTTTTGGAATTAAAATGGTCCGGGCACTACACAACAATAATAATGACAGTCGTCTCTGGAGGATCAGGGGGTCCAGAAGAACCCTTAAAAGAAGCATAGCACAGGCGTACATATCCCGGCTTCATCAGACGATGGCCCGGCTTCATCCAGGATGTTTCGAATACAAAACGAGCGATTTTTCCTGAAGAGGTTTTGGCATTGCGCACACTCTCTTCTTCATTTTACGATGGCTTTCATCAGTCATAGCCAGCGTGCGACCGCTCTGGACCCTCCTATCTGTAGTGAAGACATCTAGCAGGTAAGTTTTGAGGGTCATTGCAACGTTCTATCCATCCAGGAACCTCTTTGTTAATTCTTATAGTCTGAAAGCTTGAAAGGAACGAGGTGGCTGTTTCTCCCCCAAGGTTTGCAGCTCATCACATATAGCAGTTTGGGGAGGGGGGTCTACCTGTGAAGATACAGTGTTGTACGGAGCACGTGTATCCCCTTGAGCCTGTATATACATTGCCGAAAAAGCACAAACGGCTTGGCTTTGATCGTCACCATCTCTCCTATTTTGCAGTTCTTTTACCAGATTCTTGTAGCACACTTGCCGGCTGTGGGACTTGATGCCGTCGGAAGTTCTTGTCGGAATTCTGCTTGCCAATCACTGGTTGATATTTTGGACACTCTCTTTTTGAAGTTGGACTGTACAGACTGCTAGAAGGTACCCTTCCTCCTTTGTCCATCTTGGTTTGGATCGCTCAATATCTATGGCAGCATTATAAGCCTCGATATGTGCATGGCGTCTATGTTGGCTTAGGGCAATTTCGACTTAAAATATCTGCCGCATTCAGGGCAGGCGTAGTGGCCCATCTCATTGTCTGGAACTGTGTTTGTTGCCACCATTGTGGTATCACCTCTAATGTGTGTGAGGGGAGGAATTCCAGTGGAGACACCCTCGCAGAACGCCGAGTCCTCACTTCGAATCTCAGATTCAGAGTCGGAGCATAGGTCGGGTGGTAAGATCCGCCGACCTCTTGGCCTTGCGCCCGTGCTCCGCCATTCAGACCCTTTGTTGCCGCCGGCAGGTCCGTGCGCAACCGTCCCGGTCCGCACAGAAGGCGCTGGAGAGCCGGTTGGGGTCTTGACGACAAACAAGCCTGACGGGAAACGAGTTTACTGATGCAGATAGCCCCGCCGCGTTGGTCTAGTGGCTAAGGTACTCGGCTGCTGACCCGCAGCTCATGGGATTAAATCCCGGCTGCGGTGGCTGCATTTCTGATGGAGGCAGAAATGTTGTAGGCCCGTGTGCTCCGATTTAAGGGCATGTTAAAGAACCCCAGGTGGTCTAAATCTCCGGAGCCCCTAGCTACAGCGTATCTCACAATCATATGGTGGTTTGGGGACGTTAAACCCCACATATAAATCAATTACCGACGCAGATAAGCACCGAGTTTTATCATTGAGTGAGAGCGTCATGAGGAATTGGCAAGGGCACCACAGGGGGGTTCCCACCAACTATGACGCATGGCGACCTTGTGAAATGCCTATAAGACCATTTCAACCCTTAAGCAAACGAAATAGTCACAAGCTACTCCTTATTCATCCGAAAGCAAGAAGAGCAAGAAAGCGTCTAGGACTGCGCTGCTGATCAGAGAAGACTAGCTGTAAGTCGTGTTCATTTGTCGTGCTGGGCCTGAGTGAGCGAATCACATTGGTAGGCCGGTATATCGTATTGACCACGCCACAAACGCGGAATGCACTGAAGTCATCGAACTAATTGTGGCGTTACATCAAATAAAGAACAAGGGCTCGGCTGCCACCGTCCGTGTATATATGAATGGCTTGTCCCTTCTGCAGGCACTCTCATGGTTTTGGACTACTCACCCGTGAATCCGATAACTAAATATTATCTTGCGGGATATTTCAGCTGCCGCCTCGATTAGACTCTACCATGTGCCAGGGCATTAGAGACTTTTTGGCAATGAACTGGCTGATTTTCTCGCTGGACATGTGGCCCGATCGAGTGACATGAAGCAGGCTCCCCTCCCTCGGAGGGCGGTCCGCAGTGCCTTAGGAAGGCAGAAACTTCGGTGTTGGGAGCTCGACTGGACGGATAATAATGCCGACCCTGACCGATTGAAATGGGTTCCCCACGTCTTAGGTGCAGCTCTTTGGTTCCCACCTAACAAAGCCCCCATCACCCTTGTAATGGGGCGTGGTCGGTTCTGCTTCTATTTTCACAGGTTTAACCTGCTTCTAGTACCGAGTTGTTCGTGCGGCGAAGTTTGCGGTAGAACTGATCATTATCTGCTTGATTGCCCCCGAACCTGACAGTTCGCAATACAACTACAGCCACGCGCTGTTTACTAGCAGAAGAGGTATGTTTCTCTGCCATGATATGCAAAGAACTGTACGCTAATCATTCATTGTTAGGCTGGTTGGAGACCCCATTCCTGAACTCAGTTGAGTGTGTAGCCTGCAGAATTCCTCGCGCTATATGGCTGTGCCAAGACGCAGAAAAAAAAACAGGGGGCAGCGGACAAATACACACCCGAATGATTGGGATGATGTGGAGGTGGAGCTGTCCTGTATGCCATACACTGGCGAGGGTGGGAACCTCGGCGGCCTCTGCCTCCCGGATCGTCCTTGTCTGCGAGTACACACCACGATTAAACCGTGACGCCATCCTCGCTCAACGGCGGCCCACTGCGACTTCACGACCGCCTTGGTGAACACATCGACTGATCCCGGATTGGGGACGGTGCGGGCAAGAGGACTGGTGGCGTGGCGTTTGGTGTTAAAACTTTGGGAACAGACAACTATAGCTCACCATGTATATTAATGTATATGTGTGTGAGTGAGTTGTGGAGTATGTTGGTACGTGATAGGGATGCAGTAATGAATCGTGTTGCTAAAGGCCTGACCACACGCATTCGTCGTGCCCTCTTGCTACATAGAGAGAGAGAGGGTGCGTGGCTGCACAAAGCTGTGAACCAAGGCTCTCTACAGAGATAGGGAACGACGCCACGTCCCAAATCCTCTATAGACAGACTCTAATGTAGTGCAGTGCCTACTATTACACTATAGCCATACAATCGGGTATGGCTATACCATCAGTATAGTACATGAATATCGATGTAATGCAATTACGTGACTCGCTCTCTGGATTTCGTGCCGACTGGTTGTGCCCTCGTGATCTCCGATGACAGCGCTGCTCTGGCCGACTGGCTCGCCCTACGTCATCTTTTGCCGCCGACAAGAGCTCTCCCTGAGTGGTGCCCCGTCCTGAGACTGCAGTGACCGTGTCCATCTTTCCTATCTTCTCCTTGCTTTTGGGTGTCGCTGTTCCTGCACCACGCTCTCTAGTTTCCCCTTTCTATCTTTGTACCTTTAGTCCTATTCTTTTAATCTATCCTTACCTTCATCTCTCGTAAGCTACTGTTCAGCTGTCGCACTCTGATGCAGACAGTTACGGGGCTCACTTTTCTCTTATTTTCAAGAATCACAAAAATACAATTGCAACTTTTAGCATGCACAGATATTTTTACGTGGCTCTGTGCATGCATGTGAATAAGATCCACTTCGAATAAAAATGAAGGGTCATACCTTTCACCTTGGAGCTGTCTTGGCCAAGTGCGCAATGTATATAATATGTTGCTTCTTCAGAAATTGGAACCATGGTTAAGTTGTTTGGAAAGTTCGCCAAGGAACGCCGCTGTCAGGTGTGCGAGGTCCTCAAGGTGCCGTTATAAGTCAATAAAGCTTCATCGAAGATCATCGCCGATTTCTTGTTTGGTGCACGGCAGTTAGAACACGGCAACGAAGCTTTGTGGCAGGTCTGTGTGCGCACAGTGATTGCGTTACTTTTGTGTGCATGCAGTCTTGTTGTCTATTTTGGTTTCCATATTGGTTAGAGAGACACTGCAGTTTTTTTAGCGCACGAAAAAGCAAACAAACAGGTAAAGTTGGAACAGGCGCTAATTTCAACAATTATTCCAGGCAAAGGCAACCATATATGGCCACATCACTTTTCAACCGTGATCGCACGCACTGTGTGAATTCGCATATCTTTCCGATGACAGGCTGACTCGTTACATGAAAGGGCAATTGACGATTTTGAAATAGTTATCTGCCAGCATATCAAACATTTCAGACTTGATTATTTCGCGGGTCAGGTGGCCTCTGCTCGATGCTGCCTGTATATGGTCGCCTGTATACAAGGAATGTTTATATTGCCTGTATATATGCATATATGAGGCCTTTTTCTGGAGTAAACATTGTTGCAAGTAGTGCCTGTCCTGTCTTTATCAGTTTTTGTGTTTTTTGTGTGCTAAAGAACTAACTATGACGTACCAACATGGTCGAAACACTACGTTACAAAGCTTACAGCCGTCCGGTCAACACAGAGATGCCAGAGGGCTTATTCCACAGGACATCTGCCGGAACACTCGAGGTATCTCCGCTGCGAGTGCGGTGCTGTGGAATGGTTTGACTGCATTGTAGGCAAATTGTCGAGACGGCCCAGCAGGTGAGCCGATAAACGGATGGAATCAGACTTGTGGTGACCCCTTAAAATGTCTAGAAATCCCGGTAGCAGTTTGGGAATGTAGACCACTATGACGTGGCTGGCTCGCCAAATCGCATTTAAACACTTCCGGGTCATGCCCTCAAATAAATTTACAGGAAAATATGCACAACATTTGAACAAAAACAAAAAAAAAACACCAGTAAGTAATACCATTCAGCATTGTTTAAATTGTTTACTAAATATAAAACTACGAAATTGGCCAAACCCACAGAGTGAATATGTGCCATATTCTCTAAGGCTCGAACGAACAAATAATGTCGAAATGCAGTCATGGTGCCACCCCAGCTCAAGGTTTCTTTCAGGTTTGTTTGTTTGCACCTTAAAGAAAATGGTAAACACCCTCTGTGCACTCTGGCCACTTTTGCCACATTTCTTCTTCTTCTTCCTCTTTTTCTTCTACTTTTTCTACCCTTTTTACTACTTCTTCTTTGTCTTCTTCTTCTTCTACTTCTACTTCTTCTACTTCTTCCGCTTCTTCTACTTCTTCTTCTACCTCTTCTATTTCTACTTTTTCTTCTTCTACTTCTACTTCTTGTTCTTCTTCTTCTACTACTTCTTCTTCTTCTACTTCTTCTTGTTCTACTTCTACTACTACTACTTGTTCTGTTTCTACTACTACTACTTGTTCTACATCTTCTACTTCTTGTTCTACTTCTACTACTACTACTTGTTCTACATCTACTTCTTGTTCTACTTCTGCTAATACTACTTGTTCTACTTCGTGTTCTACTTCTACTACATCTTCTTCTTCTACTTCTACTTCTTGTTCTTCTTCTACTTCTTGTTTTTCTGCTACTTCTTGTTCTACTTCTACTACTTTCTGCTCTACTTCTACTACTTCTTGTTTTACTTCTACTACTTTTTGTTCTACTTATCCTACTTCTACTTCTTCTACTTCTTCTTCTACTTCTTCTTCTTCTATTTCTTGTTTTTCTTCTACTTCTTCTTCTTCTACTTCTACTTCTTGTTTTGTTCTACTTCTACTACTTCTTGTTCTACTTCTACAACTCTTGTTCTACTTCTACTACTTCTACTTCTTCTACTTCTTCTTGTTCTACTTCTTCTACTTCTTCTTGTTCTACTTCTACTACTTCTTTCTCTACTTCTTGTTCTTCTTCTTGTTCTACTTCTACTACTACTATTTCTTCTTGTTCTACTTCTACTACTACTACTTCTTCTTGATCTACTTCTACTACTTCTTCTTCTTTACTTCTTCTTTGTCTTTTTGTTCTACTTCTTCTTCGTCTTCTTTGTCTTGTAAACCATTTGTCGTTGCCAAGTATGAAGGTGTGCTCATGGCGGTGCTTCTCGGTCGTGATTGTCTCAAAAATACAAAAGTGAACTAGTTCGATGCCATGCAGAAATTGCACGACGTTGAGCTTAAGCTACAAGCAGTTGGGCCCGTAAAGGCTCTAGAAGCTCTAGAACCATTAAAACAACAGTAGGATGTCGCTTTTCAAGCAGAGTAAGGTGCTATTACAGGGGTATAGCAATTCCACAAAAGAGAATGTAATTCCAGTTTTCTGTAAAGCCAGGCCTGTACCATATGCTTTCCCAGACCAAGGCGAAAAAGAAATGATGAAACTAGAGAAGGGTGGAGTAATTTATCGGGTGCGGCACAGCACCATGAGCGACGCCGCTAGTTATTTTGGCCAAAAAAAGTGGCTAAGACTATAGAGTCACTGTGAACAGCTCCATTGATGTAGATCACCATCCCTTACCTCTTCCAGGTGACATTATTGCGTACCCAGTCGGAAGAACTGTGTTCACTGTGTTAGACTTCGCCAAAGTGTATTTACCGCTGGAGTAAGATGAGCGTGCTGAAGAACTTCTACTTGTTAAGACCCACATGCGTCGCTTTAGATATACCGGCGGTTGCCGTACGGCGTTGAGAGTGCACCTTCAATGTTTCAGGCAGTCATGGATGAGGTTTCGCAAACCATACCTGGCACAGCCTGTTACTTATACGATGTACTTATTGCTGTAAAAACCCTAACAGAGTGCTACAGTTGAATGAACGAAGTTGTAAAGGCTCTGCGCAAGCATGAAATCCGAGTAAATGTGGTGAAATACGTTGAAAAATCACATTAAACCTGGGGCACAAGATAGACTAACCAGGTCTTTATTCCACAGCGGGCAATGTGAAAGCGGTGGTTGAAGCACGCAAACCTACATTGTGACCTAGTTATGGGCGTTTCTGGGCTTGGTAAATTTCAATGCAAGATGTTTATTTAACTTGGCTGGACAACTAACATCACTTTACTAGCCTCTACGCAAATGGGGTATATTTCAATGGTCGCGTATGTGTGCTGGATGTTTCGTGCAGTGGAAGTAGTTGCTAAATATAGTGTTGTTGCTGTATGACGCAAAAAAAAAAAGAAATGCCGCTCATATGTTCTTCTGCTCATCGGCTGGGCGTGGTGTTATCGCACGTTGCGCGTGGCATTGAACGCCCAAGCGCATGCACTTCCAGATCAATGTAGCAAGCAAAGAAGAATCATACAAAACGCCTTTTACCATGTACTAAGATATGAGGTTTCAACCTGGAGCCGACTATAAGGCTTTGAAATATAGAAAATATTGTGCCAGCTGTGTTAGCTTGATTCCCAGAATCCGGAAATAAGCGTCAAACTGCAGCTGCTTACAACCCAAAAATAAATAAAAGGGCCACCCAAAAAATCTCAGCACGCTTGCCAGTCACCTGTATAAGAGTTGTGTAAGCTGATTTTCGTTCGAGCCCAAGTTTCTTTTCTATGCTAACGTAAATACCAGTCTGTTGAGCGCTAAAGGTTTGTCATTCTTAGCTATAATACTGTCACGGGGTCGTGATGTGGCCAAAGACAGGATTCTGGATGTTGAGAGAAACGGCTTATGTTCATGCCCGGTAAAGCGGAAAGTCGGATTACAGTAGCAGACTTGCAATGGTACCATCGAACGGAGCGTTGACCTTCGATCAACTGAGAAATGGCGAAGCGTGTTGGCATTTATACACGTAGTGTCGAACATTTTAGTGTTATCGCTAGTGGCTGCATAGGTTCTAGAATGATCTGCAATGTTCGCGAAGTGGGCGTGATCCTAATGAAAAGATCTACAACAGCACCGAAGCTTCGCGAACACTGCAGACGTAATTTTTGCTCAGAATCGCCTACAGTAACGGGCAATAACAAAAACTTGAGGAAGGAACGGGGCAATACAACATTTGGCAATGCAATATTTAATTAATCTCTCATAAAATTAGCCCAGAAAGTGTTTCTGGTATAATAACAGCAACACGAACATGTGGCTGTACTGACTAAGGCTGTAACTAGGGGGGAGTTGAGGGGGTTCTGACACCACCTACAACTTTTCGCACTTGAACTTTTCTGGTTATACTAAATAACGCCTTCACATCGACCACTGGTGGCCGAAGTTGGCCATTCTACACACAAACACCACCCAGAAAATTCCCGAGTACGGCCCTGATACTGGCAGACCAACCACCATAATAATTTCAAGTGTTTGATGTCACGGGAACAAGCAAATGCGATATAGTGATAATTATGATCCTGTGACACTAAGCAAAAATGGCTTGGCAGCAATGTAACAATTCATTGAGGCTGTGCAATAAACTAGTATCTTTGAGCTGTCATCAATATCAAGTACATCACGGCCAAAAAAAACCAGAACTGTGTAAAAACAGATGGTCGCATTTCAGGACATCAAAAGTTTTTATTTGTTTTAAATTATTCTAGTTCATTGCATAAGTTAATGTTCCAGAAATAAGCACAGGAAGTTTCATTGAAAAATGATGGATCATTTTGAAGCTGGGGCATTTGGACGTGGTGATATAGATAGAGACATAATTTTTGCTTGAGAACAATTCTAATGTCTGTGGATTCTTCAAATATTTTCTCATAAACTTGAATTTGAAAAATTAAAGGGTGGCAACATGCCTTAAGCTTTTAACAGCTGTGCTCCTTAGAAAATAGAAAAAAAAAAGACTGCGCCCTAGCTCGGATTACTTTTGCTGGCAATTGTTCAAAACAGTTTGGAAAACCTTCTTTTTCGCGTTTGGTTTCGTGGACAGTGAGCCCTGCAATGTCTGCAAAAAGTGGCAGCATATTCATTCTTGGTGATAAAGGTTGCCTGTAAAATAATAGCCTCGTTGCTGACATCAATCTCTGAATAATTGTTTGTGGGATAACTGAAAGCCTTTAACATTAGATGCTACAATCTGTGCAGATGCTCACGCTTAGTACTTGCCACGTGGTGATAACGAAAACACTAGATGATGCATACAACGTACGGCCCAGAATATAGAACTACAAAGTGCGAAAAACTGTGTAGTAGGGAGGAAAGTGTGCCACTCTACAACGAACTAGTGATACAAAGGCAAAATGAGCATTGTCGTGCATCCCTTCCCAGCAGTAGCTGATGCAAAATGTGCTGCTCCAGTTCAGCAGCTATTGTCTGTCACAGCAAGCATAGCATGCGATTTGAAAAGTGCATTTGTAAAAACCGCATGAAAATCAGCCATATGGCCACTGGCCACCAGAAGAAGTTTCAACTGCCCTGGGCTGCTTCTGAGGCAGCAGCAAACCTTTGTTATAATGAAATTGCAGATAAATATTCTTAGATATATTGAGGTAAAAGATATCTTTGAGTGCTACTATAGTCTACGTTCCTGAGGCTTGCATTTTTACTCCGCTAGTCTCAGGGGAAAACACGCATGAAGTGTTAATTCGTAAAGAAAAACAAAAAGTGAAGAGGAGTTTCTCAAACACACTTCAGGACTATTCCAAGTCCACACTCACTTCTAGGGCTTTCCATAGCCGAAGCACAATCTAATATCAGTACATTAAACTAAAAAGCTTACTTACTCATGTGAAAAAAAAAAAAGGCCCAGGTAAACACATGTGCTCAAGGGTATGGAAACTGGCTGAGCCCAACAGCCTATACAAAGTAATACGCGAGCATATGACACAAAGCCTAAATCACGAAATGTGACACCCTTTAAACTGAAATACACCAGCTTACAAATTTCTTGGAAGTTAGAAACCAAAACAGCGCTCAACACGCTTTCACTTTTGTAAGCCAGCTATTAGAACTGGGAAACCCATAATGTAGTAGCTGATCTTCACGATCTTCATCTTGCTAATTGTAATGAGTGTTATGCTGAGTAGCATCAGGAACATGATCATCAGAATGACTGCATGACTCATTCTGTCAGTAACATAGTCATGCAGTTCAGCGCAGCCGCATTGCATGACAATTGTGTGACACATTGAGAGCCGATGGTAAGGAGCAGCATTGAAACCAGCTGCAGTTATTGTAAACTCACATGAAACTTGCAACAATACTTCAAGTAAAAAAAAAGGCAAAGTACTAAGTCCCAGAAATGTTTGGGAGTAGCGCAACTGTACCTTTGTAAAAGTTTGGTTAAGTTTATTGTTGCACACAGTGATATCACAAACGGCTAATACCTGTAAAGAATATTGCCTTTTGCAGTATTCCGTGCAGTCATGACTATAAGACAAAACAAACAGTATTTAAAAGAGAGATTCTACTAAAAAAAAGTTTTTCAAATCCATATTTTAAGGGAATGAAATTTTTATATGGGTTTGTGCACCAATTTCAAATAAGCAATGCGTTTTATGGTGGGTTGCCCTATTCACTCTTATAGCCGCCTTAATCTATTCAAAAGTGATTTCAACTACAGAGTTTAGAACTTTTTCTTTTAAGTAGAGAACCTAAACTTGGGAAATTGGTATACTTTTGAAAAAAAAAAACTGCTTTTATTTAGTAGAATCTCCCATTTCTACACTACCTCTTTAAAGTTTTGGCATTTTTGCTGCAGGCACGAGCTCCTCCTCACCGTCAGAAGGTGTTGTGATAACATCGTGTGGTGTTGCTGCCTCGAGGCTTCGCTTTCTATCTTTGCTCGAGGCTGCGGAGCTTGTACTAGGCATTACCGGCAGTAGGAGAAGGCCGGAGCATGCCGTGCTCCTTTTGGCAACGGCGCCTTCTTCAGATGTCATACCTGCAGAAACAAAAGAGCTGTTCTAACCTGAACAACAAACGGCAACAAACGGCACTTTTTAGAGTCTACCTTCTTATCACAAGCTGATTTTGTTAACGCCATTTGAGACTGATTGAGCGGTACACAATAGAAAAATAGGCAGTGAAAATACATTCATTAGGCAGAGCACAAACAGACAAGACACGAAAGAAGAAAACGGGACAAGTGCTTGTCTAAAAATCCAGTTTTGAATACGTTCGAACTCGCCCGCCTACAAGTCCTACTAAAGAATACATTGACTCATCCTCTCTCTGCACTGAGTTCACAATGATGAAGGGTGCGAGTCTATATATAAAATAGAGTGAGTGAAAGACTATTAACAAAAGCTGGTCATACTTACAAATGTGAGCGATTATTGGTAAATCACAGTGGACACAAGTAACTGTTAGTGACTAGAAATAAATGCACCTATGAACACAAATGAACCCTAATGATTGTGAATAGAAGCAATAGTGAAAGTGAGAATTAGTGAGTACGAGTAGACACAAGCATAAATGTAACAACACACGAGTGAGCACATGGCCTACCAAAATGTTGGTCAGTAAGTACGAATGAGTATACACCAAGTCTACTGATCATGGTACCTAATTACCTATTTCAATTGTGCAATATCAAATACTTCCGCGTCCCTATTTGTACCCATCTAAGCGCTGGCGTCCAAGAAGACGACCAATCCACACAAGACGCGCATCACGAAAAACAGATGTTCTTTTGGCCGAGTCCACCTTTGGTGTCTCTGAGAGAACAGAGTCTTTCTGTTTGTTACAATAACGACCCCGTACTTTGCAAACTGCGACACTGGTGGAGGTGCTGGGTACCGTCGCCTTATGATCGCCAGTCCTGTGGGCAGCCCCATTTCCAGCCCCACAAGGCGCCCACCCATGAATTATCCGCTACACTTCTCAAGTCGTCGCCATCAAGGCCTGCCCCCCCTCGCCCCCGAATTCAACCCCTTATAAGGACCACCTTTGTCAACGGACACCCCTGTTCAAGAAATGGCTTCATCAAACAACCCAACACAAGTAACAGTCCAGAACCTTCGTAATTCCTGAGCCTTTTCATGGTCACGAAAACGAAGATGCGGAAGACTGGCAAGAGCAGTTTGATCTGGTAGCAAAGTATAACCATTTGATCTCTAACGATGAGATGCTATTCAAGGTATACTTCGCGCTTGAAGACAACACTAAGAAGTGGTTCATAAACCGCGAGAGAACTTCGACAACGTAGGACGAGTTTCGCCGTCAGCTAATTGATACCTTCGGGAGTCAAGATCGATGTGAAAATGCCCAACGCCTACATGAATCGCGCATTCAACAGCCCAACGAGAGAGTCGTGATGTATGCTGAAGATATGGCACGTTTGTTTCACAGCGCAGATCCCAACATGTCCGAAGGGCTCAGTCATCTCATGCGCAGCGTCAAAGAAGAACTCTACGCTAGCTTTGGGCGCAATCCTCGGACAATAGTGGACTAGTTTATTAGGGACGCAACAGCAATCGAGCGGGCATCGCAACAGCGGTACGAGCAATACTATAGCCTCATGACTAGTGCTTTTGTAGGTGCCGGCTCTTTGACCACGCCTGATAAGAGCTGACTACCCCAAATGATTGGCAGATTGTGGGTGAAGAGATTTCCAAAGAGAACGCAAAGCAACCACGACTGAAGCCGAAGGTCACGGTTGCCTTCGTCGCTGAACTTGTGCGCCACAAATTACGACAGGCATTTACTTAACCTGAGCCTCGTTCGGAAGTGTCTACCAGCTGAACGCATACAGCTACGTAGATGCTGTTTGTCGCCAGTTGTCTACTGAGCTCAATACCAGCCTAACGCATACAGCTATGTAGACGCTGTTTGTCGCCTGTTGTCTACTGAGCGCAATACCAGCCGAACGCATACAGCTATGCGGACACTATTCCTGGTCCGTTGTTTGTGCCAGTGCCACAGTATCATCAGCCACCCCCTATTGCATCCTCGACCCAACGGGATTCTGTTAGGCGACCCCCACTGCAAAAGACTGATATATGGCGGACTTCAGATCACCGTCCTTTGTGGTATGATTGTGGGGAGCCGGGACATATTTATCGTTATAGCTCTTATCAGCCAGCTGGACACCATATCAGTCAGCCAGATACTTCACGACAAAAGTTTGACGAAAGCGGTGCCTCCTTTCATGACAACTCTACCAGCTGGCAACAAAGCTCCTCGAACCTGCAAACACTTCACCATCACCAGCCCGTTCTTCTTCCCCAAGCTGCCGAAGTTTTGCTGATGCACCAGAGGTCGGTCTCCCAGACCACTAAAAGCAGCGACCTCCGGGGGAAGGTTCCAGGACCTCAAATTGCCTAAAATCACCCATCATTGCCGAAAGCAGACGACACCAACAAAGGAAATCACATGGAGAACACTCTGACTATTGACCACACTTTGACGATTGACGGGCAAGAAGTGATGGCCTTGGTTGACACTGACTGGCGCTGACTTTTCTATCATGAGTGAGCCACTGGCCAACAAACTCAAAGTCAGAATGGAATGGACAGGCCCTTACATTTGCAATGCTATATATATATCTCGCCCGAGGGAGGGGGAGTATACAGTATGTCGACCGCGGGGGGAGGGGGGAAGGTATTGCGATAGCAATTATACGAACACTTCCAGCGTAATTTCGGGGTCGCCGCTGAACTGTACAAAATCCAAACCGATAACATCACTTACGCATTGTCTCTTTCATGTGCGAGTGAAAGTTCCCTAGCGTTAGGGACAAACACATCTGAAGCAGAGAATAAACGACCCGGCAGTCACCGTTGCGCGAAGGGCACATGCTATCGATCGCTCCGCGTGCCAAGCCTGTCGTCGCTTGCTTATGAGTTATTGCAAGGCCTGTAGCCGCTTGCTTACGAGTTATTTCGTCAGGCACGGGACCATAGTACAGTCCTGCCAACCACTCGCTTGCCCCAGCTCGGCCTTCTCCGCTCGTAGCCCAGACGCGTAAGAAAAGAAAAGAGGTAGTGTCAGGCACTCTTTTCGGCAACCTTTGCGGTTGACCAAGGAGACCTATTTAAATTTGGCCAAGAAGACCTACGCATACCAAGCGATTGAATGATGAGCACGTCTCGATCTTGAAATTTGATGTCAATGCTCCTTTAAAAAAACCCTGCCATTAGGTTCGATGAAATCTTGCGGAAGCATGGTTCATTCATCTCCTTGAGGGAGAGGGGAAAGGGGACGCATAAAGGAAAGATAGAGAAAGCGTGTGGTGAGGTTTGGGCATCACCTGAGCAAGGATTTGTCACCCAATCAACCTTGTCCACACCTTCCTCTAAATTACATCGGCTCCACAGTCGCATTAGCTTGCTGAAAATAAGGTAGAATTTCAACCTTCGCACATTCGCGACATGTCTTTATATTAAGTTTATTGTTCGAGAACAGTTCGCCAAACGAAACCATTCCTTCTTTTTCAAGTGAATGGGGCAACAACCAGGGCCATATGGCAGCTCAGCTGAAGAGTAGTGGGATGTACGATAAAAAAACCGCGAAAAAAATCCCCCAACCCCTCAAACAGAAACTTAACAAGTCAAACTTAACAATGCCCTACCATGGAGGACTACAGGGCGTAACAACAGGCATTTTTGTATACATCCTCCACCTGTATACAGCCCCCGAGGCCGGGTTTTAGCCCGCCAAATGGGGTCGAGCAGCGCAATGCCCAAGCCACTCGCCCACCTCGGTGGTTGGTGATGTAGGTTTTTTTGGCCCTAATATACTTGCTGACACTAGAAGTGAACAACGACGATGATGAAGAAGATAGTGTTTGTTAATGATGATGAACATGGAGGTCATGATGCAGGAAAATAGAAACAGAACGATAGAAGCAGGAGAAGAACAAGACGATGAAGAATAAGAAATTGTATCGTGCTGGGTCATGCTGACCATGACTCATGATGCGCACTCCGGTGCGCACCGACCGATTATGCCTAATATAAGCGGCGACAATAAACCCGGCAAGGCATTGCTGCATCCTGCTTCATCGGTGACCGTCTCAGTCTTTGATCAGCCTACCTGGGTCTGATACATGGTGTCAGAAGTGGGATCGACGGCGGATGCTACCACATCGCTTCGCCGGTGCCGACAATCATGGAACTACTGAAGCCACCGGACCGACTATGCCTGACAGGAAATGTTCAGAAGAACTGGCAGCTTTTTAAACAAAAGTTCGAATTGTTTCTACAAGCAACAGAGCCAGCTACACGACTGACAGAAGCTGCTAGAACAGCCAGGCTCCTGACTGCTGCTGGGGACGACGCTTTAGAAGTCTTCAATAACTTTACATTCGCAGAAGGCGAGAACAAGCAAGACTACCAGACTGTGGTAAAGAAATTTGAAGAGTACTGTGCAGAGCAGCAAAACGAAGTCTACGAAAGATATGTCTTCAGGACAAGGACGCAAGATGAAGCTGAACCAGTGGAACATTTCATAAGAGACCTGCGCAAGCAAGCAAGGTATTGCAACTTCGGTCCGCTTGCTGACTCGATGATACGCGACCAAATCGTATTTGGCTCCTGGAACACTAAACTGAGGGAAAAGATGCTACGCGAGAAGGACTTGACGCTCCAGAAGGCCGAACAAATCTGCAAAGCAGCAGAGCTCGCGAACAAGCAAAACGAAGCATGGCAAGGTAACGAAGCAAGAGTGGACGCCACCGAAAAACGTTACCTACATCGCACCCAAGGCCGGAAAGCTCCTGTCCAGTGCTGCAAGTGCAATCGAAGACATGAGCCTAGGAAATGTCCCGCCTTTGGCAAAATATGCCGCGCCTGCGCAGGCCGAAATCATTTTGCGGTTTGTTGCAGAAAGTATGAGGTCGACGAAGTACAAGAGGAAAAGGAAGACTTTGCAATCTTGGACGTCACCGTGTGCGGAATCCAGAAAACAGATTGGATTGTTAAGGCCCAAGTTGGACAGCAAGAAGTTGCATTCAAAGTAGACACTGGTTCCCAAGCCAATTTATTACCACTGTCAGTGTACAAAAGATTCCGAACGAATCCACCCCTCAGGGCAAGTAATTCCGTTTTACGATCCTATAGCGGAAACGCTATCATGCACTACGGAGTGACAACTCAGGTGATTACGATCAACGAGCGTCGGTGCCTTGCAGATTTCTTCGTTGTGAAGCGGGGCCAGAGTATATTAGGTCTCGAACTGGCTGAATCTCTAGCACTTGTCTCCAGGGTGGTTGATTTCGTAACCACTGAAGGGATGACTCCAATGACGCAACGGTCTCTCCCAACGACGCAGAAATTCAGCCACCTCTTCGAAGGCACTGGGTGCGTGAAGCGGCAATATCGTATGGTACTACATGACGATGCGGTTCCAGTGATCCATGCAGCGCGACGCGTTCCTTTGGCCTTACGGGAACCCCTATAGAAAGAGCTGGTGCGCATGGAACAGGCGAACATCATCTGCAAGGTGGACGAACCAACTGATTGGGTAAGCCCGCTTGTTATTGTAAGAAGAAAAGACGGTAGCCTCAGGGTATGCATGGATCCAAGAAGCGTAAACGCATGCTTGAAACGCGAACACTACCAGATGCCACAACGCGAAGACATTGAGGCGGAGCTGTCTGGTGCGAATTTCTTCAGTCGACTAGACGCTAACGCAGGGTTTCACCAAATTCCCCTTGATGAACCTACCTCAAAGATATGCACGTTCTCCACGCCGTTCGGGCGCTACCGATTTCTTAGACTTCCATTTGGCATTGCATCTGCCCCCGAAGTCTTCCAGAAAACACTGAGCGAGATTTTTGACCATTTACCCGGAGTTAGAGTGTACATTGATGACATTCTCGTGTGGGGAGCAACCAAGCAAGAGCATGACAGTCGCCTTCAAGCCGCTCTATGCGCAGCCCAACGCGCAGGGCTAACATTCAACAGGGCGAAGTGCCAGTTTGGAGTGCAGAAGATAGTTTTCTTGGGCGATGTTATCAGCTCAGCAGGAATTCGTCCAAATGCAGCTCTTGTAGACTGTTTGAGCAAAATGCCCGTACCAACTGAAAAACTTGCCGTACAACGTATGCTTGGAGTAATAAACTATTTTGGAAAATATGTGCCAACTCTCGCTGATAGAACGAAGCTTCTTCGAAGCCTGATACGGAAGGACACCGTATTTGACTGGACCGAAAAACACGCTCAGGAATGGCACGCAGTCTGCGAAGCGCTGCGCACTGCCCCGCTCCTCGCTATATTCGACCCCGCGAAAGAGACAAAGATAACGGCAGACGCATCTAAGGATGGCATAGGGGCCGCACTGCTCCAGCGACACTCCAGTGGCTGGCGTCCTATCGCCTACGCGTCACGAGCCATGACCGACGTTGAAAAGCGTTATTCTCAAATAGAGAAAGAAGCGATGGGTATAGCATACGGTTGCGAGAAGTTCCACCAGTTTGTGTACGGTAGGAAAATTGTGATCGACACCGATCACAAACCGTTGCTAGCCATTTCGTCCAAAGATATCGGGAACATGCCCCCAAGACTTCAAAGATTTTTTCTGCGCTTATTAATATACGACTATGTTCTACAGTTTGTTCCAGGCAAAGAATTGGTCCTTGCTGACATGCTCTCAAGGGCCACACCGTCAGAGCGTGAAGACACAGTGGATTTTGGCGACATTCAAGTACACGCAGTGGCCGTTTTGTCATCTTTAGTGAGTGAAAGAACGAAACAGCTTTTGTCTCGGGAAACATCTAACGACCCGGAGCTACGTGCGGTAGTAGAAAGCTTGTCGTTAAACAAAGACTTCGAAGGAACACTCAAGCCGTTCGCCTCTGAACTTTCAGTTGTCGACGGAATTCTTCTGAAGGGCTGTAAAGTAGTTATACCAAAGAAACTGCGTCCAGAAACCCTAAGCCGCATTCACGAGGGCCATCTTGGTTTAAATAAGTGCAAAGCTAGGGCACGGCGTTTAGTATTTTGGCCTGGTTTGAACTCTGACATTGCTGACGTTGTACGGAATTGTGCTGTCTGTAAAACCTATGCGTACAAACAACCGGACGAGCCCCTCTTGCTACGAACCCCTCCTGATCACCCTTGGTACCGAGTGGGCGTAGATCTTTTTTGTTATGCTGGAGCCACGTACCTTGCTGTTTTTGATGCCTATTCAAATTTTCCAGAAGTTGAAAAACTCGAGGAGACATTGGCAACTGCGGTTATCGACAAGCTGGCAGCCATCTTTGCAAGGTATGGAATACCGATGGAAGTCTGCACAGACAACGGCCCCCAGTTCGCAAGTCACCAATTCGCCACGTTCTCCAGACGGTACGATTTCAAACATATAACTTCGAGCCCAATGTTTCCACGTTCCAACGGGCTAGCAGAAAAGGGTGTCCAAATTATAAAGCGGCTGCTTAAGAAGACTGGGACCACACATGAAGATTTTTGGCTTGGGTTACTTGGTTACCGCTCTGCTTCCTTGCAGGATGGCCGGTCGCCGGCGGAACTTCTGCAGGGCAGGCCTCTACGCACTAGGATCCCCGACTTCAACCTGCAGCCCAAGAGTCCTGTAAAAAAGCGCCAGCAGACGTCGTCTGGACGACCGCTGAGACCACTCCTACCGGGAGACGTGGTTCGCGTGAAAGGCCAGGCTTGGTCTCAAAAGGCTAAGGTATTGGGAAAAGTAGCCCCGAGGTCCTACAACGTCGCAACAGGAGAGGGGAGAACGCTGCGGCGTAACCGCCAACAGCTGCTGGCAACCTCGGAGCCATTTACGTACTCCAGCGACAGTGACACTGACGTCGGAGATGATGACGCAGAAGAGCCTCCACATCAGAGCCCGCCTCGCGTGACTTCGCCGGCACCTAGAAGATCCTCGCGCATTAGGGAGGAACCAAGACGTTTAGCATACGGCCCCAACTTTGCTCAAATAGTTTAGCGGCTAGTTCCGGCGGAATACTGTTGAATTTGTATTTTTTCTATCGCATTGCACTTCTTTTTTACGCCTTGTTAAAAAAAAAAAAAAGGATGGGAGATGTATCGTGCTGGGTCATGCTGACCATGACTCATGATGCGCACTCCGGTGCGCACCGACCGATTATGCCTAATATAAGCGGCGACAATAAACCCGGCAAGGCATTGCTGCATCCTGCTTCATCGGTGACCGTCTCAGTCTTTGATCAGCCTACCTGGGTCTGATACAGAAATGTGTGGACGTTCTTGATTGAGCGCAGTGGTGCGTTACTTGTGCATACTGGCCCGCGATAATGAAATCGTGGACTGATTTCCACTGAGCGATATTCTCGCGGAGAACATCAAATAACGTTTATTTCTCTGTGCTATTTTACTGGTGTCTTTTTGTTTCGTTGCTTAGTAACCATATCTGGTAATTTTCGTAGTGCGTATGAGCTACAATTGAATGTTTAAAAGTGATTCGGGGAACCAAGCACGCCTGCGTGCATGGTTTAAACGTCAGTATTGCGGGTGACTAAATACACGGCTTTGATGGCTTGCCTGCCAAGCATACATTTACCAAGTCTTCAGTGAAGGAAGATGGGACATCGGGTTGTGTGTACGTACAATAGCTTATTAAGCTTATGGAGCGGGTTTTCTTTATTGCTTCCAGGCAAATCCGGTATTTCTTTAACGCTGCGGCCTCTTGAAGTACTTCAGTTGGTATACATGCAGTTTGAAGGAGTTTCTCTTGCTCAATTATATACTCGTAAATGTCGTTGCACTTCCCACGGAAGTTCAACTGAAGTGGCTTAAAGCGTCTCGTAGCCAATGCCAGCCACCACTGTATTGCTTTTTGCAGGCGATTTGTTCGATTTTCGTGTTCCTTACCGTAAGACGCGTTGGGCTTGCGTTGTAGCGCATGAAGATTTCTAACTATATAGGGTCTGAATTGAATCCGGGACATGAAGTTTTCGCGACAAGGATGGCGTGAGACTCGGGACGCTTCCTGCGGCACAGGTCCGGAAAAAGTTGTGACTGTTTGTGAGATACTTTTGATCAGATGCAGACGCGACCGTTGATCAGATGCAGACGCGAGAAGCATGCTGACACCACGTGTTTTTGCTGCTTGCCAAGGGTGCATGCTGCGATTCCTGGCCAGGGTATAAATACAGAAGCATTCAGTTCTTGTTCTTGCCTTGAAGTGTATTTTATTCGCACTTATGTACGATAGTACAATGGCGACGAAGATGGAATCGTTGATTGCACTTAGATTCTGACACCAGAGTAATGGGATCTGGATTCCCAGCCTTCGACGACGCTCTTAGTAGCTGGATCACAAATTGTGTGCGCTTTGAAGCTTATTTTTTATTAACATCATCATTTGGCACCTACGCATGGAGTGAGGCAGCCCTCAGATTACTGTTATATTTAACTCTGATAGGGCAGAGCGACCCATTAGCAACTGTGCTTCAGTTGCCAAAAAGCCGCACTTGCGGCAAAGGGGTTATATAATCCCAACACGTGCTGATCGAAGTTAGTTTATAACCGCCGTTGACCGTTGATGAACTTCACATCCCAAACCCAAGTGCGCTGGTGTTCACGCTCCAAACTCAAGTCCCCAGAATCCTAACAGACTCACTTGCCCATGTTCCAGGGTATGTCAAGGTGACTGATGACACAGTCGGATAGATGGGCGTGCCGGTCGCATCTGTTATTTTCATTAGCATATCGGGAATTAGATATTTCGTTCGCTTAGCCTCGTGTCTTCCGAAAGCTTCGCCAGCGTACTCACGACCTGGACATCAAGAATGACCCATTGGCCGTCTCTAGAAAGCACTAAGTCGGGGATCTTTGTACCCTGCGATGTTTGGTAATGCGGCTCCTCACGAACAGCCATTCTTTTTTCGTTAACGTTCTCGCCAAATAACGAACTATAATGTGGTGACGTTGGATTACTTGGTGATGTGTACGGTGGCAACGCTGCAAAGTATGACCCAAACACTTGTCTGTGTCACATCCAGCGCGACTGCGTTTTGAGATGTTCTGGCCACGTTGAAAGTGGATGAGATTGGAGATTGTGGCGATGTGAAACTTGGCTAGGTCAATGAACTCCCTTCCTTTCAGAAACGTTGTCCCCTCGTCAATCCACGTCATTGGATCCGGGGCAGTGGGACATTGGGACAGCGGCCTGCCATCAAAACTCGAATGCAGGTTCCTCGTCCAGTACTTGCGGGCAGCTGCCACAGAATTAATGACGTCGGCTCCAAACGGGGTTAAGTCCTCTGCCTGCCTTAAGGCCTTCCGAATGAAATCCTTGGTGCCGCAACCATGCATTGATAATGATCACGGTAGAGCAGTCGCTTGACACTGTTGGTTTTCATGTAAGGAATTGAAGTTCTTAGGCACATTAGTCCCAGGCTCTGAATGAAGGCTCTCTGACGACAGTCGAGTTTAATCACTGACATTAGGCAATGTATAAAAATCTTATGCAATAGCCTCGTTAAAATGTGGGAGACATTGATTGGGCGATGCAATGCAGCCGAGGAAGCGCCAGGCATTTTTGGAATTAAAATGGTCCTGGCATTACACAATAATAATGACAGTCGTCTCTGGAGGATCAGGGGGTTCAGAAGAACCCTTAAAGAAGCATAGCACAGGCGTACATATCCCAGCTTCATCAGACGATGGCCCGGCTTCATCCAGGATGTTTCGAATACAAAACGAGCGATTTTTCCGGAAGAAGTTTTGGCATTGCGCACACTCTCTTCTTTACTTTACGATGGCTTTCATCAGTCATGGCCAACGTGCGACCGCTCTGGACCCTCCTATCTGTAGTGAAGACTTCTAGCAGGTAAGTTTTGAGTGTCATTGCAACGTTCCATCCATCCAGGAACCTCTTTCTTAATTCTTATAGTATGAAAGCTTGAAAGGAACGAGGTGGCTGTTTCCCCCCCAAGGTTTGCAGCTCATCACATATAGCAGTTGGGGGAGGAGGGTCCGCCTGTGAAGATACAGTGTTGCACGGAGCACTTGTATCCTCTTGAGCTAGTATATACATTGACGAAGAAGCACAAACGGCTTGGCTTTGATCGTCACCATCTCTCCTATTTTGCAGTTCTTTCACCAGATTCCGGTAGCGCACTTGCCGGCTGTGGGACTTGATGCCATCGGAAGTTCTTGTCGGAATCCTGCTCGCCAATCGCTGGTTGATATTTTGAACACTCTCGTTTTGGAGTTGGACTCTACAGACTGCTAGAAGGTACCCTTCCTCCTTTTTCTATCTTGGTTTGAATCGCTCAAAATCTATGGCAGCATTATAAGCCTCGATATGTGCATGGTGTCTATGTTGGCTTAGGGCAATTTTGACTTGAAGTATCTGCCGCATTCAGGGCAAGCGTAGTGGTCCATCTCATTGTCTGGAACTGTGTTTGTTGCCACCATTGTCGTATCACCTTTAATGTGTGTGAGGGGAGGAATTCCAGTGGAGACACCCTCGCAGAACGCGGAGTCCTCACTTCCAATCTCAGATTCAGAGTCCGAGCATAGGTCGGGTGGTAAGATCCGCCGACCTCTCGGCCTTGCGCCCGTGCTCCGCCATTCTGACCCTTTGTTGCCGCTGGCAGGTCCGTGCGCAACTGCTGTGGTCCGCACAGAAGGTGCTGGAGAGCCTGATGGGGCCGTGCCGACAAACAAGCCTGACGGGAAACGAGTTTACTGATGCAGATAGCCCCGCCGCGGTGGTCTTGTGGCTCAGGTACTCGGCTGCTGACCCGCAGCTCACGGGATTAAATCCCGGCTGTGGCGGCTGCATTTCCGATGGAGGCAGAAATGTTGTAGGCCCGTGTGCTCCGATTTAGGGGCACGTTAAAGAACCCCAGGTGGTCTAAATCTCCGGAGCCCTCCACTACGGCGTCTCTCACAATCATATGGTGGTTTGGGGATGTTAAACCCCACATATAAATGAGTTACCGGCGCAGATAAGCACAGAGTTTTATCATTGAGCGACAGCGTCATCAGGATTTTGCAAAGGCACCACAGGGGGATTCCCACCAACTCTGACGCATGGCGACCTTGTGAAATGCCTATAAGACCATTTCAATCCTCAAGCAAACGAAATAGTCACAAGCTATTCCTTATTCATCCGAAGGCAAGAAGAGCTAGAAAGCGTCTAGGACTGCACTGCTGATCGGAGAAGACTAGCTGTAAGTCGTATTCATTCGTCGTGCTGGGCCTGAGTGAGCGAATCACATTGGTAGGCCGGTATGTTGTATTGACCACGCCACAAACGCGTAATGCACTGAAGTCATCGCACTAATCGGGGCGTTACGTCAAATAAAGAACAAGGGCTCGGTCGCCACCGTCCGTGTATACACGGATTGCTTGTCCCTTCTCCAGGCACTCTCGTGGTTCTGGACTACTGACCCGTGAATCCGATAACTAAATATTTTCTTGTGGGATATTTTAGCTGCCACCTCGATTGCACTCTACCATGTGCCAGGGAATTAGGGACTTTTTGGCAATGAAATGGCTGATTTTCTCGCTGGTGGACATGTGGCCCGATCGAGTGACATGAAGCAGGCTCCCCTCCCTCCGAGGGCGGTCCGCAGTGCCTTAGGAAGGCAGAAACTTCGGTGTTGGAAGCTCGACTGGACGGATAATAATGCCGACGCTGACCTATTGAAATGGGTTCCCCACGTCTTAGATGCAGCTCTTTGGTTCCCACCTAACAAAGCCCCCATCACCCTTGTAATGGGGCGTGGTCGGTTCTGCTTCTATTTTCACAGGTTTAACTTGTTTCCAGAACCGGTCTGTTCGTGCGGCAACCATCCTGTCACTTGGACCCCAGCCTTAACGAAAGCGTTCAAAGACTGCAAAACTGCCCTCTGCAGGGGATCAACTGCTACTATGGTAGCAGTTGATTCCCTGTAGATTTCTTCCAAAATGTTTATATATACTTGATCGACGCCCTTATTCCGCATTGTCTGCATGACGGCTGATATTTCTTTTGAATCAAACGTATTCTCGTATTCTTTGAAGGCTATGTATAGTGCTTGGTTATATTCTGAGGATTTCTCTATTACCTGATTGATAGTATGAATGTGGTTGATTGTTGAGTAGCCTGTTTGAAATCCTGCTTGTTACTTTGGTTGAATGAATTCTAATGTTTTCTTTACTCTGTTAGCAATTACCTTTGTAAATAGCTTGTATACTACAGAGAGCAAGCTAATCGGCCTGTAATTCTTCAAGTCCTTGTCATCTCCTTTCTTATGCATTAAGATGATGTTAGCGTTCTTCCAAGACTCTAGTACCCCTCCCGTCAGGAGACACCTCAAAAACAGGGTGGCTAGTTTTTCTAACACAATTTGTCCTCCATCTTTCAGCAGATCTGATGGTATCTGATCCTCACCAGCAGCTTTGTCTCTTTGCATGCTCTCCAAAGCTTTTCTGACTTCTATCATTACTGGTGGGGTGTCATCTGGGTTATTGCTAGTTCTTATAGTATTAAGGTCGTGGTTGTCTCGGCTACTGTACAGATCTCTGTAAAACTCCTCCGCTATTTTAACTATCCTATCCATATTGGTAGTTATTTTGCCTTCTTTGCCCCTTAGTACATACATCCGATTTTTGCCTATCCCAAGTTTTCTCTTCACTGCTTTGATGCTTCCTCCGTTTTTCAGAGCGTGTTCAATTCTCTCCATGTTATACCTTCTTACATCGGATACCTTATGCCTATAATCAGCTTCGAAAGCTCTTCCAGTTCTATTTTGTCTATTGTACTTGAGACTTTCATGATTTGACGCTTCTTAATGAGATTCTTCGTTTCCTGGGAAAGCTTGCCAGTGTCCCGTCTAACTACCCTGCCTCCAACTTCCACTGCACACTCCGTAATGATACTCGTCAGATTATCATTCATTGTATCTATGCTAAGGTTGGTCTCCTCACTAAGAGCCGAGTACCTGTTTTGAAGCGAGACTCTGAATTCTTGTACTTTCCCTCTCAGTGCTAGCTCATTGGTTGGCTTCGTGTGTATCAGTTTCTGTCGTTCCTTCCTCGAATCTAGGCAAATTCGAGACCGTACTATTCTATGGTCACTGCATCGTACCTTGCCAACCACTTTCACGTCCTGCACGATGCCTGGGTGTGCACTCATTATAAAGTCTATTTCGTTCTTATTTTCGCCATTAGGGCTCCTCCATGTCCACTTGCGGTTTCCTCGTTTTCGGTAGAAGGTATTCAAAATTCGTAAGTTATTGCGTTCTGCGAATTCTACTAGTAGCTCTCCTCTGGCGTTTCTAGTACCGATGCCATAATCTCCTACTGCCTGGTCTCCCGCCTGCTTCTTCCCTACCTTTGCATTAAAGTCTCCCATCAGTATAGTATACTGTGTTTTTACCTTACTCATTGCCGATTCCACGTCTTCATAGAAGCTTTCAACTGAAGCGTCATTATGGCTGGATGTAGGCACGTAAGCCTGTACCACCTTCATCTTGTATCTCTTATTCAGTTTAAATAAAATACCTACCACCCTTTCATTAATGCTATAGTATTCCTCTATGTTGCCAGCTATGTTTCTGTGAATTAGGAACCCCACTCCCAGTTCTCTTCTGTCAGCCAAGCCCCGATAGCAAAGGACATGTCCATTCTGTAGCACCGTATAGGCCTCATCTGTCCTCTTAAACTCACTGAGCCCTATTATATTCCATTTAACACCCTCCAGCTCCTCGAACAGTACAGCTAGACTTCCCTCACTAGATAAGGTTCTAGCGTTAAACATTGCCAAGTTCAGGTTCCAATGGCGGCCTGTCCGGATCTAGATATTCTTAGCACCCTCTGCTGCGTTGCAGATCTGACCGCCACCGTGGTCAGTTGCTTCGCAGCTGCTGGGGACGGAGGGCCGTGGGTTATTTGAGGTATGCATGTGGGAGGTAGTGGCCAGATACTGTACCAGGGTGGCCAATCCTTCTCTGGTGAGGGAGTGCGTTCCCGGCGGTGGTTACCGGTGAGGCCCCACCCCAGGCCTCGTAATGCAGTTCCATCTCCCCGCGAATTTTTGTTTTTATTCGGTTGGGAGCTGCGCGGCACCGGGAGTTGAGCCACGGACCTTTTGCATGCGAGGCGGATGCTCTAACCACTACGCCATCGCTGCTTCTCATTTTTATAATTTTTATAATTGTTCCTCGTTAAAAAAAAATCCTTAATTTGACTTTCAGGAGGAAGGGGGGGCTAGCACAACCCTCTGTCAGTGGGACTGATACACTCTTTATGTGTGCACGTCCATACGCATGTAAGAATGCTCAGCCCTGCCTTAAGTGAACACCAGAACTGCATTGGTGATGACAAAGACATAAGGTAAGCACTGAAGGAGGCGAGAACTGCAATTGCAGCACAACAACGATAACAGGAAAATTCAGAATTACTCGCATGCTTTCCTGCTATAGATTACTGACAGAAAGACAACAGATTCGCTACTGAGCAATATATACAGAGCAAGAGAGATTAAACAGGGCAAATGAACAGACCGATCAAATGCAGTATTTCCCGTGAGAGAGCTGCCAATATTTGCAAGCATGCTGCTATCAATAATGGCATTTCCACTCCTTGGAATTGCTTCACTACACAGACTAAGGTTAGCCTTTCTAGCAATGCTAGTAATTATTGTTTTTGTTTTGGCATCTTTCGTCCCAAAAGGCCACTGAGAAAATGACACTGGCATAGATAAATGCAAAAGAAAGCCAGACAATACATATGTCTAGTTTACAGCCATGTACCACTATGCATAGGCTTCTTTTGTACATATTTTCATGCAGCCCTCAGATGGCACAAGTCAGCAGCAAAATAATGAGGCTCCTCAGTTTTCTTATTACAGGAGTTTAATGTATCTCTCCTATTGATGGGCATACACATGGGAAATGGCCTTTCTTGGTGTTTTCACTTGGAAGCTTTAAGGCTTGTACAATAATAGCAGAATCAAAGCCTGGCAGTAGAAATATTATATTATACATCTAGCGAACTTTTCTTAACATTTACAATTACTCTAAAGCAGAACAAAAAAAAAACAAAAAAAAAACAGATAATAAGAATACAGTGGCAAGGCTGCATTGGTGGTACAGTGCAGCTTATCATCCTGATTCCATCATGCCCATTAATGGTTAAAATGGCAGCGGCAACTACTTGCTCATAGTGCCAAGTGCATTATACGAATCTCTACAGAAAAATAAATAAAGAAACACACAAGAAAAAACCAAGGAAGCAAGCAAGTGAACAGAAAAACTGCCGTTTTTTTCCCGTTTTATTTACACAGGAAATACCTCATGGTTCAGTTCTATATCCTCACAGAGCTTGTATATAAGCACAAAAGCCGTGCTAAGGCCCCGAGGTCACTGACATGGCCACATTGATAACAATAGGGCTACCAACTGGTGGCGAGAGAGGCTCGCGAAACTCCCTCGCAAGATTATGCACCGCCTCAACCGTCAAACACCACCAGTATACAGACAAGAAATGTAACCACGAGGTAGCCACACATACAATCTCCTTTCACTTGACACACACGCGCACACACACACATTTTTACAGTATATACAAATCCTCCCCCTACCTACACGGTGGGTGTGTGTGCACATTTGAGCAGATGATGTGGGACTACCCCCACATACCGAAGGAACTCAAAGTGCGAACCCTCCCAAGACAGAACTTTTGTTCTGCCATCAAAAGCACGTATCATCACTGTCAGCACGTCATCACCATGATGCCGCGAGCAGGTGCTCCCTGCCTTTTCTAAAGTGGGAGCGGCCCGCAAGTAGGGAGGGAGGTAACACCCGCATCTTCTCCCCCAGTGATGTTATCTATATATCCATCTATTTACACAGTTAACTTCATAACAAAGATAATTACAATTTCTTTAGCTCAATTGCAGTCCATGGAAAGCAAAAAAACTGGGCACACTTGTATTTTTCCACAGCATGATTCGTGCCACTGTGCACCAGTGGCCCTTTCCTCACACACAAACTACTCCAAGTTGGCAACTGTGTTGTGACTGTTTTGGTTTTTTTGTTTCCTTTTCCCATTGTATTTTAGTAGCACTCTATTTTGTACAAGTAAAGCTTATGTAAAATTCTCTGCCATGCTTTGCTCATGCTGACACAAAGATAACACAACTAAACCTCACTATTTAAAATATGTAATTTCTTTTACATTATTGAAAGATTGTTAGGTTGAATTTTGACAATTCATACAAACTATAAGAGTTAAAAAACTCACTTTGGTATGGAAAGTGCTGCAGGAATGTTCGTATAAATTGTCAGTAAGAAAAGAAACAAATAGTTTAAGTGACGTAAAAAGTCAATCTTACTGAAGCTCAGAACTAAACCAGAGACCATATTTCATGCTGCACTGACAAAGTACTCTTCAATGCTACTGTATGTCACGCATAAATCCAAGATATAGAGGTCCAATCCATGTGCTGTGGTAATAAAGGTTGAAATAAGTCATTGCACTCATTGCGCCTTCACGGCTTGTCGGAAACTTGGGTGTTGCCCTGAGTTATTTGATGCCACTGCTATCATGTAGAATGTTTGAAACTAATTGCTCTTGAAAGAGTCCTACTAACATACAACAGAGAAAACTGTCACACATGACGGAGAAACAAGAGCTACGATGTAAAATTGCACGAAGGGATGGCGACGGCAATTCTGCTGATGGTGACCATAGTTTTATTGACAATAAGCGTCAAACTGCAGCTGCTTACAACCCAAAAATAAATAAAAGGGCCACCCACAAAATCTCAGCACGCTTGCCAATCACCTGTATAAGAGTTGTGTAAGCTGATTTTTGTTCGAGCCTAAGTTTCTTTTCTGTGCTAACGTAAATACCAGTCTGTTGAGCGCTAAAGGTTTGTCATTTTTAACTATAAAACTGTCACGGGGTCGTGATGTGGCCAAAGACAGGATTCTGGATGTTGAGAGAAACTGCTTATGTTCATGCCCGGTAAAGCGGAAAGTCGGATTACAGTAGCAGACTTGCAATGATACCGGCGAACGGAGCGTTGACCTTCCATCAACTGAGAAATGGCGAAGCGTGTTGGCATTTATACACGTAGTGTCGAACATTTTAGTGTTATCGCTAGTGGCTGCATAGGTTCTATAATGATCTGCAATGTTCGCGAAGTGGGCGTGATCCTAATGAAAGGATCTACAACAGCCCCGAAGCTTCGCGAACACTGCAGACGTAATTTTTGCTCAGAATCGCCTACAGTAACGGGCAATAACAAAAACTTGAGGAAGGAGCGTGGCAATACGACATTTGGCAATGCAATATTTAATTAATCTCTCATAAAATTAGCCCAGAAAGTGTTTCTGGTATAATAACAGCAACACGAACATGTGGCTGTACTGACTAAGGCTGTAACTAGGGGGGAGTTGAGGGGATTCTGACACCACCTACAACTTTTCGCACTTGAACTTTTCTGGTTATACTAAATAACGCCTTCACATCGACCACTGGTGGCCGAAGTTGGCCATTCTACACACAAACACCACCCAAAAAATTCCCGAGTACGGCCCTGATACTGGCAGACCAACCCCCATAATAATTTCAAGTGTTTGATGTCACGGGAACAAGCAAATGCGATATAGTGATAATTATGATCCTGTGACACTAAGCAAAAATGGCTTGGCAGCAATGTAATAATTCATTGAGGCTGTGCAATAAACTAGTATCTTTGAGCTGTCATCAATATCAAGTACAGCACAGCCAAAAAAAACCAGAACTGTGTAAAAACAGATGGTCGCATTTCAGGACATCAAAAGTTTTTATTTGTTTTAAATTATTCTAGTTCATTGCATAGGTTAATGTTCCAGAAATAAGCACAGGAAGTTTCATTGAAAAATGATGGATCATTTCGAAGCTGGGGCATTTGAACGTGGTGATATAGATAGAGACATAATTTTTGCTGGAGAACAATTCTAATGTCTGTGGATTCTTCAAATATTTTCACATAAACTTGAATTTGAAAAATAAAGGGTGGCAACATGCCTTAAGCTTTTAACAGCTGTGCTCCTTAGAAAAAAAAAAAAAAGACTGCGCCCTAGCTCAGATTACTTTTGCTGGCAATTGTTCAAAACAGTTCGGAAAACCTTCTTTTTCGCGTTTGGTTTCGTGGATAGTGAGCCCTGCAATGTCTGCAAAAAGTGGCAGCATATTCATTCTTGGTGATAAAGGTTGCCTGTAAAATAATAGCCTCGTTGCTGACATTATTCACTGAATAACTGTTTGTGGGATAACTTAAAGCCTTTAACATTAGATGCTACAATCTGTGCAGATGCTCATGCTTAGTACTTGCCACGTGGTGATAACGAAAACACTAGATTATGCATACAACGTACGGCCCAGAATATAGAACTACAAAGTGCGAAAAACTGTGTAGTAGGGAGGAAAGTGTGCCACTCTACAACGAACTAGTGATACGAAGGCAAAATGAGCATTGACGTGCATCCCTTCCCAGCAGTAGCTGATGCAAAATGTGCTGCTCCAGTTCAGCAGCTATTGTCTGTCACAGCAAGCATAGCATGCGATTTGAAAAGTGCATTTGTAAAAACCGCATGAAAATCAACCATATGGCCACTGGCCACCAGAAGTTTCAACTGCCCTGGCCTGCTTCTGAGGCAGCAGCAAACCTTTGTTATAATGAAATTGCAGATAAATATTCTTAGATATATTGAAGTAAAAGATATCTTTGAGTGCTACTATAGTCTACGTTCCTGAGGCTTGCATTTTTACTCCGCTAGTCTCAGGGGAAAACACGCATGAAGTGTTAATTCGTAAAGAAAAACAAAAAGTGAAGAGGAGTTTCTCAAACACACTTCAGGACTATTCCAAGTCCACACTCACTTCTAGGGCTTTCCATAGCCGAAGCACAATCTAATATCAGTACATTAAACTAAAAAGCTTACTTACTCATGTGAAAAAAAAAAGGCCCAGGTAAACACATGTGCTCAAGGGTATGGAAACTGGCTGAGCCCAACAGCCTATACAAAGTAATACGCGAGCATATGACACAAAGCCTAAATCACGAAATGTGACACCCTTTAAACTGAAATACACCAGCTTATAAATTTCTTGGAAGTTAGAAACCAAAACAGCGCTCAACACGCTTTCACTTTTGTAAGCCAGCTATTAGAACTGGGAAACCCATAATGTAGCAGCTGATCTTCACGATCTTCATCTTGCTAATTGTAATGAGTGTTATGCTGAGTAGCATCAGGAACATGATCATCAGAATGACTGCATGACTCATTCTGTCAGTAACATAGTCATGCAGTTCAGCGCAGCCGCATTGCATGACAATTGTGTGACACATTGAGAGCCGATGGTAAGGAGCAGCATTGAAACCAGCTGCAGTTATTGTAAACTCACATGAAACTTGCAACAATACTTCAAGTAAAAAAAAAGGCAAAGTACTAAGTCCCAGAAATGTTTGGGAGTAGCGCAACTGTACCTCTGTAAAAGTTTGGTTAAGTTTATTATTGCACACAGTGATATCACAAACGGCTAATACCTGTAAAGAATATTGCCTTTTGCAGTATTCCGTGCAGTCATGACTATAACACAAAACAAACAGTATTTAAAAGAGACATTCTACTAAAAAAGTTTTTCAAATCCATATTTTAAGGGAATGAAATTTTTATATTGGTTTGTGCACCAATTTCAAATAAGCAATGCGTTTTATGGTGGGTTTGCCCTATTCACTCTTATAGCCGCCTTAATCTATTCAAAAGTGATTTTAACTACAGAGTTTAGAACTTTTTCTTTTAAGTAGAGAACCTAAACTTGGGAAATATATATACTTTTGAAAAAAAAAACTGCTTTTATTTAGTAGGATCTCCCATTTCTACACTACCTCTTTAAAGTTTTGGCATTTTTGCTGCAGGCACGAGCTCCTCCTCACCGTCAGAAGGTGTTTGATAACATCGTGTGGTGTTGCTGCCTCGAGGCTTCGCTTTCTATCTTTGCTCGAGGCTGTGGAGCTTGTAGTAGGCATTACCGGCAGTAGGAGAAGGCCGGAGCATGCCGTGCTCCTTTCGGCAACGGCGCCTTCTTCAGATGTCATACCTGCAGAAACAAAAGAGCTGTTCTAACCTGAACGACAAACGGTAAACAAACGGCACTTTTTAGAGTCTACCTTCTTATCACAAGCTGATTTTATTAACGCCATTTGAGACTGATTGAGCGGTACACAATAGAAAAATAGGCAGTGAAAATACATTCATTAGGCAGAGCACAAGCAGACAAGACACGAAAGAAGAAAACGGGACAAGTGCTTGTCTAAAAATCCAGTTTTGAATACGTTCGAACTCGCCCGCCTACAAGTCCTACTAGAGAATACATTGACTCATCCTCTCTCTGCACTGAGTTCACAATGATGAAGGGTGCGAGTCTATATATAAAATAGAGTGAGTGAAAGACTATTAACAAAAGCTGGTCATACTTACAAATGTGAGCGATTATTGGTAAATCACAGTGGACACAAGTAACTGTTAGTGACTAGAAATAAATGCACCTATGAACACAAATGAACCCTAATGATTGTGAATAGAAGCAATAGTGAAAGTGAGAATTAGTGAGTACGAGTAGACACAAGCATAAATGTAACAACACACGAGTGAGCACATGGCCTACCAAAATGTTGGTCAGTAAGTACGAATGAGTATACACCAAGTCTACTGATCATGGTACCTAATTACCTATTTCAATTGTGCAATATCAAATACTTCCGCGTCCCTATTTGTACCCATCTAAGCGCTGGCGTCCAAGAAGACGACCAATCCACACAAGACGCGCATCACGAAAAACAGAAGTTCTTTTGGCCGAGTCCACCTTTGGTGTCTCTGAGAGAACAGTCTTTCTGTTTGTTACAATAACGACCCCGTACTTTGCAAACTGCGACACTGGTGGAGGTGCTGGGTACCGTCGCCTTATGATCGCCAGTCCTCTGGGCAGCCCCATTTCCAGCCCCACAAGGCACCCACCCATGAATTATCCGCTACCGGCGGATAGAGTGCAGGCGTTGAGAGTGCACCTTCCATGTTTCAGGCAGTCATGGATGAGGTTTCGCAAACCATACCTGGCACAGCCTGTTACTTATACGACGCACTTATTGCTGTAAAAACCCTAACAGAGTGCTACAGTTGAACGAACGAAGTTGTAAAGGCTCTACGCAAGCATGGAATCCGAGTAAATGTGGTGAAATACGTTGAAAAATCACATTAAACCTGGGGCACAAGATAGACTAACCAGGTCTTTATTCCACAGCGGGCAATGTGAAAGCGGGTGGTTGAAGCACGCAAACCTACATTGGTGACCTAGTTATGGGCGTTTCTGGGCTTGGTAAATTTCAATGCAAGATGTTTATTCAACGTGGCCGGACAACTAAGACCACTTCACTAGCCTCTACGCAAATGGGGTATATTTCAATGGTCGCGTATGTGTGCTGGACGTTTCGTGCAGTGTAAGTAGTTGCTAAATATAGTGTTGTTGCTGTATGACGCAAAAAAAAGAAATGCCGCTCATATGTTCTTCTGCTCATGGGCTGGGCGTGGTGTTATCGCACGTTGTGCGTGGCATTGAATGCCCAGGCGCATTCGCTTCCAGATCAATGTAGCAAGCAAAGAAGAATCATACAAAACGCCTTTTACCATGTACTAAGATATGAGGTTTCAACCTGGAGCCGCCTATAAAGCTTTGAAATATAGAAAATATTGTGCCAGCTGTGTTAGCTTGATTGCCAGGATCCGGAAATTTTAATCTGCATATACTCTTCCAGAGACAGCAAATGTGCGTCTCCAACAAAGTGCTCGCCATCTGGCGGCTGCGCCTGGAAATGGCGCCAAGAGTCGACCTTGAAAGAAGCTATATGTAATCACATTACGCACTTTGAGAAGCGGCTGCATAGTTTCTTTGTTTTCGCCATGCCGTGTACGTGAACCCAAAAAAGAAGTAAGCGATGTTCAATGACCATTGAAGTGTGCCGCAATGTGTGACATTTCTGTGGAAGGATGGTAACGTATCGTTCTATCTCTTCTCGAAGGTTGCAGACGACAGGCGATGGAGAACGGCGCGAATCGGAAACTGACGCGTTGGAAAGCAGGTGACCGATACCATACGAAAGTATGTTCTTATCGACTCACTCGCGACGACTTAATTATCGGTGTGTAAATCGTTACGTATCGTGTGTACGTTTTTATCGATATTCGGGCTTCTCTAAGCACGGAGCATACTTTGTTTACATAAGCAAGCGCTTTAGAAAATCGTCTGCGTCAAGTGTGTATTTTTCGCCTGTACTCGTTTTCCTGCACAAGACGTATACAGCTACCAATTCGCAAACTAAACTGCGGTAATTTTTATTTCACATGTGTGTGTGTATATATATATTGTGACGATGGAACGCGTTTATTTACAGGAAATGGTTGAGATCGGTACAGCTCAGAGCCAGAAAACCGGAGACCGAGCTGCTCGTGAGCCAGACCGCTTCCACCTCCTCTTCTTCATCCGCCCATCGAGGTGTGTCATTTCCCCCGTTCGCAGACGATGCCCACTGGGCGAGTCAATAGGAAGGTTGGTGGTGATATGGCTTGAGGCGCGCGACGTGTGTCAGCTGTGTCTTGCTAGAGCGCCGACCATTGCTTGTGACGCCGGAGATGACGTATGTGACGTCACTGAGACGGTCAATGACTACAAATGGTCCGGAGTAGCGGGCCAGAAACTTTTGGCATAAACCACGTTTGCGGACAGGTGTCCACAACCACACCAGGTCACCCTTTGTGTAAGCAACGGAGTGATGGTGGGCGTCGTACCGGGTCTTGGAGCGCTGTTGAGATGCAATGGTTCGAAGGCGTGCGACGCGACGGGCTTCTTCAGCGCGGCATAGTGACTCGGCAACCGATGTTTCCACATCTAACGTAAAAGGCAGAATGGTGTCGAGACAACTGCGAGGGGAGCGGGCGTAGAGCAGGAAAAAGGGCGCGTACCCTGTCGTCTCGTGTTTCGCGGTGTTGTAGGCGTATGTGATATAGGGCAGTACTTCGTCCCAGTTTTTGTGCTTGGCATCAACATAAATTGACAACATGTTCGTTAGCGTCCTGTTGGTCCGCTCTACGAGGCCATTCGTCTGGGGGTGATACGGGGTTGCGTGGCGGAATTGGCTGGCAGACAGGCGTAGGATCTCTTCAACGACGTCAGCGACGAACTGACGTCCCCGGTCGCTAATGACGACTCGTGGAGGGCCATGACGGAGAATGATATGCCGAAGCATAAACTGCGACACGTGAAAGGCTGTTGCAGTAGGTATAGCCGCAGTTTCTGCGTAGCGCGTCAGGTGGTCGACGCACACGATGACCCATCGATTGGCACTGGCTGAACGCGGAAACGGACCTAGAAGGTCGACACCAACAATCTCGAAGGGAGAGCTAGGAGGTGGTACGGGATGGAGAAGTCCGGGTGATGTAGTTGTGGGACGCTTGTGACGTTGACATTGTTCGCAACCCGCTACGTATTTTTCTGTGTCGCGTCGCATCTTGGGCCAGTAAAACCTTTGCTGGATGCGATGAAACGTTCTGGCGAAGCCCATGTGCCCACTGGTTGCGTTGTCATGGCAGAACCGAAAATTTGGGGACGTAGAGTGCGTGGAACTACCAGAAGCAGACGGGCGCCTTGGCCAGAATAATTCTTCTTGTAAAGGACGGCGTCATGAACTACAAAAGAGCTTGAACTGGGTCGGGTCATTCGCGGAGGCAAACAGGTGATCTAAGCAATGATCCTCGTGCTGTGCTGTCCGGAAAGCCGCGATGTCAGGAAAATAAGAGTCGATAGCTGTGATAAAATCGTCAAAATTATCAGCTTCACACTCGGTCGTTGGTAGAGGAAGCCGTGACAGGCAGTCAGCGTCTGCGTGGCGATTACCGCTCTTGTAGCGGACCGTGAAGTCAAATTCTTGTAACCGTATGGCCCATCGCGCAAGTCGACCAGATGGATCACGTAGGCTCACCAACCAGCAAAGAGAGTGAGATCGGTGATTACTGAGAAACGACGACCGTAGATGTAGGGGCGAAACTTGTGTACGGCGAAAACGACGGCGAGGCACTCCAATTCGGTAACCGTATAATTACGCTCTGCCTTGCTCAGGGACCGGCTTGCATAGGCGACGACGTGTTCAGCATTGTTTGTCGTTGAATAAGCACCGCGCCGAGACCAACTCCACTGGCATCGGTGTGGATTTCCGTGGAAGCAGAGGATCGAAGGTGCATAGTATTGGCCCGGAAGTGAGAGCGAACTTTAGTTGCTTAAACGCTGACTCACAATTGGTGTCCTAGTGGAAAGGACGTCCTTGCGCAGCAAGTCAGTCAGTGGCTGGGCCTTTTCAGCAAAATTAGGTACAAAGCGGCGAAAATAAGAGCATAGGCCCAGAAACTTCGGAGCTCGCGGATAGACTGTGGCTGCTTAAACTTGCTGACGGCGTCCACTTTCTGCGGTCCGGCCTAACACCAGCTTTGTCCACAAGGTGTCCTAAAACCAGTGTTTGCCGTTCACCGAAACGACATTTTTTTGAGTTCAGTGTCAAGGCGGCTTTCTCCAAACATGTTAGAACAACGTCAAGGCGATGATTATGTTCCTCAAAAGTTCGTCCAAAAATAACCACATCGTCCAGGTAACATAAACAAATTTCCCATTTAAGGCCTCTCAAGACGGTATCCATATAGCGTTCAAATGTTGCCGGAGCA